>BSBM01000767.1:21670000-23155000 GCA_027924585.1 Larix kaempferi | reverse complement strand
ATCATACCTGAAATTACTTGTTTTCATTAAAAAAATTCACAATATTTCTATTTTGACGATTGATCGAATTGCACAATGTGCTTTAACTACACTGTTATTGAACCTTTTACCTATCATCTGCACATAGAATATTCAAGTGCGTTAGCGTTGCAGTTAAGTAAGCTCTAGGGTACCTCATAGGACACCCTTATGCATCAAAAGTCAAACTGTCAGTATTCTTGCAAAAGAAAAGTGTCGCATCTTATTTCTGATCTGTTAGTGCATTTGTTATCATAATCATGTTTACTAATTATGTGTTAAATCTATCATTTTCATATTGCTACTAAACAGAAATTAAAGTATATTTAGTACTAACAATTTTACAATTAATGTTGTTGCAATCACAATTATTATTTTTGCAATTATAATTATCATAATTAATGTTGTTTCAAAAATTTTAAATTTTTATGAAATTTCATGATGTTACATGTGCTGTCAGATCTCATGTTCGAACTCTAGGCCTAAAAGAGGTCCAAACACATGTAGCATAAAATTTTATACATCAGAAAAATGTGATAATTTGAAATTTTAATTATTATGTTATCCAGAAATTATTTTAGTTACAGGTATGGAGAACTCAGCTGAACAATTAGATGAAATATTTCAGCCAAACAGTCACAACTCGGGACAACACTATGTAGAAGAAGGTCATGGTGAACAAAATAACAGTCTGACAGAACTATTACGTGTTTTTCATGAATTAAAAGCAGAAATTAGACCTGTGAAACAAGACAATGAAAGAATTCTGTAAGCAGAAGAACAATTAAACCAAGTTTTGTTTGAACAGTGCCCAACTGAGGAGCAAGAGAAGGATAATGAAGATATTTCTAAATTTGAGGATCTACCTCATGCTGATAAAAAAAAGAAAATGAAAACCAATAAGGTGAACAATAGTTCAACCTCATCACGAGATGCTATTGAAACACTCAGAAAGAAACGTAACTACACTAGTGATAGCAGTGAAGGAGATTTCAAACCCAGAAAGAAAAATCATAAGGAATATGAGTAGATTTCTGGGGAGTTCAAAAAGATTAGACCTACAACTTTCAATGGAGAAACTGAGAAGGGCAAGACAGTTGAAGCTTGGCTGTCCGGTATGAACAAATACTTCCAGATTTATAACTATTCAGAGTCTTTGAAGGAAAAAATGGCTATATATAACTTGACTGGAAAAGCATATATTTGGTGGTAGGACAGCAAAAGAGTAAAAGTCATCAAAGATAAAGATGTAAGCTGGAGTACCTTTAAACGATACTTTAAAAAGAAGTATTTGTCTGAACAGTACCATGAAGAAAAATACAAAGAGTTATACGATTTGAAGCTAGGAGGTATGAACATGAAGGAAATGAATAGTAAGTTTCTGAACTTACTAAGATATGTACCATACCTCATAGAAGAGAAACTGAAAATTCAAAGGTATTTGAGCTGTTTACCTTTCAATATTAAGGACAGAATTGAGTACGACAGTCCTAAAACCTTGGAAGAGGCCATGAGAAAGGAAATTTTCTATTATGACACAAATCAAAAAAGAGAAGGAATGTCAAACTGGAAAAAATCATAAGCCCAACAATTTTGAACAGAAAAATAAAAATTTCAGATTTAGTGGAAATTCTGGGTTCCAAAGGAGGAATTTTCATAATTGGAATTTCCAAGGCAATAATTCTAGAAACAATTCACAGCAGAATTCTATAGCACCCAGAAATGCACTTAATAATACCAGAACCAGTGAGCCAAAGGAACCTATCAAATGTTTTGAATGTCAAGGCCCCCATTACGCATCAGAATGTCCCTTGAGGAAGCGGAAAGAAAACAACATCAACTCTATACAGACTAAACCTACAGTTGGAGATGTGGCGAGGGAAATGCCCAGAATCAATGCAGCACTTGACAATAGGCAAGCAGATCATCAAATCTCCATGGTAGAGATTGAAGGTATGCTACATGATCATCCTGTTACTGTTTTAATTGATCCAAGTGCTAGCTTAATTTATATATCACCAGACATTGTGGAAAGTCTTAAATTGAAAACTGAAAAGTATAGTAAATCTTGGCTAGTTCGACTAGCAACTGGAACAAAGAGAAAAGTATCAAATTTTATAGAAAACTGTTTTTTGTCCATGAATCATTTACAAACACAAATCAAGTTGAATATTCTACCTTTAGGTTCTTATGATATTATAGTTGGGATGGACTGGTTAGAAGCCCATCATGTCATTCTGGACTATTACATAAAAATTTTTACATGTTTAAATGACGAAGGAAAAATGGTAGAAATAAAAGGCATCCTAAGGAAGGTAACCCTTAGACAGATTTCAGCCATGCAAGTTAAGAGGGAAATTAGGAAAGGATGTCAGTTGTTTGCAGTGAATGTAGTAAATGATGAGTTTATGGGTAAAGAGGACAAACTGAATTTAGAGGACATACCTGTCCTAAAGGATTTTAAGGATGTATTTCCTAAGGAGATCCTAGGATTACCTCCTAAAAGAGACTTGGATTTTACCATAGAGTTAATACCAGGAGCAGTACCAAATTCAAAAGCTCCATACAGAATGAACATACTGGAGTTAAATGAATTAAAATCACAGTTAAAGGAACTGATTGATAAGAATTATATGAGACCCAACGTGTCTCCTTAGGGAGTGTTAGGATATTCCTATACTCCATCCTAGTCCTAGAAGCATTTCCATTGTTTTCATTTTCAGTCATGCATGCAAATATTAGGGTTTGCATGCATTTTGCATGCATTCTATTCATCAGCACCAACACCTAGCCCTCAGTGAGCTAGCCTCGAGAGCTTCTTTCCTTGCAGTTTCAGCCCTCCCAGTGACTAATGTGCCCTCCTTTGCTCCACTACATGACAAAGGTGCCTTCTTCACCTACCAGTCCAGTTATATTCAGTTATATTCAATTATCTCCAGTTACTTCCTTGATTTAAGGATTAACTGACTCTTTATTGACCTTACCATTCCGGTGGACCTCCAGTGAGACTAAACTGTCTGTTCTGACTCTAGTAAGCTCCTACTGCATCGTCCACTGAGCCTCCTTCATCCAGTTAGTGTCTCCATGTGCTAGATCCAGTTACACCTACTACACTCAGTTAGACTTAGTTTGATTGACAGTTGACAGTTACTTGTGCATTGATGAATCCACTAATGATCTTGAGGACACCTAGTTGTGCTCCGATGACACTCCAGTGATCCTTGATCACTACATGAAGGCTAATTCAAATTGCCACATTAGGCATTTGAATCCTCATGCTTGTACTATTTATTTGTCCATACTATGATTAATTAATTAATGTGCGTGAAATATTATTGCTTCTATCTGAGTTTTACTATACCATATTATTCTATTGCTCATTATACTGTATTGACCACTCTTCTTCTATTTTCTTGCTTAATAAATTACTTTCTTGTGAGGTATACATCATCTCTTAGATTTGCTGTGAGAATTTTCACAGGGAGCACCTTTCATCTTTGTTAAGAAGAAATATGGAACCTTAAGACTGTGCATAGATTATTGCTAGCTTAATAAGATGACAATCAATAATAGGTATCCATTGCCCCGCATAGACGATCTATTTGATCAACGGCATGGAGAAACGATATTTTCAAAGATTGATCTAAGATCAAGATATCATCAAGTACAGGTTAAGGATGAAGATATTTTCAAGACAACTTTTCGAACTCAATATGGACATTACGAGTTCGTAATCATGCCATTTGGCTTGACTAATGCCCCGACTGTATTTATGTGTCTAATGAATAATATTCTACATAAGTACTTAGACAAGTTTGTTGTTGTGTTTATAGACGACATTTTAGTGCACTCAAAAAGTAAAGAAGACCATGATGAACATTTACGGATTATGTTACATGTTCTAAGAGATCGTCAACTATATGCCAAGTTTAGTAAGTGTGACTTCCACAAAGACAAAATTCAGTACCTAGGACACATAATTTCGGCAAAAGGAATCTTGGTTGACCCCAACAAGATAAGGGCCATTAACGACTGGACGGTTCCTAAGGATGTGTCGAATGTATGATCATTCATTGGCATTACTGGATATTACAGAAAGTTTATAGAATTTTTTTTTAAAATTGCCAACCCCATAACTTCCTTGCAGAAGAAAGAGAAGAAATTTGTGTGGGATCAGAAATGTTCTGACAATTTTAAGAAATTAAAGGAATTATTGACGACAACGCCTATATTGAGAATAGTAGACCCCAACAAGGATTTTGTAGTTTGTATAGATGCATGCAATGATGGACTCGGTGGAGTCCTGACACAGGAAGGCCATGCGGTGGCATATGAATCTAGAAAGTTGAAATTACATGAAAAGAACTACTCTACCTATGATTTAGAGCTTTTGGCAGTAATTCATGCCTTCAAAATGTGGCATCACCACCTTATTGGCAGAAAATTCACATTATTGATAGATAACATGGGTCTGAAATATTTATTAGATCAAACAAACCTGAATGCTAGACAAACTAGATGGTTGACTTTCTTAAGTGAGTATGATTTCGAAATTCAACATATTAAAGGAAAGGAGAACAAGGTAGCAGATGCCTTGAGTCATAAAGCAAAACTGAATTTTACTTCAGCCATCAGTGCTTATTCAACTGATTTGGAAAATCAAATTCTTGAAAAGAGTGAAACAGATGAAGAATACAAAAAAATGAAGGAAAAGAAAACAAACAACAGTTTTGAAAATTGTATGGCAGATTACAGCATGAAGGAAAACGATTTATTACTCAATAAAAACAGATTGTATGTACCAGACATACCAGGAATAAAATTTCGGATATTAAATGAGATGCATAAAAGTCATTATTTTCATCATTCAGGTTATCAAAATACCATTAATATGCTAATAAAAAAATACTATTAGCCCAAAATGAAGGATAAAGTAGTAGAGTACATAGCTAAATGTTTGGACTGTCGAAAGGTGAAGGTTGAACACCAACATCCTGCTGGATTGTTGCAACTGTTACCGATACCAAGTTGGAAATGGGAAGTAATTAGCATAGATTTTATTACTGGATTACCTAAAAATCATAAACATGATTCTATCATGGTGTTAGTGGAAAAACTTAGCAAATCAGCACATTTTATACTAGTGCAGACCACACATAAAGCACCAGACATTGCAGAAATTTTTATGAAATAGATTTTTCGACTACATGGAATACCGAAAGTGATAATTTCAGATCGTGACTGTAAGTTTACCGAAAAATTTTGGAGGTAACTGTTTAAGGGGTTGAATACAACCTTATATTTCAGTACAGCATTTCATCCTCAAACGGATGGACAGACAGAAAGGGTAAATCAAGTTTTAGAATATTTATTAAGAATGTATGTTAAGGACCAGCCTGGCAAGTGGGAAGACTACCTGCACTTAGAAGAATTTGCTTATAATAATCATTATCATACATCATCCAGACTTAGTCCTTTTGAAATTCTTTATGGTTGAAAATGTGATACACCTATTTCATGGAATGATCTAGTAAATAGAGTTGTTTTAGGACCTGAATTATTGCAGGAGTTAGAACTAATTGTGAAACAGGTGGAAGGACATTTAAAACCTACCCAACATAGGCAAAAGAGTCAAGCAGATTCAAAAAGAACTCATAAATAGTTCCAGGTTGGTGAACATGTATTCCTCAAGGTAAGACCTAAAAAGAGTTCACTGAAATTGGGGAGCTATGCCAAGTTGGCACCCAGGTATTGTGGTCATTTTGAAATATTGTCCAAAGTTGGACCAGTGGCATACCAATTGGCTTTGCCACCAAACTTAAAAATACATAATTTTTTTCATATATCGTTTTTAAAGAAATATGTGCATGATACTACTCATGTTGTAAACTGGAATGATGTACAGGTGGGACAAGATGGAGATTTTCCGGTGGAACCCGATTGTATCCTCGGAAGGAGGGAAGCTATTCTCCAGAATCGCAGCATTGGGAAAGTGAACATGCAATGGAAGCACCTTAACCTAGGAGAGGCAACCTAGGAGTTGGAGAGTAGTATGCAGGAAGCATACCCAACTCTGTTTTAGGAACACTCAAGGAGTGATTAACCAACATCAAGGACGATGTTGAGACTTAAGGGGGGGTGTATGTCACTAACCCAAATTTCTGAAAATTATTATTTCATTGCAAAATACTTTATGTTAAATTTAATTACAAAGTTTTGTAATTATGATCAATTCTGGTCGAGGATGAATTTAATTACTGATTATTATTATTTAAATAAATTAATTAGGAGACAGACATCCAAGGGGACTGTTAAATGAGTGTTCACTGACCCACTAAGAGGAATGGAAGTTGATGGAAGGTATGGGAGAGATGGCAACAATTGCATCACACCACTAGCCGTTGGTTATGGGACAACTACCCCTAAAAATGTGGCATTATCCCTCAGGTGGAGGGAGTGAGCAGGAAGCTCATTTAATGACCCAGTAACAACTAAAAAGGCCTAGGCAAACTACATAATACAAATTCGAATTGAGCAGGAAACTCTTACACAATATTTTTGCAGAATATTTCCTCATGTGCATCAAGTGATCACTGAGAGATTCAAATAGGGAGGCTAGCTATGAGTGCAATCATAAGTTTGTATTTTTCTAAGAAGAAGCAGAGGTGCGGGAGTAGGTCCTTTGGACTACTAGCTATTGAATATTGATAAGTTATTTGCTACTGCAAGGAAATATCCTAAATTCCTAAGTTTCTTCCTCCTGGTAGTTTCGTGAATAGGCTCGGGGGTCCTAAGGCAAGTACTTGACTGTCTTCAGGAATTGGTTGGGTGGAACAGTCTTCTTGGGTTGTTTGTTTCCCTACAGAACTATTCCAGGTTTCACTATCTCCTGTTTTAATTTATTTATTAATCTCTCTTTTTTAAGAAGAATTATGTTTTGATTATGTTTGAAAGTCTGCATGTTTAAGTTACAATGATGATTTGAATTAATAAACCACTATCTACATTTTTCGACATGCTGTTTTATGCATCGTACTCCAGTGTAGATAAGCAAATTAAGAATACATTATAAGATAGGCAAATGCCACTAATTCGAATAGACATGTGCAGTGATTGAATTATGTTTTCATTTTCTTCCCTATAATTAACAGTAGTAATTACTATACAGTATCTATTACAGTGTAGAAGATTCCATTATTTTCATGGAAAACAATTATAGATTTTGACTGTATAATTTCAATGTGTTTTTCCTATCCTTATTATTTACATAGGAATTCAATACATTTTAAAGTTGTGTACATTATATTTAGAAACAAGTATCATTACTGCAAATGAATAAGAAGTGCTAGTTTTGATCATAAGTTAGAAATTATAGTTAACATATTTTTTTTACTCAATCTGTATTTTCCTTCATACATTCACTATAGAATACTTTATTCATAATCATTTCAGTATTATCAAAAATTGTAAACAAAAGGATTGCAAACCCTATTTTTATCTTACTCTTATCATATCTACATTATAAATAGTAATGCTGTAAATATATAAATGTGTTCAGTATTTCAAAGCTGCATTTAACAGTCGCTACATAGTTTTACACACTTCACCAATACACAATGTTTTCACTTCACACTATAACCCTTTGCCTTTGATTTTATAGTTGAAACAAAATTTAAAAACATTATAAACATTATAAGCATTATGATTGCCATCATTCATTTTATCCATATAGATTTTTTTTCTAAACTTTAAGTTGTCGATTTCAAAACTGAGTTTCATATCAAACCCTAGTTAGAAATTTGATTCCGTTATCATCGTTTTTACAACATAACCTTTACAATCTACATAGGCTACAATTTGAATCTTATTTTTGGAACCATAGTTCTGTATAGGAGCTCATATTCAAACATTTAATTTCTATTCAAACAAAACAAGAACTAGGGTATGGCCCTGTTCATTTCTTGTGCAAATGAAATGAAAACCATTTCGTCATTATACTTTACAGAGTTATCTTCTACGACAAATTCTTAAACCCTGGCTTAG
This sequence comes from Larix kaempferi, assembly GCA_027924585.1. Classification (NCBI taxonomy): domain Eukaryota; kingdom Viridiplantae; phylum Streptophyta; class Pinopsida; order Pinales; family Pinaceae; genus Larix; species Larix kaempferi. The sequence continues at coordinate 23,146,939 of BSBM01000767.1, read as the reverse complement.
CTTGAAAACCACATTATCTACCTACAACACTCAAACACATAGTACAGAAAAATCACATAGAACAATTATAGCATAATTTTTATTATCGAGGAGAAAAGCTTGTATCCACTGTAAATGAGCCTCAACTCTACCTATCTTTTCATAACATAAAAAATAGGTTGTGCTCAAATGTTTACACCATTAAAGGTTCCAACTTAAAGAAGGATAAACGATGTTATCAGAAGCAAAATGATTACAACATGTTTCCAAACGAAAACGCATAGGGTTTAAACCCAAACTTTAAACATTTCAAAACAATTCCAAAGAATCCTTTGTATTGACGAGTTTATAACCCACAGTCCGATGAGATAGACATCAGAGTCAAACAATTAAGTATCATGCAAACAAACGAAGGTCGCAGCCCCATACAGACACCATTCAAATGACAAAATATTTTTTTTAAGTTTGTCCAACTGAAGACAACGATGAGGCATGGTGAGAAACTGGTTACTCATCCCTTTGAAACACATCAACCATATACGAAGGGAATCTACGAGGGTTTTAGACCCAGAGCTTACCAGGAATGGAAGCGCGCTTTTTTCCAAACCCTTGCTCAACACGTTATTCACCACCTACAACTGACACAACAATAGCCAGAGTTAAGTATATGTTGTATGTTCAACCTTAAAACGAAGTCCGACAAAGGAAAACACTAAGATTTTCGAAAGTATTTACCTTCTCAATAAGTGGTCGAGCTCTTGCATCCATGAAGAAGCCTTTGCTGTAGACGAGACCAGTGCATTTCTATATTTTGTAGCTTGTGTGTTTCACTCTTTTTCTAAAAATGAAAAGCTTAAAACATTAACTCAATATCACTTCAAACCAGAGACCCAATTCTTAAATTACAACGCCATTATAGTGGGACCTGCAAACTTCAACCCTATCTATAGGTCTCAAGGTCGAACCTCTTACAAACCTTCTACCCTAGAAATTCGGCAACCTGTCGGCCACACAGACTGAAAACAATAGAACATTGAACAACTTTCCAATCTCATAAATGAAATCAACGATAGAAGTTAGGGTTGCAATCTAACGATCCAAACTCATCACAATCAATGTTCATGGGTGTGCCAGCAAGGTTGCATTGGGTCGAACAACCCTTGAATTTAATGCTCTATCACTTCAGATACATGACATTGCCACGATGGATCACGTTGGATTGTTTTACATCCAACTCAGAGGAGTATCAACTTACAACCATTACACAATGGTCTCGGCATTCACCATTACAATGATTTTACAATATGTGGAGTGGTAACAATCCTTGTCACCTGGAGTTTTCATTTCAAGTTTTTAATGAAGGATTGAGACTTGATCTCCTTGACAGCTTGAGACATACACCATTAATAAACCAACGACTTGCCACCCTGTCAACATTTAATTCATGTCAGTGCATAAAAATCCACGATATAATTTCTAGTTTGATAACAATATTGTTTTATTATATAGTAGTTATAGATCAAAGTTATAGTAAAAATTTCGTTATATATTTTGGATATTAGAACTTATATAGTCACATAATAAAAGTTCAAATTTCATAAGAGTTCAATATTATAAACATTAATATATTTTGTTAATAGTTTAAAGATTTAACTTTATAATCACGATTAGGGTATTAAGACTAAAGTCTAAGCCATTTTTTAAGTACAGACTTCATATCACTTTAATATGGTGAAGTTTTATTTAGTTATTGAATCATTTTTCCATTTAAATCTACTATATAGGAGTTTACACTTTGATTTTCAACAAGACCACTGATTTGTAACTAGTACAAAAACCATGCTATGGTCTTGAACTTCATACCCTTACTCTTATAACAATACATCTGACGGTTAGTATTACAATCATGACACTAATACTATACAGGTATGAGTTATCTTAAGACGACGACCGCATCCAAGCTAGATTTACATCTTTGGATTACGACAACAAATGGATACAGCATGTATATCTTTAAACGTCATTATTTTCAACTTTATAATCAAACAAGACAGTGTCGAGAAACTAGGAAGAAGCACTAAACCATCATACCTGAAATTACTTGTTTTCATAAAAAAAAATCACAATATTTCTATTTTGACGATTGATTGAATTACACAATGTGCATTAACTACACAGTTATTGAACCTTTTACTTGTCATCTGCACATAGAATATTCAAGTGCGTTAGCGTTGCAGTTAAGTAAACTCTAGGGTACCTCGTAGGACACCCTTATGCATCAAAAGTCAAACTGTTAGTATTCTTGCAAAAGAAAAGTGTCGCATCTTATTTCCGATCTGTTAGTGCATTTGTTATCATAACCATGTTTACTAATTATGTGTTAAATCTGTCATTTTCATATTGCTGCTAAACAAAAATTAAAGTATATTTAGTACTAACACTTTACAATTAATGCTGTCATAATCACAATTATTATTTCCGCAGTTATAATTATCATAATTAAAGTTGTTTCAAAAATTTTAAATTTTTATGAAATTTAGGGATGTTACATCATGACGATGATGATGATGATGATGATGATGATGATGATGACGGATGATGATGATGATTATGATGATGATGATGATGATGATGATGATGATGATGAAGATGAGGACGATGATGATGATGATGAGGATGATGATGAATATTATGATGATAACGATGATGATAATGGCGAATATGATTATGATGATGAAGATGAAGTGATGATGATGAATACCATGAAGATTATGGTGATGACAACACCAACGATGATGATGAAGATGATGATGAGGATGATGATGATGATGATGGTGGTGGTGGTGGTGACGAAGACAATGATGATGATGAAGATGGTGATGACAATGATGACGATGACGATGATGATGATGATGATGATGATGATGAGGAATATGATGATGATGATGAAGATGATGATGAAGAATACCATGAAGACTATAACGATGACGATGATGATGATGATGATGAAGATGACGATGTTGATGATGATGATGATGATGAAGATTATGATGAAGATGTTGTTGTTGTTGTTGTTGATGATGATGATGATGATGAAGACCATGAATATGATGGTGATGATGAGGACAATGATCATGATGATGACTAAAAACATGAATCTTACCTATCCAATGCACTTGTTGATCACTTGGTGGATGGATTGAGGGAGTTTTTGAGTGCAAATTGTGAAAATGGTGCTCTCTTGCTTCGCGCATGTGATCGGTGAGTGAGGCTCGATTGGTTGGGTGAAAATATAACAACTATGCCCTGTTTTTTTAATTAGCTTAATAGAAGCGTGTGCACGCTTTTGAGCACGTGCGCGTTATTGAGCATGCACGTGCCCCGGTTCAGTACCGAACCTAACAACACATGCACGCTTCCTTAGGCATGTGCGTGCATCTATTTTTTCCCCGCTAGTGTGGCCCCATTGCAATACTTTTGGGGAGCATCTTTGTGAACCCACCCTTATTGATTTAAATATATATCTTTTTATTATTCATGGATGTTTTTGTTGAATTATTGGTTCCTTTCAAATATGAATTGATAGGTGATGTTAAAAATTTTGGTTTGTTTATTATTATGATCGAGATTATTGTTTTAGGTTGATGTCTTGCTTTTAAGTACATTAATGGTTTTTGTAACTGCAATTAGAATTATGGAGTGTTGTTGACTTGAATCAAGCCTTTCATTGTTCCATGGTTTCATGATATGATTTCATGTTTTCTCATATTTATTTTTCCATAAGACTATATACTGGGTTCTCTGAATTTTTTTTAAGGTCACTATCTTGACCATTGCATTTCACATTCTTCCCAAAACTTAATATCACCTAAGAACACCCAACCACAAGAACTTATACTTGAATATTTTGATAATACTATATACTAGAAATTGAAAAGCTTCCATTTATTTTGACAAGATATCACCTACAAAGCATGGGATGAAAATACTTCTCTCTATGGGACCCACATAGGATACCCAAAAGGGTCACATTGTTTTATTTCGAAGGAAGAGCGCATGAAGACATCAATAACATTGAAATACTATTAGTGATTAAATAAGTTGGGGAAGAAATCCAAGAGGAACCTATAGATTTTGGAATCTTAGACACCACAAATAGAATTCATTAAGGAACCACAGAAAAATGTTTCAAATCCATGGAGAAATGAGCAAGAACGTTAATTTCATCACCAATGTGGATAAAGGTAGATTTGGTTCATCAAAACTCCCCATGTTTGATGTCTTGTGGAATGGGGAGGATCATTTTTTTCGCATTCCGTAATCTTTGAGAAGAAAACAATGTTACTATTGTTGATAGGAAATAGTATATGTTTAAAAACTACCTTGAGGATCATAACTTGCAGTATAACTTGCAAGTAGTTATCTTAATTTTCATATTTGGGCCATGGTGGTGGAAGCCTTTAAGTAGAAATATTATAACTATGTTGATGATCAATGAGTTCCAATTGATTCATTAAACATATACAAGAAAAATCTTGGCAAGTATTTACAAATTTATTAGTCATGATTTAAGGAGCTCATCTCCCTATTAAAATTCCAAACCTTAGAAAGACAAAAAAAAAAGAAAAAGATAGTGCATGTCTAGAACCAGCTGCCCCTAGTATAAGGGAACCCATTAATCTCATATACCAAAAATATATAAAGAAATTTGGCAATGTCTAAAGGGACAAATATAATGGACATCTAAAGATGTTAAAATACTAAATAAAATTGAAAAGTAACATGAGGACATTAATAGAACATTGGAGACCAAGGAAGCAATGATAGTCATTTGGGACACACAACAAGAATCATGACAAGTACGCAAATGATCAATGACATTTTAATAGCTCTTACAAATATTATAAGAATGCAATCATTATGAGCCCCATAAGGAATCTTGAACACCACTCATTCATTTGGTTCCTTTATCTAGTTAATCTCAAAAATGTTTGGAACAAATAAGGTAAAAGGAGAAAAAAATAGGAAGAAAAAAAAACCACTATAGATCAGGTTCAAGATCTCCCTCTCGTAAAATACATTAAAGTTTTATGAAAACAATTTAGAGGATGTGCATGCATAATCTAAAAAGTGAAAAGGTATCTAGATAGGGAAAAAAAAAACCCTTGCTCTTGGAATAAATTCTATAACATGTTTCTTGTGTGGAATTTGGAGGCATAACCATAGACTATTTACAAGTTGAATATTCAAGCAACATGTTTATTTTCTATGCATGGAACCCCTAATTTTAAAGATGGTACCATTATGCAAGAAGGTTTCTTAAGGAATTTGAATGTGATCAATGCTAAATTTGCAAAATTTTCACCTCATCATGATAAATATAATTAAGTTATGATCATCATGAGATCCCACACCTAAGGGTTTCATAATAGAACTTGATAGATTATTGAAAGAACCTAGGAAATATGTATAAAGTGACTTTGTGATTGATTACCACAAAGAGGAGGGTCGTTAAATAATTCCTACTAAAACTATAGGAATCATTAAACAAAGTTATAAAAAATGTTTAAGATGATCTAAATATTACTATAGAATATGATTTCAATGGTATCCTAATTTTCATCCCCGAGCAAAGTTTTTTTTCTCTTTTTTTCACGTTTCAAGGTTGTAAATAGGGGGGACAATTTTTACACCTCGTTTGAGCCTTATTGCATTATTTTTTTCAACCATGATATTTATACTGCATCAAATTATCGTGACACTTTGTGTAAGGTGTCAGTGAGGAAAAATAGGTAGAAACTCAACAAAGACATAAAAATAGCCATTAATCACACATTTCTCATTCATCAATGTATAGTATATACAATGAGAACTGAACACTTAGTTTATATACCCAAGCAGTATCTTGGACTCCTTTTGTTATTTCATATTCAGCTATGGCCCTTGGTCTTCTTCTCTCACACGAATACGAAGATAACATTATAATTTTCCTAACACAAAGCATTAGGTTCCCAAAGCTTCCGCTATTAATCGGAAGGGGTGTATATGAGTCCAAGAAAAGAGAGTTTAATAAATGGAAGTGGATAGCTACAAAATGTTGAAAATTTCCAAGTTGACAATTCAAATTTTTGAAGCAAGTTAGGAGAAGCTGGCATCACTCTTTGAAGTGGTGTTTTTGGTTGACCACAAACCAAAACCGCTAGTAGAAGATGAATTCTTCTACTAAGTGAGTGGTTTAACGATAACCATATATTGTTGAACTTGGAAAAAACTTTTGTTCTTCTTCAGAGGTTATATCTTGAACTTGGCACGAAGTTAGTTCTCTCGAAAGTGGTGGCTTAGGGACAACCATATGATGTCAAGCAAAATAAGAAGTCTTCTGCTAAGTGGGAGGTTTAAGGATAACCACAACCTATTGTTTATGGACAATCTAATCAAGCGGACTCAAGAGAGATCTCCCTAGTCCAAGTGTATCTAGAACAAATAGGTACAGAACACAAACTACCTTCCTAGATCAATAGAGATGCAGGGTTAATAGGTAGATAACTTAACTCACATCTGAAAATTCTTTCCTCTTTGTCACTCCAAGCTCCAGGGCATTCAGATCTCGAGCTAGAAAACCTTGTCAAGCATGTCGAAACAAGCAAATAGAAAAAGCATATCTAAATATGAATTGATCTAAACTAACCATTAAGGAAGAAAGTTCTAAGCATTACCAACACAACAATACTTATGGAAAGAGTTTGTATTAATGTAATAAATGGCAGTACATAGAGAGAGAATGTCACAACCTAAGCCTTAACGTCACAACTTCCATCCAACAATCCAAGCTAGGCCTCCAAAGAATGATGTTTTCATCCGAAAGGATGAGTAAGTATCACGTAGAGTAATTCCACTAGCATGAGAGTACTATAGTCCTTCATCCCTTCCAAATGGAGAGAGGCTCAATATTTATAAGGATAAATGGATAGAGTAGGTTGAATATTAAGGGGAGAGGTCTAATGGATCTTCCCATTAGGTTAGGGGACCAAATACAAGCCTTCCTATTAACTAGGGATAGACGTCCATGTCACCAAACTCCGAGAAGTCGCTCGAAGCTTCCATTTATCCACATTAACAAACTCTGGCGCTGTGCATGAAGGAAACTTGTCCCAGGAAGGGATCAATGACTCTTGCATAAAGGAAACAAGAGCCACTGGCGCAATCTTCCATAATGCAGCATGAGCCACCCAAGGTCTGGAACCTCTTGCCTAAAAACAAGATGCGCCAGTGAAGCTACACATTGTGGAAACATAAGGACAACAACTTGCTCTAGATGTTTTTAGTGAGGGAAAATTTAGGGATTAAGGCACGGAGTTGACACATGACTCATGATCACAAGATTTGGATGTAACAGAATGCCCCCCCAAATCATGAAGCTCATAAAATAAGACAACTAAAATGCTTTGTAATGTGAAGGATCGACGATAAGGACTTGTTGGTTGGAAGAATTTGTTGCAGTACAACTAAATATCAGATACAAGTTTCACATGACTCATAACATGGTTGTCAACGAATACATTGCAGATCCATGGTAGTAGAAACTGACTGAAAACAATCATGGCTACTCAACATAATCGTAGATTCATGATGAGGTGATAACACAACCACGACTAATACAATAGTGGATTCATGTAGTATGACTCTAACAAACTCCATCGCAACCTCGGCAAGATATGAATCTACCCATGGTATTCAAGCTAAGCCCATAATGATACGAATCTAACCATGTGATTACAATGTCTTTGAGTCAAACATGATAGAAACCACTTGATTATCGGTCATTGATGCATACCATTAACAAGTGTGAGGGAAATCACCATTCATGTCAATGATTCCCAAGGTATCATAGTACATACGATCGAGTGTGAATCAATGAGTTGAGGTAGAACACTCGATGGGATATTTCAATCAAGAGTCAGTGATTTAAACTCAGGTTTAAAGTGAGGTAACCTACCATTGAGGCATGCAGGCCCAAGGTACTTGATTAGTTTCTAGATTAAGGCCTTGGATGATGTGTTGAAGTTGACAAGGATGAATCCGTCGAAGGAGGGCCATGATGAATCCCCCATCATCGACACGAAACATGATCACAGATGTTTGAAGCAAATCAGATAGTAATGTGTGAGACTAACTCAGGGTAGAATGACATGATGGAAGGCATACTGACTATAGATATTGAATGAAAAATGTTTCTTGAACATGGTCATGGCATGACTCGGTAGTATTGACCTCACGAGAATGATACCAATCCCCTAATGCAACTGATGGTGGAAGCATTCTTTGGATGAACCAACGGAGTAAGAAGACTCCTGGAATCAACATGACTCGAAGAGAAATGGATTACCCAAGTACAAAATGCATATGCAAATGAGTGCCATGTTCAAGAGTGACTATGTATTGCCAAAACTAAAATGAACACAAATTCTTTCCTTATTGCCATCATGATTGATGAGTACCTCTTTTTTTTAACGAGCTTGAGGAGGGTAACAGATGCTTGGTGTAGCTCATCACATGGATTATTCCAATCCCAAATGTTTTATGAACCTAGGATAGGAGGCGTTTGTCCCACAATGGGCCCTTCGATGTTAGGTTTTAACAAGTCCAAAGAAGGTAAACTCGGCATCATTTCATGTTTAGAGAGTCTGAAAAGAACTAAAGAAGAATCCAAAAGGATAAAACAACGTGAAAGAGAAATCTTACTTTCATGATTGGCTGGAGTGCTCCTTTTTCGTAAATAATGCCTCTTGGACCAAAAAAGGGGTAAACTATCACCAGAAAGACGATCATTCAAATACTTTTACAAGCATGAAAGAATCAAGCTCGCTTGGCGATATTGTCATATTTAGGGAGCCTGAAAAGATCTTAAAGAAGGACTCCAAGGGGTTCATTTTTTGTGGAGGTTTAACAAGCCCAAAAAAGTGATAAAATACAACTCAGTGACTTATTCTCATCATTTTATAAGCACAAGAAGGAACAAAGAGTAAGCTCGGTGTCATTAATGTCTAATTTGAACGAGCGAAATAATGACACAAAAATGCTCGAAGAGTTGTTCACACCTGATAACAGATGTGAGATGACCACAGTTGCAACCGATTTCTCTAATACAACACTTTACTTCACTTGTAGACTCCAAAAACTAGGTCAAAATGATCGATTAGGCATTCAGACATAGAAATATCCCTAACTATAGTAAAAATGACCCTGAGAAGAATGAATTAAAAAGAGAATATTCCATTTTCAATATAAAAAGGGAAAATAGTAAAAATTATTTACCATTTCTTTTTAGCAAATTGGGAGGTTGAAAAATAACATTCAAAGTCATTTTTCAACTGTCGATTGCGGGAGCTTTGGTCAGCCATTTTCATCGCCGTGAGCATTAGGTAAGCCTTTAACTTGTCCTCTTGATTTTCAATGGAGTAAAGTTGCTTTTTATTTCCATTTTTTAGGTTTTTTAGCTTATGTAATGAAGGGATAGTGTGCCTTCAGGATGGCGCACTTTCCCCTTACGGTAAGTGCATCGAGGGCTTACTAGCGTCCTTCCCGTAAGGGTGACGTGCACCAGTGTCGCCTTGTCTTTATTGATGGGGTGCGCCGGCGCAAGTCGGCCTCATGAACTCAATGATACACCAAAATTTGACCATATGGAAAGTGGAGAAAGCTTCTAATATATGTTTTAATGCTATTTGGGAAGGTTTGGGAAGAGAAGATGCTCCAATGGAGAGAGAGGGAACATGAAATGGATGATTCCAAAGTGGCCAACAATCCCCATTGTATAAATGCATTGTGGAACTGTGAGATACTCAAATACTTTCATATCTAGGGCATGAGGGCCCAAGTACCACTGCTAGAGTACTTGATCAGATGTTGGGATCCAAAGAAGTAATACTTTCAGGTCGGTGTCCATAAACTAACTATAGACATAGAGGATATCTATTTTCTAATGGGATTGTCCCAATGGGGAACTCTAGGGTCTTTATCGGTGTCACGAGGGAGTGACTGAACTACTGAGGAGTTAGTGGCCCAGTGGTGCACTTTTGGTACACAGATGGTTGGTGGGAAAATACCCATCAAGGATGTGCGGGACCGTCATTACAAATGGTCTTTTTTACCATTGATAGGGTGGAAAGGAGTAGGGATCCTCACCTGGCCAGGAAGGCCCACATGTTGTATGCAAAGGAGTGTATGGCTCCTACAGTTTTCAACTAGTGCAAGGGTCTCATCATGAACCTTAGGGATCAACTCAAAAAGTGTCGGCGTGGTTAGCTGAAACAATTTGGCTATGGATTAGTCATGGTCTCATTCCTCCTAGAGCAGGTTCCACATCTACACCTATAGGTAGAGATAGATGATTTGGATCCAAGGGATCCACACATGGTTCGATGGTTCAAGGTGATGGACCGCCATGGTGGCAGGGTTCCTATCATTAGCTACGATCCTCCTTTTTTCAGGTGCTTGAGCAAACAGCTCCTCATGGTGGAGGACTACCCCTATGAGGGTAACGATTTCAGGGGGGACCCATACTTGGTTCTTCTTGAGGACATGCAATGGGGAGACATAGATAAGAATGAAAATTTTATTTTGTTTTTCATTTCATGGTTCTTATATGTTTTGGAGTAGTGTTGATGATTGATACATGTTTGGTGAAGATGTCGGCCCATCTCGTCTAGCCGGTGCTTCTCCGATCGCGTGGAGGGGGGTGGTGCAATAGATGGCAGATGCAGAGCGTGATGCGATGGAGGAGTTAGATGATATGGAGGATAACCTCCAGAGGTTGACCCTGAATATCCCAGATCAAACTGTACATGATATACCCTATCGCTATCAACAACAAACTATGGTGGTATCCACGCGCTTTGGTTCGCTACTTCAAAAAGTAGCTAGGGACATTATTTGTTACCATGAATGTCCTAGGGACTAGTATCATATATATATGTATATACTAAAAGGAACAGGATTTAGATTTTTGTAGAGGAGATTTTTACTGAAAGCTCATGTGCTTCAGATTTTTTACCAGTACCACATTTTTGTATTATACCAACATGACATATATACAAAACTCTATTTGTGGCTCTATATAACGTGTTCTATTGGTGACTATGGGATCTTGTACTTGTTCTTCTTATACATTATGGATGATTTACATGTATTGTCTTTTTTTGTATCTTTTGGTTGTTTTATGTATGTACAATGTACCAATCTAAAATAAAATTGGCCATGGAGTAAGAAAAATTGTTCATGTCTCTTGAAATGTGTAGGTATTGAATAGATTCAAAGGACCTCTCCAAGAGACGTACTCATTGGAAAACATGGAGTAGAAAGGGGTCATGGATAACATAGAAACGGTTAAGATGGCATACCACTAATTTCAGTCAAGATGGACAATGGTGTGGTTCACACCTAGGGAAAGAGTGTCAGTTAAGACTCCAATCACTGCGTGATACTGATCGGCATTATTGGTTGCATACCCTATACAACTCCCTCCTGAACTAATGAGCTTGTCATTAGAGGAATAAAGTACCCAGGCTTCCGAAGTGAGCTTATGGGTATGCTGACTCGTGCCATCCGTGAATCCAAAACAAGTTTCCATGTGCACCTGCAGATAGAACATGGTAGAAGCGTAAAGCCAGGATCCTATCACACTAATGCAAAGTGTCAAACCACACAAAAAACACACCATGTATAGTATATACAGAGTACTCATGTATAAAAGACTTTGGCATAGTACCTCTTCAGGTAGAGCCCATTGCAAGGCTCCCCCAAAGATATCCCATCATAATATTCAAGTTCATATGCTGCCTTCACCAAAACACGCTTAACGACATATGGCCCATGCCACATGTCCTCAAACTTGCCTGCACCCAGCTTATCATGTGTTTGGTCACATGTGAGGACCAAATCCCCCTTGTTCAAGATACGAGGTTTAACTGATTTTTCATACTAGGATTTGATGTGTTTCTTATGTGCTTCATTAGCAAGAGAAACATCACAGCGGGTCTCATCAAGTTTTTCCAAGTGAAGGAAATGTGCTTCCTTGGCGGTGGTGTTTGGGAGAAGTTCGACTGCAAGTTTCAATGATGGAATATCACACTCAGTAGGTAAGAGTGCCTCCAGTCCATAGACCAATTAGAAAGGCATGAAACTGGTGGCAAGTTTGACGGAGGTCCTATATTTCCATAGGGATGAAAATAGCATGTTATGATAGTTTGAACTGTGTGTACCCAGCATGCGTTGAATCAAGGTTTTCAAGATCTTATTGATGGACTCTACTATTCCATTAGACTGTGGGTAGTATGTAGTTGATTTCTCATGGCAAAAACCCAATCCAGAACTCAATTCGTGCACCATATTGTTTTGGAAGTTTGATCCATGATCGGTGACGATGGCTTGAGGGACGTTGAATCATGCAATGACATGGTTAAACATAAAGAGTGTGGCGGTTTTTACATCTTCATTGTATGTAGGCATAGCTTCGACCCACTTGGTAAAATAGTCAATGGCCATGATGACGTAACCATGCCCCCCATCCAAGGTAGGATTCCAGTGCATGAAATCTATGCCTCACTTATCAAAGAGGACGATGGCAATAACAAGATGAAAAGGGGCTGGGTGAGAGTGCTTTTTGTGGTGAAAATGTTGGCAGGGAGGACAATTCTTGATGGCCTCGATACAGTCTTTGAAGATTGAAGGCCAGTATTATCCAGCACGTAATATTTTTTGGGCTGTAGCCATTAAGAGAGATGACCGCCACATGCCTTGGAGTGACAGTCATTGAGATCGTGTTCAGCCTCCTCATGATTTAGGCAGCGTTGGAGGATGGAATCGATGCCACGATGATACAAGGTATCATAGATGATCAAGTAGTACTTTTCGTGGTGGCACACATGACGACGGTCATTAGGAGATAGTTGAGGGTTCAACCGTTGGGTTTGGAGATATAACGTCACATCGCCATACCATGGGTTAGACGTACTCATCGGGGAGGGAGTCGATGGGCTCAATTCCCAGATCAGTACAGGGAAGATTACAGATAAGCTCTGCAAAAATGAAAGATTTCTTTGATTTGGCCTTCTCTAACTAGAGGTCGAATTATTGAAGGATTACAATCTAGCGTGAATATTTTCCCCGGAGTACTTGACGTGTAAGGATGTGGTACATAGGGTTAGAGTCAGATATGATAGTGGTAGTGTAGAGCAATATATAATGGAGGAAGTTATGCACAACAATGACTGTTGCGAGAGCAAGTTTCTTGACATGTGAGTAACGAGTTTCGGGGTCGAGAAGACCCTTACTCAGGTAGTAAATCACATGTTCCTGGGTGTTGTTGTCCTCCTGGACCAAGGCTATGGAAATCATTGTAGAGGAAGAAACGAGATAAAGGATGTAATACTTAGTGTAATTGGGTGGTTGGAGCATAGGGACATGAGTGATGGAATGCTTTAATGTAATGCCCACCTTGGTACCTTGAATGACCATAGACTTGAGGACACTTGCCAAGTGACCCGACCAGACAAACTTTAGTAGAATGATCTTTTGAATATTTGAAATGTTTGAATGACTGAGGAACACATGATCATTTGCTTGATGACAAATGAAAAACAAAAACGACACAGTGAACAACACTTATAGAAGTGGATGCTTTGCTTAAAAATAATAAATGAATGAATGATTTGCTTAATGATTAGCATAATGAATGATGACTAAATGTTGTATATGATCGAATGATTGAAATATTATGAAATGGAAATGATTGAATGAAATATATGCTCGACTGTCTGAGAAATTATGTAATGGAAATGATCGAATGATATTTATGCTTGACTGACAGAGATGAAAATGATTAGATGAATGATGAATGATGGATATACTCGACTAACTGAGAAAATGATAAATGATGAATAATTTGTATGCTCGACTAACTAAGATACTAGAATGAATGATGTAAATATTTTATATAGTGCAGCACTACTAATGTGCGCTTGAGTGTGTGCAGTGGCAGGTAAGACGATATACCGACTGACCCACAATGAAATTTTAGCGGTCGTATGAATGTAAAGAACACATAGGGGTAAGATGATTGACTGCCGACCCTGGATTAGCAATCCATGCATGAGTGAAGCCGTTTCAGCTCACTCAGGAAAGCGTATGCTGTACAGGCAAGGCCATAATGATTTGGTCACATACGATGAGTTGAGGGGCGCGCAATAAGGAGAGCCTTATCCCTAAACATCCCTTAGTCTCCAAGGAGCGTAGTTGAGAGATCGCAGTAACGGTTCCTGGTTGCTATGTAGTACTCCCCATCAGAAGGAAGAAATGAAACTGTCAGAAGGGCCCAACGAAGAGGCACCTGGACAAGAGAAAGATAATTGTTATTTAAAATAAAAAAATCAAAAACTCATCAAAAATTAATTCAGGTGACTTTAAATTAAGAAGAAAAATACCGGAAAATTTTATTCATTATTCTTTTGTTTAAAAATAAAACTTTTTAGTTTAGTCTAGACTATTTTATTTATTTACTCTATTGAAGGAATAGAATAAGAACTAAAAACTAGAAATTCCTATGAAAGTTCTCCTAGATTTGAATAGTAATAGGAGTTAACTTCAAGTGAGAATATTCTAGTAAAAGATAAAAAGAACTAAAGAGAATATTATATTAGATGTTATTTAATAAAATAAACATTTGTTTTTTATAAATTTCAGTATCAATTAAATAAAAATAACAAATCTTTTTATTTTTATTTTACTAAAAAGGTTTTTAGCAAACTATTTGAGAAACAAAAGAGGAGTAGAACTCTCCTACACTTAACTCCCACTGATTTAGGGAATTAGATGCACATTGAAGACATTGAGACACATGTATTTGAGAATAATGGAAATTAAAATATGAAATTAAATTAATTAGGTGCATGGACAAACACATGGCAAACAGGATTTTGCTATATATAAAGAGGGAGGAGAAGTAGAGAAAGACATCTCTTGCTCACTAATGCTAGATGGTCATCATAATCTTGGATTAGGTTATGATCCTTGGAGTTGGGATTAGATGGAACGGGGATTGGGAGATCCTTTCAGGAGGCTAGCTTGTGTGTTCTTATGACCCCATTAGCTCGTGTTAAATTTTGAGCATTAATTCAATATACTCTAGGATCTTTACTGAGAGAACAACATGTACAGTATATCAATGTATATCAATCATAACAATCATGTCAATCATCACAAAAATCAAAAGCATGAGAGACAATAGACACACAGAGTTTATGTGGGGGAAACCCTAAGGTGAAAAACCCCACAACTTCCTCAGAGATAGATAGAGCAATAGAACAACCAAAGTACAAGAGATAGACTCCTCTTAGCAGCTGATCCTCCTCCTCACATGTGCACCACTTTCCAAGTGAAGGAAGTGTGAGTTCTGAATGATCCAAATAGAGATCTCTCGATCTCTATTTATGCATGTCCTGTTTTCCCAATAACCTTATGGGGATGACTTGTCTAGCTAGGTACAATAACTTCATATTACATTATATTGAGCTAACCCCTTACAAGGTGGTCTAATAACCCATCGGCAAGTTAACACACTTGCGACACTTATCAATACAAATGACAACACTTCCGTATAGAGGAATAATACATGTCTATAGGAGTACAATAAATATATAAATGAAATACATTCTGAAGTTACATATACATCAACACTCCCTCTTAACTAGGAAGGTATTTCTCGACACAGATCTATTAGCACAAGTCTTCTTCTCTGGATCATCATCATCGATGCATCAACCTTGAAACATTGTCATCGTCACTATTGCTATCTCAACCAATCTCTGAATCTACTCATCATAGGAAGTTCTACAGAGCCAGTCCTTTTTCATACTGGATGTAGGCCCACCACCTACAGGTCTTCATCATCACTGGCCATACTGTGGAAATCTCAGGACTTATTACATGCGTCACAAAACCTAAAAACAGTCTCTTGACTAGCAAGAACCCTAAAGAGCATGTGAGGCCTTTTTCATCCTGTCCATATCTCCAGGACTTATTACATGTGACCCCACCACAAAACCTTGAAAGAGAATCCCAGGACTGATTACGACCACACGGCTCAACCTATCGGATCTCCGAGGGCACAAATTACATGTGGTCACCACAAAACCCCGAAAAAGCATCGTAGGATTGATTACGAGCACACAACTCAACCTATCGAATCTCCCAGGGCACAAATTACATGTGGTCATGGAAAAACCTCGAAAGAGCATCCCAGGACTGATTATGAGCACACGGCTCAACCTATCAGATCTCCCAGGGCACAAATTACATGCCATAGGACAAAACCTTGAAAAAGCATTTGCCAGATATCCCAGGGCACAAATTACATGCCATAGGAAAAACCTCGAAAGAGTATCTGCAAATATCCTAGGGAACAAATTATATGTCCTCCCAAGCAAAACCTCAAAAGAGCATTTGCTAGATATCCCAGGGTACAAATTACATGCCATAGGCAAAACCTAGAAAGAGTATCTGCAAATCTCCTAGGGCACAAATTATATGGTTATCTGCACAACCTATTCCACGACCACAGAGTATCAACCTAATACTCACCATACATCATCCTGATGTACACATGATCATCCTTATCATCATCACTGCATTGTCATGATGCATGTCATCTGGAGCAACATCATGAAGCTCGTCATCCATGATCTGTTAGAAAAACAGGATCGCAGAGCAATAACAATAAACAGAAATGCAAATATAATCACATACACATTACAAGAGAGACATAGATATATTGTGGTTCACCCCAACTTGGGCTACATCCACACTAAAGTTGCCAGTCCTTATTATTATTCCGTCCAGCAAAGTGAAGGGATACAACCTACAGCACAACCGCTGCACTTCCTCTTCACTATCTCATAGTCTCTCTCAACAGATCTCATAGATCTTTACAATGCATAAAACCTAATACATCATTATCCTAGCCATATTACAATGCCTTTCTTTTATAGGGGAAATACAATGGGAAAATACCACGGGATACCCAAAACCATGGGCCCGCAAATTACCCTGGAACCCCTTTCTCTAGGCTCTGCCCCCGAACCCCCATAACTTGGGGGCATTCCCCAAAACACCCTTTCTTAGGGGCACTGCCCCCAAACCCCCGACGGGGTCCCGCTGGCCCCTGCGCCCCACACCGTAGGTTGTGGACACTCCCCTAGACCCCCTTAGGGTCATGCCGGGATCATAACCAAACCTAAGGTATGGACACGGTTGAATAATAATATCTTTGAATATGGAGATCAGACTCCACAACCAACAATCTCCCACTTGGAGACTGATCACAACAACTCAACCGTTGCTGCACTTGCTGGACTTGGACTTGGCAACTTTCTCCTCTTCACCTTCATGCTAGAAGGCCAACTGAAACTAAGCAGGAACTTAGTTTCCCTCTAGTCACTACCTTTGTGAACATGTCTGCAAGATTTTGGCTAGTATGTATCTTTTCCAGCTTCAACAATTCATCTTCCAGAACAGAGCATATGAAATGGTACTTGAGTTGTATATGTTTATTCCTGGAATGGGATGCTGAGTTCTTTGCAAGATGAATGCCAGTCTGGCTGTCACTATACAAATTTCTATCCTTTTGCTTCTTACCCACTTCCTCCATAAACCTCTGCAACCAAATCATCTCTTTACTACCCTCTGTAACAGCAACATACTCTGCTTCCATTGTTGAAAGTGCAACAACCTTATGCAATCTCAAAATCCAGCTTACTATTGTTCCACCTACAGTAAAAACATACCCTGTGGTGCTCCTCCTGCTATCCTTTTATCCTGTCATGTCTACATCAACATATCCCTGTGGAACATTGTCTGAACCTCCAAAACATAATGCCTGAGTGGTGGTACCTCTCAAATGCCTGAGAATCCACTGTACTACCCTCCAATGTTCTTTACCTGGATTATTCATATATCTGCTCACAACTCCCACTGCATGTGCAATATCTGGTCTTGTGCACACCATGGCATACATCAAGCTGCCAACTGCTAATTGATAGGGTATCTTGGACATGTAATCTGTCTCTTCCTATGTCTTGGGACACATTTCCTTACTTAGACTGAAATGGTTGGCCAAAGGTGTACTAATTGGTTTTTCATTCTGCATTCTGAACCTCTCCAACACCTTTTGTATGTACTCACCCTAATTCAATGTCAATTTGCAATTTTTCTTGTTTCTTGTAATTCTCATACCAAGGATTTGCTTTGCAACACCCAAATCCTTCATCGTAAATGAACTAGCTAGCTTCCTTTTGAATATATTTATATCCTGCATGTTAGACCCTACAAGAAGCATGTCATCCACATACAATAACAAGATAATATATCATTCATTGTCTAGCTTCTTCAAATAAACACAGTGGTCAAAATGACATCTACTATAACCTTGTTCTGTCATAAACCTGTCAAATTTTAAATACCACTACCTTGGAGCTTGCTTTATGCCATACAAACTCTTTTTCAACCTGCATACAAATTTCCCCTTACCTTTGACCTCATACCCTTGTGGCTATTGCATATATATCTCTTCCTCCAAATCCCCATGGAAAAAGGTTGTTTTTACATCTAACTGTTCAAGATGCAAATCTTATACCACCACTAGACTAATTGAAGTCATCTTAACAACAGGAGAAAATATTTCATCAAGATCAATACCTTTCTTCTGTGCAAACCCATTTATAACAAGTCTTGCCTTGTACCGCTTCTTGCCTCCTTCTTCTTCCTTCAACCTGTAAATCCATTTGTTTTGCAATTCTCTTTTACCAGCGGGCAAGTGAACCATATCCCAAATCTAGTTTCCTACCAATGAGTCCATCTCCTCATTCATGCCTTACTCCCACTTCTTTCTAGTTTCCACTTGCATTGCTTCTTCATAACATTCTGGTTCACGAGCATCAGTCATTAACAAATAATACATTGAATGAGAGTATCGTTTAGGGAGTCTACTTAACCTGGTAGATCTTCTTATAGTTGCAGGAGTTTCAGGTACTTGCTATTGTTCTTGAATTTTTGGGACCTTTGGAACTTCATTTTCTTCAATTTCATCAAGTATTGTGTACTCTATGTTTTCCTTTTCCTATTTCTTTCGCTGCAACTGATCTTTATACATGACCTTTTCATTGAATATTACATCTCTACTCCTGATGATTTTGTTATTGTCATAATCCCATAAACGATAACCAAATTCATCAACCCCATATCCAATAAAGGTACATTTCTTGGATTTAGCTTCAAGCTTTGTTCTATTTTCTTTATCAATATGGACAAATGCTTCAGAACCAAATGTTCTAAGAAATGAGTAGTTTACCTTTTTATCTATCCATGCCTCCTCTGGAATACCACCATCCAAAGCACTTGAAGGTCCTTTGTTTATTATATAAATAGCAGTATTTACAGCATCTGCCCAAAACTGTAAGGGCAACCCTCCATGCAATCTCATACAACTTGCACGCTCCATGATCGTTATGTTCATCCTTTCTGACACACCATTTTCTTGTGGTGTTTTTGGGACTGTCTTCTCTCTACAAATCCCATGATACGAATAGTAACTATCAAACTCCTTGCCGCAGTACTCACCTCCATTATTAGATCTGAGACACTTCAACCTTCTTCCTGTCTCATTCTCAACCAAAGCTTTCCACTTCTTAAAAGTAGAAAACACATCAGATTTTTGTCTAATGCAATAAACCCAAGTTTTCCTAGTTGCATCATCAATAAATGTAACATAATAATGAGAACCACCGAGAGATTGTGTGAAATTTCCCACATAAGATCCAAAGAGATGATGTAAACCTCACAGTGAAAGAATTAAGGAATTAAGGAAGAAGAGAGAAGCAATAGAACATATATCCAATCGAGGCAGAATAATTACACACATTACATTATTCAGAATAGTAACCGGGTAAATATACAATGCTGAGTATGAGGATTCGAATTCACTAGGTGTAATTTGAATTATCCTTCATGCACAGATCCATAATCAGTGGAGAGTCATCAGTGCCAAACTAGGAGTCTATCTCATTATCAGTGAAGTCATCAATGCACAAGTAGTGATCAACTGGGAGTCAAACTGAGTCTAACTGAGTGTGGTTGGTGTAATTGGCACATGGAAGCACTGATATAGTGAAGGAGACTCAGTGGGGGCTGCTCATGGAGCTAACTGGAGTCAAAATAGTATATCTAGTCACACTGGAGGTGCAAAAGAGTGATAAGGTCAGTTAGGAGTCAGTTAGTCCTTAAATCAAGGAAGAACTGAAGATAACTGAACTAAACTAGACTGGTAGATGAAGAAAGGCGCTCTTCTCATGCAATAACTAAAAAGAGGGCGCACTAAGCTCTAGGAGAGCTAAGACTGATTCGAGAGAAGCTCCTGGGGCTAGTTTGCCGAGGGCTAGGTGCTGGTGCTACAAACCCTAATTGCATGCAAACCCTAATTTTGCATGCGGGACTGAAAATGACAGAAATGTCAGAAGGACTAGGATGGAGTATAGGAATATCCTAACACCCCCCCTTAATCCATCTTGGGCCCTGGTAACTAGGACCAAAGGTCACCCATACAATCAATGAAATGATAAAAGAATACTGCCTCAATTTTTCTTTTTCCTTTTTTTTTTGTTTTATATTTTTGAATAACTCAAGGAGCCATTACTCTAAGCAGAAAAGAAGCAAGCTTTCATTAGTGAAAACTTTGCAAAGAGACTTGGTAATCTAATCCTTTGTAAAGTGCGAATGCAAGTGCTAGAGAATGTGTTGAATGTAGCAAGTCTTTCAGGAACCTTTTCTGTCACTGGAGCGAATGTATCATGATGAGTTTTCCCAAAGAATGGAAGAGTAAACCCCATCATCATGCTGCATCTCTCATGGAGAGGTGGATGCCATAATGCAAGGTTAGCATGCTGCTGAAGTCTAGTAGTTCTGTAAGTAAATAAATCATCAACTATGTTCTTAGTAGTAGCAAGGACTGTGTGAGAACATATTTCTCTTGAATCTGGACTAAGAATATGTGTTGGTTCTGAATATTCTTGAACCATGATCTCAACATCAAAATCTTGATATTCTTCCTCAGTAGAATAGGAGTCACTGGAAGAGAAGTCATTGTGATCTTCATCAGAATCTGAAGGGATAGTTGGAGAGAAGGGCATGAAGTGGGAGAACTCATATGCCTTTGAGGTATGATTAGCAATCCCATTCGCTATAACCTTTCCAGTGGAGATTTCTGTAATCTCTACTGCGTCTGGACCAAAAATTACTTGTTTTGGAGATCCTGTATGAGGCATTTGATATACTGATAACAAATTAGATGTAAGAGAAGAAACAAATAAGACATTTTTGAACTTACCATGCTCCATATGAACTGTACCCAAACCTTTGGCAGAAATCTGAGAGTTGTCTCCCATGTGAATGGTAGGCCCATCTTGGAGATCCAAAGAGGAGAAGGATTCTTCTTGTGCCATCATGTGGTTGGAAGCTCCAGAATCTATGAGGAGAGCTTTTGTCTTTGAAAAACCAGCCATCAATGCATGACAATCATCAGATCCACTTCCAGAATCAGACATCTTTTCCTCTTTTGGAACAACAATTTGGTTTTGTTCAAGAAGCTTGGTTAGAAGATCAATCTTCTTATGCATGCAGGCATGCTCAGGATGGTTTCCTCTCTTGCAGTAGGTACAATTTGGTCTCTTTTGTTTGTCATTCTTGGATCTTGAAGGTTTCTTTCCTTTTCCTTTTTGTCCCCCTTTTGCATTCGCTCCACTTGAATCACCAGCTAAAAGAGCTAGATCTCTGGAGGTTTTGATGTCACCCATTTGAAACAGTTTGTTCTCTTCTTGAGTGAGGGCTTCAATGAAGTCACTTAAGGTGGGAAACTTCCATCCAGGGATGGACATTTGAACAGAATGAAAGGTAGATACAAAGACAGAAAATTGAGATCCAAGTTTGCTTAATATAGAGAGTATCAATTGCTCATCACTTTTAGTGATGCCACATTGCTTGCAATGCAAAACCAAATTCTGAAATTTGGAGAAGAAATCTTGGATGCTCTCGAAATTGCTAGGTTGAAGGGAAACCAATTCATTCTCAAGAATGTAGCCTCTCAGTTCATCTTGTTTGCCAAAAAGACTCCTCAATTTTATCCATAAATCATATGGAGACTTCAATCCATCAGCACGAAACAATAGATCATCAGATATATGAAGGCATATGAATCCAAAAGCTTCATCCATTTTGTTTAGGTGCTTGATTCTCTTTTCAGCTTGATGTGGTATGGCATCTGTTTCCTCAACTACTCTAGTAAACCCTCTTGATAGCAAGAGTATTATCATCTTCCTCTTCCATTCGAAATAATTGAAAGGAGTGAGAAGTATAGAAGAAGGAGCATTCGAATTGCTCATTTTGATTGCTTGAACAAGTGCAAATGGAAAGCCACTGAATCTGCTGCTGCAACTGCTGGAACTTCAAAGTACCTGCAAAAAACTCTCAAGAATGGAGGTAGAATATACTCTCAAGGATTTGATACCATGTGAAATTTTCCACATAAGATCCAAAGAGATGACGTAAACCTCACAGTGAAAGAATTAAGGAATTAAGGAAGAAGAGAGAAGCAATAGAACATAGATCCAATAGAGGCAGAATAATTACACACATTATATTAATTAGAATAGTAACCTAGTAAATATACAATGCTAAGTATGAGGATTCAAATTCACTAGGTGTAATTCGAATTATCCTTCATGCACAGATTCATAATCTGTGGAGAGCCATCAGTGCCAAACTAGGAGTCTATCTCATCATCAGTGAAGTCATCAATTCACAAGTAGTGATCAACCAAGAGTCAAACTGAGTCTAACTGAGTGTGCTTGGTGTAACTAGCACATGGAAGCACTGATATAGTGAAGGAGACTCAGTGGGGGGTGCTCATGGAGCTAACTGGAGTCAAAACAGTCTATCTAGTCACACTGGAGGTCCAAAAGAGTGATAAGGTCAGTTAGGAGTCAGTTAATCCTTAAATCAAGGAAGAACTGAAGATAACTGAACTAAACTGGACTGGCAGATGAAGAAAGGCGCCCTTCTCATGCAATAATTGAAAAGAGGGCGCACTAAGCTCTTGGAGAGCTAAGACAGATCTGAGAGAAGCTCCTGGGGCTAGTTTGCTGAGGGCTAGGTGCTGGTGCTGCAAACCCTAGTTGCATGCAAACCCTAATTGCATGCAAACCCTAATTGCATGCAAACCCTAATTTTGCATGCAGGACTGAAAATGACAGAAATGTTAGAAGGACTAGGATGGAGTATAGGAATATCCTAACAGATTGTACCTAAGCCGGTCCCCATACATCTGTATGCACTAGCTCTAACTTTTCATTCTTCTTTTGTTTCCCAACCCTGAGAAATCTGACTCTGTTCCGTTTTCCATAAACACAGTTTTCACAGAATTCCAAACTTACCTAATTCAAATCTGGCAGCAACTTCCTTGAGTGGAGAATCTGCATCCCCTTCTCACTCATGTGGCCAAGCCTATGATGTCACAATGTCATATTTGTTCCTGTGGAAGCTAAAGAGATAGAATGGTCAGTATTATGAGGACATAAATACAACATACCTATCCTATCTTCTTTTTCTATCACCATTGATCCTTTAGTGATCTTCCACCACTTTTCTCCAAATGTAGATAGACAGCCGCCATCTCCCAACTGCCCTGTTGAGATTAGATTTCTTTTCATAGTAGGAATATGCCTAACATATTTCAACAGCCAGTAGTTCCATTCTTAACTTTTATCCATACCTTACCCATTCCAACAATTTTATATGGTTCATCATCACCCAACAAAACATGTCCAAAATCGCCAGGAACATACTCATGAAAGTATTTCCTATGGGGTGTAGCATGACATGAAGCTCCTGAATCTACTACCCAATAATCACTAGTATTATCTAATGCAAGAATCAAATTATCTTGTAACACATCACCTGCTACATTTGCTTCCTGGGTATTTTCCTTCTGTGCATCTCCTTTCTTCTTTAGAGATCTGCAGTCTTTCTTTAGATGCCCTTTCTTTCCACAGTTCCATCACTCTATTTTTCCTAGTCTGGGCTTGGATCTGCCCATTTCAAACTTGCCATGATTACCTTGGCTCTTTCCTCTCTCATTTTGTCTTCCCCTGCTCTCCATGGTCAATGCATTACCTGATGTCTCATATGTGCTTTTTCTTCACATTTCCTCGTTAAGAATAACACCAATAACATCATCAAATTTCAAGGTGTTTGAACCAGAGACTGAGTTACTTACAGCCATGCCCAAGCTATTCTAGCTTTCTGGAAATGAACACAAGATTAGAAGATTCCTAACCCCATCATCAAAGTTCACACTTACAGAACTTAGCTGATTTGTAACCGTATTAAACTCATTTAAATGATCAGTAACAGATCCACCTTCAGACATATTCATATTAAATAAATGCTTCATTAGAAATACCTTATTGGAGGTGGAGGTTTTTTCATACAGCTTACCTAGTGCACTCATCAAACCCTTTGTTGTCATTTCTTTTGAGATATTGAAAGCCACCGACGATGCCAGGCTCAGCCATGTTGTTCCTAGAGCCTTTCTATCAAGAACCTCCCATTCTTCGTCCTTCATAGCCGCCGACTGCTTTGCTCTTCCTCCCAATGGTAGGAAGAGATCCTTATGGTACAGATAGTCCTCCATTTGCATCTTCCATAACTGGAAGTTTTGGCCATTAAACTTCTCAACCTTAAACTTTCCTTCTTCCGCCATTGTTCCCACTCAAACCAGAAACCTTAGCTTCCTGTGGGTTTATCTACCAAATAGACCTTTGGCTCTGATACCAATTGTTATAAAAATAGGATCGCAGAGCAATAAAAATAAACAGAAATGAAAATATAATCACACACACATTACAAGAGAGACACAGATATATCGTGGTTCACCCCAACTTGGGCTACATCCACACTGAAGTTGTCAGTCCTTATTATTATTCCGTCCAGCAAAGTGAAGGGATACAACCTACAGCACAACCACTACACTTCCTCTTCACTATCTCACAATATCTCTCAATAGATCTCAGAGATCTTTACAATGCATAAAACCTAATACATCATTACCCTAGCCATATTACAATGTCTTTCTTTTATAGAGTAAATACAATGGGAAAATACCACGGGATACCCAAAACCATGGGCCCACAAAACAACTGGCGCAAACAACCCCAAATTTTTTTCTCGGGGACTATGCCCCCAAACCCCCTTTCTCAGGGGCGCTTGCCACCACACCCCCCAGCCAAGGGTGTGGACACCCTTAGGATCGTGCGAGGATCATAACCAAACATGGGGTACGGACACGGCTGAATAATTATATCTCTGAATCTAGAGATCAGACTCCACAACCAACATGATCATCCTGATCGTACAATGCATCCACCTGATGCATACATAGTATCTTCCTGATACATATCATCATATATGATCTATCTGATCATACAATGTATCCACCTGATACATATACAAATACATGATCCACCTAATCATACTTGATACATATCAACATACATGATCTACTTGATCATACAACATATCCATTTGATACAGAGACATGGTCCCAAGCATCCAACATGATGCATACATACATAGATGATCCAACTGATCATATCCAACATCCAACATGATGCATACATACATAAATGATCCAACTGATCATATAGAGCAGAAACTCGAACATCATACTGATGCTCATCAGCCAACGCTTACATCCACAGCCATGGAAGGATCCTCCTATCATCATGCTCGGAATGGATCCTACAAATGTATACATCACTTCTTCCTTGAAGTGTCATCAATCTAAAGAACACCAAGCCTCTCTCTGAAGTACTCGAACTTCACTCTGGCTAGTGGTTTCATCAGCACATCTGCAATTTGCTCGTCTGTCGCAACATACAGGAGCTTCACTGCTCCTCTCTGCACCATATCCTTGATGTAGTGATATTTGATCTCTATGTGTTTCGATCTGTCGTGGAACACGGGGTTCTCAGACAGCTTCACATAGCTCTGTTTGTCACAAAAGATACCAGTAGTCCCTAGCAGGAGATCAAATAGCTCAGACAGTAGCTTCCGAAGCCATACTACCTCACTGTCATGTCCCAAATGTGGAATATTTCCTAAATGGAAATCTATTGAATCTATTGAGAGGATTTCGACCCTTAGAAGGTTAATGTTGGTTATAAAATGTACAAATGAAGTATGAGAATAGCTTTTGATCATTTGTAGAAATTGCAATTGCATTTGTGAAGTGGGAGAGCTAGTGGATGACTAGTTTCTTGCCTTAGCCAATTTCGAGGGTGAAAGATTCCCATCCAAGTTGGTAATTGGAAAGGCCATTCAAACCTTTCATTTGGAGCTTTAATGGAGTCTTTATTTGCAGGTGTAAGCTACAGGGCAGCTCATGGTTTCTTCTATTGCAGCTCACTCCTTCAACCATTTCTAGTTTTAATGGCATATTCTTGATCCTTGAGGGAGGGCATTTTTGGTGAGCTATTGTACTCTTTGGGGAAGATTTTAATGCCCCATTTATTTTTTAATATGAATTAAATACTCTTTTATTCATCTCCAAAAAGTTTCAGGTCGAAATTCCAAGTAGAAATGTATAAATCTCATTTTTAATGGAAGAACAATGCCATTTCCCCACTACCTTGTTGTGAGCCAATGTATTGATGATAATTTCGAATGAATGGATGATTATCTAATATATTTGTGATCAATATACTTCCATGGATGTCTTATACAAGTTTCATGTACTGTGCTTGAGCATTTGAAGCAATTTTACTCAGTTTAGTTGTATTGAGAGGTGAAATAGTGCCATTTCCCCAAGGGTCGAATTGGGAATTTTTGCAGTTGAATGGGAGAGGGTGAGAACAGTTGTAATAATCCATTAATGGTGCATATGAGACTTTAATAACATACTTAACACATTACATACCTCTGTTCATAAATTTGAGTGGGCTAGGAGACATTTGGGAAGCCATTTTCAGTACTTACCCCAGGGGGATTTGAACCCCAAATTACTAGTAAAATTGCATAATTGGTCTAGAATCTTAAGAGAGTTTGAAGAGGTCTTTTTGTGGACATATTTCATCCATAAAAATCATATTCATGTTATAATATCATTCATACACCTTCCTTGAAGATTTGAAGGCATTTGGAGTCAATTTGAGACCTAGAGACCAAAACTAGTCAAAGGGAAATCACTAGTAAAGTTACCTACATGGATCAGAATTGAAAGAGGATTTGTAGAAGTATTTTAAAGGTCCAAAGGAATCCCTGAAACACATATTTATGTTCTAATATCATTCATATACCGTCTTAGAAGATTTGAGATCATTTGGGGCAAATTTGGGATCTAGAGATCAAAACTAGTCAAAGGTCAAACTAGGGAAAAAAGTGAAAAATTGCCATTTTAATAAAATTCCTAATAAGGGACATTACACTCACAACTAGCCGAACATGCTGCAACATACTCTACCTCGACTATACTCAGTGCTACGCAGGACTGCTTCTTGCTAAACCAAGAGATCACACCTGATCCCATATTGAAGCAACACCCAAATGTGCTCTTCCTATCTACAGCACTGCCTACCCAGTCTGAATCAACATAACCCTGTAGGTTAAAATTTTGATTCGCATCATACTTGAGCCCATAATCAACTGTACCCTTCAGTTACCTCAGAATATGCTTTACAGCAACCAGCTGAACACTCCTCGGATCCGTCAGGAACTGGCTCAATGTGTTCACCACAAAGCAAATATTTGGTCTCGTATTCGTCAGGTACATCAAGGACCCAATCATCTAACGATACATAGAGACATCAACTGGCTCAGATGAAGCATCACACAGAAAATTCAGGTTTGATGCCATAGGTGTAGCCATGGCCTTGCAATCCATCATCCCAAACCTCTTCAGGATATCTACTGTATACTTCCCTTGTCTAAGGGAGATCCCATCTGCACTCTGCCACACCTCCATACCTAGGAAATAGGGCATCATCCTCAAGTCCTTCATATCAAACTCGATAGCAAGCTTCCTCTTTGTATCGGCAATCAGTCTATCATCTCCTGTTACAAATAGGTCATCCACATATAGGAGAAGTATCACAGGATTTCCTTCCTCAACCTTGAAGTAAAGGTTGGAATCCACTTTACTCTTGGTAAATCCCAAACTAGATAGGAAAATGTCCATCCTACCATACCAATTCTTACGAGCTTGGTTCAAGCCATACAAGGCTTTCTTCAATCTGCACACATATGACTCCCTCTCATGTGTTTCAAAACCGAGTGACTGCTCCACATACACTTCCTCCTCAACTACACCATTCAAGAAGGCAGTCTTGACATCCATCTGGTGTATCTTCCATTTCATTAATGCACCCAGAGCAAGTACTGTTCTAATGGAAGTGTACCTGGATATAGGAGCAAAAGTTTCTTCATAATCTATTCCCTCTTTCTGAGAGAAGCCACGAGCTACGAACCTTGCCTTGTATTTCTCTATGCTGCCATCTGCAGCATGCTTGATCTTGTAGATCCATTTGGAAGTCACAACAAACTTCCCTTCAAGTCTTGGGACAACATCCCAAACATCATTCTTCATTATTGATTGGTATTCCTCGACCATGGCATCCTTCCATTCTTTCTTTTCCACTGTTTCTTTATAACTGGAAGGCTCTTTGTTCATGATATCACAAAGTAAAGCAGCATAGCTGGTATGTGATCTAGTACTCCTTTGCTCTGTGTTCTTCTTCTGGAATGCCATATCTTTCTGCATCTTGAATGAGCTCTCTAGCCCATGCAGGTTTCCTCTTGTGAGAGATATTCTCACAGGGTGGATCTCCAGGTTCTTGCGGATCTTCAATTTCATGATCTGCTTCCGGAATTCCTTCAGTCATAGTAGTGTCTTGAAATCTATTTTCCTTAGGTTCTTCATAATCTTCAACAAGTGTCTTTTTTTATTTGATGAATGCTGAGTTTTCATCAAATGTCACATCCCTGCTGACATCAATCTTCTTGGACCATGGAAAGTATATTCTGTAAGCCTTCGAGCTTTAACTATAATCCACAAAGATACCCTTCTTTCTTGAAGGATCTAGCTTGGTCCTCTTTTCCTTTGGGACATGAGTGTATACTGGACAACCAAATATTCTAAGATGGATGACTTCAGGTATCTTACCAAAGAAGACCTCTTCTGGTGTCTTGTTGTCCAATATCTTGTGGGGTGTTTTGTTCTACACATATACAGATGTCCTAGCTGCTTCTGCCCATAGATACATAGGTAGATCTTGGTCATATAGCACTGCCCTTGCTACTTCCATGATTGTTCTGTTCTTTCTTTCTGCAACTCCATTCTGTTGTATAAGGAGCAGTCAACTCCCTCTTAATCCCGGAATCACTGTATAACTTATTGAAGTCACCTGAGGTGAATTCTCCACCATTGTCAGATCTGAATGTTTTGATCTTCTTATCAGTTTGGTTTTCCATCAAGGTTTTGAATTCCTTGAACTTATCAAATACTTCATCTTTGTTCTTCAAGAAGTGAACCCAAGTCTTCCTGGAAAATTCATCAATGAAAGAGACATAGTAAACATACCCACTTAGAGAAATGGATGACATCGGACTGCATACATCGGAGTGGATAATTTCCAAGATACCTTTTTGCTTGCTTTCACTGCTTGGGAATGCCTTCTTTATGTTCTTTCCTTTTGCACATCCTTTGCAAACACCTTCATGCTTGGTCTTGATTTCAAGAAGACCTTCTACAACCTTACTTGCAATTGGTAATGCTCTCTACTGCATATGTGCAAGTCTTTTGTTCCAAAGTTCACTTGGCTCCATGGAATCATGTACCCTGGCATGTTCAGGTTGTCCCTTCAATTTATACAATCCTCCCTCTTGCTCTCCAATCACCACTGCATCATCAATAGTTTTACCCTTTGGCCACATTTGGACTTGGCCATCTACAAATGCAACCCTCATGCCTTTTGCATCCAATGCAGAGATGGAGAGTAGATTCTTTTTGAGCCCAGGTACATAAAGAACTTCTTCATCTTCAAAGACTTTCCATAGTCTAGGTTGTAGGAGGCTTCACCACTTCCTTTGATAAGGTATTGATAATCATCCCCAAGTTTCACCTTATGGGGTGATTCATGTTCAAATAAGTTTACAAAAGATTTTTTAAACCCAGTCATGTATTTGGAAGCCCCACTGTCAATTAACCAATCATTAAAACCATGAGAGATAGTACCTGTGAGAGCAGAGATTAGAACATACTCTTCTTCGCTTGATGAGTCACCATCATCACTTTCTACTTTGGCCTTCTTCTTTTGAGATTCATCATCCTCAACAGCATGAGCATGATATCTTCTTTTCTTGTTCTTCTTCTTGTTGTTGAATTTGTTGTTGTTGTCTTTCTTCTTCTTGGGATAGTCTGAAGAAAAGTGTCCCTTCTCATTGCAATTGAAGCATCTGAAATCTTTCTTATCTTTATGAAAATGGTGGTGTGAGAATTTCCTATTATGAGATGATTCCTTGTTGGACTTGCCTTTCTTGGCATGTGCCGTGAGTGCTTGATCTTCATTTCGCATCTTTTCTTCTCGGCCCACAAGCCTAGCTTCTTCTTGAGAGCATTCCTCCCACAACCTACTGAAAGAGATCAATTTCTTTCTTACACATATTCCTTGAATAAAAAAGTCCCATGACCTAGGTAGGCCATTCAGAGTGGTTATAACAACTTCACCATTGTCCACTACTTCATCCATAGATTCAAGTTGTTCCTTGATCTAAGAGACCTTACAGAAGTAAGATTGAATGGTCTCTCCATTCAACATCTTGACCCCTTTCAATTGATTCCGCAGAGTCATCTTCTGGTTTATGTTCTTCCTTTCAAATAATTTGGTCAGGGACTCAAACATCTCCTTGGGTGTCTTTAGAGATGACACATGTGGTATGAGATGGTCTTTGATAGAATCAACAATGATTCTCTTCGCCTTGACCAAGTTCTTCTTATGCAAAATCTTAGCCTCTTCATTCTCTAGGATAGGGACCTCAGAGTTGATGTAGGAATCCAATTCATTTTCTTTTAGGATTAACCCAATCCTATACTTCCAGGCTCGGAATTTATCAACCCCTTAAAGCTTGTCCTCAAGCTTGGTGTGGTGAGACATATTAAAGAGTACATAAAATGGAAATAGAAAAGATTTAGGTCTTACCACTTGCTTTGCTGAAAACTGGATCTTGTCTTGGATTAGGGTTTGTCGAAAAAACCATAAAAATTCAAAATGTGAATTTCAACTTTCTGAAAGATAGAAAGATGCGCCTTGATGATCTAATCCGCCTTGTGTATTTAGAATTTGAGATCTACAAAGCTTCACCCTTCAGAAATTCCTTTTAGTCTTCTCGGGTTCACTAGGGAGGACGCTGATCTAGGGTTTGAGTTTCCCAGAGATTTACTCTGCCAAAAATCTCAATCCAAAGCTCTAAACTTCAATTTTTCCAACGAGCTTCCAGTTATGTCTTCAGATTTCAGAAATTCCTATTTTTGTGGAAACCATAATTTTTAGGACCA
Organism: Larix kaempferi; assembly: GCA_027924585.1. Taxonomy (NCBI): domain Eukaryota; kingdom Viridiplantae; phylum Streptophyta; class Pinopsida; order Pinales; family Pinaceae; genus Larix; species Larix kaempferi. The sequence goes on along the minus strand of BSBM01000767.1, from coordinate 23,115,255 downwards.
AAACTGAAAAAGCTCATAATTGAATTCTGATTGGACAAATAGATTCTCCTTGATGAGTAGAGTCAATCTACTATACTGTTTTTCCAAAATATGTGGAAAGAAACCCAATAAACAAGAAACCCTAGTTTGTGTCACTGCAAAATGTCTCCTTCTCAGGTTAGCTCTGATACCATGTTAAATTTTGAGCATTAATTCAATATACTCTAGGATCTTTACTGAGAGAACAACATGTACAGTATATCAATGCATATCAATCATAACAAGCATGTCAATCATCACAAGAATCAAAAGCATGAGAGACAATAGACACATAGAGTTTCCGTGGGGAAAACCCTAAGGTGAAAAACCCCACAACTTCCTTAGAGATAGATAGAGCAACATCACAACCAAAGTACAAGAGATAGACTCCTCTTAGCAGCTAATCCTCCTCCTCACATGTGCGCCACTTTCCGAGTGAAGGAAGTGTGAGTTCTGAATGATCCAAATAGAGATCTCCTGATCTCTATTTATACTTGTTCTGTTTGCCCAATAACCTTATGGGGCCGACTTGTCTAGCCCATCGGAAATTTAACACACTTGTGACACTTCTGTATAGAGGAATAATACATCTCTATAGGAGTACAATAAATATATAAATGAAATACATTCCGAAGTCACATATACATCAATAGCTCGGGGGTTCGGGGTGAAGGAGAGTAACCCCGATACGGTAGGGAGGTCAATCGAGGGGTCACTTGGTATTTCGTCAGGAAATTGGACTTGATCATGTGGAAACTAGGGATAATTTTAAGGACCCATACTTATTTAAAATTGTATAAACCTTGGCGAATCTTACCAATTCTTAAAATGTCAACTATAAAATATTTGGCGATATTTTTCTAAAATCATTTCAATTTCCAAGGATTTTATATAGTTTATATAATAATTTGGCAATTTTTAGAGTGAAAAAAGTTTACCCTATCAAAATTGGGCGAAATGGGGCTTCAAAAAATGCAAATTGGTGAATCTTTTTTTGGAAAAAAAATGGAAAAATAGCGCATGGGCTAAATTTTTCCCGTAAAATTATCCTTGGAAGAAACCACTTCGAGGCCTCCATTGATTCGCTGGACCAACCGTCGAAAACAAGTTTGAAGTATTTATTTTATTTATTTTGCTAAGTCTTGTGGTGGAATGAATAAATCTGGGTATATAGTTTATTTATTGACATTCATGTACTGCAATAGATAGAACTAGATCTGTGGCATCTACATCTTCTTCTTAAAAATCGTACTAGAAGTTCTAAAATTAATTATACTTATATGTTCAAATTCCATGAAAGTATTTTTTTTGGGGGGGGAACCCAAAATGGGAGTCCCTACATTTAAGTTGTTAAAGTATTGTTGGGCATAATCATCCCAAACGAAGGGGACGTCCTTCTTCAACAACCACATGTAGCCCTATGTCTTCTGAATGAAATTACATACAAAAATACAAAGGTATTTTTCCTTCTCTTGCAAACTTTGAACTTTCGTGATGTTAGTGGGAGGTGGGAGAGAGACAATGGATTCCACCTTAAGGGGATCAATGAAGATCTCATTTTTAGAAACATGAAACCTAGGAGGCATCTAGACTAGATGCAGTTAATGCACTCGTGAGGGTTTATACGGATATTATACCATCTACATCTAAGGAATACATCCATTAGATGATCGATTTTGAACTCACGACGATTTGAATGAGCAGAAAGATCGTCGAGATAAGGTTCCACAAAGTCCTTCACATCATGAAAATCTTATGACATGGCCCGCTAGAATGTAGGATCAACATTTTTGAGGCCAAAGGGGAGTTTGCAATAAGAGAACGTACCCCATGGGAAGTTAAAAGTAGTTTTATGTTGGTCGGCTGGGTGGATCTCAATTTGGTTAGAACCAGAAAATTCGTCCATCAATGAGAATATGACGCTTCTAGCGCAATTGTTCACATCCATGTAATCTTCACAAACCCTAATGGTGCCCTTATTTTTTTCACGAGGATGACATTAGACACCCAATCTGTTAAAGGAACAGGATAAATGAAGCCAACCTTCAATAGATTTTCATTCTCAGCCTTAATAGCCACAATTTTTTGAGAGTGCACGGGTCGTAACTTTTGTCGGACAGGTTTAGTGTCGGGATATGTTTGTATCTCATATACAACAATGGAAGGATCAATCCTGAGCATTTCATCATAAGTCCATGCAAAGATGTCATGGAATTGCTTGAATAAGGCCGCATATGTGGTGATCTCTTCGGGAGAACAGTTTTTTCCAATGCGGATATGTTCCACGACGCCGGGTGTGACCGAGATATCGATCATAATAGTGGGCGTGGTGTTTTCCAAATTTCCCTATGTGACTGTATAACAAGTAAGAATCGAAGATTGGGGGAAATGAAAGACATCTGGTGACAAAAGGGTTGTAATGTTGTTCTTCACAGAATCTAGTGGTGGTAGGAAATATGATCGATGATGGAGGTCTTCCCACGGAGGTTCATCGACGCTCATAATATCCATAATGTACCCATCGGAATGAAACATCTAGAGCATAGGATCTGGTAGGGATGAAGTCTATTGTACAGAACAACATGAAGATGCCACTGATGAGTTGTCATCAAGGGCATATTGGATGGCCTCATAAGTAGCTTCAACTGATGATAGAGGAATGGTATCTCTAAACAAGTGCATTGTAGTGGGGTCAGGCACGATCCATTGATCGGTAGGGTTGGATGATGATAGAATCATGGAGGAGATCATGTTTACTGTGGAAACATGGGAAGGGGGATCTGAGGTTGGAAAAAATCCCATAAGAGATGAATCCTTAAGGAGTTGGAATCATCTAGGGCACAAGCCATTGATCGGTAGGGTTGGATGATGATGGAATCATGGAGGAGATCATGTTTACCATGGAAACATGGGAAGGGCGATCCGATGTTGGAAAAAATACCATAAGAGATGAATCCTTAAGGAGTTGGAATCATGTAGGGCACGAGTGATTGATCAATAGGGTTAGATGATGATGGAATCATGGAGGATATCATGTTTACTGTGGAAACATGGGAAGGGGGATCTGAGGTTGGAAAAATCCCATAAGAGATGAATCCTTAAGGAGTCCGACCCCCATGCTCTCATATAATGACGAAGAGTGTTCGAGTAAAGGGAAATTGTCTGCAAGATGAGAAGGGGTGTCCTGTGCACAGAAGTCCAATTGGTCGACAATGACAATTCGTCCTTGATGAGGGAATTGCACAATGTGGAAGAAGGATGATGCGACCGCATTCATGGCATAAAACCAGTTATGACCTAGAAAGAGGTTATAATCCAATGGGGTGAGTACTACTTCCACGTCACGGATCCTTACCTAGTGGTATCCGGACCGCAAGTTGATCTTTGAAAAGATCTTTGCCCCTACGACTTGATCAAAAAAGTCATCTATCCTAGGGAGTGGATATTGGTTCTTGATGGTCAGCTGGTTGAGATGCCAGTAATCAATGCACATCTGCATTGTCCCATCCTTCTTCTTGACAAAGACTATTAGTGCTCTCCAAGGAGACACACTTGGTCAGATGTACCCTTTTTCGATCAACTCTTGTAACTGTATTTTAAGCTCCACTAACTCTGGTGCGCTCATACGGTATGGAGCCTTTGATGCCGGTATGGATCTGGTGTTAATTCTATGGAGAAGTCTAAGTATCTCTTTGGTGGAAGTCCTAGTATTTCCTCAGGAAATACATCCTTGAAGTCTACAAGAACTAGAAATTCGGCAATTTTCTATTGTCGCTCAGCTTCTACGTTTTGAATGTTGACTGCAAAAATTTTACAACCCCTCCTTATGCACTTCTTCGCTTGCAAAGCAGATATCTGTCTGACGAAAAAATTCTTAGGTATGCCTTGGATCTTTCTTTCATTCCCTTGTTTGTCCGTTCCTATAAGTACATCATATGACCCTAAAGGTAAGATATTTAAATCTACCTTAGTAGGAAATCCGTTCATATCTAAATCACATTCTTTTACTAGTTCTGAGACCTTCCTTTTAGTGCTAGTGGCTAGTTGCACCAGCCACAGTTTCCCGTGTTTCTCTCTGTAATATCCCAAATTTTGGACTAACTATTTCTGTTGTATATTGGGCCACAACCCTATCATATATGTCTTATTTCAAGTATTGGGCATGAGCCATAACACCCATGATGTATTCTTTTATATATTGACACACTGGGCATGGACCCCCACTGACTTCTTTATTGAGTGTATACTAGGCAAAGAGGCCCTAATGTTGTAGTTACGTTCTTTAGCATATGATGTGAGTATAAACCCTAATATACTGAGATGATATTTTGTTACTTACTGTGCAGAGCTATGATTTTTCATGATTTACTTATGAGTGTGTTAAGCGTGGACTCAGAAACACACATATAACCTACGTACTAGGCACAAGCCCCGATGTACCTAGAAGAATGTTTATGTATTGGGAGTAAGTCCTAAGGTACATTGAGTGTCCAGCATAAGCCCGGGAGCACTCCAAGCTTGATAATCGAATACTGGATCTGAGGCCACTTAAATGTTCTAGATGTGCCTCACAACCACATTCTAGCACTAGTGTCGAGCAGGAGGCTCTGGAATTGCACTAGCGTAACACCCATGTGAAAGTGTTGAGTTAAAAGGCTCTGAAGAGCACTCGGGGTTACTAGATCTTAAAAGTGTTGAGTAAAGAAGACTTTGAATAGCACTTCTATGTTTCATTACATTTATTCAAATTGGTTAAATGAATATTTTTCTATCTATCATCAAGTACTGTGGGAACTACCATGTTAAACGAGGGAATCCAACATGCAAGAGAGAGACTAGAGGTGCCTATCCTAGCTTACCAAAAGACCATCCAAAGAAGAGGACCTTACCCTTAAAATGTTTAAAGAAGTATCATGTGAAGATACATAATTAAAAAAAAGATAATTACCATAACCTAAAGTATGGATTGACTAAGAATGGTCTTATAGGATCAAAGTGCATAAAGGTCTCAAGTCTAAATAGTAATATTTAGAGCTTTAATAATAAGGATGTTATTATTTATTTATAAAATATATTTACTATTGCATATAGTGTATGCATAGTGGGCTACCACATTATTAAATATTATTAGTAATGTATTAATATTTAGGATGAAATATAATAATAATTATTATTATTATCATGAAAATATTAAATTAAAATCACTTATGGTTCAAACAAATGAAGAGTCCTAGTTCCACAAGGACTAGTTTTGTTTTAGTGATAAATCTTTTAAATATTAATTATTTAATTTAAAGAAAATAATTATTCAAACAGCCATAATCCAAGACTTCCCTACATAAAGAAGCCAGATCCCAAGATTGGGGATCTTATCTTTTTCATTATCATTCTCTTATGGTAATTAGAGAGAAATTTCTGCTCCAAGAACTGAAGCAGTCCCATACAAATTTCCATCTTCGAACCAGCGGTAAACCTAGGGCCTCTATCTCTTATTACATGTTGGAACCAGCTTAGGGGGATCTGGTTAGAACCAGGAACGGTCTAAGGGTCATGGTTGGGAGGAATATGGTAGCCCCAAAGTTGTCCAGGTAAGGAATCATTCTAACAGGTCAACTAAGCTCAACAGATTTCACACTAATTATTGTTTGAGTGTGCAGGCCTCTACAGAAAAGGAGCAGGGCACTAGGAAACTAGGTATGAACTATTAAACTTCCTTTTCAGGTTATAATAGAAGCTAGGAATTTAACATAGATTTCAATATTTAAGAACTGTTTTGTTTTACCCCAACTGGTTTAAATTGTTAATTTAATTGCAGAGCAAGGGCCTTTTGGCATGGGCTCTTTGGTTATTATAGGAATAGAACCCCGTAATTAGAAATTGCATTAATTTAGAATTTCGATTTAGAAACCAACAGAATGTCTAGCAGGTCTAGCTAAGCTAGCCTGTGCTAGACATCCAATCTTATTTAAAACCTAGAACCCACCTCGATTACATTAGACGAATGAGATGTTCTTATTAGTATTAATATATATTTAAATGTTGAAATCATATGATAAGATTTAGATCAATGAATAGATAGGGTTATATTTCTCCTACACATTGACATTCTTGTAATTATTTCTAAACCCTCATTCACTTTTTTCTTTCAAACCCTAGCTTTCACAAGCCTGACTAAAATTCTTTTAAAACTACTAACCCTTACAGGAAAACGAGCGAGACCTCGAAACTCAAAGTAGCATCACATATCAAGATTTGAAAACAATCATAATCACTAACTTCTATCCATTCAAACCAAAACACAGAACTTATCACATTATCAAATGACCATATCGTTATATGTTTCTTTCCACGACTGCTACCTTATTCCTCTTTTCAAACGATTCTTTTTGCAGACAGTAAACAAGAAAGCATAGATAGAGTCAAAGGATTCCAATACTTAGACTTCCAAGCAAACATTTTATATTCAACAGAAAGGATCACGCAGGATAGGATACCCCAACTATTTCGTTGAGACTAGCTTAAGCCCAGACTCATCTTACCATTATGACTTACAGTCAACCCTGGCGAGTATCAATTGTTTAACCAGCTAGTCGACCCACTACCTACCAGAATGAAAACAAGATAGGATCAAATCCCATAGCAAAGCAAAAGCGTTACTAATCGGTAGTTACATATTTATTATTACATTAAAGCACCGGTCAGAAGGTCGAATCTCTTTAATGATTCTATGAAAACTTGTTTTTATAAAGTGCCTGATGCTTGGCATTAAAACACAGACCTCTTCTCATGCAAACAAATAAACAATAGCTAGGGTTTGTATTATTACTTTAAACGGAGGAGTTTTACCAAACCATAGTTTCAATTAGTCACCTATAGGATAGAAGCAATGACAACACTTACAAAAGATTAAACCAACATTATTTCCCATACTCCTTAAGAAAATGCAAATATGAGACAAAATGCAAGCCATACAATGAATTTCACAGAGTACCCATATCGATATTTATTAATATTACACATTCAATGTTCATTTAGAAAAACGCAAACCCAGGTTTTACATTACGAGCATCATATCCCATTTCCAAAGCTTAAAACTCCTCATAAAGTCACATGGCCAAACTGATACATTAACCAGAGAAACCCCCCCAATGGTTGAGTCGCCTCCCAATTACAAATAGTTGCATTTAACAAATGGTCCAGCCAACGATGACCTCCCAAAACTCCAAATAAGTTACAGTGAACCCAAAAAGGGGAATTCACGAAGTTCCTCATAACAACTGTAAACAATACCACTCCATAGAGGCGAGAAGTAAGGATAAGGGTTGGTTGAACCTGAACTTACCACATGCAACACCATCAAATTCAAGAGTACTGGCCGCAAACTAGTAGCCATGCAGAGGAGGAATGCCAACAAACACTTGTCAAGCAAATAAACAAAATGAAGTTAAAACCTGATATCCATATCAATTACTAAGTAAAATGAAGTAGAAAACCTAGCAGGGGTACGGATAAATATTACATGCTTTTCAGTCTCCATCCCTGCGTATAAATCTCCATATGGTGTGCTCACCATCAAAAGAGCTTAGGTTAGGGCACAAAACCCTCCAGGTGCAACAAGGGGCTGCCCACGACCAAAATGAAATCAAAGGATTACGTTGCAAATATCAAAACCCTATATTGACTCTTGCCCCTTGCCAGCTGTTCACCAAAACCATATCGCCATCATGTGGGATAGTAAAGTCTCCACCTAATACCATTTAATGAAGGTCGATTCATCACCCACAAGCGCTAAGGTAGTAGGCTATGTAACCATCAATGAAGCATTGGAATGAAAGCATGCTTTTCCAAGGTTTACCTATAGTTAATTACACCAAGAGCCCTTCATACCTTAGCCACTCACACTTTAAGTCATGCACACTTTGATCTTATAGCATGCCAACATATAGTGGTAGGATTACTAAGGAGAGTTTCCCTCATGGTAGTAACTGCATGACAAGTATGAAACAATGCTTTAGCGTATTTCTAAGTAAGTCCAGAACTTCCAAGACTATCCTTACCTCTCGGCAGCTCTGTCGGGGGTATTCCTTCCCTTCTCAAAAACACTAGTGTTCCATCATGGTCCTCAACTTTCATCAATAAGAGTCCACCTCACCTGAAGTACCAGTTATAATTTTATAATTTTGCACATGAGTTCTTAAAACAGTAAGAAGGAGATTTTCATTATTGTACTTTAGCATTAGTATAATTGCGACATAATTACCTTATCTACCCTACACATCGCTTTCACAGAACTTAAAGAATAAATAAATAGGGAGACTATGTTACTCAAGAAACTGAAACTATTAAATGTTGCAAGTAAGTACCGGGCATTTTATCAATGCCGAAGTTAATTTACAAAACATCGTCGTTAAATAGCTTTTATTGAAGTAATGGAGAATTTTTTAAATTTTTACTATTTTTAGGGACATTACACTCTCGGTTTAGTTTACAAGTGTCAACTATTTTTTGGGAAACATAGCTTCGGCAAGCACTAGGGTCTATCAAAATTGAAAATAGTTGTGTTTGAAATTTTACCTTCTATCTCGACCATAGTAGCATGATGGTCTACTTGTCGACCGTCGAGTGCTGCGTAGATTCTTGGTGTCCCACCCATGTCCGCTACCGTTGGGTTTTCTTGTATGTTGTGTAAAACCCCGTTGGTCTTTTTGGTACAATATTTGAAGTAGTCGGATGCTTGGCATTTCCAACAACTAATGGGTGGTGGGGTAGCTTTTGCTCATTTGTTAAAAACTGTTCGGTTGGTATGTGGTGCAGGCACATTTTGTCATGCACCAGGTGGGTTGAAATTTCTGTTCAGCGGGAAACTATTATTTTGTTTCCGGAATGGTGTTGGCCTAAACCCTGGTCTTCGGTTGTCGGAAAAAGGACGTCAATCTATCTCGACTCCATCTGATATCTCTTACTTCATGCCCTTTTGTATGCTTTAGGTCTCTCCACCACTTGGTTTCCTTTCCATTTAAGTTGTAAATGGCCAGCCGTGGTTTCATCTCACTGGAATAATTGTGCACTTGGAAATATTTATTCATTCCTAACATCCACTCTTCATATTTCTTCCCAATATTAATTTCTCCTTTATATGTTGGATCTTTAATTTTCCGGAACTCTCCCTACAAAATTTCATCATTTTTCCTCCTTTTCTTGCAAGGGGAGAGTGAACCATCATCACTGGAATAGATTTTACAATCCTCTTCCATGAAATCAGGTGAGTGTTCTTCATGTCCCTCCTCTTTAGGACTGCTGGACCTTTTTGTATGAAAATAGTTTTCTTTGGATCCGTTTGTTGAGTAGGTGGATTGTCTATGGGGGCCTATCCCTATCAAGCTCTGAAGTAGAGCTTCATTGATTGCTTGTTGTTCTCATCTTTCATTCATGTTGTCATCTCTAAAAATCTTTAATTATGCCTGTAAACTCTGTATTGAATTCATTAAATATGAATTAAATTCCACCATGAGTTATTCTTCTTGAGGTGGGGAATTCAAGTTTCCATCTCTACTACTGTTCTCTTCTGCATTCATAATTCAGATTGTATTTTGTACCTGAAATGTTTAGTCAGTTAGTAAAACAAAATTTTGTTAGTTTTTGTAAAAAAAACATACGTATATATTTTTTTGAAATACATTTCTACAACGGATGTTTTGTAGCGAGCCCGAAGGTCTCTTAGTGATGTAACTGGGCTCTAATACCACTTGTAATGTCCCTAAAGATCTAAAAATTAAAAATTTTCATGTGTGGAATATTATCATCAATTGGAACCTAATGTTTGTACAAGATTAACTTTAGCACTGAAAAGAACTGAATGCGAAAGATACTTGAAAACTTAACCTGGTTTATTGTCATTGTCTAACACCTAGTGGTTTGTGATTCTGCTATGGTGTTTTAGATATTTTATTCATGTATTGATGTTCTTGTACATTGCACTATTGTTTATGTTCTGTACTATTGAATTACTTCATATTTTATGGTAAGTATTGTCACCTTGATGTATACTCATGCTTGGCTTTGTGTTTTGGTACATGATACTTCTACTTGTTAGTATTTTAATGATTTCTGCTTGTTTCTTTTCTTTTTAAAGAGAGGAGGTTGAAAGAGCCTCGGGTATTACTTAGCTCTATTGGGATAAGTCATACTTCGACCTACTTGTATGCAGGTGCCCTAAAGGTGCCTAGGTGAACAACTTGTTTGGAAGAAAACAAACCTTGGTTTTTCTAAAGGAGGGCTTATCCTATGGTTCAAACTTAATTAATATTTACCCCAAAGTGATGGTGACAAAAGGTAAGTATCCAAAATATAGGCGCTATTAGAAAAATTCAAATAATGGTGGAGGTAGTTGAGGCTTTAATGAAGCCCATGTGCTAGTCACGAGTTTGGAGTCCATGCTGGCTTGGACATGAAAAACCCTAGCCCAATCAACATTGGGGTTTTGTTTCTCTACATTGGTTGTGTGGGGTGGGTGGAGAGACCAGGGCTCTTGGCCTTCTCCATTGATGGGGAAATACTACACCTAAGCATAGCATAGGATCCTTGAAGCAACATTTTTATGGAAAGGTAAGTCGTGGGTTTCCAAGCCTTTGCACTGTAACTTGGTATTGCATTTTATTACCAATGTAGCTTGTTTTTAACCTCTATATTTTTTTTGCCTGACAAGAGGGTCTCGCTGGAGGTTTTAAGGTGGAGTTAGCTTATGCTGAAAGTACCTTATTGTGGATGCTAGGCACCATGGGTCTTTGTAAGACATGGGCACTCTAAACCTACGCATTCTATGGTGGGAATGTGGTTGAATCTGGTGATAGTTTTGTTGGCTCTGTTTGGGAGTTACAAGGAGTTTTGATGAGCCACTTCATATGCTGTGAATACTTTCTAGTTCCTCCAACATTGTCTGTTGATATGTAGCCCATGGGAAAGGTTTTGCTTGAATGTATCAGGGTTTGGGGTTTAAAGGTGAAACATTGTTCGAGACTGTGGTTTTGAATAAAATTTGGCCTCTGTATTATTGATTTGATAAATAAATCATGTACTTATTTATAAACATGAATGTACATGTTCTATGGAATTCTGGTTGTAGGTTTAGCTACTCTATGTCTTTTTAAGTTGATGGTTGATGAGCTTTTTGGTAATTGGAATGGGACTTGTAGCATTTCCTCTTTTAATGGTTAATATCGACCTAGCTTTAACTCCGTCGAAACAATGATGCTATAGGAAATTTAATAGTTAATATTTATTTTGGACTGTGAGTAATGAAATCGATTTGAGTTTTAAAATCAATATGGGGTTTGAAAATACTATCTGAATCTTATTGCGTTTCAATTCTAAGACTGTGGGTTTGTGTAACATCCCCAACATTCATAAAAATTTAAAAATTTTCGTGTAGTATAATCACTATAATTTATTATGCGGAAAGTATAATTCTGGAAGGTTAATCTTCTTGTTTAACTATTTGACTGTTTAATTAAGTACTATAATTACAACACTTATTTACGTTCCCCTTGAATAATTATAAATGGCTTGACTTAGGAACAAAGACCTCTCTATGAATGCCGTTAATAAGACCACAAAATGCTTTGACGACTTTTGATAATTATTATTCTTTGTGTCGTATAATGAGCTTTTCATTATAATTATGTCATTAATGTTTGAACATGTTTATCTCCGTTGATGGGGGTTCTTTGGAATACCCCGAAGCTTACTTAGATTTATGCTAAAGCATGATATCCCTATGTCTAGGTTATAGGTGATGATATCCATCTTTATAAAAGGTATTAATAGTTTGAACGAGATTACTATGCTGAGAAACTACCACTTTACTTCATATTGGTTTGATTATTTATATTAACTTAGTCCACTCTTGGCTAATGAGTTGGAAACTTCCTACTCAATATTAAAGGTGATGTAACTATCGTTTCTAAGGTTTCCAATACATTATATATGTATTTGTTGGTTTAGAACTTACCAAGGACATCGTGCTTCCTAGGCATAAACAATTGGTTTAATTAAAATTGCGAACCCAAAGTATATGGAAGTGGGTTTTGAGGAACATTTGGCGCTAAAGTGAAGATCTCTCCAAAAAGCGACGCAGGAACTATAGTGTTATGGGTTTGTATTGATCGTTGGTAGGTGAAAAATCGCATAATAAATGAACCCACATCAAAATGGAGTTAATGTTGTTTGACAAGCTGGAAACCCTATCTCTACGCTTGGGGTTTGGTCTTTGCACTAGTTGTTACTCTCAATGTTGTTGTAGAGGATTTTTCCCTCTCGACCGCCATGGTTATTGTGCAACCAAAGCACCACTCATAGAATTCATTCCACACTATAAGTGCTGGTCGTGGTGACTTTATGATGTTTCCGAAATGTGCATTGTGGTGCAGTTACTTGGTTCTCTTCTGAGCATGAGTTCGAATCTGGTAAGCTTCTCCATTTCAGTTTCTTTTACAAATGTTTACAGTTTAGGAGGTTCTGCAACTTCCAGCTTATGGGTGTTGTTTATAGTTTACTAAAAATTCTTAACACTCTGCCCAGATAATGTTTAACTGCTCGCATACTTGTTTCACAGGGTTCTACCTATCCTATGGTCTTAGCTTGGGTTTTGATGTTAGTTTTGGAGCACAGGGAAGGAAACTCGAGTGGCAAATTTCGAGCCTATAGACGAATGTGACCTCTATCGACATTGTTTCGTTACAATGATGGTTTTATTTTGATTATGGCTACAACAAGAGCTAGTGTAGTTTTCATTGTAATGATATGCTACCGTAGATGCCTTTTGGCTTAACGCCAATTCCAGGGTTTCGACAACTGAAATGTAAAGGAAGTTCATGACTCCTATTTTTTTTGTTTTACGGGTATCATGTAGGAACCCTAAGCAATGCTCACCGATTTATTTAATTCAAGGAAAGAATGGTCTTTGGTCTCGAAATTTAGTTTTGAATGTTCACAATGTATGTTTCTAGGCTTTCATGGTCGCTTTACTGCTTCTGTTTTGGTTAATGTACAATGCATTTGGGTCAACCCCTCTATTCATTATCTATAATATAATGTTTTTAAACTATTTCCTCGGCTCTGAAATGGATACGGGTTAAACCCTAATTCCTGTCTCGTATTTGTAATTATTGTTTTTGTGAGTGTAACCTACACCTGGGTGAGCTCTCTAACTTGGGACTCGAACCTTTAACCCATGTGATTATAAAAGCAATGATACAACCAGTGGATGCATCTGTGTCTCTTCAGATGTTTCGAAAGTATTAGGAGTTGGTTTTGTTTTTGTTGTTTTTATTTCCATAAGTTGGAGCCTCTGTAATTAAATATTTTATTGGCAAAACCTATGGTTGTATAAAATCAGTTCAATATTTCCATGAACTCTGGGTGAGTTCTCTATCAAGACTTGAACCTGTGACTTTTAAGAGTAACAACTTGTTAAGTGAAAATGGAGAAACAATGCATCTAAATATATGACATTGAGCTTTTCCTTCGTTTGCATTCTATACTACATCCTTTTTTTTAAAGTATTTTAAAGATTAATTTGTTGTTGTAAATGATAGTTCTTTTTATAATGAGATATCGAGAATACTGTATTTATTTTGATACCTGTGTTGTATTATATATGGTTCATACGATGAACTCAGGGTAAGCCCTTTTCAGTCTCGAACCCTTGATGTAAGAATACAATGGCTCTGTTGATTGTTAGTATCATAGAGAATTACTTTGTTACGCAGTTCAAATATTGAAAATATGTTTTAATACAGTATTTTGATGTTCAAATGTTAGTTGTTGTGTACAAGGTGAAACCCTCGATGTAGTTAATATGCTTATTTGTATAATGTGTGTTGATCGAGTAGTATTCAAAATATTTCAAGATGTAGACCATCAATTTGTAATATTTGTAGAGATGATTGTGTTTTCCAGAACTCTATTTCGATTTTGGTAAATTTTTTACAATGCTTGATTATGTAAAACGATACTATGAATATAAATATTTTTCAATTATAAACTTCATTTATGATAAAAGATACCTGTAGGGTTTATATATGTATATTTTAAAGATGTTTACTTCTATCAGGATACTAATATACTTTAAATTTATAATGATCTTGTTATATATATTGTGAGAGTATAACTACTCTCTTTATACTTATGACTTTTGTATGAAATCGATAATGTAATTATGTCTAGTTTATGCGTATTATATCCTATCTATAAAAGATATTCTTATTGTTCTCTACAATGAACTATAATATTATAATCTATGATTCTAAGTTGATTTTGAAAACATCTCGATAATAAAATAATTTTTTATGTTTATACATGATATGCAATGAATGTAAAATCTAGGATTTATACTGATATTTCTTAACATGTTGGTAAAACAAAGGTAGTCTTTAGGACTACTAAGCTATGATAATTATTACAGTGTTGCATCTTTATGAGCATATCTATACCTAGCAGGGAAAAATAGAATATCATTATTCTAATCACAGTATGGCATTCATTTCTAATCTGTGTTAATTAAACCCTTCCTGTACTAGAGTACATCACCTTACGGTGAAAGGAAACATACAAGAAGAACTTATTCATCATTATATATCATATATTCATTCATTCAATGTATAGAAAAAATCTATCAATTCAGCAATCTATCATCTCTAATAGCTAACTAATTTCTGTAATGCCCTAGAATGACTGGGGACCTTAAGGGAACCTATCAAGTGAACTAGCTGAACAACTTTGACATAGTGGTCTCTTGAGCCTTGTTATGTCTTAAATGATTGAGGGAAAACCTGAAGATATGAATGCCGACATTAACTGATAAATGAATTAAGGAATTAAATTATACGTGTGGAGTGGGATAATTGATTGATTACATCTTGCTTAATGATTAGCTTCGATTGATCAATTCAAAGTGCAGTAGGACAGTTACAGTCCTAGCTCTGTAACTTGGGAGGACGCAACTGAGATGCGTCATAGCTTTCCATTTTTTTTTTATTCTGAACTTCGGGACGAAGTTCTAAATAAGTAGGGGTGTATGTAGTGCCCCTAGACTACTATAGACATTGAGGGCACCTGCTGAGTCACCCAACTGTTTGAAACGTTAATAAAATAACCCTATGATTTTATTTTGAGTATATTTATGATTACGATTGATTGATATATGTGCATTTGGGTAGTTATTGTGAATGGACGATTTCATGTTATTTAACGATTAACTTTGATATGAAAATTGTACATATGGATAATGCTTAACGACTAGCTATACGGTGATTATGTATTTGTCGACGAAATGTATATTTGATTAGAAGTTTGAATAAATCATAAATGTTTAACAATACTTGATTTAGAAATCAGATGATGATTATTGAGGATAGTGCTACTAATAAATTATTGTGAGAAGTGTGTGTAGAAACAAGTGAGACGGTTCACCAACAGACACACAAAGGAACATGAAGGGTCGTAGAGTACGGGTAAATCACACACAGGGGGAGCGACGACGATGTTGACTTTCGACAAGCATACCACGCATGAGCAGATAAGCACTGATCCGCTTGCTCAAGAGGAATGCGTGAGAGCGTACGAGGTGGGCCACGACGGAGTTGGTCACGTACGAGTTGAGGGGCGCGCAGTGAGAACGGACTCACTCCTCAGCGCCATTAGTCCCTAGATAGCATGTAGACGGAGGATGGATGGTAACGATTCCTAAAATCCCTACAAGAGTTCCCGCAAGTCAAAACGGAAAGATGGTGGCAGAAGGGCCCGACGATGCGGTACCCTGTCGAGAACGAAAAGAATGGACGCAAGGACCCAACGATGCGGTATCATGCCAAGGAATGGAAACCATGGATGACTGGACCCGACGGAGTGGTGCCATGTCAGGGAATTAAAATTAAGGAACTAGGAGCCCAACGGCGCGTCACCGTGATCCTAGTGAGTTTGATTGTTAAATTTAACTGCATAAAAACTTATGAGAATAACTCTAGATTATTACTTAGCAAATGCATAAAAATAATTTAGGCATTTGCACATGAATAGTTATTTTTGTTGAGCATTTAAAATAATAGAAATCATTATTTAGGAGCAAAATAGAATCCTAAGATTAGACACCTAGTCAACTAAAAGCTAGGAGTTAATTAAAATATCTGGGGGGACAAACTGGAGCAAACTTAGGGGTGTTGGTGCACTTCCTAGAGAAACTGACACTTGGATGGGTGAGTGTTTTAATTAAATAATTAATTAAAAATATTTAATTATGTATGAAGCGACATGTGTCGCATGAGATTTCCCTTTATAAGGAAGACTTGGGGAATGGGTAAAGGGGGATAATTTGGACGATTGTCGTAATTTTCGAATGCCTCAAAGACTTGCTGCTATCTAAGGGTTTGGCTTAGAAATCCTGGTGGGAAGGGAAGCCCAAGCTGAATTGCTGAAATACTTGTGTGAGCTCTACAACCCAAAGCTCGGGGGAGGCCATGCGACTGAAAGCATGAGCCTATGGTTGGGTGGCGGAGCTAACGGTTGCTTCGCCTATGGTTTAAATGAGCTTTGCTGGAGGGATCCTACGGAAGATGAAGGCGACAATGGACCAGCCGGATCGGGTTGACAGGTTAAGGTTTTGCTTAATTTTGTTAAATTATTCACGCTTTTTATTTTATTTTTCCAATAACTATGATGGCTAATTTGTTTGTATGAAGTTGTTAAAGTTTCAGGTTCATTTCGAGGGGACCCTAAAGGAGGGGTCCTACATTTGGTATCAGAGCCGGTCGAGCCTTGAGGGCACCAAACTCTGAGTTACTGAAGACGACAGACTGCAATTTCGTCTCTTTCGCAACAAAAACTTTCCTCAATCTCCTTGGAAAGGTTAGAAACATTTGGATTTACCATTGTTATTATATTTCGTGTGGTTATTAAGCATGGTTACAAGGTTATTTCCTTATCTCAGCTAAATTCAAATTTCATATATAATTTCTGCAAATCTTAAAATGGGACGCCCTACATTCCGATCTTACTGAGATTATAATTTTGGGTTATTTACATATTTGGAACTAGATCTGTGTGGATATCATTTTAATTTTGACCACAGCCAATATACTATGTAAACGGATCTCCTTATATGTTTCTAAAACTAAGATATGAGTATATACATATGTACTAAGAGGATGATCTGACCTCTATCACCGTCTATTCTAAATCCCTGTGTGAATGCGTGAAGGTAGACCTATTCATTGACTGCCCTGCAGATTCTTAAAATCCATGTCTTCTGCTCTGTTTATTTGACTGAGATCCCCGTTCTACCTCTGCGTTATTCCAGCTTTGATCATGAATTAAAATTGGATATAAGTTATGTTCTAAATCTCTGCGTCTCCTTTAAAAACAAGACTTGGCGTCTTTTATTTCAGACTTGTCATGAGTTTGGCCTTTCCAATTTCTTTAAAATCCACAGTATTTGAATCCAGATTTAGCGCTATGTAGTTTCAACTTCTCAGTTGGGTGTTTCCAGAATTCACAGTTCTTTTAAAATTGTTTCTTAAATCAATGCGTTCCGAAGTGGTGTTCTAGATTTGGTAATTTAATTTCAAACTTCTAGTATTTAGAGTTTAGATCTTGATGTTGGGTTTAAAATTCTGATGATGCTTCGATTTTGGGAAGTCTACCAATCATCGATATTTCTAGAAACTTAATTTAAAGAATGGTAACCTCGGTTGTTAACCTCTCTGCGATTCAGTTCAATTGGGGCAGAATTTCTTGTTCTATTTTTGTTTTAAATTGAAGCTTTAAAATTGTGTGGTCGTATGAAGAATCCCATCACTCTGAATCTCAGATCTTGAATTTGAAGCTAGTCGATCTTTAAGAACCCATGAGATCTTCCCTTGGAAAAACCGATCTCTGTTATTTTTTTATTTTTATTTTATTGAATTAAGCCGATCCTTAAAAGTTACCGGCTGTATGATGATCTCATTATTTTTTTTAAATTTAAATTTCGAAACTCTAAAGAATCCTGGTTTACCATGGCAAATATTTAACTCGGATGCAGTTTCAGTCATTCCTAAATATTGGCGTTTTCTAGTTGGTAATTGCGAGTTCGGAATTTGTGACTTTCTTCTATCATGCCTGCGTTAGGATTTAGGGTTATTCAACCTCCTAAATCTCTGTAAATTTCTTAAGATTGATCGCGTCCTTCCCCTGTAGGAGTCTGCGTGAAACCAGCTCTGGATACGTTTGCCCTTTTTCCTTAATTTAATTGTGATCCTTCTCTGTGAGAATTCGGATGGACCCAGATCCAGAGTATTTTGTTTTCCAGCTCTTAAAATAAATAAATCTGATTGAGATCTTTCTCCTGCGGAGTCTATGTGAATCCAATTCACATCGGGGTCTTTCAATTCTGAACGAATGTATTTCTTTTTTTCTTCAAATCTGGGTAATTTTATTGAGTTTCTGTGTATTCTTAGCATTTCATCTGCTAATTGATAAATTTATTTTAAAAGGATTTGATCTCTGGAAATATACATATTTAGAACTCAAGCAACCATTGCATTCAAGATTGAGATACATGAACTCATGTTACGAGGGACAGGCATCACGCCTTCAATCTTCGCCTCAAACTAAAATGTAATAACTGTGTTGAATTATAATTTTTTTGAAGTTATGTTAATTATTGGTTTTATAGAACTGAAGTGAAAATAGAAGTGCGGTGTTTAAATTCATATTAATTATTTTATTTTATAGAGTTTAAATGAACCAATAATGCTGAATTATAAGGTTGGGATAAAAGTATCATCATTTCAATGCTAGTGGGACGACTCACTGAAAAATAGAAAATTCTGTATATTAGATGGGATGTAAAACTGTAAGACACTGCCGTGGCTTAGCTACATTCTGGAATTTAAACTATATTTAATCTACCGAAAGAATTTACCATAGACATGAATAGATCAGAATCCTAAGTCTTTTATGAATAAGATTGAAACTTTATTTACATATGTGGAAGAAGTTAACAAATAATCGGAGGACAATCATGTATAGTTCCGCACGCAGCCGCTGTGTTCATTATCCACAGTCTAGATCTCGGATCTGTGCACTTACTGCCCTTATCCTTAATTATCTAATTATGCTCAGAGATTGAGTAGGGTACAGATCAAGGTAAATAAAGTTTGATTTCAGATGTGTTTATCTATTCCATTCCTTCTCTGAATGTCGAATTATGCCCGGAAACCCAATGGGGCTACGGATCTACGCTTTTACTAATCGTGAATTCAGACTCGTTTTTCTTTACCTTCTTAATGTTGAACCTTGCTTGGAAATACGAAAGGAGTTACAGATCGATATATTTTAATTTTCTTTCCTTTCCAAATTCTAGATCTACTATCAAAACTGCTTGAAAAACGAATTGAATCATCATTTTTTTTATTTATTATTTTTATTTTGTGAAGCGAAACACGCCCAGCTTTTGAGGAATTTCCTCCTACCGACGCATCAGTAACCCTTTGGCCACACTTGCTGTAGATCCAAACTTCTGCGTTCATTTATCAGTAATGGGATGAAAGTGAACCAGATCCGAAACCTCTTCGTTTTACCACTTACCCTGTTTCCCCGAGATCTGTGAAGATAACTCTGCGTTTATTTATCAGTAATGGGATTACGACTTACCTTGTTGTCCCCGAGACCTGTGAAGATATCTCTACGTCTATTGATGAGTAATGGGATGGGGGTGTGGGGGGCATTCCGATCGAAAGATCATGGTGCAGCAATCCAGTGTATAAACGCATGTTTCAACTGTTTTTTTTTTTTTAATTGAAATAAATTGCAGCATTTTTACTTTGTAAATCTGTACGGAATGAATAGGTTCTTGTCTGCAAATTCTTTTTTTATTGCTGAGGAGGGAGATACAGCGTTGACCAATTGTCGTGTGAGTATTGTCTTGATTGTAATTTGTTTAATTAGAAGAGATATTTTTTTGAGTTACTCTTTCGTAGTTATGATATATGACTTAATCCTTAATTGTAAATCTGATCTACAATTGGGAACTGTAATTGATCTATTGAAAATGGGTTGGCGTCTTTCCTAAATTCGGGGGTTATGATCTGTAATTGAAGTAGTTATTTTTCTTTTAAAATATTGTGCAGTTAGACTCAATGTGCCAAACCTTCCAGGTGAATGACAGTAACTCTGAGCGTTCACTACCTCACCTATGATGTTATTTATTAAGACTCTGTATAATTTCATTCTAGATGTTGTGAATTTGACCAAACCGTCCAGGTTAATGAAAGAGGCTCTGCGCATTATTTTTAACTACTCTATGTATCGTCATTTAAAACCCTGCTAGTATCCCTAAACCGATGCTATCTCCAGTTCTTCAAACACAGATTTCGAATGTGTATTTTACCTTCGTCCAGTCTTGTATTTTTGCCATCCTTCAAGTTCATGGCTCTGCCACCTATGCAGACACACCCATCTCACCCAGATGGATTTTAGTTCGACACCGTTTTGGAACTCGAGTTTGCCCGTAGCTTATGGGAAGGATGTCCACCAGCTGTCAACTAGCACTCTCAGTAACGTTTAAATCTTTTAATTACTTGTGTGCGTATTCAGATCCAAGGAAGTTAATTATTATTGATTTGTTACTATATTCATTAAAGAGAATGGAAGCATTGTTGAATCATGGGCTGTATCCTGGTTTCTTCTTAAATTTCTCTGCATGTTTATTTTAAAAACATTTCGAAAGGCATTTGTTTTTCCAAAGTTCGAACTAGAACCATGACTTGCAGATTGGCTTTTATTTAGAGTTTGATATTAGATCTTTAAGTAATGTATGGAGTCTGTCCACCACCTGGCGAGTGCTTCTACCTATTACCTATCGCAGTGTGATTATATCTCAAGTGTTGCTCAAGTATCATTCATATAAAGCCTGCTTTAGAAGAAATATGCATGTGTGCGTTGTAGAATGTTCAACGTCATGGCTATTTAGAAGTATCGAATATTACTGTCTAATGGAGAATATTATAATTTAGCATAAATAATCCTTCATTCGCTTATTTCAGTTATGTTTACTTTCTTTTGAACTATGAAAAGTGTGCGTATATGGGAAGGGAAGAGACTAAAGCTAAGTAATTGTCTCATAAACATGAAGCATAGTCAGGAATTGATATACGATAGTATATATAAGGACGGGACTTTGAAGAATAAATATTATATTATTTGAAGTTCACATACATATGTAACCTCCTATATTCTAATAAGATTACGGTTGTAGAATAAAGAGTTATGGGAATTATATATATATATATATTGTTAAAGAAAGGAGAATGGTAGTTATATGTATGCTTGTATTTCAGAATTAATGTTTGTGGGTCAATACATGTCACTTCTTGAATAAAGACATATAATGTTTTAATTATTATATTTGGAAGATGATGTAAATTGATCATGGGTTGTAAATATCTTGACCATTTTGTTTAGAAGAATAATATACGTAAGGTTCATTCCCAAGAGTTAAATAATTATGATGTTGAGTTTCTTAACAATTATATTATTTATATGTTCTTAAAGGAATGATGTAGATTAAAGAGTCAAGTTTATTCTTATAGATAGTAGTCAATCTTGTTCATAACTTCAACACAAATATTAAGGGTTATATCGAATATTTAAAAGTGCTTCTCAAATGGAGATGTGTGTTAAACATTTGTGGCACGGGTAAGATGTGAATATAGATGTATGAAATGTAGCAAATAGAAGATGGGTTACATTTAAATATTATAGTAAACTAAATAGAGGAAAAGGATTGACACATAGACAATTAATTACTAACATGATCCTCTCCTACATGTTTAAAAACAAAAAAAATGGCTCAACGAAGAGGGACATTACATTATGACAACTCTAAAAAAAAAAAAAAAAAGTTTTAGGGGGAAAGCTTTCTTTTTGGGTAGGTGTTATTGGACTATGTATGCATTCCTTCAAACGGGAAAGAGGGAGCCTTGAAAATAATATTTCTTGCGTTATGTTTAAAGATTAATATATTACATCTTAGTCTTGTAGAATTTCTTATGTTATACTATAAGAAAGGGGTTGTCTTTTGTGACTTACGATGAGCGATGCATGGAGATCGACGCGGAAAAAAATCAGAGTTGCGGTTTTACTTCTTCTCCTTTGGCAAGGATACTTCCAGCTCCTCGAACAGGTTAGAATTATTCTTCACTAAATTTGTTGGTATAACAATTTGAATGATATTCAACATTCATATACTTTGATGATGGGTTATGCGTCAAGAATTTTATCAATTGGTTGTAAATGCTTATTTTCTGGAATCAAGGCGATGGCTTCGCAGGGATGCACTACTAGTTTGTAATCATGCTTTGAATTGTGAAAAGAGAGAAGTTAAACTTACTTGAATTATAGAATCTTAATTGTGCTTAAGTTAGGAAGAGAAGAAAACTTTACATGACTTTGTTTATAAAAATCTGAGATTATACTTTTAGCTATACTAACTAAATGGCACTCTAGTATTTAATTATACTTTGGAATATGAGAAGAGAGAGGTTGCATGTAAGATTAGTTTAGTAATGGTTAAGGTATGTATTGAAGAACATAATTGGGAAGGGTTAACTCTTAATTTGAAATTCAGATACTATTTAAAATATATGATAGTTATACGTAACTATAGAAAAAGAAGAAATTGGGATTGAATATTTTATTCCTTATGTTGAAATGTGTCAATGCTTTAAGGATTTTCGTAAATGATGTACTTAATAGTTTTGTTGAATGGAAAGAATTTGTTGTAGACGATTTCAATTCCGGTTACAATTAGCGATGTCAAGGGAGAACTGCTGTGGGGATTGCTACACTATGAAAGGTATGGTCTAGTTATATTACCAATTATGCAGTTTATACTTATATGAGGGTAGAAAAGAAAAAATGAAATTTTATTATCAATTGTGGATATATTGAAGAAATGAATGTGAAAATGAAGTGAAAACTCATCGTGGAAGCACATGAGACTTAACTTCGGGACGAAGTTTTAATAAGAGGGGTTGTATGTAATGCCCTAGAATGACTGGGGACCTTAAGGGAACCTATCAAGTGAACTAGCTGAACAACTTTGACATAGTGGTCTCTTGAGCCTTGTTATGTCTTAAATGATTGAGGAAAAACCTGAAGATATGAATGCCGACATTAACTGATAAATGAATTAAGGAATTAAATTATACGTGTGGAGTGGGATAATTGATTGATTACATCTTGCTTAATGATTAGCTTCGATTGATCAAGTCAAAGTGCAGTAGGACAGTTACAGTCCTAGCTCTGTAACTTGGGAGGACGCAACTGAGATGCGTCATAGCTTTCCATTTTTTTTTTATTCTGAACTTCGGTACGAAGTTCTAAATAAGTAGGGGTGTATGTAGTGCCCCTAGACTACTATAGACATTGAGGGCACCTGCTGAGTCACCCAACTGTTTGAAACGTTAATAAAATAACCCTATGATTTTATTTTGAGTATATTTATGATTACGATTGATTGATATATGTGCATTTGGGTAGTTATTGTGAATGGACGATTTCATGTTATTTAACGATTAACTTTGATATGAAAATTGTACATATGGATAATGCTTAACGACTAGCTATACGGTGATTATGTATTTGTCGATGAAATGTATATTTGATTAGAAGTTTGAATAAATCATAAATGTTTAACAATACTTGATTTAGAAATCAGCTGATGATTATTGAGGATAGTGCTACTAATAAATTATTGTGAGAAGTGTGTGTAGAAACAAGTGAGACAGTTCACCAACGGACACACAAAGGAACATGAAGGGTCGTAGAGTACGGGTAAATCACACACAGGGGGAGCGACGACGATGTCGACTTCCGACAAGAATACCACGCATGAGCAGATAAGCACTGATCCGCTTGCTCAAGAGGAATGCGTGAGAGCGTACGAGGTGGGCCACGACGGAGTTGGTCACGTACGAGTTGAGGGGAACGCAGTGAGAACGGACTCACTCCTCAGCACCATTAGTCCCTAGATAGCATGTAGACGGAGGATGGATGGTAACGATTCCTAAAATCCCTACAAGAGTTCCCGCAAGTCAAAACGGAAAGATGGTGGCAGAAGGGCCTGACGATGCGGTACCCTGTCGAGAACGAAAAGAATGGACGCAAGGACCCAACGATGCGGTATCATGCCAAGGAATGGAAACCATGGATGACTGGACCCGACGGAGTGGTGCCATGTCAGGGAATTAAAATTAAGGAACTAGGATCCCAACGGCGCGACACCGTGATCCTAGTGAGTTTGATTGTTAAATTTAACTGCATAAAAACTTATGAGAATAACTCTAGATTATTACTTAGCAAATGCATAAAAATAATTTAGGCATTTGCACATGAATAGCTATTTTTGTTGAGCATTTAAAATAATAGAAATTATTATTTAGGAGCAAAATAGAATCCTAAGATTAGACACCTAGTCAACTAAAAGCTAGGAGTTAATTAAAATATCTGGGGGGACAAACTGGAGCAAACTTAGGGGTGTTGGTGCACTTCCTAGAGAAACTGACACTTGGATGGGTGAGTGTTTTAATTAAATAATTAATTAAAAATATTTAATTATGCATGAAGCGACATGTGTCGCATGAGATTTCCCTTTATAAGGAAGACTTGGGGAATGGGTAAAGGGGGATAATTTGGACGATTGTCGTAATTTTCGAATGCCTCAAAGACTTGCTGCTATCTAAGTGTTTGGCTTAGAAATCCTGGTGGGAAGGGAAGCCCAAGCTGAATTTCTGAAATACTTGTGTGAGCTCTACGACCCAAAGCTCGGGGGAGGCCATGCGACTGAAAGCATGAGCCTATGGTTGGGTGGCGGAGCTAACGGTTGCTTCGCCTATGGTTTAAACGAGCTTTGCTGGAGGGATCCTACGGAAGATGAAGGCGACAATGGACCAGCCGGATCGGGTTGACAGGTTAAGGTTTTGCTTATTTTTGTTAAATTATTCACGCTTTTTATTTTATTTTTCCAATAACTATGATGGCTAATTTGTTTGTATGAAGTTGTTAAAGTTTTAGGTTCATTTCGAGGGGACCCTAAAGGAGGGGTCCTACAATTTCTAAGATGCATCTAGAAAACTTTTAATAACATTTACATACAGTTTGCAGAATAAGATTAACAGTTTGAAATAAAATAACAAGTAGAACATAATAAATAGATAGGGTGGACAAACACCCAAAGAGGACCATTCCTCTCAACCTGCTCCAAAAAGCAGCCAATATCACTTGGTTTTGGACGCCCAAGCTTGTTCACTTGAGCACCAACACAAAGAACCATGTAGAAGAAATATACTCAGGTTGTACTTCACCAATCAAGAAGACTTGCATACAAACCACTCATATGTACTTCAACAATCATGAAGACTTGCATACATAGCTCTACCTCTGCACTCAATAGGAATAAGACAGTCTTACTGTGCAACTAATTACTCCTCATCCCCTCATCGAATCTCTTGTGGGATCAGTTCTAACACCACAAGGAAAAGTTATCTCGTTAGAGAATATGTAAGATCATGCTCAAATTCAATGGATATATAAATATTGCATAGGTCTTTAGTGGTCAATTTGCATTCAATGAGCCATCAGCTCAATTCCACAATCCTTGGGGAGCATGACCACATTTTTAGGGTATTTGTCCCATAACAACAACTAGTAAATGAGTCCAGATGCTGCCACTTGTCCATTTCCTTCTACGCCAAATTCCATTCCTCCAAGTGGGTTAGTGAACACTCTTTCAACAATCTCTTTGGGTGAGTGTATCCTATTTTAATTTATTTAAATAATAATATTATTCATTTACAGTCATCTTTGACCACTTGGTCAATAATATAAAACATTACAATAAAAGTTAAAGTAATGTTTTTCCACAGAAATAAAATATCTCAAGTACTAGGTAGGTTACAAAAACCCCCTCTTAAGTTCAACATCATCCTCGATGTTGTTTATTCATCATCAGATCCTCCCTGGAACAGAATTGGATATGCTTCCCACATATGACTTTCCAATTCCCAAGTAGCTTCATCCGGACTAAGGTGCTTCTATTGCACCTTTACCTATCCAATTGAGAGATATGCAATTGATATCCAACTGGTCCAATTCTTGATAGAATCTCAAATGGTCCACAATACCTGGGTGTTAATTTAACACAACTCCCAAGATTAAAGGAGCTTTTCTTGGGTTTTACCTTAACAAAAACATGCTCACCTACTTTAAATTCTTTCTCAATTCATTTCAAATCTACATAAATCTATTGTTTGTCTTTCGCAATTTTTAAATTGCCTTGTACTTGTTGCACTGTTAGTTCCATCTTCTTTAACAAATCTATTCCTAACATTAATCTGTCAACGGGATTACTCCAAGAGATAGGAGTATCACTTTCTACCAGTCCTAATTTCAAAAGGACTGAGTTTAGTAGAAGCTTGATAGTGATTACTATAAACAAATTCAACTAGGGGCAGCTAGTCTTCCCACTTAGTTGGTCGATCTTTAACGTACATTCTCAACATGTCTTTTAAAATATGATTTACCCTTTTAGTTTGTCCGTCAGTTTGTGGGTGAAAAGATGTGCTGAAATTTAGGTTAGTATTTAAACATTTAAACAGTGACTTCTAGAAATTACCAGTGAATTTAGAATCTCGATCATAAATGATGACCTTGGGAATACCATGCAAACGAAACACTTACTTCATACACACATCAACAATGTTAGTAGCTTTAAAAGTAGTTTTGACAGGTATAAAATGGGTTGCTTTACTAAGATTATCTACCACTACCATTATTGAATCATTCTACTTTTGATTTTTTTGGCAGACCAGTTATAAAATCAATGATGATAATTTCCCACTTCCAATCTGGAATCACTAATGATTGTAATAGTCCAGCTGGGTGTTGATGCTCAGCTTTAACTTGCTGACATTCAAATCACCTAGCTATGTATTTAGCCACCTCAGTCTTCATATTTGGCCAAAATTAATCCTTTCTTAACATCGTCATCATCTTTTGGTAACCAGGGTGTCCTGAATAAGGACTTTTATATACTTCATTTAAAATCAACAACCTAATTTCAGGTACATTAGGCACATAAAGTCTATTTTTGTACAACATTAGACCTTTTTCATTTAGACTATAATCTGTTATTAAATTTCAGATATATTTTCAGCAACCTTTTCTTGTAATTTCTTATAATTTTCATCCAATTTTACTCCTTCTTCAAGCTGATTTTCTAAATCTGTTTTATAAGTGTTGATTGCTACCATAAAATTTAATTTCGCATTTCTGCTGAAGGCATTAGCTACTTTATTTTCCTTACCTTTAATGTGTTGGATCTTGAAATCATATTCGCTAAGAAAAGATAACCACCTAGCTTGCCTTGCATTCAGATTTGGTTGATTCAGTGAATATTTTAAAACTTTATTATGTGTCATTAATGAAAACTTTCTACCAATTAGAAGATGGCACCACATATTTAAAGCATGTATCACGACAGCCAACTCTAAATTGTAGGTAGCATAGTTCTTTTCGTGAATTTTTAACTTTCTTGACTCATATGCTATTATGTGACCTTCTTGTGTTAAGACTCCATCAAGTCCATCATTGCATGCATCAGTGCATACAACAAAGTGCTTGTTTGGATATGCAATTTTTAGTATAGGTGTTGTACTTAATAGTTCTTTTAATTTCCTAAAAGTTTCTTCACAATTTTGATCCCAAACGAATTTTTTCCCTTTTTCTGCAAAGAAGTTATGGGATTTGCGATTCTTGAGAATCCTTCAATAAATTTTATGTAGTAACGTGTGATTCCCATGAACAATCGTACATCAGTTACATCTTTAGGGACAAGACATTCATTAATTGCTCTTATTTTATCTTGGTCAACTAAGATTCCTTCCTTGGATATCATGTGACCTAAATACTGTATTTTATCTTTGAAAAAGTCACACTTACTGAATTTAGTGTATAGTTGATGTTCTCTTAAGACTTGTAAAATTATTCATAAGTGCTCATCATGTTCTTCTTTAGTCTTTGAATAAATTAAAATATCGGCAATGAAAAGAATTACAAACTTATCCAAATAGTTATGTAAAACATTATTCATTAGACACATGAAAATTGTTGGAGCGTTAGTTATCCCAAAAGGAATAACTACGAATTCGTAATGCCCATAATGGGTCCTAAAAGCAGTCTTAAAGATATCTTCATATTTGATCTTGACTTGATGATATCCAGATCTTGAGTCTATTTTAGAAAATATCATTTCTCTGTGTACTTGATCAAACAGATCATCTATGCGGGGCAGAGGATATCTATTTTTAATATTGATTTTATTTAACTGACAATAGTCTATGCATAAACAGAAGGTACCATCTTTGTTTTCAACAAAAAATACAGGTATCCCCCAAGGAGACACGCTTGGTCTTATGTAATTTTTATCAATCAATTCTTTTAACTATGATTTTAATTCATTAAGCTCTAGGATGTTCATCCGATAAGGAGCTTTTGAGTTTGGTACCACACCCGGTACCAACTCAATGGTGAAGTCCAAATCCCTTGTAGGAGGTAGACCTGGAATTTCTTATTGGAATACATCTGAAAAGTCTCTTAGAATTGGTATGTCTTCAAGTTTTAACTTATCTTCTTTAGTTATGTTGTCATCATTAATTACATTTGCAACAAACATTTTACATCCTTTTCGTACATCCTTCTTCACTTGCAAAGTAGAAATCTATCTAATTGAAGTTTTTCTAGGGGTTCCTTTTACTATTTATGTTTCTCCTTTAATATTCAAGCATGTAAAAGTATTTTCAAAGCAACTCAAAACTAGCCTATGCTAAGTCACCAACTGTTGGTTCCACCTATACTGTGTGAATGTTGTTGATTGTTCTTTTTTTATTAGGACAGTTTATTGCATAATGTGGTCCTTGACATTCAAAATTTTTTATAGGTGCCTTTTGTTCATTATTTCTAGCATTATTAGGCGTGTTTCTTTCAGCTGTAAAATTCTGTGATGCATTACTTCTATAATTATTGCCTTGAAAATTTATGTTCGTAGAATATCGCTTGTTATTCCTAGCATGCCTATTAGAATTAAAAATTTTCCTTTTATGTTCGAAATTACTTGGTTTATTACTCCCCCAATTAGATACCCCTTCTCTTTTTATGTTTTTTTCAAAACAAAAATTTTCATTTATGATGGCCTCCTCAAGAGTTTTAGGGTTGTTGTATTCAATTCTGTCTTTTATATTAAAATGTAAGCAACTCAGAAATCTCTGAATTTTAGGCTTTTCGTCCACAATGTAAGGTACATATCTTAACAAACTTAAAAAATTACTACTTAAGTCTTTCATGTTCATAGAACCCAATTTTAAATCATAAAACTCTTTCGCTTTTTCTTCGTAGTACTACTCAGATAGAAATTTTTTCTTAAAATATTTGTTAAATGTTTTCCAAGTTACACGTTTCTCTTTGATTCCTTTAACTCTTTTTATATCCTGCCACAAAATATATGCTTTCCGAGTCAGACTGTAAATGGCCATCTTAGCTTTCAGCTGATCTGAATAATCATATATTTGGAAATACTTCTTCACACCTGACAACCATGCTTGAGATGCCTCTCCCTTTTCACTTTCACCGTTAAACATTGGGGGTTTTATCTTCTTGAACTCCCCTGAAATTTGTTCATAAGGTTTATAATTCCTCCTTTTTGGTTTGTAGTCACCTTCATTGATGTCACTAGAGTAGTTATGTTTCTTTTTACATATTTTAACATTAACTTCGGAAGAAGAACTACTATCATCATTTGAAAATTTTAACTTCTTACGCTTGTGTTGGTAGGACATGGTTCCAGATTCAGAATTAATTTCGGTCCTTTTATCTCTTTCTTCATTATAAAATTTATCCAGTAAAATCTGATTAAATTATTCGTGAGCTTTTAAAATCCTTTCATTCTCTTCTTTAACATTTTTCATTTCAGCATTTAAATCTTTTACTGTTCGAAGTAGTTCAGATGATTGGTCATTTAATTCTACGTAAATTTCTTCATTAACATGTTCATGTTCATTATTATAATGTTTGTTATGTTGAGATCTGTCCTCAGCAGATTCTTTTGGTCCTTCCATACCTACAGATTAAATATCAATTGTTCTATACATAAACAAATTAAAAATAAAAACCAGTAACTATGTTTTTCTATTTTAAATTTTCTGTTGCACGAGTTGAGCCTCTTTCAGGCATGGTATTTGAACTTGCACTCTGATACCACATGTAACATCCCCAAAATTCATAAATATTTAAAATTTTCTGTGTAGTATAATCACTATAATTTATTATGCGAAAAGTATAATTCTGGAATGTTAATCTTCTTGTTTAAACATTTAACTATGTACTATAATGACGACACTTATTTACCTTCCCCTTGAATAATTATAAATGCCTTGACTTAGGAACAAAGACCTCTCTATGACTGCCATTAATAAGACAATAAAATGCTTTGACAACTTTTGATAATTATTATTCTTTGTGTTGTATAATGAGCTTTTAATTATAATTATGTAGTTAATGTTTGAACATGTTTATCTTCGGTGATGGGGGTTCCTTGGAATACTTTGACGCTTGCTTAGTTTTGTGTTGAAGCATGCTATCCCTATGTCCAGGTTACAAGTGACGATATGCATTTCTATAAAGGGTATTAATATTTTGAACGAGATTATTATGCTAATAAACTACCACTTTACTTCATATTGGTTTGATTATTTATATTAACTTAGTCCACTCTTGGCTAAGGAGTTGGAAACTTCCTACTCAATCTTAAAGGTGATGTAACTATCATTTCTAAGGTTTCCAATACATTATATATGTATTTGTTGGTTTAGACCTTACCAAGGACATCGTGGTTCCTAGGAATAAACAATGGTGTTAATTAAAATTGTGAACCCAAAGTATATGGAAGTGGGTTTTCAGGAACATTCAGCACTAAAGTGAAGATCTCTCCCAAAAGCGATGCAAGAACTATAGTTTTATGGGTTTGTATTGATCGTTGGTAGGTGATAGCTTGCATAATAAATGAACCCATGTGAAAATGGAGTTAATGTTGGAAACCCTATCTCTACACTTTGTGTTTGGTCTTTGCACTAGTTGTTACTCTTAGCGTTGTTGTAGAGGATTGTGCCCTACCGGCCGCCATGGTTGTTGTGCAACCAGAGCACCAATCGTAGAATTTGTTCCATGCTGCAAGTGCTGGTCATGGTGACTTTAATATGTTTCCAAAATGTGCATTGTGGTGCAGTTACTTGGTTCTCTTCTTGGCATGAGTTCAAATTTGGTAAGCTTCTCCATTTTAGTTTCTTTTACAAATGTTTATAGTTCAGGAGGTTCTGCAACTTCCAACTTATTGGTGTTGTTTATAGTTGATTGAAAATTCTTAACACTCTGCCCAGATAAGTTTTAACTGCTCGTGTACTTGTTTGGCAGGGTTTTGTTACGGAGAAAAACTTCTTGTGGCTCATGGAAGACCGCAATAGACAGATGACTATGAGAAAATAACTCAATTCGTAATGCAATGCTATTATAATGAAAATGCTAAGATATGGAGAATAAAACCAAACTTCAACCGGATGTTCGAAGTAGATCCCCATTGAGATTTCAATATCTACACTTGAACCTGTAGATAAGTCTCAACAACAAATACATGCAACTGCATATAATATGTGAAAGGTATTAGCATAATTGATAACATGATCCATGATATCATAAGCAAATGTAACCCAATGTAAATTAAACAACATTCACAACATCAATTGGACGAGAAAATGAGTATTTCCTTTAATAAATAACAAGAAGTACAAGATACAATCTCTTGCCGGTAACCATTCTGAACCAAGAACTAGGTCTCTCCACTTGTTCCTCCACCACTTCAATCCCTCATGCAATGGCAAACTCAAACTATGAAAGGAGTTTGGTAGGTGAACATAACGATTTCACAACAACAAGGATCAATGAGTGTAGACTCAAGTCACGGAAAAAATCTACTAGATTTATGTTTCTCTCTCTTTCTCCTCCCTTCCATACACCACAAGAGCTCAATATATATCCTTCCAAAGGTAAGTGAAAGGTTGAATCAAGTCATTTCGGGGTATATGGAGGGCCAAAGATCGCCCTAAGACCGCTTTTTGGGAGTAAAAAGTAAATTTTCTATTGTTTTTACCATGTAACTCGATGGATGCGGGCTAATTAGGTGCAGCCTGCGTGTACACTGGCTATAATGGAACAATAAGCGTACAGGAAGAAAAATAGGGAAACTTGGTTCCTGAAGGGAAAATAATGGATATGAGTCAATAACATGAGTACTGAAGGACAATCAATGTTGATGCTCAAAAGGTGGAAAATTACGCTATAATAGATGCCCCCGAATGTGTGATGTCAGAGAAGGTACTACGATGGCCGAAATACATTATAGATATCATAAGTGGAGTGATGGAGACACAAATGGAAAGAGTATCCCACTGGTCATAATACAATAATATCTCTGAATATATGTCAGTACAATACAACAATATAATACAATGGCCATGATAAGCAGTACATAGTGAACACATGTCATAGATGGTCATCACCATGACTCATACTGCAAGATAAGGTCTCCTGTTGAAAAGGAAACAACTGGTTCAATACTAGAGGTACAAACTGCTGATGTATGAGAAACGATATCTCGTAAGTACAATCATGATCATGAACAACATACTGAATGCTACTAATCTCTGGGGTCTTCTACACAAATCTTTTGTGGTGCAAGTCCCATCAAGTGAATAAAGGCATTGAAGTCGAACTTGATGTGACATCGTCTAATTACCGGTCAATGATGTATACCATTAACAGACGTGAGATAACCCACCAATAATGAAAATGGGCATCAAGGAACATAGTACAATCATCAAAGTGTGAATAGGTGTGTTGAGGTCAAACACTAAGATGAATCCATCAATCAGGGGACATTGATGTATTCCCAAAACTTTCGACTGCGAGAGAACCTACCACTAATGACTGCAAGCCTCAAGGTACTCAACCGACTCCAAGTCTCAATTCCAGAATAAATGAGTTGAATTTGACAAAATGAAAATCACTGGAAGGAGGGCATTAAGGCATCCCCCGTCAACCAGCACAAGGTAATAGATACCATCAACTAGAATGAGGTAATAGCCATGCTGAAAGATTTGGAAGAACTCGGACAAGCAGACTAACTCAATAAGGATGGCCGACATGCAATAGTCAAGAGATTTGAGGAGTGGACGACTCTAGTTTCAAGACTTCCTTTGAACAAGAGCATAAGCATATGGATAGACTTAGAGAGCATAGACTCAAGTAATAACACTATGCAATGCTGGTGGCATCAACAAAGGGGCTCAATAATCACTGGAAGCTTAACGAATCGGTGGAGTAAAATATGAGAAACGAGTATAGCTCCTCAGGTCCTACTATAGTCCCAACTCATAATGGATAGAGTGGAATGAATGCTCTGTTCAAAGGCAACACAACAACTGCCAACGAAAAAAAATAACGATTCTCCCATCCGGATTTTTGGAATATTTTTTTTTTTGGTCTTCTTCATATTTGGAAAAGCTTGAAAAATAATAAAATTGCTTATAGTACAACAGGTGAGGAAACGAGTGTCAAATAGCGAGCAAACTAGTCCCAAACAATGGAACATATGTATGATCAATGCGAGGAAGCATGTGCAGGATGCAGACACTTGGGGGGGTGTTTCGTCACGGTAAAGGGTCATCAGATTGCGAAAGGAAAACGAAAACTCTGCTTGGATCGAAAGGGAAATTTCTCATGCACATGGCTAAGAATTGAGTAATTTGGAGCTGGCACAAGGCTCAAGCGGCAAGCAGGAGGATGCAATGCAATCACAACTTGATAAAAAATGGGGGAGTCCTTAAGGGAGATGGGAAGCATAAGACAAAGTAGAGTATGACTCTTTATCGCAAAGTTATGGCATAGCTATTAAAGACTCCTGATCCTAAGGAGAAACAACGACATGGGTGCCAAAAGGAATAAAAAGGTTCTAACTAGGGAACCCATGTTCAAACAAGCCCTCCTGTGAAATAACGACACTTCTATAAAAAATGTGAAGGCTCCATGTCAGTTAAAAAGTGGGGTTGCACCTAGGGTTAATGACAAATGGTCAAAGTTCAAATGCATAATGCAGGAGAAAATGATATCTAACCTATATGACAAATGTAAAATATACCTTCCGCTGGCACGAAACGGTCAAAAAATCAACTCTCATCGGAAACACTATTCAAAATGGTACTCCAGGATGACACATTAGTCAAAAACAACTTAAAACGGTAAAAACTATAGGAAAGTGGGTTTTAAAAACTATAAATAGTAATAAAAAATTACAATTACTATTCCATTTTCACATTTTACCCAAATAGGTGTTTTTGGTTAGTTTTGACATCAAATTTCAGTTGCTGATTCTGGGAGCTACCGATGTCCATTCTTCGGGCCGTCTAGAGCAGGTTAACCATCTCATCCTCCTATTTCATTTGATAGCTTTTATTTTAGTTTTTAGCTGTCCAAATTTTTTATTATCCCAGCCCTACATCTCCATGGCACTATACGCAGGATACAGCTCTAAGGGCCGCGAGTAGGGCCTGCTAGACGCAGTCAACGCATGCGTTGACCACGGGTAGGGCCATGACGATGGTTTTTAAAATGATAAAAGATAAAAACTTTTTGTTTCTTCTCCAGGATAGTCCTAGAGTGGAGGGAAAGGGAGCATGATGTGGTGGATGAGCAAGTCTGCCAAGATTTACCCGTGCAATAAGCATTACAAGCGTGTGGTCTCTACAAATTCTGGAGCATTGGGGGTTTAAGGGCCCAAAACCAACTGCTCTGTCAATTGATTGTTTATTGGAACGTAGATTTGCATAAATTCAACCTGGATGGTCAAATACTCTCGCTAGAGATGGATGACATATACTTTATTACCGAGTTGTCCCATTGAGGGGAGGTTGCTAGTCTCCGGTCTCGCACTGTCGGTGGTGGGATCACCATTGCTGACTATATAGACTCGTACTGTAATCCCGATACCTAAAAGCTGGGAAGCCAGATACACATTCGGGCCATTGTGAGTTTGAGCATGAAGATCATAGTGTTCACCCTCGTGAGAATAACTAGTTCAGTGGCTTTACATCAAGCTTCGAGGCCAATGGTGTTCTATGTAACAGAGTGCATGAGACCTGTCGTGTATGATTGGTGCATAACGCTACTAGGTATTATGGAGACCTAGTTAACGGAGTGTAGGCTTGGACGAGCAAAGAACTTCAGGTTCAGTAGTATACTCTATAGTTTCTTCCTTGAGAGAGTTCCATGGCTTAGTCCAAGGGTTGAAGTCCCTCCACACAGTCTCCATGATCCAGCCCTTACCCGATGGGATGAAGTGTTGACATGACATGGTGGTGGCCAACAGGAGTCACCATATTCAGATGAGTTCTTCCACTTGTGGGATCGACAGGTCATCACCATCGATGACTACCCATATGCCGGGATAGACTACCGGGGTGACCGTGACATGTCGCTCCCTCCAAGGGCTGCATTTGGAGATATCAGTATGTTACTCTTTTTATGTTTTTTGTATTTAATTTTTTTGGGATTTTTTATTATATATGAAAATGCATAAATATTTTTGGTGCAGTATCACATATTGACATCCCACGGTTTGCTCGCAGATGTTGGTCTACGAAGACCAGAGGGCTTCCCGAGACATTGTTGTTGAGGAAGGGGTGGAGAGGTGGTTGGCTTTGCAGCAAAGCGCACGCTAGAGACAGTGCGGGTCAACCTGTCCTGCATGACTACCAGAATACCCATGATTGAGGTGGAGCATCTGCTAGAGGTGATGCAATGACATGTTTTAGGAGTACCAGGCACCTGTGTGCGGTTACTGTGGCGCATAGCCATTGCAGTACATTACAATGTTCATACACATTCTTCCGAGGTAGCTAGCCCTCCCCCTAGGGCTTAGATATATCGTAGTCCTATATTTTGTATCGATTATGTATATTTTTTAGAGCTACAGTGTAAGATCCACCCCACAAACAATTTCAGTATTATTCTTTTATTATTTTGATTTTTGTTGAATAAAGAGCTAGACCAGAGATTGGTTAAATAACCGAATGCTTACAAACTGTAATGAGACAAAACTATTATTTAATTTTAATAAAAAGATGGAAAGGTGGGAAACGACTGCTAAAAGAGGAAATCAGACTTCAAGACTGGGAGAGAAGACTGAATGTTAACAAAAAGTCATCAAACAAGTGTCAAAGTGCATTGATGGCACTCACACACTTGCTGGAAGTGAGGAAATTGACAGCCACAGGATTCTTAGGGAATCGGCTGGGTGTAAGACCTAGGAAAATGATAAAAGATGCATATGCGGGAGGCAGGATGCTATCTAGTATGCATGGAGAAAGTATTGTTGGGGGAGCACGAAAGTATTAGGCAAGAAAACTCTGAACAACTGGATGAGAGGAAGTTCGACATCATTAACAAGTCTACACTCTTGAAGGGTTGGATTTAGCTCGGGGGTGATCAGAGTAGCATCGCCTGCTCTATATCTACGATTGGGAGGTGCAGCATAGTCCCTACCTCTTCCTCACTATAGGTGCAGTAATAGGTTTCCATAATTCTACCTTTCTATGATTTCATTTCTAACGATTTCTGACCATATACAATGAATATGGACATAAATATGTTGTTTGGCCGATTATGAGATAATATTGAAATTGTCTAAATAGCAAAATTGTTAGGGAAACGAATAATGAGAAATGAGGAATTTGTGTGATAGATTTCTTGCTATCTTAATATTATTGATTCAAAAGTGATAGATAAAATTATTTCTTCGTCTTATTAAAATTTTATTTTTTCTTCAAACTCAGAGTTCTGTTTAAGTGTATGCTAACCTTATTGAGTTGATAAGGCTTGATCTTCGACCAGACTTTGGCTGTAAAATAGGGTTAAATACAGATCCTTATTTTTAAATTTTTGGGCTGAAAATTCCCTAGGCTTCCTAGGTTATCTAATCTCTTAAATTAATTAAATCTTCCTAAAATATTTATTGATCGTATATCTTCAGTCCTCTTACCTATTTAATTACAGGATCATTACATAATTCGAGTCCGGATCCCATCCAGTAGCCAGAATAACAAAGATTTATATTTTCCCCTTACGCAGTTTACTTATGATTTTGGTTTTAAAAGTTTAGATTCTTGATTCATGTTTCTGATTACACAGAGCACGAATCCTCCCTAAGTTTCTACCCATCAATTGTTCCAGGCAATATATAAGAAAAATCTAAGAAACAATAGTAAAGCGATTTGGAAGGTATTATACAAAGGAAGAAAGACTTCCTGGAAACTCATGAAATATAGAGATTTATTTCATCATTCAAAACGCAGATGCTGTAGGTCGCTTTTATTTAGATTGTTACATAAATATCTGTATAAATATTTATTCTCTGTCAAGTATAGCATTTCCTTTGTCCATTAATATCAATAAGGTAATGTATAAGGAAGTTCAAGTATCAATCTTCAACACCTTCAGTTAAGGGTTGATTAAATATATATTAACTTAAGTTGGAGTTACAAATAAGCAAATATAGTGAATGTTCCATACCGATAATACCTAGATCTAGGAGGAGTAGGTTAAACAAGATATATTAAAATTATGATTTCTATTCAGTTTACATGATGAAAGAAAATATTCGACTCATAAAAAATAAAAATAAAAACCCTTTTTCGAATTCCTCCAAACCAGAAAAAGATTAGAGTTGTGGAAGTCCCATGCTCTGTTTGGATGTACACATAAAATTGTGAAGGCAAGGTGAAAAGTTTCGTTCTTGGTTTCATAGTTACATTTTATAAATTCCACGAGGAGCCAGCATTAAACCTCGACAGGTAGCAATCTTTTTTTTTACGATAGTCTGAACCAAATGCTTAGTAAAAGAAAAATACCATCTATAAATTTGACGAGAACTTCTAGTTCTGGATCAATCCAGGAACAACTGGGCTTTTCGCTCCAGTTAAACACATTCAGCCGCAACCTTTAAATCTCCAGAGAACTTACTAGGGGGAGAGTTCGAGGGTTCTGTCATAGTAGGGGATGCTGCTTACCCTCGAACCTTGATCTTTCCAGCCGAGAGCCATCCTTACCGATACCTGTGAGAGTTCAACAGAGCCTCATCAAAATTAGTTTTCCTTCTTTTTAAATCTTCTGCAAATACCAAGTGAATGAACGTGAAGTTTCAGTTAAGATTTGTTTTCTTACCTGCGTGTTACTATCATGTGAAAGGTGTTTCCAGGCCAAAACCTTAACCAGAGCCAGAAACGAAGAATCCTCATTGCTATTGCAAAAGAGGGGATCTCAGATAGGGTTACCTCGGTCACTTTAGAGAAAACTTGGTTCGAGATAGTCCTTTCGTGTTAAAGACCTCATTTACACCACCTTGCTTTGTAAATGTTGTATCCTGTATTGCCTCGGTTTTCAACAAAGACTTCATGTGGTGAGTTACCGCTGATAGGCCATGTCTTCACCCTTGTCACCATAAGACTGAACACGTAGTATGTGGGTCATAAATCTCTTACAGGGTACCGAAATCGATGTGCCATGGTGAATTGAATTCGTGAGCTGGTTCTGTCCTTTTGTAAAAGGTACAATGCATTAAATTTGGAACCCTTCGTTTCAAATGTATAAATGGGATCTTTAAATTCCTTACTTAGTACTTGAAAGATCGAGCATAGTGATTTAGGAGAAGTAAATGAGAATTATGTCTAGAACTAGTTGTAAGATGTTAAAAGCACGATACCTTGTTTTAGATAGGGTCGATGGAGACTTGGACGAGGAGGAAAGGTTTAGGGTGTCACTTGTAACAAAGTTCATTCCTTGTGTTGACACTAACTCGATGGCTTTAACTCTTAAGGACTTGTAGTGTTTGTCCTTGACCATAGCCTCTTACTACCTGAAATTCAAGTTCCCATGCTTCAGCCATTTAGCTAAGTAACTAGCAAGACCTACTACGTAGAACCCGGTTTTGTCCCAAAAGAAAGTCTTGTTGGTAAGAAACTTCACTGTTTTAGAATATTGTTTTTCTCACTGTCTAGTAAGCATGGATGGAACTTAAGTATTGCAAATCCATTGGTTCATTCCTGTAAATAAAAGGAAAAAAAATAAATTTTATTATTACGGTGCATAGGGAGATGTTACAAATGGTATGAGAGCCGAGCTACTATACTTTGGGCCTTAGGGAGAAAGTACATACTAAAATTTTGTTTCTAACTCATTATTGACGTTCATATCTGTGGAAAACTGTAATAGATAGTAAAGAACAGTAGTAGAATTATGTATGCCCATAATGAAGAGGATGATCACCAAGATGAAGACGAACAAAGGAGGGAAGCAATAACAAGTGACTCTTAAGCTAGAAAGGTAATTGAGATCATGAATAATTTGACTGCAGAGTTACAAGAATACAAAGCAGAAAATGAGCAGCTACGGAAAGCACAAGAAAAACGATAGGAAATTAATGAGATCCTGTTAAACAATTTACACCACAAAAAAAAAAGAAGGAGAGAAGGGGGAAGCAAAGGTGGAAATCAACTTACTAGCAGATGAAGAGAAAATTCATAGCTCATCCAACGATGATAAGAAGATAGAATGCCCAACAAATGCATTGGGAAAGAGGAAAGTCGATCATTTGGAAGGTCAATTCAAAACAATTAAACCCACTACTTTCGATGGAGAATCAAAGACAGGGGAAGAAGAAAAATCCTGGATATTAGATATAAAGAAGTACTTCCAGATCTACAACTACTCTAGTAATATGAAGGTCCGGATGGCAGTTTATAATCTAAAAGGAAAGGCCACCATTTGGTGGCAGGATGTAAAAATTTCCATAGACTGAAGGAGAAGAACTTAGAGTGGCCAGAATTCAATAAGCTTTTTAAAAAACAATAATTATGTGAGAATTAATATGAAAGAAAAAGAAAAGAGTTTTACGAGCTATGACTAGGATAAATGTCCATAGAAGAACTGATAAACAAGTTTCTGGATCTTCTGAGATTTCTACCCTACATAAAGGAGGAGAAGTTAAAATTACAATGATTATTGAGCTATTTACCACAGTCATACAAAGATCGCATAGAATTCGACAATCTGAAAACATTGGATGAGGCATTGAGGAAAGCAAGGCTATGCTACGAACAATACAAGAACCGGTTTGAGACCCCTAAAGCCTAGAAGGATAAAAAGAAGTAAAAACTCAACCAACGGAAGAAGGGTTACAAACCACCTCCATTCCGAAATCTACCAAAGTATAACCCAGGAAAGAATTTTATTAGAGATGGACAGCAAACGCAAGGACCTAACATATCCATATTTATAGGTCCTAAAGGGAACAATGGAACCCCAGAGAACCATTGAAGTGTTGGGAATGCGGAGAACCGCATTTACAATGGAACTTCGTGTGACTCCAAGGAACAAAAAAAATTGTCCACGCTATCCAAGAATCCTCTGCGGTGGGAGATATGGGCAGGAGTATTCACAGGATACGTGTTGCTCTGGATGACAGACAAGCAGATCACCAATTTTCTATCATAGAAATCCAAGGTATTATTTCTGATAAAAAACTGTCTGTTTTAATTGATCCTGGAGCTAGTTTGAGTTACATTACCCTGAAAACGATTGAGGTATGCCATTTATCTCAAGTTAAACATCGGAAGTCCTGGCTAGTAGAACTAGCCACAGGATCAAAATGAAAGGTAACTAACTTCATCGCCAATTGTGAATTAGAAATACAAGGACATAAGACTAGAGTAAATTTGAATGTGTTACCTCTAGGGTCTTATGACATGATAATTGGTATGGACTGGCTAGAAAGGAATAAAGTAACTCTAAACTGTTATGATAAGACTTTTGTTTATACAGCAGAAGATAGCGTTCCTAGACCAATTAGAGGCATAGGTAAACTTGTCTCCACAAGACAAATCTCCGCTATGCAACTTAAGAGATGCATGAGGAAGGGCTGCCAAGTATATGCAATCCGAGTAAAAGATGTACTCAACAAAGAAAATAGTGTAAATCTACAATATTTCCCTATTCTAAAAGATTGTACTGATGTGTTTCCCCAAGAAATTCTGGGATTACCCCCTCAAAGGGAAATTGATTTTTCCATAGAACTTATGCCTAGGTCTGCACCTGTTTTCAAAATACCATACCGAATGAGTATTCCAGAATTAACAGAATTGAAAATTCAGATTCAAGAATTGTTTGATAAGGGGTATATTAGACCTAGTGTGTCACCCTAGGGAACACCGGTTTTGTTTGCAAAGAAGAAAGATGGGATTGTGAGACTATGCATAGACTATCGACAAATAAATAAAGTAATAGTGAAGAATAAATACCCTTTACCTCAAATCAACGATTTATTCGACCAGGTAGGCGGGGCCAAAGTGTTTTCCAAATTAGATCTAAGTTCGGGTTACCACCAAATCTGGATCAAGGAAGAAGACATTAGTAAGACTGCTTTCCGGACAAGATACAGACACTATGAATTTGTGGTAATCCCATTTGGTTTAACGAATGCTCGTGCGACCTTCATTTGTCTTATGAATAATATCTTTAAGGAATATCTGGATCAGTTCGTCCTAATTTTCATTGATAATATTCTGATCTATTCCAGAACAGAAGGGGAACATGAACAACATCTGAAGATAGTATTACAGATCTTAAGAGAACATGAACTATATGCTAAGTTTGAAAAATGCGAATTCTTCTTAAACAAAATACAATATTTAGGCCATATAATCTTAGGAGAAGGAATTGTTGTAGATGCTAAAAATATTAAAGCTATTGTTGAATGGTCGATACCGAAGGATGTGGCAGACATCCACTCCCTCATGGGACTTACCGGTTACTATCGAAGTTTCATAGAAGGATTTTCTAGGGTGGCTTACCCCATCACTTCACTGTAGAAAAAGGGAGTGAAATTTCTATGGTCAGCAAAGTGCTAGGAAAGTTTCGAGCTATTAAAAGAACTCCTAACAACAACACCCATTTTAAGAGTAGCTGACCCACTTAAGGACTATACAGTCCGTACTGATGCACGTAAGGAAGGCCTCGGGGGTACTTTCCGAAGAAGGATACGTAGTGATTTACGAATCCCGTAAACTGAAGGATCACGAAAGGAATTATGTGGTTCATGATCTAGAACTAGCCTCGGTAGTGCACGCCTTAAAGATGTGGTGACACTATTTGTTGGGAAAAAGGTTTCTATTATTGACAGACAATACAGGGGTGAAATACTCATTCACTCAACCTGAACTTTATGCCCGCCAAGCAAGATGGATGACCTTTCTGAGCGAATTCGATTTCGAACTAAAACATATAAAGGGCAAGGAAAATAAAGTAGTAGATGCACTGAGTAGGAGGACACCCGATATTTATGAGATAATTATGAGTCAACCAAGGAGTGATCTCAAGGAGATAATTAAGACAGTAGGTGTCAAGGATGATGAATATGGAGGTTCGATAAGGAAACTATTAACCAATGAGGTTAATCTTAACAGGACAGAAAAAATTAGACCAAGAAGGACTATTATGGTTTAAGAATAGGTTGTACATACCTAATGTAGTAGAAATCAAACTGTTGGTCCTAAATGAAATGCATAGACAGCCTTATGTAGGACA
Source organism: Larix kaempferi (assembly GCA_027924585.1). Classification (NCBI taxonomy): domain Eukaryota; kingdom Viridiplantae; phylum Streptophyta; class Pinopsida; order Pinales; family Pinaceae; genus Larix; species Larix kaempferi. Next base: position 23,072,409 of record BSBM01000767.1, on the reverse strand, counting down.
CCCTGGTTATAAAAAAATGATAACAACCTTAAGGAAACAGTTTTATTGGCCTCATTTAAAAACAAACTTAATTGATTACATATCAAAATGTTTGGAGTGTCAACAGGTGAAAGTAGCACATTAGCACCCTGCGGGTCTGTTACAACCACTACCAATCCCTGAATGGAAATGGGAGGTCATATCTCTAGACTTCATCACTAGGTTACTAAGAACACAAAGGCAACATGACTCAATCATGGTTGTAATTGATAAATTAAGAAAATATGCACATTTTATTCCTGTCAAATCAACTCACAAAGCTGTGGATATCACTGATATATTTTTGAAAGAACTATTCAGGTTGCATGGCGTACCAAAGATGGTGATTTCTGACAGAGACACAAAATTCACATCAAAATTTTGGAAATCTCTATTTGCAGGCTTAGAAACTAAGTTAAACTTCAGCACAAGTTTCCATCCTCAAACAGATGGACAGACAGAATGGACTAATCAGATAGTGGGGGATATGTTACGGATGTACGTCATGGGGAAACCCACGAAGTGGAAAGAATATTTACACCTGGTAGAGTTTGCATACAATAATGGATACCAAGCCTCGGCAGGGATGAGTCCCTTCAAAATTTTGTATGGCAGAAAGTGTACCACCCCAGTTAACCGGGATAGCCCAGTGGATCGCATTATATTAGGTCCAGAATTATTACTGGATATGGAACAGACTGTTCAGAAAATACAGAAAAATTTAAAGGTGGCTCAAGATCGTCAAAAGGGTTATGCAGACATGAAGAGACAGCTTAAAGAGTTCGCAGTCGGAGACCACATTTATCTTCGAGTGAAACCATGGAAAAGCTCACTAAAATGAGGAAAATACGCAAAATTGGCACCACAATTTTGCGGACCCCTCTAGATTCTAGAAAGGATCGGACCTGTAGCTTATCGACTTGCACTTCCAGCACGTTTAAAAATACATAATGTTTTCCATGTGGATTTATTAAAAAAATATATTCATGATCCCACTCACATCATTGATTGGAATGTGATACAGGTGGAACATATGCAAGTCTGGACAGGAAAGAATTGGTACTTCGGAACAAAGTCATCGCTCAGGTAAAGGTGCAATCGAAGCACTTTAGCCCCGAGGAGGCAACTTGGGAATTGGAAAAGGATATGCAAGAGAAATATCCTAAACTGTTTCCAGAACCCACGGAAGAATGATAAAAATAAAAATAAAACACTGATGACAGTGTTAAAATAAGTGGGTGAGGGTGTAAGATCCACCCCACAAACAATTTCAGTATTATTCTTTTATTATTTTGATTTTTGTTTAACAAAGAACTAGACCAGAGATTGTTCAAATAACCAAATGGTTACAAACTGTAATGAGACAAAACTATTATTTAATTTTAATAAAAAGATGGAAAGGTGAGCAACGACTACTAAAAGAGGAAATCGGACTTCAAGAGTGGGAGACAAGACTGAATGTTAACAAAAAGTGATCAAACAAGTGTCAGAGTGCATTGATGGCACTGACACACTTCCTAGAAATAAGGAAATTGGAAGCCACAGGATTCTTAGGGAATCAACTGGGTGTAAGACCTAGGCAAATGATAAAAGATGCATATGCGGGAGGTAGGACGCTATCTAGTATGCATGGAGAAAGTATTGCTATGGGAGCATGAAAGTGTTAGGCAAGAAAACTCTGAATAAGTGAATGAGAGCAAGTTTGATCTGGTTAACAAGTCTACACTCTTGAAGGGCTGGATTTAGCTCAGGGGTTATCAGAGTAGATTCTCCTACTCTAGATCTATGGTTGGCAGGTGCAGCATTGTCCCTACCTTTTCCTTGGTACTGGTGCAGTAACAGGTTTCTAGAATTCTACCTTTCTATGATTTCATTTCTAACGATTTCTAACCATATACAATGAATATGGACATAAATATGTTGTTTGGGAGATTATGAGATAATATTCAAAGTGTCTAAAGAGCATGATTGTTAGCAAAACGAATAATGAGAAATGAGGAATTTGTGTGATAGATTTCTTGCTATCTTAATATTATTGATTCGAAAGTGATAGATAAAATTATTTCTTCGTCTTATTAAAATTTTCTTTTCTCTTCAAACTCAGAATTCTGTCTAAGTGTATGCTAACCTTATTGAGTTGATAAGGCTTGATCTTCGACATGACTTTGGCTGTAAAATAGGGTTAAATACAGATCCTTATTTTTAAATTTTTGGGCTGAAAATTCCCAAGCTTCCTAGGTTATCTAATCTCTTAAATTACTTAAATCTTCCTAAAATATTTATTGATCATATATGTTCAGTCCTCTTACCTATTTAATTATAGCATCATTACATAATTCAAGTCCGGATCCCATCTGGTATCCAGAATAACAAAGATTTATATTTTCCCCCTTACGCAGTTTACTTATGATTTTGGTTTTAAAAGTTTAGATTCTTGATTCATGTTTCTAATTACATAGAGCATGAATCCTCCCTAAGTTTTGACCCATCAATTGTTCCAGGCAATATATAAGAAAAATCTAAGAAACAATAGTAAAGCAATTTGGAAGGTATTATACAAAGGAAGAAAGACTTCCTCGGAACTCATGAAATACAGAGATTTATTTCATCATTCAAAACGCAGGAGCTGTAGGTTGCTTTTATTTAGATTGTTAGATAAATATCTATATCAATATTTATTCTCTGTCAAGTATAGCATTTCCTTTGTCCATTAATATCAATAAAGTAATGTATAAGGAAGTTCAAGTATCAATCTTCAACACCTTCAGCTAAGGGTTGAATAAATATATATTAACTTAAGTTACAGTTACAAATAAGCAAATATAGTGAATGTTCCATACCGATAATACCCAGATCCAGGAGGAGTAGGTTAAACAAGATATATTAAAATTATGATTTCTATCCAATTTACATGATGAAAGAAAATATTTGGCTCATAAAAAGTAAAAAATAAAACCCTTTTTCGAATTCCTCCAAACCAGAAAAAGATTAGAGCCGTGGAAGTCCCACACTTTGTTTGGATGTACACATAAAATTATGAAGGTAAGGTGAAAAATTTCTTTCATGGTTTCATAGTTACATTTTATAAATTCCACGAGGAGCCGACATTAAACCTTAGCAGATATCAATCTTTTTTTTTACGATAGTCTGAACCAAATGCTTAGTAAAAGCAAAATACCATCTATAAATTTGACGGGAACTTCAAGTTCTGGATCAATACAGGAACAACTGGGCTTTTTGCTCCAGTTAAACACATTCTGTAACATCCCAAAAATCGCAAAAATTAATTTTTTTTGATATAGCCTAATTCATAAGAGAAAGGCTATCTGCGGAACGAAAGTTATTTAGCTAATAGATAATAACAGCTTCATAAAGTTATCGTATTTATTCTTGAACATAAAAAGATACTTGATTATAAATAAGATGTGACAGAAAAATTTTCATTTCATTATGTGTAATGATCTCGTAACAATACTGATGAATTGTTTGCGTATTTCTGAAGGGGTTACTACAGGGTGCCCTTGGGTTTACTTAGCTTTGATAGCTAAAGCATTGGATTCTTTTCTTTCGCATATCTGCACGTAAGATAATAGAGTAATTCCAGTATTTCAAGACAAGTTATAAGCTTCAGCTAGTCATCTCTATGTTTAAGATAAATGTATATACTTTCGTGCATGAAGATGTCGATGGTATGTAATTTTGGTTTATCTTTATCAATTTGTATCGTCTTTATGATAACATTTATATGTGTCGCTATCAATTTTTTACACTATACTTCCATTGTGTCTGTTGGTAGGATCAGTGGTATTACAGCTTATATTATCAGTCTGAAAATGAGACAAGGTTGATCGATGAATGACCTCGGGTAGATAATGCCACAATTAGATTAAAGTGGAACTCCTGGAATTTGACATTTGCAATCTATTAAGTTTGAAAAGCCAATGTAATAATGTTCTATTATGTCACTTTATAAACAAGATGCTGCTTGATATAAATCATATGCGACACATAAGATTTGGTGGGCAAACCCTAGCTTTCTAAATATTTTGAGGGTTAGAATTTCAATACATTAACCTTATGCAAAGTGACTTAGCTTTTGCGATTGTAATGCATGTTTACTATATGCATGAACTTAAATGTTAAACTTATGGTAGCACCTACAAACTAAGGTTTGTGTTGATTTCTAATACGTGCTTGATATAAAAATATATCATATCTTTTTATTTGGCAACATATAAAAACTATGCGAATTGATTAGCATTGGGAATACTATATGCATATCTCCTATGGTTCGAATGTGCATTGTACACATGTTATATGAATTATAACATGGTTTGAAGCTTTAGACATGAATGTAATATCGTAGTATCATCATACCATATGGTTTTGAAACTATACAACGTTTGTATGACAATGGTGATAATATCCGAATCGTGTTGTAAGCCATAACTTCGATGCTGACATGAATTAAATGTAGTTACAGGTAATGGTCTGGCAGGTGATACGTAATTTTTGGCGTTAATTATAAACTCGGTGTGATGGTAGTGGTTTGCTTCGATGGCTCCTACGTGTGATTGGATCCACGTGATATAGTTGTATGAATGGTGATAACTTAGCCGATCCGTAGGCTCAACCCTGGTGATATGGCACTCCAACTGTGCTGGTTATTTATTGAGGATATTAATGGTGATTGATCGTATCTCTGCCTTGGTACTATCATGGCTTGGCTAGCCAAATCTTGATAATTGATCTTAACTATCTTGATCATTGAGATCTTAAACCCTAAGGCAGTCTCATATTTCTATTTGTTGTTTTCCTTATTGCATTCATTTGGAGTTTTTGTTTTGGGGAAGAGGCCGACAGGCCACCGGATACTAGGGCTCGACCTTGGGTGGTTTGTGATGGCTCTGTAACTACAATCTCTATAATTTTGATGGTGAAACTTACTGTATAAGTTGCTTGGGTTCGAAGGTTGTAAGGAAATGAAGCCCTATGGCTTTTTTCGTGTGATAGGTTTAGGTTTTCGATGAGATTAAAATCCAACTTTGATAAATGTTCAGTTGCATGATGCCTTGTTGCGTTGGTTGGAGGAATTGGAAGCATGAAGCATTCTATCCGTCTGTTAATATGAAGTTAAGCTAGACTCGTCACATTTTTTGTTTAATACAGTTTTGGTTTATCAAGTGATCATTTGGAACTAGCTATAACTTCTGGGTGATTTGTGTGTCAGGTACTGCCGTCTTTGTGGATATTATAGTCTTGGGTTTGATGGAAATGGATAACACGGTACTTTTTGGTAAGCCTCGGTGGCATAACCATCCGTAGGTCCTCCTGGAAGATTTTTTTGGCCATCGTTTGAAGTTGTAACAACTTTGTTATGGAAATCATGGTTCGAAACCCATGTTGCTTTGTGTTACACCTATTTTAGGATACCTCTCAGTTTGCAGAGTCGATGTAATAGTTTTGTAGTGTTACTGTACAGTGTTTTGGGTTCTGAGTTTGAACTAGGCAATGTGCCTCTGTCAATGAGGGTTTTAATAAAAAAATGTCTACCAATCTATGTTGCAGTAATTGTTTGTGTTCGTCGTTTTGGGGCTTGGCCCGTGAGCAAAACCTATGACTCGTCAATTTACAAAGTGGAATGAAATTGTGTGTTAGCAGACCTCTACGTTCGAATTTGATGTAATATGAAATAGTTTGTGCAACTAGGTTTTAACACACCTGTTGCTATCATTTTCTTTTATGGACTCTGAACTTATGAATTGTTTAAACAATGGGAAAGGGAATCGTGTATTATATATGGATAATGAGAATACTGCTACTGTCATTAAACAATGGTTAGATGTTTGTAATACATGATAGGCTTCGGCCTATGTGCAGCCATGTCAATTTGTAAAATATGTTTGTGTTTTCGATTTATAAGCTTTGTCAAGGGTTAGGGTTTGACTCTGGTTAAAAAGTATGGATATTATTTTATTCGTCAACAATCCTTTAGCAAGTCCAAACTTGTTTTGCTTCTGTTTTTTAGAGGCATCCTACTGATAATAAAAATAATGGCACTTTTAAACGATAGTGACTTTGTTTAACTAGCTCGGTTCGGTAGGAACGAATGTAGCTGTGAAATTTTGTGTTATGGAAAATAGAAACATGTGAATGGATACTAAGTTGAGAACTATTTAAATAAAAGATATAATATCTTTGTTGCTATTGTTCGATGATAATTTCAATAGTTTTAATGTATGGCTTTGCCAATGAAATGTGCAAACCCTAGGTTTGTAATATGAGACTTCTGCTTGCTTATCTATCCTATATGTATACTAGTGAAAATAACAGTGGGCTATAATAAACTTTGAGAAGAAAATATGGAAATTACAAACCCTAAATTGAAACTTGAAAATGACATATTAGTTCTGTATGATGAAATTAAGTAATCTTCTTTGATTTCTGTATTAGCAATGATTTCAATAATAAATATAAATCAAAGTATAATATTTAAGAAAGGAAACTCCTATTTGGTGAAATAAAAACAATACTGTCAACAAAATGTAGTAATCAATATTAATTACTAACAGTAGGAAAATTAACAATATATGTAGAGTCATTCTTTTCATCAGCTTGGCAATTTTTCCTATCATAACTATCTATCTTAAATTATCTCTGTACTAGAGTACGGTGTTGTTCCTTTTTGCATGGGGAAAAAAGCAAAGACTATTTTTTGCAATCAAATCAATTTCATACAGAATTATTAATTTACTTAGGAAACTGAAATAAACTCATAAAATAAACAGTAAAAGCTAATAGACAACAGAACTTTAAAATATACAAAAGTAGATAAGACAAAGGAACGTGTAGATGAAGATAGGGTCGAAAAACACCCAAGGAGGCCTGTTCCTCCCAACCTATTCTATAAGAAGCAGCTCAACTGCTGGATTCTTGTGAACCCCCGAGCCTGATTACTGAACCAATAAGTGGATGGAATCTGTGTAGAAGCAAGGCACTCAAAATTCCTTCAGCACTCAACATCAACCTCCTGAAATAACATGCCTTCTCCACTCGACATCAACCTCCTGAACTCAATAAGAGTTTGGCAGACTCACAACATGATAAAAAACATAGCATATCCCCTCATCAAATCTCTTAGGCAAAACCACAAGGTAAATTTTCTCGTCAGGAAAAGTGATGAAGCTCAGTTCATAATTTGATGGCTATTATATAGACCGCCTAGGACGTTTAGTGGTCAGTTTGGAATAAATGAGCTTCAAGCTCCAGTCCCATCTTTCAGGGCAATATGACCACATTTCAAGGGAGTTGTCCCATACCAATAGCTAGTTAGTTGCATCATGATGCTGCCACTTGTCCATTTCCTTCTACCCCATATTCCATTCCACCTAGTGGATCAGTAACCACTCATTCAACAGTCCTCTTAGGTGTTTGTATCCTATTTTATTTATTTAATAATAATATATTGTGCAAGTTACAGTCATCCTTGGACACCTGTCCAACATAAAACTTTACAATAAAATTTATCATAATGTTTGCTAACACAAAATGTTTTCCAAGAAAAAGGGGATGTTACACATTCAGCAACAACCTTTAAATATTTAGAGAACTTACTAGGGAAAGAGTTCTAGGGTTCTGTCATAGTATGAGATGCTACTTACCCTCGAACGTTGATCTTTTCAGCTGAGAGTCATCCTTAACGATACCTACAAGAGTTCAACAGAGCCTCATCAAAAGTAGTTTTCCTTCTGTTTAAATCTTCTGCAAATACCAAGTGAATGAACATGAAGTTTCAGTTAAGATTTGTTTTCTTACCTGTGTGTTACCATCATGTGAAAGGTGTTTCCAGGCCAAAACCTTAACTAGAGCCAGAAACAAAGAATCCTCATTGTTGTTGCAAAAGAGGGGATCTCAGATAGGGTTACCTTGGTCACTTTAGAGAAAACTTGGTTCAAGATAGTCCTTTCGTGTTAAAGACATCATTTACACCACCTTGCTTTGTAAACGTTGTATCCTTTATTACCTCAGTTTCAATAAAGACTTCACGTGGTGAGTCACCGCTGATAGGCCATGTCTTCACCCTTGTTGCCATAAGACTGAACACGTAGTATGTGGGTCATAAATCTCTTACAGGGTACCGAAATCGATGCGCCATGGTGAATTGAATTCATGAACTAGCTCTGCCCTTCTATAAAAGCTACAAGGCATTAAATTTGGAAGCCTTCATTTCAAATGTATAAATGGGATCTTTAAATTCCTTACTTAGTACTTGGAAGATCAAGCATAGTGATTTAGGACAAGTAAATGAGAATTATGTCTAGAATTAGTTTTAATATGTTAAAAGCATGATACCTTGTTTTAGATAGGGTTGATGGAGACTTGGACGAGGAGGAAAGGTTTAGGGTGTCACTTGTAACAAAGTTCATTCCTCATGTTGACACTAGCTCGATAGCTTTAACTCTTGAAAGACTTTTAGGTTTTGTCCTTGACCATAGCCTCTTACTACCTGAAATTCAAGTTCCTATGCTTTAGCCATTTAGCTAAGTAAGTAGCAAGACCTATTATGTAGAACCCAGTTTTGTCCCAAAAGAAAGTCTTGTTGGTAAGAAACTTCGCTATTTTAGAATAGTATTTTTCTGCATGGATGGAACTTAAGTATTGCAAATCCATTGGTTCATTCCTATAAACAAAAAGAAAAAAAAAATTATTATTATGGTACATAGGGAGATGTTACATACGGGCTCCAGTTTTGTACTATGACACTACCTTTTGGACATATTATTTATAAAAAATTATGGTTCTCTGGTTCTACTATATGTGTATGTAAAAATGTGTGAATGAATATTTATTTGTGTGTTTTTTTAATGATGTGACAAATGCCAATCTAAGACATAATTAGCATATGCATCAGATACATGATTAAAACATCTTGGAACATGAATGTATGTAATGGAAACAAAATGACACTCCAAGAGTCTTACCCTTAAGAACCTCCATAGTAGTGTAGCATCCCTTACACGATACCAACCATTTAGTTGAGACACAACAAGTTGCGAATCCAGGCGGACTTCTAAAGATTGGATACCATGCAAAATGGCATCCCGAAGTAGCTCAACTATGACACTATACTCAGCCACATTATTGGATATAGGACCGAGACAAACATGTCCTGAAGACACAATCTGATGGTCAGGTGAATAAATAACCCACGCAAAAGAAGCAAGTCGCTATGTATGACGGCTAGCACCATCCACGAAACCAAAGAACGTGGGAGATTTCACTGACATCTATCAACCAAACAAAAGCGAATCAGTAGATTAGAAAAATCGAAAGAAATCTAAACTATGTACATAAGCAACTATACAATAGTGTACAAAAGTATTAGCCTGAGCTAGAGCTCAAGCGTAATACTGCTTGAGGTAGAGACCATTTCTAGGCTCTTTCAAGGCATTCCCCTCATAGTCTTCCAATTTGTAGGTTCCTTTCTGAAGGTCATGCCTCACTATGTAAGGACCTACCATATGGGGTTAAAATTGCTTGCCCCCAAGGGTTCACTAGCTTGGTCATGCAAGAGGACCAAGTCACCTTCAGCATACTGTCAGGGATGGACAGACCTGTCATATTGAATCTTGACACGACGTTTGTTGGCATCTATTGCCATGGCGGCATCTCGATGCTTCTAGTCAAGCTGCTCAAGGTGGATCAAATGTTGCTCAACATCTGACATATTAGGCAGGAGCTTTATGGCTAGTTTCAATGAAGGGATTTCACATTCAATCGGCAATATAGACTCCACACCATGTACTAGCTAAAATGGTGAGAAACCGGTGGCAGTCTTAACTGCAGTCCGATATGCCCACAAAGCAGGATATAACATAATGTGCCCATTGCTCTTGCTTTGTTGGATGGTACATTGGAGAATGGTCTTTAAGGACTTATTAACTACCTCAACCTGACCATTCACTTGGGGGTAGTAAGAAGATGAACTAGTGTCACGTACCCAAAATTTGTAAAAATTTAAAATTTTTCTAAGGGGTCTTATTTCCCTTCCAAAAGGTTTATTTTCCATTAAAATGTTTTGCGGAATTATAAATATATATTCATTATCTAAATTTCTATTTAATAAATGCGACATGTAATGCTCCACAAAATTTATCATTGAATATTTGTGCAAGGGTGTTAGTAGATACTTACAACAGGTGGAAATTACATTTTTAATCTTAAGTGATTCTTATGCACTTCATTGGTTCTGGTATGAAACCTTTGTATGCAGGGACCAAAGTGATTGTATACTCTGTTTGCAAAAATATAAATTCAACCCTAGAGACCTTCCAGACATTGCTAACATACTAGCACATATTAAAATAATACCATTCTAAATTGAAGAATTACAAACTTGAATCAACACCATACTTACATCTTTATTGTTTTTATTTGAAACACATAAAATATCATTTGCCACGATGCATTCAACAATTGTATTATAAACATCAACTATTAAAATAACACAAATGAGAGGAAATAATACAATCGCCATGAAGGCACATACACATATAATAATGGCCATAGACAAGTAACAAGACCAAAATAACGTGGTTTACCCATACACGGGCTAGTCCACAAAGGTGTGCATCATTTATTATTGGGAAAAAATTAATAGGATCACAATGAGCAACATGATTGTTGCACTAAAGTTCTTTCTTCTTTCTCTGAGCCTCTATCACATAGAGCTTATATGTATAACACCATAAATAAGAGATCATAATTGGTTTTAGATTATCTTCAAGGTGACAGATATAATCGTCAATTTATAAAGGTAGAAGGAAAACTTATTCCTATAATTAAAAGAAAGAGATAAAACAATATGTATAAATCAACAAATAGGTAAACATCCTTTTAACATACTCTTAGGACAATATGTAACCGTAAATGATTTTCTTAACCCTCCCCCAGTTTTTTTTTTTTTTTTGTAAATAGTATCTACAACTATTTTTATTGAGACACAAGTATAAATCCAGATATCCCCATTTTAATATGATAATATCTTTAACCCTTTGGTATAAATTTTACATGTATAACAAGAATTATGTTAATAACTTTATAACATATATATATATAATAATTATTACATGTGTTTTAGAAAATAAAACTGTTTTACTTAAATAAAAGTAATTAATACTCCTTCATTTAGTAAATGCTAAAAATAAAGTCATGGACTTCACTAATTCTTCGAGTGAGAAAATACTTGTACTAACTTTTAGTGAAGGACTGGTCTATTTTAATTATACAAAATATATATAAATAACTCTTTTCATATTCCTCATGCTTATATACTCCTTAGCATAATTTCCTTGTATTTATAGAGCTTCTCAACGTAATATATATAAATCTTAGATAGTAATGAGATAAAGTAACGTAACATTTTTAATTATATGTTACCACCTAACATTTTTAATTATACATTACCATATCTTAACTTCGTATATAATTTCTTTATCTCTTTTACTTTTAGTGCCTTGAACAAGGGTAGTATTTAAACTCGTAATTAATGAATAAAGAATAATATTTTCCATCTTTATCTAAGCGTCTAAGAATAGTTTAAATTAACAATTAAATCAACCCTCTCAGATTTGTCGAGAGAAAAGTTAGGCTATTTCTTTCCTTTACCTATAGCGTACTTCAATTATGCGGACTCAGTATTAAGTTTCTCCATAGTTCTTACCATATATAAATCATATCATAAGGAGTTTAAAATACTAGACAATCTTAAATGTTCACTGATTAAATACGGTGTAATAACATACCAAATAATATATATTAATAGTTTGATATTTTAAATTTAAATCGGGATTTAGTAAAGGCCAACACTTCTCAATGCGACTTCTCTAAATACTATTATTCAAACTAAGAGTCGCAATTAAGTATAGTAAACAATTATAAAAACTTAATTATTTGCAATTCTTTTTTGGTGCGGAAAATCCTGGAAATAAATAAAGGGAAATTAAGACAGATTCAAAGATAAGGAAATCGGAGTTCGGCCTATATTTTATACAGAGGTAAGGGTTGAGGTAACGTCACCTCTTTCTACGATGAGAATGCATCACTGCTCTCCACATCAACACATCAATGCAGAAACTTTACTACACATCAAGTGACCAGTCGTCGGCTCTGTCCTCAGGCGTCCATGGATTCATGCTGCAATGTATCTCCGAATGCCCCCTTCTTCTAACACCCCTCATCACTATTAGTAATGACTAACACATAACCACCTCCAACTCTAGACCGAAAGACAAAACACAAGACAAATTGCTTCAACTAGGAAAGGAAGAGTTTGCAAGTGGCATGTCATGAAACTAAACCTCGGCTTCTCTTTTGGTTGACGACAAATTTGCGGTTTTTACCGGGATTGGGGCTTTCCCCCATAAGGAGACCACCCTCCACTTATCTCTCACTTGAGATCCTCTATTCACCACGAACTCTTAAATTTCGGAATCACTCCACTTCCTTAATAACCAATTTTTAAATGAATGGAATTTCCTCATCACAATGTCACTTGACAACAACGATTCCTTGGCGACTCGTTTCCCTTAGCATTTAATATTTTTTAAGAATTGTGCCTAAAACTTTGTTTTATAAGCCATCATTGTAATCTTATACTTACTAGAATAATTGCTAAAATCCTTCTTGTTTTTACTTTATAAGAACACATATAATGGTACTCCCAACGGGTTCTTTTACTTAATAAACAATTTTGTTTTCACTTTGTGAGATACATTTTAAAGGCATATGAAATTTCATATTCGTAGTAAAGAAAAAAATATATATATAGATGTATATGAGAGACTACTAGATTTGTTCTGGCTATTTATTATATAAGTTTATCTATATATTAAAATGATTCCAGGACTGGATTTCTCTCTTTGTAATTATAACGTTTTAGTCCCTAGGGCGTAACATAAATTCCTTTGTAACATATAATCCATTTATTTAAGGTATCACATATAATTCCAACTTTAAAACATATATTAAAGTTTCACATGTATCATCCCAATTCTTTTATCCTTTATATATGTACACGACATATCTATGTATTATATATTTATAGTAGAATATTTATTTGTATAAGGTAATTCCATAGGGGTATCCTAAAAGATAGACTCCTTTTTAACCCATCCTTAGGTTAATTTCGAAAAAGTTTCATAGTAATAAATAACATAGTGTTTATCATTTTAGTTCTTAGGAAACCTTTCCAGCCTTAATTGGTAACGACTAGTTACTTTGCTAAATCTTAAGATGTCACCAAGAAATTGTTACTTTGTTTAAAGTGTTACTCATGGTAAGATGAAATCCTTTATCTAGTCATAGACCTACATGGTTTTCCTTGCGAGTGGAGTGCTCTCCTTATATAAATAGGTTTGCTTACTTGTCCTTTAAGTAGTGTCATGCCCTTAGTAATCATTTAGGAAATAACTTAACAATACTCCCCAAGTTCCACTGGTGGGGCCTTGGCCTTGAGCTCCTCACTAGGATCATATACAAAATTTACAAAATACTTTTATAGAAATTGTAATAATAATATGGGTCAAATTGGAGGACGTTACAATTATCTTGACAAAACCCAAGCTTGAGAGACAAATCCACCATCATCTTGTTTAGAAAGTGACTACCATGGTCCGTGACAATCTCTTTCGGGATACCGAAACGAGCGACTATCTGATTGAACACCAAGTGGGCTGCAGTAGCACTGTTGGATTTTACGGTAGGCATGGCCTCATCCCATTTGGAAAAGTAATCCATGGCCACAATGATATGGTGATGCCCCCCAGCCGAAGTTGGTATGCAATCCATGAAATCCACCACGCACTTAGTGAAGGGACCAACGGTGACGATCAAATGAAGGGGTGCAGGATGCAAGTGTATATTTCGAGAAAACACTTGGCAAGGGTGACATCTCTTCACAGCGTTCATACAATATTTAAAGATCGAAGGCCAGAAGTAACCATCTTGCATGATACATTGGGTTGTCGCAAGACCAAATAAGTGACCACCACAAGCCCCACCGTGGCAGTCATTTAGCACTAACTCCGCTTCTTCATGATTCAAACAATGATGGAGGATAAAATCCTTTCCTCGATGACACAAGTGTCGCCGACGATGACATAATATTGAGTGTGATGTCTCACGTGTCATCGTTCATCTCGTGAATAGTGCGAAGGGAACTTCAGAGTTTGTAGGTATAAAATAATATCCCCATACCAAGGGTTGACTGACAAGATACGAAATAAGTGCTCATCCACAAAGGAATCTTCATGGACAATGTCCTAATCAAGTCATGGAAAATACGACATGAGCTTAGCGAAAAACAAGGATTTCACCGACTTCACCGAAGCAAAATTGAGATCAAACTCCTGAAGAATAACCATCCACTTATTATACTTCCCCCCAATTAGACGTCGTGGTAGCACGAACTTAAATGGATTGATGTGTGCTATGGAAGTGGTTTTCCTAAGCATAGTGTAGTGCCGTAAACGTTGGACTGCATGAACAACCACAAGTGCCAACTTCTATACTGTTAGGATATTCCTATACTCCATTCTAGTCCCACTAGTAATTTGATCATTTACATTTTCAGTCATGCATGCACTTTTAGGGTTTGCATGCATTCTAGGGTTTGTATGCATTGTGCATGCATCCCAGTCATTAGTCCAGCACCTAGCCCTTAGTCATCCAGCACCCAAAAGCTTCTCACTATTTCGTTTTAGCCCTCCAGTTGCTTAATGCACCCTTCTTCCTTGATTTTAGGAAGCAAATCGCCCTTCTTCACCTACCAGTCTAGTTGTCTTCAGTTTACACTGAGTTACATTGAGTTACACTCAGTTACAGTTAGTTACACCGAGTTACACTCAGTTACACCTACCAGACCTAGTTTGACTGATGGTTGATAGTTACTTGAGCATTGATGACTCCACTGATGATGATGAAGACTTCCAGTTGTGCTCCGATAACACTCCAATGATCCTTTGATCACTCCATGAAGGCTAATTCGAATTGCCACCTTAGGCATTTGAATTTCTCATGCATTGTATTATTTATTTGTCCATTTATTATTAATGAATTAATGTATGTGAAGTATTATTGCTTCTATCTGAATTCTACTGTACCATATTATTCTATTGCTCATTATACTGTATTGTTCACTCTTCTTCTATTTTACTGCTTAATCATAATTACTCTTGTGAGGTATACATCATCTCTTAGATATACTATGAGCATTTTCACATGGTATGAGAGCATGTTGAGAGTATTGTTTATCTCCATTCTTGAGAGTTTTTTGCAGGTTATTACCAAGATTTTGAGTGCAGCAGTTGCATCAGTTTCTGCATCTTTGTAGCAGTATTCTCTATTGTTTTTTGCAGGTCTTCTACAGCTTCAATGTATCCAGAATTAGAAGAAATCACTCCTCTTTCTCTATTCAACTATGATGAATGGAAACAAAAAATAATAGCATATTTGAAGAGCCATGATCTCTTTGATTCTTATTTTGAAAGAGAGTTCAAATCCTTTGAAGAGAAGATTGATTGGTTGAATAAAGGTGACATGTACATTCGAAGAATGAAGCTTACTGTGCCGTATTACATATTGTTCCCAATCATTATTTATATTGAAACTCCACAAGAGCTATGGTCTCACCTGGATGAAGAATTTGGCAGAAAGAATGAAGGACTTGGTCCTAACCCATTCTAAAGCAAGCAAAGTGATGCATTCTCTCCTCTTGATGGTCTCTCAGATCATGAACCAGTATCCTCTCATATTGAAGTTGTTGACAAAGAACTTGCAGATTCTCCACTCATGCTCAAACTTTCTTCTCTTTCTGTGCCAGCTCACACTCTAGATATTGCAGAAGGTCCTAAATCCTCTCTTGCACAAGAGTCTGTTGGTTTGCATCATGATCACATGATTATTTTAGAGGTAAAATCAGCTATTGGATGTAATGCATTCACTCCTCTCAAGCAATCATCTCTTTTATACTACTATATGATCATTAATTCATGCTTTTAGAAGGTTATTGAAGATTGTGGCCATTGCCATTCGCTTGGAATAAATTCTCATGAAATTATTGGTTTTGATCTCACCTCTCATGGTTCAAAGGAGATCTCAAGAAACCATGATTCAATTCTTGGATCTAATTTGGATTCTAAGCAATTACTACTTGGGATAATTTCTCATGCATATGATATTTTTGATCTCACCCCCGCTAGTTCAAAGGAGATCTCAAGAAACAATTCTTCAAGTCTTAAATCTGATTTGAATTTCAAGCAATTATTATTTGATGGTTCTTTTTGGCATAATCTCACCCATGATGGTTCGAAGGAGAAGACAAAAGACTATCTGCATATTCATGATTTTGATCCTACCTCAGCTGATTCAAATCACAGATTCAAGGATCATTCTCATACTGTTGGATTTGTTCTCATCACATTCGATCTGAAGAGCAATTACAAGCACATGATTTTTGAGCATGATCCACTTCTTCCCAAGAAGAAGATACCTCGAGACATATGACCAAGCATCACACCTGCTTGAGTTTGGAGCATTTATTTTTGTGTGTGCCTTACAGTCTATTTTTGAGGAGGGTGCCTTACAGTCTGTTTTTGAGGAGGGGGTATGTTTCCCATGAAATTTTCCCACTTCCTTGGTTTATTGACTATTATTATTCATTGTATTGGGTGACCTTTGGTCTTAGTTACCAGGGCCTAGGATGGATTAAGGGGGGGCGTTAGGATATTCCTATACTCCATCCTAGTCCCACCAGTATTTTGATCATTTACATTTTCATTCATGCATGCACTTTTAGGGTTTGCATGCATTCTAGGGTTTGCATGCATCCCAGTCATCAGTCTAGCATCTATCCTTCAGTTATCCAGCCCCCAGGAGCTTCTCACTATTCATTTTATCCCTCTAGTTTCTTAATGTTCCCTTCTTCCTTGATTTTAGGAAGCAACTTGCCCTTCTTCACCTACCAGTCCAGTTGTCTTCGGTTTATACTCAGTTACACTTAGTTACACTCAGTTACACTCAGTTACACTTAATTACATCCAGTTACAGTTAGTTATACTCAATTACACCTACCAGACTCAGTTTGACTAATGGTTGATAGTTACTTGAGCATTGATGACTCCACTGATGATGATGAAGACTTCCAGTTGTGCTCTGATGATACTAGTTGTGCTTCGATGACACTCCAGTGATCCTTTGATCACTCCATGAAGGCTAATTCGATTTGCCACCTTAGGCATTTGAATTCCTCATGCATTGTATTATTTATTTGTCCATTTGTGATTAATGAATTAGTGTGTGTGAAGTATTATTGCTTCTATCTGAGTTCTACTATACCATATTATTCTGTTGCTCATTATACTGTATTGTTCACTCTTCTTCTATTTTCCTGCTTAATCATAATTACTCTTGTGAGGTATACATCATCTCTTAGATCTGGTGTGAGGATTTTCACATCTACGTCAATGTATCTCAGCTCAACGTCTATTAGATTTCGACTAAGATAATAGACAACATGCTCTTAGAGCACATCATATACCTAAACTAAGACCATGCCAATCATCTCGATAGACATGGCCACATAAAGAAAGAAATATCTAGCGAAGTCGGGTGGACTAAGCAGAGGGGCCGATACCAAAGCTTTCTTCAAAGCATCGAAATACGGTTGGGATCGCTCATCCTAGATAAATGGTGTGTCCTTCTTCAAAAGTCGCGTGAAACCTTTGGTAAGAATGGCGTAATTCACTATAAAACATCGTAGAATAGTGGCTCTCCCTTGGAGGCTCTAATGTTGAATTAAGTTACGCGAGGGAGGAAACCAAAGCATTTCATCAATCTTAAGAGGATTGACTCTTATACTCTCTTGTGAAACTACAAACCCTAAAAGATGACCTGTTTTCACAACAAAGATGCACTTGTTGGGGTTCAATCGAATCTTGTAACACCGACATCTTTCAAAAATAAGGTAGAGGTGCTTGGGGTGGTCCACTCTATTACAAGAATGGCCAGTAAGATCATCCAAGCAAGCCTCCACTATACACTTAAGGTCATGAAATGCGTAGGTCATGGCACACTAAAATGTGGCTCCTTCTTTTTTAAGGCCAAAGGGCATATTCCGGTATGCAAATGTACCCCAAGGACATATAAAAGTAGTTTTATGTTGGTCCTTGGGCTTAAAAAGGATCTGGTTATATCCTGAGAAACCGTCCATAAACGAAAAAACTTCGCTTCCCGCACACGCATCCAAGATCTCATTTATGAATGGAGTGGGGAAGTTGTCTTTCGGACATGCTCATTTTAGATCTATAAAATCTATGCATACACGGATGGTTCCCTTCTTCTTATCCACATGATTGAGATTTGACACCCATTTGGTAAGGGGAACCAGGTAGATGAAATTAGCTTTAAATAGTTTCTCCACCTCTTCCTTAATCGTGAATGCCTTCCTAGGATTCATAGCACGAAGTCGTTGTCAAACCGACTTAGAATTAGGGTATGTATTCATCTCATGTTTGATAATTCTAGGGTCTATTCCTCACACTCCTCATATGACCAGGTGAAAACATCTCGAAATTCCTTAAACAACTCGGTGTATATGTGTATCTCATCGTGAGAACAATCAAGTTATCAACACTAATATAAACGTTCTCTGTCTTTCTCGACATGCAAGAGATGTTGATCGGTATGGTTGGGGAGATATTAGCCATATTCCCCTTCACGTAAATCCCATGTGAGTCTAAAGGAGCCATAGGGTGACCAACCTTCTCTGCAAGAGTCATCCTAAACTCTTCTTACTCAAGAAGATCGAGGTTGGGAATAAAATAAGAGTGATGATGCAAGTCCTACCAAGGTCTCTCACTACCACACATGGCCTCGATGATGGTTTCATCCAAAGGAAAAGTACCATCAAAACAATCGTACGAGCAAGACGAGTCGGCTGCTCATGTCGGTAGCATAATGAGATCTTCCTATTCTATTTGTGAAGAGCAGGGATCTGGCTCTGTGGTGGCTTGTTGAATTTCATAGTATGCAAGCTCAGTTACATATAATGGCATAGCTATTCCAATGTTTGAAATGTCTCTAGACGAGGCACTCGTGGATGGTAAAGTCCATGAATCATTAAAATACGATGTCAAGAAGGATACATTACTTAAAGAGGATGGAACACTATCAGAAATGGTTCCAATAAAGGCAATTGGTGCAACAAAGTTGAATGATCCCATCAAGGATGGATACAATCCTACACCAATGTTCCCAGTTCTCGGCTGAGAAACTTTGATCTGGGGAAGAACAGTTCTTGGCGATGCTACGGAATTAGAATTAGGGAAGTTTAGTTGATCAACCATCACAATTCTGCCTTCATGAGGAAAGCAAATAACTCTAAACATGGAGGACATGATCGCTTTCATTGTGTAGATCCAATTCCTACCTAGAAAAAGGTTGTAGTCGATGGGCGCATCAACCACCTCGACTTCAATAGGCATGGATTTTCCACCCAAGTGAACTTCAAGGGAAGGGAGAATACCATGCAACCTAAATGACCAACCATCGAACGCAGTAAGCATGGTCATATATTTTGACAAAGGAGGAGAGCCAAGAGATTTCCAACAATACAACGACATTACTGAGGTGGAAGCACCTTCCTTAACCACTGTACGTTTAACAAATTTATCTAAGCACCTCACATGGACTTGAAAATCTGCATGATAAGGAAAGTGAGGCTAGATATTAGTAGTGTCGAATTTAATGATGTTAGGGCTACCCTCATCTCGGACTCCCAAATCAGATAAAAGAGCATTCCTCTGTAAAGGACATGCCTATAAAACCTCAAGAGCCAACATGGCACATGGAGTTTGGCCCAAATCTTCTATAATGGAGTATTTATGGGTGGCTTAGGCATTGGTATTATCCGTCAAGCGCTTAAGAACACCTTTTAGTATCCACGGCATAGTAGTGGGATTCTCGAAATGTAGAGAAGAGTTAGGAGGAGGAGGAGGCTCATTCCCCATATTCGGTTGTGGTACACCATAATCGCGTTGACGAGTAGAAACACTAACCTGATATTGGACCATGTTCATGGATTCATAGCCACCGGCATGAGGGGAGGATGACAAAATTTCATTAGTCCCATAGCTAATTACGAGAGCATTTGAAGCCATATTCTGATGATGTGGAAGGGGATATTTCAACACAGCTGCGCTCTATGCAAGATGCTTCGATGCTTCTTCAATTCGAGGACACTAGTGAGTCAGATGATCCTCCCCACAAAGTTTGAAAGGGAATTTCACCTTATGTCTTAGCTTACGGTCTCGACCAACATTTCCAGTGTTCCAAGCAGGGTTGGCATTCTCTTTTCTGGGAGTATTTCTATTACTTCCATTATTCCCATTATTCCCACCCTTATGATTGTTTCTCCCCTTCTTCTTTCCACCAGGTTGTTGGCTACCTTATGGGTTTGCCGACTGTATAGAATGGACATCAGATGATTGGTTGGAAGTGGACGAGGTGTGAGCCTATGCAGGAATAGACTGGCTAATAGACAAATTTTACATCTAATTTGTAACCAAGTCTATGGGTCGAGTACTCGTGGATCCAACAATGCCATCAGCATGTGTTCCAGGAACAGGCTTGGGCTCATGACGCGAGCGTGGTGTGTGAGGAATAATATCGTACAGGATACCAGGTTGAGCATAGAGTAAATCTAGCTACTGGGCTTGAAATATAGCTTGCTACTTAGTCGTAATGTCAGACACCAAAACGTCCTTAGATATGTAGGGAAGCAAAGACTTAAGGAACCACTCCAATAGAAAGTGTTGGATTACATAATTGTCTTGAGGTTTTCTATAAACACCCAAGTTCTTCACAGTTCAAGGAACCAACAAAACCCCTTTTCACCGACCCTTTTGGAAAAAATCTACAAGCAGACTAAGGTCTCACTCGAGGCAAAGTAATGGGGGGGTTGTGGAATCCGGTTTCCACAACCACGTGATGAGTTCTTAAACAGATATGATGAAAAGCACGTTACAAGGCTCGCATTGTGGACTGAGGACTATGTGAAGATCGCCTTCTTCACGGTTAGCACTTCCGCAAGCACAAACACTTGCACGACTCGTGCATCGACTGTGCGGTTCAAAAATTACTCGACAGAGGGACAGTGCAATGGACACTACACTTCCTCTTCAAACTTAACCAACTTCAACAAGCTATACTTAGTGTTTAATCCATTCATCAGCTGTCTTATGTTATTTATCTTGTGGCTTATATAATATGACAAAACACAAAATACTGCACACTTCTAGTGTTGCGCTTCGAGGGAGCCGCACAGTGCGAGCTCTACCTACTTAAGTGTTTATCCAACTGACTCATGCATTCATTCAGACTTAGAAATACTTATGCATCTAGAATTCCTCCATACATGCGATACTTAACATATTACTCCCATCTCATTCCTTATGGCGAATACATATAAAAGTAAACACATAAATTGATAAGAAAGATCTTAAGCATTCAATGTAAGAAAATAAACATATGCAAACATGTAAACAATCACACAACATAGGAATTTAACATGGTTCACCCCCAGGATGGGAGCTATGTCCACAATAATTGTTGTTGTTTTAGTCTTGGGGAAGGGTACAACAGTTCTAGTCTGCGCACTCAGTTGCAAACTCTCTTCTCTCTCAATTGGCCTCTTTGCACACAACTTGCAGAGCCTTACAATGGATTTCAATACTTAGAATATTCAACAATGATTCAATCCTTTCCCTTACAAAATTGTGCCTTCTTTTAGATAAGGCTCGTAGGTCATGTCTTTACAATACACAAACAAAAACCCTAAGGTCTCCAAAAACTGTCATAGTTTTCCTTTAACTGGACTTGCTGGCTTCTGGTAGCGAATATTCCATCATGGCCATCCTCTGTATGTGGTCATATCGCTTTCATCCTGCCCTATCGATCGCATGTCGACTGTCGCTTTCACCTGGTCATTCCTTCTCTAACGACCTTATGTGGTCAATTCGTGTCATGCTTCCTCCGCATGTGTGATCGCTTACTTTCCTTCCTCCTTACTCCTTAGCCACCTGCTTGGTAATCATGGAGTATCTTAACCAAAAATAGGTCGCTTTCACCTAGCCGACCTTATCTTCATTCTTTACCCAAAATGGGTGCCTTGCTGGCACATCCCAGCGCTACTATTTCGCAGAACTGATCCTTAGTTGCGTGGTTCCCCTCCTATCGATACTGCACTATGCTCACTTCGCAGCTCCCCAAAAACTGTCTTGCCAAAAAGTATTCATCTGAACTGTGCTCAAATTCGTAGTTCCAAACATTGACTTGCACAAAAATTCCCCACTTGGGCTTGGCCCAATAGGCCCCTAACACTTACATGTGGCTCGTCCCCAAGCCACCTTCAACCTCTACTTCTCCTAGTTGTTCTTCCTCTTGCGGAGCTAACTTCACAGCGAACTCTTGGTATGTTGCAGTCAAGTTTGCAATCTCTTCCTTAGTGTCCTACTCAATTTTCTTGACGGTCTCCAACAAATCAGTTGTTATTTCATCATTGGCTTGTTCTTGTATGGAATCTTGTCCTTCATGGAGCTCCCTAAACTTTTCTTCAATTTTCTGTGTGAGTTCGTGTGCTTCCTCTTGCAGGGGCTACGACTTATCTCCGACTTTAGTTTCCCTGTATCGCAATACTTGCAGTTCTTTCTTAAATCCCCTAACTTTTGGATATCTGCAAAGTCAGTCCCTTAGCGATAGGACCTTGACCTCTGCATCCAGTAGTTCCAATGCAGCCTGCCTATCCTTCAAAGCACTTTGGATTTCTAGCAACTCTGGATTCTCTTCCAGGGAAGTAAATGTTTTTGTTACCTCATCTAACAAAGTTTTACACTTAGCCACTTCACTGGATATACTTTCTGTTGTAGCTTTCACTTATTTTGCTCGAAGTTGTTGCTAATCAGGTGGTGTCTTCGGCTGATTATGCACTTCCAAGGCAGCAATCTTTGATTCATAACTAATCTCCATATATTTCATTTAATCTTTAATATTGCTGACCAGCTCGCCTATCTTAATGACAATTTATGTAGGTTCTTGCTACTGGTCGCATTGAGGTATCTCCGCAACTACCGCAGCGACCGTAGTCTCTAATCTCATTCATCGGTCATGCTCATATTGAAGTTGCATGGACCTCTGCGAGCTTCATTCCTACAATTGCTTATAGTTTTCAACTAACTCATGGTGTTGGTTCTGAGCAACTACATCTCTCTCATGGATCTCCTCCAGAACCTACAGGTGCAGATTATGTAGACCCTCCATTGGCAGTACTGAGATTTCAACTTCCACATGCTGGATATCCTGCTCACCCAAAGTTAACTGTTCGTGGGGTGGTAATCTTACACTCAGTGGATCAAGTTTGACTATGCGCTACTTCGACGACAAATTCAGGGCTAGAGGTGCTGTCTTCAACTGCAAAGTGCCCCCTGACTTCCCTTCTGATTCTGAGTCTCGCGACAAGAGTAAGCTGCGCTGTACTGTCTTGAATTTCTCTGTTATGCCTTGTAGCGTGGTCAGATTCTTCTACAGACTCTTTTGAATCACCTCATCCTTTTTTTCTTTAGAAACCATCAGATCTTCCATCTACACTATTACAGTAGATGCGATCATCTCATAATCATCATCGTGGAGCTTGGATTCTGACTAGCTTTTAACTGCTTTCTACTTCTTCTTCTGTACCTTTTGGTGTACAGTACTCTTGGCTTCCTTCCTTTTTCCCATCCACGGTTCTTCAACAATGGGTGTAGGGATTGGGTTACTCTCCTTGGAGTCACTTTCGATATCCACAATCCCTTCGACTTTGAACTCGGGGATCCATTCCTTCATGATTGTGTCGATATCTTTTTTGTTCATGTGGTAGCTTTCGTGGAACCATTCAAGGTTCTTCATGTGACCTTTGCTGAAATAAAGACAGGATGCATATCATCTTTAAAATTGACGGTGCGAATATACTTAGCTGTTACCTCTTTTGATATCCGCGGCGTGGTGATAATGGCCTCACATAGCTGCTCATAGTAAGTGTAGAAGACTTTAGCTAACGTGTGTTGTATTTTTTATATTTAATTCACCCAAAGGTTTTCATAACGGGCTCCTTTGTAATCACTGTTGTCGGTGTTTAGGCCAATGTAATGTTTTGGGTCCTTCCACCCTACAAAGGCAATCAGCACTATCAACCGTGTATAGTGGAAGTTACTACCATGTGTCTGCGTGTCATTTAGCTCTTCAAGAAACTCATTTAGTAGGTACTAACAGTAGTTAAACCTTTCTCCTATCATAGCCTTTGCCCCAAGGAGCATTGTTCCCACAGGTCCTTCCAATGGTCTTGCTTTTCTCATAATTTTTCCTGCTAGCAGTTGTGTGACAAACCGCATAGCTTCATCATCTATATCATGCGTGAGAAATCCTCTTTTTCCTTTGACGATGGGCTGTGTCTTCTTCATCTTCACGGTGACCTCCTTATCCCGGCTCTTGGCTAGGAAAAATTGCTTGGGGTCCTCGCCTCTCTTGCTTAACCGAGTAATTTGGTGGATTAAGTCAATATTTAGGTTGATATTACGATCAAGCCAATGATATCCTTGGTGCATGCACGACATAAGAGTGCGCACCACCACATTAAATTCTGGCATTTGGTGGAAGTGTGAGAGTCTCAACAAGTTAAGCAACCCTGACTCGACTACTCCGGTTAGCCAGTTTTGCACGACTAGCACAGAGTTGCCTTTTATGTCCTTCTTCCAGCACATATACTAATTTGGATGAAACTTTGGGAACTTTGGTTCAACCGAGTCTTTCTACATCTGAAGCAGGTCGAAGTCTTCAAACTTGCATTTAGGAATTTTTCCAAACAAATTTCCTTCTACTTGTACATGCTTCGACATACGTAGAATTGGAATCTCATACTTAGCATTCTTGAGCAGTTTAATGGATGGTGCATTTGCTGCACACGAGGAGATATATTGCGGTGTTAACTTCAAGGGAATTTCTTTGTTGCTCAATGGAACTTCTGGTACTATGGAGCTTACAACCTTTGGCTTCATCTTCTCCACTGCTAGTCCTTTTCCTTTATCTTGCATAACTATATCATGTCTTGGCGATCTTCGAGAGCCCTAACTATAATATACCCATTACTTGAAACATTTTATGTTTGAGAAAAACATTATCTTTATTTTTATTGTAAAGTTTATATTTGGCCAAGTGGCCAAGGATGACTGTAATTGCACAATATTATTATTTAATAAAATAAAATGGGAGACACTCACCCAAAGAGACTGTTGAAAGAGTGTTTAGTGACCCACTAGGTGGAATGGAATCTTGAGTAGAAGGAAATGGAACAATGGTAGCATCAGGAACTCGGTAACTAGCTGTTGTCATGGGACAACTCCCTTGAATTGTGGTCAAATTTCTTCAAAAAATGGGACTGGAGCTTGAGGGTCATTTATTTGGAAAGGATGATTCCACGAAGGTGGTTCACCATTTTTGGCATGTAGGAGACAAAAAAATTGTTTTCCACACCCTCGTTCGATGTTTTAAATGCTCGATCGAGGGTTTGAAAATACCTCGATTGAGGGATTCAAAATACCTCGATCGAGGGTATTTAAATAGCTCAATCGAGGGCTATTTTAAACCTTCGATCAAGCAAATAGCTCGATTGAGGGTTTGAGACAAAAAAAAAACAGGGTTCGGCATATTAGCCAGCCCTGTTCGACACTGATAGTGCATACCGTGCCAACTACGATGGCTCCAAGCCCCTTGACCGAGCGTCCGCAGCCAGCACAACACTCCCACGTCCACCTCCATCCACCTCCATCGACCATGGATTCAAATCCACAAGGTAGGTGGATTTCAACCACATTTTGTTTGTTTTTCATTAAAACTTAAATTTGTTATTTGTTTTCAAAAAAATCCCAAATTGTTTTTATTTTTGTTTTGTTATTTGTTTTCAAAAAAACCATAAATTTGATTTGTTTTGTATGTAAAAATGGGTGTTTAAAACATAGATTTAATTTAGTTTTTATGAGTTTGTGAATGTAGCCATTAAAAACGAAAACCAACATCGAAACAAAAAAGCATTAAAAGTAAAACCACCATCGAAACCAAACCAAAAACCATTGAAACTAAAAAACACCATTGAAACCAAAACAAAAACCATTCCAAAACATTTTTTTGTTTTAAATTTATGTTCTATTTATTTTTTTAAATTATTAATATTTTTTTTATGTCAACCGGTAGCATTTCATCGCATAAATGCTACCGGTTTTATTTTAAAATGTGTTTTGACAAGCAGGAATGCTACCCGATTTTTTTCAATCCTCTGATAACACCGAGAAGATTGAAGAAAAAATCATATTAGGTTGTCGATTTAACAAAAACTATTAATTTAATATAATATTTTTAATATTTATTAATATTTTTGAAATTTAATATTTTTAATATAAAACTTTATTAATATAAAAATTAAAAGAGAAATATTTTTTTAATATTTAATTAATAGTAATATTGATTCAAAAATATAAACATAAACCATAATAAAATATTAATCAATATAACTACAATAAATTAATGAGATTAATAATATTAATAAAATTAATAATTTATTATATTTTTAATATTTATTAAATTTTTGAAATTGAATATTTTTAATATTTATAATATAAAACTTTATTAATTTAAAAATTAAAACAATATTATTTTTTTAATATTTAATTAATAATAATATTGATTAAAAAATATAAACATAAATCATAATAAAATATTAATCAATATAACTACAATAAATTAATCAGATTAATAATATTAATGAAATTAATAATATTAATAAAATTAATAATTTATTATTAATAATATTATATAAACACATATTTTTATATTTATACATATAATATCATAAAAATACTTATATATAAAAAAATATTATTGGAGTGTTACTCTCACTTTTTAATAATATATGCACATTTTTATTTAAAATAACATGCTTAAGTGTATAAGAATAGAATACACACTAAGTTGCCTTCCATTTCACTACACTAAATAATATTCAAAATATATATATTTTTTAATTTTTTAATAATATATATTATATAACATTTTAAAATTAAATTTAAATATGTTTATTAAATTCAATATTTATTAATATAATTATATTTTAATATAAACTAATAATTTTATAAAATATTTTGCAATAACCTATATAATTAATAGTTATTGAAGCGTATCTTATAAAAACAACAATTTATAAATGAAAGAATGAATATAAATGATATATCAAATATGTACAATCACTAGTGTTGAAATGTAAATAATTTAGTTTAAATTTGTTTCATTATGTGAAATGACATGTATAGTAGGCCTTACATATGACATTCACCTCTAGATTCAAAGGTCTTTGCATGCACTATTTAGATTATACATACAAATGTAATAGCCTAAAATTCTCTATTAATTATCAATCCACTCTTATGCGGTTTCCTCTATGCTATGTGTTATAATTTTGGAACTAAGAGTGATATTCTTTAATTGTTTTCATGTCATTATATAGTTTGAATTTGTAAAATGAGTAATAATCTTGTTGTGGAATTACAACCACATTAATAGGTAGTCATTGCCAAATGCTAAAAATATCTCAAGTTTGGCTGAATTTCTATTATAGTATAATGTTAAATTTATTTCTCCTTAAAATTTTATTGTGTTTGTATATTTGTTTAGTCCTTGAGAGGTTAGTATATTTGTTTAGTCCTTAATTTCTTCCTGAACCATGGTCCAAAACCCATCCCTAGTGCACAAAAATGAATGTTTCCATCCATATCCAACTTTAAATGTAAACCCATCACTAGTAATCAAAACCATAAAATGACATTAATTCCTACACATAGAGACTATGAATATTTTCAACATGACATGTGTGTCGACCATATCTATTGGTCCTAGATTCCTAAATCTTATTTTAGGGCCGAATGTAGAGGTCCATAGTTCCATGATTGCTCGACTAGTACTAACTTATGAGATTTATAGGTCCATGGTTGTTCATTCAAATTGATTCTCTATTACGAGAAGCATTTCCAGATAATAAAACAATTCCTTTTGGTGGTAGATACATCATTCATTTGGGATATCTTGGTCAATTACCTCATGTGAGTGATAACCCTATATATGCCTGGAACACAACTGAATTTTTTTATCACATGGTCCAACCCTCTCCCAATGATAAACACATAGGATTACGATGTTGTTACTAACCATTCCATTCATAGACACATTAACACTACACATTCACCAATCATGCCTTTACATAAGAAGAACTTTCACCATTATCTATCATCAAGTAGGATCATCATTACAATATCAAGCAATAGGTTAGTATGCATCATACCTTTACATAGGTTAGTATGGTTCAATTTAAAAGGTGGATTTTAGAGACTCAAACATGTAGCGAGCCCCAGTTGACTTAGGCTTGATTCCATTTCCCCTCCATCCCATACCTGTATGTTGTCGCAGCAAGTGTTGAACAACTAAATTTGATGCCTAGGCCCCTATGATGTTAGCATTGCTAATAAAAATGATATCGAAATTGAAATTGGAAATTGAAAGTGGAATTGAAATGTAAATTTGAAATTGAAAATGAAAATGATATTGATATTGGAAATTGAAAGTGGAATTGAAATGTAAATTTGAAATTGAAATGTAAATTTGGAATTGAAAATGAAAATGATATTGATATTAGAAATTGATATTTAAATTGAATTTGAATTTTGAAATGAAAATAAAAAATTGAAATTGAAATGAGAAATGAAAATTGAGAATTGGAAATGTAATTAGAATTCAAATCAAAATTGAAACTTGGAATTTGAAATTGAAACTTGGAATTTGAAATTGAAATTTGAATTTGAATTGAATTTGAAATTTGAATTTTGATTTGAAATTTGAATTTTGATTTGAAATTCAAAATTTGAAATAGAATTTGAAATTTGAATTTGAATTTTAAATGTGAAATTTGAAAGAGAATTAGAATTAGAAATTGAAATGTGATGTAGAGAGTTCTGAAGAGAGATCTTCATTGCTTCGTTCTCCATGACGCACAAGAGGATCTGACGTCGCCCAAGAGGGTGTCCATTGGTAGTGCTCCCGTTTGCCTAGTGCATCCACGCCGGGGTTGGTTGTCGCTGGTGGCAGCAACAGGAGGGCTAGTGTGTCCGTTCATCTCGATGACATACATGGTGATCCCCAGGTGGAGGATGGATGGCCAGAATCGAGTGCATTAGGGGCATCAGGTGCATATTTTGGGTTAGATACATTTTCAGTAAATTTTTAGTATATAATGCATTAAATTTCAGTTTCAAGTTATAATATATATTTTTAGTAACATTTTTGTTTTGGTTTGGATTGAAGGTGCCCCATCAGGGGGATCATATGACGATGAGGTCGCACGGATCACTCTCGCTGATATCACTTCCCAGCGAGAGTGGGTGAACTTGTGTATGTGTACATTGAGGGAGTATTCTCCCACATGATGATCTTTATCCATAATGTTATCAGCAGTTGATGAGATGTTGGCCCTCTATAAGAGGGTGGGACCTCCTAGTCACATTTGGAGTCATTCATGCCAGAGGAGGAGATAGGATGTCACTAGGATCCACAAATGGGAGGACGTAAAAGTCACCATAAGAGGGCATGACGTCAAGGGTGCTTTGTTCGACATCCCACCTCACCGCCCTTCCGGTCAACCGCTTAGACTCAGGGAGTTTAATTTGGAGGCCACTACACCACATCTATATGATAGATTCGTGGGAGCATGGGGCATGTTCCCCCACCATGACCAAGTCTCGTTGTACTTTGCAAAACATTTTTATGCAGAGTTTGTTTTGGACATGCACCTAGATTACACCAGCACAGGGTCCTTGTTCTATGGGGATGGTAGGGGACGCTCCTACCAATGTCCTGGAGCTCGGAGAGACCCTGGCTTCGTGCCACCCACTCCGAGGTTGCTATTTCTTCCAGACAGAGCGTTTATCAAGTTGGGGGATGTGGCAAAATCATCCCAACTTGCTGCAGAGGCTAGAACTGACCTTATAGACTCGTTGTTCACTGCCATGAGCAGTGTTGTTATTGCTGTGCATAGAGAGGCATCTAGACCACCCCCTCCACTTGCATAGCCAGAGATAGAGTATCTCTGTAGTGACATGCTCAGGATTCTCGATGGCAAGGCCATACTGAGGTATGTTGAGTCATCCCAAGATGCATACTTTCGGTTGTATCGTATATCCGTCGCTAGGCATACTTTTCGACAAATATGTATATATGTTCTTCATGTTACATCATATTATATGTTGTAAATCCAATGGTTAATAATAATTAAGGGAGTTTTCTTCTATTGCTCCATGTAGGGAAGCACATTCATGGATCAACTCTTTTCTAGTGAGCCATCGGTTGGTCCATTCGCTCGTCCCAACCCATAGGCAGCAGTAGTCGAGGTAAGTTATAATTTATGTTCTAATTTAATTTGAGTTTATTATTTCCGAGTTTAAATAATTTATGTTTTATTTTTTTAATTTTCAAGATTTTATGGAAAATGAAAGGGGGTAGATCCTAATGATGGACATGAGGACAACGAAGGTCCTCATGAGCCAGTTTGAGACACAGATGTGAGTTTTAATTTATGTTCCAATTCATGTTATTTAGTCACATTTAGTAATTGATTTTTGTACTTTATATTTCAATTTTTGAATTATAACTTAAATTATGTTAAGTAGTTTTAACTTTTAATAAATATAACTAATTACATGTAATGGCATATTATACAGGCATCGATACAGGTGGGTGTCAATGCTGCAATGGATTTCACATATGATTGGGATGCAGCTTGAGTACATATTTCTGATGAAGGGCCATCTACCCGTATTCCTACTCAGATCCCGGATATCACCACTGAATCGACAGATATGGATGTATTCATTCATGGTTTACCATTTCAGAGCCAACATTGGTCTACTATACACGAGGGTGGTCAGATGGATGATCGAGGGCCTCGTGGGGGTAGTGGCCAATGAGTTGATGATCTATGCATTTCCATGTTTTGGATATTTTCATATTTTATATATTTTCATGTTTTGGATGATATATATATATATACGTTATCATATTTTGGATATGGATTTCTATCATTTATACATGGAATTTTATCATATATGGACTTTGGATATGGACTTTTGGATATTTTGTATATTTTATCATATTGATGTCTTCATGTGTATTTTGTATATGATTTGAAATCGATGGTTTTTTATATTAGATATGGATATAGTTATTACAGTTACAAATTTATGTTTTTTCATTTCAAATGCAAATTTAATGTGTAGTTACAATTTAGTTCAATTTAAAATGCAAATTCCGACTACATTACAGAACATCTTCGAAAATTTAGAATTGAATAAATACATTACATTTCAAAATTGAATTTACAATTCCAATTCAATTACAATGTAAAATTTCAAATTTAATGTGTAATTTCAATTACAATTTAAAAGCTCATTTTCAACTACATTACAATTGCATAAATGAAATCAACATATAAAATTAGAATACATTTGAAATTAATAATTGAAATTACAATTACATTATGTTGTCTACACATTACAATTCAATTACAATTTACACATTCCAATTCAATTACAATTTAAAATTAAAATCTCAAATTTAATGTGTAATTTCAATTGAAAATTCAATGTGTTGTTCTAATTCACAAGTTCAATTTCAATTACATTACAATTGCATGTGAAATAGCAGATTTTAAATTAGAATACATTGTACAATCTAAAATTTAAATTTTACAATTTTACATTGTATATAGATGCATTTTAAATTCTCTTGATTGTATTTGAAATAAAAATTTAAAATTAGAATACATTTGAAATTGAAAATTGAAATTGACATTTTGCATTATGTTGTCTACACATTACAATTCACTTACAATTTCCACATTCCAATTCAATTACATGGAAAATTTAATGTGTAATTTCAATTGAAAATTCATGTGTTATTGTATATAAGAATGTTTTTGTCCATTGAGAGTGTGAAATATCCCTTGAGACAAAATTATCTAATTACAAGTTATATAGTATGTAGGTAATCTTTGTGTTCTAGGTAATCTTTGTGTTCTTTTCTTTTAAGTGTGTGCTCTAATCTAAAGTCATAAAAGTATGGTTTGTTTTCTTGGCAATGGGCATAACCACCTAGTTAATATAAGAAGCGAAAATATGTTGATAGTAGACGCTTGTACAACTATGGTAGAAACTATGCTTGTACAACTATTTCATATGGTTTATGTTTTGATGACAAATGGAGATAATGGCACCATTTGATCCAACTAGGTAAGTTGCATATATGAAGGCATGTACAAGTTATTATGTTTCCAAGTTATTATTATGTTCACGTTTCAACTTTCATCATTACGTGCAATCCATGTCTATCAAACAGATTCCATGCCTATGCATGCAAACTGCATGAGAAAGATGGTTTTCGATGCGTGTAATCCAAAAATTGAGAATGTTTGATGGTTAGAAATTATAGTGAATGTTTGTGAGGTGTGCCAACAATGGGTATTGTTTGCATGAAAATATATTCAAATATTATGTGTAAGTGCCCTTTAGTTGAATTGTATCCTCTATCTCCTATGTTATATTCCATGTAGCACCAAGTGCCAATATTTTTATTAAATGGAATGAGGAGAGGCAAAAAAAATTGGTCATAACTTTGATATGTTCTTGATAACAAAACTAATTGATTATTGTTGAATGAAACATTTTCCAATACATTGGTATTTGATAATATTTTTATATAATTGATAATGAAATACAATGTAATTGATGACGAAATACAATGAATGGATTATAATGTATAAAATTTTGCAAATTTGAAATCAAAATTTAAAATTAGAATACATTGTACATTTCAAAATTTAAATTTTACAATTCCACGTTGTATATATAGATGTGTTTTAAATTCTCAATTACATTACAATTGTATTTGAAATCAAAATTTAATATTAGAATGTACATTACAATTTAAAATTGAAATTTTACAATTACCTTATATTGTCTACACATTACAATTCAATTGTACATTACAATTCAACTATCTATTATATCTTTAATGTTGTTTTTGAAGCATCTAAGCAAATACCTATAAAACTATTATGGATGAAGTTCATGGAGAATTGAACATACATTCAAGTGTATTCATATTGGAACACCATGACCCAAATTTCACAAAAGCCTTCCATCTAGTATTTGTATTCTTGACAATAAAGCATCTACACAAATACATTTATAAAACGACATCCACAAAAATCTCCAAAAAAATATTACACAAGACAACATGAAAACTATGCCAATGATGCAAGTGGCATACATGTAACTCATTCATCTGGCCAATGGGTTATAGGAATGCAAGTCTCCATAATACGATCATGGTGAGCTTCTGTCATCTTCCATCTCTTTGGATCACCTCTCTTCACCTTGGTTTCTGTTAGATGTATCCGAGCTACCACCACCAAATGACTGTATTGACATGATATATATTCAGGCATAAAATCTCTATAAATAATATGATCACCCTACTATTTCACTTTTTCAAAATAGTGTCCCATTAGAACCATGTCTCCAGTTTGGTATGTTAAGTCCCCATCTTGGTAGGGTTGCACCAACCTACTTTTTTTTTGCGTGCACCACATCAAATAGTATGCCACATTTTCGTGGTTGTGGGGGGTGCAATGACAACGAATACATCACCTGCAAGATACATTACAAATATTATTCCAATGTCCTACCTGCATTTCTACAACATTTGTATATGTGTAATATATAATGAACTAATTAACTTAATGAAGACTCTTGTACCTTCCCTAACCATATCAGAAACGCGATCATGATCTAACGAGACCATTTCCTCTTCATTGTGCATCTCTTTCCATGTTGGAATTGGATGTGGGCCCTTTGGATTAAGAGAGACATATTTCTGTGGTTTCACATATACATCATTTTCACAGTGATCAAGCCCACATCCATTTGCAGTAATGCAAAAATTGCAAAAACAGGCATAATTCCTCGTTTCAATGGAAAATATGTCACCCATGTCTTTATTTCTCACATAATGTAATTCCCTCATACCAGGGATGGTCTCACAATACCACGGTATGGATCTATTAACATCTCCAAGGGAAACATCCCAAAAGAACCTACATGGAATTTAGTTTGTCATATGTAAATTCCTATGGAGTATGTGTTCTTTTGGAAATGATGACATTGAATGTTATTAGCTTATTAATTGAGTTTGGATTTTATTACCCGCACACCGGCCTTGCTTGTTTGCGACCTTGGTGTCCCAAATGCCGTGTGCACCAATCAACTACTTCAATGGAGCATTTGAGTTAGGTTGCACCATGACTCATCTGGTACCTTTGAAGTGCTCGTTTAACATATGCACCTGCACCATCATGTTCACCCTTTCCATGCCCTATCTCAAAAAAGCTCCAGGTGTGTCAGATTCCTGTCTGTTTATGAAGGTGACTCAACCAATAAAATGAGCATGCTCATTTGAATTGCCCTGCACACCCATCTGACCAAATCCAGTGTTCATTAAATGATACGCCTCTCTGCCTAAATGAATCATAAATCAACCCAAAGTAGTGTTGAATGAACAATGTGTCATGCTCATGATCATCACTAACA
This sequence comes from Larix kaempferi, assembly GCA_027924585.1. Classification (NCBI taxonomy): domain Eukaryota; kingdom Viridiplantae; phylum Streptophyta; class Pinopsida; order Pinales; family Pinaceae; genus Larix; species Larix kaempferi. The sequence goes on along the minus strand of BSBM01000767.1, from coordinate 23,037,565 downwards.
TAAAAATGGTACTTGATCACTTCACGTGGTTGAGGAGTGTTATCCCTACCATCAATGTTTTCATGAGCATGTCTGTACCATACATGTACGAAGATAGACATCGATTCGGAGTGATAGTACTCACTCTGTATCTCTCTCTTAGGATAAAAGGTGTAGTTCTCCACAAAGTCTACCATTGATAATATTGTTCCCGGCTCAAATACCTCATGAGAATGTTTGAATTCTGAAGCTTGCCACCTGGACCTATGGTAGTGCTTTATGTATTTATAAATCTGACTTTGAAACTTCTCCATGAAATCTGAAACAGGAATCTCATCATCGAGCAAGACGATCCTCTTGGATGGCATAGATGAAGAAGATGTTGGATTCATGGTGACGTACTCATACCTCTTCCACCTAATGGTGATATCTAACAATCCATGGTGTGTTGGAGCGATAGGAAAGTTCCTATGGAACAATGTCAAATCATCGCATTCATGGCATTCTCTCCCACCTACACACCTCTTATTGAAAGACACGTGTTCAATATTCCTGTTGCACAGTATCATATGAATAAAATCTTACACTGTGTGAGGAGCTAGTACACCGTTCCAGTGCCTTTTTCAAAAATACAGAAATGTGTCATAGTATAGTTGAAATTCAACATGGTACCGGTAGAAACAAGTGTTGTGAATCGTATTTGGTCTAATATACCATGGTTTCAATTTGTTGAACATGTTAAATGATATTTGAACACTAGGATTGGTTTCTTGGAATTCCTCGTAAACTGCAACTCCCGTCATATCCATCACATGCTTACAGTGCTCCTGATAAATGCCTCTGGATAAACATTGTCGCAGGACATGCTTTCAATCTGGAATAGCACAAGAATGGTTATCCCAAAACTCTATCACCTTCTCTCTAATGCCTGCTGCCATCCTGCCTTGATAGGGTTCCCTACAAATAATAGCCCAACAAGCAACTTCATCATTTTCATCTATCCAGACCCTGAATTTAGTATATTTGAGCAATGTTCTTTTTGAAACATTGAGCAATGATGCCATTATTGATACCATTCGATTTCTTGAGGTGCTTTGTGCCACAACCATTGTAATTTCCCTATGAGCAGCTCGGGTATCATTGTTTCTTAGTTTTTCCAAATGAAGAAATTGTAGTTCTTACATTTTCTATTGCATTCTTGCATGTATTTTTTGTTTTAACATCTTGAAAACCCAAAAACTTTGTGGCACGTTTTAATTTTTTGTATTCTATCAACCAAAGTAGGATTTGAGCTTGTGCCATCGTTGAATGTTGTTCAAAATATGACTTGATTATGTTATTGACATGCTCTCTAACTCTCCGACCAGGGATCGAGTTCCCAATCTCTTCTTGTGCGGAAACAACTGCACAATCCTCTAGAAAATTTCCACCCCTTCCAACCCCACTGCAACTCCCAATTATACTTTCAATGTGAGAGGGAAAGGTGTCATGTGATGGCTGATCAGGATCATGAAGGGGCACAGGGTCATGTGATTCTTGATCACCATGATGTGATGTCTAACCATAATCTCTCCCTACATAACATGCAAATTAACAAATTGAAAAATGGTTACTTGATAGTTGTGCATTGAACTTTAAAATTGCTAGTAACTTGAAATTTGATGTGGAAATTGAAAAATTGAAAATTGCATATGAATTGAATTTTCCAACTAATACATTTAGCTTGAAAATTGTTCCAAGTAAAAATTGAAATTGCTAGTAACTTGAAATTTGAAGTTGCTCAAGTAACTTGAAATTGCTAACTTAATTAAACTTGAGAATTGTTCTAGAAATAAAGTTTGAAATTGCTAGTAAAATTTGAAATTGCTTGTAACTTGAAATTGGTAGTAACTTGTACATTTAACTTTAAAATTGCTAGTAACTTGAAGTTTTTTGTACATGTAAATTAACAAATTAACAAATTAACAAATTGAAAATTGCTAGTGACTTGAGAAAAATGTACAAGTATTGAAAATACATTAAAACAAGAAAATTGTTTGTAACTTCATTTCAAAATAACTAAATATGTACATGCAACTTGAAATTGTACATTTAGTTTGATAATTGCTAGTAAAGTTTGAAAATCAAGTATATATATTTAACTCAAGATAATTATTAATAACTTGATAAAAATTAATATCATTTATAATCATCACATTATATAATTGTGGAAAAATTTTCTTTATGCAATTTATGTCCATTTTACTTTTATATTACAAGAAAAATGTTATTTTAACGTTCTGGTATAAAATAAACAAATAAATATTTAAAATACAAGTTGCAAATCACCACAAAGAATAAATGATTACAACACTTCTACCCTGGAATTTCAAGGACAACATCATGCATCACATGTTGTATATATGTGAAATAAATTAAGATGGGTTTTTTACCCATGATAACATACCTATTATACTCTAAATGTGGAGAAGAAAACATTGATTTAGAGATGAATATGATATTTAATTAAAAACATTGTAGTGATAATAATATAATAAAATATTAGCTTAGGGGTTCAATTCGTCATGGTAAAGTTCTTATTGGTTAGAGCTTCTTTGTTCTATTTTGGTATTTTTTATTTAAATTGCAATTTTAATTTTAAAAAATTGTAACTTTGGCAATTATAAATTCAACAATCGAGAGATTGAGCATAAATTGCAATTTTGACAACTACTAAGTCACAATTTCAAGTTTCAACAAGCATGTGGTTGATAATAAATTCACATTTTTTGTAAGAAATTTAGATAAGTACATATTGAAATTTAAAGAATTTTTTTAATTCAAATTGCAATTTCAACTTAAATTCCAATTTTGACATTCCAACATTTACATGACAATTAAAAATTTGGCAATTCCAACAAATATATGATTGATGAGAAATTCATAATTTTTAATGCAAAATAACATTTTCAATAGTTGATGATTTTGCAATTTCAACAATAAACAATTATGGAAATTCTAATTTTTATCATAAGTTGCAATTTAAGGATTTTTTTATGAATAATGCTTCACATATCAATGCAAGGTTGCAAACATTGCAAATAATTATTTCATATTTGTCCTAACAAAATATATGATTCTAATCATTAATCTTATCATGGTGATATGTCATGTTATGTCAATAAAAGTACATATGATAGATGTAATTTTTTAAAGTAAACATTATAATTAATTAGCTCTTTGAACATTCATTTGTATTCAAATATTCATTACTATAAAAATATTGTCAACCACCATAACTATGAAAATATTCATTCATTTGATTTTAAAGTGAATAAATTCTAACTAATACATAACTATATCACAATGTGTTCATTTCAAAATATTCATTCATTTGTTTTGAAATTGAATTTTCTAACAAAACAAGAATTGAAATTACAGTTAACTTGAAATTGTTAGTAAGTTAAAAAATTGCAATTAGTTAAATATGTACAATTTAACTTGAAAATAGTGTCCAAGTGTACATTTGATTTGAAAATTATTCTAATAACATTGAAAATTGTTAGTAAAGTTTAGAAATTTGAAATGGTTAGTATGTACATACATTTTAACTTGAAAATAGAATCTAAGTGTATATTTCATTTGAAAATTGTTGGACAATAAAACTGAAAATTGTTAGCAACTTTGAAATAATTTGAAAATTGTTAGTAACTTTGAAATAATTTGAAAATAGTTAAAATTATGTATATGTATTAACATGAAAATATAATCTAAATTTACATGTTTCATTTGAAAATTGTTCCAATTTAACATTTGTTATCCACTTGAAAATTGTTCATTTAACATAAAAATTGTTGAAAACTTTGAAATTTAAATAACAAATGCATGAAATAAATAAGAATATCATTACAAATAAATATGAAGCAAATTAAATTATGAAATTTAGTTAAATTTATTGAAAAATTGTTACTAATTTTGTACATTATATAGCATGCTATTTGACTTATGATAGCATGTAATTCAATAATTTACCTTAGCTGTCCTCCATTAGAATATGTTGCACCAAATGTGCATCTTCTTCTTCTCTCAACCTTGCTCTTTGTTGTCTCATTCGTTCTCTATTCTCCTCACGCTCTTCATTGTCATTTTGTTGTCTAGCATGTTTTATTTGTCTTTTTTTTATTTCCCATCAATCTACAATGAAAACAAAAAAAAAAAATTCAAATTGTTATAACAAACAACAATATGTTAGTATGAAATCTTAAAATATGCCTACAAAGAAATATTACATGTCTAATGAGCCTTAATTCAACAACAAGAAAATGCCAAAGCTCTAATTCAACAAGATCAAAATTTCAAAACTCTAATGGAAAAAAAAACTAGCAATGAGTAAAATTATTATTTTTGATTAATTGTTTGCTGCTTATATATAGGTTGGTCGATATTTTTACAAGGGAATGGTAGTTGGCAACATTAATTGTTGCCAACTCCTTTCCTGGGTTCGCCCAGGTTCATTTTTATATTTTTTTTACATAGACGAACCCTTGATCGAGCTTATTTTAAATACCCTCGATCGAGCAAATACCTCGATCGAGGGCTTGAACATACCTCGATCAAGGTCTTGTTAAACCATTAATCGAGGTCTTGTTAAACCCTCGATCGAGGCAGAGATCCCTTTTCACTGTAGAATGAAAGTTTTGTCTTCCTTCCACAGAGTTAAAACATGTCACTAAATGCTCATTAATGAGCGGACTTGATACCATTGGATTTGTCAACGAATCCTCTATCCATATACATAAGATTTACAAATTTTTATTTTCATATGTCTTTTGTTTTTAAATTTCTACTAAAACTTTCCCTAAACAAACCTACCGACAACTTCGATGGAGCTCAAAGATAAATCCATAACATTCAAAATACAAATCCAAAAAATTTGAAAAAATACATAAGCCCTAGATAAACATGTCCTCTTTAGAAGGGTATTTTTAGTTTTGCAAATGATGTAAAAACTCAAAATATTTCGTGCACACACACACATGTGTGCAAAATGCGACTTAAATATTCATTGGTAAGTTTCGAAAAATAATAATAAATATAATTTTTCGAGAAAAATTAAAAGAAAAATATGTAAGCCCTAGTGCATTCTATCTAGATCATGTTCACATATTTCATTTTTTAAAATTATTACTTTAACATTAAATTATTATGCACGCACACAAACTACTTGTTAATTGCTCTTCAAATTTTTAAGTACACAGATTTTATTAAATGAAAATTTGACATGATATATGGCATTGATACATTTCAAAAAAAATATCCTTGTAAAGCCAACATAATTCTCTACATTTCATTTTTCAACCACATGTCAAAATTCATGTGGCAAGTATGAGTTTCGAGGGCTTCAATTTAATACATGGGTAAAATTTCTATTTTTCACCGTCATATTTGGCCAAAAAAAGTTACCCATCTTCATGGAATCACCCAAAACTAACCACTAAAAGACTTAGGCATCTTTATAAGCCATTGAGTTTGAGCATAGGCTCACACGTTTTTTGACGAGAAAATTTACATTATGGTTTTGCTATATGCACACAAGAGATTCGATGAGGGGAAGCTATGTTTTGAGTTGTAGTGTAAGTCTGTTTCACTTCTGGTGAGAGCAGAATTTTCTGCCGAGAGCAGAGTTTTATTTACAGGTGTATTGCAAGTCTCCATTGATTGCTGGAAGTACAACCTGAGGTCTTTGCTTCTACACAGAGTTTTCTACCTAGTCGTTCAGTAAACAAGCTCCGGGGTACAAAGGAACAAGTGACTTTGGTTGCTTCTTCTAGAGAATGTTGGGAGGAACAGACCTCTTTGGGTGTTTTTCCACCTTATCCACATCATCAAGTTCTACTTGCTATTCCATTTCTAGAAATTATAACTTACTGTATTTCTGAGTCATTGTTTTCTGAATATTGTTAGTTATTACTGTTCAAATTGAATGAGTGATTTTATGAATTGTATGAAGAAGTAATATGATAATGATAAATTAAAATTAATTCCCTGCATTTTTCCACACACTGTCTTTGTGCCGTACTCTAGTGCAGGGAAGGGTGTTTAATAATAGATATGAAATGTGATATGCTCTAGATATAATGATTGAATAACAAATTATAGATAAACTCTGTTATGTTATTTGTATCTCATTTTTTGGATACTACTGTAAACAAAACCTTTCATATTTTAATTCTAGAAAAGCAGAGCAACTATTATTTTCTTTACATATTGTAACATCATTACATTCGCAGTGATAGAATTAAAAATGCATAATCATTTCCATATTTATGTACAAAACCTATGGCTTAGTTTTAAGTTAACTGTTCATTGCAGGAAACAAATAATATATATATATATATATATATCATCTTACTAACTTCTTTTCATTAGAATTTTCTATTTAATACACGTTAGAATTCGGTCTTATAAATACTAGCAATATCGAAACATATGTTGTAGTTCTTCTTCATCATTTATGAAATGAATCGACTGTAAAGGAAATTGAAACTAAACATATCAAGTATACAGTAACCATATACTAATCACTTTATTATTGATATTATCTACCAATCAAACTCAAAACAACTGTTATTTTGGAAAAATGTTCCAAGACTCAACCCTAGTTATTATCAAATAAGGCTCAGATAATCTTTCCTTCTTTTATTAAACTGAAATAAAAGAACTGAGACAGAGCTCGAATTCACAAAATCTTTATAGCCTAAACCATACAGACTACACTTTTAAATTATTGAAAAACCCTTATCACCTTTATAGCTAAAGAAAAATAAAAATATTAATTACTATTGGGTAGGGTTCATAACCTGCCTTACAGCCGAAACCCTTAACCTTTTATAAAACTAAAACTCACATTCACAGGGTTTCGAACAAGGTTCATTGCCTTCCATCAAGAAACAATAATAACATAATTACGACTTCAACATTTTTATATTTCAAGGATTGGTTCAGCCCTTAGCATTTTATCACTTAACATTTCATAAATTAACACAGACCACCCAGATATTTTCTCTCTCAGGCTCGACTCTCTTAAACATTATTAAGTTTAAAATAAAACAAACAGTTAACAATTTTATATGATCAGAATGCCGAGGGTTAGACCCTTCAACACTGTAAACTTTTATAAAACTTACATTGCTGAACATAAAACATTCCCTAGACCAACGCTGAGGTAAGTCCAGGATTTAAATCCTCCCCTCACTGAAAGTATGCCATACGGCTACATTATTACAAAGGTGGTAACAACCACAGCTAGATCATAAGACCAAAGATTCAGCTAAAATAACCAGACAAGGACCGGTATATTGTAAAGTTGCACCCACAGGTAGTCACCGAGGCTTACAATGTTTCCGACTCTTCTCCCACTTCATTTGGAGCATAGGAAGTCGAATTAAAGGAGTACCTTCCATTTTAAACACATAACCTCATTAAAATATATAGAATACGAAGTACAAAACCTAATTTTATATAGTTATAACATTATCAATTCTCGTGAAAGAACAAAGAAGCAAACTACAACTTAGATTGCAAATTTTGGACCTTATTTCTGAATCGAAAGCTTTTGCATCCGATGAGAACCTGAGCCAAACACATAATGGTAAACTCAACAAAGGAATAACTCAGCTCTTAGAGCACACTGTGGAAAGTATAACAGTCTCAAGTCGAGGTATCGAACCTCGGTAAGGTGCCTCCAACACACTTCTACAAACCCTATGAAACCGTAGGCTTGTCGACCTTTCCAACACCCACTCCTCACAAGATGAATTCCCAAGGCCATGCCTTTGTTGAGGTAAGAAAAACAACTATTAGGGTTTTCACCACTACCAAGGAAACCACATGAAAACCTACCACAGGGATGCCATTAGACCCTCCACCACCTACGCTTTTATTGCACTTTTAATAACATAGATACCATAGTACTTACTACCTGTCATCGCAACCATACATTAAAATTATTGTCCGACCTTCCCTATAGTTAAAACATTTCAATCTTAATATAAGTATGGTTACATGTTATCAAAGGTCAAACCACCTATTATATATGATATCCAAGTGTTACGTAATACCATATCCAAGGTTAAGGTTTCAACCATTAATATGGAGAGACTTACAATCATATTATATGGTATTTTTTATGCTAAGTCAAACAACCAGTGCTTGTTGCCAACCTTGCTTTAATCATTAAATTATTACGTAGAATATCTTTTCAATCATACTTGATATATAGTAAAAGGGCCATAATGTGCACATCAGAACTAATGCATGACTAATGTTATAACACTCTAATTAAATTAAACCTCCATTGTATAGATTAATAGATGGGAGTGCTTTTGGTGTATAGTTACAACTTTATACATCGTGCAAGTCACCATAATAGTGCTACTACATAGGATTATGCATATAGTATATAAGACCAAGGAATGGGTTTAATATTATATTACAAGTACCTAGGCTTAATTTATGTCCATCTTAACATGAAAGTAAATGCATGGTATAATTCCTAGGCGTAGTATTTAATTATCAAAGTCTTGAAAATAAAGATTTAATACTTTCTACGACGACTTGTTATAAGACAAATGGATTAGTATTAATTACACAAATCTGAGTTTCGAACATAATAAGAACTAGATAACCATAATAGTATTGTAGAACATAACTAGAGAATAAACTATAGAAGATCTCACCCTGGAATATTTCGAGCTACTCTAATTCCTTTTTATAACATTGAAGGCTAAACTGAAGTTAAAAAGGACCTCTTTGTACACTTAGAAAACAAAATCGCTCTGACCTGTGATTTGCGACAAAAGTTCAATTGCTTTAGTTAAATAGCTAAGTAAGCCTCGGGGTGCCCATAGGACCCCTTCATCATCAATAAGAAAAAGTAAACATTTAGCACGTATAATAAAATCATTGTCAAGTTATAAAGAATCAATACCAAATTTAGTAACCATGGGTGATATAGGATGCATGAGTAAGGTAAGAAAACATCCAACAGCATCATAATATAGATACAAATACTTTTCACACATTTTGTAATACAACATACACACATGATCATGTTATTTCAGGATGTCGTTAAAACAAACAATTAAACATTTCTTATTTTTCCGCACAATAATTATAGCAATTAATGCTACTCTGAAAAATTTTAATTTTTTGTGCTTTTCGGGATGTTACATGTGGTATCAGAGTATAGTTCAAACTCTAGGCCTGAAATAGGCTCACGCATGCAAAACAGAAAATGAAGAAAAAAAATTTCATTACTAAATTTTATTTAAATTTGTTTATGTACAAAACAACTTGACATTTAATTTGCAAGTATGGACATACCAGAAGAATCAGCAGAGGAAAGATCTCCTCATAATGAATGTAATATTAATGAACATGAAAATATTATTGAAGAAATCTACGTAGAACTGAATGATCAATCGTTTGAATTATTACGTACGGTTAAGGAATTAAAAACTAAAATAAGAAATGTTAAAGAAGAAAACGAATGAATTTTAAGAGCACAAGAAGAATTAAACCAGATTTTACTCAATAAGTACCATCAAGATGAAAAAGATAAGAAGATAGAAGTAAAGTCCGAATCTGGAGCAATGTCCTACAAACACAGAGATAAGAAAATGAAGTATTATAAAACTAAAAGTAACTCTTCTTCTTCTAAATCTGATGAGAAAACTTATTGCAGAAAATATAATTCTGATCAGGACAGTAGTGACAGTGACTATGGTCCTAAGAAAACATGTAAAAATTATGAACAAATTTCATGAGTTTAAAAAGATAAAACCTCCATCTTTTAATAAGGAAAATGAAAAGGGAGAGGCAGCTGAAGCATGGCTGTCCGGAATGAAGAAGTATTTTCATATTTATGATTACTCATCTCAATTAAAAGCTAAGATGGCCATATACAATCTGACTGGAATGGCAGACATTTGGTGGCAAGATATCAAAAGGGTTAAAAGCCTTAGAGACAAGAATATAAAATGGAGTACATTTAAGAAGATGTTTAAGAAAAAGTTTTTATCTGAACAATATTACGAAGATAAGTCAAAGGAATTTTATGATTTAAAGATGGGTTCTATGACTATGAAGGAGTTATGTAGCAAATTTCTCAGCTTGTAAAGGTATATACCTTACCTGGCTGAAGAAGAAAATAAGATACAAAGGTTTCTAAGCTGCTTACCCTTCAACATAAAGGATAGAATTGAATACGCTAATCCTTCAACTCTTGAAGAAGCCATAAGGAAGGCTAATTTCTGTTTTGAACAGAATAAGAGAAGAGAAGGTGTATCGAGTTGGAGGAAAAATAAATCAAGTAATTATGAGCATAAAAAGAAAACTTTTAATTTTAAAAATCTTGGGAATAATAAAAATTTCAATAACAGGAATTTTCACAATAATAATAATTACAGAGGTAATGCACCACAGAATTTTACTGTTGCAAGGAATGTGCCTACTAATAATAATAGCAATAATAATAATAATAATAATAATAATAGCATAAATACTGAACAAAGGCCACCTTTAAAGTGTTATGACTGCAATGGAACACATACCAGAGCAAACTTCCCACTCAAAAGAAGGATAGTGAATACCATTCACACCATACAAGCAAAATCGACAATTGGTGATGTAGCAAGAGAAATGCCTAGGATAAATGCAGCGTTGGAAAAATGACAAGTAGACCATCAAACTTCTATGGTCGAGATCGAAGGTATGATACAAAACAAATATATTTCCATTTTAATAGATCCAGGTGCAAGTTTGAGTTACATATCACCCAATTTAGTGAAAAGTCATAAGTTAAAGGTAGAAAATTTTGATAACTCATGGTTAGCTCAGTTAGCAACAAGCACTAAAAGAAAAGGTATAGAATTTTTCAAAAGTTGTGATTTAGTTATGAGTCAGATGAAAATGCAATTTAAATTGAATGTTTTTCCATTAGGGTCATATGATATATTAATTGGCATGGACTAGCTTGAACAACATAGAGTAGTACTTAACTGTTATGAAAAATATTTTACTTGTTTGAATAACGAAGAGGAAAATGAAACAGTAAAAGGAATTCCTAGGAAAACATCTGTGAGACAAATCTATGCTTTACAAGTAAAGAAAGAGGTAAGAAAGGGTTGTAAAATGTTTTTTGTGAATGTGATTAATGACGAATGTTCATCTAAAGAAGATAAGATAAAACTGGAAGACATACCAATTCTTAAGGACTTTTCAGATGTATTATAGGAAGAAATTCCAGGACCACCTTCGAAAAGGAAATTTTATTTCACCATTGAATTGGTACCAGGTGCGTTACCAAACTCAAAGGATCCTTACAGAATGAATATTATGGAATTAAATCAACTAAAATCTCAGCTGGAAGAATTAATTGATAAGAACTACATAAGGCCAAGTGTGTCTCCTTTGGGAGCAACTATTATCTTTGTTAAAAAGAAGGACGGTACTTTGCAACTGTGCATAGATTACCATCAAATTAATAAAATGACTATTCAAAATCGATATCCCTTGCCCCGCATTGACGATCTATTCTATCAGGTATGCGGAGCAGAGATATTCACTAAAATTGACTTAAGGTCTGGATATCATCAAGTTAGAATCAAGGATGAGGACATTTTCAAAACTGATTTCAAAACTCGTTATGGACACTGCGAGTTCGTAGTTATGCCTTTTGGGCTAACTAACGCACAGACAGTCTTCATGTGTTTAATGAATAATGTTTTATATAAGTACTTATATATGTTTGTAATTGTGTTCATTGATGATATTCTACTTTATTCAAAAACTAAAGAAGAACACAACGAACACTTAAGAATAATTCTGCAAGTTTTAAGAGAACATCATCTTTATGCTAAGTTTAGTAAATGTGACTTTTATAACAATAAAATATAGTACTTAGGTGACATAATATCTAAATACGGGATTTCTATCGAGATAGATAAAATAAGAGCAATTAATGAGTGGCATGTCCTTAAAGATGTAACTGACGTACGGTCATTTATGGGGATACCAGGTTACTACAGAAATTTTATTGAAGAATTCTCCAAAATTGTGAATCCCATAACTTCTTTACAAAAGAAGGGAAAGAAATTCTTTTGGGATAAAAAATGTGAAGAAATTTTTAAGAAGTTAAAAGAGTTTTTTTTTTTCCTCGGAAAAAATCGTAATTTTATTTCAAATAGATGATCAAAATTACACTCTGCACATGTAGTAGAATCTTTGAGATCCCTACATTGTCACATATTTTCTATCCCATATTAACTTCATATCTATCCCATACATTACAGTATCGATATTACTGCTGTCCATACCACCGCATATATCAGGTTTCCATGTGCTGTGACATGCATCAGAAACAGGTCTATATCTCAAATATGCGCCTCAATTTCTTCAAGAAAAGGTCTGTGATAATAGCTGAAAGAGCCCCCAGGTGAATGAATTGTTATCCTCCAAGTGCCATGAGCTAATTCCTGCTGCGTCGCTACCTTGGATAGCTGATCAGCCATCCCATTCCGCTCCCGGTAAATATGTGTAAAAGTGATGTGATTAAAGGCCAACTTTAATCTGATCACCTCTTCCAGAATTGGTAAAATTACCATAACATGGCAGTGAGTTATCTCCTTAGCCCATTCAATTACTAGCAATGAATCCCCAAAAATCTGTAGAGAAAGACAGCCTTGTTCAAGTGCAAATAACATCAACAGTTTAAGAGACATAATCTCAGCATAGTTATTTGTTCCACTCACCAAACCAGCCACTAGATGAAAAAAATGGGATTCAGTTTTGTGAAGGACTGCCCCCCCTCCACACACCCTTTGATGGTCTAATGAAGCGCCGTCAAAATAGGCCCACGACATGGTTCTGTCGATCAACTCCACTCGCACCTGTCGAGTTCTAATCGTCTGAACAGGAGCCACGGATAGTTGTAAGACCACCACCGCGTGAGCCACCACCGACTCCAATGGAACCCTTATGTCTTGAAAGATGATTGAATTGCGGTATATCCATATGCCCCAGGCAAAGATACATGGTAAGGCCCGGAAGGGTGTAGTCTTGTTTAATAACCACCAATCGTGGAAAGCCTCCAGGACGCTCACGCCCCTCCACCGCAACTTTAAATTCATATAACAGCAAATGCCATCCCAAATAGCCTGAGAGAGCCGACATTGTACAAAAAGATGAGCAATGGTCTCTTCCGCTTCTCGACAAAGTGGACATATTCCCGGGCCCTGGAGAAATCATTTTTGCAGAATGTCCCAGGTAGGTGCCTTATTTTCCAGTAAAGCCCAGAAAAGTAACTTCGCTTTACCCGGACTCCTTAACATCCACAGAAGCTTCCACCACCACACCAATTCCCTGTTATGAATTTCTACATTCAACTGGATATATCCATTTTTTGGTGTGTAAATGCCCGAGGGATGCTGATCCCAGATAAGTACATCAATTTGATTGGTCAAGCGAATGTTAGTAATTCGTAATATCCACAGAAATGCCACCCAAGCCCCCTTCAGATCTGCAGAGATCTCAAGTTGCTGCGCTGATTTCCACCCCTGATGCCAATGTGAAGAAGATCCCAGATCCTCAATGTCAGCCAGTACATTACATCCTCTTGCAGCCAAATGGTTCCTCAATTCCACCGGAAGTACATGGCCTCCCCTACTGCCAACCCAAGGGTCCAGCCCAATACGTAGGAGTCGCCCATTACCTATCCTCCACACTAAACCATATTCGACCAAAGAGAAATGCTGCACCACCGCTTTCCAGAACACAGAGAAATTAGCCTTCGTCTTATTTCCCAGCCTAATCCATTCGAGAAGAGAAAGAGGGGCAATGTATTTATGATATACCACTCTTGTCCAGAGACTATGTGTATGGATAAGACGCCACGACACTTTGGCCCCCAAAGCTTTAGCGAACAGAAAAATATTCTTTAACCCCCATCCATCCAGAGCTTTAGGGACCGCAATTTTTTCCCATCTGACCCACACCAAAGCACGATGCTCACCCTTACCCTTCCAGAGAAAGGAAAAACAAAACCTCCGAATCCTCTCCAGGACTCCAATGGGGATCCAAGCAAGAGACATCCAATACACCGAAGTAGCTTCCAAAACTGATTTAACCAGGACCAGCCTCCCAGCCCGAGAGAGCCATTTATGACTCCAACCAAGTAGGCGTTGTTCTAATTTTGCAATTAACCAGTGCCAATCAGCCTTCAGATAAGCATTCGGTTTCAAGTGAAAGCCAAGGTACTTTAAACCTTCATCGATATCCAAAGTCCTATAAGGAATTTTGTTAACCATACTCTGAATCTCCTGCTCGGATAAATTCGAGCAAGTGATAGTAGATTTGTCAATATTCACTAACATACCCGCTGCAACTTGCACTAATTGGAGACCTTCAACCACCTTATCAATATCCTGACGTGTGCCATCACAGAAAATCAGAATGTCATCAACAAAAAGGAGGTGTGTAATAAACAATACCTGGGAAATAGAAATGCCTCGAAAGGAACCATCAGCTTTTGCTTTCAGAATAAATCGGCTGAGTCCTTCAGCAACAAGGAGAAACAACAGAGGAGAGAGGGGACATCCCTGTCGTAGCCCCCTTCCCACCTGGAAGAATGGACTAGCAGAACCATTAATCAGAACAGCAAAGCTCATCGTAGTGAGGCAGGCCATAATCCATCTAATAAATTCGTAGCAGAACCCCAGATGAGTTAGAAGCATCCGAATATAAAGCCAGCTAACCCTGTCAAAAGCTTTAGAGAGATCAATCTTAATCATAGCACCCTTTTGCTTCTGTACTTTCAAAGTGTGTAATCCTTCCTGTGCAACTCCAATGGCCTCATGAATTTGGCGGCCTTCCAAGAAGCCAAATTGCTCACAAGAAATGTGCTTAGACAAAATATTCTTGAGTCTTCTCGCCATCACCTTAGAGATGATCTTGTATATACAATTGCAGAGAGAAATCGGTTTGAAATCAGCAAAGTTGTCAGGCTTGTCCGTCTTCGGTATAAGAGCTATAAAGGTGGAGTTGAAGGGGCCATGGACAAACCCAGCCTTACGCGATTCTTCCACCACATTCAAAATCTCCTCCCCGAAGAAGTCATAGAATCCTAAGAAGAATTCTATAGGCCAGCCATCTGGCCCCGGGCTACTATCTTTATGCAAGGAATGCATTACCAGCGAGAGCTCAGTCGGCGTCACCTCCTCCATCAACATTCTGTTATCTTCCTCCCCCACAAAACGAGGAAAAAGCTGAGTCACCCGAATTACCTCAGCGATGGAGACTCCAGGTTGTGCAGAGAATAAATCTCCAAAATGACGAACTCCCATTTCAGCTAATCCATCAAAGCTGGAAACCTGTTCCCCTGCTTCTGAAGATAGTTCCCAAATCGAGTTAGTGAATTTTCTCCCCATAGCATATGCTTGAAAAAATTTAGTATCCTCATCACCACACTGAAGCCAGATCGCTCTGCTTTTCATTCTCCACAGCTCTTCACGCTCGCCCAGAATCACATTCCTGCGTCTCTCCCACTCCAACAGGTCGCCTTTCTGCTGTTCATCCAAATATCCCATGCCCAGTCTATTAAGAATCCTATCAATGTTCAGCTCAGCATCCCGCAAATTCTGATCATCAGTCACCCTTTTGTCATGAGCCCAGGAAGTAGTTGCCTCTTTAATTCGCTTCAGATTGTGATAAAAATGAGCACCTGCATGCATCTGAGAATCAGGTGGTCGATGCACCCATTGAGCCTGAACCAGCTTAATGAAAGTCTCCTCCTTCATCCAGCTAGGGTTGAATTTGAATGGGCTAGGAGGTTTTTTCCTGCTACCTCGTAATTCCAGGAAGATGGGGCTATGGTCAGAAATCCCACCTGACCCTACCCACTGTCTGACAACATCAACACCCAGGGCCAACACTTCAGCCACTAGAAACCTATCCAGTCGTTTTGCCACCCTATGTTCCCCAGCTCGCTTGTTCCTCCAAGTCGGAGATAACTTGGATGGTAAAATGTCAAGAAGATCCTTCCTGACAAAGGCCTGAATAAAAAAATCAGCTAATGTATCCGGAGCAGCCCGAGGCCCCCAGACTTCAGAAGACCCCAGAGTAAGATTGAAGTCCCCACCCAAAATCACATCCTTGCCATCAAAAATATCCATGCCTAACAAGGAGTCCCAGTAGCCCACCCTATTTAAGTAGGGCCCGTATATATTGAGAACTATGATCGTCCGACCAATTTCAGCATCCCAAACCTCCAAACCGAGACCAGAGGAGATGCCCCAAGAACAATCACATCTGCAACTCTTAACCTTCCACCCCGAGGCCAAACCTCCTGAACGCCCCCGAGCATCCATTCCCACAAACTTCCAACCAGGAAGCAAAGATTCTAAAGTACGAACTACGTCCTCACTGCCACCCAATGTTTCTTGCAGCATTAATACATCCGGTTGGTTTAAGTCTACCAGCCGCCTAAGCGACGATTTTTTAATGGGACTCGCCAACCCACGACAGTTGAAGGACATAAGTTTCATAAAAAACCCCCATCATGGGCTTTCACTGCTCTAAGTGCCCACTCAATAGAAGATTGTGTACCCATCATTAAATCCACTTTAGCCCGTTCTTTAGCTTTAGACAAATGGGATTTTCGTCCACGACATTTCCCCCCAACACTGGAGGCCAATTCAAGTAGACCCTTGCCCCCCGTTCCACATACAGGAATCTCCCTACTATGAAGAGCATAACGAATACTGCCCTCGGAGCTGGTAGAGTGATTGGTGGAAACCATAGTCGGAGTGACAATACAATCCACATCAGGCTGATGACAAGGAGCAACCGGGCGTGGAGGAGACCCATGGAATCCCCCCCCCAATACCATAGAGTCGTCTAATAGTGAAACAGTAGGAGAAATTAAATGAGACATACCTGACGGATTTGCAGATGAATCCCGACGAAAAATAGGCAGCTCCAGTAGCAAAGAAGACGGTGGTATGGAAAAAGAATCCCCCTCAACAACAGGAGGCGCACTCCCATTATGCTCCAAACCAATGTTTACCAAAGGTGGCAACAAATCCTCTCCACAATGAACGGGTGGTACCACAGAAACATAATTCACTCCCCCATCCATAGCAGGCCCACTCCCATCAACCACCACCGCCGGAGAGTCCACCTTCAACTCTGGAATAGCCTCTACATCTGCTGCAATATCGGACAGAGGCTTACAGGTCCGAAACGGTAAAGGGAAGCAGGCTGCAAGATGACCATGAGAGTGACAGCGATGACACCTAAACGGCACACCCACATAATCCAGTAATTGAATAAAATCCCCATCCTTGGAGTGAACTTTAATCTCAGCCGAAAGTCCCAACCGAATATCGATATTTACCAATATCTTAGCAACCGTGTAGATGCCAGTCTTAATATGGGAGGAATCAGAACACACATATTCACCAAGATAATTCCCAATCTCAGTAAACCGTTTTTCATTCCACATATGCATGGGAAGTCCAGGAAGCTTCACCCACAGTGGTTCTTTCGCAACTCTCTCCGTTTTAGATTCAAAGAAGGGGGACCATCTTTTCAGAACAAGAGGGATTCCCAGAATCGACCAATTTCTACTTAAGACAGCCTTGACCTCCTCTTGGTTCCTAAAGATGAAGGAAAACCAGCCTTTCGTCAAGACATGGACCTCAGGAGCTGATGATACGAAGTTCATCCACTGTTCAGACACCCAGCGTTGAAGGAAGCCTCGGCCAAATCTTCTTCCCCTAACATGACCAACCACCGCAGTATGAGAGAAATCCTCTGCCTCTGCTATAGTCACATCCACCCCCAACACTAACAGGTCTTGTCTCTTTCGTTCCTTGACCGTTTTTGCTGGGTGTTTAAGAGATCCAGCTTTAGCAGACATCCCTGATCGAGGTAGGGATTCTTCAACAGGCGAAAAGTCTCCTCTCCCCGGGGCAGCCATCATAGCACCTCACAAAACCAAGGGTCGAACCAAGAAACAACAGAATAAGCCAACTTCCCCTGATACCAGAAGCCCTCTATCAGAAGACAGAATCCCACACTCCTACTACCAATGAATAGAACCAACCAGTAGAAACAAGAAATTCAATTCACAAAAAGGAAAAACAGTAGTGGCTAGCACAAGCAATGTAATTCAGGATCCAGGCAGAGTAATCCGAAAGGTTGCGTCCAAGAAAATCATCCATCGATCCCTAACCATAAATTCCCAGCAGAAATCCCATCCCAGCAGGACTACATCTACTTAAATCAACGGATCCCCTGTACTCACGACCTTCAATCAATCTTTAAGATCCAATGCTGAATCAAGAAGCATCACCGCACCATCGCAGAACTCCAACTCGAATTCACCAGAGTACACAAGGTAAACCGATCCTTTGTAATACGAACAACAACAAACTGTCAATCAAGCGTACACACCATCGGCCAATTCCAAGAAATTAAGAGTGGAATCGATGAAGGCGGGACTGCTGATTAGTAGAGATGCGCGACTGCTAACCATCCTCGTGCCAAAGGCTGGTGTCTTCAACCCTGATAACAAAGGTGCACAGCTACAGTTCCTCCTCGAAGCCACCCTAAAGCCTCTGTGTAATTCCAATCATGATTAAACGTACACCTTCATACTGTGATTCTTGCTGTGATTCTTGCTCCCGCTCCCCGTATTATCCAAGTTAAAAGAGTTATTATCAACAACACCTATATTAAAAATTGTTGATCCTAATGAGGACTTTGTAGTATTCACTGATGCATGCAACGATGTACTTGGTGGGGTCTTAAATCAAGAAGGTCATGTTATTGCTTATGAGTCTAGAAAGTTAAAAATCCATGAAAAGAATTATGCAACTTATGATCTAGAGTTGGCAGCCATGATACATGCATTAAAAATGTGGCGCCATCACTTGATTGGATGAAAGTTCTCATTCAATGAGAGATAATAAAGGATTAAAATACTTGTTGGATCAAACAAATCCTAACACAAGGCAAGCTAGGTGGCTAGCTTAGGGAGTACGATTTCGAGATTCAACACATTAAGTGTAAAGAAAACAAAGTTGTTGATGCTTTGAGAAGAAATGCCAAATTAAAATGTTGTGGCAGCAATCAACACATTTAAAGAAGATCTGGAAAATTAGATCGAAGAAGGAATTAAGCAAGATGAAAATTATGAAAAATTATAGGGTAAAGTTGCTGAAAATGAATTTGAAAATTTAATAACAGATTACATCATTAACGGAAAAGGTTTAATGACTTATAAAAATAGAATTTATGTACCTAATGTGTCAAAAGTTAAACTGTTGATTTTGGATGAAGTTCATAGAAGTTCTTATTCGGGACACCCTGGTTATCATAAAATGATAACTATGCTGAGAAACGATTACTTTTGGCCCAACATGAAGAATGAAGTGGATGAATATGTAGCTAGGTGTTTTGAATGTGAGACAATTAAGGCAGAACATCAACACCCAGCTGGCATATTGCAGCCATTGCTGTTTCTGGAATGGAAGTGGGAAATTATAAGTATTGATTTTATAACAGGTTTACCTAAGAATAAAAAATAGAATGACTTCATAATGGTGGTTGTGGATAAACTTAGTAAATCTGCTCATTTTATTCTAGTTAAGACTATTTTTAAAGATGCAAACATTGTAGATGTGTTTATGAAGCAAATCTTCCACTTACATGGGATTCCGAAGGTAATTGTTTCTGATCGAGACTCTAAGTTTACTAGAAATTTCTGGACATCATTATTTAAAGGTCTAAATACTAAGTTAAATTTCAGTACTTCCTTTCTCCCACAAACTGACGGACAAACTGAAAGGGTAAATTAGATTTTTGAAGACATGTTAAGAATGTATGTTAAAGATCAGTCAACTAAGTGGGAAGAGTATTTGCATTTAATTGAATTTGCTTACAATAAAAATTATCAAGCATCTTCTAGACTTAGTCCATTTGAAATTTTATATGGAAGAACGTGTAGTACTCCTATTTCTTGGGATAATCCTGTTGACAAATTAATGCTAGGACTAGATTTGTTAAGAGAGATGGAGGTAACTATGAAACAGGTACAAGGGACACGTGCACGAAGTTGGTTCCACTTTTTAGTGCCACTTTAGAAATAAAAAATGGACATCCAAAACATAAATCCATAACGCATATGCGTTATTGTGGTTAGGTTTGGACAAACCCGAGCCCAAAACTGAGGCTAAGCTTAGTTAGCCTATATCGCATATGTGATATATCGGACTTGCGTGTTTTAAGTGTTACAAATCGCAAGTGCGATATATCGCACTTGCGTTATATCATAAGTGCGAAATGGATCATCTTAAATTTTATTTTCTTTGACGATGACCAAAATATAGTCTAAGAATCATGATTTGTAATGATATATGTACTCCCAATTCCTCTTATTCTTCTAGAAGGATTGAATCCCTCCATATCTCTTCCATATTTCAAAGTTGTAGTCGAACTAGGGTTCGATTCATATGGTCTTCTTATTTCACCATCATTTGGTTTTTTTGTTTTTTTTCTCCGTTTGTTTGAATGATTAGAGTTTCATTTATTGTACTAATTTTTTTTTCTCTATGCAAATAATTTTACTTGCAAAGGCATAGTTAGAGAGATTCAATTGATTTATGAGAGGGGACCATATACAAACTTTGTTTGTTCTATAGATGTGAATACTAGAGATGATTTGAAACATTAATTTTCTTGTCTTATATCCATTTTTATTTGACATGTTATCCTTCTGTATAAGACACCTTGGATCTCTTCTACAACTAATGTCACATGTACAATTTGTGCACTAAATTGATTTCTTGTTTCGATATCTTCTCCTCTAATTTTTTTTTTTTCCTTGATGTCTTCTATCATACCCTTCTCCATATAACTCCCTCCTTGCTTATCCAACCACACCATGTCACGCATCTATGCACCCACTATTTCAACTAAAGTTATTAAAATGGAGGCTAATATCTCTTATTATAGATCATAAAAATAAGCAACCCACTTCCTCTCTTCTACCATTACCTTTTCTCCATTCAAACCTATTTGCCCCTATCCTACGAAGATATAAAATTAGACATTTGAAAAAAACTATTCTCTATCTTTATCTCATTACTCACGTGATCTCTTTATGAAAATATATTTGATGACTACAAATATGGTAATTCAATTACAAATAAACTCCATGGAGATAAAATAACACATTTTGGTAATGATGTTTTGTAATCAATACTTATAATGAACATTACTAATTTATAATACATATCCTAATGTATTTTGAGTTCTTTTCTTCGATGAAACTTTATTTTGATTAATTATGTATTCTACACAAGCATACAATAATAAACATGAAGGAGAAGAGCATTACTGGAATTACTCTATATCTAGTAAAATTGTATATGAGGATGTTGATTGTTGAGTAAACCATTGGAAGATAAAAGGGGCTCCATAAATTTATATAATATAAATACCATTAATAGCAAAGGATAAATTGTGACACAAAATCCCAGTGGGTTAGCTCAAGTGGTTGAGTGTTGTAATCGCAAGCAAAAGAAATCCCTGGGTGGCTATGCAGGGCCTCACTTGATGTCCAAGCTCAAATGGTGCAAACATGATTATCGCTCCCATAAGGCATGACATAGAGTGAAAATGTTGTAATTATCACTCCCTAGTAGGCTTGCAAGGAGTAGACAAAGTTGTAATTTTCCCTCCCTAGTCAAGGAGAAAGGGGTGAAAATCCTTATACATTGGCAAAAATGAAGGTCCAAATGATGGGATTTCGACCTACTAATTAAGGATTTGTAGAATTCAATGTGCCCTTGTCTCCCTCGTCCTTGGTCCAAGGAAATCTCCAATCATTTATCCATTCATATATAAAGGATTAATAGAGTTAAAAAACGCAAGTGCGATATATCTTACTTTCGATATATCGCAAGTGTGATTTGTAATGCAAAATATATATATAAAACAGAGTGCTCGTGGCCTCATTTTCATTCATATATAATTTAGTATTGATAGAGTTAAAAAACACAACTGTGATATATTGCAAGTGCAATTTGTAATGTAAAATATATATATATATATATATATATATATATAAAACAGAGTGCCCGCGGCCTCATTTTCCCAATCTACACAGTAAAGGCAGTGATATCGGGAAGGAAAAAAAACGCACAATCGATTTGCGTTTGAGAGAAGGAGGAGGCAAGCCAATTCACAAATCAGATAAAATGGAAGGTGGGTGGCAAGATTTACTAGTTTGTTAATTCCTTTTGAATTTTTCATTATTGTGTTTGTTAATTTACTAGTTTTTGTTTTTTTTAAAACCAATTTAATAAAATTTGTTACATGTATTATAAAATAAACAATGAAATGGTATAATTAAATTTTTAAATTGTTGTTTTATTCTTAATAGAGACCACAAACCCAAACAAAAACCCAATCCCAAACCACAATCCAAACACAAACGCAAACCCAAACCAAAATCCAGGCACAAACCCAAACAACAATGAGGAACATGACCATAATTCAGAGATTCTGGCTCGTTTGGGTTCATTGAGGCACCTTAGCTGACTCTTTATGGGGGGGACCACTTAAGACAATCATTAGCCAAGGCATTAGAATCCATAACAAATACAATTGCCAATGCCCAGGGAGCACTGTACAACATTAGCTCGTACAGAGATTCCCAGAGGCAATACTATTCCACTGGGTTGAGCTACAAAGATGTCAAAAAACTAAAGATAACCAAACACTAATTGTTTTCATGATTCCGGGACTCTAGAATCGGATTGGTTCCAACCACCAGTTGACCACACATTTCCATAGACTGGTGCATGGAACCAAATATTAAATCCAATTGGATGGATCGCTGGTACATGGTCTTCGATGAAGACCCTCACAGGAATAGAGACATCCCATTTTATTTCCTTAGGAAGCTATATGCAAAATTTATCCTCGGAAAGCATGTGAACTATTTTGACATTCTAGAGTTCCAGGGTGTAGGTCATGGGATGCCCCAAGATAGGGAAAAGGCTAGGACCAATCCTAACCATGTGCAATTCCCTCCATGCACACCAAACCCCCCTTGGGTATATCCTCCTACAGGTTCCGTTCTTGATGATATGCAGGAGGCCTTATTCGATTTGGTTGATACATTGCTTCGAAATGAGACTACCATCGAAGACAATGTAGTCGAACGGGTTGGCACTTTAGAGGCTAGCCCATCTGGGGTTGGACAATCTCCAGTCAGGATCCACCTTTTAGGTCCCCAGACCAAACCATAGCTACACATCGCATCGGTGACGTGGATTCTTCAGAGCATCATGTTATTCCACACCCTTGCACACCATGTCGAATCATATGCTATGGGCCTGCTTCAGAGTTTCATGGTGATGGATTACTCCGATATGTAAGTAAAATTCATTCTTTACATCGTATATATATTTTGTTTTATATCACAGTTTTCAATTGTTTCATAATTTATTTCTATTTAAATAATTATCTGACAATTTACATGAACAAATATACGGCTAGTGTCCAATGACACCCCAAATTCACATAATCCGGCCATTGATGTTGATGTCATTGATGCAGTGGTCAATGCTGCATATGATTTTTGTGCTTCACCATTAGCTGTAAGAACTTTACTTTTTAATTTGTCATCGAGTGATTTACATATTTATAATTTAGATATTGCAACATTCAATATGTCTTAAACTCGATACAATATGTTTTATGTAGGGTGGGCACAATGAGTTTGTGGAATCCTAGGTCAGTCCCTCCCATGTAGAGGAAGATTCCCAAACTCAGGTATTCTTTTCATTACATGCTTTTAATTATATGCTTTTAATGATTTGAAACATGTATGCATTTAATTATTAGAAATTTTCTAATTATATCTTTATGTTTTGTTACGTAGCATGGTTACCAAGTTATGTTTGACCGTCTATTAAGGCCACTGTTTAGTATTCCACCCACCGGTGACCTTCCTCCCCCCCAGGTATGTGTACATGTCTCATTTTCTTTGAAAAATCCATTGTTCGTCCATGTAGTATATATATAGTCTTGTTCTCTTTTTATTTGCTGACATTGACATATATGTTATCTTATGCAGGAATCTAGTGATGCAATGGTGCTTGAAGAGAACCCAATCGACGTTGTTGGTGACCCACCTCTCCCCCCCCCACAGGTAGATGTATGTCTCTCTTTCTTTGAAAAGGTCATTCTACGTCCATACATAGTATATATATAGTCTCATTTTCTTTGTATTTGCTGAGATTGGTCCATATGTTACTTTATGCAGACATCTAGTGAGGCAGTGGTGCTTGAAGAGCACGAAATCGATGTTGTTGGTGACCCACCTCTCCCCCCCCAGGTACATGTGTACATGTCTCTCTTTCTTTGAAAAGGTCATTGTATATCTATAGATATTATATATAGTCTTATTTTCTTTGTATTTGTTGACATTGGTCCATATGTTACTTTATGTGTAGGCATCTAGTGATGTAGTGGTGCTTGAAGAGCACCAAATCGATGTTGTTGGTGACCCACCTCTCCCCCCCCTAGGTACGTGTGTACATGTCTCTCTTTCTTTGAAAAGGTCATTCTACGTCCATACATATTATATACAGTATCATTTTCTTTGTATTTGCTAACATTGGTACATATGTTACTTTATGTGCAGGCATCTAGTAATGCAGTGGTGCTTGAAGAGCACCAAATCGACGTTGCTGGTGACCCAACTCACCCCCGACCCCAGGTACGTGTGTACATGTCTGTCTTTCTTTGAAAAGTTCATTGTACATCCATACATATTATATACCATCTCATTTTCTTTGTATTTGCTGACATTGGTCCATATGTTACTTTGTGTGCAGGCATCTAGTGATGCAATGGTGCCTGAAGAGCACCCAAACGAGGTTGTTGGTGACCCACCTATGCCCCCGCCCAGGTACGTGTATGTATCGCTTTCTTTGAAAGAGTCATTGTCCATCCATGTAGTATATATGTCTTGTTTTCTTTGTATTTGCTCACATTGACCTATATATTACTTTATGCAGGCATCTACTGAGATAATGGTGCTTGAAGAGCACCCAGTTGGGGTCAGTGATGACCCTGCATGCTCCCCCACCCACGTACATGCATTTTTAGCGCCGAGGAATTACACATGCATGGTAAGTAAAAATGTTATATTTGTTTGGAATTTGAACAAATGTACATAGAGTTGTATTTATTTTTATAGCTTGGTAAACTAACTTACAAATTTTGGTTTGTGTGTAGTCTTCGATATTGAGAATGCGTACTCGTACGGATCGTTGGGGAATGCCATTGAGCAGCTGCAAAAGAAAGATAGACTTCTCATTAACCAATGACATTGGCAGTGAAAAGGGGGATAATTAGAAATCATGTATAGGGGGGGTACATATAGAATCCATGTATAGGGGGAATACATACATGTACCGTTTTGTTTGTATGTACACACAGATGTATAGTATGATCCACAATTTTGTATTATGTCCATGGCATGCCATTTTTTATAACATTATACATATACATATAATATAAAGCAACATTCAGATTTACCTATATATGGTTGACTTGATATGGGATGGAGACATGTGTAATATATGCCTTGCAGATATATGCTTGAATATGTTTTAGGTTTATGGCTTTGTGCTTGTTTGAGGGTACGTTTCAATTGCAAATGGACAAGTTTCTATCCAAGTACATGGCTTCTTATGGAATATTATGTGTTGATTTTTAAGCAAAATTATTCTTGTGAGGGTCGTTTGCTTCCCAACTTAATCAAGAGTCTTGTAAATAGTAATAACTAATTCCATTCACCGCTTAGCTTTCATTTAATGAAGAAGAAACTTGGAGAAGAGTTGGCATTGCAAATGATGAATGTAATGTGTTTGGTAAAGAAAGGAAGGCTCTAGATGGCTTACTGTATGGAGAAATCCTCTTTGTAAAACTATGTAATTTCATTTTTGGTAATTCTTTAATGTTGTGCTATGATTACCAATGCTTTAATGAATGAGTATAAATTTGCTACATGAGACAAGGAATTCTTAGATGTAAATAATCATGTTTGATAAATGTATTTGTATGTACTTCAAGTTGACAATGCAGTTTTGAATCTAAGTTTGGGCATATCATCATAAGACCTAAATCTTTTTTATTCAAAGATAGGTATGTACCTCAATTCCTATGAATGATTGATTTTTAGGCATGTTATTAACTTATTATCTATGTAAACATGCTAAGCGTTTCTTCCATAAGGGATGTAGTTATATAGTTGGAATAATATTTGTAGTACTTCTAGAGCCATGAAATAAATTGTGCATTCATTTCGTAAACAAGGGTTTTTTCGCTACCAGACCAAAAGTCACCAAGTGTCCCTGAACGACATTTTCATGCGACTTGCAACTCAACATAACTCGGAAACCGAAGGTCGGATTGACGAACCGTCGACTCTGTTCCTCTCCTGCATGAGATTACCTCTAGGTAGCCCTCTCCCCAGTGTTTTCATGTCCTAGTGACTTCATTGTGCATTCATTTCGTAAACTAGCATTTTGCTCAATTTCCATCAATGCAATCTCGCATTGTTGGGTCAACTCCGCAAAACACTCCACCGAGCAAGTGTTGGTAGCGGCCCCACGTCGGCATTTCCCCTACACACTACTAGGAGGCAATGGCATGCAATCTTGCTGCTCCATTTGTTTTTTCACTCTCGGACCGAAAGCCACCAAGTGTCTCTGAACGACATTTTCATGCGACTTGCAACTCGACATAACTCGGCAACCGGAGGTCGAATCGACGAACCATCGACTCCGTTTCTCTCCTGGCATGCGATTACCTCTAGGTAGCCCTCTCCCCTATGTTTTCATGGCCTAGTGACTTCATTGTGCATTCCTTTTGTAAACTAGGGTTTGTCTCAGTTTCCATCAATGCAATCTCGCATAGTTGGGTCAACTCCGCAAAACCCTCCACCAAGCAAGTGTTGGTAGCGGTCCCACGTCGGCATTGCCCATACACACTACCAGGAGGAAACAACATGCAATCTTGCTGCTCCATTTTTTTTTTCGCTCCCAGACCGAAAGTCACCAAGTGTCCATGAATGACATTTTCATGCAACTTGCAACTCGACATAACTCGACAACCGGAGGTCGAATCAATGAACCATCGACTCCGTTGCTCTCCTAGCATGCAATTATTCTTGTACCAAAGTATAATCCAACAAGAATATGCCTAAGCTACGCTTACAAATTACAAACCAACTAGGGTTTCATGAACTAGACACCCCATAATAAAACTAGGGTTCACAAATTGAGACATGGAACTAAAAATTAGGGTTTTATGAACTCTGTAGGTTTAGATCATGTACCTAGGCTATGCACATACATGAAACAAAATGAATAGGCTATGCATGTATACATGATAATTTTTTATAATTGCTACTTTTAAGGTTGATTGGTCATATGTAAAAATTGGCATAAATATTCATAAACTTGACATACAAGAGAACTTTTGGCATATGAAGATGATGAAGAGAAACTTGACTCGAGAGCATGTTATTTTCTAATTTCTATTTGGTGGTGTCTAAAGACACCGATTGTTCTTGGCACCTCCAATGTGCCATAAATAGTGTTTGTATCCTAGGCACACGAAAGGATAAACATTAGTACTCTCATAAGAAAATAAATAAAATGTGCAAACATTATTTATAGATAACTCACCTGAGGTTGTAGGATCATGTTTATAACTTGTCCAGTATCCTTTGAATAGTAAATTATGTCTGTGAATGGTATCCGACAATCACAAATTAGTACATTGGGAATAAACTGAAGGATAAATAATTGAAATTATGCTTCAGCACACACTTTAAGGATTAAATTTAACGCACCTGACAATCTAGCCACATTGGACAATCTAGTAACAGTTGACAATGCACTCACTCGAGTAGTCCATCTGGATCATCTCTGTTGCCGATGGTGTCCGTCAATCTCTCATGCTCCAAATGAGGTAGCAAGTATTGTACATGTGACCTATTTTTGTTCGAAATTGTGCACAGCTTGATGTTTATACCAACTACCAGGTTGGTGAAGTGGTAGACAATAGCTCCTGCTTTATAATCCTGATATACATACCCACCCTTCCTTTTTTGTTTTGCTGCTAGTGTCAGGTACTCCCCTTTTATAACCATCGAGCCAGTTGGGTATTCAATATTTCCATCATCTGTAACAGGTTCGAGAAGGGTTTGTTTTCCCTCTAAGCAATGTGCCAACCAATAGTCAGAACCCCATTCATTATTTTTGGGGCAACCACTGCATATATCTAACTTGTGAAAGGAAATTGAAAAAGGTTAAAAATACATAAATATTAAAAAAGGTCTTGCATGTAACATAAATAAAATTTCTTTCAATGTAAAGGCTTGTAGTGATTTAGGTACTACTAATTTATTTTGTTTGTACCTGCTTGTATGAGATCCGATATTTGATCATAGTCTGTAGAAATATATGTCTGATCATCTTCCAAATGGTCTATTTCATTAACCCCGTTGAAATTGGTGCTAAGTGTCACTCGATCCCATGTATAAACTGTATCTGTATACTCACAATCATCCCATTCATCTATGCTACAATAACTGCAAAAGTAAGCCTTCAATCTTGTACAAATTTGTAGGGCCAAGTTGTCTGAGCTTCTAATTGAATGAAAACCTCAAGTTCCATGCATTGTGTTCACCCGATGTGTTTAGGATCGGTCCACGTCTATCACCTCCCAGAATATTCTCCACACTAGGTGTTTCCTTGTTGCTTATTCTCCCATCACAAGTGCACACCATTCGACTATAGATGAAGCATCTCAAAGGGGAGCACCTGTAAACTTCATCTCTTCCCTTCGAAGGGTAGCTTTTATGCATGCACCAGCACCATCGTGCTATAATCACAGTATGGCATTCATTTCTAATCTATGTTAATTAAACCCTTCCTGTACTAGAGTACATCAACTTATGGTGAAAGAAAAAATACAAGAGAACATATTCATCATTCCATATAATTTATTCATTCATTCAATGTATAGAAAAAATCTGTCAATTCAACAATCTATCCTCTGTAACAGCTATTTGATTCCTAAGATGCATCTAGAAAACTTATAATAACATTCACATACAGTTTGCAGAATAAGATTAACAGTTTGAAATAAAATAACAAGTAGAACCTGATAAATGGATAGGGCGCACAAACACCCAAATAGGACCATTCCTCCGAACCTGCTCCAAAAACCAACCAATATCACTTGCTTTTGGACCCTCGAGCATGTTAGCTAAAACACCTAGATGAAGAACTGTGTAGAAGCAAGAAATTCAGGTTGTACTTTAGCAATCAAGAAGACTTGCATACAAACCACTCATAAGTACTTCAACAATCATGAAGACTTGCATACATAGCTCTACCTCTACACTTAGCAGGAATAAGATAGTCTTACTCTGCAACTCATTACTTAGCATCCCCTCATCGAATCTCTCGTGGGATTAGTTCTAACACCACAAGGAAAATTTCTCTCGTCAGAGAATATGTGAGCTCCTGCTCAAATTCGATGGCTATATAAAGATTGCCTAGGTCTTTAGTGGTTAGTTTACATTCAATGAGCCATCAGCTCAGTTCCACCATCCTTGGGGAACATCACCACATTTTTAGGGTAGTTGTCCCATAACAATGGCTAGTAAATGAGCTTAGATGTTGTCACTTGTCCATTGCCTTCTACACCAGATTCCATTCCTCCTAGTGGGTCAGTGAACACTCTTTCAATAGTCTCTTTGGGTTAGTGTCTCCTATTTTAATTTATTCAAATAATAATATTATTCATTTACAGTCATCTTTGACCACTTGGTCAATAATATAAAACTTTACAATAAAAGTTAAAGTAATTTTTTCCAATGACATAAAATGTCTTAAGTACTAGGTAGGTTACAGTTTGGTTATGGGATTTGATCCCATCCTATGAATTTTCTAAAATGTATAAACCATGTGTAATTAAAGGGTTACTTTGATTTCGTTTGGCTTGGTCAGTCTATGAAATGTATCGACCTACCTAAGCGTGATTGTGAAGAATGTCATTCTAGTTGTTTAGCTTAGTTGATAGCGATTTAATTTGGTAGAACTTGATTATTAGGTGCAGGTATATAATTTGGTTTGATGCTTGGCCAAATGCAATAAGCGTGGATCTTATCCTATGGATACTGCTTGATATTTTATTCTACAATTATTCCTTTAATTTAGATAACTAATATGTAAACAAGTCCCAACTCTACCTGTGTATCTCTATGGTTGAAATTAAATGTTGAAAGAAGCATGGCTTTCTAGCCAATGTTGGGTTCTATAAGTAGCAATCTAGAATGTTGAAGGCATGGGTTGACCTAGAATTGATTTACTGTTTTGGCATAAAACGATTTTGTAGAAGAAGATTCTAAGGTTTTAAGAGAAAAAAAATGGATAATTCGATTTTAAATTTGAATGTATGAATGATTAACATTATTGTTTAAGTTTGATTAAAGTGTGTTTTCTTTCCAGAATGATTTGATGATTTAAATATTATAATTATTGGTTCTTGTTATTTAAAAATTTAAATGTTGTTGCAAGAATTTCTATGACTTGGTTTGAAGGATTAATGTTCTAGGTTTTAAAATAAAAGTGCAGAAAAGAAATTCTATCTAAAACTATTTTTAAACAGTAATTTAAAAAAAAATTACAGAGCTAAGATTTGTTTATAAAAGAAAATCCTAACACATAACCTAGGTGGCATGACTAAAAAGTTATGTCGATAGCTAGAAGAAATAAGATTATTGAATAGGGTTTATGCAGGAAGAATTTACAGTTATTTAATGGAGAGTCCTATTCATTACATTATTTAACCTGTAATTTAAATGCGAATAGAAACAACATTAATTATGAAATAGAGGGTAAACCTCTTACCTAAACTATACTTGATTGGATCTCCTTTAACACCTGCACACTTTAGACACTAGTTAATGGAAAATATTTATGCTCAACTCACCTATGGAATGATAACCAAATAACTTTGGAAGTGCCACGTTCCTCCCAACCTTGACCCGTAACCATTCCTGGTTCTAAATTGGACCCCTTCAAGCTATCTCCCACATGCAAGAAAAACTAGAGAACCTAAGGAAGACAACTGATTCTAATTCAATCCTAGTATAATCCTCTTCCAAGTTTCAAAGACAAATTTTCTCTCTTGCTACCATAAAGAATGATAATAAGATAGATGCCTCTATTTCGAAATAGTTCTTGTATTTATAGGAAATATTTGGAATGAGAAATTCAGTTAATATTATTATTTTTAATAATAACTTCAATTTAACTCATAGTTTGAATTATATAATATAATTAAAAGGTTTTACTTTAATTATAAACTTTAGTTTATCTAGGACTTTTAATTTGTTCATGTTTGAATTTATTAATGGAACTTTATATTTTATTTATTTAATTTATATGAATGAGAACAGTTATATGTATAATCCTTTTAAGTGGATATATTTATTTTACTTTATATAACTATGTGTCCTTTATTATTCTCATATATTTTTATATCTATATATAAATAATATCTTTTATATATATACATATATTTTATGTATACCACTTATGTACATAAGTGAGGCTCTTTATAAATACTCATTTTGATTTATTTAAGTAGTTATATAGCATTATATCTTTGATTCTTTATTAAATAAGGTCAACTCTTTTGACAAGGCCTTTGGTAGGCTTAGATGGTCTACTAGGTTAGGTATCCCTAGATCCCTTGCATGTTGGATTACCTTGTGTTCCATGGTAGTTTCCTCAGTCCTTGATGAGAGATGATCTGTGATTCAATTAGTCAAATTAAACAAGTATGATGACTGGTGGTGCTATTCAAAGTCTTCCTCAACTCAACACCCTTTTAAGTAAAGTAACCCCAAGTGCTATTCAAAGATTATGCTCAACACTCTTCAACTGCCGTTGCTCTAGTACAATTACAGAGCGCCTCTCTCAACACTAGTACTAGGATGTAATTGTAAGTTACACCCAGGGATACAATGGCCAAAGATCCGATGCTCTAGAGCTTATGCTCAACATCAAGTTGGAGTGCTCTAAGGATTATGCCCAACACTCTATTTACATTGGGGCTTACACCCAACACATAATAAAACTCATCTATGTACATCGGGGCTTACACCCTGCACATAGGTCATCCATGTGACCCAGAGCCTATGCTCAACACATCATAAGAGTCAGTCATGCATACCAGAACTCTGTACAATATATAACAAAGATCATCTCAGTATATTAGGGTTTGTACCCAATCACATAATAAACATCAATCAAGTACATCAGGGCTTTATGCCGAGTACATAACAATAATATGCATATGTCACAATCCATGCCCAAATATGTATATCTATAACCAAGGTAAATCATGTGCATCGGGGCTTACACCCAGCATATATAAGAAAAGTAAAACATGTGCATTGGGGCATACACAAGGTCTATATGTATCATCAAAATAAATCATGTGCATCGGGGCTTATCCCCAATATATAGAATAATCATAATCAACAAAATTTGGGATATTGCATACATAGAGTAAGAGCTCGCAATCTGGGCGTTTAGCCAGTACAGAGTAAAGCGATGGGGATCCACCCACTCTGGTGAGAGGACATCATTTGAATCAAAAATTAAGTTTAAATACATTTCCACGAGATCTAGGTGAAGGCGCAATCTATGATAGAGTTTCAATTAAAAGAAATATGCAGCGTATAACTCAAGTCTCGAAAATGGAAGTATGGATTGAATTTGTAATTTTGAAATTGGAAGGTTTGCATATCGATCCACAATGATGTTTCCTAATCCAATCGAATAGTAAGCACAGAAAGATGAGTACAATCCATAGTGGTTTCCCTAGATTCGATGGATCAATAATTATAAGCAGAATATTAGTTAATAACGACATATGCGATTTGGTTGTGAAGGGTCAACAATTCTTTAATAGAGATCTGGTGATGGATGTCAGTGTTAGCTGGGTTTGTAGACATTTTAACTGCTCTGGATATTTATAGAGAGTTTAAGGTAAATAATCACATTATACACAATGCACAGGGTAGTGGTACACATAAACACGACCAGGCGTGAAGGCATGATTGCTTAAAGAAGATGCCATAAAAATGCTATGGGGAAGTTAATAGTAGAGATCCAAGTGATCGAGGAGTGAAAATGTGGTACCTAGACAGAGATGAATACATACTCAGAGTTTGATCTGGAAATCAATTCTACAAAGGAAGAGATGGGTACATACTTAGATTCGATTTGGAAATGAATGTTACACAAACATAGATGGGTACAAACTCAGATTCGATCTGGAAATGAATGCTACACAAATAGAGATGGGTAAATCCTATGAATATTAAATATTGTATTAAATTAATCAGTAAATTATTAATTTGTTTAATTGAAGGTACGTAACCCTTCTTAAGAATTCTCAAACCTTATAAAAGGTGAGCTCTTGTAAAGCGTTAAAGCATCTTATCAATTCAATAATATATATCTTATTCAATATGGATCTCGGGTCCTAGTTTTTCTACTGCATTTGGTATAAGAGCGGAACACTCCTCCATCTGAGCTCGGATTCGGCTCACAATCAGAGCGGATTCTCTCCTGCACTCTGAGCTCAGACTCGGCTCATCGATTCCTACTTAAGTTCGGATTCGGCTTATCACTTACCACCACTCGTTTCTCACTCACCACACCATCTTCCTCTTTTCCACCTACTACACTCCATCCACGCTCCCCTCCACTCGTTCCACTCCCACGTCCTACTCTAGCTCCCACGCACTTCACCCTCGACCCCCCCTCCACTTCTCCTTACCCCCCCACCAGCTCCATGTCCCTTACTCCCTCTTGGCTCTCCTCTACACCTACAACTCCCTCTCCCGTGACTGCTCACGCCGCCCTGCCCGTGCTAAAAATTCCCACACTATGGCATCTCCCTCCGGCACCCTCTCTTCCTTGGGTCCACTCTCCCTCGTGCGCCATCCTCCCACTGCTGTGCATTCCATCCTCCCACTGCTGCTCATCCCCTTCCTTCATGCCTCCACTCTTCTCTTCTCGCCATCTCGCCACCGCCACACTTGAAAACTCACAGCAGCTCCTCACCCACGTTCCTCTCAACCAACCGTGACCCCCATATCTCCACGCCCTCCCACTTGCTCGCCCTTCCACCGGTTCCTCCCCCACCCTCCGGCCTACAACCTCAAACTCCCTGTCAAACCTCCGCCACTCATACTCCACTTCTCCAACTCCCTGTCAAACCTGCCACACTCCCTCATTCAAACTCCTTCACGTAAAACCTAATTTTTAATAATAAATTAAATATTATTATACTAATATTTAATTTTATTAAATAATATATATATTAATAGTATTATCCTTTAAACTATTAATATAATATTACTCTCTTCCAATATCATATTTTTCATAAGTTAATTATTACTAAACAATAATTAGCTTAATTGTCAAGAGTCTTTCGTCTCCAAAACCAAAATTGCATCCAAATATTCACCTCCCCACACCAGGACAAGAACCATGGCCGAGTTACGAGACCGACTAGAAAAATTAGAAAAAGACCAAATTAGAGATTTAAAAATTTTCGAAGGTCTAAACTCTAGAATGGACAAACTTGAGAAAGTGTTTCAAGAAGATTTAAAGGAATAGATGAAAAATAACAATGCCGTGCTTAAAAAAGAAATCAAAGATGAAGTTGTTCTAGTACTAGAAAGAAGGTTGAGTGAAAAATTTGACACTCTGAACGAAAAACAAAAAGAGTTGGATGAAAAAATGAGTGTTATGACTCAAAACATAAACACCATAACCCAGAATTTGAGCACCTTGACGCAAAACCATAATATATTAATGGAGATGTTACAAAGACTAACGCCTAAGACAGATCAAGTTAGGAGTCCAGACATGCTAGATGCCTCATTTCATATTTTCACACAGGAAGCACTTGCCAAGAATCAAGAAGAATTGCAAAAAGAAATAAAGATTAACAATGTGACGCTTAAGCAAGAGATAGAAACAAAAGTACTGCCAGATATGGAGGCACGATTAAATAGCCAAATAGAGGCTATCAGTAAGATAGTAGAGAATAAAAAAGACAAAAATCACCACCAACAATGAAGCAGTTCAAATATGTCACTTACGTCATCCAGTAGTTCCGATCCACCATCAAACCATAAAGCAAAAGGGAATCAATATCACCCTTACATAGTGTACCCACCTAAGGCAAAAATAGAGTTGTCAAAATACAATGGAAGTGAAGACCAATGCGTTGCTTGGCTAAACAAAGCAGAAGAATACTTCGACATTTACAATATTCAATCTAAAGAGGAGAAGGTGAAATATGCGTCAATGCATATGGAAGGGTACGCCTATAATTGGTACTTATGGTGGAAGAGAGATAATTTTGCCTACATGTGGAACTTGTTCAAAAATGATTTTTTTAATAGGTTTCAAGGAATCAAGGAAGATGAGTTTTTCAGTAAACTTACGAGATTACAACAAGTTGGAAGTGTTGAGAAATTCACACATCAGTGGGAATCCTTATCGACATGAGCATTTGGGTTGTCTGACAAGCAAAGACTTGAAACCTATTTAGGAGGTCTTAAACCGTACCTCCAAAAAGAGTTAAAGTTACACGACATACCTAACGTAGAGGTAGCAAGACATAAAGCAAAAGTCGTAGAACGCAAACTGGAAGGAATAAAAACAAGAGGCGACAACCATTATCGACAAGAAAAAGAGACACAGTGTAGGTACTGTGAAGATACGTGGTCACCCGGCCATCAATGCCACAAACCTCAATCATATGCCTATGAAATGGAAAATAGATCAAATCCATCTAACAGTTACTCTGATAATAGAAAGAAGAAGAAAAACATATGTCGTCGATGCAGTGATGATTGGATCCCAGGCCATAAATGTAGGAACAATCAGACAATACAGTGCAAAATCATCAATGGAAAGGAAGTGCAAGTCTCTACACAAGAAATTGCATCCAACTCTAATACTGACATTGAATCTGAATTAAGGACGACATTAGGAAAATACTCAAGCTTTGAGGACAAAGTTTTCCAAAAGGGGAAGGCAATGCTATGAATATTAAATATTGTATTAAATTAATCAGTAAATTATTAATTAGTTTAATTGAAGTGAGGTAACCCTTCTTAAGAATGCTCAAACCTTATAAAAGGTGAGCTCTTGTAAAGCGTTAAAGCATCTTATCAATTCAATAATATATATCTTATTCAATATGGATCTCGGGTCCTAGTTTTTCTACTGCAGTAAAAGCTCATATTCGATCTAGAAATCAATGCTACACAGACAGTGATGAATACACACTCATATTTCGATTGAAAATTTATGCTACACAAACAGAGATGGATAATTACTCAAGTTCGATCTGTAAATTTATGCTACACAGATAGAGATGGATAATTACTCCAATTCGATCTGGAAATCAATGCTACACAGGTAGAGATGGATAATAGCTCAAATTTGATCTGGAAATCAATGTTACACCGGCAGATATGGGTACAAACTCATATTCGATCTGGAAATGAATACTACACAAACATATATTTGATCATTATAGACAAACAGATTCATGTCACTCATAAACCTGGCAGCATTTTTCGACCATACAAGAATTATTGATAGATATTTTAATGGTTACACATACAGGGGTGTGATTTCTATGAGCTGGGTGTTATTACGTTTCCATATCTGGGTATAAACAGAGTTATGCTAGATAATTAACAAAGCCAACCGAATAGCCTATAGATTCTAGAAACTGAATTCTAAACATAACTATTTGAATCATTCAATAAATATAATTTTCATAGGTCCGAATCTAATTATTCCATCCTAGTATAACACATGAAATATCATTAAATAAATACATGCATTCCTATTTCACATACTCAGCCACAAAGGATTTAACAAATGTAAATGTGGCATTAATTAAATAAACTTGATTTTGACGATTGATCGTACGGTGGCAAGCGCATTCGAGTATCGTCCAATCCAGATCAATCATTGCTTGACGATTCACCGAAGACCCCTCGGTTAACCTCCCTACCATATCGGGGTTACTCTTCTTCTCCCAGAACCCCCGAGCAAGTGGGGTTGTAAGAACGTGCAATGCCTTGGCTTTCCGTTGGGATCTCCCAATCCCTGAACAAGCTATCAACCCAACTCAAAGGAACCACACTTTAACCAAAAATATCTATTACGTTGCCTGTCCAGCACTAGGGAGAAAGAGAGTCCTTTCTCCTTCTCCTCCCTTTCTTTTATATCCAAAACTTGCATGCCAAGTGTCTCTTCGTGCAAAAATATTCTTTAATTTAATAATTCTCTTAGTATTTATTCTCATGCAACATGTGTCACTTTAACTTAAGTGTGCACCTAATTTCCCTAAATCAGTGGAAAGTAGGTGTAGTGGTCTCTACATGATTTTTAGTTATGTTTTGCTCCATAATTATGTATTCAATATTCTTCCTCATTCACCTTTGTTCTAGTAAAGATGGACATAAATCTATTCCACATTTTTCTTTCTAAAATAATATAATATAAAATATTTCTTTTATTAAATCTTTCATCTATTTCAAATTTTCTCTTTTTCCAAAATAATAATAATAAAATGAATTTATTTATTTTGTTAGATTTCCTAAAATTCAGTGTAGGTGATTTTAATTATGTATTCATAATTAAATGAAAAGTAATCCTTTTTCCATTTTTGTCTAGGTACCCCTTCGGTGGCTCCTTCTGACAATCGTCTTTTTTCTCTGGTGGGGAGAATTGTGTAGTGATCGGGGAAATGTTACTGCGATATCTCGACTACACTTCCTTAGATAATAAGGATGGATGAGGGATAAGTATCTCCTTCTCACATTCCCCTCAACTCATCGTATGCGACCAAGTCATTGTGGCCTCGCCCATATGGAACATGCTTAGCTGGGAGAGCTCACAAGCTTCCGACCCATGCGTGGAGTGCTAATTCAGGTTTGACAACTCGTCGTCGTACCCCTATGTATTTTTCTCGCTCTTGCGAGCCCTATTTTCCATTGTGAGTCAGTTGGTAAATAGTTTTACCTGCTATTGCACACACACACACTCAGAGCACACATTAAATAGCATTGCACCATGAAATCATTTCATCATACGTCATCATAATATCTCTGTCATACAAGTATATCTATCATTCATCATTTTCATTATAAAATATTTTCATGATTCATCATAATATCTGAGTGAGTCGAGTATATCTATCATTCATCATTTTCATTATAAAATCTTTTCATCATTCATCATAATATCTCAGTCAGTTGAGCATATATTTCATTCAATCATTTCTATTTCATAATTTCTCAATCTAGCATATATCATCTAATCACTTTCATTTCCTAGTCTCTCAATCAGTTGAGCATATATTTCATTCAATCGTTTTGATTTCATAAAATAATATCAAAGAAAATTCCATGGTTCATGTTTTATTTAGCCTCGGACCACTTCAAAACTAGTGCCCTAAATAGTTTAACTAGTTAAAGTACTGAGTCGGGGCATTACAAGATGTAGTTAGTATGTTCATATTTTATGCATAGAATTACTGGGTTTAGTTTCTGTTATTTTACAGCTAAGTATTTTTTTAATTTATGTACTGTAATAGCAATGTTAATGATTATTACAATTTTACATAATAGAATTTCTTTTGTATATAAACCTAGTGTTTATATTGAATACATAATATATTACTGTGCTAAATAGAAAGAGGTAATATTTCTAATGTTTATATAGCTTTAAATGACCTCTTATGAAACACACAGTATCAAAGAAGTAACATAACAAAGTATGCCAAATATATTACCACATAGGAATTTATATACAAATCCAAATGGCTTGAATAATATTCACAATTATAATCAAACAAACACTTATATATCGAGTCAAACAAGCTTCGTTTGAGGTGAAGGATTTAAGAGCCGAAATGCTTTCACCTTATAACATAGTGAGTAGAGCCAAATGGGTTATTATTCATATAACAAAGTATTATATAGATGAATCCGTAAGGCTCAAACGTGATTTTATTTCTTGTCCAAAAGTATAAAAATCAAACATTATTGTAGAGTTGAGAGGCTGAGAAAAAAATCATGGAATCATGTAAAAAACAACGTCATCGCTCATACAATAGAATAGAACAAGATAAACACATCAAATCAAATCAAGCTTCGTTAAGAAGTAAAAAATTTATAAGAGAAGAAAGGATTTCTAATTTATTTTTAAATAGAGTTCGAAATACTGAACGGCTTCATACATTATATAAAAATGTTAAAACGACTCTGAGGGAAGTTGTATGGCTCCCCTCATCTTACGTGAATCATGTAATAAGTAAATAAAGGAAAAACGTTACTCATTCGATGGACGTCATTCAAGTATGGAGTATGCCACTTCTATTTTCTCCATGGAAGAAACAAGAAGCCGGCGCCTACCTATTTCCAAAACCGATACCATTGCGTCCATGTGACCACATGCCAAAAAAAACAAAACGAATATGATTGGGGTTATTGACCAAGATTGTAATGACCAAATAGTAAGCTTAGTGTCCATAATCACTTACAAGATTTATGTTAATACGGGAATGCTAGGAGAGCGTCGGAATTCCGATGCAGAGGCGTCTTCCCATGATTTACCCTGCATATACATAATAGACAAGTTAAAACTTCTATATATATATATATAAAAACTCAAAAATAAATATATGTCAAAACCTTATGAAACAAAGCTTGGAGTTTACCTCTAGAATTCAGAGTCGATGGTGAAGGTAGTGGACAAAATCTCATTCCGTTTTGTGTATCCGTTGTTTCACGTCGAATACTAGAAGTATAGATAACAACACTTTAAACATTTCAAACCCTACAGGATACATAGGAATGCATGTACAAATGATTTATGGGATTTGTTAAAATCAATATGTATACATTTTATAAACCCTGCTAATACTATTTTAAAACTATCAATAGAGGGTCGAAGAAGGGAAGGAAAACCCTTACCATCTTTTCCATGAAGCATGCGAAACAAAGTCATCATTGAAAGAAAAAATGAAAATTATGGTGGTACCCAATGCCTTCGTCACCAAACTGGGTTCACATAAAAATTATAACAACACCCAGTGAGCGAGTATGAAGTTCATGAGCGCTTCATTGGTAGAACCACGATGCTCTAGAACTCTTTAATGATAAATAGAACTTCATAGTCAAACTCTAAGAGATTATATTCTACAGAGCTAAAACACAGAGTCAAGCTTCGAAAACACAGATTCAAGCTTTCACACATTACAGAGATAAATAAAACTACAGAGTCAAACTGAAACAAAATAATATTGGAAACCAGAGGGGAAAACCCCCATGAAGCATTACGAACACTCCACGAGGAGGTCGTATATGCTCACGATTGCTAGCATTGTCATCAAGTAGTATGCTATCATTGTATCATGATTGCAAACAATATTTTAACAAGGGAAAGCTCTACAGCGCAATGGCATAACCCCAATGCCATGAAGGAACAAATGGAGAACCGATCAAACTTTCTCGACAATACATTGGGAGATCGGTTACAATATCAAGAAAGGAATTCCATGGTGCACAGCAAGCTACGTGAAGGGGCAAGTTGGTACAACCAACCTACGTAAGTGCCATCACATGGCTCTACCAACCCAATCCATGTTGGCACCTCGCTGTGGTCCTACAATAACCAATGCAAAACAAAGTATTTCATAACGAAATCATAATGTATAATTCGTAGATATTCATTAATTACAGTTTATGATATATCATAACTATAGTATAACATTCGCCAATGAATAAGGGTCTCTGTCAAGCAAATTCGACTTGATATAGTCATGATCATGAGAACTACCATAGATTTAAATCAATACTAAAATGTAGAAATCCTATGGTTGCTCACGTTGATATATATATTATTTATAAGGTGAGGTTGATAACCATATCGTGAACCTAGTGATGGGTTACTTATGGCATTATAATTATATTGCTATATATAATTCATGCATAGGATTAATAATCCAAGAATTCATAGTATGAAGACTATGGCAACAAATGAAGAACACACACACACACACACACAGATATATATATATATATTAGGGACTCTTGTTCCATTTAATTATATTCTTGCATAAGACGACTAGTTGAAACGATGATCTAGAGATCAACACGATAATATTATGCAAAGAGAGAATAAATCAAAGTTTAAATTATAAATACAAGTAGGTCCAAGTTAGGTATTGGTCCTTGAAATTTGAGTAATCACACAGAACCTACCTTTATTCTGCAAGAACGACTTTAAACTTTGTAATGATTTCACAACACAATTTGTACCTGTGGACGGTGCAATGCTGAGATGTGCATTCTCCTTATTCCACTTGTATTCCTGCGACAAAGGAATAATGTCATCATAAAATACTTAGATAATTTTTATTTATTTAGTAAAATTTGGGTTGTGACAAATTGGTATTAGAGCACAGTTACAAACACTAGGCCTGAAAATAGGCTCAACACGTATGGTCATGGTGATACAAAAATAAAACTGACTTATGTTTTCTTTATATATTTCAGGAACAAAAATATAACCTCTATTTGGCAGAAAATGGAAGGAATAGAAGCATCTTCTGAAGAAGGATCACATCATAGGGAACAAGAAAATAATGAACAAAAAAATATTAATGACGATAACCTATGGGTAGATCGGAATGAGACCATAAATGATAATCAATCTGAATTTTTACAAACTGTAAAAGAATTAAAGGTATAATTATGAAGTGTGAAAGAAGATAATGAATGTATCCTTAAGGCACAAGAAGAGTTAAACAATGTTCTGCTTACTAAAATACATGAGAAAGAAACAGTAAAGAACCAACCTGTGGATGAAGAAATTATGAAAACTGCATCATATAAACGTAGAGCAAGAAAATGAAAATTTTCTAATAATTAAACTGATTCATTTAGTGGAAGTTCAGTAAGGAAACATGAGTAGAAATATAATACCAGTGAAAGTAGTGACAGTGAACAAGTCAAGAAAAAGAGTAAACACTACGAAGAAATTACTGGGGAATTTAAGAAAATAAAAC
The DNA here is from genome assembly GCA_027924585.1 of Larix kaempferi. NCBI lineage: Eukaryota > Viridiplantae > Streptophyta > Pinopsida > Pinales > Pinaceae > Larix > Larix kaempferi. Next base: position 22,995,256 of record BSBM01000767.1, on the reverse strand, counting down.
CACCTATCTTTAACAGTGATGTAGAAACCAGAGAAGAAGCTAAAGCATGGTTGTCCAGAATGCATAAGTACTTTCATATTTATAATTAATCTATAGAATTAAAGGAAAAACTGGATATTTATAATCTATCTGAAAAGGAATATATATGGTGGCAAGACATTAAAAAGGCAAAAAATATAAAAGAATGTCAAGTAACAAGGAACTCTTTTAAGTAACTGTTTAAAATGAAATATTTATCTGAACAGTATTATGAAGAGAAGGCTAAATAATTTTATTATTTGAAACTTGGAACACTAACTATGAAGGAATTATGCAACAAGTTTTTAAGTTTACTTCGATATGTATCCTACATTATTGAAGAGAAACCGAAAGTACAACATTTTCTAAGTTGTTTTCTTGTAATATATAAAGAAAGGATTGAGTATGATAATCCTAAAACTTTGGATGATGTAATGAGAAAGGAAAAGTTCTGCTATGAACAAATTAAAAACAGCAAATATAACATACCAACCTGGAAAGGAAATAATTATGATCAAAAGAAAAGAGGAACTAAGTTTTTCAGAAATACTGGAAGTAACTATAAAGGTTATCAAGGGAATAATTACAAAAATAGACCTCAAAATGTAATGAATGACAAAGGAAGAGATGTACCTGCTACTTATAACAAATTTAATAATCCAAAATAATCTTTGAAATCCTTGGAGTGTGGGGAAACACACTACTTCAAAGATTATCCAAAGATAAGAAAGTATGTTAATAATTTACATTCTATATAAAAAGATTCTATTGTAGGAGATGTATCCAAAAGCATACCAAGGATCAACGCAGCATTGGAGAATCGACAAGAAGATCATCAATTGACAATGGTAGAAATCGAATGTATGTTAAAAGACAAACCTATTTCTATGTTGATAGATCCAGGTGCATGTTTGAGTTATATATCTCCTAGATTGGTAGAAGCATGTAAACTTCAACAAGATACGTTTGAAAAGTCAGGGCTAGTTCAGCTTGCTACTGGAAAGAAAAGGAAAATAACTGACTTTGTTCAAGATTGTGAGTTTTCAATGAATGAATTCAAGACACGTGCAGATTTGAATGTTTTACCCTTAGGATCATATGACCTCTTAATAGGAATGGACTGGTTATAAAAATACATAGTGATTCTAAACTGCTATGATAAATCTTTTACATGCATTGATGAAAGAAACAATTCTGTTATCATAAAATGGATTCATAAGAAAGTTATGATTAGAGAAATTTCTGCTTTACAAATGAAAAGACCAGTTTGAAAAAGTTGTAAAGTTTATGTTTTTCATATACTTGATGATAGAGATAAAATTGATAGAATTGATATAAATGATATTCTCATATTGAAAGAATTTAAGGATATTTTTTCCGGAAGAAATTCCTGGATTACCTCCTCAAAGAGAGATAGATTTTACCATAGATCTCATACTAGGAGTCATACCAGCTTCGAAACCTCCTAATAGAATGAATATACTGGAATTAAATGAACTCAAATATTAGATTCAAGAACTAATTGACAAGAAATATAACCGACAAAGTGTATCCCCCTTGGGGAGCATTGTAATATTTGTGAAAAAGAAAGATGGTACTTTAAGATTGTGCATCGATTATGTTCAACTAAATAAGATGGAAATTAAAAATAGATACCTGTTACCACAGATTGATGATTTATTTGATCAATTGATAGGAGCAACTATATTTTCCAAAATAGATTTGTGATTGGGATATCACCAAGTAAGATTAAAAGATGTAGATATTTATAAAATTGCTTTTAGGACCAGATATGGTCATTATGATTTTGTTGTGATTCCCTTTGAGTTGAGAAATGCACCAGCAGTGTTTATATGCTTATTGAATAGTGTATTGAGTAAATACGTAGATAAATTTGTTGTCGTATCTATCGATGATGTATTAATTTACTCTAAAAACGAAAAAGAACATGAAGAATTTTTTAAAATTGTATTACAAGTATTATGAGAACAAGAACTTTATGCAAAATTCAGTAAGTGTGATTTCTTTAAAGATAGAATTCAGTACTTAGGACACGTAATAACTAAGGAAGAAATATCAGTTGACCTTGATAAAATAAAATCCATAATGGAGTAGCCAAATCCTAAATACATATCTGATATACGATCTTGTATGGGAATCACAAGATATTATTGAAAATTTATTGAAGGATTCTCGAAAATTGCATACCCTATAACTTCTTTACAGAAGAAAGGAAATAAGTTTGACTTGAATGATAAATGCAAAGATATTTTTAATAAACTAAAACACTTGTTAACAACAGATCCTATTTTAAAGATTGCAGATCCTAACAAATAATTTATTATTTCCACAGATGCATGCAAGGAAGGTTTAGGTGGAGTATTAATGCAAGATAATTATGTTGTGGCCTATGAGTCTAGAAAACTAAAAGAGCACATGAAAGAAATTATGCAACTCACGATTTGGAGTTGGCTGCTATAATACACACATTAGAAATGTGGTGACATTATCTCATTGGTAGGCGATTTCTACTAAAATATGATAATGTTACTGTAAAATATCTATTTGACTAGCATAATCTAAATGTAAGGTAAGCAAGGTGGTTGTATTTTCTAAGTGAATATGATTTCGAAATAAAACACATCAAAGGGAAAGAAAATAAAGTAGCAGATGCTTTGAGTCGTCATGATAATATGTTGTTTGTGACTACAAGTAGTATTTACGAAATAGATTTAGAGATAAAAATACAAACAACAGCAAGAAATGATGATGAATACCCGAAATTAAAAGATAAAACAATAGAAAATGAAGCAAGACAAATAAAAACAGATTTTAAGTTGAGCAGAAAAACATTATTGATGTATAAGGACAAGTTGTATGTACCTAATTCTATAGAAGTGAATATTTTAATTCTGAATGATATGCATAAGACACCTTATTTAAGACATCCTAGATACCAAAAAATTATTACCATGTTGAGAAAAGAATTTTATTGGCCTAATATGAAAAATGAAGTTGTAGAATATATAGCTAAATGCATGGAATGTCAGTAAGTTAAAACAGAACATCAGCATCCAACAGGGTTATTGCAGCCCTTACCCATTCAAGATTTGAAGTGGGAGGTCGTTAGTATGGACTTTATAACATGTTTTCCTAAAAATGCTAAACATAATGATTCTATAATGGTTTTTGTAGATAAGTTGAGTAAGGAAACACATTTTATTCCTGTTAAATCTACGTACAAAGCTATTCATATTGCTGATATATTTATGAGAGAAATTTTCAGATTGCATGGTGTACCTAAGATAATAGTTTCTGACAGGGATACAAAGTTTACAGGAAATTTTTGGAAGGATTTGTTTAAAGGGTGAGATACTAAACTAAATTCCAGTACATATTTTCACCCTCAAGCAGATGGACATACAGTAAGAGTAAATAAGATCTTAGAAGACATGCTTAGAATGTATGCTATGGATAAACCATGAAAATGGGAAGACTATTTACATTTGGTTGAATTTGCTTATAATAACGATTTTCAAGCATCTACTAAGATGAGTCGATTTGAAATACTTTATGGACAAAAATGTAATACTCCAATTTCTTGGAGTAGTCTAGTTGACAAATTAATGTTAGGTCCTGAAGTGTTGAATGATATAGAACTAACCGTGAAATAGGTACAACAAAACTTGAAGATAGCTCAAGATAGACAAAAGAGCTATGCAGACTTAAAGGGAAGTCAAAGAGAGTTCCAGGTTGGGTATCACGTTTATGTAAAAATTAAACGAAGGAATATTTCCTTAATATTGGGGAAGTGTGCTAAACTAGCACCCAGGTACTGTGGCCCTTTTGAGATATTAGATCGGGTTGGGCCGGTAGCTTATCGCTCGGCATTACCACCTATGGTAAAATTACATAATTTTTTTCACGTTTTCTTCTTAAATAAATATGTATGTGATGCTACTCATGTTGTGGATTGGAATGTTATTTAGGTGGAACCAGAAGGAGAATCAAAGTTGAACTAGAATGCATCCTCGATAGGAGGCAGATTATCCTCTAGAACTGCATCATTGGGCAGTTAAAGGTGCAATGGATGCAACTTAGCACAAAAGAAGTTACTTGGGAATTGGAAAGTAATATCCGAGAGGCATATACAATTATGTTCCAAGAAGAAACAGTGGAAGATTGAATAACACTGAGGACGGTGATATCTTTAACGGGGGTGCAATATTATTGTTAGCATCTGTTTTTTCATGGAATGGATATGGAGATAAAGGCAAGTGATAGCCCAAATGTTTTTTATGAAAGCCAGAGATTACCCTTGGTTTCCATAACCAGGTGCTAAAAGGTACAAGGAAGATGAAAGGGGATATTGAATATGCAAGGAAATGGAAAAATGGGGAAGAAACGCATTAAAGCGCGACCAAATTGACCTGAAATAAGCCTAAGTCTATAGTATAAGGGAAATAGAAAGAAAGGTAGCTACCATTCCAGTTTCCACCATTGGATGGGCATGGGAGTGAGATCAACAGTCCACGTTGATGGTCATGAGACTAAGGCGCACGGGAATAGTCATAAGGGCGGTAGCGACCGTGAATACCACCGGTAAGGTGGCAGCAGGAGGAGACGTCGCGAAGAGGATAGGTGGTAAGTGGTATCATTTTAATAAACTCGCGATACTACCAAAACATAAAAGTAAATCTCTATACACGTGGACAGTTCGAAGAGGCAGAGTAATATCCTATGGCCAAGATTAATGGCCTCACAAAGGGAAGTGCAATGTGGCAAGGTAAATGGTGTGGATTGGCCTTAGGAAAATCGATGATCCACGGTGGTCCTCTCCCTGGGAAGTTACATGCTGGTTAGGAAAAAAGGTGGTAGTCAGGGATAAACCATTTTTCCATATGTCACCACCAAAGGGGATCGCTAAGGGATGAGTGGTAAAGTAGAAACCAAAATAGGGGCATACGATCCCGCTCTGTCGGGGTACAACACTTAGCGACGGATGATGGAGAGCGGAACACGTGGAATGATCCAACGGCGGATACAGAAAGAGAGTCAAATCAATGGTTAAATAGGAGGCTGGATCTGATGGTAAGGATTGGCACGAAAAATACCAAAGGCCGATATTTGCAAACAGTTGACAAAGAAACCCGGAGGATAAGTAAATCGGTTTACATATATAACCGATGATGGGTAAAGTTGACCTTTTTTATTTTTTCTAAGGCCTATCAGGGGAGGAAGCCTCCAGGCATGGGAGAGATGTAGAAAGCAACAGGATGGGCCATTCCCATGGCCTCTCAAGCTGTCTGGGTAAAATAGGAAGCATCACGTGGCAGAGTTCAGTCTGTTCGCGGTAGGGAGGCAAGTCGAAAGCCATTTTCCATGGAGGTTAAGAATGAATGGACCCGGTCCTTAGGGTTTGAAGATGCCTAGTTCGGAGAGTCATCGTTCCATACCCATGGGGTTTTTCAGTATCATTTCTCCCTTTGTCATGTCTATCAAGGATATGTTCATCTCAAAACCAGAAGGCTTTTCCAGGGGAACCTGTCGTCACTACTCATAGGGATAGGATTTCCTTGCAAGTGCCGCCACGATGTCATTGGATTAAAGGGTCTGACTTCCAAAATTGGGGAAAGGAATGGAATGGCAAGATTGGAATCTCTACCGGCATAAGAAATGGCGCTAGCGGCCAGGGCATATCGCGATCTTGGTCGGTGATGGAGAAGAAGGAGAAGTCGGAGCCGCTGGTTATAAAGGCATGGGCCGAAGGAAGGTTTTCTCGTGCGAACTGATGGTCTACCTAAATGGCAGCAAAGATGATGTGACCCACGTCTTTTTGCATGTAGAGGGAAGGTGAGGAAAAGGTTTGTGACTTATGTTTATCGATGCGACAGAGGCCACCTCGACATCATCATCCGCTGCGCCGTCTAGTTCGAGGTCTTTGCCGAGCATTTTTCAGGTCAGCTCATGGCCTGGGGCATCATTGTTGCTTAATTAGGGGGTCTAATAGAGTTATCATGGTAATTATAGCCATACATAGCCGCCGTCATTATCATAACAGTTATGGATATGGTTTTTTCTCCCGTGGTGCAAGATCGGTATATGGAAAGGATGGTACACCTGGAGACTTGGGGCATCTTTTAGTTGAGATTGGTTCATGGAGAAGGAGCAAGAATTAGGGGTGGTTTTCATGGCAGAGCAGGTGTGGTATTAGGTGGAGGAAGAGCATGCTCCTTCGACTCCTACGACATTTGACCATGAAGAATCCAGCTCCGGTAGTGATGACGAGGAGGTGGAAAATCGACAGTTGTCCAAAAGAGCTCGACGTCAGGGAAGAGAAGAGATTCCCAAAGAAGAAGTTGGCATCCAACAAGACATGGACATAATCCACAATCTCATGCTTCCTAGTGAAGAGGTGGCACCTCCTCATCCCACGGGAGAATCACATGTAGATAGCTCTCTGAAGGTGGAAGACTTCTTTGATTCGCAAGGCCGTTTGAAAACTCCACAGTAAGGTGGCACACTGTTCATAATATTTTTTTTCCCATCTTAGTCAATATGTTTTGAACTTGACACGTATGTAATATTCCAAATTTGGGGTTTTCAAGGTGGCAGCGTATTTTGTTTATTTCCAAAAGACTAATTCAAGGTCAAGAGCCTATAAAGGCTTTGTAATAGAATAATTAAGGGTTGGAAAATAATTCGGCTAAGGCCTAAGGGGCGAGCCAATTTTGGGACTTTCATGTTAGTCTAATCTGCATTGCCTATGGTAGATTGTTTTGCAGAGATTCATGTGTCGTTCTAACTTGTAGTCAGTTTTCACCTTTTTCTCTATGTGCATGTGTTTCCTGTTATGCCTTTACATTATGTTTTTCATTTCATTTTTGAGATCAGTGTATAATAGTTTGGAATTCTTGGAAACTCGCTCCAGCTATTATCTCAGATGTTCACAAAGCATTTCTACTAAAGTTGATATTGAATTCATCTTTGCTGGATGCTCATATCAATGGACTGTTCTTGTTTTCTTCTTTTACCACCAGCAAATATCTTTACGACGGCAAGCGAGTGGCTACCTTGCCTCTATTAGAGTAGGTCACACTATGGCATTGTTATCTGATTTATATGTAATACCTTGACTCCATCGCCCAATCATTTTTCTTTGTGATTATCCCTCCAACAATTTTCGCATGTTTTGTCTCCTCAGAAATCTAGCTTGCTGCTATTTGTTTAATTGAATATCTTTCAATCCAAGAGAGGTTGGTATGTGTGTTCATTATTGATGCCTTTGAATATTTCTAGTCTTTCGTTCATTTATAGAGAGATCCCTCTCTAAATATGCTAGGCCAGTAGCATTAGTCCAAATTTGGTTAGTGGTTACCTCGACTTGCCCTCTCCCGCAGCTCAGGCAGTATGATTTGGGTTGTAACAAATTGGCGCCGCTGCAGAGGAAAGGTTTCTTTTTACTGTCCCAGGTAAAACGACAAAGTTTTATATCTGATTGTTGATGGTGTACAGTAGTCAGACACCAGAAGAGCTGCATATCATCCACCTAGCAACTCCACTCATTTATTTAGAGTTTAATCTGCAGAGTCCATTGGAGAATGAGCCCAAACTCCTCCGACATGGAAGAAGTAAGTTCTAGGTATCAAAATATCAATACCTTAAAAGAAGCCCTATTCTTCTGTGTTGGCATCCTTTTACATGTATGTATATATATAAAAAAATGCTTGTCTCACCAGAGAGCCCTACGTCATGAGAGGGCCTCTTTCGTATACCTTTCGCTTGGATTTGAAAATGTACATTCTCCTTTTGCTCCTAGATTTGATCCCATCCTTTCATTTGAACCTTGTATAAACCATAACCAACCTCTAAAATCTTTTGGGATTAAGGCCAATGACACACTCCCTACATTTACTCCTTTTCCTTCCAGAGCCTAGCTGAGATACAACCCTCTAAAGTTACCCCCTGTCCTTCATGATTTTCTGCTAGGGTACCATAAACATCTCCCTATCCTCGACGGAGAGTCTAAGATGCTTACTATGGAAAAACATGTTCAAGGCTTTGAGCATTTTTTAGATCTCTTTGAAATAGAACATGATGGCATCTTAATGAGAGCTTTTGCAAAATCCCTCCAAGGAAATGTGAAGGGATGGTTAAGGCATCTACAGCCTGAGTCTATTGATACATGGGGAGCATTGTCTGAGGTTTTGTGGGGTTTTGGGGAAAGAGAAGGTCATGGGATCTGGTCCTATCGGAGTTCCACTCTCTAAAGAGGCGAAAAGGTGAAGCCCTATCCTGCTTCAACAGAAGATATCCCAATTTCTATTATAATATGCCAAAGGAAATTCATCCCTCATAAAATGCTGCAAAATTACACTATGCAGCTGTTTTCCCTCCTGATTTGGATCTTCACCTTTTGGAGAGGAGGTCCTCGAACCTACAGCATATGTTCATTGATGCAATAGAGGTGGAAGAGAACCTTAGGATGTCTATAAAGCTATCAAACAAAGGGAAAGATGAGGGGGTTGAAGGAGGATTGAGCTCTGAAGAAGGACGTGAGCAAGGGAAACCTCTTTTCCGGCCTAATTTTCTCGGGGTGAGCAGAAAATTAATCAATCCAATCATGTACTAGAAGAAGGTGACTCCGTTTTGTTTCACATAGATTACAATCTTTCTGTCGATGCTCCTATCAATGATAGTCATAATCAAGGTTCTAGTCTACCCCAGTACAATGAATATGGATAAGACCATTTGGAGAACTTCATAAGTTTTTTGAAGTTGGAGGTAAAGTTGAAACTTCGGACAGACAGTTCCACCAGTCGGGAGGGCTAGCCAAAACAGAAGACCTAGTAGACAGTTCGAGGCCCATCATTGAGATTCATCAAGGTGGCGAGTCTCAGCAGGTGGAGACATCGTTTCAGTTCCGAGCTGAAAAGGAGTACATAGTCCTTGAAGAGGAATACCGAGCCCTCGAGGAAGAATATATGAACCTCGAAGAAAAGTACTAGGTTCTTAGAGAAAGTCTTCGATCTAGTGAGTGCCATAGGAAAGTTGACTAGATAGTTGAGAGGCTAGAGACTGACCAGGGTAGCTTGAAAAATTCTTATACAGAATCCATCTCCTGGACCGAGGAGGATCATAGACTCTTCGACGAAGTTTTCAGGCTGGGCCAATATCTCTAGCCAATATCTCTAGCCGGCCGACCAAACGATTGAGGCACTCGAGGGTGACCAAGCTAGGTAGGTGGAGATTCGTGCAAGTTCTGCAAGATCAGAGTCCGGTTTTCAAGAAGAACATCTTTTCCCAGACCCTTTCAAGGGAAAAGAGGAACTTTCTCCTAGAGTTACAGAGCAGAACCGGGTTTTCAACCCAGGAACCATGAGCAGCTCGGAAAGGGGGTTTTCCAGAGTTGGTATTCTCAATCGTACCAAGTCATGTGGGGGTTTCCAACTGCATGGATTTCAAGTTTTGAGGGAAGGTGGTTAGAGTTACACTACCCTGGGGTCAGGCACGAGCACCGAGGGAACTAAAGGGCATCTGTGCTATTCCTGTGAAGGAAAGACTATAGTGGTGCAAGGGACAGGTGAAGCGTACCAGATTTTTTATGATCTGGTAGCCGAATATATGGAAGATTTCCACAGCTGAAGCAAGGGTTCTAGTTTCACTCAAAGGATCCTCGTCCATTGCTATCACCTCGGGCCGTGGAGCTTCGCTTTTCTACAATCAATCAAGCAAGATGAGAAGACTTTCTCAGGATGTCAGTTGCTAGACTGGTTGCATTGGCACTTCTACATTACTTAGAGCCATAGCCTCTCAAGTAGAGTAGGTTGTATATAAATAAGCCTCAAGTTTTGGCATCTCCAACTTCAGTAATGAGTTTCAATTTGTAGCAATTTCCAATCTCTTTTCAAAATGTACAGTGTCATTTTTTCTATTGATTTCAAAGGGTCTCCAATCTACAGTAGGACAGAGCACATGGTTGGGCTTCAAGATGCCACAAGATGCACCATGCAGCCGACTCCCCATAGGTTTTTCCATGGACATTTTCAGGAGCCACCCAATAGATCAGGCACCCAGTCTATGAGGTTCTTTGCTACCTCATAGGGAGGATAGCATACCTGGTTGGAGCTAGTTGTTAGCACCTATTTTTTCACAGCATGGATATGGAGGTAAAGGCAAGGAAGAGCCCAAATTTTTTTGGTGAAATCCAGAGATTACCCTTGGTTTCCATAACCAGGTGATAAAAGGTACAAGGAAGATGAAAGGGGGTATTAAATATGCAAGGGAATGGAAAAATGGGGAAGAAACGCATTAAAGCAGGACCAAATTGACCCAAAATAAGCCTAAGTCTATAGTCCGAGGGAAATAGAAATAAAGGTAGCCACTGCACCATATTCCACCATTGGATGGGTGCAGGAGTGAGATCAACAACCCACATTGATGGTCGCGAGACTAAGGTGCATGGGAATAGTCATAAGGGTGGTAGCAATGGTGAATACTGTCGGATAGGTGGCAACAGGAGGAGACGTCGCGAGGAGGATAGGTAGTAAGCGGTATCGTTTTAATAAACTCGTGATACTGCCAAAACATAAAAGCAAATCTCTAGACACGTGGACGGCTCGGAGAGGCGGAGTAACATCCTATGGACAAGATTAATGGTCCCACAAAGGGAAGTGAAATTTGGTAAGGTAAACGGTGTGGATTGGCCTTAGGAAAATCAATGATCCATAGTGGTCCTCTTGCTGGGAGGTTACACGCCGGTTAGGCAGAAAGGTGGTAGCGAGGGATAAACCATTTTGCTAGATGTCACCACCAAAGGGGATTGCTAAGGGATGAGTGGTAAAGAAGAAACCAGAATAGGGGTATATGATCTGGCTCTATAGGGGTACGACACTTAGCGATGGATTATGGAGAGTAGAACACGTGGAATGATCCAACGGTGGATACAAAAAGGGAGTCAAATAAGTGGTTAAAGAAGAGGTTGGATCTGATGGTAAGGATCAGGACGAAAAAGACCAACAACCAAGATTCGCAAATGGCTGACAAAGAAGCCTGGAGAATAAGTAAATGGGTTCACATATATGATCGGCGATGGGTAATGTTGACATTTTTAGTTTTTCTAAGGCTTGTTAGGGGCATAAGCCTACAGGAATGGGAAAGATGTAGAAAGCGATAGCCAGGGACATTCCCACGGCCTCTCAGGCTGTCTCGGTAAAACAGAAAGGGTCACGTGGCAGAGTTCAGTCTGTTCGCGGCAGGGAGGCAGGTCAAAAGTTGTTTTCCGTGGAGGTTAAGAATGAGTGGACCCGGGCCTTAGGGTTTGAAGACACCTAGTTCAGAGAGTCAATGTTCCATACCCATGGGGTTTTTCAGTAGCATTTTTCCCTTTGTTTGGTCTATCAAGGATATGTTCATCTCAGAACCAAAAGGTTTTTTCAGGGGAACCCATTGTCACTACTCATAGAGATAGGATTTTCTTACAAGTGCCACCACAGCGCCGTTGGATTAAAGGGGCTGGTTTCCAAAATTGGGGAAAGGAATGGAATGGCATAATTGGAAGCTCTACCAGTGCAAGCAATGGCTCTAGCGGCGAGGGCGTATCGCGATCTTGGCTAGTGATGAAGAAGAAGAAAAAGTCGGAGCCGCTTGTTATAAAAGCACTAGCCGAAGGAAGGTCGCTCGTGCGAACTGATGGGTGGCCTAAGTGGTTGCAAAGGCGATGTGACCCACGTCTTTCGTCACGCGGAAGGAAGCTAAGGAAAATGGGTGTGATGTATGTTTATCGATGAGATAGAGGCCACCTTAGCATCATCATCTGCTGCACCGTCTAGTTGGAGGTCTTTGCCGAGCATTTTTTATGTGAGCTCATAGCCTAGGGCATCATTGCTGCTTAATTAGGGGGTCTAATCGAGTTATCATTGTAATTATAGCCATACATAGCCGCTGTGATCACCACAGCAGTTATGGATATGGTTTTTTCTCCCACAATGCAAGATCGGTAAATGAAAAGGATGGTACACCTGGCGACTCAGGGCATCTTTCAGTTGAGATTGGATCATGGAGGAGCAGGAATCTAGGGTGGTTTTCATGCCAGAGTAGGCATGGTCTAAGGTGGAGGAAGAGCATGCTCCTTCATCTCCTACAGCATTCGACCACGAGGAATCTGGCTCCGGTAGTGACGATGAGGAGGTGGAAAATCAGCAGGTGTCCAAAAGAGCTCGATGTTAGGGAAGAGAAGATATTCACGAAGAAGAAGGTGGCATCAAGCAAGACATGGAGATCATCCATGATCTCATGCTCCCTGCTGAAGAGGTGGCACCTCATCATCCCACGGGGGAATCACATGTAGACCGCTCTCTGAACATGGAAGACTTCTTTGATTCGCAAGAACGTTTGAAAACTCCACAAGAAGGTGGCGGCCCATTCATAATATTTTGTTTCTCGTCTTAGTCAATCTATTTTGAACTTGACACGTATGTAATATTCCAAATTTGGGGCTGTCAAGGTGGCAGCATATTTTGTTTATTTCCAAAGGACTAATTCAAGGCCAAGAGCCTATAAAGGCTTTGTAATAGAATAATTAAGGGTTGGAAAATCATTCGGCTAGGGCAAAGGGGCGAGCTAGTTTTTGGACTTTCATGTTAATCTAATGTGTAGTACCTATGGTAGATTGTTTTGTAGAGATTCCTGTGTCGTTCTAAATTGTAGTCAGTTTTCTCCTTTTTCCCTATGTGCATGTGTTTCCTGTTATGCCTTTACATTATGTTTTTCATTTCATGTCTGAGATTAGTGTATAATAGTTTGGAATTCTTGGAAACTTGCTCTCCCTATTATCTTGGATGTTCACAAAACATGTCTACTAAAGTTGATATTGAATTCATCTTTGTTGGATTCTCATATCAATGGACTGTTCTTATTTTCTTCTTTTACCACCAGGAAATATCTTTACGACGGCAAGCGAGCAGCTACCTTTTCTCTATTAGATTAGTTCACACTATGGCATTGTTATATGATTTATATGTAATACTTTGACTCCATCGCCCAATCATTTTTCCTTGTGATTATCCCTCCAACAGTTTCCACATGTTTTGTTTCCTCAAAAATATGGCCTATTGCTATTTGTTTAATTGAATATCTTTCAATCCAAGAGAGGCTAGTCTGTGTGTTCATTGTTGATGCCTTTGAATATTTCCAGTCTTTCATTCATTTATAGAGAGAGCCCTCTCAGACTATGCTTGGCCAGTAGCATTAGTCCAAAGTTGGTTAGTGGTTACTCCAACTTACCCTCTCCCGCATCTCACGTGGTACGATTTGGGTGTTAATTGTTTTAATTATTGTTGAAAATTTATTTGACCAAGTGTGGTCAAAGACACTTGTGTGAGGATTTTGAATTATTATTTTTATTAAATAAATATAAACAACAGAATCCAATCTGAAGTAGCTTTTGAAAGAGTGTTTGATGACCCATAAGGAGAAATGACAAGTGTTGGATAAAAACACCTTAGTGGTGAAAACATATATGCAATACCCCAACAGGCACAGGAGGCATCTTCCCTATTTTTCTGGTGGAAACTCCATATGTATGCTCTAGAGCACGAGGCAGATGATAGAACTAAGTCCTAGGAAATGTTAAATATACATTCCAATCAAATAATAAGGAATCTTGGATGGAAGAGGGAAAATTTCATTGTTGAGTAGAGAAGTGGAACTGAGAGTGAGTTCAGAATTATTTTCCAATAGTCTTTTTCCTTGTTGTCAAGTAAATAGGCTCGGGGGTTTCAGACCAAGTAATCTTGGCTGTTCTGGAAGATTGCTTAGGAGGAATGATCAAATTCAGATTGGATTTAGTCTGTACATTGTTTACAAGTTACCTATAGTTTATTTGTGTTCACCATTTTATTGTAGAATATTTGTTCTATCTACATATTGATTGAACTATGTTTATGCATTGAATGACTGAATATTGAGTAGTAGATGTAGTTTAGAATGTAGTAATTCCATGATTGTTTACATAATATATAATTATTCTCTTCATATTTTATCCATAGAATTTCTAGGTTCAATTTTTGTTATTTTACAACTGAGTAAATTTTAATTTATGTACTATAATAGCAATATCACTGATTATTACAAGTTTAAAGAACATAATTTATTTTATATATAAACCTAGGGTTTATATTGAATACATAATATAATACTGTGCTAAATAGATAGAGATAATATTTCTAATGCTTATATAGCTTTAAATGATCTATTATGAAACACACAGTATCAAAGAAGTAACATAATAGATTATCCTAAATATATTACCACATAGTAATTTATATACAAATCCAAATGGCTTGAAGAATCTTCACAATTATAATCAAACAAACACTTATATATCCTAAACAAACACTTATATATCCTGTCAAACAAGCTTCATTTGAGGTTAAGGCTTTAAGATCCAAAAGGCTTTCACCTTATAACACATCATGTAGAGACAAATGGCTTATTACTCATATAACAAAGTATTATATAGATGAAGCCATAAGGCTCAAACACAATTTTATTTCTAGTCCAAAAGTATAAAAATCAAGCATTATTGCAGAGTTGAGAGGGTGAGAAAAAAATAGTGGAATCATCTAAAAAACAATGTCATCGCTCATACAATAGAATAGAACAAGATAAATGCATCAAACCAGAACAATCTTCATTAAGAATTCAAAAATTTATAAGATCTGGAAGGATTTCTAATTTATTTTGAAACAAAGTGTGAAATGCCAAAAGGCTTCATACATTATATAAAAATGTTAAAACGAATATGAGGGAAGTCGTATGGCTTCCCTCATCCTACGTGAATCATGTAATAAGTAAACAAATGCAAAATGTTACTCATGCCATGGACAAGATTCGAGTATGGAGTATTCCACTGGTGTTTTCTCCATGGTAGAAACAAGAAGCGGGTTCCTACCTATTTCCAAAACCTATGTTGTTGCGTCTATGTGACCACATGCAAAACAACCAAAACGGATACGGTTAGGGTTATTGACGAATATTGTAATAACCAAACAGTAAGATTAATGTCAAGAATCACTTACAAGATTTATGTTAATACAGGAATGCTCGACAAGCATTGCAATTCCAACGAAGAGGTGTCTTCCCATGACTTACCCTACATATACATAATAGATAAGTTAAAAATTCTAAATATATATACATAAACTCGAAAATAAATATATGTCAAACCCTTACAAAAGGAATCTTGGAGTTTACCTTTGGAATTCGCAGTTGATGGTGAAGGTAATGAACAAAATCTCATTCCATTTTGTGTATCCTCTGTTTCGCGTCGAATACCATAATTATAGATAGCAACACTTTACACATTTCAAACCCTACATGATTTGTAGGAATGCATGCATGAATGATTTAGGGAATTTGTTAAAATCAATATGTATAAATTATATAAACCTTGCTAATATGATTTTAAAACTATCAACATAGGGCCAAAGAAGGGAAGGAGAACCCTTACCATCTTGCCCAGGAAGCATGCGAAATGAAGTCATCATCGAAAAAACAAATGCAAACCCTGGTGGTACCCAATGCCTTCGTAACCATAATGCATTCACATAAAAATGATAACAAGATCGAGTGAGTGAGTACGAATTTCATGAGAGGTTCATTGGTAGAACCACGATGCTCCAAAACTCTTTAACGATAAATATAACTTCATAGTCAAACTATAAGTGATTATATTCTAAGGAGGTAAAACTCAGAGTCAACCTTTGACACATTACATAGCTAAATAAAAATACAGAGTCAAATTGAAACAAAATAATATTGCAAACCCGAGGGAAAAAACCTCGTGTAGCATTACGAACACTCCATGAGGAGGTCGTAGATGCTCACCATTGCTATCATTGTCATCAAGCAGTATTCTATCACTGTATCACGATTGAAAACAATATTTTAACAAGGGAAATCTCTGCGCAGAGCCAAGCTCTATAGCACATCAGCATAACCCCAGTGTTGTGAAGGAACAAATGGAGTACCGATCAACCTCGCTCAACAATACATTGGGATATCAGTTAAAATATAAAGAAAGGACTTCCACAGTGCACAACAAGCTACGTGAAGGGGCAAGTTGGTACCACCAACCTGCGTAAATGCTATTACATGGCCCTACAAACCCAATCCGCGTTAGTACTGCATTGTGGCCCTGCAATAACCAATGCAAATCACAGTATTAAATAACGAAATCATAAAATATAATTCGTAGATCTTCTTTTATTACACCTTATGATATATCATAAGTATAGTATAACATTCGCCAAAGAATAAGACTCTCTATCAAGCAAATTTGACTTGATATAGTCATGATTATGAGAAAGTTACCATAGATTTAAATCAATACTAAAATGGAAAAATCCTATGGTTGCTCACATTGATATATATATATATATATATATGATTTATAAGGTGAGGTTGATAACCATATCGTGAACCTAGTGAAGGGTTGCTTATGGCATTATAATTATATTGCTATATATATTTCATGCATAGGATTAATAATTGAGGAATTCAGAGTATGAAGGCTATGGAAACAAATGAAGACACACACACATACACACAGAGATATATATATTTATATAGGGACTCTTGGTCCATTTAATTATATTCTTGCATAAAACGACTAGATCAAAAGCTTATCTAGAGATCAACATGATAATATTATGCAACGAGAGAATAACTGAGAGTTTATTTATTATAAATACAAGTAGGTCCGGGTTAGATATTGGTCCTTGAAGTTTGATTCATCACACATAACCTATATTTATTCCGCAAGAACGACTTTAAACTTTGTAATGATTTCACAACATGATTTATACTTGTGTATGTTGCAATGTTGAGATGTGCATTCTCCTCATTCCACATGTATACCAACGATAAAGGAATAATGTCGTTATAAAATACTTAGATAAAAAAATATATTTAGTAAAATTGGGGTTGTGACATAGAGGGTAGATTAAAAATGGGAGGTTTGGAAAATAATCTAATTGGGAATTCAGATACTATATTAAGGTTTTGGCCCTCGACAAGACTCCATTCTGTAACAATGGTTCATGGGTGGTATAATCACTCCACACTGTAAAGTGTTAAAATATATCATTTTGTGCATCGGTCAAGATTTGGGTCCTCGCATGTCCATTGAACCATTAAGGAATGACATGAAAGGTGGAGTCCCCACTTTCCTTGAATCTAGTTAGTGTAGATGGGTTTCACCAACACCTTTAGTCGCGAGTGACCAAATACTACTTCCAAAATGTATAAATAAATCCTTCATTGCCTCATTCATGCATTTGTTTATTCGAGAGTCTAGATTTGAGCTCTAGTAGATGATATTCTATTGCACTTCCTCAGTAATTTGTGGAATCAAAAGATGAGTGTTCCTCGAAAAGGATTCACGAAGAAATTACTAGATTTTATAATTCGATGAAATATTCGGCAAGTTTTTACAGTATTTTATAATTCAGTTAAATATTTGCCAATATTTTACAATATCTTATAATTTAGTGAAATATTTGCCAAGATTTTATAAGATTCTATTATAAAATGAAATATTAGCCAAAAAATTATATATACATATTATATTATTGATAAAATAGCCTTCACATTTTCCTATATATGGGGGAGATTCACCCATTTATTATACATATAAATTTGAAAGGTGTTCTTAAAATGATCTGTGATTAAGTTACGTTATATGACCACATATCCTCCATATTGAAATGTAGAATGTTTTATTTTTATAAGCTAGTAGTAGGTCCTTATATTATCAGAATCAAAATATATAGAGTTTCAGAATCCCCAGGTCCTCTCTACTTTCAACTCACTCTCATGGTAGAGAAAACGAACCTCAAAAAAATATTGGATATGTCTCTTAATACAGTAATCTTTAAAACAATCATCAAAGCTATCATAACTAGAAAACAAAATACTAGAACAGTAAGATAAGTTGGTCGAAAACCAAAAAAAACAGGATAGCTAGCATGACTTAACTACTGGTGTAGTCCTTCTGGTCAGGTTGAGTGGTCGGATCTTTGGCAAGCGTAATCCCGAACCGACGCAAGAACTGTTGCTGACTGTATAGGATTTGCTTCATCATGTCTTGCATCTCGTCAAGCTGCATCAGGATCCATGCCTGTGCCTCATTCCGATGAGTGAGTGCCTTACCCAGAACCTATTTACGAGTCCAGTGTAGGTCCAGGGTTTTCTGGTAGAGAGTGGTGCGCCCACCGGTATTTATGGGGTCAGGGATGAGGGCCTCAAATTCTTCACGAATTTTAGCATCATTCAAGCAGCGTTGAGAGACTCTTGCATCATCTTCAGCATCGGTGATCTTAGATCGAGCTTGAGTAGGGATCTCCGAATTGTATTTATATGCCTTGTCCACCACTGCCCTGCATGAGTCTAATGGGTGGAGAGGATGAGGAGCTTTGTGGCTGAGTGTTGGCCTGGCGGGTGTGGGCCTGTTTCCTAGGTAGCATAGTTGCAGAGAGACCAAAAATGAGAGGGAAGCAAATGAGCCAAGCGACAGAGTAGGACTCTGGAACCCACACAATGCACGAACCCAAAGAAACTGCGGAAACCAAAGAAACTGTGAAATAGGGAGCAAGAGAAGCTGAGAGCTGAAAGGATAGGACACGGAGAAGTTATAGGAAATGATCTCAGTAAGAAAATAGACCCCCTCCTGATTAGACGTAGTGTAGCCCTTATGTAGCAAAGCTCTCAGGCGAGCATCTAAAGGTCTCGGGGAGTAATTATCAACCGAAGAGCCATTAAAAATCATGAGCAGAAAAGGATGGCCCCAATCAATCTATGGCATGGGAGTCATCAATGTTAGATCCCAAAGCAGATATGGAAGAGAGGACGAGACCTTGCGCATGTAGGAAAGGTCATGCAACTAGAGCGAAACTAGGCTCCATATAGGTGAAGTAATGGAGGAGTTATAAAAGATCATGGGGCACGTGGATGGCTTATGGCATCACATGTTTATGCCCAGACATGGTGCTGGCAGGTGTTTGGGTGGGCACGTGTGAAGGTGCATGGAATGCAAACTGGGAATGCATGCTGGTAGGCGCATGGTAGAGCTGGTGAAGGGCATGTGGCCGGGGTTGGTGTTGGGAGCAGTTCTCGTCGTCGAGTTGGTTGTGGGGTGGCTACTGCATGTGGAGCTCTTTGCAGTGCTGGCTATAGATGTGGCAATGCCATGGTGCACCCGCTGTGGGGGGGCAAGGTCCTGATAAGAAATGTCTATGAGTTGATTCCTGAGAGGTTCTACCCTGAAGATGATCCAGCTGGAATCAATTTTGTCTTTGGAGGTGTCAACGTCATTGTTGGTCAGGTGGTCACCTAGCATGTTGGCCATGCGACGAACATCGCTAGTGTTGAAAACTTGGAAATGCTTTATGTTATCCTGTAACTGCTCTTTTAACCATTTGAGTCTCCATTGCTTGGAGAGTTTGGCAATGGTCGTGCCACCGTGGAGTCTATGAAATGTGTTTATGATAATCTGATAATTTCCTTCAATGGTGAGAGTAGTCCAGCCTTCTCTGCATGCGATTTTGAGGCTCATCAAGAGGGCAAGCAGCTCATCCACATAGTTGGTGTTGAATCCAATGCTTTCAGAGAAGATGTGAATGAGATTTCCAGTGGTGTCTCTGAAAACTCCTCCTATACCAGCGGGACCTGGATTGCCTTTAGAAGCTCCATCAAAGTTGAGATTTAAGGGATTATGTTGCATAGGGGACCAAGTGGAGGGAATGCATATGGAGCGTGAGGGGTGAAGAGATGGAGGGAGGACCGGCTGAAGATTGAAGTTCCAGTTGGCTAAGATGCAACTTTCATGGGGATGGAAAATGAGGTCAGCAGCGGTTCATGTGGTCAACCTCACAGTTTTTTGGAGTTTAGCATGAATGCGGGGGCTGAGGTAGGTCTCCGAGAGAGAGCAGTTGAGAAAGATTCTCTTGTTACTTTCTTTCCAAAGGTTCCAAACTATGAGGCCCAGGAAGAGAATCCAAGTGTGATTTAGAATAGGATTTGCAAAGGGCTCAGTGGGCAAGTTCCAGATAGTGTCTCTGATATCATCTTTGATGCGGTTAGAGTGACAAAAAATGGAAGAACCCCAATCCCATATTGCAGAGGCATAGATGCAGGAGTTAAGAAGATGCTATTGGTTTTCCTCTTCTTGGTTACAAAGAACACATATAGAAGGTTCTTCAAAGCCTTTTTTGATGAGCTGATCCCAAGTAAGGATTTTCTTCCTCGCAACTAGCAAGAGGAAAGTTTTGACTTTCGGCCACTGGTGGGCATCCCATATCTTCGTCCAAATGAGATCTTT
The DNA here is from genome assembly GCA_027924585.1 of Larix kaempferi. Classification (NCBI taxonomy): domain Eukaryota; kingdom Viridiplantae; phylum Streptophyta; class Pinopsida; order Pinales; family Pinaceae; genus Larix; species Larix kaempferi. The sequence continues at coordinate 22,974,858 of BSBM01000767.1, read as the reverse complement.
GGGAGGTGGAGGAGTGAGGTGAGAAAGAAGGTAGGCTTCTTTGATAGTGAAAAATCCATTTTGTTGATGACCCCATCGTAGCTTGTCAGGTTCATTGGAGAAGATAATTTTTCTGGAGTTGAGCATGGTCCAAAACATTTTCTCTTCTTCTCTGCTAAAGTCTCCCAACCAAATCTCCTGCGCAGTCTAGGTTCTCCAAGTGTCATTGGTGGTACTAGGCTCCTAGTAGTCGACGATGAGATACATTCCCCTCAGCTGGGCTTCAGTGCGGAGTTCCTCAGTGCTAGTGAGGAGGTGGAGTGGTGGCAACTGGCTCCAAGCATCTTCCAAAAAAGGGCTCCGTTGGCATTTCTAACTTCCTAAAAACTGTGTTTGTAGATGAGTTCTCCTTGCGTCTAGGCTGAATTCCAAATCAGGGATCCTTTTGGGAGAGAATCCTTCTTGATGAGCTCATGGTGATTAAGGTTATCCGCATATTTTTGCATCCAAATGTGAATCCAAGGGGTGGAGTTTTTAGTGCAACATCTCTAGAACAACTTTGCACAGAGCACTTCATTAAGGGTGCATGGGTCATGAAGGCCAAGTCCTCCATCTTGTTTAGGAGTACAGAGCTTGTCCCAAGCCACCAAGGCCCATTTTCTATGCTGAGTGGAGCCTCCCCAAAGGAATTTTCTCTACAAATTTTGGATAGACTTTAGGATGAACTTAGGAGCCACCATGACAGAGAAGAGGTAGATGGGCATGGCCTACAAAACTGATTTAAGAAGGATGAGGCGGCTAGGGAAGTTGAGGGATCTGAAAGTCTAGGAGGAGAACTTGATCTCAAGGGCATTGAGCAAGTCTTTCGAGGAGGAGTGCTTGATGGAAGAAGCTACTAGGGGGGCTCTGAGGAACTTGGAGGGGAGGGAGCCTTTCAAAAATCCAAGCAATCTGGTGATGCGATTTTGAATCTGCAAGTGGGTGTTAAAAAGGAAGATTTTAGATTTCAGATTATTGATGGTCATACCTGAGGCCGCACTAAAGGAAAGTAGGATGTTGTGATAGGCCTTGGATTTCGTGACAGTGGATTTTCCCATCAACATTGTGTCGTCCATGAATTGCAGATGCGAGTGGGATTTTCCTTGGCCATTGATTTTGATGCCCTATAGCTGATTATTTCTGATCGTTGATTTAATGCTTCTTCCCAGACTCTCTGCGAGAAGCATAAAAAGGTAGGGGGGGAGGGGGTCTCCCTCTCTTATGCCTCTCGAGGGGGAGAAGGTGGCGGAGGGAGTACCATTGAAAAGAATGGAAAAAAAGGCAGAGGAGACAAGGGAGATGATCCAGTAGACCCAGGGGAGAGAAAAGCCAAAGGCCAAAAGGGTGTCTTTGAGAAATTTCGAATTGGTCTTGTCAAAATATTTGGAAAGATATAGCTTGATGAGCATTCCAGGGAGGGAGGAAGTTTTAAGAGTGTGGATGACTTCATGAGCGGTAATAACGCCATCCATGATTTGATGACCCTCAACATAACCACATTTCTATGGGGAGATGAGAATGGGTAGCAACGGCTTGAGACTGTTGGAAATAACCTTGGTGATAATCTTGTAAATAACATTGCAGAGGGCAATGGGGCGGAAGTTGGAAGGGTCGGTAGGCTTGCTGGTTTTGGGGATGAGAGTGAGAAAGGTTGAGTTGAAAGCAGGGAGGATGGAGCCAGAAGAGCGGGAGGCTACGAAAACTTGCCAAAAGATCATCTTTGACTATTTCCCAAAATTTTTGGATAAAATCAATGGTGAATCCTTCAGGTCTAGGAGCTTTGCCAAATTTCATTTCCATAACAGTAGTTTCAACCTCTCCAAGTGAGATGGGGCTCATGAGATTGTTATTTTTTTCTTCAGTAATAAGATGGGGGATATGCTATAGGATGTGTTGAGAGGCCTGAGACCTGTCCGAAGTGTTGTCATGAAGAAGATTATTATAGAAGAGGATGAGCTCTTTTTCAATGTCATCTTTATTTAGGACAGTGTCTTCGGTGCTGGTTTTAATCCTGGTAATTCTGTTGTTTGCTCGCATTGGATCATGGCATTATGGAAGAATTTGGTATTTCTTTCCCCATCTTTGAGCCAATGAACTCTGGATTTTTTCTTCCTTAGAGTTTCCTCCTGTTGATTTCTAATATCCAGCTAAATTAGAAGGTGTTGCTCTTGCTGCTTGATATTTTCAATGTAACCCCGTTGAATGGCGTAGGATTGGATATCATATAGGTCATGCTCCAGCTTGCGCTTATCCTCCAAAATATTACCGAACTTGGTTTTATTACAGAGTTTAAGATGCTTTTTGATGAACTTGAGTTTTTGTTGAAAGTAGTTCATGAGGGTTCTATCTCGCTCATGATACGAGAGCCACCAGTCCTTGATTTTTTCTTTCAAATCGGGCTGGGAGAGCCAAAATTGCTCAAATCTGAATCGTTTGTGAGAGTCAGGTGAGTCCCAATCAAGGTGAAGATAGATCGACCAGTGATTTGAACCTACAAAGGGTAGGATGGAGCTGGAGAGATTAAGATGATTCATCAACAAAGAATTAGAGATGAGAAAGTGATCAAGCCGCGATGCAACCTGTTTGTTGCCACCACTCTTGTTGTTCCAATTGTAAGTGCCATTACTGGTTTCGAGGTCATCCAAAGAGTGATCTTGAATGAAGGTTTGAAAATCTAGGCTGTCCCTGTCCAATCTATGGATTCCTCCTTTCTTCTTGTTGAGGTTGGTGATGATGTTAAAGTTTGCTCCCAGGATCTAGTGCATGTTCTCAAACTGATCATTTATCTAGGAGAGATAGTTGAGGAATTGAAATTTCTGGTCCAACGCTTGGGGACCATAAACATTGGTGATCAGGCCTTTATGAGTGGTGCCTAGGATATGGAATCTTCCAGAGAGAGTGTGATGGCTGGAGAAGAATCCATCAAGGCTTATGGCATTGGGGTTCCAGGCTATGGCAATGCCCACGGAGGCACCTTTGGTGTCAGTGGCTATGATTTCTGCATTTTTTGAGTAATTTTTGATAAAAATGTAGAGCTTGGGCTCCGAGGTTTTGGTTTCTTGTAACATTATAAGAGCAGGTTTTTCCTTAAGAATTATATTTTCAACATTCTTCTTTTGGAATTGCTGCTGATTCCCCTTATATTCCAGCTAATAAATTTTAGCTCCATTAATTCAAAGGTTGGAATATAGTAGTGAACTTGTTGCTCGTGCCTGAATCAATTAAGTGCTCTCCCAGCTCTCGAAGAGGTTGTCTATTGGGGTTTCTTCCTTTCTTTGAGAGAACGCTTTGTCCATTGGGAATGTCTTTATGCTTTAGAATTTTTCCGACTCCTAGTTGATTAGGCTCAGCAGAGATTGCAATAGCTTCCATAAGAAGCGGAAATATCTATTGAAGAGCTAGTGAGTGGTAGGCTTCTTTAAATAGGTCAAGTTGGATCTATGGAATACTATGGAAGTAATTTTTGGCCCATGCTTCTTTAATGGCTTCAAGATCCAGTTCTCCGGCGTCCATGTCTTCAAGGTCTACAAGGATATCAATAGAAGGTAAATGAGGGTGTTGTTTCGGGGCATCATTGGAGGCAGGGTCCTCTGCTCCTGTCGAGGGGGTGGGATTGGAGGATTCAGGGATATCGGGGGCTTGCTGAGATAGGACAGAGAAACTGTTGTGGAAATCAAGGTTGGTAGAGGTGTTGGGGGAAGGGTTTTTCTTCTGTGTTCTTCTACGGTGGGTAGCTTTCATGAAGCCATCTTCATCCATTCTGTTTTGGGCCAGAGGAGGTTTGGGTTTAGTGTTCAGAGGACATTCATGGAAGAGATGGTCATGTTCCTGACACTTTCTGCATCTGAAGGGTATGTGCTCGTAATCTAACGGTTGGCTCCATTCAGTGTCCTGGAAAGAAAGGTAGATAGCTTCTAGGAGAGCTGCTGAGATGTCCATGTAGATACAAATTAGAGCATAGGAGGTATAGAGGGCAACTAAAGTTCCATCAGAGGATTGAACAAAAAATCCAAGGGTGTTGCCAATTCCAGCAAGGGTTTCAAGGTTCCAATATTCTTGAGGCAGAGAGTAGAGCCTCAACCAAACTGGGACAACTTTGAAGTCCTCATTTTCAGGACTGAAGTTCTCTTTCCAGTCTCGAATGTACAATCCTATAGAGTGCAGGAAGTACGGTCCTCCTTGAAATATTCGATTCTTGTCCTCTAGATTATGAAAAATAACTGTGAAGAAACCTTTGGATCCTAGTTTCAGCTCACATTGCCCTTTTGGCTTCCAGGTGTTGGTGAGCCACCAGGTTAGATTCTTTTTTGTAAGCCATAAGCCTATGAATTTGTAGATGATGGTGTGGTCATGCATGTATTTTATGTGTTGGCTAACAAGGGTAGATATAACTTCATACCTTGGAATTTGTGACGCCTTGGGCATGCGTTTGCTGGCGCTGTTGATTGGCTCTGTGTTTTTTGTTGGTGCTTCTTGATTCGAGCTTGCAGACTTCTGAGTGGCGGAGGTTGGGTCTGCCATTCCCTCTCCTCCTTTTCTTGAATTGGGTTCTGGATTTCCTACATGTTGTCCTATGGTTGTAGAATTCTAATCGGATCCCAATAGAAGGAGGGGTGTAAAGGTTTGAGTATGGCGAGCTCCTAGTTGGTTGAAGGAAGGCTCAGAGAGACCCCACTAGAGGCTTCCATGGCAATGTCTAAGCAAAGAGATCACGCGGCTAGGTCAGGGTTCAGAAACTGTGGCAAAGCACTTTTCAACTTGTATGTAGTAGATGTGTATCAGGAGTTGAGAGAGTCTAGATTTGAGCTCTAGTAGATGATCTTCTCTTGCACTTCGTTAGTAATTTGTGGAATCAAAAGATGAGTCTTCCTCTAAAAGGATTCGTGAAGAGATTACAAGCTTTTATAATTCGATGAAATATTCGGCAAGTTTTTACAATATTTTATAATTCAGTTAAATATTTGCCAATATTTTACAATATCTTATAATTTAGTGAATGCTTTGCCAAGATTTTACAAGATTCTATTATAAAATGAAATATTAGCCAAAAAATTATATATACATATTATATTATTGATAAAATAACCTTAAGAGTTCCCTATATATGGGGGAGATTCACCCATTTATTATACATATAAATTTGAAAGGTGTTCTTAAAATGTTCCGTGATTAAGTTACGTTATATGACAACATCTCCTCCATATTGAAATGTAGAATGTAAAATACCTACATACAATCATTTTTTGAATATAATGTAATTTAAAAATATCATTTTGAAACATATAAAATTAATTAAATACATTTTATATATCCTTATCATTTTACTTAAAAAGATATTATTTATATTTCATAGTATTTAAATTTTTTTTATGTATTTTTTTTCAACCGAAAAAAAAACGTACTATTGCTATTCTTTAAATCAAATAGTACAAAATATTGTCACCTTTCTGGCGAAAGGTAAGTACAGCCATCTATGACTTTTATCTTCCATATACATCCACATATGTTCAAAAAGGAAGCCATACATATTCCATATGCATCAACATATGTTCAAAAAAGAAATTATACAACAGGTCCTATATATGATAGTCAAAAACCCTAATGCAGACTGACCCAAAGATAGTCTACATAAAGTAAAATTCTCCACATTCCAGTAGACTGGAATCCATCCATTCCTCCCATACTAGAAATCCTTCAGAGCACAATAAAGCCTGTTTTGAGAGTGAATCAGCCTGAGAATTGTGTTCACGGTAGATATGTTCAAATATGATATGATCCTGTGAATCAATTTCCATTCTCGTCCTTTCACACCAGTGAGAGAGTTCAATAACTTTAAGATCAAATTCTTTAGATGCCCACTTTATTGTGACCCGTGAGTCACCAAACACCCTGATGTTACAAAGACCAAAACACTTTGCGCATCTAAGAACACACCAAAGTGCAAGCAATTCAGCTTTCATGTTGCTTCCCAGTCCACAATTGAGGCGCAAGGAAAAAAAGTGATCCTGATTCAAATAAATAACACCTCCTGCAGCACAATACCCATTCTGTGCTGCCCCATCGAAGAAAAGAATTGGCTGACTGACAATGAAAGAGAACTGACCAATACTTCTCACAACAGCACTTGTGGTATCCACAGGATATTGATGTAAAAGGTTCAAAGCCAAGAAACCACAGGAGGAGACATCCGGTTCCACATCCTGAAATATAGAGGAATTCCTGGTGAACCATAGAGCCCAAGAAATGAAGATAGGAATCTGCACAGTGTCTAAAGATCTCCGAGACCATCTGAGTAATGCCTCACCAATACAAACTTCCTCCAAGAAAAGTGTTGAAGCTAGCTTTGAACGACAAAAGTCCCAGACTTTTTTCCCAAAAGAGCAATAAATGAACAAATGATCAATAGTTTCAGCACTATTCTTGCATAAACTGCACCAACTAGGTCCATGCCAACCACGTTTAGAAAGATTGTCCCAGGTTTTAAGAGTGCCTTGAAGAACATGCCATAAAAAACACTTATGTTTTAAACCCAGTTTCCATTTCCAAATCTTCTTATACCACCAATGCTGTGGAAAGATGTACAGCTCCTGCATCATTCTCTCATAAGCTGTCTTTGCTGTGACACAACCAGTTTTTCTATTTCCAGTCCATTTCAAAAGATCAGCCTTTTCTGATAATATCACTCCAGCAGATTCCAAAGATTGAATATATAGATCCCAGGAGCAGGCTTCTTCTCCAACAAACCCCAAATCAGAAGATTTAAGCCAATAAGAGTTTCCAACAGGATTCCTGATTCGCTCTAAAGAATTCAAACCATAAATATGTAAATAATCCAGGATCATAGGGGAAAGATGCACAGGATTTATAATGCCCAAGATCGAGTCTATTCCAACTCGAATGTGCTTACCATTTCCAACTTGCCAATGTAAAGCACCAGTGATCCAGCTAGAAACCTTTAACAAACCACGCCAAAGAACAGAGCAACCTGTTTTTGCAGGCAAGTTGCAACGGAGCCAATCAACTAGGTTTGTATTTATGTATTTTGCAAAGGATATTTTCGACCAAATATTGTGATTAAAAAGACATCTCCACAGGCTCTTGGCTCTGAGGGCCATGCTGAAAAAATGTAAGTCTTTAATGCCCCATCCTCCATAGCGCTCAGGTCTGGAAACCGATTCCCAACCTGTCATAACCAGAGGTGCCCTTTCGAATCCACCAGTCCACAGAAAGTTGAACATCATTCTTCTGATAACCTTAAGAATATAAGTAGGGATCTCCAACAGTGAAAACCAATAAACAGGTATTCCCGACAGAACAGCTTTAAGTAGTGTTAATCTACCACCAACAGAGAGCGTGCGGAAAGACCAGTGAGCAATACGGCCTTCCACTTTTCTAACTAACCACCACCAGTCCTTTATCTGGTAGTTGTTTGGTTTCAAGAAGAAACCCAAATATTTTAAACCTTCTTCCAAAGGATGCCAATTAAAAGGTAAAACAGTGGCAATCTCCCTTCTAACAATATCATCAACCTTGTGATAATAAAAACAAGATTTTGAGAAACTGATCTTCATCCCTGATACCCGGCCAAAGCAATTTAAGATGTTCTTTATGACCTTCCATTCATTCACAGTAGCCAACCCCGCAAGCAGCACATCATCCACAAAAATCAGATGAGAGATAATATATTCAGCCTCCAGATCAATACCTTTGGGTAAACCCATCTCCTTTGCATAATTTAACATTCTGCTAAGGGCATCTATGACCAGTAGAAATAAATATGGAGATAAGGGGCAGCCCTGTCTTACCCCCCGCGAGCACTGGAAAAACTTGGAAGGCGATCCATTTACCAAAATGGCAATACTAGCAGAAGAAATACAAGACATAATCCAGTTTAAAACTAAAGGTGGAATCCCAATCTGGATTAATATAAGTCTTAGAAATGTCCAATTTACCCGATCATACGCCTTCTCCAAATCCAATTTGAGCAACAGTGCATTTAGTCTGCGTTTCTTAATGGAGTGTAGAAGTTCCTGTGATGCCCCTATGGCATCATGAATCTGCCTATTCTGCAAAAAACCAAACTGTTCTGGAGTGATGTGATCTGAAAGAGCAGATTTTAACCTTTGTGCAATGATTTTTGAAACCAACTTATAGACCAGATTGCACAGAGCTATGGGCCTGTAATCTCCAAAATTCTCAGGCTTTCCCTTCTATGAAATCAGAGTGATAAATGAAGAATTTAGTGCTCCAGAAGTGAGTCCATTTAGTCTAGTAAATTCAACCAAATTCAGTAAATCAGGACCCATCAAGTCAAAGAAGTGTAAGAAAATCTCCACTGGCCAACCATCCGGGCCAGGGCTCTTCTCTCTATCAAAAAGATTTAAAGTTTTTTCAACCTCTTCAAGAGTAACTTCACTACCCAGAACTGCTGCTTCCTCATCGCTGAAGAAACGAGGAAATAGTTCAGCGATTTTAATCTGTTCCAGCAGGACACTCGTACCATCATCTTTATAAATTTCCCCAAAATGTCTAACAGCTTCAATTTTTAATGCCTCAACACCCGAACAAAGGTTTCCATCCTTATCACCCAATTCCCAAATAGTGTTCTGATTTCGACGGGCAGAGGCATAGGTATGAAAGAATTTTGTGTTTGAGTCCCCATGTTTGATCCACAAGGCTCTACTCTTCAGCCTCCACTCCATCTCCTCCTGTAAAAGGAGATCAACCCTTTTTTTCTCAAGATCTTTAACCTTATCAAAATCATCAATACCCAGAAGTCCTTCAATATTCTTTTTGTAAAGCAATTGGATTTCCACATCAAGTTCTGCCAGAGCTATTTTATCCTCTTCCTTCCTTTGTTTAATCCAGCTAATCACCACTTTTTTGAGTTTGCGCAATTTGTTACAGAAATGCACAACAGGATTTTCCTCATCATGATCGGCAGATGTCCAGAAATCAGACACCAGATTGCAGAAGGCCTCCTCTTTTAACCAGGAATGATTAAACTTGAAAGGAACATTGGACATATCCCCATAGTTGTCGAACTGAAAGAAAATAGGCCAATGATCAGACATCTTATGATCATGAACCCATGATCTAAAGGAAAAAAACTTATCCATCAAAGATGATTTTATCAAAAATCGATCTAGACGTTTGTGAACGCCCTCTTCACCACCTCTGCCATTGCTCCAGGTCGGGCAGATTTTAGCAGGTTCCACATCAATAAGGTTGTGTTCATGGATAAACTTACAGAAATATTCCATCTGGGGATCAGGTCTAGACTTTTTTCCCCAAATTTCTGAAGGGGACTTTGTAAAGTTCAGATCTCCAGCCAGAACCAGACCAACATCATTTAATATTCCAGAATTCTTGAGTGAATCCCAAAACACTAATCTGTCTGAGTACGGGGCATAACAATTCAGCACAGAAAGCTGAAGATTTAAGCCAATACACAAACCCTTCAGCAATATACCCCAATCAGTATTGAAAGTTTTAAAAGTAAAAAGCTGTGGATCCCAAGCAACAATCAGACCACCCGAAAGCCCGTCTGCATCCACCGCCGATAACTCAGAGAAAACGTTTGGCTAAAACGCGGAGGCACCCTGCCAGGCAGTGCGGCAAGCAGGCCTGGCAGGCGTGCGACAGTTTGGCACAGTTGGCTCAAAAACGCAGACGCGCGGTTGCGGAGACGGAAGCCAGCAAAGGTGGAAATTCGGCTAAGTGTTGGGAGTAACAGTGCGGAAGGCGCAGTCCGTTTGAGAGGCGTCCGTCCGAGGGTTTCATCCGCAGTAGTAGCGCAGATCCGCACTTGGCTTCCGCAGGCGTTCAGTTTGGACGCGTTCCGCAGACAGGCGTTCTGGGTTGGCGTTCCGCAGAAGTGCGCTAGTGATAGCGCCCACCAGACGAGGCATTCCGCAGGCACCTGCGGATGCGAGCTCAGCAGGAGGCGTTTGGTTTAAACTTGTTGGGGTTTCAACAGGTTAGCGAAGGCGCCCAGGTGACGGGGAGCTTCGCGTGTCTTGGCAGTTTTGATGGTGCGCCCAGTTCGTGGAGTGTTGCGACGCGTTCCGCAGGCGTGCGCCCAGAATGGTGCACAAGGCAGATTTGGTCTGCGGCTAGTTGTGACGCGGTCCGCAGAGGTGCGTCCAGGAAGTTGGCGCCCAGAAGTGCACTCGGTCCGCGTTCGGCAGGGGACGGTTCCGCAGTGTTCAGGAGTGTGCCCAGGGGTGCGCTCAGACAGGTGCATCCGCAGTTTACCCGTATCGGTGCGACTGATGTTCGTTCCGCAGAGAGGCGTTTGGGTTGCGTTTGGCACATGCACCCAGCAGGGCGTCCAGGCAGGTGCGTTCAGAAGTGCGGACCAGGATGGGGAGTTGTTGCGGATACTTGACTTCGCATTTGGTTGTTGCGACCACGGAGGTGGCAACCAGCGAACGGATGGCAGTTGGACATCTCAGTAGCAGGCCTAAGTAGGCAAGTCGGAGAGCTTCGAGGAGGAAGGCTTCGGCACGTTTCAGGCAGGACGCTTGGAAGAAGCTTCGCACGCAGATCAGCTGTTTCAAGGAGCTCACGGTATAGGCAGACATAAGCCCTAGACGTAGTGCAGACGACAGTGCGACAGTGCAGGCTTCCGCAGAGTTGCGAGTTAGGCAGCGATGCAGCGGAGAGACTTGGCATGGTGTGTTGCAGCAGGCAGACATGCGCGACGGTGACAATTGAGTTGTATCTTGATTGTATTCAGAGTGTTGCTAGTTGGGCTCACTCGCGGATGAGTTGCCGGGTATGTGGCATCCTCCGTCGTTAAAACAAGTCATCTCATGGGTGTTAGGCACGTTCCGGTTTGGAGTGCCGCCCACATATAAAAATCTGTCTCTTGTGTCTTGGTTGGTTGTTTGTATGGGCAAACTGTAAAAATTAACTAAGTATGAAAAACGCATAAGAGATAGGAGTATGGTTTCCGCATGGTGGTTTAGGCGTAGTCTGTTGGAGTAATGTGTGAGTTGGTCACGCCCTCATGCGTTCCCAAGCAGTGCCGCACGTCATATTTAGGAACCTTTAAGCATTCGCTATGTATGTTTAAATTTTAGAATTATTAATATATTTTTAAGTTTCTTTTAATTTATTATAAATAAGTTAGACAATTTATTTTTTAAATATAATGTAATTTAAAAAATATCATTTTGAAACATATTAAATTTAGTATTTAATACATTTTATATATCCGTATCATTTTACTTAATATCATATTATTTATATAAAATAATATTTAAATTTGATGTATATATAATATTATTTAAATTTTAAAATTATTAATATATTTTTATATTTCTTTAATTATTATATATAAGTTAGACAACTAATTTCCTCTTAATCTCTGTTAGAGATTAAAGGCAAATGGCTAAGACACCGTTATGTGGGACTTGAGCCTATTACCGAGAGAAAACTTCCACCTATTTACAATTAATGTGATAGCGTAATGAGAGTTAGTGGTCCAACTATAAAGTGGTGGAAGTTTTCTATGGCCTTAACTTCAACGGAAAAAAAAAATGACATTTTCTGGAAAACACAACTAATTACTCAAATATGATTTTTTTGAATATTTAAGAAAGTATAAATGTATTTAATTTCACGTCGTCAAAGAAATGGCACGATTTTTAAAGCATGTAGCCTGAGAGAAAAGTTTATTATTTTCTTTAACCGCTTACACGTTTCATTTGTTTTGACCAAATTACACCACCCGCAAAAGAAAAAGTAGCACTTTGCGTCGCCGATACTTCATTAAATAGCACTTGCAAAGCTCCAAGGTATTTGGTTTGACAATCAAAAAACTCAAATGACATATCCTCTCTGCACGGTAAGTAACACGTGCAAAAAGGTTTAAAAAACAAATAGTTAATAAGTGTGATAGAAAAATAAGACCTTAACTCCAACCGAAAAATATAACCTTAGCTCCAACTGAAAAATAGATATTTTCTAGAAAAACACAACTAATTACCCCAATTCTAGTTTTGATATGTCAACAGATGTTGAGACAAATATGATTTTTTTGAATATTTAAGAATGTAAAAATGTATTTAATATCAGGTCGTCAAAGAAGAATGGCGCGATTTTTAAAGGATGAAGCCTTAGAGAAAAGTTTATTGGTTAAACATTTCTCATTTCATTTGTTTTGACCAAATTACACGATTTTTCTTTAACCGCTTACACGTTTCATTTGTTTTGACCAAATTACACCACCGCAAAAGGAAAAGTAGCACTTTGCTTCGGTGATAGTTCAATAAATAGCACTTCCAAAGCTCCACTACGACTGGAAGGAAATGTAGTGTGAATGTATTTGATTTCACAATCTCACAATTCCAAAGCTCCACTACCACTGGAAGGAAATGTCAAAAACCTGCAAATTATGGGTAGTCTGCTACATTATGTATTGGTAGTTTAAATTACACGATTTTTCTTTAACCCCTTACACGTTTCATTTGTTTTGACCAAATTACACCACCGCAAAAGGAAAAGTAGCACTTTGCTTCCGTGATAGTTCAATAAATAGCACTTCCAAAGCTCCACTACGACTGGAAGGAAATGTAGTGTAAATGTATTTGGTTTTAGAATCTCACAATTCCAAAGCTCCACTACCACTGGAAGGAAATGTCAAAACCCTGCAAATCATGGGTAGTTTGCTACATTATGTATTGGTAATTTTGTTTCTTTAGATAAAAGCACAGTTCACACAAGTTGGCTAGGAAACAAGTTAATCAAAATTCTTTCTAGTTAGTAGATTTGGAAGGGCTACTGCTTGGCTTTCCTATCAATGGAAGGCACCTCTAGCATAGACCTCATGCACCAAGGGACCATAATTCTAAACACCAACCCATTAAACTCCATAATTAATGAATGCACATAATAATAACACAATTAAACAAATAAAAAACTAAGATACAAACCTCTTAAAACACAAAGCTACATTGGTTGAATATGTAACAACCCAAATATACTATTAAATTAATTATAAATAAAAATATAGTAAAGCTAAATTACATATTAAAATAAATTAACTAATTTAAAAAAAAATTATGGTCAATTTTTTGAGGTGTATTTATTTTTTTAAATTTAAACTCAACAAATTTGATTTCTCTTAACTCATAAATCAGGGTTTAAGTTTTAAGTTTTTATTTTATAAACTAACATCCAATTTTTAATTATTTTTCATAATATTTTATTTTATGAGCTCGATTTTTTTAAATACTTTCCATAATTTTTTATTTTGAGTGGACATAAATTTTTTTAATTATTTTTTAAGTATTTTGTTACTAACAAAGGTTAAAAGATCTCCCCCATACTGGACTGTAGAGCATGGGGACTTGTGCAATAATATTAAATAATCAATAAATAAATAATAGACCTAAAAAAACCTATAAAAAGGAGAATCTGAGGGTAAGTGGATCCATTCATACATTTGAAGGAGGATTTGAAGGAAGATCACATGTATGTTTTTTATTTTGATTGATTATATTGTGTTATGATAATATATTATGGGTTAATCTAATTGGCTAAGTTAGTTTTAGATCAATTTATTATGAAATATTGCTTCAGGCCTTACATTTGATATCAAAGCGAAGGTTACTAACCCTTGGACCTATATTTATATAAATTTAGTGGTGGTAAAAAAGAGGAGGATCCCAGGGGAAGAGGAACCATATTTACATTTGAAAGAGGATTTGAAGAAAGATAGGTGGTATGTTTTCTCCTCTGATCCATTAGATAGGATACAACAAGTAAATTGGAATCCCAAAGGTGAGACTACTGCAAACAAGTCTTTTTTATTATAAATAGTTAAGTAATGTTTACATTTTTACCTAATTTCTCACCCTTCATTTACACATAAATTTTTGTTTCCAAAACCTAGCTTTTAAATCGAATTTCTTTTAATTCTGTGTAAATTGATAAACATACTGTTTTTTAATTTTAATTTTTTTTAATTCTTATAATTTTAACTCATTTAATTCTTGTAACAGCAAGAAGCAAAAGAACATTTTCCCGGCCTTGCTTCGAATGACGGAATTAAGATGTCAATGGTAGACATGGGTGACTTAAAAATATGGGCATTCAGATACAGGTGTAATTGATGTACTAGAAATGTATTAAAATATTGTACATTTTAAAAAATATGATTAATGATGAAGATGTATTGTATAAATATTACTGCAGGATTTGGCTAAACAAAGGCAACCCGTCGTACGTTTTACGGGAGATGGGTATGTATGCTTTTATATCGTAAATGAGATGAATTTATGATCCGTGGCTGTGCTATTTCTGAAATGAAAAAAAAAAATGACTAAAAATTTAGGTTTTTATAAAATTATGATTTATATTAATGTTTATATACACACATTTTAATAAATTTGATGTGTGAAGCTCTTGAAGATTTGATCCAAAAGGACTGCATAATAACTCTTCCGAAGTGTTCTATCCCTGAATTATAATCCGTGATCTGATTTCTTACATTCCAGGAGAATTTCAGAAACTCCACCGCCTTAAATGTGGTGATTCCATAGAGTTTTATAAAGACAAGATCACTGGCCAATTTGTGAGTGGGTTTAGTTTCTGACTTCTTATTTTTTTGAAAACTTAAGAGAAAAACAATGCTGCTCTTCAACATATTCTCCGTGTAGAAATTTGAAATCTGATCAGACTGTGGAATCATGTTACAGTTTATTACACGGAACAAGCAGCTCTTCAACATATTCTCCGTGTAGAAATTTGATTTCCTCGACGGAATCCTAGATTGGCCGGCAATAGACGTAATTCCCAGCTTCGACACTGACGATGGCATATCCCTGGAGGACTTGTTGGGATAATGAAATCTCTAATGAGATATTGAAGCACAGTAATTTTGTCATTTTTTTTTAATAATTTGTCATCTATGTTCCACTCTCGTCGGATTCTGTTATTTTATTAAAGATGATCTTGTCTTGTCGGTTTCAGTTGTATCGGATTCTACCAGCTAAGATTTTGAGGTGTTACTTTATTAAAGATCATCGGTTTCTGAATATTTTAGCTATTACTTACTTATTTAAATCAAGATTATCTTGGATTATCAAGAAGTTTTGATGTGTCGAAATATGAGAAATATCTTTATGTGGAGTAAGTGGCAATTACATAATCAATAGTGTGATGAGTGTGGTAATCTTATGACTAAATATATTAGTTTTATTGCAAATAATACATAACGTTTAATTTATTGAAATATGAAGAAGATCAATACTTGACTGTTGGCTAGCTTAACTGAATGCTATTATATAGCAAAGACTCAAAACTCAAGATTATGCATATTTGAAAGTTGTGAATGCATACGAAAGCCCCTAGCTTTTGTAATGAGTTATAATACATTTTGATGTTATCATTAATGTTGTTTATTTTAATAATGAAGTAGTTTGTTTATCGTGAATATATTTATTAATTTAAATATTTATATCTTTTTATTATTTATGGATGTTTTTGTTGAATTATTGGTCTTTTTCAAATATGAATTGATAGGTGATACTAGAAATTTGGTTTGTTATTATTATGAGTGAGATTATTGTTTCAGGTTGATGTCTTGCTTCTAAGCACATTAATTGTTTTTGTAACTACAATTAGAATTATGGAGTGTTCTTCATCTTAATCAAGCCTTTCATTGTTCCATGGTTTCATGACATGATTTCATATTTTCTCGTATTTAATTTTCCATAAGACTATACATGGGGTCAAGTGAATTTTTTTTAAGGTCACTATCTTGACCATTGCATTTCACTTTCTTCCCAAAACTTTATATCACCTAGGAACACACAAGATATCACCTACAAAGCATGAGATGAAAATCCTTCTCTCTATAAGACCCACATAGGGTGCCCAAAAGGGTCACATTATTTTCTTCGAAGGAAGAGAAAATGAAGACATCAATAACATTGAAATACTATTAGTGATTAAATAAGTTGGGGAAGAAGGCCAAGAGGAACCTATAGATATTGGAATTCTAGGCACAAAAAATAGAAGTCATTAAGGAACCAAAGAAAAATGTTTCAAATCCATGGAGAAATGAGCAAGAAGGTTAAGTTCATCACCAATGTGGATAAAGGTAGATTTGGTTCATCAAAATTCCCCATGTTTGATGTCTTGTGAATGGGGAGGATCATTTTTTTCACATTTAGTATTTTTTGAGAATAAAACAATGCCACTATTTTTGATAGGAAATAATATGTGTTTAAAAACTAACTTGAGGAGCATAACTTGTAGTATAATTTGCAAGTAGTTAGCTTAATTTTCATATTTGCCACATGGTGGCGGAAGCCTTTAAATAGGAATATTATAACTATGTTGATGATCAATGAGTTCCGATTGATTCATTAAACATCTACAAGAAAAAACTTGGCAAGTCTTTACAAATTTATTACTCATGATTTAAGGAGCTCATCTCCCTATTAAAATTCCAAGCCTTAGAAAGACAAAAAAAGAAGAAAAAAATAGTGTATATCTAGAACTAACTGCGCTAGTATAAGGGAACCCATTAATCTCATATACCAAAAACATATAAAGAAGATTTCGAAATGTCTAAAGGGACAAATATAATGAACATCTAAAGATGTTAAAATACTAAATAAAATTGAAAAGTAACATTAAGACATTAAAAGAACATTGGAAACAAAAGAAGCAATGATAGTCGTTTGGGACACACAACAAGAATCATGACAAGTACGGAAATGATCAATGACATTTTAATAGATCTTACAAATATTATAAGAATGCAATCATTGTGAACCCCATAAGGAATCTTGAACACCACTAGTTCCTTTGGTTCCTTTATCTACTTCATCTCAAAAATGTTTGGAAGAAATAAGGAAGAGGGGAAAAGAAATAAGAAGAAAAATAAAAACCACTATAGATTACGTTCAAGCTCTCCCTCTGGCAAAATACATTAAAGTTTTATGAAAACAATTTAGAGGATGTACATGCATTATCTACAAAGTGCAAGGGTATCTAGATAACCGAAAATAACCCTTGCTCCTCAAATAAAGTCTATAAAATGTTTCTTGTGTAGAATTTGGAGGCATAACCAAAGACTATTTACGAGTTGAATATCCAAGCAACATGTTTATTTGTTTATCTTCTTTGCATGGAACCCCTCATTTTAAAGATAGGTACCATTATGAAAAAAGGTTTCCTAAGGAATTTTAATGTGATCAATGTTAAATTTGCAAAATTTGCACCTCATCATGATAAATATAATTAATTTATGATCATCATGAGATCCCACACCCAAGGGTTTCATAATCCAACTTAATGGATTATTGAAAGAACCTACGAACTATGTATAAAGTGACTTTGTGATTGATTACCAAAAACGGAAGGTTGTTAAATAACTCCTACGAAAACTGTAGGAATCCTAAAACAAAGTTATAACAAAGGTTTAAAATTATCTAAATATTACTATAGAATATGAACAAAGGTTTAAAATTATCTAAATATTACTATAGAATATGATTTCAATGGCATCCTAATTTTCATCCCCTAGGAGAGTTTTTTTCTTTTTTTTTCAAGTTTCAAGGTTTTCAAGGTTGTAAATAGGGGGAAATTTTTTACACCTCTTTTTGAGAGTTATTGTATTATTTTTTTCAACCATGATATTTATAGTGTATCGAGTTTGTGTAATTTATCGTGACACTTTTTGAAAGGTGTTGATGAGGAAAAATAGGTAGAAAATCAACAAACACATCAAAATAGGCATTAATAATACATATCTCATTAATCAATGTATAATATATACAATGAGAACTTACGGGTGGGTTCATATACCCAAGTGGTCTCTTGGAATACTTTTCCTATTTCATATTCAACTATGCCTCTTAGTCTTCTTCACTCATGTGAATACAAAGATAACATAATAATTTTCCTACCACTAAGGATTGGGTTCCCAACAATTCCCCTATTAATCGGAACGGGTGTATATGAGTCCAAGAAAAGAGAGTTTAATAAATGGAAGTGGATAGCTACCAAATGTTGAACATTTCCAACTTGACAATTCGAATTTTCCAAGCAAGTTAGGAGAAGCTCGCATCGCTTTTTGAAGTCGTTGTTTTGGTTGACCACAAACCAAAATCGCTAGTAGAAGATGTTTTATTCTACTAAATTGTTGAACTTGGAAACAACTTTGGTTCTTCCTCAGAGGTTATATCTTGAACTTGGCGTGAAGTTAGTTCTCTCGAAAGTGGTGGCTTAGGGACAACCATATGATGTCAAGAAAAAGATGAATTCTTATGCTAAATGGGTGGTTTAAGGATAACCACAACCTATTGTTTATGGAAATCTACTCAAGCGGAGTCAAGCGATATCTCCCTAGTCCAAGTGGATCTAGAACAAATAGGTGTAGAACACAAACTACCTTCCTATATCAATGGAGATGCAAGGTGAACAGGTAGATAACTTACCTAATATCTACAAATCCTTTCCTCTTTATTGCTCCAAGCTCTAGGGCCTTCATATCTTGAGCTGCAAAACCTTGTCAAGCACGTGGAAACAAGAAAACAGTAAAAGCATATCTAAATATTAATTGATCTAAACAAACAGTTAAGGGAGAAAGTTCTAAGCATTACCAACACAACAATACTTATGGAAATAGTTTGTATTAATGTAATAAAGGGAAGTACATAGAGAGAGAATGTAACAACCTAAGCCTTAACGTCGCAACTTCCATCCAACAATCCAATCCAAGCCTCCAAAGGATGAGTAATGATCACCTAGAGTAATTCCATGAGCATGAGAGTATGAGAGTACTATAGTCCTTCCTCCCTCCCCAATGGAGAGAGGGTCAATATTTATAATGCTAAATGGATAGAGTAGGTTGAATATTAAGGGGAGAGGTCCAAGGGATCTTCCCATTAGGTTAGGGGACCAAATACAAGCCTTCCTATCAAGTAGAGATAGACCTCCATGTCACCAAACTCTGAGAAGTTGCTCGAAGCTTCCATTTATCCACATTAACCAACTCTAGTGCACTTTGCATGAAGGAAACTTGCAACACGCAGGAATCAATGCCTCTTGCATAAAGGAAATAAGATCCACTTGTGCACTCTTACAAAAAGAAGCATGCACCACCCAAGTTATGGCACCTCTTGCTCAAAATAAAGATGTGCTAGTGAAACTACACATTGTGGAAACATAAGGACACCAACTTGATCTGGATGTTTTTAGCGAGGGAAAATTCAGGGATTAAGGCACGTAGTTGACACATGACTCATGATGACGAGATTCTGGGGTAATAGAATGCCCCCCAAAGCATGAAGTTAGTAAAATAAGACAGGTGAAATGATTTGTAATGTGAAGGATCGATGACAAGGACTTGTTGGTCGGAAGAAGTTGTTGCAGTACAACTGACTCTAAGATACAAGTCTCACATGACTCATAACATGGATACTAATGAAACATTGCAGATCCATGGTACTAGAGACCGACTGAACACAATCATGGCTACTGGGCAAAATCGTAGATCCATGATGAGATGATAACAAATCCACGACCAATACAACAGTGGATCCGTGTAGTACGACTCAAACAAACTCCATCGCAACCTCATAAATATATGATTCTACCCATGGTCTTCAAGATGAACCCACAATGATACAAATCTAACCATGTGATTACAATGTCTTCGAGTCGAATATGATAGAAACCACTTGATTACTGGTCATTGATGCATATCATTAACAAGAGTGAGGGAAATCACCATTGATGTCAATGATTCCCAAGGTATCATAGTACATACCATCAAGTGTGAATCAATGAGTTGAGGTTGAACACTCGATGGGATCTTTCAATCAAGATTCAATGATGTAAACTCATGTTGAAAGAGAGGTAACCTACCATTGAGGCATGTAGGCCCAAGGTACTTGATTAGTTTATAGATTCAATCCTCGGAAGATGTTTTGAAGTCGACAAGAGTGAATCTGTCAAAGGAGGGCCATGATGAATCCCCCATCATCGACACAAAACACGATCATAGATGTTTGGAGTGAATCACACAATAATGTATGAGACTAAATCAAGGTACAACAACATGATGGAAGGCATACTGACTACAAATAGTGAATGACAAATGTTTCTTGAACATCAACATGGAATGACTCGGCAGTATTGACTTGACGAGAATGATATCAATCCCCTAATGCAACTGATGGTGGAAGCATTCATTGGACGACCCAACGGAGTAAGAAGACTCTTGGAATCAACGGGACTTGAAGACAAATGGATTACCCAAGTACTGAATGCATATGTAGATCAGCGCCATGTTAAAGAGTGACTGTGTACTGCCGAAACTACAATGAACACACATTCTTTCCTTATCCCCATCATGATTGATGCATACCATTTTGTTTTTTAACGAGCTTGAGGAGGGTAATAGATGTTCGTTGTACCTCATCCCATGGGCGAGTCCAATCCCAATTTTTTTACGAACCTAAGATAGGAGGGGTTCGTCCCACAATGGGCCCTTCGATGTTAGATTTTAACGAGTCCAAGGAAGGTAAACTCGACATCATTTCATGTTTAGAGAGTCTTAAAAGAACTAAAGAAGACTCCAAAGGTTTTTTTTCATAAAAGTTAGTCTCTTCATCCGAAAAGCGATAAAACAACGTGAAAGAGAACTCTTCAAGTCATGATTGGCTGGAGTGCTCCTTTTTCGTACATAGTGCCTCATGGTCCAAAAAAGGGGTAAACTATCACCATAAAGACGATCATTCAAATACTTTTACAAGTGTGAAAGCATCAAGCTTGCTTGGTAATCTTTTTCGTATTTAGAGCGCCTGAAAAGAGCTTAAAGAAGGACTCTGAGGGGTTCCCTTTTCATGGGAGTTTAACTATCCCTAAAAAGTGATAAAATACAACTTGATAACTTATTCTCATCATGTTATGAGCACTAGAAGGAACAAAGAGTAAGCTCGGTGTCATTAATGTTTGTTTTGAATGAGAAAAATACTGACACAAAAATGCTCAAAGAGTTGTTCACACCTGATGACAAATGTGAGATGACCATGGTCGCAACCGATTGCTCTAATACGACACTTTACTTCACCTGTAGACTCCAAAAACTAGTTCAAAACAATCGATTAGGCATTCAGACATAGAAATATCCCTAACTATAGTAAAAATGACCCAAAAAAGAATAAATGAAAAAGAGAATATTCCATTTTTAGTATAAAAAGGGAAAATATTAAAATTTATTTACTATTTCTTTTTACCAAATTGGGAGGGTGAAAAAATACCATTCGGAGTCATTTTTAAACTACCGATTGCGGGAGATCTGGTCAGCCATTTTCATCGCTATCGGCGTCACGTAAGCCTATAACTTGTCCTCTTCATTTTCAGTGGAGTAAAGTTGCTTTTATTTCCATTTTTTAGGTTTTTTAGCTTGTGTAATGAGGGGATAGTGTGCCTTCAAGATGACACACTTTCCCCTTACGGGAAGTGCTTTGAGGGCTTACTAGCGCCCTTCCCATAAGGGTAATGTACACTGGTGGCACCCTGTCTGTACTAACGTGGTGCGCCAATGCAAGTCGTCCTCATGAACTCAATGAAACACCAAAATATGACCATATGGAAAGTGGAGCAAGCTTCTAATATATGTTTTAATGCTATTTGGACAAGCTTGGGCAAAAGAAGATGGTCCATTGGAGAGAGAGGTAGCATGAAATGGATGATTCCCAAGCGGCCAATTATCCCCAATGTATAAATGCACTGCAGAACTGCGGACTACTCAAGTACTTTCCTATCGAGGGAATTAGGTCCCAAGTATCATTGCTAGAGTACTTGCTCAGATGGTGGGATCGAGAGCAGCAATACTTCTGGGTCGGTGTCCATACACTGACAATAGACATAGAGGATATCTATTTTCTGATGGGGTTGTCGTGACGGGGAGCTCCAGTGTCTTTTTCGGGGTCACGAGGGAGTGACCGAACTACTGAGGAGTTAGTATCCTAGTGGTACACTTTTGGTACACAGATGGTTGGTGGGAAAATTCCCATCAAGGATGTGTGGGACTCTCCATTACGCACAGTCTTGTTTACCATTGAGAGGGTGGCAGGGAATAGGGATCCTCACCTGGAAAACAAGGCCCACATGTTGTATGTAAAGGAGTGTATGGATCCTACAATTTTCAACTAGTGCGAGGTTCTCCTTGTGAACCTCAAGGATCATCTCAGAAAGTGGCGGCATGGTGAGATGAAACAATTTTTCTATGGATAGTTCGTGGTCTCATTTTTCCTATAGTGGGTTCCACATCTACGCCCGCAGGTAGAAATAGATGATTTGCATCCAAGGGATCCACACATGGTTTGATGGTTCGATGTGATGGCCCTCCATGGAAGAGGGGGTCCTATCATTAGCTACGATCCTCATTTTTTCAGGTGCTTGAGGGGACAAGACTTCATGGTGGAGGACTACCCCTCTAAGGGTACCGATTTCAAGGGGGACTCAGACTTGGTTCTTCCTGAGGACATGCAGTCGGGAGAGATATGTAAGAATGACAAATCTGTTGTGTTTTTCATTTTATGGTTTTTAGATTTTTTGGAGTAGTACCGATGATTGATACATGTTTGGTCCAGATGTGGGCCCGTCTCGTCCAGCTGGAGCTTCTCTCTTAGGAACCCATGTCTTTACTTTATTAGTATATTGTTGTTGGATGCATATGCTTTGTAAGTCATCCCGTAGTATTTGTTGATCAATAGTTTGTGTTATTGTTGTTGGCGCATATGCTTTGTAATTCGCCCATAGTTTTGATCCATAGTTTGTATTGGCCCATGGTTTTGACCCATAGTAATTGTTGATCCATATTTTGTATTGGCCCATGGTTTGTATTGACACATGGTATTGACCCATGGTATTGGCGCCTAGACTTAGTATATAAGTGTGTGTTGAGGCCTATGAAGGCACCGTGAAGTTAATTGTATTGAGCTTGCTCAAAGGAGGTTGCCCCCTCGAAGTGTTCCATGATCAATATAAAAGTGATTCTAAGTTCTATTATTTTGGTATCTCGTGTATTTGCATTAATTAATTATTGCAGGTTCTTCACATCTAGTATGAGAGCACTTTCTTGGGCTCGTTGGGTGAAATTTCTGCCAAATTTTTTTTTTTTCGCATCTATTGTAGGTTCGGATTTGGGAATAATCCCTATCCACTTAACTGTGGGAAGTGCTTGGGAATAAGCCCTAAAAGTAATTGTGAGGAGTACCACAGGAACCCCGAAGTAGATGGCCCATTGAGAGGACCTGCCAGCGAAAAGGGCAATGACCCCTACCTGATTGACTAGTTCCCACCCGTGAGGTAAACCAAGAGCTGTCGTTTGTGGCAAAGCTGTTATCAGTTTTACCTGAGTCGTGGAGTGAGGGGTACTGCCCCAATACACAAGTTGTTAGACAACATTGGTGGCTGAGTGAAACCCTTGAACTGTTAGGAAGTGGCACATACCTGGGGTCCATATATATTTGTAGCTAAACTGTTATCGATCACTGCTGCGTCGTTTCAGATCCAGCCGTTCAGATCCATTCTGAAAGCCGTTCCAGATCCAACCATTTTCAATCCATTCGGGGCCATTTCAGATCCCTATGTTTCTGCTCACTTCTAGGACATTGCAGATCTATCTGTTTTCAGATCCCTTCCGATCCGTAGCTACTCCATTCTGGAAAAAAAAAAACTTTCAGAAATCAGTTTTTTCTCCAAAAACTATAAAAAAAAAACTTTTAGAAATCATTTTTTTCTCCATATCTCCTTTGTTTTCACTCCATTTCCCTTGAAACTTTCGGGGAACCCCTATAATCCCATTCTGCATATTTCATTCCTGAGGACCCTATCCCCAATTCCACTTCCCAAAGCCCGAAATCCCAAATTTGTCTATTTTTAGGGTTTGCCAAAACTTCCTCAGATTTCACCGAATCACCTTCACATTTTACCACAGAGTTCCTTTACGAATTCTACTTCTTTGTCCTCCTCTGCCAAATTTTCTCATTCTTTCACCCCGCTTCTGAAATCAACCTTTTCTATTTTCATGTCCTTTGGACAGTGTCCAAAATCTCGTCAAACCCCAATTACCCATCAAATTTTTTCCCCAATCCAAATTTCCCTTTACTAAATCAACTTTTGTTTGTTTTTTTCTACCCATCCCCCCCCCCCCCAAAAAAAAAAAAAACCCTGGTTATGGTTGTCACCCCTGCAGGAGAACACACCATGGAGGAAGCACTTGCAGCCATCCAAACCAAACTCCAAGATCTGAATGAAAAATTTCTCAGCCTCCATCTTCAGCATTCAGCCATGAACAATAACCGACAACCAGAATCTTTTGCAGCCACCGGGTTCTCTTCTTCCATCAATTTTCGTGGGCCGAAGCTTGATTTTCCTCGCTTCAATGGTACTGATCCGACTGGATGGATATACCGAGCAGAACAATATTTCAGTCTGCATAATACTTTTGATGTCTATAAAGTTCCACTTGCATCCTTTCATTAGGAACAGGAAGCCCTTCAATGGTACCATTGGTACATCAAAGCTCATCCTGAGCCAAACTAGACAGATTTTTGCCAACTCGTTTTGCCATGATTTGGTCCTAGTGCTTTTGATGACTTCACAGGAGCACTCACTAAACTTCACCAAATTGGCACAGTGAGAGAGTATCAGACAGAATTTGAGAAACTGGCCAATCACACAGAAGGATTGTCTGATGAATTCTATAGGAGTTGTTTCATCAGTGGTCTCAAGGATGAAATCCACTCATAAGTCAAAATGTTTTGTCCCAACACAATGATGGAAGTCCTAGGGTTGGCTAAGTTGGCAGAGGACACGATCGCAGCTCAACAAACGCTCCAAAACCATCTTTGTTCCCTTCAGAAATGTGGGTTCCCAACGACCTCCCATCACGCCTACCCTGAAACCAACTCCTATCAAGCATTTTTCTGAAACAGAGATGGAGGCACGCCGAGAAAAAGGGCTTTGTTATAATTATGATGAGAAATTCACTCGGGGACATAGATGTGTTCAACAAAGCTCTATCTCTTGGATGTGGATTCTCCGCCTGCCTCAAAACTTTATGAAGAAGCTCCAGATACAGTAGATGATTAGGTCAACATTCAACACCCTCCTGTTGACACCCCATCTCAGGATGACCCACCTGAGCTCTCTCTCCATGTTATAACCGGCGTCACCACCCAACAAACAATGCGAGTCAGGGGATACTTCAAGAAGCTCCCTCTTACCATACTCATTGATTTTGGTAGCACTCATAACTTCATTGACCCTCAGATTGCCAAACAGGCTGATTGTTTTGTCCATCCTTGTTCCAACTTTGAAGTCATGGTTGCCAATGGGGGCACCTTACCTTGCAAGGGGAAGTGCCGTAATGTACGTATCTCTATGGAAGATTATAACCTGCGCTCTGACATGTTTTCCTTATCCTTAGGTGGATGTGATGTGGATTTGGGTGTTCAATGGTTACGCACACTTGGTCCCATCTTATGGGATTTTGCTGAACTTTGGATGCAGTTTTCAGTCAATGGGACACAACAAAAATTTATGGGCTTACAACCAGGGTCTCTCTGCATCATCAGTTCACATAGCTTGGAAAAGATCCTTAAGAAGAATTCACCTGGTGTCATTGCTCAGCTCTATTCCCTTCAGATGCACCCACCAACGGTCTCCACTACTTCCTTGGATGGATATGCAGGTGTCTTTGTTGCACCAGTGGGCTTGCCGCCTTCATGAGACCTTTCCAGTAAGCATTTTGCCGCATCTACATCTCAGCAGGACATGATAGCTATTTTGCATGCAGTACATAAGTGGTAGTCGTCCCTATTGGGGAATTATTTCTGCATCAAGACTAATCTCCAAAGTCTGGAAACTTTCTTGGAACAACGGGTCTCCTCCCCAGCACACCTGAAATGGATTCTCCAACTCATGGGTTATGATTACGCGACCACTTACCAGAAGGGTATGGACAATATGGTGGCAGATGCTCCTTCTTGCACATTTGATGACCCAGTTTCTCTTACAGCTATTTCTCTACTTGTTCCAAATTGGTTGCAATCTGTTCAACGGGGCTATCTCTTCTATGAACTCCATGGTTCTTCATCAACAGGGCACTCTGGGTTCCTAAAAACGTATGATCAGGAACAATGTAACTTCTTTTGGCAGGGATTGAAAATGACAATTCAACAGATGGCGGTTGACTGTGATACTTTCTAGGTCAACAAGGGTGAAACGACCCTCCTTTCGGGACTACTCGAACCCTTGCCCATCCCTACATAGATTTGGACAACTATTTCTATGGATTTCCTGGAAGCGCTCTAGTGGTATAGTACCACATCTAAAAGGACACCATATGAACAGTCTTTGGACAGGCACCACCAGTTCTTCTTCCATACACCTTCAAAAGCTCCCTAGTTCAGGCAATTGACTCAATTCTTTGAAACCGCAATCAACTTCTTCTCATTCTGCAGGACAATCTTCACATGGCAAGAATTCGACTGAAACAAGAAGCTGATCAGCACCGTTCTGTGCACACTTTTCACATCGTTGATATGGTTCTTCTTCGTCTACAGCCTTCCACGCAATCCTCCCTAAAAATCAAAAGGCACCAGGGGCCTGGAATGCAACCCGAGGATGCTAGAGGGGACCCACTCCTTCAAATCCTGCATCAATTTCCACATATAAATATTTGATGACAAAGCTTTTTCTAAGGGAGAGGGGATGTTAGGAACCCATGTCTTTAGTTTGTTAGTATATTGTTGTTGGATGCATATGCTTTGTAAGTCATCCCGTAGTATTTGTTGATCAATAGTTTGTGTTATTATTGTTGGTGCATATGCTTTGTAAGTCGCCCATAGTTTTGATCCATAGTTTGTATTGGCACATGGTTTTGACCCGTAGTAATTGTTGATCCATATTTTGTATTGGCCCATGGTTTGTATTGACACATGGTATTGACCCATGGTATTGGCGACTAGACTTAGTATATAAGTGTGTGTTGAGGCCTATGAAGGCACCGTGAAGTTAATTGTATTGAGCTTGCTCAAAGGAGGTTGTGCCCTCGAAGTGACCCATGATCAATATAAAAGTGATTCTATGTTCTATTATTCTGATATCTTGTGTATTTGCATTAATTAATTATTGCAGGTTCTTCACATCCTCCAATCGCGCGGAGACAGGAAGTGCGAGAGATGGAAGTTGTAGAGCGTGATGCGATGGAGGAGTTAGATGAGATGTAGGAGAACCTCCAGAGGTTGACCCTAAATATCCCAGAGTCATCCGTACACGATCTGCCTCATTTCTATCAGTGAGAAGTTGTGGGGGTATCTACACAATTTGGTTCAGTACTTCGGAAAGTAGCTAGGGACATTGTCTGTTACCATGAGCATCCTAGCGACTAGGCTCATATATATATGTATATACTAAAAGCCATAGGATTTAGATTTTTGTAGAGGATATTTTTACTGAAAGCTCATGTCCTTCAGTTTTTGTACCAGTACCACATTTTCGTATTATTCTGACATGACATATATACAAAACTCTATTTGCGGTTCTATATACCGTGTTCTATTGGTGAGTATGGAATCTTGTACATGTTTTTCTTACACATTATGGATGATTTACATGTTGTTCCTGTTTTTGTATCTTTTGGATGTTTTATGTATGTGCAATGTACCAATCTAATATAAAATTGGTGATGGAGTCAGCAACAGTGTTCATGTCTCTTGAAATGTGTAGGTATTGAACATATTCAATGAACCTCTCCAAGAGACATACTCATTGGAAAATAAAAGTAGGGTGGGGTCACGGAGAGTGTAGACATGGTTAATATGGGAGACCACTAATTTGAGTCAAGATGGACAACAATGTGGTTCATACCCAGTGAAAGAGGGTCAGTTGAGACTCCAATCACCGCATGACACTCGGTGGCATTATTGGTTTCATACCCTAGACAAATCCCTCCTAAAATTATGATCTCTCTGGTAGGGGAATAAAGTACCCAGGATGCCGAAGCGAGGTTATGGGTATGCTGGCTGGCATCGTCCATGAATCAAAAACAGGTTGCCATCTGCACATGCAGAAAAAACATGGTATAAGTGTAAAGCCAGGATCCTATCACACTAAATAAAAGTGTCACACCACACAAAACACACACCATATACAATATATACAGAGTACTAATACATAAAATACTTCAGCATAGTACCTCTTCAGGTAGAACCCATTGCGAGGCTCCCCCAAAGATAGCCCATCATAATATTTGAGTTTGTATGCTACCTTCTCCAAAACACCCTTAATGACATATGGCCCATGCCACATAGACTCAAACTTTCCTACCCCCATCTTATCATGTTTTTGGTCATATGTGAGGACCAACTCCCCCTCGTTGAAGATACAAGGTTTGACTGAGTTGTCATACTGGGATTTGATGCGTTTCTTATGTGCTTCGTTAGCAAAAGCAGAATCGTAGCGGGTCTCATCAAGTTTTTCCAATTGAAGGAAACATTCTTCCTCGATAGTGGTGTTTGGGAGAAGTTCAATTGCAAGTTTCAATGATGGAATCTCGCACTCAATAGGTAAGATTGCCTCCAGTCCGTAGACCAATTGGAAAGGAATGAAACTGGTGGCAGTTTTGACGGAGGTCCTATACGCCCATAGGGATGAAAAGAAAATGTGATGCCAGTTTGACCTGTGTGTGCCCACCATGTGTTGAATCATGGTTTCTAAGACCTTATTGATGGCCTATATTTGTCCATTAGACCGCGAGTAATGTGCAATTGAGTTCTCATGGAGAAAACCCAACGTGGCTCTCAATCCGTCCACCTCTTGTTTTGGAAGTGTGATCCATGATCAATGACGATGGCTTGAGGGACTCTGAATCGTGCCATGAGATGGTTAAACATAAAGATTGCGGCAGTTTTTCCATCTTCATTGTATGTAGGCATATCCTTGACCCACTCGGTAAAATAGTCAATGGCCACAATGACATAACCATGCCCATCGGCCGAGGTAGGTTTACAATGCATGAAATCTATTCCTCACTTAGCAAAGGGGCCGACGACAATAACAAGATGCAAAGGGGCTATGTGAGAGCACTTTTTGTGGTGAAAAAGCGGACAGGGAGGACACGTCTTGATGGCCTCAATACAGTCTTTGTAGATTGAAGGCCAGTATTATCCATTGCGTAATACTTTTTAGGCTGTATCAATCCTAGAAAGATGACCGCCACATGCCCCAGAGTGACAGTCATTGAGAATGTGTTCATCCTCCTCATGAGTTAGGCAGCATCAGAGGATGGAATCGACACCACAACGATACAAGGTATCATCGACAATCAAATAATACATAGTGTGGTGGCGCACATGATGACGGTTGTCATGCGATAGTTGAGGGTGGAACCATCTGGTTTGGAGATATAATGTGATGTCTCCATACCATGGGTCATATGTACTGATGAGAAACAATGACTCATCGGGGAGGGATTCGATGGGCTCAGTTCCTGGATCAGTACAGGGAAGATCACAGATAAGTTCTTTAAAAACAAAAGATTTATTTGATTTGTCCTTCTCGAACTGGAGGTCGAATTCTTGAAGGATTACAATCCAGCATGAATATTTCCCCCCCGAGCACCTGATGTGTAAGGACGTGGTACATAGGGTTAGAGTCATCTATGATAGTGGTAGTGTGGAGAAATATATAATGGCGGAACTTCTCCATAGCAATGACTGCTGCGAGAGCTAGTTTCTCAACCTTTGAGTAACGAGTTTCGGGGTCAAAAAGACCCTTACTCAGGTAGTAAATCACATGTTCCTGGGTGTTGTTGTCCTCCTAGACCAAGACCATGGAAATTGTGGTAGAGGAAGAAACGAGATAAAGGATATAATCCTTACTATAATTGGGCAGTTGGACCACAGGGGCATGAGTGATGGAATGATTTAAGTTTTCAAAGGATTGTTGGGCATAATCATCCCAAATGAAGGGGACATCCTTCTTTAACAACCGCATGTATCCCTATGTCTTCTCAATGAAATTAGATACAAAACGCCGGAGGTAGTTTTCCTTCCCTTGCAAACTTTGAAGTTCTATGATGTCAGTGGGAGGTGGGAGAGCGACAATGGATTCCACCTTAATGGGATCAATGTGGATTGTGTCATTAGAAACATGAAACCTAGGAGGTGTCTAGACTTGACGTAGAATATGCACTTGTGAGAATTTATACAAGTGTTATATGGTCTGCATCTAAGGAATACATCCGTTACATGATCGATGTGAAACTCACGACGATTTGAATGAGCAGGAAGATCGTTGAGATAGGTTTCCACAAAGTCCTTCACATCATGAAAAGTGATGACATGGCCTGATGGAATGTAGAACGAGCATTTCTAAGGCTAAAGGGAGTTTGCAATAAGTGAACGTACCCCATGGGAAGATAAAAGCAGTTTTATGTTGGTCGGTTGGGTGGGCCTCAATTTGGCTATAACCGGAGAAGCCGTCCATAAATGAGAAGATGACGCTTACGACACAATTGTCAATGATTTGGTCGATGAACAGGGTAGGGTAGTTTTTCTTACAACAAGCCTTGTTCAGATCCCTGTAATAGACACAAACCCTAATGGTGCCCTTCTTTTCTGTCATAGGGACGATATTAGAGACCTAATATGTTAAAGGAACAGGATAGATGAAGATGGCCTTCGGAAGCTTTTCAATCTCATCTTTAATTGCCGCAGCTTTTCAAGGGTGCACAGGTCATAAATTTTGTTGGACAGGTTTAGCATCAACAATTTTTTGGATATCATATCCAAAAATGGAAGGATCAATCCCAGGAATTTCCTCATAGGTCCATGCAAAGATGTCACAAAATTTATTGAATAAGGCCGTATATGTGGTGATCTTTTCGGGTGAATAATTTTCACAACTGTGGATATGTTCCACGACACCATGTGTGACCAAGATGTCGATCAGAATAGTGGGCATGATGTTTTCCAAATTCCCCTATGTGACCATATCACAAGTAAGAATCGAATATTGGGGGAAATGAAAGACATCTAGTGACAAAAGGGTTGTAATTTTTTTCTCCACAAAATACAGGGGTGGTAGGAAAGACGATCAATGATGGAGTTCTTCCCACATAGGTGTTAATTTTGGAATATAATTCACGATAAGAGCATAATAAGGATCACTGAAAGAAACACAATCACAAGATAGACTTAGATTTATCCTGGGAAACCCTCATGGGGTAGAAAACCCAACAAAGCTTCCTCAATATAGATAACAAACAAATACAAAGATGTAATCCCCAAAAAAGAGCTCCTTCTCCTCCTTTGCAGATCTCTCTCTATCCTATGTGAGTTTCACAAGTGATCGTGTGTGTGATAATGAGGAACAAACCTCCTCTATTTATACATTAATTCACCTGAATTTTAACCCTAACTGGGCTAACTTCTCCTAGGAGAGTCTAATAACAACTGATAACTTAACTCAGGGTCGACCCCACTAGGGAAGTCTAATAACCCTAGTTATAACATCCTGACGGAGGAATAAGCATCTCCATATATACATATAATGTCTCAACAGAGAAATGAACATCTATGGATCATAAAGTACAAATAGAATAATCTTAGAAGTTACAATATTTTAACACTCCCCCTTAACGAGAAGGATATTCTAACAACATCTGCATGAG
Source organism: Larix kaempferi (assembly GCA_027924585.1). Lineage (NCBI taxonomy): Eukaryota > Viridiplantae > Streptophyta > Pinopsida > Pinales > Pinaceae > Larix > Larix kaempferi. The sequence goes on along the minus strand of BSBM01000767.1, from coordinate 22,943,120 downwards.
CAAGGAGTCATCAACTACATCATACATAATACATCTATAAATCATTGGAAGATTTATTCAATCATTATCGGTAACTCAAACAACTACTGGAACATCTTTAATTTCTTCAATACTAGAACATCAACATCTTCAGTACTCAATCTTCATCTTCTGCAGCACTCGATTACTCGACCAAATACAACATCTGGATCTCCTGATCAACAACATCATCATCTGGATCTTCCAATGAACAACATCATCTAGATCTCTCGATCAACAACATCATCATCTGTATCTTTCGATCATCAGCTTCATCTGAATTTCTCGATCAACAACATCATCATCTGGATCTTCCGATCAACAACATCATCATCTGGATCTTTCGATCAACAACATCGTCATCTCGATCTCTCGATCAACAACGACATGACCTGCAATACACATGATCCAATTATGGGATGATCAATCCCTCTCACTTTAGGACATAAGTCCAAGGATGATACAATCCTAATCCACTTACGGGATGATCAATCCTTATCAATTTAAGACACCATACCATGTCTAGGGACGATGAAATCCACTCTCTACTTGGACAAAGTCTAAGGACCACTTCTCGAAGACATAGGTCTACAGATCCATTTAGGACAAAATTCCAGGGATGATGCAATCCACTCGTCTACTTAGACAAAGTCTAAGGACCACTTCTCAAAGACATAGGTCTATGGATCCATTTAGGACAAAATTCCATGGATGATGCAACCCACTCGTCTACTTAGACAAATTCTAAGGACCACTTCTCAAAGACATAGGTCTACAGATCCATTTAGGACAAAAGTCTAGGGATGATGCAACCCACTGGTATACTTAAACAATGTCTAAGGATCTCTTCTCAAAGACATAGGTCTATGGATCCATTTAGGAAAAAAGTCAAGGGATGATGCAACCCACTCGTCTACTTAGACAAAGTCTAAGGATCACTTCTTGAAGACATAGGTCCACGGATCCATTTAGGACAAAAGTCCAGGGATGATATAATACACTCATCCACTTAGACAAAGTCTAAGGACCACACATCGATATCATTGAACTCATCATCGGAACAGGTATCCTCATCATTGACCTCATCATCGGAACAGGTATCCTCATCATGGACCTCATCATCGGAATAGGTCTCCTCATCATCGATACAAGTATTCTCATCATCGATACATGCATCCTCATCATCGACACCAGTATCCTCATCGTCGACCTCATTGTCGATCCAAATATCATCATCGACCATATCTCTCCCCCTTTCGAGGAGGGTCCTTCTGAACTACACCAAGCTTGTCTCGGAAATACTCAAACTTTACTCGCGGCAGAGGTTTGGTCAATACATCAGCAAATTGTTTGCTAGTGCTCACATACTTGAGAGCTTTATAGCTCTTTTCTACACCATATCCCATATATAGAAATATCGGATCTCTATGTGCTTTGACTTATCATGGAACACTAGATTCTCTATCATCTTGATACGGCTCTGGTTGTCACACAGGATCACAGTCGGGTCCATCTCTAAGTCAAATAGTCTTGATAACAACTTCCGAAGCCATATGGATTCACAACTAGTAGAGCAGGCTATTATATATTCTACTTCAGCTGTGTTGAGAGCCACACTAGACTGCTTCCTGCGAAATCAAGAGATCATAGAAGATCCCAGAAAATAACATCCACCTGATGTGCTCTCTCTGTCTGAGACACTTCCAGCCCAATCTGCATCTGTATAACCATACAATCTGAAGTCATGATCTCAAAAATAATGTAGAACAAAATCTACCGTACCTTTCAGGTACCTCATCACATGCTTTGCAGCTATCAGGTGAACACATCCAGGCTCAACTAGATACTGGCTTAGGGTGTTCACAACAAAGCATATATCTTGCCCGGTATTCGTCAGATACATCAGTGACCCAATAATCTATCTGTATTGATTCACATTTACTAATTATGGCGATTCATATGCTAACGACTTCAGGTTGGAATCCATGGGAGTGGCCATGGCTTTAAATTCCAACATATCAAATCTTTTCAATATTTCCACAACATACTTTCCTTGGTTGAGAAAGATTCCTTCTGGGCCTTTCCATACTTCCATACCTAGGAATTAATGCATCAATCCGAGATCTTTCATCTCAAATTCTGTAGCTAGCTTCTTCTTGCTTTCCATGATTTGTTTCTCATTTCCTGTTAGAAATAGATCATCCACATACAGTCATAGTATGACAGGCACATCATCCATAACCTTAAGGTAAAGGTTAGGGTCAACTTTACTTTTGGTAAAGCCCAAGCTCGTCAAGAAGCTATCAATTCTCCCGTACCAAGATCTAGGAGCTTGTTTCAACCTGTACAAAGATTTCTTCATCTTACATACGTGATTTCTCCTATCTTCAACCTCTGTTAGGAACCCATGTCTTTACTTTGTTAATTTGTTGTTGTTGGACACGTATGCTTTGTAAGTCATCCCGTAATATTTGTTGATCAATAGTTTGTGTTATTGTTGTTGGCGCATATGCTTTGTAAGTCGCCCGTAGTATTGTTGATCCATAGTTTGTAGTGGCCCGTGGTTTTGAACCATGGTATTGGCCCCTAGACTTAGTATATAATTGTGTGTCGAGACCTATGAAAGCACCGTGAAGTTATTTGTATTGAGCTTGCTCATAGGAGGTTGCCCCCTCGAAGTGGCCTGTGATCAATATAAAAGTGATTCTGAGTTCTGTAATTTCTGCTATTTCGCATATTCGTATTAATTAATTGTTGCAGGTGCATCACATCTAGTATCAGAGCACTTTCTTGGGCTCGCTGGCTGAAATTTCTATCAAATTTTTTTTTGCATCTGTTGCAGGTTCGGATTTGGAAATAATCCCTATCCACTTAACTGTGGGAAGTACTTGGGCATAATCCCTAAAACGCATTGTGAGGAGTACCACAGGAACCCCAAAGTAGCTGGCCCATTGAGGGGACCTGCCAGCGAAAAGGGCAACGACCCCTACCTGATTGACTAGTTCCCACCCGTGAGGTAAACCAAGAGTTGTCGTTTGTGGCAAATCAGTTATCAGTTTTACCTGAGCCATGGAGTGAGGGGTACTACCCCAATACGCAAGCCGTCAGATAGCATTGGTGGCCGAGTGAAACCCCTAAACTGTTAGGAAGCCGCACATACCTGGGGTCCATATCTACTTTCAGTTGAACTATTGTCGATCACTACTGCGCCGTTTCAGATCCGTTTTGCAATCCATTTCAGATCCAGCCGTTTTCAATCCATTCGGCGCTGTTCCAGATACCTTCTGAACCATAGCCTCTCCAGTCCGGAAAAAAAAAAAGTATAAAATTCAGTTTTTTGTCCATATCTCCCTTGTTTTCACTTTGTTTCCCTTGAAATTTTCGAGGAACCCCTGTCATCCCATTCTGCATATTTCATTCCTGAGGACCCTGTTTTTGTTTTCCTACCCAGTCAGCAAGAAAAAAAAAAAAAAAAAACTAAACTCCTGGTTATGGTTGTCACCCGTGCAGGAGCAAAAACCATGGAAGAAGCACTTGCAGCCATCCAAGCCAAACTCCAGGATCTGGATGAAAAATTTCTCGGCCTCCATCTTGAACATTCAGCTATGAAAACAAACGGCAGTCCGAGTCTTCATCAGACAATGGGTTCTCTTCTTCCAGCAATTTCCGTGGTCCGAAGCTTGATTTTCCTCGCTTCAATGGTACTAATCCAACTGGATGGATCTATCATGCATAATAGTATTTCAGTCTGCATAATACTTTTGATGTTAACAAAGTTCCGCTGGAATCCTTTCACTTGGAATAGGAAGCTCTTCAATGGTACCGTTGGTACATCAAGGCTCATCTAGAGCCCAAATGGTCAGACTTTTTCCAGCTCCTTTTGCAACGATTTGGTCCTAGTGCTTTTGATGACTTCACCGGAGCCGTCACGAAACTTCGCCAAATTGGCATTGTGAGAGAATATCGAACTGAATTTGAGAACCTAGCCAACCACACCGAAGGATTGTCTGATGACTTTTATCGGAGTTGTTTTATCAGTGGTCTAAAGGATGCCATCCGCTCTGAGGTCAAAATGTTCTATCCCACCACAATAATGGAATCCCTAGGGTTGGCTAAGTTGGCAGAACACAATATTGCAGCGCAAAAATGCTCCAAGCCCACTTTTGTTCCCTTCCGAAATATGGGTTCTTGGTGACCACCTATACCGCAGGCTCCTCGACCGACTCCTATCAAGCGTTTGTCTGAAATAGAGATGCAAGCACGTAGAGAAAAGGGGCTTTGCTATCATTGTGATGAGAAATTCACTCGGGGACATAGATGTGTTCATAAAAAGCTCTTTCTCTTGGATGTGGAGTCTCCGCCTGCCTCTGAAATTGGTGACGGAGATCCAGAAACACTGGATGCTCCAGTCGACATTCAGGAACCTCCTATTGACCCTCCATCTCAGGATGACCAGCCAGAGATATCTCTCCATGCTTTAGCTGGAATCACCACCCCCCAAACAATGCGGGTCATGGGTTACTTCAAGAAGCTTCCTCTTACAATACTCATTGATTCTGGTAGCACTCATAATTTCATTGACCCTCGGATCGCCAAACAAGCTGATTGTTTTATCCATCCTTGCTTGAACTTTGAAGTCATGGTTGCCAATGGGGGCACCTTACCTTGCAAAGGGAAGTGTCGAAATGTACGTATCTCTATGGCAGATTATACCTTGTGCTCTGACATGTTTTCCTTGCCCTTAGGCGGATGTGATGTGGTTTTGGGCACTCAATGGCTATGCACACTTGTCCCTATCTTATGGGATTTTGCTGAACTTTGGATGCAGTTTTTCCTCAATGGACAAAAACACACATTGAAAGGATTACAACCAGGTTCTCTCAACATCATCAGTTCTCATCGCATGGAAAAAATCCTAAAGAAGAATTCACATGGTGTCATCGCTCAGATCCATTCCATTCAGATGCAACCATCAGCGGTCTCCGCTACTCCTTTGGATCTACAACAAATTCTGGATCGATATACAGGTGTATTTGCTGAACCAGTGGGATTGCCACCTTCCAGGCCAAAAGACCATCGTATTCAGCTCCTTCCTGGAAGCGTTCCTCCCAACATCAGGCCCTATCGCTACCCATTCCACCAAAAAATGGAGATTGAAATGCTCGTTCGGGACTTATTGAAGCAAGGTATTATTCTCCCAAGCACTAGTTCCTTTTCTTCTCCAGTTATTCTTGTCCGCAAAAAAGATGGGTCATGGCGCCTCTGCATTGACTTTCGAGCACTTAATCACCTCACCATCAAGGATAAGTTTCCAATTCCTGTTGTTGATGAGCTTCTTGATGAGCTTCATGGGGCTCACTTTTTCTCCAAGTTGGATCTTCGTTCTGGGTATCATCAAATTCAGGTTCATGAGGATGATATCCCTAAAACATCTTTCCGCACACATGATGGCCATTATGAGTTTTTGGTCATGCCCTTTGGCCTCACTAATAATCCTTCCACATTCCAGGCCTTAATGAATAAAATATTTTGACCCTACTTGCAGAAATTCATTCTGGTATTCTTTGATGATATCCTCATCTACAGTAAAACATGGGATGAACATCTCTAGCATCTGGATCTTGTCATGCAACTTTTCTCTGACCATCATCTCCATGCCAAGCAGTCTAAATGCTTTTTTGGACAGAAGGAAGTTGAGTATCTCGGGCACATTATCTCAGCACAAGGGGTTCGCGTGGATCCTGCCAAATCGATTCCATGAACAATTGGCCGCATCCTCAGACACTCAAGAGCCTTCGTGGTTTTTTGGGGTTGACTGGCTACTACCACAAGTTTATCAAGGATTATGGGAAGATTGCAGCTCCATTAACTGCTCTATTGAAAAAGGATGCTTTTACATGGACACCTGCTGCTCAGTGTGCATTTGACAAACTAAAACAAGCTATGTGTACTACAGCTGTGATAGCTATGCCCAATTTTTCCAAGCCCTTCACTATTGAGAGTGATGCTTGTGGCAATGGACTTGGTGCTGTTCTCCTTCAATATGAACAACCCATTGCATTCACCAGCAAAGCCCTTTCAGATAAGAATGTAGCTGCCTCTACCTATGAGAAGGAAATGATGGCTATTTTGCATGCAGTACAGAAGTGGCGCACGTACCTATTAGGAAATCATTTCTGCATCAAGACTGATCACCAAAGTCTAAAATATTTCTTGGACCAGCGTGTCTCCTCCCCGACACAACAGAAATGGCTTAGCAAACTCGTGGGTTATGACTATGAGATCACTTACAAGAAGGGTAAAGACAATATTGTGGCAGATGCTCTTTCTCGCACATTTGATGCCCAAGGTTCTCTTTCAGCTATTTCTATGCCTGTTCCAAATTGGTTGCAATCTGTTCAACAGGGTTATGTCAATAAATCTTCCTTATCTCAAATCATCCAACGCTTGACCAACAACCCTTTTGCTGTACCACATTACTCTTGGGATGGTGGTTCTCTATGATACAAGGGTCATCTGGTGCTTCCCCAGAGCAGAGATCTTCAACAGGCTGTCTTCTATGAACTCCATGCTTCTCCATCGGCAGGGCACTCTGGGTTCCTCAAAACGTATGAACGAGCACGACGTAACTTCTTTTGGCAGGGCATGAAAAGGACAATTCAACAGATGGTGGCCGAATGTGATATCTTCCAGCACAATAAGGGTGAAACAACACTCCTTCCCGGATTGCTTGAAACCTTGCCCATACCTACATGGATTTGGACAGATATTTCTATGGATTTTATTGAAGGGCTCCCTAAATCTGGCGGGAAGACAGTGATTCTCGTTGTGGTTGATCGCCTCTCCAAATATAGTCATTTTTGTGCTCTCATCCATCCCTATACAGCCTCCTCCGTCGCTTAAATTTTCCTGGACTAGATCTTTCATCTTCATGGCATCCCTTCTTCCATTGTCTCGGATGATGATGTGACTTTCACCAGTAATTTTTGGACAGAACTATTTCACCACACTGGCACCAAACTGAAGATGAGTTCAGGGTATCACCCAAAAACAGATGGTCAGAATGAAATTATCAATAAATGCTTGGAAACTTATCTTCATTGCTTCACCTCGAAACAACAACATCAGTGGGCAAAGTGGCTTCCTCTCGCTGAATGGTGGTAGAATACCTGTTACCACACCACCTCTAAAATGACCCCACATGAAGCAGTCTATGGTCAGGCACCTCCATCTCTTCTTCCATACACCCCCACCAGTTCACCAGTTCAGGATGTTGACACGGTCCTTCGAAACTGCGATTAGATTCTTCGCACTTTGCGGGACAATCTTCACATGGCAAGAAATCGCATGAAGCAACAAGCTAATCAACACCGTTCTGAGCGCACTTTTCAAGTCGGCGATATAGTTTTTCTTCATCTCCAGCCATACAAACAATCCTCCTTGAAAATCAAAGGGCGTCATAAGCTCACTCCAAAGTTCTATGGGCCATATCAGATTCTTCAGAAGATTGGGTCCGTTGCTTATAAATTGGAACTTCCTCCTTCTTCCCGCATTCATCCAGTCTTTCATGTCTCTTGTCTGAAGAAAGTTCTTGGCACCAACATTAGTGGACAAATGATTTTACCCGAACTGGATAATGAAGGATCCATCCTTTTTGAGCCAGAGGCCATCCTCAATTGGCGCACACGTCGCCTTCACTCTTGCTCTATCACAGAGGTCTTAATTCAGTGGCACGACATGCAACTAGAGGATGCTACATGGGAACCACTCCTTCAGATTCAACAAAAATTTCCACATCTAAAGCTTTGAGGACAAAGCTTTTTTTAAGGGGGAGGGGATGTTAGGAAACCATGTCTTTACTTTGTTAGTATGTTGTTTGTGGACGCATATGCTTTGTAAGTCATCCCGTAGTATTTGTTGATCAATAGTTTGTGTTATTGTTGTTGGCGCATATGCTTTGTAAGTTGCCCGTAGTATTGTTGATCCATAGTTTGTAGTGGCCCGTGGTTTTGACCCATGGTATTGGCGCCTAGACTTAGTATATAAGTGTGTGTCGAGACCTATGAAGGCACCGTGAAGTTATTTGTAATTAGATTTCCCATAGGAGGTTTCCCCCTTGAAGTGGCCTGTGATCAATATAAAAGTGATTCTGAGTTCTGTCATTTCTGCTATTTCACATATTCATATTAATTAATTGTTGCAGGTGCATCACAACCTCAAATCCTTGTGGTTGTTCTATGTACACTTCTTCCTCAATCACACCATTGAGGAAGGCTATGTTCATATCCATCTGTTGTAATCTCCACTTCATCATGGATGCAAGTGCCATGATGGTTCTAATGGAAGTGTACCTTACAACTGGTGCAAATGTCTCTTCATAGTCAATTCCCTCTTTCTGAGAGAATCCTCTGGCCACAAACCATGCCTTATACTTTTCAATGCTACCATCCACAACATGCTTTATCTTGTATATCCATTTGGAGAATACCACACTCTTGTCTTTTGGTTTGGGAACTACATCCCAAACATCATTCTTTATTATTGATTGGTACTGCTCCATCATTGCTTCTACCCATTCTTTCTTATGAACTGCTTCTTCATAACTGGTAGGTTCTTGATCTACAAGATCACACATCAAAGCCACATATCTAGAAAATGGCTTTGGTTTTTTCCTCACTCTTGTGGAACCTTCTGGAGCTCCATACTTTTTTGCTCCTAGTATAATATCTCCTGACCATGCTGGCTTTCTCTTCTGTGATATGTTCATAGGTGGGTATTCTTGAGGTTCTATCATGTCATGGTCTTTTGGTGTTTCCTCCTCAAGGGAGGGAGCAACTTCTATATTTCTAGGAGGTATATCTTCTTCATATATTTCTTCATACTGGCACTTTTTGGATCTTTTGAGAGCAGCTTCCTCATCAAAAGTTACATCTCTACTAATTTCCATGTGATGGAATCCTAGGATGTATATTTTGAATGCCTACTTCATTTCTTCTGGATTCTTTTATAGTTGAACCATTGTCACTTGTTCTACGGAACAAGTCTCATCATTCTTCATTTGTAGGTGATCGTTTGTACAATACTTCCTACAAGTCAAATTCAATAGCATGGTTAGAAACATCTCATAGTTTCCAAATATACATATATGTATAAAACATAAGTCACACTATCTTAGCCAATCCCACAACATTCATCCATATCTCATATTCATATGGTAACTTTCTAGATGCCTTCCATCTCTACTAGGACATTATTAAGAGTGTGCACTACTCCCAGTATGTCAGCAAAGAGGTTTTGTATACTATGTTTATACTACTGGATACTATCATTTAAACAATGTGATAGAAATGACAATTCAAATACTTATCTTTGTTTGTTTGGTAGGATCTCTTTTGATCCTAGTCTCCTTGGAGGTATTAGTGGAATGTATGATGGTGAAATCTACTCCATAATCAAGCTTTGTGAGCAAGCCTCCTATGCCATAGCTCACTTGGGCTAGTGGCTTCATGAACAAGGGTTGCTTCTTAATGTCCCTTAAGTTTATATAGCCCTCCTTCTTCTTCACCAATAACAACTGCATCTTCAGTGGATTTACCTTTGGAGCACATGAGTACCTATCCATCTATGAATGCAACCCTATAACCTTTCTTATCTAATGATGAGATAGAAAGTAGGTTCTTCTTCAACCCTAGGACATATAAAACTTCCTTCATCTTCATGGGAGTTCCAAAATCAAGCTTGTAACTTGCTTCACCAATTCCTTTGATAGGATATTGATAATCATCTCCTAATGATACATTCTGTGGAGAGGTTCTTTCTTCAAGTCTTGACAAAGTTTTCTTATGTCCCATCATGTGCTTGGAATCCCCACTATCAATAAGCCATGTATCTTCTCCAAGTGTTAGGGACCCATAGAGTGAAGAGAATAGAACATATTTTTCTGCATCTTCTTCTTCTACCTTAGGTCTTTCTTCCTCTTCTTCTTTACTATCATCTTCTGCTAGATGTGCTTGATGTATTCTGTGGTCGAAACCCTTCTTTTGTTCTCTTCTCTTTGATGGATAATATCTAGCAATGTGTCATATTTTGTGACAAATTTTACACTGGAAAGAGGAGTAGTCTCTTCTTGAATTGGTTCCTCTTTTCTTTTGAAACCTTTGGGTAGGTTGAGACTCCTTGTGGATTTCCTTCTTGAAGTTGGATAGACTTCTTCTTCTCTTGGTATGGGTGGCTAATGCTTGATTATATTCTTTGAGTAAGGATTCTCTATTTGATACTCTAGCCTCTTCTTGAATGCAATCCTCCCACACAGTATCAAACTTCATGCTTTCCTTTCTCACTTACATGGTCTGGATGAATGAATCCCAAGGTCTAGTGAGACCATTGAGAGTAGTCATGACTAGTTCATATTCATCAAGGGAGTCTCCAATGGCTTCTAGTTGTTCCTTGAACTGGGAGACCCTTGTGAAGTAATCTTGAATGGATTCTCCTTGACTCATCTTAGTGCTCTTCAATTGAGCTCTCAGGTTCATCTTCCTATTGATGTTCCTTTCTTCATACATTCTGGCTAGGGAATTATACATTTCTTTTGGGGTATTCTTGGATGACACTTGAGGGATCAAGTTGTCTTTGATAGACTCAACAATGATTCTCTTTTCCTTAATCATGTCCTTCTTGTACTTCTCTTTAGCTTCATCTTCTTTAGGTTCTGCAACTTCATCTTTGATGTATTGGGAAAGATCATTCTCTTCAAGAATGAGACCTATACTTTATTTCCATGCCTGGAAATTCTCTATGCCCTCTAGCTTATCCTCAAGCTTAGTGCTCGGTCCCATCTTATCCAGGAGGTCACCAAAATTGAAAATGCTCAAAATACAAAACATACCTTATCAGGAGTTCTGCTTGACTGAATTGAGTTGACTGGTGTACTTGGTTTCTGGAAACTTCAACTTTTCACCCTTCAAACTTGAGTAGCAAATTTTGGATCTATAACATGTTTTCTGGTTCACTAGTTCACAGCTTTTCTGGTTCACTGGTTTACAGGTTCACAGTTTTTCTAGTTCATTGGTGCACAAGTTCGCAGTTTTTCTGGTTCACCAGTTTTCTAGTTTTCTGGTACTTCTGGTCCAAAAGTCAAACTAGGGTTTGACATATCCTAGGTTTCTACCCACTCAAAAACTTTGATCTAGGGCTCAGAATTTTGATTTTGAGGAGGACCATCCAACCATGCTCTCAGATTCCAAAAATTCCAACTTTTGCAGAAACCCTAATTTCTCACCAGAGGAGGAGAGAGATATTTTCACCTTGTGAAAGATGTCCTATTCAAGCTAGCTCTGATAACATGTTAACTTTAGCATATAATTCACAACAAGAGCATAATAAGGATCACTGAAAGAAACAAAATCACAAGATAGACACAGATTTATCTTGGGAAACCCTCATGGGGTGGAAAACCCAGCAAAGCTTCCTCAATATAGATGACCAACAAATACAAAGATGTAATCCCCAAACAAGAGCTCATTCTCCTTGTTTGCAGATCCCTCTCTCTCCTATGCGAGTTTCATAAGTGAGTGTGTGTGTGTTAAATGAGGAACACACCTCCTCTATTTATACTTTACTTCACTTGACTTTTAACCCTAACTGGGCCGACTTCTCCTAGGAGAGTCTAATAACCCTAATAAATTAACTCAGGGCCGACCGTGCTAGGGAAGTATAATAACCCTAGTTATAACATCCTGACGGAGGAATAAACATCTTCATATATACATATAATGTCCCGACGGAGGAATGAACATCTCTGGATAATAAATTACAAATAGAATATTCTTAGAAGTTACAATATTTCAACATGAGGTTCATCCACGCTCATAATCTCCATAATGGACTCGTCATAATGAAAAGTATGGAGCATAGGATCTGGTATGGATGAAGTTTGCTGTAGAGGACAAGATGAAGATGCTATCGAAGAGTGGTCATTGAGGGCAGATTGGATGGCCTCATAAGTTGCTTCAACTAATGATAGAGGCGTGGTATCTCCAATCAAGTGAATTGTAGTGGGATCGGGCATGATCCATTGATCGGTAGGGTTGGATGATGATTGAATCATGGAGGAGATCATGTTTACCGTGGAAACATGGGAAGGGGGATCCGAGGTTGGAAAAACTCCCATAAGAGATTAATCATTAAGGAATATTACCCCCATGCTCTCCTATAATGATGAAGAGTGTCCAAGTAAAGGGACATTGTCCGCGGGATGAGTAGCAGTGTCTTGTGTATAGAAGTCCAATTGGTCGACGGTGACAATTCATCCTTTATAAGGGAATTGCACAATACAGAAGATAGATGATGCGACCAGAGTAATGGAATAAAACCAATTACGACCAAGAAATAGGTTATAATCTAATGGGTTGGCAACTACTTCCATGTTAATTGTCACAGTCTTTCCCCTAGCTCTACTGCCAAGGCTTGTAACAGCCCGTAGGGTTGGAATCCACAACCGTCGAATTCTTTCATGGTGGTAGGAGAATGGTTTAACTCAGGAGATCCAATGGCTAACCAACAGGATAATGACATGACCAAGGTGGAGGCTCCTTCGTCTAACATAGTACGGTGGATTGTCGTCCCCGCATTATTGGTTGCAATTTGGAATACCATTTGATGCGAAAGTATCGATTTAAAATACTCATTTTTAAACATGATTGTATTCGAGGAATCCAGGTCTACAACGCCGATTGCAACAAGGAGAGTCTTACACTGATTGGGGCAGTTTTGTAAGACTTCCAACATCAACATGACACAAGGGGCTTATACCAAGTCCTCTACAATGTTGTAGTTCTGAGAAGCCCAAGCATTAGGATTGAAAACTGCTTTTTCGGATCATGCTCTTAGGGGGGCACAACACTAAATCTAATGAAGGTTTCTCAATAATGAGAGGACCTTGAGGTACAGGGATGTCCAGTGTAGATGTGGAAGCATTTTCATTATTACTTCCATTGGATTCCTTATTAGCGACTGGGTCATACGATCGTGATAGAGTATTTAGGTTAAACATTTCACTACACATCATGAGAACATGCGTGGTGGAGGATGGTTCTCCTTGAGAAGGAGGGGTTTAGGTGATCATTTGTTGGTTTTGGGTGGGGAAGGGATCATTGAGAATTGTGGGTGTGGATTTTCCTTCAAGAAACTTCCGCACTTCATCCCTCTGCGGGAACTCTTTGGTGAAATGGTCATCGCCACATAGTAAACAAGGATACTCTACCTTCCGCTTCTATTTGGTATCCTTAAAAGGGTTCTAAGGTTCCTATTGGTTGGAATACTTTTTGGAATTTCTTTTGGCCTTCTTTTGACCACTAGATTTCTGAGGTGAAGCATATTTCACTGAATTCACTTCGTCAGTGTCCACAGGAGGGGCTGATTTGGTGGTGTTGTTTCCATCCTATGATGAGGGTGGAGAGGAACCATGGTGGTTTGAGGATTCACCGGTTTGAGTAGAAGGTTAGGAGTGAAGGGAACCAATAATGTCGTCAATATGAGGTCCCATGGGTGGTTTTGCGGGGACATAGGTAGGGTGGGGTCTGTGATGAAAAATATCATATAATGTGCGAGATTGAAAATATACAAGGTCTAAGCACTGGGAACAAGCTATAGCTTGTTCTTCGGTGCCACCCCCACCCATGGATACATCTTTATATATGATGTGTAAAAGAGACTTCATAAACCAGTCAGCCAAGAGTTGCTACGGAATGGGAGCTTTAATGGGACATCGTCTCCTCCACCACTCATGTATGTGATAAAAAATGTAAGTGGTGGTGGTTTGGCTGAGGGAAGTCAGCAGATCCGTACTAGTTTCGTAGTGAATTGGTAGCTGAAAGTGATTCAAAAACGACATAGCTAAAGAAAGAAAATAAGAAAACGACTGGGGTGGTAATTTGATGTACCACATGATGAATCTGTCGGTGAGGATCTGCTGGAATAACCTCAAATGGATAGAATCATCCATTCAGGAATTGGATGAACAGTGTAGATGGTATGTCATCACATGGTTCTTCGAGTCTTAACTCGTTTTATCATTGAACTTTAGAATATTTGATGGTAACTTCATCGGAATGGAGGGATAATTGTAACCATTCCTGATCAGATTGTTTATCAAACGAGATGGGTCTGACATATCTAATGTAGCTATACATGGTAGTTGCTGGTTTGGCTGTAGATACTAGTAGTACTGATAAGGCATTAACGTACCAGTAGGACCATGGACAGACTAATCATATGGTCCTCCTATAGGAATTTGGCCATATGGGGGTGGGCCACCTATAGTAGGGGGGGTGACCAGATGGAGGCCCCCCTCCATAATAGGGTGGGCCTCTGCAGGAAAGAGGGGGGCCTCCACCGTCGGAATGAGGTGGCCCTCCGCGTAGAGGTGGGGGTCCTCCGTCTCCAGAATGGGGTGGGCCTCCTCCATATGGTGTGGGTGCACCACCTCCGGAATGGGGTGGGCCTCCACCAAAATGTGGTCCTCCTTATCTGGAATAAGGTGGGCCTCCACCGGAAGGTGGGGTTCCTCCTCCTCCATAATGGAGTGTTCTTCCACTTGAAGGTGGGGTTCCTCTGCCTCCGGAAGAAGGTGGGACTCCACCGGGAGGTGGGGGTCCTCTTCCACTAGAATGGGGTGGTCCTCTGCCATATGGTGGAGGGATGTCCCCCTGTAATAAGGTGGGGGACCTCCTCCAACAAAAAGAGGTGGTGGTGGGGGGTGGTGGGATATATAGTGGGGTAGGTGGGGGAGGTCCACCGGGTGGAGGTACAAGTGATAGAACATTGTGGTGTCCCCATGGGGTGTTTCTGTTTTTGGGATAAGGTAATCCAGGTAAAAGGTTCCTTGGATAGTTTTGTCCTGGAACAATGTCAATATAACTTGGATACATGTAAATCCATGGCGATTGGGTCGAAATAGACGATCCCCCAACATGATGTGTTCCCATGGTTTGTCCCATAGATAGTAAAGAGATTCCAACTATATGATAAGCTGGATATCCTCCACTTACATTGTGGCCACTAACTAGGGGTTTCCCCCTTATCGATGATTTCCCACATACAGGGATGTGCCCGCATACATGAATGTGCCCAGTAACTACGGTTTTACCACTACCCGATGGTTGAATCGAATTTGATTGGTAATTACTAACTACAGGAGGAGCACTGTTCGTAATATAGTTAATAGGTAAATTGTATCTTGCCCTCGAATTTTTAGGTGGGAGAGGTGGTGGAAGCATTCCAGGAGTATATTTAGTAGTGGTTGAAGGATGTCCTCCATTTGTCGGAGTTAAAAGAGGTGTAGAACTACTCGCCTTAATATAAGGTGTACTCGTAGGAAACTAGGGTTGACTTGGTTCATAAGTGGTCACATTGGTTATAGGTGTTTCTAGCGAAGCAAAATATAAAGAACGAATAGGGGTATGTCAAAATATAGGAACCTACAAAGTGTCTCTTAGAGGGGAGAGACTCATGCATCTAAGTTCATTGCCAACCTATCTCAAATGGTGTATCTACTCCTAGATTAGAACAAGGATCGCATTGTTGGGAATCCAATGACGATGTGCAGTTTTGACCATCGAGAGTGACCCAAAATCGAAAACATGATGACCTAGAGAGGTGTCCCGAAAGGATTTGGTTGGACCAAAGATTGTAGATACAGGATCATCTTGGGGTTGGTTGAAAATCCAATCTTCAATTCCGATATGACCTTCCATCAAATGATGGAAGGTAGTGTCAGACAATATAGATGGTTCCAAAATCATCGATTGTGGTGGATCAGTGGCTGATGAACATACCGGAGGCGAATAATTCGTTCTCGACTCCAAGTTAGAGTTTTCATCTGCATGTGACAGTGACACAGTGGTTTGATCCATGTTTGTACTAGAGTTCTCCTTCGGATTAAGGGGCTATTCAGGTGGAGAAATTAAGATCTGAAGGGATCATCTCAAATGTCTCTCAGCTAGAGCGACTGAGGTGAAATTTATCCTAAAGGTTTTCTATATAAAAAGAAAGATGCAATCCAAAATCTACAGAGGCTAAAGCCACAAACAAACTTATGTGATAGGTGGGGATTCAAAAGTATGGAACCTCACAATATTGTTAAGGCTTCACAACTCGCGATATACCACAGGTTCCAATAGTTATACTCAGCCCAATTTTTTTAGAGCACTAACTTGGAAGGATTAGGACCGTGCCCCTGAACATATAACCTAACTACCTAATAGTACGTGCATAGTAGCTCCCCGAGTGTTGTTCTTGGTGTATTGCTCTACCAAGACGACCAAATGGTTAAATCAATAGGTTTCAGGAAGCCTAGGGGAGTCTCTCGATATACTCAAGGTATGTGGGAGCTCAAATATGTAGTGGTTCTATCTAATGCAAAACCATACGACAGGAGCCTTCCGATATACTACCAAGTACATGAAGTATATTTCTATATACCTAAGGGTATGTGAAAGGTCATTCGATATACCAGTTGGTATGTGGAATAACTACAAGCCCTAGGGATGCATTGCAGGAAGATAACGATAGATTCCATGTTTTACGGCACCAGAACACGTCACTAAATTATCACACAAGTTACTAGCAAGTTTTAACCTAATGCTACCGGTAAATTTTATCAGAGAGGTTAGGTGAATGCATGAGGTGTAGAGAAGAATTTAAAAATAATGCACTCTTAACTACATGAAGATGCACATTTTATTTTCGTTTCGATGAAATATATCTAAGGTAAGGAGAAATTTTCTTGGTTCCTATAGTAACAAAACTAACATCCTTAAAGTTCAAAATCTACCATGAGATAAAAGAAGTACTATTTTCGTTTTTTTTTAACAAAACAATATCAACACACCAGATGCAAGTATTTTTTATTTTTCTTATCTTTTCAAACTAGAATGAATCTAATCAATAATGAAAAGAAGAAATCCTTCCTAGAATGCGATAACCCTCACTTTCGAAAAAAATGAGCTAAAAAGCATAACGAGAACCAAAGATGTAAAGACTCTTTCAAATTTTGGAATACTTCATAAAAAATTTAATCCACTTGATTTTTCAAAGATATGATCGAATTCTCTTTCACAATAGAAAATATGACCAAGTGATTTTCTTTTCAAACATGTCAAAGACTTACAAATGACAACTTCCAAAGCATGAAGAATTCTACAATGATGTTCCAAGAAGTGATCTTGAAAACAGAATAATGAAGCACTTTGATTTTCCAATACATGTATCAAAATGAAATCTGATAACTATGATACATTTTCAGATCTAATAGTAGAATATAAGAGAATAACCACGACACTCTAATCAATCATAAATTCTCAAATAAAAATTTATAAGAACCCTATAAACTCAAAGACACTCAACAATCACTCAAAATCTATCGAACACAACCAAAACTCAATGTTTAAGTGCAGGAAGGGTTTGGAACTCAGATCTAACGAGATGAATAGATCTGGTAATGTGATCAAGGATTACAAGATCGAGTGGGTGGATGGGGGGATTGAAATTTCCCACCACTACCAAGTTGCTCACTTGACTAGTTTAGAACCCAAAATCAACAAAATAAAATCCAAACACAAACAAGCTGGTCCTAGGGGTCCTGTGAAAGTAATATGTAGTACACAGATGTCTCCCAATCAGACCAATAACCAAAATGGAGAAAATTTTGTACTGAACACCAAGCACTAAAGGATGGAACACTCTACTGTTATGCACCAGAGCGTCAGGCGCGCTCTTTGAAGTGGCAGTTTTGGATGACCACAAACCAAAACCACTAGTAGAAGATGAATTCTTATACTCAGTGGGTGGTTTAAGGATAACCATAAATTGTTAAAATTGGAAACAACTTTGGTTCTTGCTCAGAGGTTATATCTTGAACTTGGCACAAAGTTCGTTTTCTCAAAAGTGGTGGCTTAGGGAGAACCATATGATGTCAAGAAAAATATGAAGCCTTCTACTAAATGGGTTGTTTAAGGCTAACCACAACCTATTGTTTATGGACAATCTACTCAAGCGGACTGAAGCAAGATCTCCCTATTCCAAGTGGATCTAGAAGAAATAGGTATAGAACACAAACTACCTTCCTAGATCAATAGAGATGCAGGGTGAATAGGTAGATAACTTACCTCAGATTTGCAAATCCTTTCCTCTCTTTTTATCTAAGCTCCAAGGCCTTCAGATCTCAAGCTTCTAAACCTTTACAATCACATGGAAACAAGCAAACAGTAAAATCATGTCTAAATTGAATTGATTTAAACAAATAGTTAAGGGATAAAGTTCTAAGCATTACCAGCACAACAATACTTATGGAAAGAGTTTGTACTAATGTAATAAATGGAAGCACATAGAGGGAGAATGTCACAGCCTAAGCCTCAACGTCGCAAATTCCATCCAACAATCCAATCCAAGCCTCCAAAGGATGATGTTTTCCTCCCAAAGGATGAGTAAGGATCACCTAGAGTAATTCCAAAAGCATGAGAGTACTATTGTCCTTCCTCCCTTCCCAATGGAGAGAGGCGCAATATTTATAAGGATAAATGGATAGATTAGGTTGAATACTAAGGGAGAGGTATAAGGGATATTCCCATTATGTTAGGGGACCGAATACCAGCCTTCCTATCAACTAGGGATAGACCTCCATGTAATTAAAATCTGAGAAGTCGCTCAAAGATTCCATTTATCCACATTAACCAACTCCGGCACACTTTGGATGAAGGAAAATTGCGCCAGGCAGGGATCAATGCCTCTTCCATAAAGGAAACAAGAGCCACCAGCGTATTGTTCCGGAAAGTAGCATGCACCACCCAAGGTATTGCGCCTCTTCCTGGAAAGCAAGATGCAGTAGTGCAACTACACATTGTGGAAACATAAGGACAACAACTTGATCTGGATGTTTTTAGCTAGGGAAACTTCAAGGATTAAGGCATGGAGATGACACATGACTCATGATGAGTCAATGATGATATTTTGTTGTAATACCTATAGAGCTCAGTCAAACATGGTGTTGAATTGGTTTAGGATTGCTTATTTCATGTACCTTGTTCTCACTCACTTGAATTGATTTAGGATATCTTCATTATTCATGGATGTCTTTATTGAATTAATTGTCCTTTTCAAATATGAATTTATATTAGGTGATGCTAGAAATTTTGGTTTGCTTACTATTATGATTGAGATTATTATTTTACATTGATGTCTTTCCTCTAAGCACATTAATTTTTGTTGTAACTACAATTAGAATAAGACTATACCTAGGAACACCCAACCACAAGAATTTATACTTGGATATTTTTGTAATACTATATACTAGAAATTGAAAACCTTACATTTGTCATGACAATATATCACCTATAAAGCATGGGATGGAAATTATTCTCTCTATAATACTCATAGATGGTACCCAAAGGGTTCACATTATATTCCTCCCAATGAAAATAGCATGAAGACATCAATAACATTGAAATACTATTAGTGACTAAATAGGTTTGGGAAGAACGCCAAGAGGAACCTCTAGATATTGGAATCCCAAACACAACAAATAGAAATCATTAAGAAACCTAAGAAAAAAGTTTCAAATCCATGGAGAAATTAGAAAGAATGTTAATTTCATCACCATTGTGGGTAAAGGTAGCTTTGGTTCATCAAATCTCCGCATATTTGATGTCTCGTGGAATGGAGAGGGTCACTTTTTTCACATTCAGTATTCTTTGAGAAGAAAACAATGTTACTAGACTTGATAGGAAGTAGTGCGTGTTTAAAAAATAAATTGAGGATAATAACTTGAAGTAGTATCACTCTCAAGTACGTAAATTAATTTTCAGATTCAAGACATGGTGGTGGATGTGTTTACCTAGGAATATTATAACTATGATGATGATCACTAAGTTTCAATTTATTAATTAAACCTCTACAAGAAAAATATTGGTAAGTCCTTACAAATTTATTACTCATGAATTAAGGATCTCATCTCCCAACTAAACTTCCAAGCGTTAGAGAGAGAAAATAAAGGATGGTACATGTGTAGAATTAATTTCCATCGTATAAGGGAACCCATTAAATCCCATATTACCGAAAACATATAAGGAATAATTGGAAGTTTTGAAATGGAGAAATAGAATGCACATCTAAAGATGCAAAAATACTAAACACTAACATTGAAAAGCAACATGAGGACATTAATAGAACATTGGAGAAAAAGGAAGCAAGGATAGTCATTTGGGCCACACAAGGAAAATCATGACAATTATGGAAAGGATCATTGATCTTTTAATCGGTATTAAAATTATTATTATAAGAATTAATATTACAACCATTGTGAGCCCCATAAAGAATGTTGAGCATCACTAGTTCTTTTATCTAGTTAATCCCAATTTTTTTTAGAATAGATAAAGAAAAAGGGAAAATAAATAAGAAGAGTAGTAAAAACCACTATATATTAGGTTCAAACAATCCAAGTGGCACAAAAGACATTGAAGTGTTATGAAAACTATTGGGAGGATGTAGATTGATAATCTTCAAAGTGCAAGGGGATCTTGATAGCCAGAAGTAACCCTTTCTCATGGCATAAAGTCTGTAAAATGATTATTATGTGGAATTTGGAGTCGTAACAAACGAATATTTACAAGTTGACTATTCAACTAGTATGTTAATTTTATGAACACGGAACTCACAATTTTAAAGATTGCACCATTATGCAAGAAGGTTTACTAAGAAGTTTGAATGTGATAAAAGATAAATTTGCACCTTATCATGATACACATAACTAATTTCTGATCATCTCAAATACCACTGAAGATGATGACATATCCAAACTTACAATAGCATAAGGAAAACAACACAACAAACAAGAGAGACACCTTTATTCAACACAAGAAAAGAAAACATTTTATTATCTATATCTTGTTTTATCAATAGGTTTCAAATCTACATACTTATATGATGATTACATTCCATATAAATCTAATAAAAGTACATTAATTTTTAAATTTCATGAAGTTAGGTGTAGATTTATGTAGATTTCTGCAAATTTATTTTATTCTTTACATGCATTAGCATGCAATGAATTTTTCTACTAATTATTTGAAAAAAAAATGCAACCTAAAAATAAAATAGACACTGTAAATAATTATGCACAACCTCAATTATCAACATACTCCCCCTTGATGTTGATAGGGTTCAGAGTAAGATCTTTGAGATTCAAAAACTGGGCTTTTGTTTGCTAGTTGTTTTTTAGTGTTGATGTATTTCAATTCCACTTGATTCTTTTGCACCAACTCATGAATAAAATGATACTTCATGTAAAAAAAAATTTCCATGCTATGGTGTATTGGATTCTTGGCCAATTTGATGGCACTCATATTATCACAAAAATTTATTGTAGGATGATTCTTTTTTACTTCAATTTATTTGAGAACTTTTCTAAGCCATTATGCTTGTGTGTCTGTTGAGGTGACTGCAAGATACTCTGCTTCTGTAGGATAAAAGGAACTATGATTTGTTTCTTTGATATCCAAGTGATCAAACCAGAACCAAAAGAAAAATCATTACCGGATGTAACTTCCGATCATCAAAACTACATCCCCAATTAGAATCACTCATAATTCTTTTGGATTCCTTCATATGTATTTCAAATGGATTTTTCATATACCTCGAAACAAGTGAAATTGAATAAGAAATATTAGGCCTTGTGTGGGTTAGAAGCATTAAACTTCCAACAATACTTCTGTAAGTTGTCTCATCAGCCATTTCAACACCATCATCTCTATACAACATAACTACATGAGCAATTGGAGTGGGAGATGGTTTGAAATCATCCATATCAAATTTATTGAACATATCCTTTACATACTTTATCTCACAAATATGAAATTCATCTTCACTTTGATAAAATTCCATTCCAAGAAAATACTGCATGAGGTTTAAATCTTTCATCTCAAACTCACCCATCATAGAAAATTTGAATTCATCCTTTATCTTAGAACTGCTACCCATATAAAACAAATCACCAAGATATAAACTGACAATAAGAATACCATTACCTTCTTGTTTGTAGTAAAGGGTAGGTTCACTCTTACTTCTCTTGAAGCCATTCTCTTGAAAATATCCATCAATCCTGGCATACCAGGATCTTGGTCCTTGCTTTAACCCGTACAAATCCTTCTTCAACTTGTATACTTGATTTTATTTTCCTTTTACTTTAAAACCATGTGGCTATTCCACAAATATTTCCTCTTCTAAGTACCCATTCAAGGAGGAACTTTTCACATCCATGTGATGAATGCTCCATTTCTTTCGAGCTTCTAGTGAAATCAACATTCCAATAGCCTCTTTCCTTGCTATAGGTGCAAATGTCCCTTCATAATCAATTCTATAACTCAGTTTGAATCCCTTAGTAACTAATCGTGATTTCTTTCTTTCAACAGTCCCATCATTGTTATACTTTGTCTTGTATACCCATTTAGTACCATTTTTTTTTGTCATGTGGAAGATTTGTAAGCTCCCAAGTATCATTCTGATGAATTGAATCTATCTTGTTAAATTTTGAGCATTAATTCAAGATACTCTAGGATATTTACTGAGAGAACAACATGTACAGTATATCAATGCATATCAATCATAGCAAGCATGTCAATCATCACAAGAAACAAAAGCATGAGGGACAATAGACACACATAGTTTCCGTGGGGAAAACCCTAAGGTGAAAAACCCCACAACTTCCTCAGAGATAGATAGTGCAATAGAAAAACCAAATTACAACCAAAGTACATAGAGATAGAATCCTCTTAGTAGCTGATCCTCCACCTAACATGTGTGCCACCTTCCGAGTGATGGAAGTGTGAGTTCTGAAGTGATCCAAATAGAGATCGGGAGATCTCTATTTATACTTGTCCTGACATCCCAATAATCTTATGGGGCCGACTTGTCTAGATTAGCACAATAACTTCTTATTACATTAATCCAGGCCTACCTCTTACAAGGTGATCTAATAACCCATCGGCAAGTTAACACACTTGCAACACTTGTCAATACAAATGACGACACTTATGTATAGAGGAATAATACATCTCTATAGGAGTACAATAAATATATAAGTGAAATACATTCCGAAGTTACATATACATCAACACTTCCTCTTAACTAGGAAGGTATTTCTCGACAGAGATCTACTAGCGCAAGTCTTCTTCTCTAGATCATCGTCATTGATGCAATGTCCTCGAATCATCGTCATCATCATTGCTGCTGCTATCTCAACCAATCTCTGAATATACTCGTCATAGGAAGTTCTATAGAGCCTGTCCTTTTTCATACTGGATGTAGGCCCACCACCTATAGGTCTTCATCATCATAGGCCATAATGTGGAATCCTTAGTACTTATTATGTGCGTCACAAAACCATAAAAGAGTCTCTTGACTAGTAAGAACCCTCAAGAGCATCTGAGGCCTTTTTCATCCTATCCAAATCTCCAGGACTTATTACATGTGACTATCACAAAACCTTAAAAGAGTGTCCCAAGAATGTTTATGTGCATAGCACCATCGGCAAGAACTCTAAAGAGAATCCTAGGTACATTTATGTACTTAAGCATGACCAGCAAGATCTCCAGCACTGATTACATGTGACCTTTTCTACAAACCATCGAAAGAGAATCCTAGGACTTATTATGGGCACACAGCCCAACCTATCGAATCTCCCAGGTCTTACATGTAGAAACCCACCACAAACCCTCGAAAGAGAATCCCAAGACTTATTACAGGCACACATCCCAACCTATCGGATCTCCAAGGTCTTGCATGTGGTCCACTATCACAAACCCTCGAAAGAGCATCCCGGGACTTATTATGGGCACACAGCCCAACCTATCGGATCTCCTAGGTCTTACATGTGATACACAGTGCCAGTCCTTTTTCATATTGGATGTGACCTAGAACAAATCTAGGGTTTCCTTTGCACAACCTATCCACGGCCACAGAGTATCAGCCTAATACTCACCATACATCATCCTGATGTACACATGATCATCCTGATCATACAATGCATCTACCTGATGCATACCAAGTATCTACCTGATACATATCACCATACATGATCCACCTGATCATACAATGTATCCACCTGATACATACATAGATACATGATCCACACAATGTATCCACTTGATATATATCAACATACATGATCTACCTAATCATACATAGTATCCACCTGATACATATGCAGATACATTGTCCAAGAATCCAACATGATGCATATACAAATACATATAAATGATCCAACTAATCATATCCAACATCCAACATGATGCATACATACAAATACATATAAATGATCCAACTGATCATATCTAGCATCATCCTAATGCATATACAGAGCAGTAACTGGAGCATCATCCTGATGCTCATCATCCAACGCTTACATCCACAACCATGTGAAGGATCCTCCTTCCAACATGCTTGGAATGGCTTCAGCAAATGTGTCCACCACTTCTTCCTCGAAGTGTCGTCAGTCTAAAGAACTCCAAGCCTCTCTCTGAAGTACTCAAACTTCACTCTAGCTAGTGGCTTTGTTAGTAGATCTGCAATCTTCTCATCCGTCGCAACATACAGGAGCTTCACTACTCCTCTCTTTACCATATCCCTCATATAGTGGTATTTGATCTCTATGTATTTCGACCTATCATGGAACACCGGGTTCTCAGACAGCTTCACACAACTCTAGTTGTTACAAAATATACCAGTAGCCTCTAGCGAGAGATCAAATAACTCAGACAGTAGCTTTCTGAGCCATACTGCCTCACAACTAGCCACACAGGCTACAACATACTCTGCCTCGGTTGTACTCAGTGCTACGCAGGACTGCTTCTTGCTAAACCAAGAGATCACACCTGATCCCATACTAAAGTAGCACCCAGAAGTGCTCTTCCTATCTATAGCACTGCCTACCCAATCTAAATCAACATAACCCTGTAGGTTAAACTTTTGATTTGCATCATACTTGAGACCATAATCAACTATACCCTTCAGGTACCTCAGAATATGCTTTATAGCAATCAGGTGAACACTCCTCGGATCCGTCAGGAACTGGCTCAATGTGTTCACCGCAAAGCAAATATCTGGTCTCGTGTTCGTTAGGTACATCAAGGACCCAATCATCTGACGATACATAGAGACATCAATCGGATAAGATGAAGCATCACACAGAAGCTTTAGTTTCAATGCCATAGGTGTGGCCACGGCCATACAGTCCATCATCCCGAACCTCTTCAAGATATCTACTACATACTTCCCTTGTCGAAGGAAGATCCCATCTGCACTCTGCCATAGCTCCATACCTAGAAAATAGTGCATCATCCCCAAGTCCTTCATCTCGTACTAGGCTGGAAGCTTCCTCTTGGCATCAACAATCAAACTATCATTACCTGTTACAAACAGATCATCAATATACAGGAGTAGTATCACAGGATTTCCTTCCTCAACCTTGTACTAAAGGTAGGAATCCACTTTACTCTTGGTAAAGCCCAAACTAGATAGGAAACTGTCCATCCTACCATACCAAGTTCTGGGAGCTTGCTTCAAGCCATACAAGGTTGTCTTCAATCTGCACACATATGACTCCCTATCATGTGTTTCAAAACCGACTGGCTGCTCCACATACACTTCCTCTTCAACTACACCATTCAAGAAAGCAGTCTTGACATCCATCTGGTGTATCTTCCTTTTCATCGATGCAGCTAGGGCGAGTATTGATCTGATGGAAGTGTACCTGGCTATAGGAGAAAAAGTTTCTTCATAATCTATTCCCTCTTTCTAAGAGAAGCCACGAGCTACGAATCTTGCCTTGTATTTCTCTATGCTGCCATATGCAGCATGCTTGATCTTGTAGATCCACTTGGAAGTCACAACAGACTTCCCTTTAGTTCTTGGGACAACATCCCAAACATCATTCTTCATTATTGATTGGTATTCTTCAACCATGGCATCCTTCCATTCTTTCTTTTCCGCTACTTCTTCATAACTGGAAGGTTCTTTGTTCATGATATCACAGAGTAAAGAAACATAGCTGGTATGTGATCTAATTCTCTTCCTTGCTCCGTGTTCTTCTTCTGGAATGCCATATTTTTCTGCATCTTAAAGGAGCTCTCTAGCTCATGCAGGTTTTCTCTTGTGAGAGTTATTCTCATGGGGTGGATCTACAGGTTGTTGCGGATCTTCAATTTCACGATCAACATCTGGAATTGCTTTAGTCATGGTAGTGTCTTGAAATCTAGTTTCCTTAGGTTCTTCATAAACTTCAACAAGTGTCTTCCTTGACTTGATGAATGCTGAGTTTTCATCAAATGTTACATCCCTGCTGACATCAATTTTCTTGAACCCTGGAAAGTATATTCTATAAGCCTTTGATCTTTCACTGTAACCCACAAAGATACCCTTCTTTCCTAAAGAATCTAGCTCAGTCCTCTTTTCCTTTGGCACATGAGTATATATTTGACAACCAAATATTTTGAGATGGATGACTTCAAGTTTCTTACCAGATAAGACCTCTTCTGGTGTCTTATTGTCCAATATCTTGTGGGGTGTTCTGTTCTGCACATATACAACTATCCTAGCTGCTTCTTCCCACAGAAGCATAGGTAGATCTTGGTCATGCAACATTGCCCTTGCTGCTTCCAAGATTGTTCTATTATTTCATTCTGCAACTCCATTCTATTGTGGATTGTAAGGAGAAGTCAACTCCCTCTTTATCCCTGAATCACTGCATAGCTTCTTGAAGTCACCTGAGGTGAATTCTCCACCATTGTCGGATGTGAATGTTTTGATCTTCTTATCAGTTTGGTTCTCCATCAAGGTTTTTGAATTCCTTGAACTTATCAAATACTTCATATTTGTTGTTCAAGAAGTAAACCCAGGTCTTCCTGGAGAAGTCATCAATGAAAGAGACATAGTAAATATACCCACTCAAGGAACTTAATGACATCGGACCGCATACATTAGAGTGGATGATTTCCAAGATTCCTTTAGCCTTGCTTTCACTGCTTGGAAATGCTTTATTTATGTTCTTTCCTTTTTCACATCCTTTGCAAACACCTTCATGCTTGGTCTTGATTTCAGGAAGACCTTCTACAACTTTACTTGCAATTGGTAATGCTCTATAGTGCATATGTGCAAGTCTTCTATGCCAAAGTTCACTTGGCTCCATGGAATCATGCACCATGGCATGTTCAGGTTGTCTTTTCAATTTATACAAACCTCCCTCTTGCTCTCCAATCACTACTGCATCATCAATAGTTTTATCTTTTGGCCACATTAGAACTTGGCCATCTACAAATGCAACCCTCATACCTTTTACATCCAATGCAGATATGGAGAGTAGGTTCTTCTTGAGCCCAGGTACACAGAGAACTTGATTCATCTTCAAGGACTTTCCAGAATCTAGGTTGTACGAGGCTTCACCACTTCCTTTGATGGGGTATTGATAGTCATCCCCAAGTTTCACTTTATGGGGTGATTCATGTTCAGATAGATTTACAAAATATTCTTTAAACCCAGTCATGTGTTTGGAAGCACCACTTTCAATAAGCCAATCATTACAACCATGAGAAATAGTACCTGTGAGAGCAGAGATTAGAACATACTCTTCTTCACTTGATGAATCGTCATCATCACTTTCTGCTCTAGCCTTCTTCTTTGGAGGTTCATCATCTTCAGTAGCATGAGCATGATGCCTTCTTTTGCTGCCGTTCTTCTTGTTGTTGAAGTTGTTGTCCCTTTTGTTCTTGGGACATTCTGAAGCAAAGTTTCCCTTCTCATTGCATGTGAAGCATCTAATATTTTTATTATCCTTATGATAATGGTGATGTGAAGATCCCCTAGAGTGGGATGGCTCTCTTTTAAATTTTCCTTTCTTGGTGAGTGTTGTGAGAGCTTGATCTTCATTCCCCATCTTTTCTTCTTGGGCCACAAGTCTTGCTTCTTCTTGTGAACATTCCTACCATAGTCTGCTAAAGGAGATCAATTTCTTTCTTGCACAGATCCCTTGAATAAAGGAATCCCATGACCTAGGTAGGCCATTTAGAGCGGTCATCACAATTTCTCCATTCTCCACCATTTCATCTACAGCTTCAATTTGTTCCTTAATTTGAGAGAATTTGGAGAAATAATATTGAATGGTATCTCCATTCGACATCTTGACCCCTTTCAATTGATTCTGCAGAGTCATCTTCTGATTTATGTTCTTCCCTTCAAATTGCTTGGTCAGGGAATCAAACATAGCCTTGGGTGTCTTTAGGGATGACACATGTGGAATAAGATGGTCCTTAATAGAATCAACAATGATTCTCTTTGCCTTGACCAAGTTTTTCTTATGCAATATCTTATCCTATTCATCCTCTGGAGTAGGGACCTCTTCTTTTATGTATGAGTCCAACTCATTCTCTTCAAGGATTAACCCAATCCTATACTTCCACGCTCGGAAGTTGTCAGCCCCTTCAAGCTTGTCTTCAAGCTTAGTGTGGTGAGACATCTTTAAAAAGTACTTCAAATGGAAATAGAAAAGATTTAGGTCTTACCACTTGATTTGCTGAAAACTGGATTTTGTCCCGGATTAGGGTTTGTCAAAGAAACCCCAAAAATTCAAAATGTGAATTTTAACTTTATGAAAGGATAGAAAGATGCGCCTTGATGAGTTGATCATCTTGGTATACTCAGAATTTGAGTTCTGCAAAGTTTCACCCTTTAGAAATGCCTTTGAGTCTTTCAGGATTGACTAAGGAGGACCTTGAATTAGGGTTTTTGTTTCCTAGAGATTCATCCAGCCAAAAATCTCGATCCAAAGCTCTAAACTTTGATTTTTCCAAGGAGCTTCCAGCTATGTCTTCAGATTTCAGAAATTCCTATTTTTGTGGAAATCGTAATTTTTAGGGCCAAAACTGAAAGTGCTCGAACTGAATTCTGATTGGACAAATAGATTCTCTTTGATGAGTAGAGTCAATCTACTATACTGCTTTTCCAAAATATGTGGAGAGAAACCCAATAAATAAGAAACCCTAGTTTCCCTCACTGCACAATGTCTTCTTCTCAGATTAGCTCTGATACCATGTTAAATTTTGAGCATTAATTCAAGATACTCTAGGATCTTTACTGAGAGAACAACATGTACAGTATATCAATGCATATCAATCATAGCAAGCATGTCAATCATCACAAGAAACAAAATCATGCGAGACAATAGACACATAGAGTTTTCATGGGGAAACCCCTAAGGTGAAAAACCCCACAACTTCCTGAGAGATAGATAGTGCAATATCACAACCAAAGTACACAAAGATAGACTCCTCTTAGCAGCTGATCCTCCTCCTCACATGTGTGCCACTTTCCAAGGGATGGAAGTGTGAGTTTTGAAGTGATCCAAATAGAGATCGGGATATCTCTATTTATACTTGTCCTGACTGCCCAATAATATTATGGGGGCGACTTGTATAGCTTAGCACAATAACCTATTATTACATTAATCCGAGCTAACCCCTTACAAGGTGATCTAATAACCCATCGTCAAGTTAACACAATTGCGACACTTGTCAATACAAATGATGACACTTCCGTATAGAGGAATAATACATCTCTATAGGAGTACAATAAATATATAAGTGAAATACATTATGAAGTTACATATACATTAACATATCTCTTCTTGCATAGCTTGCACCCAAACCTCATAAGTAGAATCTTCTTCAAAACTTGATGGTTCAAAATAAACTTGTGTAAATAAAGCAAAATTTATAGTCTCATGCCTTGGATTTTCTTCATGTGTGAGACTTGTACTGATATGATAAACGTCATTTAAGCTTCTCACCTTCCTTTCAGTACTTGAAATTGAATATGTAGAACTATATGAGGGGATACTCGGGGGATTTGTAGCATTTGGAAATGAAACATTATTGGGATTTTGAATATTAATATCATCAAAAATATCACAATCCAAGCTAGATTTTGACTTCTAAACATGGTCTTTTTTATGACAATAGACTCCCCCTTCATCGAAAATCACATCTCTTGACACAAAAATGCTATCACTGAGAGGATTATACAACCTGTAAGCATTACTTTGCTAACTATATCTAACAAAAATGCATGGTTCACTTTTTGGATCTAACTTTTGTCTCTTTTGATCAGCTACATCAACAAAGGATAAACAACCAAAAACTTTGAAATGATTAACATTAGGCCTTTTCTCATACGAGGCTTCATAAGGAATCCTCATGTGAAGTGTACTAGTGGTAATTCTATTGAGAATGTACACTATTGTAGCAATTGCATCACCCCAAAAGGAATTGCTTAATCCTTTGGTATGTAACATACTCCTTGGCATTTCCACCATTGTACGGTTCTTCTATTCAGCTACCCCATTTTGTGGAGGTGTGCAAGCAATGGTGAATTGTCTTCTAATTTCATTCATATCACAAAAATTCTAAAAAACTCTTGAACAAAATTCTCCTCCATGATCAATCCTTAAGCACTTTATTTTGTAACCACGTTCATTTTCCACGAGGGCTTTAAACCCCTTGAATGTATCAAATGCTTCGCCCTTCATCTTCAAAACATAAACCCAACACATTCATGAGTAATCATCAATAAAAATAAGAAAATATGATGACTTACCCAAACTTTTTTTCTATATAGGACAAAAAATATCAGAATGTACTACGTGAAGTGGGTAACAGGCCCTCCATGCCTTGCCTCTAGGAAATTTCTCTCTTGCATGTTTTCCTTTAACACATCCTTCACAAACCTCCTTGTGCTCTTCAACCTTAGGAAAAACATAAACTAATTCTTTTGATGTTAGAAGATTCAAACTATGAAAATTCAAATGGCGATACTTGAGATGCCACAACCAACCTTTGTCCTCGAATGCCATATTAGCAAGGTTGATGCCATTTTATCCAAAATTCAATGGGAGCATATCATTCTTTGACATAGGAAAAAATGTAACCACCTTCTTTCCTTGACTCTTATCATAAATTGTGCATTGTCTATCATCAAACACTACTTTGTAATTATTTTCACACAGTTTCCAAACACTTAATGAATTATTCTTTCACTTTGGAGTGTAATAAACATCTTTGACACTTTTCATACCTTCTTTAGATGGAATACCACCTCTCCTTTTTAAAAAACCTCTATGGTTTTTGCATCACCAAGTTTCATATTAGATTTGAAACTTTCATCCATTGTAGAGAAGAGATTGCAATTTCCTGTCATGTGGTTCAAACAATACGATACATCTTTAGCAGTATTTTCAGTTTTTCTATAAGATAAGAACAACTTATTTGGAGAATCACCTTCTTGAGCATAATTAACACTTTTGTTTTCTTTTAATCTGCAATCCCTTTCAAAATGACCATAACTTTGACAATGATAACACCAGATGCTTCTCTTATCAAATCTGCCTCTACCTCTTCCTCTAAAACCACCTCTTCTTCCTCTATCTCCTCTTCAAAAATTTTGATTTTGACCTTTACCTTGGGATTGGTTTCTTTTGGAGCTAGAAGTGGCATATTCATTCTTTGTAGTCTGTAGCTTTCTGGAAAACTATTTCTCATCACTTTCCGGAAATGAATATCTCACTCTATCTTCATGAGAAATAAGATATCCAACTAGGTGATCAAAGTGAAGGTTAACTTCAAATCCTTGATTTCTTCAATGACTATAGCAACATGGTTCCATCTTCGTGTCAAAGACCTCAAAACCTTTTTAATCACTACTTGTTTATCAATTTTTCTCCCAGAGTAGGCAATTTATTGACAACATCATTTACTCTTACACAATAATCACTCACCTTCTCAACTTCTTGCATCTTCAAATTCTTGAATTCTATCCTCAATGTCTGCAACTTGACAACTTTAACTTGATCACTTCCTTTGTAAGCTTCATGTAGATTCTTCCAGGCATTCTGAGATGACTTTGATCCTGCAATTCTTGGAAATAACCTCTTCGCTGGAGCTATTTGAATATGAAATAAAGCTTGGGCATTTTTCTTCTTAGCTTCTCTCTTATTTTTTCTATCATTTTTTGCAAGGGTGTTCCAATTAGATAGCTCTTCATAACCTGATTCTACAATCTCCCACAAATATTTTCCTGTCAAAAGGGATTTTATCTTGATGCACCAATAATTATAATCACTTCCATCAAATTATGGAATGGGAAAAGAGTTAGAATTTGACATTATGAACTTAATTCAAACAAAAATACTTTCTCCGATACCAAATGAATATTATGAAAGAGATAGACTTACAATAGCATAAGGATAACAACACAGAAAACAAGAGAGACAGTTTTATTATTTATCTCTTGTTTTATCAATAGTTTTCAAAGCTACATACTTATATGCTCATTACATTGCATCAAAATCTAATAAAAGTATTAATTTTTACATGCTGTGAAGTTTGTTGTAGATTTTAGTAGAATTCTGAAAATTTATTTTATTCTTCACATGCAATAGCATGTAGTGAAGTTTGCTAGTAATTATTTAAAAACCAAATACAACCTAAAATAAAATAGACAATATCAATAATTCTACACAACATTAGTTATCAACACCCACACCCATGGGTTTCTTAATCCAACGCTTATGGATTATTGAAAGAACCTATTAAATATGTATAGAGAGGCTTTGAGATTGATTACCATAAAAAACAAGTCCTTGGAATAACTCCTACGATAACTATAGGAAAAAAAAACTATAAGAAGGTTTAATATATATAAATATTACTATATAATATTATTTTTGCATAGTAATTTGCATCACTCGGGAAAGTGTTTTTTTTTTCAATTTTCAAAGTTGAAAATAGGGACACATTTTTTACACCTAGTTTGAGTGTTATTGAATCATTTTGTCCAAACATGATATTTATAGTGCATCACATTTGTGTCATTTATTGTGACACTTTACGTGAGCTGATATGCTTTCTTTCAGTAGTCCATATGATTCCATAATTTCATATTTAGGTCTCAATTTGTGTTTCAAATTGCATATAGTTTTGGTTCCGCTTAATGTCTTAATTTCAATTTTAACTAATACCAACATCTCAATTTGCATTTATTTTGTATCCCAATTCATCCTAAAATCCCAATTTAAACCATATTTGATAGAGGATAAAAGAAAGCATTTAATATTATAGATATAACACACAATACATTATTCAAAACAATGTACATTGAAATCCAAATTATTTTATCGAAGAGAATGATGAAAAAAAATAGTTTATATGTACATGAAAATGAAAATATATAAAGGTTAAAATAGTGATATCTTATCTATAAAATGAGATATAATGTCTATGCTCATTCAAAATAAATATTATAACAAGAAGATGAAAATACCTTTTAAAACAATTACAAAATCTTTAACCTAGGAGCTTAAGTGGAAAATCCAATCCAAGCCCTCGATAGCCTTGTGTGTTTTTCAACTTTATAAAGCCATGAATTTCATACAATGTCCATTTTGGACATTCGTTGAACCATAAAAAAACCTTATTAAAAATATATATATGTTTGTAGCACAAGCCTTTGTATATGGGAATCCATCAAAATCTCAAAAAAATAATATGAAGGACCCAAAAAAACAAGATACAAGTTCAAAACCCACACAAATATTATACAAAAAAATAATATGAAGGACCCAAAAAAACAAGATACAAGTTCAAAACCCACACAAATATTATAAATATAGCAAGGTTCAAGACAAATTTTGAGATTCCGATGGACTTAAAAAACTACATATTTCATATGTTCCCTCTTGGTAATGGGTGGTCCTAGATCAAATAAGGAAATATATGCTTAATGTATTTCTTGGTAAACCATTTCTCTCATGTAATTTCCTTACTTTGACAACCTAATATAATTCTATGCTAATATGATGATGGTTTATATTCATATTTCCTGTTAGTTTAGAGCTCTATAGGGTCCAAATTTTATTTCACCCCCAAGTTGTCTAATAGGGGTAGAAAGTATGGGAATAACTACTCCACATTAAAGAGAGTGTCTAAGTTGAGAAACGATGGGACACTTAATTTTTTTTTTACCTAGAGATTAAGGATCATATCAAATTCATATAATATTATTGTGGGGTGGTATGAATTTATGTTTTTACAAGTGTAAGCATACATTGTCATCAAACCATAAAAAAAATTGAACCTCAATGTTATTGTGTCACCACTTCTATGCAATATTTTCTTTTTCCATAATATCATGAACTTATTGTTGTATATGGTGGTTCTATTAAAACATAATATTGCTTTTTCTAACATCTTCTAATCGTAAGAGGGTACTTCTTATGATAATGTAGTGGATACAGCTATATCAATTATGAATTTAATGATTGTAACTCCATGCATTCTTGAGAAGTAAATATACTATGAAGAGTTATGGTGTACCTCTGTTTAACATAAGGATTTCATTCGTGTAAATGGATTCTTATAGTTGTACGTTATGAGGACATTTAGAATCATTCTATTGAGTACCTCTCTCTGTCAATAATGGTTTAGGAAAGGAAGGCAATAAATTTAGTCAATTGTGTTCATTGTGGAGTAAAACATACTTACAGTATTTTTGAGAGATTTCAATTGTAAATGATTAATTTCCTCATTTATCATCATTTTGGGTCATTTTGAGTCATTTCGGTAGGAAATAATTTTATTCCCCATTTCACATCA
This sequence comes from Larix kaempferi, assembly GCA_027924585.1. Taxonomy (NCBI): domain Eukaryota; kingdom Viridiplantae; phylum Streptophyta; class Pinopsida; order Pinales; family Pinaceae; genus Larix; species Larix kaempferi. The sequence continues at coordinate 22,908,360 of BSBM01000767.1, read as the reverse complement.
TTGTGGACCATTTATTTTCATTTTAAATTTAAAAATATATTTCTTTGCAAAAAAGTTTGAAGTTGCCTAGATTTTTTAAAATGCACACATATGCTTCATAAAGAAGTGTAATTGTTCTTTAGAATGATGTAAACTATTGAAAATATTACTCTAAGGTTTGTTGGATTAATATTTGAAATAATTTTTCATAATTTTTTCTATTCATGAGATACTTCTTCATAATATTGAATTTTATACCAAATAAAGTTGGTTGAATGTGTATAAAATGCTCATCCAACTTTTCTTCCCATCCTTTGCTTTGTTCTAGAGAAATATTCAACTCCTAATGTTTTAAAACAAGGTAGGATTAAGAAAGTAATGGAAATGCATAAACATAAATTTAAACTTCTAATAAATCAATATATCTTCCTACAAGCATGTTTGGTTACATTGCATAGAACTTGGAAATACTATGAATAGTATCCCATATTGGATTATCCATTGATGTCATATGCACAAAGGAAAAAATGATTTATGTAGCTAGGTTATTCACACTAACTAGTGCATAAATGCACCTACTAATCTTAGTAGCAATTCATAAATGATGATGGAAATATGTAGTAAATAACAATAAACAATAGTAAATAAAAACTAAGTTGCATGATGAAACTATACGAAAAGTAAAACTAAACTAAATATTTTCATTCTTTCACACATACAAGAGGGTGGGGAAAGAATGTTTTTTATTTTATTTCATAAACATAAAAGAGTACAATAGTGAAGTCACCTCAAAGAGAGTGAGTAGAGGGTGTCACATACCCCATTATTTACGAGTTAGTATTTTAGTGAAAATGAAAAAATAGTAAAGCAAATTCCCTCAACGGTTACTTTGATTCATAAAGACTTGTTATAATCCACTATCACAAGAGGTCTCCATTCTTTTATTGAAACCTACTTGGGTCATGAAACATAAGACCATTATGACTTTTATAACAAGTGAGGGATGTACAAGCTGCATTCTTGATTACCTACATTCGCTTTTACCGAATGTTCATGCAACCATCATCTTAATAACCATTGTTACTTCAACAACCACATTTACTCATTAAAACCATCATCTTAATAACCATTGTTACTTCAACAACCACATTTACTCATTAAAAGAAAGGAATTTACCTTAGCAAGCCAAAAGAATAGATACATCTAGATTTTGACAACAAACCACCATAGTCACATACACATAATCGACATACACATAATCGCATACAGATGAAAGAGACCGGATATACCGTGGTTCACCCAACCCTTTGGGCTACATCCATAAAAACTGTCACAATACTTTTATTTAACAAAATGGGGTTACATCACGCACTACAATTATCTCCATAATTCCTTTCACTTTCTCATAGCTCCTCTCCTAGAGAGTATATTTCTGACATTGCAAGTTTAACATCAAATTAATACCTAGATCCAATCTCTTGTAAAATATAGCTCAAATGAGTCTCTTCATGATGACAAAAACGAACGTACAAAAGTGAAGGAAGTCTTTCCGAGTGTTTAATCATGCTCATAGATATATTCACTTACCAAGATTCATTATGGTGAATTAAATAGGAATTTGGTCAGCAAATCGCACACAGCCCACAGACCAGACATTAATTCTTTGCAAGCCGTATGAATAAATAAATACAAACAAACTCAGAGATCACAAAAGCATAAACAGAGATACTGGTTCATTTACCACCATACGATTTGACAGAAATACTTTTCCGATTTCTCTACAAAAAAAAGGCATGCAAATAGAGATTTAGATTTTCGTTTACAGTCATATGATCATACAAAATGCATTTACGACTTTTATACCGTACACAGCAATCCATTCTTGATTTCTATACAACTAGATATTTGAGATTGGGAAGTATATGTACAGTATGGGAACTATAACAGGGCCATCCGTTTCCTGGCAGCATAAAACCCATTCATTAAAAAGGGAAATAGCAGAACATAATCAATATGAAATGTTTGCTACGGATCGGATCTCCTCGATCACAGGAAGGACATAAAAATATATCTTTATAAAATGAAGTTAATGCTTAGGTAGCGTCCTTCAATCATAGGCAGGTTACATATATATAACCTTATGAACTAAAGTTATTTGTTCAGATCGCATTCTTGATCGTAGGCAGGTTGTATACATATATCTTAATAACCTCAAGTTAATACTCAAGTCGCATCCTCCGATTATAGCCAGGTTGCATACATACTAAAACTACAACTTTTGCTCAGCATACATAACATGTTATGTCTTTACATGGGCTTGATCTCACCCGAAGACGCCCATCTATAAAAAAACAATCAAAATATAAAAGAAAGAGATGCAGTTCTGTATCTTAATAACCTCAAGTTAATACTCAAGTCGCATCCTCCGATTATAGCCAGGTTGCATACATACTAAAACTACAACTTTTGCTCAGCATACATAACATGTTATGTCTTTACATGGGCTTGAACTCACCCGAAGACGCCCATCTATAAAACAACAATCAAAATATAAAAGAAAGAGATGCAGTTCTGTATCACAAGGTATGCCGAATGCATTTTCCCAAGATTAGACAACCAAACCAAACTCACAAGAGTCGCATCTGCCTGTCCACGGGAATCGGTACAGCAGAGGATTAAGTGAGAAAAGCACAGAGATAATATATATATATATATATATATATAGATCTGAGTATAATATCTTAGCTTTCTGCCACTGGTCGCTCAACACATTTTAGCACGTTTTAGCAGAGCCCCAACTCTACTCTAAAATAACATACCAACAGTTTGTATTTGCTTAAACTTAGATCTATAAAAACGTATAACCTTTAGATTTACCATTGGCTGTTCAACACGTTTTGCAGATCCCCAGCGTTGATCTAAATAGCATAACAAACGTTTGTAACCATTTAAACTCATATCTATATAAATGAGAATATGCATCTAGGGAATCCTATGGTATTACCTATCAAGGGAGATCTATGAAAAATTCTGATCCTTTGTCAAGCCTGAAGGCTGCTTGATTTATACAATCTAATCTAAATATATATGCATAACAATGCTTCTAGCTCAGACCTGAAAATATATCTGAAATGCATGATTAACACTAGATGGTATTACCTGTCAAGAAGATCTATTCGACGCCCTCATCTTCCATCTCTTCCAAGCATGAAGGGTGTTGGATTGACACTCCACACTCTGTCAAAGCAAATCTCTATGAGATGCCCTCATCTTCTATCTTTGCCAGGCGTGAAGTGTGCTGGATCGATACTCCACAACTCTATTAAGGCAAACCTATGAGACGCCCTCATCCTCTATCTCTGTTAGGCGTGAAGGACGCTTGATCCATAGTCCATATCCATCGTAGAGCTTGGCTTCTACAAGGTCGTGACTGTGTGAAGCACACATCTAGGATTGCTTGTATCTACACTTACCCCTCTCCAGCATTTCCTCGGTGTTATCTCCTCGTCTCCTTCCCCTTTCCCCCTTTAAGAAGTTGTTTTGGCGGCCTTTAAAGGAAACAAATCGCAATTTCCAGGTTCGGGTCGAGGGACAAGTGGCGAGATAAAATAAGTGGCTCGACAGTTTCCAGGTTGGGTTGAGGGACAAGTGGCGAGATAACTATTTCAACATCCATTAAGACGTGAACTTACTAACCTAAAAGCTACCCAACTGCTAACCGTTAAAATGAATAATATATTCAAGGTCGTTAGTCAGGAGTGCGCCCATGTTAACCTATAGTTGTTGTCAAATATTATATATATAATATTCTTATTGTATTAAATATGCATAACAATATATGCATTAATTCGCTAAAAACAAAGTAAAAGCCCCTTCGAAAATAAAATGGGCAACTAGCAAGACATCACCTATATATATATCTATATATCATAGTCACTTTTTATAAGTATATGTAGGATATGATATTTATAATTTTCCCACATAAACTTTTAAGAATAGAATATTTTTATATCGATATCTATATGATAGATCACTAGGTTAAACTAAATTGTTTATCCAATAAGGACATTATTTCCTGATATATAAATATAATACATATATATACGTCTCTGAGTCTATTTAAATCCTAATATAACTTCTAATTAATCATAAGTATAATAACATATTAATTAATAAGTTGATCTTATGCACTTTATTAATTAATATGTTAGGTTTCCTTTAGCATAGGGAATTATTGTGCTCTCTAGCACTCCCAGTCGGAAATAGGATTAATGATTAAAAGTAATTACAATTAAATCTGCTAAGGCATCGGTCATAAGTGATTCCTACTCATCTTGTATTGAAATACTACCTCCCTCAAATTAGGGCATTGTTGTTTAGTGGCGTCACTTCCTTCTAAGTTTACAAATTAGTAATTAACCCTCTTACGTTACAAGGTTTACTGGTGGGGCCTTGGCCTTGAGTTCCTCACCAGTAAACAAGTAAAATATTTATTTACATTGGAAAAACTATTAGGGGTATATAGGAAGGATATTACATCCTCCTCCCCTTGAGAATAACACCGTCCTCGGTGTTCAACAATTTGTTTTCCATTCTTATGTCACCTTTTTGCTTTCTTGGTCAACTCTATCTCGATCATTTTCAAATTTTCACGATTTCTGTAAGTTGTTATCGCTCATAACATTTACCCTTCCATAACAAAACCAGGTTTTAAAAAAACAGACTGTTCACTAAATCATTTAATTCATAATCCAACTCAAAACATAAGAAATGAGTCTTGTATTGCAACACAACATTTGCAATTTATGAAATATCTTTAGTCTTGGTTTTTGCTTTTATTATCACAAGCACACATAAATCCAGTGCTCCAAGAACGTAGACTGTTAACTTAATCAAAACACATCATTCACTTGATCGAGGAAATTCTTGCCTAACACTCCAATGCTCACACAAAAATCCTTTCGGAAATCCTTTCCTAACACCTGAGTGCTCACACAACAATTCTTTTAGATATTTCTTGCCTAACACCATAGTGCTCACGTGGCAATACTTTCTCTCATGCATAGCAAGCAGCGTCTTGCCTCCCGCATAAGCATTCTCTTATAGTTTTCCTAGGTCTTTACAGCCCGTCAATTCCTTCGAGAATCCTGGTGGCTGTCAACTCCTTGATTTCTAGGGAGTGTTTCAGTGTCGTTAACGCACTCTTACATAATTCCCCTCAAGCCTTCTCACTTGAATCGTGGAATCTAATTCCCCTCATGCCTCCCCGCGTGAGTCTAGGAAAATTATTTCGTCATATTTCATTTTGTAACCATACGATTACTCTGACCAATTTGGGTCTAGTTCTTTATTCAACAATAATTATAAAAAATTAAAAGAATAAATAATAGTTGTGATGTGGATCTTAAATCCTCACCCCCTTATTTTACCATGCATATTATTCATGCTCTTGTCTTTCCACAAGCTCTACAAAATTTTGACCATCTGCCAAATTCACGTGTTAGTAACAACATAAAATATTTGTAAGAAGATCTTTTTCCTATGCATAGAAATAAGAAGATCATCATTCACATTATAATATCCATACTTGGTCATCTAAAATGAACATGACTAGCTTAATTAGTAGGATTATATAATGCCTTGAAATAAATTCTTCCTATTATGATTCTATGGACTTTACGATCACTTCACCTCAATCCTTAGATTTCACTTTGTCAAGCACCCATTTAATGATACAACTTTTCTTGCACATGCCAACATCATGTAAGTAACAATAAATCGTCTTCATATATACTTGTGTAGTTTCATAAGGATAACCACATACCTTTATGAAGGAGACTGCATATCTCTTTATTGTATGGCCCTCATATGCCAAGGTGCACATTTTACTTGTATTAACACACATTAGGGCTGATGCACAATCATGGACTCCTTTAAAGACACTTTAGATGCCACATAATACTAAAAAAACCTGGAACCTCTGACTTTAGGTGACAATTAGGGGTACTTCCATAATGGAGTTGAAGATGGAGTAAAAAGAGAAAACATAGGTAATTGAATCAGCTTTCATAATATATAACATTTATCTATAAACAAAATTGTGTAAATGATTATAAAATTAGTTTTCGTTAAATTGGGTTTTCAAATTTTCAGCACATCATAACATCTATGCACTTATTGAGGTAAATGATGTCAATTTTAGATAAAATTATGCAGAAATATAAAGGACATATGGGCCTAGTGCAACAATATTTTTTCAAAAAATTTCATGAATTATTTTTTTTATTATTAATTATTGAAGTCAGAAAACCTTGAAATGAAAATGTTATGTGTGGGTGCAATAGTTTAGGGGAAAAATTTAATGAAATCGTTGATTTCTATATATACGATTGTAGAGATCGGTCTCCTCTAGTGAACCATATAGTTTTCTTGGGAAATGGTGAAGGCAATCAAAAGTTATATAAAAACAAATCGATGTATGTATTTTCGAAAACTGACGTGTGTCATTTAGAAAATTAATAATAAATAAATAAAACATACATTTTTATGAAAAAATTACATATTAAGAATCATTAGATCGTACTCTACAATTTTCTATATTTTCATAAAAAAATATTTAGTTTTTCATAGCAAAACATGCCATTGAAACTGAGCATATTGATAGAGTTCTAAAATACAGGAAATGTCCCTCGTTTTTTTGTTCTAGCCAATATTCTCGAACATCATCCCAAGCCTTTTTCCCGCCGAGTTTTAAAATTCTAAAACAACACATATGCATTATAATGCATATTCTTTTTTTCCTTGTTCATATCGCATATGCAATTCATTTTGCATATGCAGATCATATCGCATATGCGATATAACGCTTATGCGTTTTATCTTTAGTAGTTTGGTAGGAGAGTAAAAAATACTTTACCAAGTTAATGGATAGGCTTTGAGATAAACCCTATCTAAAAGAAAAAGATCACCATCCCTCTTTATCTAACCATCATTATTTCCCTCCTTCACCACCCCTATACCTCTATAACCATGCCTCAGCCCTCTCTCTCCCCCCTTTCCCTCTCTCCCCCTTCCCTCTCTCTCCTTTCCCTCTCTCTCCCTTCTTGCTTCTCCCCTCTCTCCATCTCTTCTACATCCATTTGTTCCAACCTCTCACTCACTCCATACCTCACATTCTCCCCCTACCTCCTCTCTCCACCCCCTTCTCTCTCCCCCCATAATTTCTTCTCTCTCTTCCTCTCTCCCCTTCTCTGTCTAAATCCCCCCTCTTTCCTTATCAGGCCACTCCCCCTCGAACAAACTTACACACCTCTTGGTCTTGAAAAACCACACACCCCCTCTCCCTGTATAACCAACCTTCCCCCTTTGTCTCTCTCACACACATCGACACACCCTCTCTCCATCACTATCTCTCTACCTCTATAACCATCCCTCAACCCTCTCTCTATCCCCTTTTCCTCCCTCTCTCTCTCTCTCTCTCCCCCTCTCTGCTTAAATTCCCCCTCCTTCATAATCTCACCACTCCCCCCCTCAAACAAACTTACACACCTCTTGGTCTTGAAAAACCACACCCCCTCTCCCTGTATAACCAACCTTCCTTCCTTTCTCTCTCACACACATCCACACACCCTCTCTCCATCACTATCTCTTTGCCTCTATAACCGTCCCTCAACCCTCTCTCTCTCTCCCCTTTTCCTCCCTCTCTCTCTCTCTCTCCCCCTCTCTGCCTAAATCCCCCCCCTTCATAATCTCACCACTCCCCCCTCAAACAAACTTACACACCTCTTGGTCTTGGAACACCGCACCCCCTCTCCCTCTATAACCTATCTTCCCCTTTCCTTCTCTGACACACATACACACATCCACACACCCTCTAAAACAATTCCTTTGTTGCCCCTCCCTCCCGCCAAAACCCTTTCTCTCTTCCCCCTTCCCTCCCGCCAAAACCCTTTCTCTCTCCCCCCCCCCTCCCTCCGCCCAAAACCCTTTCTCTCTCCCCCCCCCCCTCCCTCCCTCTCCTTCTACCTCCATGTGTTCCATCCTATCACTCACTCCATCCCTCACTTTCTCCCCCTACCTCCTCTCTCCACCTTCAAGCCTGCATCCTTCCTTCATCTCTCCATCTTTCTCTCCTTTCCTTAATATCCATGATCTCTCCCTCTCTCTCTCTCTCTCTCTCTTTGTTTCTCTCTCTCACACACACACAATCCCTCATCTCTATCCCTCGATGTAACCATCCTTGACCAATATTTCTCTATCCCTCCCTCCCTTCTTCCCTCAATGTGTTCCATCCTATCACTCACTCCATCCCTCACTTTCTCCCCCTACCTCCTCTCTCAACCTTCAAGTTTGCATCCCTCCTTCATCTCTCCATATTTCTCGCCTTTCCTTAATATCCATGATCTCTCTCTCACTCTCTCTCTCTCTCACACACACACACAATCCCTCATCTCTATACCTCGATGTAACCATCCTTGACCATCCTTCATATCCCTAAATCCCTACTCTCTCATTGTTATTATCCCACTCTCTCACCCTCTAACCATCCCTCCATACATCATTGTTTCTCTCTCTCTCTCTCTCTTTCTCTCTCTCTCTCTCTCTTTGAATCTCCCCCTCTCACTCTTTAACCACCCCCCATTTGTCTCTCTCACTCACTCACTCTATACCTCTATCTACACCACAACTCCATCCATCCCTCTCCTCCCTCTCACTCTTCAATGACCCCCCCCATTTTTCCCTCCATCCATTATGTTATATCATTCCTCCATCAAATATCCTATATATGTCTTGCACCCACTACAAGATTTGAGTCCAAAATCCGACGACAACATCCGATGACATCTGACGAAAAGGTCTGTGCCATCGAATTTCACCTTCATAGTTATGAAATTTGATGAAAAAAAAAATGATAGAATTGGCATTCGGATATCCAATGGCCTGCAGATATGAGTGAAAAAAGACGTGGTCACTATATGAAGTGGGTGCAAAAATTTAAGCACTTGGAAAAATTTAACTAAAACCTAAAATCAAAATATACCCAGCTAGCTAGTGTGGCAAAACTCCACGATTTGGTTGCTTGGCTTGTTCATTTGTCATTTCATTGTTTTGAGTTTACGGAGGAGGCAGAGCTCCTGTAGTGGTTTAACACTGGTCGTGGTCATGGGGCATGCGCCATGAGCATAGCTCAAGCATGCCCTGATCATTATGGTTGTTATAACTACTGTGGAAAAACTCCACGATTTCATTTCTTGCAGGATTGTTCATTTGTCATTTCGTACATGTTTTGAGTTTTGTGAGGAGGCAAAGCTCCTGTAGTGGTTTAACATTGGTGGTCATGGGGCTTGCACCATGAGCATAGCTCAAGCGTTTCCTAATCATTATGGTGGTTATATCTAGTGTGGAAAAACTCCATGATTTCATTGCTTGGCTTGTTCATTTGTCATTTCGTTGTTTTGTGTTTTGAGAGGAGGCAGAGATCTTGTAGTGGTTTAACGCTGGTGGCCATGGGGCCTACGCCATGAGCATAGATCAGGAGTGCCCTGATGGTTATGGTGGTTATAAGGAACACGTGCCGCTCATGGAACAACTACCTAGTAAGTGGTTTATTCAATCCAGCTGATTTGTCCATAAATTTTGTTTTGATTCATTTATTCATTTGAATTCATGATGGAATGGTGTTAACCTTGTTCTGTTTCTATGGCAGGGTGAGTGGTTATATTTGGAGTAATGAGTTGGGGTGTGGGTGGTTCTTGTCTACAAGGGTGTCGAAGATGTCGAATGGTCGTGGTAAGTTTGGACCATTGCGACCCTCCCCTTTCATCTGAAGCTTAATAGCATTCTCCTTCCCAAAAACACCAAGATTCTCCATCCCAAAATATTGGCATGGGAAATCCTCCATGTGCAATCCTCTTTTGGCATGGGAAATCGACAGGAGCAAAGGAGCAGAGGAGATACTCTAAACCCTACAATGTATTTGGTAAAATGCTCACACCACTGCAAGTTTGATTTTGTTTGAATAAATTACATGATTGAGTTTGCAAAGTCGATGGGCCTTACACATTTCTCCCATCTCCCATTTTTTCTCTCTCAAACCTCAAATCATATTAACATCGACGTGCATTAACATTGATGGGAATTACACACTTTGGCCATTACCCAACTCCATATTGGTGTGGGAAATCCTCCAAGACGGAGGCAATTGATCCCATCCAGATGATTTTTTCCATGATATAAAGAACCTCCCTTCCCTTGACTTTGTAGCAATGCCCTTATTTTGATCTTGGTGGCATTTCAGTTCAACCTTCAAATTTATGTCTTCTCCTAATAATTCAACTATTTGAGATACACTTATATCACCTTTATATTCATGGTTCTTAGTAGTATGTTGAATATCTATTTTAGCTTCCACTGATTCACATTTGGTGACTTCTTGTGCCCTAGCTTGACTGATTTGAACAACTTCGTCAAATTGTGAATCATGTTATGTACAAAAGTCTAAATTGATAGTAGGATCAAAGATACCATTCCCCCCCTATAGAAGATAGATTATTCCATGTGGGAGATGAATACTCTGGATTGATTTATTGGTCTATGGAAAAATACAATGGCCCTCACAGCCTCTCTAAACTTTAGCTACAAAAATTTCCATCCCTTTACTTGTCTCTAGTACAGGCCTTTATGCTTTCCTGTATGTTTAGTTTTTTCCTATGTTTGTACAACCAAATTTCCAAAATAGAAATGGTGTTGAGCTTGCTTGAGGTGGCTTGAATTATTAGGTATTTGGTGTCTCTCTCTCTAGTGATATAAGAGAATTTGATGACCATCCATCTTCTGGTTTTCCAGCAGTTCCACCTTTCCCGGAAATTGGGTAGCTTTTGATGCTTCCCCTAATCTCTCCACGAATATTTATAGAACAAAAATGCGTTTCCACCTATTTATTATGCAGACAATGAGGCATTCCTCCAATTTCATTTAGAATAGAGGATAGCACCTGATATTTGTTTGCTTCACATTACAAAAATCGAACAATTGATAATCCTACTAAATGAGGGCCACAAAAATTTGAGCCCTTCCTTTCTATTCAAATTTATGCAAGAATATCCTTCACATATCTACTATCAAATCCATATTGGATGAGCCATGTTTATCTTCATATAATGTCAATAGAGTATCAATCTTAAGGTTTGCAACCATGTGGCTCAACCCTTATCCAAATTATGTCTAGAAATCAGCCTTAGAGATTTCCTAAAAACTATTTTCAATCTACTCTTGAGAACTAATCCAATTCTATCATAAGCCAGTCCACAAGTTCCCTTGAAAGTGTGCCAATGGATGTCAATGTCTACTATGATCAAATAGTGTATCTTCCCTTTTTATTTTAGTAATTGTTGCATCATATGTCATTTCCCATTCATGTGTAACAGTTTCAGGATTTGCAGTTCTCTCATTAGCATATATATGAGACTGGAAATCCACTTGAGCATGATGATTCTAGACAAATTCAAGTCTCTTAGGAAAATGTTGAACCCCATCAACATTTAACTACAAATTTGATTTACGTTTGCATGCATTCTTTGTAATTCGATTTCCCTTCAAGAGTGGTGGCCATTTCTTCATTACCTAGTATACATTTCCTCATGCTTGGAGGTCATTTCCTCATCAATGGTAGCTATTGTGTACATTGCCTTCATGAGTAGTGATCATTTCTACCTTCCTGGTGGGAATTTCCTCTTTTCTGGAAAGCATTTCTTATGCATGGAAGGAATTTCCCATTGCTTGTGGGCATTTTCTCATGGCCTACTGGCATTTTCTCATGGCATGTAGGCATTTTCTTGGTGGAAATTTAGCTCGGTGGTAATACTCCTTAGCTTGGCGAGTATTTTATTACCTTGGAGAGCATATTCAATGACTAGCACATATTTCTCTTTCATGTGACACGTTGGTGGGAATTTTAATATTTGCTTGATAGGCATTTTGTAGGATATTCATTCATGTGAATGTGCTATATAAGGAAAGCTTCAAAATTTATTCCAGATCTGAGACTATTTTCTGTCATTCCTTGCTGCTACAGGATTGTTGTACATGCCACAATATGTTGCATAAATTTATGCTAGTTCAACTCTTCAGATTGCACTTTTCAAGTTGTCATAACTAGTCATTGTTCACCTTGGGAAAGAACATACATGATTCTACAAGGCTTCTAATCAAATACAAGATTAAAATACTCTTTCTTGTTTGAAGCAGTTCCACCTTTCGCATAAATTGGGTAGCTTTTGATGCTTGCCCTACTCTCTCCACGAATATTTACATAACCAATTTTTTTGTCTTTTCCAAAATGCCTTTCCACATCTTTACCATGCAGGCAATGAGGGACGCCTCCAGATTCATTTAGAATATAGACATACCAACCAAAGTCACCAACTAAATTATACACATACTTGTTGCAAGTAAGGACGATAGCATTTCTTGGTTAGAACCATTTTATGATTATTATGTGCTTAGAAAATGACTTATTTGTTACTAGAAGGAAATGGTCTAAAGGTGCTCTACTCTAGGGCTGAAGACAAATACATGAATTATTTGCAAACTTTCCACTCCATTCAACTACAATACCATAACATCAACCTTCAAACTCAATCTTTCATGTTACAATAAGATTGCTAAATGAGTAGCTACAAGACTAGAGTATCTATCATTTTTCTCCTACATTCTCAGCTTCCAGGTTTTGAATCTTTATTAATTCACACATGCAATGCACATGCTATTTAGTGCAATTGGTATGATTTGAGGCTTATTTCTTACTATTGCTTAAAACATATGAAGTTAAAGATGTTTTTTTTTCATTTTTATACATCATCAATCACATACCAATAAAACAAAGCAATCACTAATTGATGAATCCACTCTTCACTAATTGTTAGACTTTCATATTATATTATATAATTATTTTTAATTAAACACTTAGATATGTACAAAAGTACAATATCAACACTATTAAGAAACAATGTATCGTGGTGTTTACATGTATTGTGGTGTTTAAGAAAGGTGCTTTTGTAGGATTTTCCTTTCTTTGGATTTTAAGTAAGATAAGACTTGAACCTGCGACCTATGTCTAGTCCCAAGGCTACCACCTTCAAGCTTGAAGTGAAGCTAACAATGGGAGACCACCTTCAATCTTGATTCATTCTATATGCATTTCACAATGGGAGATGTCACGCTACCACCTTCAAGCTTGATTCATTCTATATGCATTTCACTATGCAACCGTCTCATATTCTCACTGTGTTTTCCCTCAATTAGTTTATCAATTTAGTATCACCCACGCTCGCCATCCGAGGAATGTTGCTAGCGGTCTTGAGTTTCAGCTTGGCAGTGGTGACGATTCATGGTATTATGTTTCCCTTCGGCTGCAATATGGAAAACTCAAAGTTCACTACGAAGGTTTGTCTGACAAATTTGATGGTTTGGGTTCCATAACCTCGGTGCCATTCAGGGACACTTTGAGGAATTTCTCCTGAGGCATGGAACCCAAACCATCACATTTGTTAGACAAACCTTCGTAGTGAACTATGAGTTTTCCATATTGCAGTCGAAGGGATTAAACATAATACCATGAATCGTCACCATTGCCAGGATGAAACTCAAGACTGCTCGCAACACTCCTCGGATGGCGGGCATGGGTCATACTGAATTGATAAACTAATTGAGGGAAAACGTAGTGAGAATCTGAGGCGGATGCATAGTGAAATGCATACAGAATGAATAAAGAGTGGGTGTCAAGAAACATGGTTGTGGGACGTCGTATGAGAGGAAATGGCGATGGGAATTGAAAGGTCAAATTAAATTCACATGGTGGTAATAAAATACACTTGTGTCTTCTATTTTCGGCTGCACTTCAAGCTTAAATGTGGTATCCTTGGGACTAGACATAGGTTGCAGGTTCGAATTTCCTCATTTTATTTCGTACCCTGTTTTTTTTCGATGCAAATTATTTGTTTTCTTTAATTTCCTTTGTCAATACATAGTGACAACCATAAAATATCAAATGTGTCAACATGCAAAGAGTAAGAGACAACTATAAGTAAGTCTTTGTTATAGGTTAAACTTGCACCTCTCCATCCGTGATCACCCTGAGCTGTTGATCACACAAAAGGACAACTTGGATGGAGGAGCATGTTGACCTTAGATGATACTTTGACTCACTCCATTTCCTAACATTACTGGAAAAACCCAAAAATATATATCATTTTGAGATATGAGTGCTACTCTACTCAAAGAGACTAGCGCCCATATGCTACTCTAGTGTATAATAGTAGCGCCCATATCCAAATATATGCTACTCCTTCTCAGCATAGTAGCGCTCAGCATTTTAAACTCAATGAGCGCTAGTTGATAAGCACTAAAGTAGCGCCCTATACGCTACTTCACTGAACAAGAGTCGCGTACATCTTAAAAGATGATTAAAAAATAAATTAATTTCTCGAGGAGGATTAGTTGCTGGTAGTTTCCCAACTTCCCCAACTTCCTCCATAACCATACATCGACCTGAACTACTTCTCCAATCTTATAAATACAAAGAAGATTAAAGGAGAAGGGTTAGCTAGAGATGGTGAGATGGATTAATGAAAAACTTTGAGACATAGAGAAAAGCTTGCATTGGAGGAGTTGATGCTGAAGATATCCAAGCCAGAGAAGAGCAAGAGCCCAGAATCAAGTTGCAGGAGCCTGTTCCATGATCAGATATACTTGTACTTCATTTTACTTTTGACAAATAAAGGTTGAAGTGTCTTTCTTGTTTCAATTTAAATGTGTTCTGAAATAACATCTTAATTTGGATCTGTTTTGGTCAATCTTGAATGTTAAACATTGTTTTGTTTCTTTCAAGCTTTATATATTGCCCAAAGTGATTTGAGAAAGGTATTGTTATTGCAGGTTTACTGAAAGAAAGGTGGATCTGAAGATTGAGCACAAGATCAAATTGAGGCTAGGATCAAACTTCGATTGAAAGGTGTGTTCCCAAGATCCATAACTTATTTCTTTTCATAAATATCTCTGTAGTATCATCAATACACTTACCTATCACCCCAACCAAGTTGATAGCATCAGTTTCCTTGCTATAGGGTAGATTTGCTCGCCAACAGACTGGCGACTCCACTGGGGATAGTTGAATTTTGGCTCTAGGAAACCTTGTTCTTGTGTGTCTTCCCAGATTGTTTTGACTTCTTTGATGTGTTGAGAAACCCTGTAGGTATCCCCTGCCTGTTTCTTTCTGCTTCCATCAGTTTTTGGTATCTTTCAAAGTCAGTTTTTTAAGATTTTGAGATATGAGCGCTACTCTGGTATATATATAGTAGCACCCATACGCTACTGTGCTATATATACAGTAGCGCCCGTTTCTGCAGGGGCACGAGTTTCCCTACTGCACAGTAGGGTACGTTTCCTGAAGTTGTTCATTAACAGTTTGCTTGAGTTTTAGCCATTCTTATGGTTTGCTGACTTTGCTTTTAGGTCTCCGCGACTGGTTTATGAGGTTTTTAACTGTTGTTTAAGTCATAGAACCTTTTCTTTGAAGTCTTTTTCCATCTTTTGAATCACTTGTTGACCTTTGGAAAGTTTGGAATGTTTGTGACTTTTTGGAAGACTAGGTTGTGTTTTGTGTTAAGCACTTCCACTTTTTTAGACCATGACTGCACGTTGCTAGTTTACAAACCTGTATACTCTTGTATCCACTGTTTGTGGCGACGTTTGTCTGCTTTTTACTCATCCTACCCTTTGTTTTAGGGTTTGGTTCGTTTTAAGAGCTTCTAGGGTGTCTTCCGTTTTGGTTGATTTCCATTCTTTCTCGATTTTTTTTTTTTTTTTTTCTGGTTGCAAGTGCATTTAAACTGCTGTAGGCTGAGTTATTTTCTCGGTTCTTTGTGTTAGTCATTGGCAGCTTGCTTGTCTACTGTTGCTTGGCATAGTGGTCTTGCTAGGGCTAGATACTTTAGGTCAATACTTTTGTGTCTTTCTCCTTTGTTTTCTCCCACTTTGTTTCCAAGTTTAGAGGCTTTTTCTTTGCAAAAAACCTGTAGATCAAGTCTTTTTCGAGCTAGTGTCTTGGTAGCTATAAGCTTAGGAACTTTTTAGCCATACTTATACACATTACATTTAAGTTTTATTTTACTTTCCATTTTTCATAGTTCTTTTTCGTTTATAGAAAAAGCAAAAAAAATTGGTAGTTTATGTTTAATAAGACTTATTTTTCTTATTACAAGATAGCATAAGATATTTTGTATAATTTCAAAAAAGAAAACAAAAAATTTTTGTTAAGTAGGTTTACTCAAATTTTCAGTTTTGGAAAGAAGTAAATGAAAAAATGAAAAGAGCTTTGTTGTAGAAAGTTTTGATTTTATTGCACTTTTGTTTCCTTGTTGCAACCACCGCCACACAAAAGCACTACACTTTTTGAGTAATAACAGCCCTAAAAATATTTTAATAAAATAAACTAGAAACATTTTTTTTCTTTTTAGGGATACACTACACCAACTAGTTTTGGTTAGGATCTTGAGTTTAAATCACCTTAAACCACTCAAGATCACACATTACGCAAAAATCGTAGTAAGACTATCATAGGTAAACCCATTTCACTCAAAACTTGCCTGGGATCTATGCAGTAGGTCATTGTGAGATCAGATTGTTGGGAATACTCCTCCTACTTTCTGTTCGAGCATACGCCAGGATCAGATTGCGTATTGGGGACTCTTTCGAGTTTCGGGCTTAGCTACCCTGCCCACGCTTTTTGATTCGACCGGTGACGGTTCCCCCAGGAGTTTTCGGTTTTGTGGTATCCTTAGTATCTGACTCTAGGTTCATACACAGGTGACATTAGAGGGTATATCTGCTGTACCTAAGACAGACGTGGGAGGAAACCCCTTGCAGGTCTTTGGGAGGGCGGTTGGGTGATTCCAGCCCTTGCACCCTTAGTCATTGTATTGTGGACCCCGGGTAACTGTCTTTCTTCCTTCGTTGATCTCTTCTGGGCCCTCATCATCCCAAACTCTTCTCCAGAAGGCATCTTTGTTTGCCTGGTTTGTATACTTAGGACTTTTTAGTTGGCGTGTTGTTTTCCCCCTAGTTGTAGTGGCCACTAGGTTCTAGTCTGGTATTTTATATTTATAATCACGGAGAATCAAGAGCTTCGTAGATCAAGGAGGTTTCAAAACATTCCACCACTTAGGACAGAACCTTTACAGCCAGCTAGATGATAGCGGGTAAACCCCGGTATTTCTTCAAAAACTACTCTTGAAACAGAATTTCATGAAGAAATTCTTGCAACAGAAAACTTTGAAACAGAGGTTCCTCAGGAACCACTACCAGGTACCACAGATCAGCAACACTTTAGTACATTTGAAGTGGAAGATCTTACATCTGCAGAGTATAGCACTCCCTTCAATCCTCCTTTGACCAATACTAGAATTCCGCTTCTGTCACCTGTTGGTTTCCAGCAGCCCCATTTCAGTGCAGATAATTCATTGCCTGGACATCTGATGTCTAATCCAGGAGGTGAACAGGGAGTTCCCCAAACTCCCACTTTAGGTATGAACACTAACACAGTAAATCCTTCTTTTACTGCTACACCAAGTCAGGCACAAGCCTCTGTGTCTACCCCGTCCTTCAGTTTCAATACTGGTACATTAGGCATGCCAAGTGTAACAACGACGGCATCTATCCCTACGCCTACTGTTGGACCTAGCAGTACAGCCAACTTTGCAGCACCTCCTTCTTTTCAACCGCTATATCAAATACCTAGTACTTGGATTTCCACACCTGTTGTAGGACCAAGTGCTTCTTCAACCGTACCAGTCATGAGCACCATGACTACACCGTCCACATCAGCTTCTACTGGTTTCAATACCTTTGCAGGCCCTAACATGAATCAAGGTAATATGCCTGCAGGTAATGTCCATTTTTCCTTATTCTCAGGGGGAGGGGGTAATATTTTTAACCAGTAATATGGCGGGGCTAATACCCAGCCACAGTGGACGAACCCACAAAGCACTAATCCACTTTCATTTGGGTGGGGAAATTTTAAATTTATGATATAAGAATTTAATTGAAGGCACTCTTTATCACTCCTTATCAATGTGAATGTAAGGCACTCTTTGAAGGTGAAGTCCACAATTTTAAGTCTTTTTCCTCATTCTCATGCCTTTTTGTAAGACAATAAGGAGGGTAGTGGCATCAACATTGAAAATGGTTTCCATCCAAACCTATCAAGTGTACTTTTAGGTCAACAGTATTCTTGACTCCGAACTATAGCAGCTGTTTGGCCATTTTCACCATGTAAATTGAAGGATTCCTGCAAACACAAACCACTATGTTATGCGATCTTATTTATGGGCTTTGTTAAATTTGATTCTAAGCTATTCCAGGGCTTTGTTACATTTAAGCACCATCGCACAACTTCTTCCAGGGATTTGTTTGCAGGAATCCTTTAATTTACAGGGTGAAAATGGCCAAACAACTACTACAGTTCCAAGAAAAGAATATTGCTGACCTAAAAGTACACTTGATAGGTTTGGATGGAACAAATTATCGTGGAAATACTCTTTATATTAATTCTTGAGTTTTGAGAAAATCAAAGATATATGAAACGATGCTTTATGACTGTTTGTTAGAAAAATAGGATCCCAGAGCAATAACAATAAACAGAAATGCAAATATAATCACACATACACATTACAAGAGAGACACAAATATATCGTGGTTCACCCAGCTTGGGCTACGTCCACACTGAATTTGCCAGTCCTTATTATTATTACCATCCAGAAAGGTGAAGGGATACAACCTGCAACACAACTGCTGCACTTCCTCTTCTCTATTTCACAGTCTCTCTCCTTATCTCAGAGATCTTTACAATGCATAAAACCTAATACATCATCATCCCTAGCCGTATTACAATGTCTTTATTTTATAAGGGAAATACAATGGGAAAATACCACGGGATACCCAAAACCATGGGCCCGCAAAACAGCTGGCGCAAACACGGCCCCCATGGAACCCCATGGGGGGCGATTCCCCCCCAAACCCCCCCGCTGGGGTGACTGTATAGTCCACCTACATATCATATAAAACTGGGGTACAAACACGGCTAATACAATATAATCTATGAGACTAGAAGATCTGGCTCCACAACCAACACTATTCATCTTGACAGCCACCTCTTGAAATCAAGGTAAGAAATGGCTTAATGATTCAGTGTAGTAAATGGTTACCTTTATTGAATGTTAGCTTTTATTGAATGAATATGTTCACTGAATGAATGAATGGTTTAATGAATGAATGGTTTAATGAATGAATGAAACAATGGTTTAAGGCTGTAGTAAACTGTGACCTTTATTGAATGTCAACTTTTATTGAATGAGGATTGAATGAATGAATGGTTTATTGAATGTTATCTTTTATTGACTGAATGTGTTGACTGAATGAAACAATGGTTTAATGAATGTTAGCCTTTATTGAGTGAATGGTAAATGAAAGTTGATGATGAAATATGGATGAATTTGCACGTTTTTTTTTGTCAAGTACATGCATTGGCTATGGGGAATTGAGAGTGATGTGAGGGGGGGGAGGGGCCATAAGAGATTCCACCTTCACATGGTTGGCACTATTCAGTAGAGAATATTAAATTATTCTCGAAACAGAGAGGAGCTCAATGAATGGCTATGATGCTAGCTTTCTACAACCCACTCGTGTGTCATCTAAATTTTGACAATTTCTTGGAGCTTGTTGTGATGTTTGGTTGCTCCTCATAACCAATATCAGGTTTCGAAATGATGAAATATCAATTGAGTAACTATTTTTGGAGTACAGTAAGATCTTGTTTGTAATGGGTTTGTTGATTCAGCATGAAACTCTTAATGAATATTAAGTGGCTAGTACTAGAATAATATCAGTGCTAATTGATGTCCTTCGAGATAAGCAGGAAAAAGTGAGAATGTTTTTCATGAAAACACTAAGTGAGATTTTTTTCTACATTTCCACTGAAAGCGAGTTTAATATCCCTTTTTAATAATTTTATTAAAATGACCACTTTTCCACTTTTTCCCCTTATTCGACCTTTGATTGGCTCTCAGTCTCCAAATTGCTCCAAATGCTCCCGAATCTTCTGAGAAGGTGTATGGATGATGTTATAACATAAATATGTTTTTCATGGATGCTTTTGGAACCTTCCAATACTTCTTCAAATCCACTTTCAATTCTGACAAATGTAGGGAACTTTACTAGCAATTTCCCTTTGACTAGTATTAGTCTCTAGGTCTCCAATTGGCTCCAAATGCTACCAAATATTCAATGAAGGTATATGAATGATATTTGTACTTGATTATGATGTTCAGGGATGATTTATTACCATCAAAATACTTCTTAAAACTTGTTTAATATTATGGAAAAAGTATGGAATTTAACTAGCAATTTGAGGTTCAAATCCCCCTAGGGTAAGTTCTGAAAATGGCTCTCCAAATGCCTCCAAACCCACTCAAAATTATGAAAAGAGGTAGGGGATTTATAAAGTAGATTATTTATGTCTCATGTGCACCATTAATTATTCATTAATTCTGTTCTAACCTTCTCCCAAACAACACCAAAAATCACTAATTCGACCCTTGGGGAAATGGCACCAAATCTCTTCCAAATGAAAATAAACTAAGCAAGATGGCTTCAAATGCTTAAGTGCTGAACATGAAACTTGTAAAAATCATCAATGGAAGTCCATAAATCATAAATATATATGAGAAACATTCTTCCATCTGAAGTCATCATCAATACATTGGCATACATCCAGGTAGTGGGGAAATGGCACTGTTCTTTGATTAAAAATGAGATTTATACATTTGCACTTGGAATTTTGACCTAAAACTTTTTGGAGATGAAGAAAGAATTATTTAATTCATATTAAAAAATAAATGGGGCATGAGAAGCTCCCCCAAAGAGTACAATATCTCACCAAAAATTCCCTCCCTCAAGGATCAAGAATATGACATCAAAACTAGAAATGGTTGAGAGAATGTGCTGAACTAGAAGAAACAATGAGCTGCCCTATACCTTACAACTGAAAATAAAGACTCCATTAAAGCTCCAAATGAAAGGTCTATATGGCTTTTCCAATTACCAACTTGGATGGGAATCTTTCACCCTCGAAATTGGCTTAGGCAAAAAACTAGTCACCCACTAGCTCTCCCTCTACACAAATGCAATTGCAAATTCTACAAAGGATCAAAAGCTGCTATTCTTCTTTGTTCATGACTTTTATAAACTTATAATGTCCTCCATGGGTTGAATTCCTTCCAAGAGACTCATGCCAACTCAAGTTGGGAAGAGATTCCAAAGAATGTGTCATGTCCCAAAATTGGCATTGGGTCACAATGGCATAATCACAATGGCCATATTCATTAGTGTTTGTCAAATTGATGCTAAAGGTCAAATAATTGCCAAGGAGGGAAATTACTAGTTTCCTAGGTTTGGGGTGGAAGCTTTGGGATTGTGAATAATGGGGATAATAAATGATGTTGGAACATTAGTATGGCATTAGTAATTAATAAAGGAGATAAATAAATATATACAAGTGAAAATCAAAGTGGCATTTGATCATGAAGACACATGGAGGAAGTGGTACCCACACAAACTAGAATGTATGTGCCACATGGCATCCTCTTCTTGCAATTTCAAATCTATGGGAAGCCTAATGTTCTTGGGATGAGTTATAAATTCAATAATACTTGTCATGAGTCAATGAGGTCAAAATATAGAGGAAGAGTAACTCCCATGGAAAAGGAAGAGGCAATTTGGATCTAGTGAGACACTTGGGCTAGATTCCCTAGCTCTATGACAACAATGATGAAGATTCTATCACACCTATGACACAAATCAGACCTGAAGGATGACATATAACATATATGACATGTCAAGGATAAAAATAGACTCCAAGAGGGCGTTCAAGGGTGTTAGGGTAGCTAATATGCTTCCACATGTGATTTGGTGGAAGTGGGAGACTAGGAATTGTTGTACAAGTGGCGTTCTTTGGAAGCTCTTCCCAACTTGAGTTGGCATGAGTCTCTTGGAAGGAATTCTACCCATGGAGGAAATTATAACTTTATAAATGTCAATAACAAAGAATGAAACCAGATTTTGATCATTTGTATAATTTGCAATTGCATTTGTGTAGAGGGAGAGCTAGTGGATGACTAGTTTCTTGCCTTAGCCAATTTCGAGGGTGAAAGATTCCCATCCAAGTTGGTAATTGGAAAGGCCATTCAGACCTTTCATTTGGACCTTTAATGGAGACTTTATTTTCAGGTGTAAGCTACAAGGCAGCTCATGGTTTCTTCTATTGCATCTCACTCCTTCAACCATTTCCAGTTTTAACCACTTATACTATGAAACGAGAACTATATACTAAGAACGAGAACTCTAGCCATAAAAACTCACATTTTTGCATAAAAAACACCGAAAACAACCCCCAAATCAAAAAGTGTTGATGCCAGTATCATGTTTTCATAAAAAACACCAAAAACAACCCCCAAATCAAAAAGTGTTGACACTAGTATCAACGTTTTTTTTCTCTGGGTTAAAAATATAGCCATGGCTTAAAAATCTCATACAGTTGTTTACGAAAACCTTGAAATCAACCCCTAAATTGAAATTTTCCGTTTTCAACAAATAAATTCCTAATCTTAACCCCCAACAAACTATTACAAAAGTTTTAAAAAAAATTATAATGCGCCCCTCCTACCTTAACCCCCCAACAAACTATTAATAATTTTTTTTAAAATTTACATTTAAAAAAATAATTACATATTTGACCCTAACCCCCCAACGAACCATTAATAAATGTTTGAAAAAATTACATTTTAAAAAACAAAGTACATTTCCTAATTCCCTAGCCCCTTACATTACCCCCTACCTTAACCACCCAAAAATTACATTTTCTAATGCCCTACCCACTGCGTTAACCCCCCAATGTTACCCCATTGCCCCTCACACATTGTTTTAACTAAAAAAAATTAAACAATTAAAATAAAAACCTAAACTTAAAAAATAAAAAATAAAACCTAAACTTTACAAAAAAAAATAACAAAAAACAAACTAGACTTTACAAAAAAAACAAATTAAAAATTAAAAAAAAAAAAACTATACAAAAAAACAATTAAAAAACAAATTAAAAATTAAAAAAAAAACTTAAAAAACTTAAAATTAAAATTAAAAAAAAAACTAAACTTAAAAAAAAAAAATCAAAATGGCGGGCGGATGCTGGCTCCACCCCCTTGGGCGCCCAAAGGGCCGCCCCTGTGGGGCGGCCCTTTGGGCGCCCAAGGGGGCGGAGCCAGCATACGCCCGCCCAAAAATATAAATTAAAAAACAAATTAAAAATTAAAAAAAAAACTTTAAAAAAAAATTTAAAAAAAAAAAAAAACTAAACTTTACAAAAAAAAAAATCAAAATCAAAATCAAACAAAACAAAACTTTAAAACAAAAAAATAAAAATTAAACAAAAAAAAAATTAAAAATACCAAAAAAAAACAAAAATCGCCCCCCCCCCATGGGCGCCCAAAGGGCCGCCCCGTGGGGGAAGATCGATGCCGGGCATCGAGCTTCCCCTGCGGGGCGGCCCTTTGGGCGCCCATGGGGGCGGAGCCAGCACCCGCCCGCCCAAAAGCTCGATGCCCGGCATCGAGCTTCCCCCGCATCGAGCTTCCCCTGCGGAGCGGCCCTTTGGGTGCCCATGGGGGCGGAGCCAGCACCCGCCGCCCACTTTTGGGCGGGCGGGTGCTGGCTCCACCCCCATGGGCGCCCAAAGGGCCACCCCGCGGGGGAAGCTCGATGCCGGGCATCGAGCTGCCCCCGTGGGGCGGCCCTTTGGGCGCCCATGGGGGGGTGATTTTTGTTTTTTTTTTTGTATTTTTAATTTTTTTTTTGTTTAATTTTTAAATTTTTGTTTTAAAGTTTCGTTTTATTTAATTTTGATTTTGATTTTTTTTTTTTAAAGTTTAGTTTTTTTTTTTTAATTTTTAATTTTTTTTGTAAAGTTTTTTTTTTTAATTTTTAATTTATTTTTTTAAAGTCTTTTTTTTTTAATTTGTAAAGTCTAGTTTGTGTTTTGGTTTTTTTTGGTAAAGTTTAGGTTTTATTTTTTATTTTTTAAGTTTAGGTTTTTATTTTAATTTTTTAATTTTTTAAAGTTGGGTTTTAAATTGTTTTTAGTTAAAACGATGTGTGAGGGGTAATGGGGTAGTGGGTAGGGCATTAGGAAATGTAATTTTCGGGTGGCTAAGGTAGGGGGTAATGTAGGGGGCTAGGGCATTAGGAAATGTACTTTGTTTTTTTAAATGTTAATTAATGGTTGGTTGAAGGGTTAGGGTAGGATATGTAATTATTTTTTTAAATGTAATTTTTAAAAAAAATTATTAATAGTTTGTTAGGGGGTTAGGGTAGAAGGGACGCATTATACTTATTTTTTTAACTTTTGTAATAGTTTGTGGGGGGGTAGGGATAAGGTTAGGGTAGAAGGGGGCAATGTAATTTTTTTAAATATTTTCTTTTTAAATTTTAATAATAATTGGTTAGGTGGTTAAATATTATGAAAAATAATGTGAAATAGTATCATTTTTTTACAAAATGACTAAAAATCTGTTAAAAATGGGTTTAAATGTCCTCTTTTTCTCGATTTGTTTACTATTTTTTCCATAAAAATATATTATTTATGATTAAATTTTAAAGATAAATTTCGAAAATCTATGTGTTTTTCATTATAGCTAGCTTCTAAATGTATGTTTTTTGTTAAATTTCTAAAAAACACACTTGAAAATAGAAATTAAAAATACTTTACAATAAAGATGTGTCAAAGGCCCAAAAAAATGCCTCAAAATGAAAATGTGTGATACTGGTATGAACCCTTTTTGAAACGGAGGTAAAAATAGCTACTAAAATTAGGAGAGAGAAAAACGACAACTGTGTCGAGTTCTCGTTTCATAGTATAAGTGGTTTTTTGATGGCATATTCTTGATCCTTGAGGGAGGGCGTTTTTGGTGAGCTATTGTACTCTTTGGTGGAGCTTCTAATGCCCCATTTATTATTTAATATGAATTAAATACTCTATTCTTAATCTCTAGAATGTTTCAGGTCGAAATTCCAAGTAGAAATGTAAAATCTCATTTTTAATGAAAAAAGAGTGCCATTTCCCCACTACCTTGTTGTGAATCAATGTAATGATGATGATTTAGAATGAATGGGTGATTCTCTAATGAATTTTTGATTAATGGAATTCAATGGATGTATTTTACAAGTTTCATGTACTGTACTTGAGCATTTGAAGTACTTTTACTCAGTTTAATTGCATTGGGAGAAGAAATAGTGCCATTTCCCCAAGGGTCGAATCGGTGATTTTTGCAGCTGAATGGGAAAGGGTTGGAAGAGATATAATAATAAATTAATGGTTCACATGAGACATTAATAAAATCATTAATACATTCCCTATCTCTATTCATAAATTTGAGTGGTTTTGGAGGCATTTGGGAAGTCATTTTCAGTACTTACCCTAGGGGGATTTGAACCCCAAATTACTAGTAAAATTGCATGCTTGGTCCAGAATCTTAAGAGATTTTGCAGAGGTCTTTTTGTGGCAATATATCATCCTTTAACATCATATTCAAGTCCTAATATCATTCATGCACCTTCCTGGAATATTTGAAGGCATTTGGAGTCAATTTGAGACCTAGAGACCAATATAGTCAAAGGGAAATTACTAGTGAAGTTCCCTACATTGGAAAGAATTGAAAGAGGATTTGAAGAAGTATTTTAAAGGTCCAAAAGCATCCCTTAAATACATATTTATGTTATAAAATCATACATATACCTTCTTAGAATATTTGGGAGCAATTGGGGCAATTTTGGGACCTAGAGCTTAAAACTAGTCAAAGGTCTAACTAGGGGAAAAAGTGAAAAATTGTCATTTTAATAAAATCCTTAACAAGGGACATTACAGTGGTATCAGAGCATGGTCCTTGCACCTATGGATTAGATACATACATTCAAGAATAATTGGCATCCATGTCTTACTATTATTATGAATTGTATGAGTACAATTCTTATGAGGAATATGCAGATGCTTATGAGAAATATGAAGCAAAATGTGAATGGTACGAGGAAGAGGTGCCATCATGCAACACCTCTTACAATTTCAGGATAAATGAAGATTATTCTTATGACTTTAAATATGATGAATATGAGTGTGTCACACCAACCAAGGATAATTCTATGAGTGAGTTCCAAAGATGGAGAGCAACATATAAAACCTTGCCCCAACAATATCAAGAATATCTTGCTTCGAGCAAAAATACACAAAATGCCATGACTTTTGAGTACTATGCTGAACATGTTTTTGAAAATAGGCCCAAAAATGAAGATGTGGTGTTAGAAAAGAAAGTTTTATGCCCTTCTTGTAAAGAACCTTGGAGTGAGTATCATATATGTGTGCATAAAATTATGTCCCACTTGAGGAGAGCTTTTGGGAATTCTTCAAAAAGAGATTCCAAAGATATTGATCATAAGGAAAGAAAGGGGAAAAATGCATCATCTTGCTTGAAGGATAAAAATGAAGAGACATCATAAGAGCATGAAGAAGATTCTATTGAAAATATGGAAGATCATTCTGAGACACCTTCTAGCTTAGACATGAACCAAAGAGCATCTACTGATGGATGCTTAAACTATGAAGGAGTACCTACTGATGGGTGCTCACACCTCTATGTTGGTGACATAGAGATCACTTTTGAAAGTGTTTCTGCAAGCCTAATTTCCATTAAGCATGATAATGGAGACCTTGTAGCAGTTGAAGAAGAACCAAGATCAACTTCCCCATGACCACTTGAGCTTCATGAAGTTGGTCCAAGCAAAATTGAAGAAGATGAGGAGGTTCATTTGAAAGAGGCTTATTTTCTTTAAGGGTCCTTAAAGATGAATGAAAAGGAGATCCAAGAGTCCCTCAGCATTCTCCATGACACTAAATCATTGGTGTCAAATTCTTGTTGGAGAGCTACTTCATTGGAGGAAACATCCTTCCTTGAAGACATGGAGAAGATTCAAAGAGCAATGTGCCACATTAAAGGTAATTTCATGTCTTTGGTTTTTTATAGAAACCATTTGGTTGAGCTTAATGAATTGTTACATGATGCATACTTGAATAATAATGAGGATAATCATAAGCTCACAATTCAAAATGAGCAACTTCTTGAAAAGTTGCAAGATACTTGTTTTTCCTCCTATGTTTCAGATTGTCAAATGGTAGATTGTTTGGAGGATTCTCATGAAATGTTGGATCATGAGAAATGTGGAAATTTGAATGTTCTTGATATGTTTGAAGATGAATTTGAAGAGATCCAAACACTTGATGTGGTGGAAGAGGAACTTGAATTGTCTCTTGATGAAGGTTATGCAATTTTTAAAGAAGAGCAGATTCCTCTACATTGGAACCAATCTATGACAAAGGTTTCACACTTTTGAAGGAGCTGCATGATACTACCCATATAGATCCTTCCCATAATGAAACTTCTACACTTTTTGATCATTTGTGTGAGTTAGTTCATTCTCCTACATCCTACAATTCCATGTTTTGCAGCATTAGTCTCAATGAAGTATGGGTGAAAGGGTTTTTTTTATGGTGCCACATGAAGATTATGGAACTCCTAGATTTACTTTTTATGATGACATGGTTGGAGCACATTCTTATTCACATTTTCAGCAACATTACTTGTCACTTTATGATGATGCAAATCTACATGGATGCACCTATGATATGCATTTGAGTCACTTGAAGACTCATGGTTTTTCTTGCTCAACACTTGATTCATTTGACGTTGGAGGAACTTCGTCCAACACTTGGGTGAATAGATTTATGATTGGAGAAAAATTTTGTTGGAATCCACATACTTTGTTATATATTTATGATTCTCACATTCATGGATGTATGGGTGACACTTCTTTGAGTCATTGAAGTCTCCTTGTTTTTTCTGCTCATTATTTGGTTCAAATTTTAGTGGAGATTCTTCATTCACTTCTTGGATGAAAGAGTACATGGATGAATATTTTGATGCATATAATATCCTTTTGGAGCAGCATTATAGGACATGGGATCCTCACCTATGTCATTGGAGAAAAATTGATGGGCCACTTGAAGATTGTATGCACTTTGAAAATGGTGGTCTACTTGCTTGGAGGTATAAGCACTTTCATGACTCTTTGATGAAGCATCTCCTTGATGTACATTTTCATTATGTTGTTATGTACTTTGATGATATATTTTTGGTACTCATAATGTTTGGAAGAATGCATACAAGAAAATGCGATCCAGGAATCCTCTTATCTAATGGTGTGGGTTGGAGAGCACTCTTAATTGTTGGGGTGCAATACAAGCAATGGGACCCTGGAATAATTTTTGTTTCATTGGTTTCAATTTTTTTGGGGAAACAAGTAGTATGGGAGATGGATTTCCCACTTAATAAAGTGATTTTTATCATATTATTGCAACAGCAAGCATGGTGGTTCCTCTCTAAAATCTTCATGGAAACTCAAAGACTCAAGGTTGGGCAATTCAATGGCAACTTCAAAAAATTATACAGAAAGCAGGTTCTTCAACACCCATGTTTGAAATTGCTTGAGGACAAGCAATATTTGGAAGGGAGAATTTGTCATGTCCCAAAATTGTCATTGGGTCAAAATGGCCATATTCATTAGTGTTTGTCAAATTGATGTTAAAGGTCAAATAATTGCTAAGGAGAGAAATTACTAGTTTCCTAGGTTTGGGGTGGAAGCTTTGGGATTGTGAATAATGGGGATAATAAATGATGTTGGAAAATTAGGATGGCATAAATATTTAATAAAGGAGATACATAAATATATACAAGTGAAAATAAAAGTGGCATTTGATCATGAAGACACATGGAGGAAGTGGGACCCACATAAGCTAGAATGTATGTGCCACATGGCATCCTCTTCTTGCAATTTCAAATCTATGGGAAGCCTAATGTTCTTGGGATGATTTATAAGTTCAATAATACTTGTCATGAGTCAATGAGGTTGAAATATAGAGGAAGAGTAACTCCCATGGAAGAGGAAGAGGCAATTTGGATCTAGTGAGACACTTGGGCTAGATTCCCTAGCTCTATGACAACAATGATGAAGATGCTATGACACCTATGACACAAATCAGACCTGAAGGATAACATATGACATATATGACATGTCAAGGCTAAAAATATACTCCAAGAGGGCGCTTAATGGTGTTAGGGCAGCTAAGATGCTTTCACATGTGATTTGGTGGAAGTGGGAGACTAGGAATTGTTGTACAAGTGGTGTTCTTTGGAATCTCTTCCCAACTTGAGTTGGCATGAGTCTCTTGGAAGGAATTTGACCCATGGAGGACGTTAGAAATTTATAAATTTCAATAAAAAATAATGAAACTAGATTTGGATCATTTGTATAATTTCTAATTGCATTTGTGTAGAGGGAGAGCTAGTAGATGACTAGTTTCTTGCCTTAGCCAATTTCGAGGGTGAAAGATTCCCATCCAAGTTGGTAATTGAAAAGGCCATTTAGACCTTTCATTTGGAGATTTAATGGAGTCTTTATTTTTAGGTGTAAGCTATAGGTCAGCTCATGGTTTCTTCTATTGCATCTCACTCCTTCAACCATTTCCATTTTTGATGACATATTCTTGATCCTTGAGGGATGGCGTTTTTGGTGAGCTATTGTACTCTTTGGGGGAGCTTCTAATGCCCCATTTATTTTTTAATATGAATTAAATACTATATTCTTAATCTCCAAAAATTTTCAAGTCAAAATTCCGAATAGAAATGTATAAATCTCATTTTTAATGAAAGAACAATGCCATTTCCCCACTACCTTGTTGTGAATCAATGTAATGCTAATGATTTCGAATGAATGGGTGATTCTCTAATGAATTTGTGATTAATGGACTGCCATGGATGTATTTTACAAGTTTCATGTACTGTACTTGAGAATTTGAAGTATTTTTACTCAATTTAATTGCATTGGGAGAAGAAATAGTGTCATTTCCCCAAGGGTCAAATCAGTGATTTTTGCAGCTGAATGGGAGAGGGTTGGAACTGATATAATAATCAATTAGTGGTGAAAATGAGACCTTAATAACATCCTTAATAAATTCCCTATATATTTTCATATATTTGAGTGGTTTTGGAGGCATTTGGGAAGCCATTTTCAATACTTACCCTAGGGGGATTTGAACCCCAAATTACTAGTAAAATTGCATACTTGGTCCAGAATCTTAAGAGAGTTTGCAAAGGTCTTTTGGTGGATATATATCATCCTTCAACATCACATGCAAGTCCTAATATCATTAATACACCTTCCTTGAATATTTGAAGGCATTTGGAGTCAATTTGAGACCTAGAGACCAATACTAGTCAAAGGGAAATTACTAGTGAAGTTTCCTACATTGGCAAGAATTGAAAGAGGATTTGAAGAAGTATTTTAAAGGTCCAAAAGCATCTCTGAAATACATATTTATGTTCTAAAATCATCCATATACCTTCTCAGAATATTTGGGAGCAATTGGGGCAATTTTGGGTCCTAGAGCTTAAAACTAGTCAAAGGTCTAACTAGGGGAAAAAGTGAAAAATTGTCATTTTAATAAAATCCTTAACAAGGGACATTACAGAATGCCACTTGTAAAACAATTCCTAGTTTCCCACTTCCACCAAATCACATGTGGAAGCATCTTAGTTTCCCTAACTCCCTTGAGCGCCCTCCTAAAGGCTATTTTTAGCCCTGACAGGCCATATATGTCATATGTCAGTCTTCAGGTATGATTTGTGTCATAGGTGTCATAGCATCTTCATCATTGTTGTCATAGAGCTAGGGAATCTAGCCCAAGTGTCCCACTATCTCCAAATTGCCTCTTCGTCTTCCATGGTAGTTACTCCTTCTCTATATTTCAACCTTGGATGAGTCATGCCATGAATAATACCTTTTGAACTCCACCAAGTATGTTACCATTCACCTTGAATTTGAATTGGTGAGAAAATGATGCCAAGTGTAGTGGGGAAATCTAGCCATATGTGGGTCCCACTTCTTCCATGTGTCTTCATGATCAAATGCCACTTTGATTTTCACTTGTATATATATATTTATATCCTTTATTAAATATTTATGCCATTCTAATGTTCAAACATCATTTATTACCCCCCTTATTCCAAATCTCAAACCTTCCACCCCAAACCTAGGAAACTAGTAATTTTCCTCCTTGGCAATTATTTGACCCTTAACATCAATTTGACAAACTCTAACGAATATGGCCAATGTGATTAGGCCATTGTGAACCAATGCCAAATTTGGGACATGACAGCGAGAATTATCCAACAACTGTTATTGGTCAGAAAAGTTGAGCAAACGATGGGTGAGATTCATCATCTACCTATAAGGTTGGATACTAAAACCTTTTATGATGTTTTATTCTATTACTATGAATATATTATTCTGATAGAATTGATGCAATTTTGCTTTTGTTTTTGCAGGATTGAAATATGTTCACATGTCTTTCAATTTAGATGTAATAGCTTCAAACATTAACTTAGACACTTGGTACTTGTGACAGGTTCCTAGTGCATTGTGGAAATCCTTGAAGATGGATTGAAATCCTAGGATCAAATACTAAGTAAGAAATGATCTATGAAACCCTGGGTTGAAATCCTAGGATTAAATGCCAAGTAAGAAATGATCTATGAAACCTTGCCTAGCCAAAAATCCTTAGACGATCTATAAAAAAATACAAATTTGAAATCCCTTGGCCCTCTACAAGAAGGCAATGTCACCATATTGTAGTCACAAAAAATTCATGCCACTATTCATCTCTAGACTCTCATTGAAGAATCAAATATAGAAACACTAGTTTATGTTGTGATAAAAAAGTAGTGTATCCAATAAAGTCTCTAAACCATTATTGAAAAATTATGCAATTATTTCCAATTAATAGTGAATTTTTTTTTAAATACCAAAAGGTCGTTGGATATCCGACCACCATACTATAGATATTCGGCATTTTTTCCATACCACCGACGACAAGGAACGTTGGATATAGGCCATTTCCACATGGACCGATCGTGAGACATCCAACTACCATGCCGTAGATATCCGATGTTCTTGCCATACCACTGACGGCAAATAACATCGGATATAGGCCATTTCCACATGGATAGATCGTCGGATATCCGACTACCTCGCCAGAGATATCCGACTTCCTAATAAGTGATAGTGGTCGGATATCCGACTGGATAGTGGTGTCAGTTATCCGACGGCCGTCCTACCATCGGATAACAGCCGAATTCGGATCGATGTTAAAAAAATATGAAAGTGGTCGGATGGTCGATCACAAGATGTAAAAAATCTAACTTTTTGGCCATAGGATTTTGGGTCCAAAAAACCTAGTGACCCAATCATTCCTCCCTCTTATATATCACCCTCTTCCATCCACCCTATATCTCTCCCTCCCTCCCTCCCTTCCTCCCTCCCTCCCACTTATATTTATTCCCCTCCCACCAATCCCTTCCCTTTATATTTCTCCTCCCTTCAGTCCCCCCTCATATCAATGTCCAAAGACCCATCCCTCCCTTCCCCTTATATTTCTCCTCCCTTCATCCCCCCCATATATCTCCCCTACCCATCCCTCCCTCCCATGATTCCCTATACAACTTCCTCTCCCTCCTTTGATTCCCTATACAACTTCCTCTCCCTCCTTTGACTCCCTCATCATCTACCTATAAGGTTGGATACTAAAACCTTTTATGATGTTTTATTCTATTACTATGAATATATTATTCTGATAGAATGATGCAATTTTGCTTTTGTTTTTGCAGGATTGAAATATGTTCACATGTCTTTCAATTTAGATGTAATAGCTTCAAACATTAACTTAGACACTTGGTACTTGTGACAGGTTCCTAGTGCATTGTGGAAATCCTTGAAGATGGATTGAAATCCTAGGATCAAATACTAAATAAGAAATGATCTATGAAACCCTGGGTTGAAATCCTAGGATTAAATGCCAAGTAAGAAATGATCTATGAAACCTTGCCTAGCCAAAAATCCTTAGACGATCTATAAAAAAATACAAATTTGAAATCCCTTGGCCCTCTACAAGAAGGCAATGTCACCATATTGTAGTCACAAAAAAGTCATGCCACTATTCATCTCTAGACTCTCATTGAAGAATCAAATATAGAAACACTAGTTTATGTTGTGATAAAAAAGTAGTGTATCCAATAAAGTCTCTAAACCATTATTGAAAAATTATGCAATTATTTCCAATTAATAGTGAATTTTTTTTTAAATACCAAAAGGTCGTTGGATATCCGACCACCATACTATAGATATTCGGCATTTTTTCCATACCACCGACGACAAGGAACGTTGGATATAGGCCATTTCCACATGGACCGATCGTGAGACATCCAACTACCATGCCGTAGATATCCGATGTTCTTGCCATACCACTGACGGCAAATAACATCGGATATAGGCCATTTCCACATGGATAGATCGTCGGATATCCGACTACCTCGCCAGAGATATCCGACTTCCTAATAAGTGATAGTGGTCGGATATCCGACTGGATAGTGGTGTCAGTTATCCGACGGCCGTCCTACCATCGGATAACAGCCGAATTCGGATCGATGTTAAAAAATTATGAAAGTGGTCGGATGGTCGATCACAAGATGTAAAAAATCTAACTTTTTGGCCATAGGATTTTGGGTCCAAAAAACCTAGTGACCCAATTATTCCTCCCTCTTATATATCACCCTCTTCCATCCCCCCTATATCTCTCCCTCCCTCCCTTCCTCCCTCCCTCCCACTTATATTTATTCCCCTCCCACCAATCCCTTCCCTTTATATTTCTCCTCCCTTCAGTCCCCCCTCATATCAATGTCCAAAGACCCATCCCTCCCTTCCCCTTATATTTCTCCTCCCTTCATCCCCCCCATATATCTCCCCTACCCATCCCTCCCTCCCATGATTCCCTATACAACTTCCTCTCCCTCCTTTGACTCCCCCCATACCACTTTTAGCTTAATCAATGTAATGTTGGGCCATGAGCCACTCCATAGATCGTCTGGATGGAATCTTGGGAGTCTAAATTGTATTATAAGGGGATAAGGGTGCCATTATAGGGTTTTGGATGGGAGGGATGGGTCTCTTGACATTGACCATAGTCATGGAAGAAAACATTGCCCAATGAGTCTTTAAATCAACACACATGTACTATAGAAGGAATATTTGGCCTTTAGTGGGATATGGGTGTCATTATGAGGTTTTATACACAAAGGATGGGTCTTAGGGTCTTAACCATGGTAATGGGACAAAAGTGTAACAGAAACAAGTCTTAAACCACTACACATGCCCTTTAAAGGGGATATTTATCCTTAATATGGGATATATGTGCCATTAGACTATTTTATGGATTGACTATTGTTCTCAAGGCATTGACCATGGTGATATAGGAACCATTACGAATATTTCCAGACAAGACATAGTTCTGAAGACACTACCATGGTCCAAGGATAAATCCAAGCTTCTAGGGATTAAATGATGATTTTATGCTTCATGGGAAAATGATAAGGTCCCAAACTACGACAAGCCCTATAAATGGAGTCTAAATGGGATAAGGGTGTCATTATAAGGTTGGGACTTTGATCATGGTCATGTAAGAAAAGGTAGGGTCTTAGGACCTAAATGAAGCTTTTATGGCTAATGAGCTATAAATGAGTCCTTTAATCACCACACATGCCTTCTGGATGGGATATTTGGCCTCTAGGTTGGGTATGGGTTCCATTATGAGGTTATGTGCATTGAGGATAGGTCTCGAGGTCTTAACCATGGGTATGGGTTGCATTATAAGGTTAAATTAGGTTTCAATAGTTGATATGCACTGAATTGCATGCACGATATAACACATGTGCGATACATCACATGTGCGATTTAGTGATCACATTATACAAACTGTTCGTTAGTAAAAAGCATAGAGTTTATATAGTAAAACGCATAGAGTTCATATCGCATATGCTATATAATGCATATGCGATATAACGCATATGTGTTAAAATGGAGATGTGTTATATCGCATATGCGATATGTGTTTAATAAATAATCTTGGGTTGTGGGCCATGGGCCAGTTTTATTGTACAACAAAAGACAAAATTATTTGAAACCTATGCAGAGCGTACTGTTCAACATGCAATTTAATCATTTATTACATAGATCCATAGGTTTTGTACAATTTTGGGTGGATTTCAATGGGGAATCTACATAATATAGGTCAAAAGTCAGCGAGGAAGATGCTTACACCTAAAGAAGCTGAAATTAAAAAAGAAAAGAAGAGGGAACATTCAAGAAATCGTCGGCATCCATTGGATGGGAAAATACTTCCCATTCCCGCTCAACAGATACCTGATGAAGAGGCTGAGGAAGATATTACAACTTTAATGCAAGCTGGTTATAACCAAGATGAAAATATTGGTCCATTATTAAGCGGACAACCATCTGAAGAGTTCAATCATTATGTTCTTGATGAGACTCCGCAATGACCATGCTAGGTGGTTCAATCTCCGAATCGAATTTGTTAGCCTGTACTGGATGTAAACGTCACTCCCGCATTTCAAATGAAAAGACATCTCACATCAAAATGAAAGAGAACTCCTAAACACATACAAGTGGACGAGAGTGAATTGACTTCGATGGAAGGTAAGGTGGCTAAACGCACTATCCTTCGTCATTGTTCTCAAATAATGAAACAATATTTTGAACCAAAATTTGAAGCCTGTAAATGCCAATTGTTTTTAGCTTTGATTAAATCTAGCAGTATGGAAACTATTAGAAAAAATTTAGGCATAAGAACATTGAAGAATACTGAATCAAGTAATCACATTGTTAAATCTCTTGCTTCTGCATTCACATCGATTGGTAAAAAAACTCGTTCAAAACACTGTAATGTGGCTCGCCGCATATTGGCTGAATCAATTGTATCTAGATCCACAAGACAACATCGTTTACTTAAATGGACATAAAAAATTGTCCCTTTACATCCAAAGACACTTAAAAAATATTCAGTAAGAAGAGACAACCTTGATGTAGAGAGACAAATGGAAACATTATGGGCATTTAGCAATAGGTTTTCCCACAAAGACATGAAGTTCATCGAAGCAGTGAAAGGACTAGTGCACACTTTTTGGCACGATAACGCTAGGACTTCTTCTAACACAAAGCATGTGTTAAAACACTATAGGGTTTCTATGAACAATGAACCTCATGTTAAACATTATCTTGACATGACACAAACTCAACTATTTGAGATGTTTAAATTTTCCCACACAAATCTAAGGCTTGGGCAAAGATCTTTTGAAAAATGCAAACCTTGGTATGTTATAATTAATAGAATCTAGAACACTTGTTGTTGTAGATACCACACAGAGTTTTATTTATATTATCATACATTTGCACATATACGTCGTTTTTTGCATCCTAAGCATGTGTAGGAATGCTCAAGTACAGTACCACCAATGTAATCTAGAGATTTCATCCATAGCATAATGTGTTCGAGGCAAGATGTGCAGACACATTACTTAAAACAATGTGTAGAGGGTTCTTGCAACAATTGCGGTGGGCTATCATTATGGTCTAATTGCATCCATGAGAGTGAAGATCAAGCATTCGGGATTACAATTGTCGAGAAGCAGAACTTTCAGTATGAGACATATCAGCTACCTGATGGGAAAGAAAGCAAGAAGATTAAATTGGTGACTTCACAGGTGACAATCTACATGAATAATGTTCATTTAACTGAGTGTACATTGTTTATGCTGTTTTATAACATTGTTAAATATTGATGTAAATATTTTTATGTTGTGATATAACATTGTTTATTTTTTTCCACTAGGTGCAAGTATGTGATTTTATTCCAGAGTTCCGTGGAAAGATCTAATAGTACATTGAACATGTCGATATGGCATGATGGCAAGATGAGTAATTCAGAATATGCCGGCACACCTTCCCTCTCGGAACAAAACTATCAGTGGTTGACTTTGCGGAAAATTACACCCTACAACCACAAAATGAAATACAAAATCAATACTATCACTCAGAGCAGGTGAGCATAATGGTCCATATCACTTATCGACATGGGCTAGATAGCAATGAAGAGAAATGTGTGATATTGAAAGAAAGTCACTTTTACATAAGTAACAACTGGACCCATGAAATCCATTACGTGAAACATTGCTTTCAATTGTTCTATGATCATGTGATAGCTATGGATATACCATTTTATTGTCATTTGATTTGGTCAGATGGTTGTGATGGATAGTTCAAGAATGCACGTGTATTTCAATGGTTGTGTTTGTTGCACATAAAATACAAGGTGCCACATACATGGAACTACTTTGAAATAGGTCATGGCAAAGGAGAGCACGATGGTGTTGGTGCATGCATAGAAACTTCCCTTCAAAGGGAAGAGATGAATTTTACAAGTGCTCGCCTTTGAGATGCTTCATCTATAGTCAAATGGTGTGCATCTGTGATGGGAGAACAAGCAACAAGGAAACACCTGGTGTGGACAATATTCTGGGAGGTGACAGATGTGGACCGATCCTAAACACATCGGGTGAACATAGTACATGGAACTCAAGGTTTTCATTCAATTAGAAGCTCAGACAACTCGGCCCTACAAATTTGGACAAGATTGAAGGCTTTCTTTTGCAGTTCTTGTAGCATCGATGAATGTGATGATTGTGAGTATACAAATATAGTTGATACATGGGATCGAGTGACACTTGGCACTGATTTCAAGGGGGTAATGAAATAGACCATTTGGAAGATGATGAGACATATATTTCTATAGACTATGATCACATATCGGATCTCATACAAACAGGTACAAAAAAGTAAATTAGTAGTACCTAAATCACTATAAGCCTTTACATTGAAAGAAATTTTATTTATGTTACATGAAAGACCTTTTTTAATATTTATGTATTTTCAACCTTTTTCAATTTCCTTTCATAGGTCAGATATATGTATTGGTTGCCCCAAAAAATAATGAATGGGGTTTTGACTATTGGTTGGCACATTGCTTAGAGGGGAAACAAACCATTCTCGAACCTGTTACAGATGATGAAAATATTGAATTCCCAAATAGCTCGATGGTTATAAAAGGGGAGTACTTGACACTAGCACCACAAGAAAAAAACAAGGGTGGGTATGCATATCAGGATTATAGACCAGGAGCTATTGTATACCACTTCACCAACCTGGTAGTTGGTATAAACATCAAGCTGCGCACAATTTTGAACAAAAATAGGTCATTGGTACGATACTTGCTATCTCATTTAGAGCATGAGATATTGATGGATACCATCGGCAGTAGATATGATCCAGATGGCCAACTCGAGTGAGTGCATTTTCAAGTGTTGTAGATTTTCCAGCGTGGCTATATTGTCAGGTGCATTAAATTTAATCCTTAAAGTGTGTGCTGAAGCACACTTTCAATTATTTAGCCTTTAGTTTATTCCCAATGTACTAACCTGTGATTGTCGGATACCATTCATAGACATAATTTACTATTCAGAGGATACTGGACACTATAAACATGATCCTACAACCTGAGGTGAGTTATCTATAAATAATGTTCTTGTAGCATGTTTGGGATGGCCGAGTTGTTGAAGACTTTAGGGAAGTGGACTTTCCTTCAAAGTTAACTGGTCTTTTGGGAGTTAATGCAGGTAGATCACAGTTTTTGTAGACCGTTGGTATATGTGTTTAGTGTGAAGTTACTTATTGGTCCTAAATATCCTAAAAGGGTTGATTTTGATAATAATTGCAAACAAGTTTATTTTATGTGCACAACATTTTGCCAAAAACATTGCCTATTTAATGAGATCTTAAAAGTATTCTTTAACAATTATACAACCAAGTATGGAAACATTTTGGTGTTACTCGTGAAGATGTTCGTTGAGTTTGTTTGAAATATTGTGTCAGAATTGTTTCAACCATCTCATTTAATTTTCAAGGCTTTCCTAGGACGGGTTTTTTTTCCATATTTTAAACATCTAACGCAACATCAACATCAAACAAACAAAATGAGATATAAATATAAAAAATAAAAATGATATATAAGATGTCAAGTGGTACATCACACTTTGTTATTGAAATATGATTTCTAGATCCTAAGTCATAAGTATTAGCAGGATGATACAAAATCACATAGTTGGCAGGATGATAAGTCAACCATATACATGTATCCAATAAAAACCATGTAAATTCAACCATATATTTAAATCTGAACATTTATATTATATGTACATAATATAATGTTTTCAGAAATGGCATGCCATGGCCATAATACAAAATAGTGGATCATACTGTAGATCTGTGTTTACATACAAAAAAAACAGTACATGTATGTATCCCCCCTATACATGGATTCTATTTACCCCCCCCCTATACATGATTTCTATTTATCCCCCTTTTCACTGCCAATGTCAATGGCTTTTGAGAAGTCAATCTTTCTTTTTCAGCTGCTCGATGGCGTTCCCCAACGCTGAATGGGAGGATTGATTCTCATTTCCGGAGACTATACACATAAGTTACCAAAGTTTGTAAGTTAGTTTACCAAGCTATAAAAATAAAAACAAATCTATGTACATTTGTTCAAATTCCAAGCAAATATAACATTTTTACTTACCATGCGTGTGTAAGTCAAGGTACTCGTCCGTGTAATTGCATGTACCTGGGGGGGTGTGGAGGGTCATCAGTGCCTCGAATTTAGTGCTCTTCAAGCACCATTGCATCACTAGATGCCTGCATAAAGTAACATATGGACCAATGTCAGGAAATACAAAGAAAATGAGACTGTATATACTATATATGGACATACAATGACCTTTTAAAAGAAAGGGAGACGTACACGTACCTGGGGGGGGGAGGTGGGTCACCAACAACGTCGATTTGGTGCTCTTCAAGCACCATTGCATCACTAGATGCCTGGATAAAGTAACATATGGACCAATGTAAACAAATACAAACAAAATGAGATTGTATATACTACATGGACGTATGATGACCTTATCAAAGAAACAGAGACGTATACGTACCTAGGGGGGGGAGAGGTGGGTCACCAACAACATCGATTTGGTGCTCTTCAAGCACCATTGCATCACTAGATGCCTGCATAAAGTAACATATGGACCAATGTCAGCAAATACAAAGAAAATGAGACTATATATACTATGTATGGACGTACAATGACCTTTTCAAAGAAAGAGAGATATATACACGTACCTAGGGGGGGGAGAGGTGGGTCACCAACAACGTCGATTTGGTGCTCTTCAGGCACCATTACATCACTAGATGCCTGCATAAAGTAACATATGGACCAATGTCAGCAAATACAAAGAAAATGAGACTGTATATACTATGTATGGACATACAATGACCTTTTAAAAGAAAGAGAGACGTACACGTACTTGGGGGGGGAGAGGTGGGTCACCAACAACGTCAATTTGGTCCTCTTCAAGCACCATTGCATCACTAGATGCCTGCATAAAGTAACATATGGACCAATGTCAGCAAATACAAAGAAAATGAGACCGTATATACTACATGGATGTACAATTACCTTTTTAAAGAAAGAGAGACATACACGTACCTGGGGGGGAGAGGCACGGGAGAGGTGGGTCACCAACAACGTTGATTTGGTGCTCTTCAATTACCATTGCATCACAAGATGCCTCCATAAAGTAACATATGGACCAATGTCAGCAAATACAAAGAAAATGAGACTGTATATACTACATGGACGTACAATGACATTTTCAAAGAAAGTGAGACATGTACACGTACCTGGGGGGGGAGAGAGGTGGGTCAACAATGTTGATTGGGTGCTCTTCAAGCACCATTGAATCACTAGATGCCTGCATAAAGTAACATATTGACCAATGTCAGCAAATACAAAGAAAATGAGACTGTATGTACTACATGGACGTACAATGACCTTTTCAAGGAAATAGAGACATACACGTACCTAGGGGGGGGAGAGGTGGGTCACGAACAATGTCGATTTGGTGCTCTTAAAGTGCCACTGCATCACTGCATCACTAGATGCTTGAATAAAGTAACACATATGTCAATGTCAACAAATACAAAGAGAAAAAGACTGTATATATACTACATGGACGAACAATGACTTTTGCAAAGAAAGTGAGACATGTACACGTACCTTGGGGGGGAGAGGGTCACCAGTGGGTGGACTAAATGATGTTGGCCTAAATAGGCGGTGAAACATAGCCTAGTAACCATGTTACGTAACAAAACCTAAAGATACAATTACAAAATTTCTAATAATTAAACGCATATATGTTTCAAACCATTAAAAGCATAATTAAAAGAATATGTGAGTTTGGGAATCTTCCTCTACATGGGAGGGACCGACCTAGGATTCCACAAACTCATTGTCCCCACCCTACATAAAAAAAATTGTATCGAGTTTAAGATGTATTGAATGTTGCAATCTCTAAATTATAAATTTGTAAATCACTCGATGACAAATTAAAAAGTAAAGCTCTTAGAGCTAATGGTGAAGCACCAAAATCATATGCAGCATTGATCACTGCATCAATGACATTAACATCAATGGCCGGATTATGTAAATCTGGGGTGTCATTCGACACCAGCTGTATATTTTTTCATGTAAATTGTCAGATAATTATTTAAATAGAAATAAATTACGAAACAATTGATAACTGTGATATAAAACAAAATATATACTATGTAAACAATGAAGTTTACTTACATATCGGAGTAATCCATCACCCCAAAACTCTAAAGAAGACCCATAGCATATGCTTCAACACAATGTGAAAGGGTGTGAAATAACCCAATGCTCTGAAGACTTTGCGTCACCGGTGCGATGTGTAGCTCTGGTTTGGTCTAGGGACCTAAAAAGTGGATCCTCACTGTGAGATGGTCCAACCCCAAATGGGCCAGCCTCGGAAGTGCCAACCCCTTGGCCTACATTGCCTTCGAAGCCAGTCCCATGTCGAAGCAATGTATCAGCCAAATAGAATAAGGCCTCCTGTGTATATTCAATAACCAGACCGGCATGTGGATATACCCAAGGTGGGTTTGGTGTGCGTGGAGGGTGTCGCACATGGTTAGCATCGGTCCTAGCCCCTTCCCTATATTGGGGCATACCATGACCTACACCATGGAACTCTAGAATGTCAAAATAGTTCACATGTTTCCCGAGGATAAATTATGCATACAGCTTCCTAAGGAAATAAAATGGGATGTCTCTATTCCCGTGAGGGTCTTCATCAAAGACCATGTACCAACGATCCATCCAATTGGATTTAATATTTGGTTCCACGCACCAGTCTATGGAAATGTGTGTTCAACTGGTGGGTGGAACCAATCCAGTGCTAGGGTCCTGGAATAATGAAAACAATTGGTCTTTGGTTATCTTTAGTTTTTTCACATCTCTGTAGCTCAACCCAGTGGAATAGTATTGCCTCTGTGAATCTCTGTACGAGCTAATGTTGTACAATGCTCCCTGGGCATTGGAAATTGTAGTTGTTATGGATTCTAGTGCCTCAGCTAATGAATGTCTTAAGTGGTCCCCCCCTCTAAACAATGAGCTAAGGTGCCTCAATGAACCCAAATGAGCCAGAATCTTTGAATTACGGTCATTTTCCTCCTCGGTGTTTGGGTTTGTGTCTGGATTTTGGTTTGGGTTTGGGTTTGTGTTCTCTATTAAGATTAAAACAAAAAATTCATAATTTAATTGTTTGTTTTTTAATACATGTAACAAATTTTATTAAATTGGTTTTAAAAAAAACAAAAACTAGTAAATTAACAAACACAATAACAAAAAATTTCAAAAGGAATTGGGTCATAAAGGGCCACCTACCTTCCATTTTATCCGAATTGTGAATTGGCTTGCCTCCTCCTTCTCTCTAACGCAAATCGACACTTCATTTTATCGCCTTCCCGATATTGCCGACCTTGACTGTGTAAATTGGGAAAATGAGACCGCGGGCCTCTGTTTTATATATATATATATTTTGCATTACAAACCACACTTGTGATATATCGAAAGTGAGATATATCACACTTGCGTTTTGTAACTCTATGAATCCTTTTTTACTCTTCGAAGTGGTATTTCTATTTTTTTATAGTTTATTTTAAAATGTAAATTATGAACATAGAAATGAGATTGAATTACGGGTAAACATTAATTAAAAGAAGAGTTAACACATTA
This sequence comes from Larix kaempferi, assembly GCA_027924585.1. Taxonomy (NCBI): domain Eukaryota; kingdom Viridiplantae; phylum Streptophyta; class Pinopsida; order Pinales; family Pinaceae; genus Larix; species Larix kaempferi. The sequence continues at coordinate 22,865,006 of BSBM01000767.1, read as the reverse complement.
AATGACATTCTAAATTTCTTAAAAAATGTTTTTTATTGAAAGATATCTCTATATTTATGCTTAGGTTTTTAAATCTATATTGTTCGATTCTCGAAATGCCCTCAAAGTTATACTTGTTAATTTCTTTCAATCGAATCTAGGTTTTTTCTTTATATGGTTACCATGGCCACAACCTGTTAGCCCATGGCCATTGAATCCATGCGTGGCCCCAAGGAATGCTGCCATGGGAAACCAACCCAAACACCATTGTTTTTTTTCTCTATCTTTTTTTATTTTCACACACACACACACATATATGAATGAATAAATGATTGGGGATTTCCTTGGACCAAGAACAAGGGAGACAAGGGCACATTGAATTCTACAAATCCATAATTAGTAGGTCGAAATCCCATAATTTGGACCTTCATTCTTACCAATGTATAGGGATTTTCACCCCTTGCTCCTTGACTAGGGAGGGACAATTACAACTTTGTCACTCCTTGCAAGCCTACTAGGGAGTGATAATTACAACATTTTCACTCTATGTCATACCTTAGGGGAGCGATAATCATGTTTGCACCATTTGAGCTTGGATCTAGGATATTGATTTGGACATGATTTTGGGAGGTTTGTTGCATCTTTCGAGCATGATCTCATTTCTATTCGAGGCGTCCTTGATATCCTTGGATCCAAATTATCCTCCCTTAATCCACCCTTCTCTCCCAAGCAGTTTGGCCTCTCCACCCTATAAAATGAGGAAAATTCTTGAATGAAAACATCGGGACTTAGAGATACCATCCTTATGATTGCATGATTCTCAACACAGAAAATAGCTTAGAGAGATGGTCCTTATGGTCTTAAAGTTCTCAAGGGGATTTAATTGAGAGCTTGGAGGAGATGTTGCTGATGCAAGATCAGCTATAATAATGGCATATACTTGTTTCCTTTGGATTTCTAATAAATGAACTTAGCCTATTCTCCCAAATAGTGCTTCTCATGTGGAATGCATGTATTTGTTTAATTGTTAGTTAATATATTTGGTTTCGTACACTTGTTCTTGGAAGTTGCTTGTATTTTCCTTTTGCTTGTAAGCTCATCAACTTGCATCCTCAAGCTAGGAGCTGGATCAACAAGGAGGATCGAGGACAACCTTCAGGGCAGAGGTGGGACATCTACCCCTTCTCATGCATATGCTTGCTTGGATTGGCTTCTGTATAAACTGGATCTGGGAGAGTGTATAAACCAATTGTTTCTTTTCTATCTTGGGTTAGGTTTCTATGGAACCTGCTTTATCCCAATAGGAACCCTACTTTTCTTTTCTATCTTGGGTTAGGTGTCTTAAGAAATGAAATGAAACAATTTGTAGATATTGTAACAAAGTTTTGGTATTCCAAATCGCACTTGCGATATAACGCAAGTTCGATATATCGCACTTGCAATTTGTAACTCTTACAAAACGTAAGTCTGATATATCGCATACGCGATAAAGGTTAACTAAGCTTAGCCTCGGTTTTGGGCTCAGGTTTGTCTGAACCTAGCCAAAATAATACATATGTGTTATGGATTTCCATTTCGGACGTGCGTTTTTTATTTCTAAAGTGGCACTAAAAAGTGGAACCAAATTCATGCGCACGCCCATTAGTAATCCCCTCAATATCATATGAATCTATATACGAAAATGAAACAGATTATAAAGGTATCTGTTGATGTATTTGTAACTTCGAAAGATATTCACTTGTATATTACATTTGTACTTTATTGTATATCCAACAGAGATGTATTATTCCTCTGATTGGAAGTGTCGTTATTTGTATTTGCAAGTGTCGCAAGTTACATTGTAAGTGTCGTCATTTGTATTGATGGGTTATTACACCATCAGTGTGGGGTCGGCCCTAGTTAGGTCATGTGGTTGGGTTATTAGACTTCGTTAGGAAGTCGATCCTGTTAGTTTATTGGCAGGTCAAGTCAATGTAGAAACAGAGGGTGTGCCTCTCTCATTCTATTCATTCACTCACTTCTCAAGCTCGCATAGCTAAGAGAGAAAGTGGCACACAAGTGGAGGAGAAGGAGTATCTGCTAGAGACATCTCTTTGGGTTTTTCACTTTCCTGGTTCTCCCCGAGGAAAATTTGTGTCTATTTTCTCTTGTGTTTATGATTGATATGTTGTACATGTTATTCTCTTAGTGATCCTAGATAATATTGAATGAAATTATCAAAAAATTAACATGATATCAAAGATAACATAAGAAGAAGACACTATGCAGCTATGGAAGCTAGGGCTTCTTAATTTTTGTGTTTCTCTCCACAGATCATCAAAGGAAGGAGGCTAGATTGACTCTCCTATCAAGGGCACATCTTTCTGTTGAGACATAATTTAATTCTGAGCACTTTTAGTTTTTGATGTATCTCTGCTGCAGGAAATTAGGGTTTCAGAGAAATTGGAAATTTTGAAATCTGAGACCACGACTGGAAGCTCCTCTGAAAAATTGAACTTTTTGGTTGGTTGAAGCTCCGGTAAAATCAAACCCTAGTTTAGGGTCTTTTCTAGTGAATCTGGAAGTTTCCAAGGCAATTTTGAGGGGTCAAATTTTCCAATTTTTGAATTTGGAGTATACCATCTTGACCAGCTCAGCAAGGCGCATCTTGCTATCCTTTCAGAAGTTTGAAATTTAATTTTTGAATTTTTAGTGTTTCTCTGACAAACCCTAATCCATCCCTAGATCTAGTTTTCAGTAAATCAAGTAGTAAGGCCTAATACTTTTTCTATTTCCATTTGAAGTACTCTTTAAGATTTCTCACCACACCAAGCTTTAGGATAAGCTTGAAAGGGATGATAATTTTCGAGCCTGAAAGTATAGGATTGGGTTAATCCTAGAAGAGAATGAGTTGGACACTTACATAAGTGAATAGGTTTCAGTTCCAAAGGGAGAAGAGGGTAAAGACTTACACAAGAAGAACTTGGTCAAAGCCAAGAGAATCATTGTTGATTCTATTAAGGACCATCTCATACCCCATGTGTACTCCCTAAGGACACCTAAGGAGATGTTTGACTCTTTGACTAAGTTGTTTGAAGGAAAGAACATAAATCGAAAGGTGATCTGTGGAACCAATTGAAAGGGGTAAAGATCCAGAATGGAGAGACCATCCAATCCTACTTTTCTAAGGTCTCTCAAATCAAGAAACAAATTGAATCTATGGATGAAGTAGTGGAGAATGGAGAAATTGTCATGACCACTCTGAATGGCCTACCTAGGTCATGGGACTCCTTCATCCAAGGAATCTGTGCAAGAAATAAATTGATCTCTTTCAGTAGACTGTGGGAGGAATGTTCACAAGAAGAAACTTAGCTTGTGGCCCGAGAAGAAAATATGGGAAATGAAGATCAATCTCTCACAGCACATACCAGGAAAGGTAACTCGAAGAGGGAGCAATCTTATCACAAGAGAGCTCCACACCACTATCAAAGAGATAAGAAATATTTAAGGTGCTTTACTTGTAATGAGAAGGGACACATTTCATCAGATTGTCCCAAGAACAAAAAGAACAACAACAACAACAAATTCAATAAGAAGAGGAAGAGCAACAAGAAGAGATATCATGCTCGCGTTGGTGAGGATGATGAACCTCCTAAGAAGAAGACTACGACAGAAAGTGAAGATTCATCAAGTGATGAGGAATATGTTCTAATCTCTGCTCTCTCAGGTACTATCTCTCATGGATGTGATGATTGGCTTATTGATAGTGAGGCCTCCAAACACATGACTGGGTTTAAAGAATCCTTTATAGATCTATCTGAACAGGAGTCACCTCATAAGGTGAAACTTGGGGATGCCTATCAATATCCTATAAAAGGAAGTGGTGAAACCTCCTACAAACTAGACTCTGGGAAGTCTTTGAAGATTAAATATGTTCTATATGTACCTGGACTCAAGAAGAATATTCTCTCCATATCATCTTTGGATGCAAAAGGAATGAGAGTTGCATTTGTGGATGGCCAAGTACTCATGTGGCCAATGGGTAAGACCATATATGATGTAATTGTAATTGGAGAGCAAGAGGTAGGATTGTACAAATTGAAGGGACAAGCTGAACACACCATGGTACATGAATCCATGGACCCATGTGAACTTTGGCATAGAAGGCTTGCACACATGCACTATAGAGCACTACTAATTGCAATCAAAGCTATAGAAGGTCTTCTTGAAATCCAGTGAAAGCATGAAGGCATTTGCAAAGGATATGCAAAAGGAAAGAACACCAAGAAAGCATTTCCAAGTAATGAAAGCAAAGCAAAAGGAATCTTGTAGATTATCCACTCCGATGTATACGGACCAATGTCATCCAGTTCTCTAAGTGGGTATGTATATTATGTCTCATTCATTCATGATTTCTCTAGGAAGACTTGGGTTTACTTCTTGAAGAATAAATATGAAGTATTTGATAATTTCAAGGAATTCAAAGCCTTGATAGAAAATCAAACTGATAAGAAGATCAAGACCTTCAGATTCGAAAATGGCGGAGAATTCACTTCAGGATATTTCAAGAAGTTATGCAATGATTCAGGGATTAAGATGGAGTTGACCACTCCTTACAATCCACAACAGAATGGGGTTGCAAAAAGAAAGAATAGAACTATCATGGAAGCAGCTCGGGAAATGCTTCATGACCAAGATCTTCCTATGCATCTATGGGAAGAAGCAGCTAGGACAGATGTATACGTACATAACAGAACACCTCACAAGATACTTGACAACAAGACACCAGAAGAATTTTTCTCTCGTAAGAAACCTGAAGTTAGCCATCTAAGGATATTTAGTTGTCCAGTATACACACACATTCCAAAGGAAAAGAGGACAAAGCTAGATCCTTCAAGAAAGAAGGGCATCTTTGTGGGTTATAGTGAAAGCTCGAAGGCATATAGAATCTACTTTCTAGGATTCAAGAAGATTGACATCAACATGGATGTAACATTTGATGAAGACTAAGCATACATCAAATCCAGGAAGACACCCATTGAAGATAATGAAGAACCAAAGGTAACCAGATTTCAAGACACCACTATGAATGAATCAATTCCAGAAGAAGATCGTGAAATTGAAGATCTACAAGAACCTGTAGATCCACCCCATGAGAAGAACTCTTACAAGAGGAAACCTGCATGGGATAGAGAGCTAATTCAAGATGCAGAAAGGTATGGTATTCCAGAAGAGGAACACAGAGAAAGGAAAAAGACAAGGTCACACACCAGTTATGTTGCCTTACTCTGTGACATTATGAACAAAGAACCTGTAACGTCCCCTTCCATCAAACCGATGCAAGGAAGAAAACGTTACCCACATATTGGGCTTTGGGGATCTCAGCCCCATTCAAAATTCTTAGATATGCATGGTTAAATAAAACTTGTGCATACATATTCATATTCAACAAGCAAAGTGGAATTAAACACTATAGATACACATAGTTCGTCATGCATTTATCATATAAACAACAATCATTAATTAATACATTACAGAACATAGAATTAACACAACTCAATTAATAAACACAACGGAATAATCATAATAACATACATGCAGAACGAGATGCATCAGCCTATTTCTTTAAGGAAGAATGATGAAACAGTCATACAATAATCAATCTCATTCTCATACTACACACAAGCTTCATTCCAACCAGTTAAAGATAATCATTTCATTCAATTTACATGAATAGTTAACATTCAGGATTAACACATTGCTGAACACATAATGAAAATAAATTAATCCACAGAGAATACTTATCCTGAAATGCAAATGTCCAAACAACTGGCTAAGTGAGAGCAACATTCCACCCAACCATAGATCTTTGTTCAGCCTGTATTCTTTCAGCTGAGAGATCACCCCCGAGCTGGGTTGTGTATCCACTAAGGAGGAACTAGCTGGGCTCACTCACAGCCATGGATTCACTCAAACGGTCATGCTAAGCCAACACACAGTTGGGTTTATCAAGCATACCAAAAGGAAAGGGATGAGGATGCTAAGCCAATGAGCTCAACCACAGAGCTACAAAAATCTCAGCTAAATTCAAGCAATCCCATCCTCTGTTCAAACATCCACACTTGGATTTCTCATCATTCTGGCAACGAATAACTCAATCCCGTCACAGCGTTTCTAGGTTGTCAAAACTGGGTTTTCCAATGCATTTCGGGGTAGCTAATGCTCTCAAATTCACCCCAAGGTTCATACTTATGGATTCCCCATTGGATTTCACTGTCAAATACCAAATCTGGGCGTTTATGGCTCTTCAAAACGTGGGTTCTTTCACAGTTGCGATTTTTGGTTTTCCTCACTGCTGGGAATTCATTTTTTGGATGGAAAATGATGCTGGTAACTTCCACAATGGAATGGGGATGAGGAAGAAGCAACTCTCATGAGGTAGAGTGACTTGTGGTACAAGAAAACAGAGCCCATACTCTGCCATACAAATTTCGGGGCTGCCCATGCTCCATTGAAGCCATGGATTGAATTCCTCAACCAATTCCTTACAACAGAATTAAATGTCAGCAAGGAAAGTCAAATGGGTTCTGAAGGTGACATATGGTAGCTTATGGTTCAATCCCACAGCCCCCTCACCACTCCCTAGTGGATACACATGGCCCCTTCTCATTCGTTGCCTCCATAACCAGTTTTGGTATTTTATTGCATGATGTTTATTTACATCATTTTTACAATTTTCCATGGCTAAATAACACATGGGTAACGTAATGTCTAATATTTTCTTGTTAAATAAAATTTGGACTTCCACTAGTGGGGCCTTGGCCTTGAGTTCCACGCTAGAAAAACATACATCGCATGTATACAATATTTACATTAAACACTAATATATCCTAAGAGTCAAAATGGGGTATTACAATCCCCTCCCCCTTAGAATAACACCGTCCTCGATGTTCCAAGACTTATGAATACATATACAATTTACAAATGTCCAAAATTTCAAAAACATTGCGGGTCTGCCCTACATTCTATCCTTTACTTTGAACTTTCAGGATCAAGTCCTTTGGCTTCCACAAGCTTCTCCTGCTGGTTGTGATTTTTCAGCTCATCCACAAGTCTGAAAACTTTATGGTTGCTACCCTCTTGATGTTCCCTCGTTGGGCAGTTCGAAGACAAGGATGTTGTCCACATTTCCAACATTTCATTGGCTGCTTCATATTTATCTGCGCAATTTCCTTTGAGTCTTCATGCCTGGAATGTTTCGTAACGGGCTGATTTGACGAATGCTTCATCATTGATCTATTGTCCTTTCCTTGGTTGATTGTTTCCAGAATTATTTTTACTTGTCTTTGCAGACAAACAGAGTCCTGCAAAACTTTGTGGTTCATCTCATTCTGCTGTTTCTGTATCTTGAGCATCTCTCCAAGATTTTCTTGGGTCTTGGCAATTGTTTGAAGAAGACTTTCAGCCAATTCCAACAACCTATGGTCTGTTGCCATGGCCATTGTGCACATCTAGTTCTCACTTTGCTCACAAGCAACACATGCTCTTACAGCTACAACCAATGGATTTAATTTCCACCTGTGAAATTCATCATCACAAATCTTGTTAGGCCAAGCATAACCTAAACACTAAAAATCAGTCAATTGTTTTTCCCCAATTGACATGGAGATTCCATGCTCTATTCATGAGACTTTCACACTTTCCATGCTTGCCCAACATACACATGAATTCCTTCATGCTCTTCCATTCACAGGAAATTCATTAATTCAGCACTCATAATTTATTTCAAGCAAATAAACACACTCTACTTTCAGCCATGCATGTATTCAACAATTTTATGTTTTTTTTTTTTTATATAAATGCATCAATAAAAAGGAAAGAGAGAGCAGTAAGATTTTTCTTCTCTTAGTCTTGTTCCATTCTGGAACCCACACCACCATTGTGGTTTTCATGCTCCTAGCCTCTTTCACTTCCATGTGAATGCTTGACCGACCCTTCTTGGTTATGACACTTAGTGTCTACGGTCTATTTCAAACCTCTCAACCATGGAGTCCCTCCACATGGTTTGTCTACAACTCCCTTGGATGCTAGGACTCACACAGTTCTACTAGCACCATCATTCATTGTTGCTCAAGCTGAGATTTTTAGGACGATCACATGTCCACATGCATCTCTAGGATGCCTTCATAGTCCTTGCTTCCTGTATGACCAAGGTTTCCAACAAAGAAACAATAGTGCATCAACTTAATTGTTACAAGACTTATACTTGAATCTTCATTATTCCAAACAAGAAATAAATGAAATTGAATACTTATCTGTATTGTGCATTTCCTCTCTGGTCCACAGGGTCCTGCTTTTACTTTATAAGCCTTGGGATCCTCCCGCGGACTGGGATGTTTGGACAGCATCCTAGCTGCTCCAAAACATCAAATAATAAATGTCCAACCAGTACACCTTCACGCCGACTTGGAAGGAAACTTCACTATGACCATTTCTAGGTCAAGGCTCTACTATGGAGCCATAGGCATAAAACAACCTTTTCATTAACACTTCATTACCCTTCATCAAAATCCCCACAACCTCCACAACCTCCACAACATCCTTTTATACACATTAACCCTTCCACCACAACCCCTCACAACAACCTTACATGCACATTAACCCTTCCACCACAACCCCTCACAACAACCTTTTACTTGTTCCTTTAGTGTGTAGCACCAAATTGCATCTGTTTAAGGTGACAACACAAGTAGTATAGGCAAACTTGTCAATGCTTTTATTCATGAATTATAACCATAATTCCTAGCATTCACTATCAAGTATTGAAACACCAGGAATGTGTCCATTCCTTTAGGGCATAATTAATATTGGCATCCCTAACATAACTCATCATCAGAAAGGTGTGCACTCCTCACTGATGGGAGATATGCAAGTCCTAATCATATTCAAGCAATCTGCCATAATGGAAATAAAATCAAAACATGCTTTGCATTTTTAATCTAACAATTAAACATGCATATATGTATACATATATCAATCAGGGTTTATAGAACACTTATCCATTTCGCATATGTAATTTCTCTTCATTAATGAGGAATGGGGGATCCTTCTCTGAGTTGACAGTCCCTTGGTTTTCCATCCCAACTCCTTTTTATGTTACATAACTCTCATATGTCTTACTGCAATGTGTCTTCCTGGCACACTTATTAAATAGCGAAACAGTCAACAACATTTAACAATGCAATTCAAATCTGATTGTTCCATAACCAATCAATAGCATTAATAATTAATTCAACATGAATTAACAATTCTGTCTCCTACATAAATTAGATTTGCAACCATGATATTATTCTTATAAACTTTGGCTTTTGCACATGGTAGACTCCAGCCTTCATCATGGACTTACCCACATTGCCATGCCTAGAACAATCTACCTGAAATCTAAAACTTCAATCAGCCAAACACTTTGAAAGTCTCCATGCATATAATATTTCATTGTTGCAACAATCATTGAAGCATTTCCATAACTATAACATTCCAGAATTCAAACACTTCCAACTGTTAACATATCAATATAACAACTTATTTACTTCACCTAAATCATTATCATACTAAAATTGCAAGGTACAATCACATCATTTATGCAATTAACTTAAATCTTTTAAATGTTCATTAATCCATAGCCATATCATTTATACAACTCTATCCCTCCAATAGAGCACTCTAGGAGCCTGTCAATCATGACTACCTTCATGCAATTCTTCCCTTGCATTCATAGTAGCTCATGAAATGATCTCAGAATTAGTATTAATTCATCATTTCATCTATTGCTCAATTATAATAAGACATATACATATATCATCATCATGCATGCACACAATACATCTCCTCAGGTGTAACTACCCACATGCATGCATATTCACAACATTTACTCAAGTTTTTCATATGCATTCACTCAATGCTTAACTACAAGATTTATAAAATCTCTTAATGCACATGCACTCAATGCCACCTTGTATTGTTTCATGAGTACTATGCATTCAAGCATATAATGACTTAATCATGACTATCTCATATAATATGCATTACCATAGTCAGGACCACTGGTCCTCACTTGCTTTGGTTGTTAAACTCACAATCGACATACTCAAATAGCATGATATAATTTCATAATAATGCATTGATATTTCTAAACAAGTATAGGGTGTAAGGATCATTGCCTTTAGTTACCCACACCTCACCATACTCAGTAGGTTAACATTCCCATTCGGGTGCTTAATACCACATGCAAACCAAATCAACATAGTTCAAACATAATCGAAGGGATCTTACCAAATCCTCTTTCAACATTCATGCAATTATGCATCAATAACCATTACCTGCATGGTTGTGATTAACATCACTTGATGTTACATGATCGGTTGGCCTCTTACCAATGCTACACAGTCCTTTTTCCAACCTCATGATCACAGATTTGTTATACCATCATTTCTTCATAAGGTTGTTGGCTTCATGCAACAACATCCTCAACATATTTAGCCATGCTTTTGTTGTCTTTGCTCCTACAACCAAAACCAATCACTAATAGTGATTATCAACCATAATATTTACCATTAGTGGTTCACTGCATATGTAAAATCTCACTACTTTTACCCATATGTAATGTCACATGCGAGCAAAACATATACTCATGCACTGTGCAATGTCTATTAATATGCCAATCAGTGCATATTCATGCCGCTCATCTAATCTCTTGCATTTTCAACATTCTCATGCCATAATTTTATGCACATAAAGCTTATAAAATATAAATGCAGTTAGCAAGACAGGAGTTAAGGGATTCTCCCTTTCCAATCCTTCATCGACGCATGGGATTCCTCTTCCACATCATAGTTGGTATGATTTCATGGCCTCTAGGAAACATACAAGGAATCATTAGATATGATTTAATCACCAAGCATCAATTCAATACATATACTCATGCATAGTATTGTAACTTGCTACTTTCCAAACATGCAATTCTAGAAATTGTCCATATTGACAACAATTTTGTCTAAATAGCCGCTGGCACTTTTCTGCTCTAATTAACTATGGATCATGATAATCCCATTCAAATTCAGACTATGCACCATTGCTCCCTACTGGATAAGCTTTCCAATGCCTATCCACTTGCTCCATTCCGACATCAGGTGTGTGTAGCTAGGGTTTTACCCCTAGCTTGTGCCAATGAGCACCTACTAAGGAGAATGGACTCCTTAGTAGCAGTTCAATAATGATTAAATGATTAAGCTAAAACAACAATTAACAAACTACTTTAAGCATTGCATGAGACATAAACAAAAGATGTAAAAAATGGTTTTATATTAATGTTACCTTGAGTGTCAAGGTTGGTGAAGCCCTTTGCAGTGTCCAAGAGGATGCTCCAAGCTTCTGAATGCTCCTTCTCCTTCTCCAATGGTGGGGATGGGCCAAAGTGGCTCTCAAGGTGAAAATAGTTCAAATGATGAACTAGGGTTTCGAGAGAGATTTTGGCAGAGTAAGGGTGCTTGTGATTGTGGATATGGAATAAGGGATCTCCATCACCTATTTATAGTTTTTTGGTGGTGGAGTGCTGACCCATGGTTTTAGGAAACACATGGTTTTAGGCAGCTGTATAGGGTTTTTTCCTCCTTTTCCTCATTATTTTATATTTTTATTCCCTTTTTAGGGGATTTTTGCTATTTTTGGAGGAAAAGGGGGTTTTTTAGCCTTTTTTAGGCTATTTTGAGGGTTTTATGGCCTTTTCGAGGCATTTTAGGCCTTTTGGAGGCTTTTTAATGGGATTTTTTGGGATTTTTAATGGAAATATGGTAGGAAAATGGACAAATGGGCCATATAATGTGGTAAATGAGCTAGTGAGCACTTTTTGGGTGTTAACAGTGTGGAAACTACATTACTTCAAAAATGACAACTTTCACTGCAATTCTGCACATTTTACACAGTTGTATTTTGGTCTAGAATACCAACTTCAACCACCTGTCGAAGAAAATCTATGAAGAATCATGAAAACTTTTCTGCCGGGTGAAGTTATTCCATATAACAAGGAATACTCAACAACTCGTGGATCTCTGTTCCGATGCACCATTTGTCTTCTATAAAATTATGGGTTTGACTACTTTCCACTTTTCATATTTTTCCAAAATTCCAATTTTTTTTGGACCAAAAAAACTCGAAACGCAAACTCTGAAAAATCGCATCCCCGAAACCTGAAACCTGACAGCCCAAAAGCTGAAAACCAAAAGCCGAAATCCAAAGCTGAAAGCCGACACCCGAAAGCCGAAAGCCGAAAACCAAAAGCCGAAATCCGAAAGCTGAAAGCTGACACCCGAAAGCTGAAAGCCGAAAACCGAAAGTCGAAATCTGAAAGCCGAAAGCCGAAAGCCGAAAGCTGACACCCGAAAGTATAGGCCAAAAACCGGAAGCCAAAATCTGAAATCCGAAAGATGAAAGTCAAAAGCCAACACCTGAAAGCCGAAGGCTGAAAACTGAAAGCCGAAATCCGAAAGCCGAAAATTGCAGATTCAGAATTTCGGAAATCCAAACGCAAATTCTGAAAATTCGCGTTCCCATAACCCGAAACTCGATAGCCGAAACCTGGAATGCAGGATTCGGGATTGCAGAAATCCCAAAACCAACTTCCCACAACCCGAAACCCGAAAAGTCGTGGGTTTGGATTTTCAAAAATTCGTTCTGAAAACTGATGCTCCTAAAACCCGAAACCCAAAAAATTGTGGGTTTGGGATTTCGGAAATCCATTCTGAAAATGGTGCTCCCGAAACCCGAAACCCTAAGGACAGAAAAATTGCGGGTTCAGGATTTTGGAAATCCAACCTGCAATAGGGCGTTCTCGAACCCGAAACCTGAAACCCGAGAAACACCCACGTTTCCTGCAACTTGCGGGGTTCGTATCTCCTTCGTCCCTTGGCCAAATGAGGCAAGTATGGCACCGTTGGAAAGCTCTTGGAGATATCTACGCACCTATGTGATCTTCTTCCACATCTAAGAAATCTGACCCTGTCATTTTACCCAATCAAAATGTCACCCCCAACTTCCCAATACTGTGCTAAAATGTCCTGTTACATACCTATAAACTAAAAGTCTAGCCCAAGCAGCCCCAGTGCTGCAAGCTGGGCTCTGATACCGCTCTGTAACGTCCCCTTCTATCAAAATGATGCAAGGAAGGAAACGTTACCCACATACCGAGCTTATTCGCGATCTCAGCCCCATTCAAAATTCTTAGAAATGCATGGTTAAATAAAACTTGTGCATACATATTCATATTCAACAAGCACAAAGGAATTAAACACTATAGATGCACATAGTTCATCATGCATTCAACATATAAACAACAATCATTAATTAATACATTATAGAACATAGAATTAACACAACTCAATTAATAAACACAGCGGAATAATCATAATAACATACACGCAGAAGGAGATGCATCAACATATTTCTTTCAGGCATAATGATGAAACAATCATACAATAATCAATCTCATTCTCATACTATGCACAGGCTTCATGCCAACCAGTCGCAGATAATCATTTCATTCAATTTACATGAATAGTTAGCATTCAGGATTAATACATTGTTGAACAGATAATGCAAATAAATTGATCCACAGAGAATACTTATCTTGAAATGCAAATGTCCAAACAACTGGCTACGTGAGAGAAACATTCCACCCAACCATAGATCTTTGTCCAGCCTGTATTCTTTCAGCTGAGAGATCACCCTCGAGTTGGGCTGTGTATCCACTAAGGAGGAACTAGCTGGGCTCACTCACAGCCATGGATTCACTCAAATAGTCATGCTAATCTAACACACAGTTGGGTTTATCAAACATACCAAAAGGAAAGGGAGGAGGATGCTAATCTAGTGAGCTCAACCACAGAGCTACAGACATCTCAGCTAAATTCAAGCAATCCCTTCCTCTGTTCAAACATCCACACTTGGATTTCTCATAATTCTGGCAATGAATAGCTCAATCCCGTCACTGGGTTTCTGGGCTATCAAAACTGGGTTTTCCAATGGATTTCGGGGTAGCTAATGCTCTCAAATTTACCCCAAGGTTCATACCTATGGATTCCCCATTCAATTTCACTGTCAAATACCAAATCTGGGCGTTTATGGCTCTTCAAAACATGGGTTCTTTCACAGTTGCGATTTCTGGTTTTTCTCACTGATGGGAATTCATTTTTTGGATGGAAAACGATGCTCGTAAATTCTACAATAAAATGGGGATGAGGAAGAAGCAACTCTCATGAGGTAGAGTGACTTGTGGTACAAGAAAATAGAGCCCATACTCTGCCATACAAATTTCTGGGCTACCCATGCTCCATTGAAGCCATGGACTGAATTCCTCAACCACTTCCTTACAACAGAAGTAAATGTCAGCAAGGAAAGTCAAATGGGTTCTGAAGGTGACATATGGTAGCCTATGGTTCAATCTCACAGCCCCCTCACCACTCCCTAGTAGATACACATGGCCTCTTCTCATTCGTTGCCTCTATAGCCAGTTTTGGTATTTTATTGCATGATGTTTATTTACATCATTTTTACAATGTTCCATGGCTAAATAGCACATGGGTAACGTAATATCTAATACTTTCCTGTTAAATAAAATTCGAGCTTCCACTAGCGGGGCCTTAGCCTTAAGATCCACGCTAGGAAAACATACATCACATGTATACAATATTTACATTAAACGCTAATATATCCTAAGGGTCAAAATGGGATATTACAGAACCTTCCAATTATGAGAAAGCAATAGAAAAAAAAGAATGGAAGGATGCCATGGTCGAGGAGTACCAGTCGATCACAAAGAATGATGCTTGAGATGTGGTCACAAGACCAAAAGGGAAGTCTGTTGTGACTTCCAAGTGGATCTATAAGATCAAGCAAGCTACATATGGTAGCATAGAGAAATACGAGGCGAGGTTTGTAGCTCATGGCTTCTCCCAGAAAGAGGCAATAGATTATGAAGAGACTTTTGCTCCTGTATGCAGATACACTTCCATCAGGACAGTACTTTCTCTCGTTGCAGTGATGAAGTGGAAGATACACCAGATGGATATCAAGACAGCTTTCTTGAATGGTGTAGTCGAAGAGGAATTGTATGTGGAGCAGCCGCTTGGTTTTGAGACACATGACAGGGAGTCATATGTGTGCAGGTTGAAGAAATCCTTGTATGGCTTGAAGCAAGCTCCTAGGACCTGGTATGGTAGGATAGACAACTTTCTATCCAGTTTGGGATTTACCAAGAGTAAAGCGGATTCCAACCTTTACTACAAGGTTGAGGAAGGAAATCCAGTGCTACTTATTGTATGTGGATGACTTGTTTGTTACAGGTGATTATAGGTTGATTTTCGATATGAAAAGGAAGCCTGCTTCCGAGTTCGAGATGAAGGACTTGGGGATGATGCACTACTTTCTAGGCATGGTGGTGTGGCAGAGTACAAATGGAATCTTTCTTGGACAAGGAGATATGTGGTAGAGATCCTGAAGAGGTTTAGGATGATGGACTACAAGGCCATGGCCACATCTATGGCATCAAACTTGAATCTTTTGTGTGATGCTTCATCTGAATCGGTTGATGTCATGGTGTATCGTCAGATGATTGGGTCCTTCATGTACCTAACGAACACAAGACTAGATATTTTCTTTGCGGTGAACACATTGAGCCAATTCCTGATGGATCCGAGAGGTTTTCACCTAGTTGTTGTAAAGCATATTCTGAGGTACCTAAAGGGTATGATTAATTATGGGCTCAAGTATGATGCGAATCAAAAATTTAACCTGGAGGGTTATGTTGATTCAGATTGGGCTAGCAGTGTTGCAGATAGGAAGAGCAATTCTGGATGTTGCTTCAGTATGGGATTAGCTGTGATCTCTTGGTTTAGTAGGAAGCAGTCCTGCGTAGCACTGAGTATAGCCGAAGCAGACTATGTTGGATCTTGTTCCGCTAGTTGTGAGGAAGTATGGCTGAGGAAGCTACTGTCTGAGTTATTTGATCTCTTGTTGAATGCTACCTGTATATTCTGTGACAACTAGATTTGTGTGAATTTTTCTGAGAACCCCGTGTTCCATGACAAGTCGAAGCACATTGAAATAAAATATCACTATATCAGGGATATGGTGGAAAGAGGAGTAGTGAAGCTCCTGTATGTTGTGACGAATGAGTAAGTTACAGATGTGTTGACAAAACCACTAGCCAGAGTGAAGTTTGAGTACTTCAGAGATAGGCTTGGTGTTCTTCAGATTGAATATACTTCAAGGAAGAAGTGATGGGACACATCTGCAGGATCCATTCCAAGCATGGTGATAGGACGATCCTTCCCATGGCTATCAATGTAAGCACTGTATGATGAGCATCAGGATGATGCTCCAGTTACTGCTATGTATCATGATTGGGATGATCATGTGTGATGATATGAATCGGGTGGATGCTTTGTATGATCAGTTTGATTATATGCTGATGATGAGTTCAAGACGATGCTCTAGATGATATGCATCAAGACGATGCTATGATGATGATCAGGATGATCATGCGATATGCATCAGGACGATGCTATGACGATGATCATGCGATATGCATCAGGATGATGCTATGATGATGATCGGGATGATCATGTGATGATGTGCATCAAGATGATGTACGGTATGATTATGATCAGTATGATCATGAGTATCAGGATGACACTTCGTGGCCTTGGACAGGTTGTGCAATAAGCATATAATCTTGTCCTGGGAGATTCGCAGATACTCTTGCGAGGTTTTTCCTATGGCATGTAATAGTTCCCTGGGATATCTGGAAAATGCTGTTTCAAGATTTTGCTTTAGGAGGACATATAATCTTTCCCTGGGATCTCCGATAGGTTGAGCAGTAAGCTCGTAATCAGTTATGGGATTGTCTTTCGAGGTTTTGTCCTGTGGCATATAATATTTCCCTGGGAGATCCGATAGGTTGAGCTGTGTCCTCGTAATCAGTCTGGGGATGCTCTTTCGAGGTTTTTCCATGACCACATGTAATATTGCCCTAGAAGATTTGATAGGTTGAGCTGTGTGCTCGTAATCAGTCCTGGGATACTCTTTCGAGGTTTTCTGGTGGTCACATATAATATTTCCTTGGGAGATCCGATAGGTTGAGCAGTAAGCTCATAATTAGTCCTGGGATGCTCTTTTGAGGTTTTGTGACCCACGTAATTAGTCTTGAGGATTCCATATTATGGCCAGAGATGATGAAGACCTACAGGAGGCTAGGCCTAAATCCAACATGAAAAAGGGCTGGCTCTGTAGAACTTCCTATGATGAGAAGAATTCAGAAATAGCTCAATGATCGAGATGTCTAGTACATTAGCAATGATGATGATGATGCTCTGTGATTTAGTGATGATGATCCAACTCCCGAATTGAAGACTTACGCCAATATATATTGATGACCTGTGTCTAAAGAGTACCTTCCTAGTTAAGAGGGAGTGTTGATGTATTTGTAACTTCGAAATATATTCACTTTTATATTACATTTATACTTTATTGTGTTCGGGTACACAGGGTACTCCCAAAAGACGAACACCTAGAGAAACCACTTCACACAAATAGATCACAAATCGATACACCGATGTTTTGTCGTGGTTTAAACCCTTGAGGGGGAAACAATCCACGACCTCAACCAAATAGCTTCTACAATCCATTTTACTATGCAAAAGAAAGAGAGTTACAAACGAGCTTCTCATAATATATCAACTAGACAATGACCCTCCATGCTATTTAAATAGAGATCATGGACCAATCGGGTGTTAAGACACAGATCAAGGGTAGGTATGATCTAAGAGAAGTTGAGCCGTCAGATTACTCTATGTCTAAAACATATCGTGACCGTCAGATTAAATATTTACAAATGCATACTAATGCATACTAAAGAAACACACTTTACCTAACGGATATATTACACAAGTTGATCTTAACTAACTCCTAAGTGTCTAAATATCCTAACATTCCCCCTTAAGAACAACTTGGGATAGGATTGAAGGATTTACAAAAGTTACATTATTAGGAGAAGGAAGGAGGCATTAGAGCCTATCCCCCCTTAATGATAAATTCCTGAACTTCTAACATTGATCGAAGTTTAGAAAGCTTCGCTTCTGTGAGAGACTTGGTGAAAATGTCAGCAACTTGATCATCTGTAGGGAAAGAGAGCATTTCAAGAACACGATCATGAACAAGATTTCTGATGAAGTGCATATGTAGCTCAATGTGTTTGCTACGTTGATGTAGAACTGGATCTTTGGCGAGCTTGATGGCACTTTGATTGTCGCACCAAAGTGGAGTAGGATGCTGCTGCTCGAATCCAAACTCTGAAAGGATCTTTTGAAGCCATAAAGCTTCCTAACTGGAATTAACCGCGGCTCGATATTCTGCCTCTGCTGAAGAAAGAGCAAGAGCTTGTTGCTTCTTACAAGCACAAGTGATAGGTCTAGATCCCAAACTGAAAACATAACCTACAGTAGAATTTTGATCATCAGGATCACCGGCCCAATCTAAATTAGTGAAACAAACCAACAAAGGTTCCCCCCCTGTACTGTAATGAATCCCAAACTCAATTGTACCGTGAATATATCGAAGTATTCTTTTAGCTACTTTCCAGTGACTTTCATGAGGTGTTTGCATATAACGAGCAACACGACCAATGACAAAGGAAAGGTAGGGATAGGAATGAGTCAAGTACAAGAGACAACCAACAAGCTGACGATACAAGTCAACATCTACTTGAGGTGAAGTACAAGTGGCATAAAGTTTTAATCCTGACTGGAAGGGAGAAGGGGCTGGTGTACAATATTCCATGTGAAAGCGGTGAAGAAGGTCACAAGCATACTTAGACTGAGAAAGAAGGATTCCTTCTTTGGTTTGCTGGACTTGGAGACCAAGAAAATAATGCAAATGTCCTAAGTCTGACATTTCAAAATTTCGCTTAAGACTATATTTCACATGGGATATAAGCTTAGGGTCACTACAAGTAAGAATAGGTTTATCAACATATAGAACAAGTATGATGAGATGGTTTCCTACTTTCTTGGTATAGACATTGGGGTCAGAATGGCATCTAGAAAAACCAGTGTCAAGTCGAAAGCTATCCATTTTGGCATACCAAGCTCTAGGAACTTGCTTAAGGCCATATAAGGATTTCTTAAGGCGGCAAACAAGGCTAGAGTTATTCTGAACATATACAGGAGGTTGTTCCATGTAAATTTCCTCCTGTAAATCACCATGTAAGAAGGAAAACTTGACATCGATTTGATGGAATTCCTAGTTATGTAAGGCTACAAGGGAAAGAACAAGGCAGATGGAGTTCATTTTTGCGACAGGAGCAAAGGTTTCATTGTAGTCAATCCCTTCAACTTGGGAAAAACCTTTGGAACCTAACCCTGCCTTAAGACTTTCAACACTTCCATCAGATGCATACTATTGAAATATTGTAACTTCTAAGAATATTATATGTGTACTTTATTATTTCGGAGATGTTTCATTCCTCCTTGAAGACCCTATTGTATATCTGGAGATGTTTTATTACTCCATGGAGAATGTCGTAACTTGGGTTATTAGACTTCCCTAGTGGGGGTTGGCCCTGTATGATTCATGTGGGTTAAAGGGTTATTAGACCACCCTAGTGGGGTCAGCCCTATCACATTATGTTAAGTAGTTAAGTTGGGGCCGACCTAGTTAGTGTAAAAGTCAAGTCAGAGTTGTGTATAAATAGAGGAGGTGTGTTCCTCATTTAACACACATTACACTCACTTGTGATTGGCACATAGGTGAGCAAGAGATTTGATATGGAGGAGAAGGAGCTCATGTTTAGGTTTTACATATTTGTATTTGTTGGTCATCTATATTGAAGAAGCTTTGCTGGGTTTTCTACCACATGACGGTTTCCCAGGATAAATCTGTGTCTCTTGTGTTTATGTTGTGCTTGTTGTTCTTTCAGTGATCCTGTAGATGCTATTATTGTGAAATGGAATGTAATGCTATGATATTTTCTATATTAGAATATTGAATTTTAACATGGCATCAGAGATAGCCTGAAGGAAGGCAATGTATGGCACTTACGACACTTGTCTAACTTGCGACAATTTGCATGTTAGGGTTTTGTATAGAAAAAACTAGTCATCGTGGAACTTTCGCTCTAAATCCATTTCAGAAAAGGTTCAGGATCTGAAACCTTTGCATATCGTAGATAACATCCACATGTACCTTGTGTCTGAAGCACAACTTCTAATTCATTGTACGTTGTGATTTATGATCAGTACAATCTAGGGTTTCTGCCTCTTCCAGATCTCAGTCATAAACAGGTGACCTAGGAAAAAAGGTCACAACTTGGACTAGGAATATCCAAATGAAATTTCCTCAAAATTGATAGGTAGGCAACAGACTCTACTCTCTCAGGTAAGTTTACAGAGGCCGAAATTGAACTAGTGACACATGGCACACCGTACAAGTTTGCTCTCCTGTTTTAACCCATAAACAGGGCATCTTGCGACACTTGGCATAACGCTCTCTCAAAGAATCCAATTGAGGTTAGACCTATGGGGTAAGAAATATGACATGCCAGGATACCATAGGCCAAATTCTTAGACCCTGTGGATTCATAATTTCAGAGATACACCAGAAACAATCAAGTGCATATTTATGTCCAAACAGAATTGGATTCTCAGCATTTTCATTTTTGGATCGTTAGTGCTGTGAGAAATTAGGGTTTTAGAGAAAGTTGAAATTATTTGAATCGGAGACCACAGCTGGATTCTCCTCATCAAAATCAAAATTTAGAGACCAAGATCGAATTTTTTGGTTGGACAGAAGGTCGGGCTTGATCAAACCCTAGTTCGAGATTTTGATCGGAAAGGTGGAAAATTAGGGCTTCTGCAAAAGTTGGAATTCTTGAAATATGTGACCATGTCTAAAAGCTCCTAAGAAAAATCGAAGTTTAGAGCATAAGATCAAACCTTTTGGATGGGTAGAATACCAGGATTTATCAAACCCTAGTTCGGGATCTTGTCCAGAAGAACTGGAAGTTTCAAAGGCAATTTTGAGGGGTCAAATTTTGGAGATTTCAAAATTGAAGTATACCAGCTTGATCAACTCAGTAAGGAACATCTTTACATCCTTTTAGAAGTTTGAAGTTCAAAGTTTGAATTTTTAGGGTTTCTCTGACAAACCCTAATCTAGCTCCAGATCCAGTTTCAGCAAGTCAAAGTGGATTGGGTTAAGAGAATGAATTAGACACTTGCATAAGTGAAGAAGTTCTAGTTCCAAAGGGAGATGAGTCTAAAGGCATTACATAAGAATGCTACAAGCAATCTCGACAGGTACGACTTGAGGAGATACAGGAATGTTTTGAAATATGTTCATGATTAAGTTCATGATATGTTTGTCTTCATACTATTGAGGTTAGTACAATCTTGATCAATGTTAGACTTGTCTTATCACCCTAGTAAAAGTATGAATGAATGTGAATGATAGAATACATTCATTTGATTAGGGTTATGAAATTTATGATTGTACTAATGCACTATGATGTTGTATGAGGTTTATGTTGTCCACTAACATGTAAGGTACATCAAGAAAGACAAATCAAGTTCTAGATCAAGAACATATGACCATGGTGACATGAAGACAAAGAATCATGAAGCTCTACTTACGAGGTATGTATAATCTGGTTCTACAATGCCTAACATATGAGATATGTAGGTTACTAGCACAAGTCATTGAAGAGAGCAAGAAGACATTATGCGGGTATGTTAGACATAGCTAGCCAAGCATGATAATCCAAGTATGTTTTCCTATATCAGTTAGGATCCTACTTTGTGTTAGGATCATAGGAAAGTATACATGTATATGAAATGATCATGACCATACATAATGTTTTGATATTATTAATATTATACTAATGAATGTATGATTATGTATGAGATCATGAGGATGACACTAGTGCACACTTAAGCATGCATAGTGGTACAGAATGAATAGAATTTCAAAGACATATAGAGATCAAGCGAGAGGAAACCACACAACATAAAAGATAAGTATTTGAGTTGCTATTTGAGTCTCTGAAATAGTAAATGATATTGCTTGTATGCGTATTTGTATTCCTAGAATATATCATGCATAGTGTGAGCATTCATATAGCATTGAACATTATACTACTAATATGCATATCATGGGTAAGTTGGACAAACATTCCATTGTTGCTTGTCTAGAATGAAACCTCTTTGCTGACATGCTGAGAGGTGTGCACGCTCTTGATAGTATGTTCTGGTAAAGATGGAAGGCATCTAGATAACCACTATATGCATACAGGATATGGAAATGTGTTGTGCCAAAGTATTGGTCAAGATAGTTGCATGACTAAGTGAATCATATCAGTATGCATAGTATATTATCATCTCAACATTATTTGATGATTATGAAGTATTACTAATCATGTAATTAACTTTGATTTATAGGAAAGATCATGTGATATGATCTACAAAACAAGGGTGATGAACACCGAACAAGTGATGGATGTTCAACAAGAAGACTTACAAATCAAACATACTATAGAAGGATCATGGCTAGAAGATTCTCGTAGAAAGAGGAAGAGGATCATGATGAGATGTTTTTCTCCAAGTGGCTAGATAAAGACCATTCTCTTAATGGTGTAATTGAAGAAATCTCTTTACGGGCACCCAGGATCGATAGTCATTTGATGAGCTTAATGATCACCATGGGTGACTTGGATTTCAACCTTTGTTACAAGGTTGAAGATGGTGTCTATATACATATGAAATTATTATCTTAGATGGATGCAGGAAGGAAATCACCACAGAGTTCGAATGATATTGAGGCTCATATCAGTAGACCCATCTTATGAGAGATGCCACAAATAGATATGTAGAAGATCACTCAATGTAGAATGTGAATGATGTTCAGTCACAGAGGGACAATTGATAGCTTCTTGACAAGCTTGGGATTTACCAAAAGTAAAGCTGATCCTAACCTTTATATTAAGGTTATGGATGATGAACATATCATAATATTACTGTATGTGGATGATCTCTTTCTGACAGGGAATGAGAAATAGATCATGGAAAGCAAGAAGAAGCTAGCTACAAAATTTGAGATGAAAGATATTGGATTGATGCATTACTTCCTAGGTCTGGAAGTATGGAAAGGCCTAGAAGGAATCTTTATCAACTAGAGAAAGTATGTTGTGAATATTTGATATGTTGGAATGTAAAGCCATGGCCACTCCATGGATTCCAACTTGAAGCTGCTAGCAGATGACTCATCAAAGTTAGTGGACATGACTCTATACAGACAGATAATTAGGTCATTGATGTATTTGAGAAATACCAGACTAGATATATGATTTGCTGTGAATACCTTGAGTCAGTATCTAGTGGAACCTAGATGAGTTCACCTGATAACTGCAAAGCATGTGATGAGGTACCTAAAAGGTACAATAGATTTTGGTATATATTATCATGGAGATAAAGACTTCAGACTACATGGCTACATAGATGTTGATTGGGCAGGAAGTGTATGAGATAGGAAGAGCACATCCGGAGGGTGCTATTGTCTGGGATCTACCATGATCTCATGGTTCAGCAAGAAGCAGTCTAGTGTGGCTCTCAGCATAGCTGAAGTGGAATATATAGCTGCTTGCTCTGCTAGTTGTGAAGTAGTTTGGCTTCAAAAACTGTTGTCGGGACTATTTGACTTAGAGATGGACCCCAGTGTGATCCTATGTGACAACTAGAGTTGTATCAAGATGACAAAGAATCCAGTGTTCCATGATAAGTCAAAGCACAAAGAAATCTGATATTTCAATATACGGGATATGGTGCAGAAAGGAGCTATCAAGCTCGAGTATGTTGGCACTAACGAACAAGTTACTAATATATTGACCAAACCTCTATCTCAACTAAAGTTTGAGTATTTCCGAGACAAGCTTGGTGTAGTTCAGAATGACCCTCCTTGAAAGGGGGAGTGATGTGGTCAATAATGATGAGATTTCCTGCATCGACAGTGAGGTTGATGATGTGGATACTTGTAATGATGATGAGGATACTTGTATCGATGATGAGGATACATGTATTGATGTTGAGGTTCCTGTTTCAACGATCAGGTCGATGATGAGCTTGCCTGTCCCGATGATGAGGTCAATGATATCAATGATAAGGTTGATAAGTGGTTCCTAGTAGACAAGAAGGGATTGCATCATCTCTGGAATTTGGTCCCCTGAATTGATCTGTAGACATATGTCTCTGAGAAGTGGTCCCTAGTGGATGAGAGGGATTGCATCGTCCATGGACTTAGGTCCTTGAATTGACCCGTAGACATCAATCTCTGAAAATTGATGATAGGACTGCATCGTCCCTGAGATTTTTTTTCAAAATGTACATGATAAATCCTAGATTTGATCTAGGTCACATCTAGTATGAAAAAGGACTGGCTCTGTGGTGGTAAATCGTAGATCTGATCTAGGTCACATCCAGTATGAAAAAGGAATGGTACTGTGGTCAGGACTGTATCGTCCCTAGACATGAGATTTGTATTTAATGGATCATGTACTGCATCGTCCCTAGACATGAGATTTGTCTTAAAAGGATCATGGACTGCATCGTCCCTAGACATGAGATTTGTCTTAAATGGATCAGGGACTGTATCGTCCCTAGACATGACTTTTGTATTAAACGGATCACAGACTGTATCATCCCTAGACATGAGATTTTTCTTAAACGAATCACAGACTGCATCGTCCCTAGACATGAGATTTGTCTTAAATGGATCAAGGACTACATCGTCCTTAGACATGAGATGTATCTTAAATGGATCAAGGACTGCATCATCCTTAGACATGAGAGGTGTCTTAAAAGGATAAGGATTGATCATCCTGTAAGTAGATCTGGATTGCATCATCCATAGACATGAGAGGTGTCTTAAAGTGAGAGGGATTGATCATCCTGTAATTGGATTGTGTGCATTGCAGAGTATGCTTCTATGATGATACTGTTGATCGAGAGGATCAAGATGATCGAGATGATGAGACTATTGATCAAGATGATCAAGATGATGATACTTTTGATCGAGATGATCCAGATGATCGAGATGATGATACTCTTGATCGAGATGATCCAGATGATGATGATCGAGATGATCGAGATGATGACACTGTTGATCGAGATGATCCAGATGATGATGATCGAGATAATCAAGATGTTGTGATGCTATTGATCAAGATGATCCAGTAGATCGAGAGGATCCAATTGATATTGTTATGATGTTCTGGATCGAGAGGATCCAATTGATATTGTTATAATGTTTATCAAGATGATCCAGATGATGATGTTGATCGAGATGATTTAGATGATGATTTTGATAAGGATGTTGTTAATCACAAAGATCCAGATGCTGTAGATCGAGAAGATCGAGATGATGATATTCCAGTAACTATTTGAGTTACGAATGATATAAAGAAAGCTTCCAATGATTTATAGATGTATCATGTATGATGTTGATGACTCCTTGCTCCTGCAGATGCTATTATAATATCCTTCTGGTTAAGGGGGAGTGTTGAAATATTGTAACTTCTAATAATATTATATGTGTACTTTATTATCCTGGATATGTTTCATTCCTCCGTGAAGACCCTATTGTATATCGGCCACCCTATTATTAGACCACCCTAGTTGGGTCAGCCCTGTCACATTATGTTAAGTAGTTAAGTTGGGGCCGACCTAGTTAGTGTAAAATTCAAATCGGAGTTGTGTATAAATAGAGGAGGTGTGTTCCTCATTCAACACACATTACACTCACTTGTGATTGGTGCATAGGTGAGGGAGAGATCTGCTATGGAGGAGAAGGAGCTCATCTTTAGGGTTTACATCTTTGTATTTGTTGGTCATATATATTGAGGAAGCTTTGCTAGGTTTTCTACCCCATGAGGGTTTCCCAAGATAAATCTGTGTCTCTTGTGTTTATGTTGTGCTTGTTGTTCTTTCAGTGATCTTATATGTGCTATTATTGTGAAATGGAATATAATGCTCTGATATTTTAGTTTTATAGACCCATTTACATCTGACAAGATTTCTTCCTTTTGGAAGAGGTACAAGATCCCAAGTATCGTTCTCTATTAAGGAACAATATTCTTCATCCATAGTTGCATCCCAATCTAGATTTCTTGAAGATTCTGCAAAAGTTTCTAGATCATGATTCTCGAAAACCTAAGACAAAAGAGAAGAGGTTCGCTGAAACTGAGAACGTGTTTGACGTTGATCTTTAGGATCACCGACAAGATCACCAGCTGCTTCACATGTTGAACGGACCCATCAAGGAAGCAATTGTGCTAATGAAACTAGAGGAACATGAGCAGGCAGAGGTGGATTTTTATCCTCACTATCATCATCAGAAAATGGAGTTGGAAATCTGTCAAGGAATTTGGAAGTAGAAGAAGGCACAATCACCAAATCAGGCTCGTAGGCCAAAGATGGCACAGTCACTGAGTTAGGCTCGCAGGCCAAGAGATTTTCATCAAATTTAACATCTCTTCTAATGATTATATCATGAGAATGAGGTTGAAGAAGTCTTGTTGTGGACACAATAGATCCCATGCTTATTTAAGCATGGGAGCCCCGATCTTAATAAACACTAAGGTGTTTGGGTGAGTCATTTTGTAAATATTAAAATTTGGAGTCTTCGAAACCCACAACCGACATTTGCGGGTTGTAGGACTGTTGTTTTAAATGTTGGTATTTGGTGATCCCACAATCCGCAACCTGACACTTGTGGGTTGCGGAATTAATCGATAATAAGATCAAGGAATAATTACCCTAAAACCCAAACTCCGCAATGGCGGCATTCGGATTTCGAGATGGTCGTTTTCTTTTATTTCCTGTGTGCTCCCGAAACCCGCAATTTGTAAATTTTAGAATGTGGCTTTCAGGATGGTTATCCCACTTCACAGTGTGACGTTCCCAAGACCTGCTATCCGCATGGTCGGTTTTCGGCTTTCGGTAATCCTTTTTCTATTTTCATTTTTGCTACCCGCAAACCCGCACTTTCGGATTTCCGCTTGCAGAATCTTTGAATAAAAACTTCGTGAACATAATTGAATTCGACTCTGCATCCTGCTCTAGCTAATCTTAGTCGTCCATTGTTATGAACTTGCGTTCATGTTGATCTTGGGTAATCAGTTAAGTCAGGATGCGTTATTTTGCCTGTAGAAAAATGGTTCTCCCAAATTATCATTTTTTTGTATAATTTATAACAGTGGATACTACTACAAGACTATCAGTTGCTTCTTTTTGGATGGACACCATTGCTCTACCTTAAGTTTGCCATGTCTGGTCTCAAGTTTTGACAGTTTGTCATTTTTCTTCTGCTTCTTAATGATCATGTCTTTTCACTTAAAATTTTGACTTCAAAGCTTCTATCATTCTCATGGAATTTAGATCAGATTGATCCGATGTTACGTGTGAAGAAATCATCACCCATGTACTAGAACTCCTAATCGAGGCTTTTTGCGGATCAATTCTATCACCACAGCCTCCCTTTCCATTATTAATTACCAGTTATAATTATTGATGGGAAGTTTCCTATAACAATGTGATCGTAAAGGCCATTCAAAATCATGCAAGCAGTAATTGAGCCTATACTTCGCACAAGCTTAAACTCAAATCTCGTTTTTTTTATGACAGTTGAAGTAATTATAATGGGTTCGTTGCGTAAGTTTAATCATTGCAAATTGCCTCGCTCAATCGACATCTCCCTGCCTATTGGTCTTAAAGTAGCATTTAACGTGAAATTTCTACATTGTTCATTGCTTTCTATAATAGGAAAGACTCTGTGCTGCGTTGTAGGCATCCTGTTATCTAAATATTTATCCAGGTCGAGTAATTTTCATGCAGGAGGTGAACCTTCTAATATTCTTGTTAATAATGAAGAACTTTACCCCTTGTTGTATCTAGAAAAGTTGTTGCCACCATTTGATGCAGGTGTTCCTGATCTTAGCAGCGGCAGTAGTGAAGAGGACTTTGAAGCGTTATCTTCCTATGTGCAAAATTCCATGGAGTAGAGCAAGGAAGTTCTGGAAGAACCAGCTGACCTTGATGACCATGTCATACAATACTTTCTAATCAATGGAGAACCTGACGTACCGACCACTGTTTCTGAAGTAAATCGTTTAATGGATTTCTCTGTTTCTGACCACGAAGTACTTGATCCCGAATTTCTTACACCAAATGTTCCACAAACCAGGCTACTCGTCAAAGATAATGAGCAATCGGTTATTGAATCTCTATGGTGCCATGAGACCTTATCTGATTAAAGAATAAGTATTTGTAAGATCTTTTGGTGATAAGGTGGCGGAAAATCCATTAAGCTGGAAAATACCAAGTTTTCTCGGATCGACGGTTGCAGCTAATTTTTGTAATTTCTATTTTGTATAATTTCTCTTTCTGGGACTTGGGGGAAAATTTAGTATTTAAGGAGGAATGTTTCCCTTAGCAAAGGGTTGGGAATTTTGGAATTTTTATTCCGCAGGAGTTTGGACTGAAGATACTCTATCTATTCGAGCCATTGTAATTTTTGTAAAGGACTTTTATATGCAATAAAGTTATCTTTTATCCACCTTCTTATGTTCTTCAAATTTCTTTGAGAATCATTGAGTTAAATGTTTCAAATTGTCATCAGTTATGCGTTCAATCTATTACAGGTCACTTATTGATGTATATGGTCTTTCATATTGATTTTTCTGTATGTTTTAACTCATGTTCTGAATTGTTCTATTAAATTTCTTTAATTGAACAGTTCTCACTTTTATATTTCTACAAATGATTCGATGCGATTAAATATGTATAATCAATTGTTAATTTTTCAATTAACACAATGATTAGAGATCAGTTGTTTAAATAGGATTAAAGCACTTTGAAGAATTGTCTCTTAATTTTTATTGATCGATGATCCTTCAAGCTACAAGTGGAAGAACCCGAAGACATTTCTGTTTAAGGTATCTAATACTTGTTAATCACATTTCAAACCTGATCTGCACAATATCAACTTTCCTTTTTTTAGGTTAGATTTGACTTATGATAGATTCTTTCCTTAGGTAGGTTAGGTTAGGTTTGTTAATCAGCTATCACCTCTTATTTTCCTTAATAGGAGAACTGATCTTTGAAAGATCAAACCTTTTACTCTTAGAGTTCCAGCGGAGGCCAAATATCTGTGGGTGATTACCACACCAAACAGCTCGAGGATAGGGTAACTCTTGTGTAGGGTTAACTGAAGCCTTTGGCTAGGTTTTCATCCCCTGTTGTGTACCCTGGAACCCATTCCAGCACTTTCCACTTACCCTGCACCCCCGAGGCATCAACAAATGGTGCTAAAAGGAGGGCAGCTAGTAAAGCATGCCTAAACAAGCTACTTATAAACCTCCTCCAGTAAGTACTTCAATGGTTCAAACCCGAAGCTAGACTAGGGCTTCAACATCTAAACAACCAAATGACTCATGACCTACAGTCCTCCTGGTTACGTCCGCTCAACCTATAGCGATACCTGTCACACCTGTGGTACAACAAGAGAACAAAAGAGAGATTATTTTCACATCACCCACAAGGGGACCCATCTCATTAGAGAAGATTTTGAAAACATCTGCCAATAGGGTTTTAAGAGTTGAACAACATCTTGTTGATCAAAGAAGACATGGCTTGGTAGCTCTAAACTTAGAAGGTGTCTTGCAGACTAGCGATCGGGAATAATAGCAAGTTCCCACTTCACAGACCTATGATCCATTGGTTCAACATACTGATAGTTTTAACGCATAGAATCAACATACAACTGATCACCAATCTGAAAACCAAGACCAAATTAATCAACTAGATTATCCTGAATATAATTGTCAGACCACTGACATAGCAACACAATGTTAGCCAAATCTTGGAGCAGGCGGTCCACCACCGTCCCCTCCTTCGTCTTCATCATCTTCCTCAGATGAAGATAATTCTTCTAGTTTTTCATTTGAAGAAGAAGAAAAAGAACCTCCAATGGGTGGAGAAGGTCAAAACAGACCTTGGCTTGACCAAGGTGCAGTTTTCATACTAGTCAATCAACATAGATTACCAAAGAATCCTGAGAAATGACTGCCTAAATACAACCTTGATGACAAAATACCTGTGCTGGACCACATAAAAACTTTCATGCAAGCAATCAGGCTTAGAAGCGTGGTGCATGAGGATGTAGTATGCAGACTTTTCCCATATACCTTTGAGGGTAGAGTGGCCACTTGGTATTTTGCTTTGCCAACTCAATCTATAACTTCTTGGGATGAATTCGAGAAACATTTTACCCAGAAGTTCGGGGATGACAAAACATCGCAATATCTTGTCTTAGAGTTATCCTCCATGAAATCCAAAGGAAAAGAAAGAGTAAAAGACTTTAATCAAAGGTTTTCATATCTCAAAAACAAAATTCCTGCCAAAGAGTTGTTGGTGGCTTATTATGAAAAGGGTCTGCCTCCCCCTATTGCAATATGGGTCAAAAGGGCACAAAAGGGTACTTTACTAGAAGCTTTTGATGAAGCAATCCAAGTTGAGAAAGACATCTTTTGTCTGGAAGACAACCCTGAAACTTCAGAAGGGAAACCTTCTACATCTAGGAAGAAAACTGAGAATGTCCCTAAACCCATAGTTTAGAACAAGGATACATTTGATATGACTGAGATGAAGAAATTTCTTCAGAAGATGTCAAATGAGATGGTGGATTTGAAGAAGAACACTAATGATAATCAGAACCAGAACAAAGGTTTTGTAAGGCCACCATTTAGGAGACCTTACCAGCCTCCACAAAATCCACCACCACCAAATCCAGCAGATGCACTCACAAATGAGGAACTCTTTTCCATTTTTAGAGCATTGGCAGTAGAATCTCAAGTTAATCCCGATACTTCCAACGATCAGACTACCCTTGATTCTCCACTACCTGAAGAAGAAACGGAAGGTGATCCACATATTGACATTGTGGGTTTCTTTTCAAAATTGCCTATGTGTGAAGAAGAAGAAGAACCCGAGGCAGTGTTTAACAAACAACATCCTTATAATACAAGGTCAAAACCACAGCCACCTCAACAACCTTCATCTTCTCCCCCAGTTCCCACAAGAAACAATCCTATGCCACAGAAGGATACATTTCTCCCTCAAATGGAGTACAACCTGGTTGAAGACTTAAAAAGAGTCAAAGCAAACATCTCTCTGTTTAAGCTACTTAAAATTCCTGCTATGAGGGATTCTTTACCTAAAAACATGGTAGTCAAACAACCTAGAGAGTCATAGAATAATAATATAGACTCTGTCACTAAGACTGATGATAAAAAACCAACAAGTAAGAGAACTCCACCTTTCTTGCTCACTTTTGAGATTTTCAACCGGAATGTGCACAACTACATGATAGATTCAAGAGCATCATCGAATGTGATGCCCCTCTCTGTTTGCAGAAAATTGAATGCAACGTGGGAACCCTATCCAACCCAGATTGTGCAACTTGACAGATCCAAAGTCAGAGTGGTTGGAAAATTGAGGAATGTTCTGCTTACATTGTCAGTTGATCCCAGGATCCATCAAACAGTTGACATTGTGATAGCTGACATCCCAGAAGCTTATGGGATGTGGTTAAGCAGGGACTGGTCAGAGAAGCTTAAAGGTTATTTTGCAACCGACTAGTCCCACTTATGGTTTCCATACAGTGGTCAACTGAATAAAATTAAGATCAGCAGAGAACCTTTTATGAAATAGATAGTTACTGATCTTAATGATTCAAGTGAGCCTGCTGGTTATCTCACCTCTCGTATGAAGCAATTTACATTCGATACCTTTTTCGGTGAATTCCCTGTTCAGATATCCACATCATCAATTTTAGGACCTTGCATGCAATTAGGGTTTGCATGCATCCCAATCACCAGGTTGATGCCTCCAGCACCTAACCCACCTTATTCTAGCACTCGGGAGCTTCTTACATCAGACTTTCAACCCTCCTAGTCATGAAGGCGCCCAGTTCTCACCTCCTACCAGAGAAGGGCACACTTCTTCACCTACCACCTCAGTTTACACTTAGTTAGCTCCGATTCTCCCTGATTTGAGGCTAGTTTCACTCCCGACTGACTGTTTCACTCTATTGGACCTCTAGATTGACTAGATGACTTGTTCTGACTTCAGTTAAGCCTCCCATGTGCCCTCCACTGAGTCTCCTTCCCTATATCAGTGCTACACACTTCAGTTACACATGTTACACTCAGTTAGACTCAGATTGACACCTGGATGACTGGTTCTTGTGCATTGATGACCACCACTGATTGATGATGAGGACTCCTATTTGGAGTCAAGCTACTCCATTCAGTGATTTGAATGGCCTACTTAGTCAATTCGAATTGCTCAGTCATTGTTACTGTATTGTATTGTAATTATTCACCCTCATTGGGATATTGAACACTGATGCATGTTTTTCATAGTTTTACACCATATTTTCTATGTTCATCTGTTGTGATTGATTTACTTGTTCATTAGATTTGTTGTGACTAATTTTATATTCCTAGCTGATGCTTCACCAGAAGAAAGCATTCATAACGAATCACATATCACTCAGGTTACTTCTGTACCTTTTTCTAGTGAAATTGTGCATAATGTATATAACATGAATACAAATTTTAGATTAGACCCTATCTCCTGGACTTTATTTTTCGATGGCTCCAAATCTAAGGAGGGAGCTGGAGCGGGTTGTGTTCTTATCAATCCTATAGGAATGAAAATCATGATTGCTTACAGATTAGAATTTGACTGCACTAATAATGTAGCCGAATATGAAGCTCTTGTGTAGGGGCTCAAGAAAGCCATAGATTTGGTTGTTCAAGCAATAGAATGCTATGGGGACTCCGAAATTATAGTCAAACAAGTCAGAAATAAGATACACTGCTTATCTCCGTGGTTCGCTAATTATCAAAAGCTGGTAAGGGAACTAACCAACTCATTTTCAGCATTCAATATTAAATCAATTCCTAGATCACAAAATTTTGATGCAGATCTGTTAGCAAACACAGCTTCTAGACTGATTCCACCAGAAGGTCTGTCTCCTCAAAATTTTTCAATTGAATTGATGTACAGACCATCTATTCCAGATAATGTGACTAATTGGAAAGTGTTTGATGATGACTGACAGATAATTGACTTCCTCACTGCTCAGGATACGTTTCAAGACATGGCCATCGATGAAGCAGAACATGAAAAGTCTCTCACTGATTCCTCAAACGCCATCCCGAAGATGGTGATCAATCTAGAGATGTTTTATGATTTACAGGACAAATTCAAATCTCAGACTAATTGTAAAACTCAAAGTTCATCTTTAAATTATGAGCGGGTCAACCTAGGCACCGAACAGGAACCTAGTTTCATCAATTTGGGAATTGATTGCACCCCTGAAGAACGCAAAGCCGTTATTGCATTGTGTAAATAGTATAAGGAAGTATTTGCCTGGACTTATGACGAATTGAGAACGTTTGACACTAGCGTCATGTTCCACAACATACCCATGAAACCAGAGGTTAAGCCATTTCAACAAAAGCTGCGGAAAATGTACCGTAGTTTAGAGTCTTCTATTAAAAATGAACTGGAGAAGTAACTCAATGCTCAGATTATCTTTCCGGTCAAGCACACTCAGTGGATCGCCAACTTAGTACCTGTCCATAAGAAAAATGGAGAATTTTGACTCTGTGTTGATTCTAGGAACCTTTTGAGAAAGACAACTATCCTGTTCCACCTATGGAGCAGATTCTTCAAAAGGTAGCCGGGTCAGAGATGTTTTCCCTCCTGGATGGTTTTTTGGGGTATAACCAGGTTATGGTTTCCCTGGATGATCAATTGAAAATAACCTTCAGAACCCCATGGGGTACCTTTGCTTACAGACGGATGCCTTTTGGGTTGATCAATGCTGGAGCTACTTTTCAGAGAGCTATGGATATAGCTTTCCGAGGGTTAATGCATAATTCTATCGTAGTTTATCTTGATGATATCACTATTTATTCCAAGAACCGACATGAACATGTGTTTGCTTTGAAACAAGTTTTTGATCGCTGCAGAAAATTCGGCATTTCTCTCAACCCGAAGAAATCTATTTTTGCAGTAACTGAAGGAAAGCTTCTAGGCTTCATTGTTTCGAAAGAAGATATGGTTATTGACCCTGAATCTATAGATGCCATTTCAAATATTGGTTTACCTGGTTCACGCAAAGCAATGCAATCCTTCCTAGGTAAGATCAATTTTGTACGGATATTTGTACCAAATTTTGCCCAAATAGTCAAACCATTGCAACTTTTGGTCAAGAAAGATGTGCAGTTTACTTGGTCAGAAGAACAAAGAGATGCATTTATCAGAATTCGAAAGGCCATTGCAAAAGCTCCTGCCCTCATGTCCCCATATTTTGATAAGGATTTCATTCTTTATACTTTTGCCACTGATTTTTCTTATGCAGCTGTGCTAACACAAAAGCATGATAATGATGCAGAAATTCCCATCTCTTTCATGAGCTCAACATTCAAAGGTGTAGAGCTTAAATATTCACAGATTGATAAGCAAGCCTATGCAGTTTATAAATATGTCAAACATTATAGACCCTACTTGCTGAAGTCCCGAACCAAAGTCATTGTTCCATATTCTGCTATCAGGAATGTCCTCATTCAGAAAGAGTTAGGGGAAAAGAGGGCCCATTGGATGGCTGCCCTACAAGAATATTATCTTGAGATCAGACCAGAAAAAATTGTAAAAGGGCAGGGCCTTTGTCTTCTTACTGCACAATCCAATGACCCCGCATAGCAGTAGTCTGAATGGGATCATGAGGAAGAAATTCCCTTAGGTGTTGTAACGCTATCGATGCCCTGACATCAGAATGGTACGGCGATATCAAATTTTTTATGAACCATGGGTTTGCTCCTGAAACTCTCGATTTTAAGAAAAGAAGAGCTTTAAGACTAAATTATTCTCCTTATCAACTCATTGATCAAGTTCTTTTTAGAAAAAAAATTTGATGGAGTATTTCTCAGATGCTTGGAAAAACATGAAACTAATGACATTTTGTTTCAATTTCATGCAGGTCCAGCTGGAGGCCATTTTTCAGGAGAGATGATAGGACACAAGATTCTCAGGGCTGGATATTATTGGCCCACACTATTTAAAGATGCCTATGCTTATGTGAGAAAATGTGAGCCGTGCTAGAAATGCAGAGGGAAGTTTAAAAAACCTGGATTTCCTTTACAACCAGTTACGATTCAGTTTCCATTTCAACAATGGGGACTGGATTTTGTTGGGCCTATAAACCCTCCTTCATCTCTCCAACATAAGTATATTCTTACAGCCACAGACTATTTCACTAGATGGGTTGAAGTAGCTCCTCTTAAATGATGCAACGCCACTCAAGTCATCTCTTTCCTTGACAGCCAGATTGTCACATGCTTTGGTGCTCCAGAGTATTTAGTTTTTGATAATGCATCCTACTTCTCTTCCATTGATATAATTGAATAAGCCTTTGAGATGGGAATTAAGCTCAAATTTATGCCAATTATTACCCTCAGGGTAACGGTTTGGCTGAATCGTCAAATAAAAACCTAATTAATATTCTCAAGAAAACTGTAGCCTCTCATCACAGAGATTGGCACACACAGTTGTATAATGCATTATGGGCAGATCGAATCACCCTAAAAGCAGCAATTGAAAACTCCCCATACTATCTGGTTTATGGCAAAGAAGCCATTCTCCCACTAATCTCACCATTCCTTCGTTACAATTAGCCTAGTCTATTCAAGAAGATGATTCTTCTCCCCTCCAACAGAGGATTGATACCCTTTTGAAGCTAGAGGAGGACAGAGAAATACCTAAGAACAAGTTGTATCATCATCAATAGATGGTGAAGAGATGGTTTGATGAAAAATCTTCTTTTGATAGGGAGTTTTTCATTGGTGACTTGGTTTTGAGGTGGGACAAGCAACGTAAAGACAAAAATATGTACACCAAGTTCCAACACCTTTGGCTAGGACATTTCATTATTACTGAAAAGATTGGTCCCAACACAGTCTGGTTGCAAACATTGGAGGGAATTATAGACACCTACCCAGTGAATATATCTCTTCTCAGAAGGTATTTTGTCTGAGCAATCTGATGCATTTGTATATAGGTGTGGTTGGTTTTCAGTCATTTCTTGTCTAGTCTAGACATTCTGATTGATTTTGTTGTCTTGATTTGATTTTAGTAGTAAGGCTTCACACTTTTGGTAATGGCTTGGGATCATTTTTCTGGAGGCAACAATTGTTCTTGAAGTATTAGCATTGTTATTAATCCTACTTCATGGCTTATGATTAGAATTTGCTCTGAGGAATAAACAGTCAATAAGTGCAGTATTTATGGATTCTTTTCACCTTGATCATTATCTTTTATAATGCTTCATTTGTGTAATTGAGGTATAGAGGCTGGTTATCATTTTTCTATCTGATGTTTCATGATCAAACAACATATCATAATAGCTTGACCAGTTCTGATTTCTCATGGATCCTTTTACAATCACTTTGAATATAAATTTTGTTTAAAATTATAAGTTACAAGGTGGGTAGTCTTGTTGTCAAGGTAGCCCATTAGGTTCATAGGTGTTTAAAGTGGAATGACATCTTCACATCAAGCCATCACACTTGGAAGATGACTTCTAGTTCTCCTGGAAGGTGGAAGATCCTATTATAGGTCAGTCCATTCATGATCTGCAAAGAACTGGTGAGTAACATTATCACTAAATGGTCACCAAGCCATGGTAATGCTTTGTAGCTTATGCCATAATAAATTGTTTCCTTATGATAATATTTTGTTGTGTACAAGAACAGGGGGGTCTTATCACAAGCCAACCCTGCTATGATCATGGGTTTGACCTTGGACTGGGATTATCACTATGTGGTAACCAAGCCATGATAATTTCTTTTGGTCTTAAAACCAGAAGACAAGGAGTCGTTATCGAGCTAGCTTCACGAGTTTCCATATCAGGCCTATGAATGGCACTGTTTCATCTGATCACCAAGTCAGTACAGTGGTCCTGTATCGACAAAGTTTTATGTATAGTATATATTTATCCAAAAAAGAAAAAAAAGAGAAGAAGAATACATAGCCCGAGAAGATTACTCAATTAATAGACCAAAGAAATCTATAATTAGGATATCCATGAGCATTTCTAAGGCTGCTCTCAAGTTCAACTCAAGCTGGTTTTTCAATGATTACATCATGATAAAGATTTGGTATCACCCTCTAAATTTCCTTATCAGGTGAGTGTTATCTTTACAATGGTAATTGATTGAGATTTATCCATTTTTTTATGTTCACTATTTGTTGGCTGTTATCTTTTCAGTATCTTCTATGTCTTGGGTTTCAAGAAATCGATTGATTAACATGTTGTCTTTAGTTGGATTTGATTGCAGAGATAACTGGTTCTTCACAGCTAGTCGCCATGTGTTGTGGCCACAATAGATCCCATGCTTATTTAAGCATGGGAGCCCCAATATTAATAAACACTAAGGTGTTTGGGTGAGTCATTTTGTAAATATTAAAATTTGGAGTCTCTGAAACCCGCAACCTGACATTTGCGGGTTGCGGGACTATTGTTTTAAATGTTGGTATTTGGTGATCCCGCAATTCACAACCTGACACTTGCGGGTTGTGGAATTAATCGGTAACAAGATCAAGGAATAATTACCCCGAAACCCGAACTCCATAATGGCGGCATTCGGCTTTCGGGATGGTCATTTTCGTTTATTTCCTATGTGCTCCCGAAACCCGCAATTCGTAAATTTCGGAATGCGGCTTTTGGGATGGTTATCCCGCTTCACAGTGTGATGTTCCTGAGAACCGTTACCCACATGGTTGGTTTTTAGCTTTTGGGAATCCTTTTTCTATTTTCATTTTTGCTATCCGCAACCCGCAAACCCACACTTTCGGATTTCGGCTTGCGGAATCTTTGAATAAAAACTTCATGACCATAATCGAATTCGACTCCACATCCTGCTCTAGCTAATCTTAGCCGTCCATTGTTATGAACTTGCATTCATGTTGATCTTGGGTAATCAGTTAAGTCAGGATGCGTTATTTTGCCTATTGAAAACTGGTTCTCCCAAATTATCATTTTTCTATATAATTTATAACAGTGGATACTACTACAACACTATCAGTTTCTTCTTTTTAGATGGACACCATTGCTCTGCCTTAAGTTCACCGTGTTTGGTCTCGAGTTTTGACAATTTGTCATTTTTCTTCTGCTTCTTAATGATCATGTCTTTTCACTTAAAATTCTGACTTCAAAGCTTCTATCATTCTCATGGAATTCAGATCAGATTGATCTAATGTTACGTGTGAAGAAATGATCACCCATGTACTGGAACTCCTAATCGAGGCTTTTTGCGGATCAATTCTATCACCATAGCCTCCCTTTCCATTATTAATTACCAGTTATAATTATTGATGGAAATTTGTCTATAACGATGTGATCGTAAAGGCCATTCAAAATCATGCAAGCAGTAATTGAGCCTGTACTTCGCACAAGCTTAAACTCAAATCTTTTTTTTCTATGACAGTTGAAGTAATTATAATGGGTTCACTATGTAAGTTTAATCATTGCAAATTGCCTCACTCAATTGACATCACCCTGCCTATTGGTCTTAAAGTAGCAATTAACGTGAAATTTGTACATTGTTCATTGCTTTCTGTAATAGGAAAGACTCTGTGCTGCATTGTAGGCATCCTGTTATCTAAAGATTTATCCAGGATGAGTAATTTTCATGCAGGAGGTAAACCTTCTAATATTCTTGTTGATAATGAATAACTTTACCCCTTGTTGTATCTAGAAAATTTGTCGCCACCATTTGATGCAGGTGTTCTTGATCTTAGCCATAGGCAGTAGTGAAGAGGACTTTGAAGTGTTATCTTCCTATGTGCAAAATTCCATGGAGCAGAGCAAGGAAGTTCTGGAAGAACCAGCTGACCTTGATGACCATGTCATACAAGACTTTATAATCAATGGAGAGCCTGACGTACCGGCCACTGTTTCTGAAGTAAATTCTTTAATGGATTTCTTTGTTTCTGACCCTGAAGTACCTGATCCCGAATTTCTTACACCAGATGTTCCACAAACCAGGCTACTCATCGAAGATAATGAGCAATCGGTTATTGAATCTCTATGGTGCCACAAGACCTTATCTGATTAAAGAATAAGTCTTTGTAAGATATTTTGGTGATAAGGTGGCGGAAAATCCTTCAAGCTGGATAATAGCAAGTTTTCTCGGATCGATTGTTGCAGCTTGTTATAGGTCAAATTTGCACCTCTCCGTCCATGATCACCCTGACCTGCTGATCACACAAAATGACAACTTGGATGGAAGAGCATGTTGACCTTGGATAAGATGACAACTCATTCCATTTCCTGAAAATACTGGAAAACCACAGAAAAAATATCATCTTGAGATATGAGCGCTACTATACTCAAAGATACTAGCGCCCATACACTACTCCACTGCATAATAGTATCACCCATATCCAAGTATACGCGACTCCAGTGCATCAAAGTAGCGCCCGACATTTAAAATCAATTGAGCGCTAGTTGTTAAATACTAGGGTAGCGCTCTATACGCTACTCCATTGAAGAAGAGTCGCGTACATCTTAAAAGATGATTAAAAAATATATTAATTCATCGAGGAGGATTAGTTGATGGCAGTTTCTTAACTCCCCCAACTTCCTCCATAACTACATCTCGACCTGAATTGCTTCTTTGAACTTATAAATACCAAGAAGATTAAAGGAGCAAGGTTACAAATGATTGCTAGAAAAGCTAGAGGATGAGTTAATGGAGAAACTTTAGGACATTGGAGAAGTTGTTACAGAAGACATTCAAACCAGAGCAGAGCCAGAGCCCAGAATCTAGTTGCAGGAGCCTGCTTCATTATCAGGTATATTTGTATTGCATTCTAATTTTGACAAATAAAGGTTGAAGTGTTTCCTTGTTCCAATCTGAATGTGTTATGAAATGGCATTTTAAGTTGGATTTATTTTGGTCAATGCTGAATATTAAACATAGTTTTTGTTTATTTCATGCTTTATATGTTGCCCAAAATGTTTGAGGAAGGTATTGTTGTTGCAGGTTCGCTGAAAGAAAAGTAGATTTGGAAACTGGACACGGGACCGAGTCAAGGCTAGGATCAGACTCCGGTAAAAAGGTGCGTTCTCTAAATCTACAATCTATTTCTTTTGTAAATGCCTCTGTAATAATATTAATGCACTTACCTGTCACCCCAACCAAGTTGATAGTTTAGTTTCCTGACTATAGGATAGAAATATCCGCCAACAGACTGGCGACTCCGCTGGGGATATAGAGTTTTTGGCTTTAGGAAACCTTGTTTTTGGGGGTCTTCTCAGTTTATTTTGATTTCTTCGATGTGTTAAGAACCTTTTTAGGTATCCCTTGTCTTTGTCTTGCCTGCTTTCATCAGTTTTTATACCTTCCAAAGTCAGTTTCCAAGCCTTTGAAATATGAGTGCTACTCTGATATATGTACAGTAGCGCCCATACGCTACTGTTATGTATATACAGTAGTGCCCGTTTTGGCATGGGCGCGAGTTGCTCTACTACACAGTAGAGTACATTTCCTGAAGCAGACATTTTTTTGATTTGCTTGTTTTTTTAGCCCTGTGGTGATTTGCTGACTATGCTGTAGGATCCCTTTGATGATTGCATAAGGTTTTTAATTGTTTTTCAAGTCATAGAACCTCTCCTTAAAGTTTTTCCATCTTTTAAACCATTTGTCGACCTTTGGAATTTTTGAGACCTTTTATTGACTTTTTGGAAGACTTGGTGGTGTTTGGTGACGAAAACTTTCACTTTTTTCAGACCCTGACTGCTTTTTGCCTGTTTACAAACCTGTACACTCCTGTGTCTATTGTTTGTGGTGAAGTTGTCTGCTCTCTACTACCCCCGTCCTTTGTTTAGGGTTTGGTCTTTGGTAGAGCTTCTAGGGTGTCTTCTTTTTGGTCAAGTTTCATTTCTTCCAGGACTTCTTGTCTTCTGCTGGTCACAAGTGCTTTTTAATCAGCTGTAGGCTAGTTTCACCTCTCAGTTTCTTCGTGTTAGTAGAGCAGCCTGCTTGTCTACTTGTACTTGGCTTTGTGGTCTTGCTAGGGTTAAACACTTTAGGTCAGTCCTTGGGTGTTCTCTCCTTTGTTTTCTCCTACTTGGTGTCCAAGGTTATAGGCTTTTTCTTAGTAAAAAAACCTGTAGATCAAGTCTTTCTCGAGCTAGGGTTTCGACAGCTGTAGGCCTAAGAACGTTTAGCCATACTTACACACTCCGCATTTAAAGTTTTATTTGGCTTTCCATCTTTGCATAGTTCTTTTTCGGTTTTTGAAAAAGCAAAAAAAATTTGGTACTTTAAGTTAAATTAGAACTAGTCTTTGTCATTACAAAATAGCTTAGTATATTTTGTATAATTTAAAAAGAAAACAAAAAATCTTTAAGAAAGTTTGCTTAGATTTTCAGTTTCAAAAAAAAAAAGTAGATGAAAAAATGAAAAAATTTTGTTGTAGGAAAGTTTGAATTATATTTGCATTTTTGTTTTCTTGTTATAACCATGCTCACACACTCACTATCCTTTTTGCGTAATAAAAGCCCCTAAAATTTGTTAATAAAATGAACTAGAAATCTTTTCTTTTTAGGGTACACTACACCAACTAGTTTTGGTTAGGGTCTTGGGTTTAAATCACCTTAAACCACCCAAGATCACACATTGCGCAACAATCGTAGTGAGACTATCATAGGCAAACCCACCTCACTCAAAATTTTCCTGGGAGCATATGCAGTAGGTCATTGCGAGATCAGTTTGTGGGAATACTCCTCCTACTTGCTGTTCGAGCATATGCCAGGATCGGATTGCGTATTGGGGACTCTTTCGAGTTTCGGGCTTAGCTACCCTGCCCATGCTTTCTGATTCGACCGGTGACTGTTCCCCCAGGAATTTTTGGTGTTGTGGTATCCATAGTATCAGACTTCTAGGTTCTTACACAGGTGACAGCAAAGGGTATATCTACTGTACCTAAGACAGGCGTGGGAGGAAACCCCGTGCAGGTCTTTGGGAGGGCGGTTGGGTGATTCCAGCGCTTGCACCCTTAGTCATTGTATTGTGGACCCCGGGTAACTGTCTTTCTTCCTTCGTTGATCTGTTATGGGCCCTAATCATCCCTGACTCTTCTCCGGAAGGCACCTTTGTTTGACTGGTTTGTATACTTAGGAATTTTTTTAGTTGGTGTGCTGTTTGCCCCTAGTCATAGTGGCCACTAGGTTCTAGGCTGTTATTTTATATTTATAATCACAGAGAATCAACAACTCCGTAGATCGAGAAGGATTCAGAACCTTCCACCTGTTAGAACAGAACCTATACAACCAGCTAGAAGACAGCGGGTAAACCCCGGTATTTCTTCAGAAATTACCTCTGAAATAGAATTGCTTGAAGAAATACTTATAACAGAAAACCTTGAAATTGAGGTTCCTGAGGAACCAACACCAGGTACCACAGATCAACAACATTTTAGTACTGTTGAGGTGGAAGATCTTACTTCCGCGGAGTATAGCACTCCTTTCAATCCTCCCTTAACTAATACTAGAATTCCGCTTCTGTCACCTGTTGGTTTCCAGCATCCCCTTTTCAGTATAGATCTTTTGTTTCCCGATCATCTGATGTCTAACACAGGAGGTGAACCAGGGGGTCCCCAAACTCCCACTTTAGGTATGAATACCAGCACAGTTAACCCTTCTTTTACTGCTACATCTAGTCAGGCACAAACCACATCTGTGCCTACTCCATCTTTCAGTTTCAACACTAGTACATTAGGAATGCCTAGTTTTACAACAATGGCATCTATTCCCACGTCTAATGTTGGACC
Source organism: Larix kaempferi (assembly GCA_027924585.1). Taxonomy (NCBI): domain Eukaryota; kingdom Viridiplantae; phylum Streptophyta; class Pinopsida; order Pinales; family Pinaceae; genus Larix; species Larix kaempferi. Next base: position 22,821,987 of record BSBM01000767.1, on the reverse strand, counting down.
TAGCAGTATGGCCAACTGTGCAACACCTTCTACTTCGCAACCGTTATATCAGATCCCTAGTACTTGGGTTTCCACACCTGTGGTAGGACCAAGTGTTTCTGCAAACATGCCAGTCATGGGTACCATGACTGCACCGTCCACATCAGCTTCTACTGGTTTCAACACCTTTGCAGGACCTAACTTGAATCAAGGTAACATACCTGCAAGTAACATCCCTTTTTCCTTATTTTCAGGGGGGGGAGGGTAGTATCTTTAACCAGCAATATGGCGGGGCTAACACCCAGCCACAGTGGACGAACCCGCAAAACACTAATCCACTCTCGTATGGGTGGGGAAATTTTAATAATTCTTTCTCACAACAACAACAACTGGCAGGGGGCAACCCCTACCAACAAATACCTGGGGGTAACCCCTACCAACAATTAACTGGGGGTAACCCCTATCAATAGTTGGTAGGTGGCAACTCCTATCAACACATGGCCGGGGGCAACCCTTATCACCAAATGGCTGGGGGCAACCCCTACCAACAATTCATGGGACAAACGATGGGTGCTTTCCCTTATCAAGCTTCATCTTACCGGCCTTGTCTACCTTTTCTGGCAACTTTGAATTTGCCAGACCTTTCAAAACTAACAAATGATCCTGTGTGTCATAACGCCACATGGCCATCAGTTCCCACCAAATTACCTTCGGATATTCCCAAATTCAAAGGCAAAGCTGGTGAAGATCCTGGTGACCATGTCACTACCTTTCACTTGTGGTGTTCTTCAAATTCGTTGAACGAGGATTCCATCAGATTGAGATTGTTTCAAAGGACCTTAACTGGTCCCGCGGCCAAATGGTACATCGAGTTACTTGCGGCTACTTTCTCTAGTTTTGGGGATCTAGCAACCGTCTTTTTGAACCATTTCCAGCTTCCTGTTCGGTATGATGCCGGAACAGAACTTTTGTCTACTTTTAGACAAAACAAAGCCACTCACCTATCTGACCACATTCAGGAGTGGCGAAGACGGAAGAGGTTCATAAAGGCCAATATCCCTCCAGAGTTCCTGCTTGAATGGTACTTGAAATCACTCCTTCCTTATATTTCTAAGGAAGTAGCGACATTTGGAGTTTCCAATGAAGAAGAAGCCATCTTAAGGACTCAACAGTTAGACCTTGTATACGCACAATCTGGTTTACTATACGAGATTATACCGGACGCACCGAGATCAAACACTGATCTAAGTAGACCCAAACCTGGACCACATGCTGACGGCATAGTGGGTTCAGTTAACTCTGCAGCCTTCGAAGCACTGACCAAACAGGTCCAAGCCTTAACTGTCAAACATTCGACTGCAGACATTGCTTCCGTCACAACCTCTCCTTCTACTTCTGAATCTGTTAATCAGGTTCAGAACAATCAAAAGGGCCCTCGACAGCCCAACAACAAAAAGAAGGGCAAGAAAGGAGAGGGGAACCAACAAAAGCCCAAAAAAGATAATGCCGAAGAGGGAAACAAAGAAGAGAAGAAGGTTAGGTTCCCTTGTAAACTTTGCAAACAAAACCACCTTACTCATCAATGCCCTCTACTAGAAGAAGCCCAGAAGCTCTTAAGAGAGAAGAAGCCTGCCGTCTTGAAAGATCCATTTCCTAAAGGGCAAGGCTCAACTTCTGGCACCTCCAAAACTGGGGGCACTTCGCACGCTTCTGTTGATCAAACATTCATAAATATGGTCAACTCAGATGCACTTTTGCAAACCAGAGCTAAGAACTATACCCTGGAAACGCAGAGAAAGGATATGGAGATTGCTGAATCCTCCACTCCACTCCACATACCTGTGGACCCAATGCCCAAGATTCCAAAAGGTGTCTTGAAGAGGGCATCGCACAATCCTAACACACGGGCTGCTTCCAACTACAATGTGGTTGAAGATCTAGCCCAAACCCCTTGTGCCATGTCTACTCTAGAAGTCTTGCAGAGTTGTCCATTGCAACGAAATGCACTTCTGGCAGCTATTGGGAGTATGGAGTCCTCCAACATGTCTGCGCGATTTGACATGACTGATGTCAAATACCGGTTTCCATATCACTTTTCCCTCCAGATTGAGGTTGTTCATGGTCCAATGACCATAAGACGAGCTGTAGTAGATGAGGGAGCGTCGACTTGCGTAATGTCGATTTCCTGTTGGAAAGCTCTAGGTTCTCCTGAGTTAGTCCCTTCCAACACAATGCTTACTGCATTTGATGGCAGAACTTTCTGTCCACATGGAGTTTTTCCATCATTTAATGTCACTTTGGCCGGTAAGACAGTTGCTGTTGAGATAGAAGTTCTGGACGCTCCGCTCGATTACAACATGTTATTGGGCAGGAGTTGGACTTATGCCATGCAAGCTATAGCATCGGCAGTTTTTCGAGTGGTCATGTTCCCATTTGAAGGTAAGATCGTTACAGTTGATCAACTTTCTTTCACTCAAGGAAAACACCAGACTTCTTCGGAAACTACGGTTCCTATGATTGATCAAACCACCCAAGTTAGTGAGAGTTTAGGAGCAGGACTTTTTGGATCACTAATTGGCACTTTTGACCTACCCGCTCCTACTTTATTTGTTGGTACTGAGGGATGCTCATCGTCTGAAACTCCTATGGTTAGTTCAACAATCGACTCTGAGTTTCTCCCAACTAATACAAACCCCTCAGTACCCACACCTGTTGTAGAAGTTACTCACTTAGATTCTTATCAAACTACAACAGAAGATATATTGACTCTGCCCGTGTCTTTCGAGTCAAACATGGATTGTGCCACTACTCAGACACCTAACCCGATTCATTCTCTCAACAGTGCAGGAATTACTTTACCTTCTGATGAAGAAATGTTAGAAGCCTTGAATGACCCGGACCATCCTCATGAACATATAAATCGCGTGTCTTTCCTATTTCCTTTTCTTCACTTATTAGAGAGAGGTGAATTTTGTTCACCACCCGATGAGAATACTGGTCTCACTCCTTCACAAGTTGCCATTGTTGAAGCAAATAGAGTACATACCTCGTTGGTGAACATTTTTACTGGGGTCAACGGAAACTGTTTCTTTGAAATGGGATGTTATCTCGATGAAATAATCCCATATACCAACCTTTTTCGTGAGTTCCATAACACCTTTGCCCGGCCTCCTGAGGAAGATCCAGGCATTGACCCTGCCTGAAGAAGTACTACGCCTAGGTTGAAGTACTTTTTCTTGTAACATAGCTGTATATTTTTGTATAGTTAGTTTTGTTATGCTCGTTAGGTGATCTTATGTGTGTTTCTCGTTTCGTGTACCAGATGTCAACCGCACATTTCCTAGGATTTGCTGATGGCGCCAGTCACCACACCTGTCAGTTGGCTGCAGCGGCTTGGGTCATTTATTCACCCGCTGACCAACTTGTCTCTTCGGGGGGGGGTTTGTTTGGGACCTACCACGAACAATGTGGCTGAATACAGTGCAGTTATAGAACTTCTCTGATATGCCCTCAGTCATGGCATTTCATACCTGGAGGTAATGCTTGACTCACAACTAATTGTATTTCAGTTAACAAGTGTCTATCGGATCAAAGATCCAGGATTGCTACATCAGTTTCTACGAGTTAGATTATTGGAAAGACAATTTCATTCTATCAGATATGAACACATTCCAAGAAGTTTAAACACTTTAGCTGATTCATTAGAAAATTATGTGTTAGATTGGCATTTGCATCATACATTGTAAACAACATTCCACACATAAAATTTAAACGCATACACATGTAAATAACCGATACTGTATATATAACTAGTACCGTATCAAAAAATATGAGTTTTGAGTCATGAGTCTCTCAAGTCAAGTCATAAAAGTACAAAAGCTGGGCATGGTAGCCTCAAAAATATATACATATAATGTTTTTCTTATCCTATGGAGAAGGAGGAACCTCCTCATCATCTACCGCATTGCGGTAGCATATCACTAGTCTAGCAACCCTCCGCAGCAATCTAAGCCATGCTGGGGGCACCCCAACAACATCTTCCTGCATGTCAACTGGTATCTGGTCCATGCGGCATGCAGGAATCTCATGAGTCAACCGACTCATTTTTCTCTCCAGGGTTCCCAACATAGCTTCGGCTGCGGTGATATCAGCTGGCCTCACATAGATGGTAGGATGGCCCTCGGGACGAACAGGTCCAACATCTGCATTTGACACTTGATTGGAACTCCAAACTCATTCATAAAAATCAAATACTTGAAAAGTTTGAAAAAATTAAATAAATTCTTAAAAGTAAACATACCAATATCTCCCCAGGCTCCACCTGGCGGAAGCACCAGCTCTGGATTGTGACGAAAATCCAATCCAGCGTAGGGAAACTGCTCAAAAGTGGGAACCTACCTCTCCCACCACCCCCAAAAGTCATCAGTGTGGTAACAATAGTGACTCTCCCCACCACCCTGGCGGAGAAAAATGTCACCCCAACGGCCTAGTCTGGGATCACGGGGGTTAACCTTTGGTAGAGGCATCCCCAAGCTAATAGCAGGCATCCTCTCGAAGAAGAAAGTACACAAGATACTCCCGTACCCAAAATTCTTCATTGTGCCGGATTTGCAACTTGTCAATTAATACTTCATGTTTGCCAACAAGCTAGTACTCCAATCATAAACATGGCCGTGCAAGCACTGTACACAAATATGCATCAAATTCCTAGAAGCTAAGTGTTGTGATGCACTACCGGATACCCGGTTGATCATGCTCACTATCACTTTCAGCGGGAGACCATCAATAGTTGAAATCAGGATTTGGCTTCCCGATTTTTCTGCTCCGGCAACACAGTATGTATTTACATATTCTTGCACTGATCGTGCACCCAAACGAGATGTCCCTTTTAGATTGATTACATCTCCTCTCCTTGAGAGACCGGTAATAAAGTATATATCCTCAACGGTAAGCTCAAGAGTTTGCCCCCGGATGATGAAGGTATTAGTATTGACATCCCAATACTGAATCAATCTCCGAAACAGCTTGTTTAGTGCCCGCATGTTTACGGTTTGATAAAATTTCAACAAACCGCATCTACGGAGCGCATGAAGGGTAGCCGGGTCTTGCATGGCTAGTCTATCCATGTCTTCATGCTCCCTTTCCCTCCATTGTAAGACCATCCTGCACAAAAACCCCAAAAATTTTGAGTCTCGGCGCTTTAAAATGGCTTTGCAAGTATGTACGCTACTGTGTATACTACACAGTAGCGTGTAGGCGCTACTCTGTTTGAGCAAAGTAGTGCCCATTGGGATTGTACGCTACTCTTGTGTATACACGGTAGCGCCCGTGCATAAAACCTTATGAGCATCGCATTTCGGGCCATTTTTCCTCAAAATTTTAAAAATAAACCATTGAAATGCAAGATTGGTTGATTTCTACTTACTTGGTGGAAGAAGTTTGGTGATTGGATGCTCCGTTTGATCACGGTGGAGATTTGAAATTCGCAAAATGGTGCCCAATGTTTGCCCTACAACACAAAATGAAAATTGATTTTTTAACAATGAAATTATATATAAAATTGGATTTTGATTTTTACCCATAATTTTTAATTTTCCATAGTTTCAAAAACTTTCAAAAACCCTAATTAATCAATTGAAACACAAAATAAGGTATAACACTGATCCAAGTTCAATTTTCACTCAATTGTTGTCGGATTCGTCTCCTAAGCTCAAATTTCTTAATGATAAACCTTGTCAGTTAGCCAAACATTCCAAATTCATATATCATTTACGATTTTTGCGACATCGACTAATATTTTGTTGAAGACCTAGTTTTGGCAGGACATGAAGCTACGATCCCAGAAGCTAACCCTTAAGTCATTTTAAGCTCTTGTTTGGACTATTTAAACCTAAACAAGATTGCCGAGCAGACTTGTCCTCTTCGAGCTCGTTAAAATATCCGAAGGCTCATCCACTCAGGTATAGAATTACCCCTTTTTTGGGCCTCAGTGGATTAACTACGAAAAAGGTATACTCTAGGTATACTCCTGTATGCGCTAGAAGAGTTCTCCTTTCATTGTTTTATACTTTTTCGGGGGAGGAGACTAATTATACGAAAAAGGACCTTCTGGAGTCTCTCTTTAGGGTTTTCAGACTCTCTAAATATGAAAATACCAAGCGAGCATTCACCTACTCGGGCTCGATGTGAAATCCACGAGGGGGTAAGTAGAGGACTGTTTAAGTTTTTCAACTCTATAAACAAGAAAACACTGCCGAGCATAGACCAATCCGGGCTCGATATAAAATCCACGGATAGGTGAAAAGATGATTGTTTAAGTTTTTCAGACTCTATAAACAGGAAAACACTGGCGAGCATTAATTTGCTTGGGCTCGATATTAAAATCCACGAGCAGATATATGGAGTTATTGTTTAAGCTTTTTAGACTTCTTAAAATTGAAAACACCGACGAGCAAGAACAGATCTCAGCTCGATACTAAAATCCAGAGATCAGTACATATAGAGTAATCTACTATCTCTTCTTCGAACTCTTTAAATTATGAAGAAGGTACGGAGTCTTCCTCCCATGGGCTCATTAAACTATTTACATGGTTGGACCTATTGAGTTTTCATTCTTTCTTGGACTCATTAAATCCACAAGAAGGGTATTCTTTTATCTAAAAAGAATAAGGAACGGGAAAACATATCATATCTTCATTGTCAAAGGCAGTTTCAGTCAAGTCCTATCCTTGAACACAGCACCTACTTGAGTCTATCTTGTCGATTGGGTTTAGTTTTAGGCCTCGGGGTGAACCTTTCCTCTGATTTATTTACTCCCCCGGTTGGTTATTCTTCCAACCATATGGAGGGTCTGTTAATGTCTCTTACATTTCAGACTTATTTACCCCATTATGTCAGACACTGCCTAAGTCACTTTGTGTCGTGCTCACTGTTCAAGGATATACCCTGTGTCGGCCATTCTGTAGTTTACCTTGACCTCATGTGTCGGCCTTCCTAGTGTCAGTATTGTTGCATATTATTCCATATCAGCTCTTACCAGTTGAGTGTTCCTCGAGTTGGATGATGGAGGATGCCTTAAGGCCTCCCTTCCAACAGACTTCTTCCCATCGACATCAAATCATTATTCTGGGATTGAAGTTTAGAGTTTCGGTTAGTACCTTGGAGATTGCAGTCACCAGTGGCAATTTTCCTCGCTGTTGAATAATGAGAATACATCAATGTCTCTTCCTCGACAGGATTCCCAAGTGTTCGACTCCAAGTCCATCTATTCACATTTGGCGAATCGTACTTGGTACCTTGGACCCCATCATCATTATCGGTGGAAGTCCTTGCATTTGTTAACGGTATACATCAATGACCGGTAATCAGACGATGCCCTCCATGTTCGACTGTCAGCTCATATATTCACATGGTTCGGGTTTGTACCTAGGGTTGTTGTGGGATGAAGACCTTGGGATTTTGATGACATAACCTCATTTTGTTATCACCCAAGTTGCGCAAGACTGAGCCTCACTTATATACGGCTCTCCATGAGACATAGATCCAGTGTGTTGTTATGGCTATGATCTCTCAGTTTGACATGGATCCACGCTTGTATTTCAAGTGGCCATGCTTTTATATACATCTCCTTGTTATGTATCGGAGATCATGTTGTCTCACACTACACATCTATAAGATGTCAACAATGTAATTGCTCGCTGACCTTGATCTTTGTTGCAGGTTTCTTGCGACTTGTTCTGCGGTTCTGTGCTCCTCTTCTGGCTTTGGATTATAATGTATTTCGGCCATCGTTTCTCTCTGACCTCACACATTAGGGGGCATCTGTTATAGGTCAAATTTGCACCTCTCCGTCCGTGATCACCCTGACCTGCTGATCACACAAAAGGACAACTTGGATGGAGGAGCATGTTGACCTTGGATAAGATGACAACTCATTCCATTTCCTGAAAATACTGGAAAACCACAGAAAAAATATCATCTTGAGATATGAGCGCTACTATACTCAAAGATACTAGCGCCCATACGCTACTCCACTACATAATAGTAGCGCCCATATCCAAGTATACGCGACTCCAGTGCATCAAAGTAGCGCCCGACATTTAAAATCAATTGAGCACTAGTTGTTAAATACTAGGGTAGCGCTCTATACGCTACTCCACTGAAGAAGAGTCGCGTACATCTTAAAAGATGATTAAAAAATATATTAATTCATCGAGGAGGATTAGTTGATGGCAGTTTCTTAACTCCCCCAACTTCCTCCATAACTACATCTCGACCTGAATTGCTTCTTTGAACTTATAAATACCAAGAAGATTAAAGGAGCAAGGTTACAAATGATTGCTAGAAAAGCTAGAGGATGAGTTAATGGAGAAAGTTTAGGACATTGGAGAAGTTGTTACAGAAGACATTCAAACCAGAGCAAAGCCAGAGCCCAGAATCTAGTTGCAGGAGCCTGCTTCATTATCAGGTATATTTGTACTGCATTCTAATTTTGACAAATAAAGGTTGAAGTGTTTCCTTGTTCCAATCTGAATGTGTTATGAAATGGCATTTTAAGTTGGATTTATTTTGGTCAATGCTGAATATTAAACATAGTTTTTGTTTATTTCATGCTTTATATGTTGCCCAAAATGTTTGAGGAAGGTATTGTTGTTGCAGGTTCGCTGAAAGAAAAGTAGATTTGGAAACTGGACACGGGACCGAGTCAAGGCTAGGATCAGACTCCAGTAAAAAGGTGTGTTCTCTAAATCTACAATCTATTTCTTTTGTAAATGCCTCTGTAATAATATTAATGCACTTACCTATCACCCCAACCAAGTTGATAGTTTAGTTTCCTGACTATAGGATAGAAATATCCGCCAACACAGCTGATTTTTTTAATTTTTATTTTGTATAATTTCTCTTTCTGGGATTTCGGGGAAATTTAGAATTTAAGGAGGAATGTTTCCCTTAGCAAAGGGTTGGGAATTTTTGAATTTTGATTCAGCAGGAGTATGGACTAAAGATTCTCTGTCTATTCAAGCCATTGTAATTTTTGTACAGGACTTTTATATGCAATAAAGTTATCTTTTATCCACCTTCTTATGTTCTTCAAATTTCTTTGAGAATCGCTAAGTTAAATGTTTCAAATTGTCATCAGTTATGTGTTCAATCTATTACATGTCACTTATTGATGTATATGGTCTTTCATATTGATTTTTTGTATGTTTTGACTCATGTTCTGAATTGTCCTATTAAATTTCTTTAATTGAACCGTTCTCACTTTTATATTTCTGCAAATGTTTCGATGCAATTAAATATGTATAATCAATTGTTAATTTTTCAATTAACACAATAATTACAGATCAGTTGTTTAAATAGGCTTAAAGCACTTTGAAGAATTGTCTCTTAATTTTTATTGATCGATGATCCTTCAAGCTACAAGTGGAAGAACCCAAAGACATTTCTGTTTAAGGTATCTAATACTTGTTAATCGCATTTCAAACCTGTTCTGCATAATATCAACTTTCCTTTTTTTAGGTTAGATCTGACCTAGGATAGATTCTTTCCTTAGGTAGGTTAGGTTAGGTTTGTTAATCAGCTATCACGTCTTGTTTTCCTTAATAGGAGAACTGATCTTTGAAAGACGTGTCAGTGGAGGCCAAATATCCATGGGTGATTACCACACAAAACAGCTTGAGGATAGGTTAGCTCTTGCGTAGGGTTAACTGAAGCCTTTGGCTAGGTTTTCATCCCTTGTTGTGTGCCTTGGAACCCATTCCAGCACTTCTCACTTACCCTGCACCTCTGAGGCATCAGCAAGTCTATAACCTTTTACATCTTGAAAATATCCAACAAATATGCACTTTTCACTTTTAGACTGCAATGTTTCTGTTTTTCATCCGGAATCTGAGCCCATGCTTCACTACCAAACACACGGAAGTGACATACATTTGGTTTAATTTTGCTCCATGCTTCTTCTGGTGTGATACCTTGTAAAGCTTTAGTGGGGGTGCGATTAACTATGTAATTTGAACAATTGATGGCTTGAGCCCAAAATTGAAGATTTAGTCCCTTAGAATGGATCATACAATTAGCCATTTCTTTTAAAGTGTGGTTCTTCCGTTTATACACCATTTTGTTATTGTGTATATGGAACAGTGTGTTGTTTTTGGATTCCTTGTTCAGTGCATAAAGTAGGGAAATTTTTGTTAACACATTCTCCTCCATTGTCGGATCTTAACTCAATAATTTGATGACCAGATTGTTTTTCAACAAGGGCCTTGTAGGCCAAAAACATGTTAAATACTTCACTCTTAAGTTTTAGGAAATAAACCCAAGTGCGTCTGGTGTAATCATCAATGAATGTTAAGAAATATTCAAAACTTGAAAATGAAGTAGATGGAAGAGGACGACACAAGTCACTATGCATAAGCTCCAAGGGAACCAAGGTGTGCCAAGAGGCATGTTTGTCAAAACTATCCCGATGATGTTTTTCGAGTACACGGCCAAAATAAACACCATCCCTGCAAGATACCATCGGAAGACCTGTCACCATATTGTCTTTACATAGTTGTTGTAATGAGCAATAGTTTAAGTGACCAAATTTCTCATGCTAAAGTTTGCTCAAGTTATCACTTTGAGCAACAAAAACTGAAGCAAAAGGTGATGACCCAAAGTTTTTAAATTTGTACAACCTGGTAATATCATCAACAATTTTGGTAGCTAGGACATGTTGAGGATCTTTAAAATTATCGATTACAACTTGGTGAGGTCTAAATGTCACAGTTTTACCTTCACCAGAATGAGTGATTTGATAGACTGATAACAAATTGCAGGAAATTCTTGGAACACATAGTACATCACTAAAATGATTATTATCTAATGGAACTGTTCGAGATCCTACAACACTTAGAGATCTATCATCACCAACAAATATTTTTTTGGTGTTACATTCATGCATAGTAGAAAAGATGGCTCGATCCTTAGCCATATGACAAGATGATCCAGAATCAATGAGCCATTCATTTGAAGTAGAAGAGGAAGATGCATTGTAAGAATCAACAGAAGCACAAAGTGCATGTCCATGAGAGGTAGATTTTGAAGGCGAATCTAGGTTGATGTGATGCTTCTTCATTGTTGCTTCCAAGGCTGCCATCTTTTTGAAACACTTAGATTCATCATGATTATATTTCTCGCAATAGTTGCAATGACACTCAGTCTTCTTTCCTTTTGGCTTGGATCCTTTGTCATTTTTTAAAGAAGGAGCTAACTGAGAGGGTTTTGGACCCTTGTTTGACTTATTATTGCGAAAATTTTGTTTCTTGGGAGGCTTGTACTTTTCTTTCTGTTGGGACAATAAGGCTTTCCCAGATGTATCTGCATTGTTAATTATTCCAAGATGGATGAGCTTATCTTGCTCTCTAATCAAGGAATCACAAAAGGATTCAAGACTAGGCTCTTGATAGCTAGCTGCATTCAAGGATTCTTTCATGGAGTAAAATGTAGATACAAAAATAGAATATGCAGGTCCAAGTTTTGAAAGTTTATGATAAATGCATTGTTGGTCTTCCCTCTTAATCTTGCATTCTTCACATAAGAGTTTAAGAGTTTTGTACTTTGATAAATAATCTTGAATGCATGAAAAATCACTTGGATTTAAAGAAATCAACTCATTTTCGAGTTGGTGACCTCAAATTTCATTGTGTTTACCAAACATAGATTCCAACTTGTCCCAAGCAGCATTAGGTTCATCAATTCCAGATATGTGGAATCACAAATAAGTAGAGATTGACATCCCAATCAATCCACGAGATTTGTCACATATATTTTCCCATTTTATTTTCTTATCATCATTACTGGGTTTTGTTTCTTCCCTTGAGGTAATTATGAAAAGTCCCCTACTTCCTAGAACATCCTCCATACGATATTTCCATGAGAAATAGTTGGAACTGGTAAGTAGAATATCACAAGGGGTGGCCATATTGTAAATTAATGGCTGTAAAAATAAAAACCAATACTCTGGATGTGAAGGGCTTGAAAAAATAGGCGGTTTAAAAAAAAACGACACTAAAAACTGACTCTTTATGATGAAGTTATGCTTGAACAAAGAAAATGTTGAAGATGTCCCCAATAGTCCATCTATGTTGAAGTGACGTGGCAGATAGAGAATGTCCAACTAAAAAAATAACCACCCTCTTCCCAAGATCAACCTTTGAAAATCACTTTACAAAAAAGTTGCTTTTAAGTGAATCACTTTTGTAAAATAAGTGATTTTCACTTTTACAATGATGTTACTTTAAATAGTGCAGCAAAAAAAAGGAACTTAAGTGACTCACTTTTAATTTTTATTATTTAAGTGAGATGCACTTTTACAATAAAGTAACTTCAAAATAAAAATTGCATGCACCTTTGTTTAAAAGTAACTTAATAAGACTTGAACTCAATACCTATTAAGGAAAAAAACAACTTTGAACCAAGTGAGCTAATGTTAAAAGGTATGTAAAAGAAGGAAAGGAAAAAGGGGTTTTTTTTGTTTGTTTAATCTATTGGTTTCTGTGCTTTCCTCTTTTCTTGCAAATCACACCACAAACCGAAACAAAAAAAAACTTTTACACATTTTTGGGGTTAGATCTCATTAGCTTGCCCGTAAAGTCTACATTTTCTTTATGTTTCTGATTTACCGAGATCGCACAAGGTGCACGACAAAGAGCATACGCAGCCGAGAAAAACCCTTTCCCTTTCTATTTCTGATTCATCGAGATCGAAAAAGGTGCACAGAAAAGAGCATAGGAAAAAAAGGACAGCAAAAATCCGAAACTAAAAAAATATAATAATAAAAACTGATAAAATATGAAATTTTAAAAATAAAAAATAAAAAACAAAAAACGTCATAGTAACATTATACCTTCAGATTTGATGAAAAATGCATTTCTTAAGCAACCGAAAATCGTTTTCGATCAAACGAAAACTATTTTCTGATGGAAACGGTGCTCTAGATGGAATGGATCACCTCCCACAACCCAGAAATGTACAGAAATTCTAGAACTAGAGACCCTTTCAAGTTTTAACAACACCAGTTCAAGATCTAGATCATAATTAGAAGCGACTCTTCATAAAAGCACAGATACCATGTTCGGGTACACAGGGTACTCCCAAAAGATGAACACTTAGAGAAACCACTTCACACAAATAGATCACAGATCGATACACCGATGTTTTAACGTGGTTTAAACCCTCGAGAGGGAAACACTCCACAGCCCCAACCAAATAGCTTCTACGGAGCAGTTTATTATGCAAAAGAAAGCAAGTTACAAATGACCTTCTCATAATCGATCAACTAGAGAATGACACTCCATGCTCTTTAAATAGAGATCATGGACCAATCGGGTGTTAAGCCATGGATCAAGGGTAGGTATGATCTAAGAGAAGTTGAGCCGTCGGATCAATCTATGTCTAAAGCATATCGTGACCATCGGATTAAATATTTACAAATGCATACAAATGCATACTAAAGAAACACACTTTACCTAACGGCATATTACACAATTTGATCTTAACTAACTCCTAAGTGTCGAAATATCCTAATATATTGTATATCCAACAGAGATGTATTATTCCTCTGATTGGAAGTGTTCTCATTTGTATTTGCAAGTGTCTCAAGTTACATTGTAAGTGTCCTCATTTGTATTGATGGGTTATTAGACCACCAGTGTGGGGTCGACCCTAGTTAGGTCATGTGATTGGGTTATTAGACTTCCTTAGGAATTCGGCCCTGTTAGTTTATTTGCAGGTCAAATCAATGTATAAATAGAGGGTGTGCCTCTCTCATTCTATTCATTCACTCACTTATCAAGCTCGCATAGCTAAGAGAGAAAGTGGCGCACAAGTGGAGGAGGAGGAGTATCTGCTAGAGACATCTCTTTAGGTTTGATCATTGTGATCTTGGTTTGTGGCTTATTCTATCTTTGAGTAAGTTGCGGGGTTTTTCACCTTCTTGGTTTTCCCCGAGGAACCTCTGTGTCTATTGTCTCTTGTGTTTATGATTGATATGTTGTACATGTTATTCTCTTAGTGATCCTAGATAATATTGAATGAAATTATCAAAAAATTAATAGTATCCATGCATATAACATAAATCTTGATCACATAAAAGTATAATCCTTCTGTCAACCACTCCCAGTATCCCAACATTCCTAGTAAGGATCGTTGAAACATAATATATATATAAATTAAATCATACCGTTTCATCATATGCATCGTATTAACTACTTAGAATACACATGTATACTTATTGATTAATTATAACCATCATCCTTTTTGAACCTACAAGCAAGGGTACAAGCATGTTCCCATGTCACACATTTATACTTCCTTATTCTATACCATCCCATACCACAAAGAGACAAGGGCACTCTTAACAATTATTCTCATTTATCACTTGACGTCTTCAGATAAGGTTATAGTGACGAAGGATACTCGTTTGTGGAAGTACATTTAAGTCGAAGGACATGAAAATCATTCATAAGGATGACAATTTCCTAGTCATGGAAAATTTCACACAATAAAATTTCCATTCAAACCAAATAAAGTTAATTCCTATACCTCTCAATCTTTTACCCTTAGGATGACCCTTTGCTAAACATTCATAGAAGTTTTACAACTCTTCTAACCATCTATTGTTTGTATAGTATTCATCTTGGATGTGAGATCATAGAATAACGCATGCAACATCACTTACATAAACTTGAAGATCTATTATGTGTTCAACTTAACAATCTTATCTACCATGTCACATGTTTCGTACCTAAAATAAAGCATAGAAGTAAGAACACAGAACTAACATTCTATATTGAAACCGTCGCATTTAACATCCAATATAATGTACAAACATCTTCCATACTCTCTACTAATCAAAGGTTTAAGATCAATATAACTCCCTCAATAACATTTAGCCAATTCTTTTAGTCATCTTTCGATCAATCCTCTACTGTAAGACGTCTATTATCCCAACTCTAAAAGTGTTCGTTAAATTATGAAAATGAATTTTTTATTTTATTTTACATAACAGATAGCCAATAAAGAGAATTTCAGGAGTTACTCCCTTATTTCCTAATATGATAAGGATCATCTCCATCCTACAATCTCATGTACATGATTACTACAATCATTTCAACATAAGTGCGTGAAATCAATAACCAAGTAATTCATGACAATTTTTACAGTCCTTCATATATTGACCTAATTGCACCTTACACCATTACATAATTCACATACTATATTAAATTTTCAATGTGCTTCAACCCTTTAACCTATGCATACATATCTTTATATGACCTAACCATCATCCATTCAACCCTTATAATTCAATATGTTTGCTATCCTGCCTTCATTTATATAATCTCATTTCCAAGCCTTAAAAAGATTTCTAATCCTCATAATACAACATTGAAGCAATCAAGTACTTATGATGAATGTCTATGACTTGACTCATATATGTATTAAAACCCTACCAATGGCATTAATCGACGAGATATGAGTGTACATATTTCATAAGGTAAATAATCCTAATTATGTTTATACAATCCTCATAAATGTTTGAACATGCAAATGCTCCTATGATTCTCATTACTATCATTATGATCAATGTACATGAAAATATTAACAAGATCACCAAGATAAAGATAGGAACATAATCCAATTGTTTTATTCATTTTTAAATAGTACTTTCTTGTCATTAAATGAAACTAATTGTAGAGCATGAGGAGATATTTATCGTCTAGTATTTATCCATAGAAGATCATTTAAATACCTAATGAAACATATAAATGCTCACATATCAACAATGCTTTGCCTTTATAACGCTTCAAGAATTGGAGCATACTTACTTGCGATTTAAAAGACATCTTGTCGATTACCTCTTGCCGATCCTTTGGAAATGAAATTCTATTGTTTGCGTCTCATTGATGGAGTTCCTTTGACTAACTTATGTTCTTTTCCTCGTCTGAGACCCAATAAGCCCGAGTGATTTCAACTTGGCTCTGATACCATATGTCACATACCCCCTATTTACGAGTTAGTATTTTAGTGAAAACAAAAAAAATAGTAAAGCAAATTCCCTCAACGGTTACTTCCATTCATAAAGAGTTGTTATAATCCACTATCAAAAGAGGTCTCCATTCTTTTATTGAAACCTACTTGGGTCATGAAACATAAGACCGTTATGACTTTTATAACAAGTGAGGGATGTACAAGATACATTCTTGATTACGTACATTTTCTTTTACCGAATGTTCCTACAACCATCAACTTAATAACCATTGTTACTCTAACAACCACATTTACTCATTAACAAAAAGGAATTTACCTTAGCATGCTTAAAGAATAGATACATCTAGATTTTGACAACAAACCGCCATAATCACATACACACAATCACATATAGATGGAAGAGACCCGATATTCCGTTGTTCACCCAACCCTCTGGGCTACATCCACAAAAACTGTCATAACACTTTTATTTAACAAAATGGGGTTACATCACGCAATACAATTCTTGCCATAATTCCTTTCACTTTCTCATATCTCCTCTCCTCGAGAGTATATTTCTGACATTGCAAGTTTAACATCAAACTAATACCTAGATCCAATCTCCAGTAAAATATAGCTCAAATGAGTCTCTTCATGATGACAAAAACTAACATACAAAAGTGAAGGAAGTCTT
Source organism: Larix kaempferi (assembly GCA_027924585.1). Classification (NCBI taxonomy): domain Eukaryota; kingdom Viridiplantae; phylum Streptophyta; class Pinopsida; order Pinales; family Pinaceae; genus Larix; species Larix kaempferi. Next base: position 22,805,306 of record BSBM01000767.1, on the reverse strand, counting down.
TCCAAGTATTTAATCATACTCATAGATATATTCACTTACCAAGATTCATTCTTCAGGTTCTTATATATGTACAGTAATTATAACACTAGAACGGTGAATTCCATAATGAGATTCATTTCTATTATACAACATGGAATATTATACTGACAACTGCATAATGACGATTAACTATCAATAGAGCATTCTTAACTATTGTCACGTCCCCTCCCATCATTCCAACCATAGAGGGAACATGACTGTAACATGGGGGTGTCCAATTCTTCCCCAAAACCATAAGACTGAATTTTACCATTTAACTAAAATGCATACTGAAATTATACAGCAGAATTACAACATATTTGCACACACACAAACGGTAATGCATCAACATATCTATCACAAGAAGAGGATGATTCGACATGCAGAGAATCAATCCCATTCCAACGCTATGCATAGATTTCATATCAACCATATTAAGATAATCATTTCAATCAATTAACATGAATAATTATCATTCAGAATTAACACATTGCAGAACACAGAATGCATATAATTCAAAGCACAAATACCACTTATCTTTGATATGAATCTGTAAAAAAAAATGGCTATGTGAGAGCAACGTTCCACCCAACCATAGATCTTTGTCCATCCTATATTCTTTCAGCTAAGAGATCACCCTCAAGCTGGGTTGTGTATACACTAAGGAGGATCTAAATAGGCTCACTCACAGCCATGGTTTTACTCAAATAGTGATGCTAAGCCAACACACACTTGGGTTTATCAAGCATGCAATAAGAAAAGTGTTGATGTATATGTAACTTCGGAATGTATTTCACATATATGTATATTGTATTCCTATAGAGATGGTATTATTCCTCTATAAGGAAGTGTCATCATTTATATTGTAAGTGTCGTAACTTATACTTGATGGGTTATTAGACCACCTTATTTGGGGTCGGCCCTGTATAAGTCATGTGGGTCAAAGGGTTATTACACCACCCTATTGGGGGTTGGCCATGTGGGTCAAAGGGTTATTAGACCACCCTATTGGGGGTCGGCCCACTCAGCATTATGTTATGTGGTAAAGTTCGAGCCTACATGAGTTAGGTAAAAAGGCAAGTCAAGTCAAGTATAAATAGAGTGCGGGAGGCACTCTATTTACTCACTCACTTCTCACACATGCTCTCAAGGAGGAGAGGCGCACTTATGGAGGAGGAGGATTGCTGCTAGGTTATGGCTATCTCTCTTGGTTGGTTGTATCATTGCTCTATCTATCTCTGAGGAAGTTATTGGGGTTTTTCACCTTTATGGTTTTCCCCAAGTAAATCTTTGTGTCTCTTGTGTGCTTATTGTCTCCATGATTGATATGCTGTAGATATGCTGTACATGTTGTTCTCTCAGTTAAGATCCTAGATCATATTGAAGTAAATTCAGAAAATTTAACATGGTATCAGAGCTAGCCTGAAAGAAGGCATGATATGGCATGTATGACACTTGTTGCACTTACGATGCTAGGGCTTGATATAGCAAAAACCAGTCATCGTAGAACTTTCACTATAAATCCGTTTTGGCGAAGTTTTCGGATCTGAAATTGTTACAGGACGAAGCTAAAATCTCCAGGTACCTTGTGTCCAAAGGACAACCTCTAATTCGTTGTACTTTGTGATTTATGATCTGTACAATATAGGGTTTCTGCCTCTTCCAGATCTGAGTCAAAATCAGGTGACCTTGGGAAAAAGGTCATAACTTGGGCTAGGAAGCTCCAAATGAAATTTCGTAAAAAGTGACAGGTAGTACACAGTCGTTACTATCTCAGAAAACTTTATCAGAGGCCGAAGTTGAACCAGTGATACGTGGAACGCCGTACAAGTTCGCTCTACTGTTTTATCCCATAAACAGGTCACGTTGCGACACTTGGCATAACTCTCTCTCAGAGAATCCAATTGAGGTCAGACCTATCAGGATGGAAAGGTAACAGGTCAGGCTATCTCAGGAAACTTTTTTCAGACCCTGTAGATCAAAAATGTTAGAGTTACACCAGAAACAATCAGGTACATATTTCTGTCAAAACAGAATTATTTTTTGGTACCTTCATTCATGGCTTCCGGAATTTAGGGCTTTGAAGAAAGTTGGAATTTTTGTAATCGGAGACCACGGCTGAATGCTACTCATCAAAATAAAAATTTAGAGACCAAAATCAGAATTTTTGGTTGGGAAGAAGGCCGGGCTTGATCAGACCCTAGTTCGGGACTTTGATCAGGAAAGTGGAAAATTAGGGCTTCTGTAAAAATGGGAATTTTTGAAATCTGAGACCACGGCTGGAAGCTCCTCAGAAAAATAGAAGCTTAGAGCTTTGGATCAAACCTTTTGATTGGGAAAAAGAGTGGGATTCATCAAACCCCAATTCAGGGTCACGTCCAGTGAATCCGGAAGTTTCAAAGGCAAAATTGAGGAGTGAAACTTTGCAGTTTTCAAATTATGAATATACCAATTTGATCAGCTCATCAAGGCGCATATTTCTATCCTTTCGGAAGTTTGAAATTCAAAGTTTGAATTTTTGGGGTTTCTCTGACAAACCCATATCCAGCTCCAGGTCCAGTTCTTGCACATCAAGTGGATTGGGTTAATCCTAGAAGAAGATGGATTGGTCACCTACATAGGTGAAGAAGTTCCTGTTTCAGAGGGAGATGAGGCTAAGGCCTTACATAAGAAGATTACAAGCGATCTCGACAGGTATGACTCATCGAGGTATGTTTTGATATTTGTCCATGATTAAGTTTATGGTATGTTTGTCTTCATGTTATTACAGTTAAGTACAATTTTGTTTTTAGATTTGTCGTATCACCTTAACAAAATTATGAATGCATGATAGAAGATATTCATTATTTAGGGTGTTGACACTTATGATTGTACTAATGCATTATGGTGTTGTATGAGGTTTATGTTGTCTACTAACATGAAAGGTACACCAAGAAAGACAAATCATGCTCCAGTTCAAGAACATATGATCATGGTGACATGAGGATAAAGACTCATCCATTGTCATGGATCTCATAGAAGATCCATTTATGAGGTATGTATAACTTGGTTTTATAATGGCTAACCATTGAGACATGCAGGTTACTAACACAAGTCATTGAAGAGAACCAAAAGACATTATACGGGTATGTTAGACATAACTAGCTAGCATGCCAATCCAGGTATGTTTTTCCTATATCAAGCTAGAATCCTACCTTGTGTTAGGATCTTATACTATTGTGTTGTTGATAATGATTATTCACAAAGAGTCATAGGTTTGAATAATCATGGTTGTATGCATATTATGTTTCTTACCATAATTGAAGATATGACTAACCAGAAGAATCATGAAGGTATAGCTTTTATGCATATTATATCTCTTATCTTGATTGATGATTCAACTAACCCGAAGAGTCATAGGTTTGAGTAATTACAGGTTTAGACATGTTATGTTTCTTATGATTTGACTAACCATAAGAATACTACATAAACCTTGAATGCTAATGCTTATTATTTCTGTTTGAAATGATCATGACTATACATGCTTGAGATTATTGTGTTTTAATAGTATACTAATGAATGTATGATTTTATATGAGTTCACAAGTATAACACAATCATGATACTAATAAGGATGCATAGGGACCAAGGATGAATATGAGTTCAAGAACAGGTAATTTAGGAAGCAAAGATCAAGAGGGAGCACACTCCAGTTGTTCCTGCAAGAAAGCAAAGGATCACACTTCAGTAGTTTCTGCAAGGATGCAGATATTCAGAGGGAGTTGACCATCTCTCTACATTCCACAATAGAAAGGTGTAGAAGAAGCTACTTCAGATTAGGACTCCAGCAGCTCCTGCAAGGAAGCAAAGACTCAGAGGGAGTCCACCCAACGAACAAACAAAGATAAGTATTTTAAATTATCATTTCTTGCATATTTGTTTGTTTAAATAATACTGTTCAATAATGTATACACTGATGTTCCTAGAATTAGGTTGTGTATTATGCATATTAGAATAGTTGCATTGATGAACAGTATACTACTAATATACATGGGTAAGTGGCCTATGGCACTGTACAACATTCCATTGCTACTGATCTAGAATGAAACCTCTTTGCTGACATGTTGGGAGTTGTGCACACTCTTAACAATGTTCTGGTAGAGATTGGAAGGTATCTAGAAAGTTATGGGATATGGATGAATGTTGTATTGAAGCATTGGCTAAGATAATTGCATGACTGTATGACATATTTCTTTATGTGTAAGAATTTGTTCTGAAAACTATGAGATGTTTTCTAATCATGCAATTTAACTTGTTGTGTAGGAAAGATCGTATGTCATCTCCTACAAAAGAAGAACTACAACATTTTGTTCCAGCAACAAAGATATCTATTGAAGATATTGAAGATATTGAAGTTCCCAGGATCTGGGATGAAGAAATGGAATGCCATGATCCGTCGATCATGAAGAATGATGTTTGGGATGTAGTCCCAAGATGTGAAGGAAAGTTTTTTTTTGACTTCCAAATGGAACTATCAGATCAAGCATGTTGCAGATGGCAGCATAGAGAAATATAAAAGTGATGAAATAGAAGATACACCAGATGGATTCAAGACAGCTTCCTTGAATGGTGTAGTTGAAGAAGAAGTGTATGTGGAGCAGCCACTTGGTTCTGAGACACATGATAGGAAATCATATATGTGCAGAACTTGGTATGGTGAAGATAGATTGATTGCCGACATGCAGCGGAAGCTTACTATTGAGTTCGAGATGAAGAACTTGGGGATGATGCACTATTTGTTTTTGGCATGGAGGTGTGGCAGAGTGCAGAAGGAATCTTCCTTGGATAAGGGAAGTATGCAGTAAAGATCTTGAAGAGGTTCGGGATGATGGATTGCAAGGCCATGGCCACACCTATGGCATCGAATCTGAAGCTTCTATGTGATGCTTCATCTGAGATGGTTGATGTCTCTATGTATCGTCAGATGATTGGGTCCTTTATGCACCTGACGAACATGAGACCAGACATTTGCTTTGCTGTGAACACATTGAGCCAGTTCCTGACAGATCCGAGGTAGTGTTCACCTGGTTGCTGTAAAGCATATTCTGAGGTACCTGAAGGGTACAGTGGATTATGGGCTCAGGTATGAGGCGAATCAAAAGTTTAACCTACAGGGTTATGTTGATTCAGATTGGTCTGGCAGTGCGGCAGATAGGAAGAGCACATCTGGGTGTTGCTTCAGTATGGGATCAGGTGTGATCTCTTGGTTTAGCAGGAAGCAGTCCTGCGTAGCATTGAGTACAGCTGAGGCAGAGTATGTTGCAGCCTGTTCAGCTAGTTGTGAGGCAGTATGGCTACGGAAGCTACTGTCTGAGTTATTTGATCTCCCGTTGGAGGCTACTGGTATCTTCTGTGATAACCAGAGTTGTGTGAAGCTGTCCGAGAACCCAGTGTTTCATGATAGAGATCAAATATCACTATATCAGGGATATGGTGTAGAGAGGAGTTGTGAAGCTCCTGTATGTTGCGACGGACGAGCAGATTGCAGATGTGCTGACGAAGCCACTAGCCAGAGTGAAGTACTTCAGAGAGAGGCTTGGCGTTCTTCAGATCGAGGACACTTCGAGGAAGAAGTGATGGACACACTTGCTGAAGCCATTCCAAGCATGTTGGAAGGAGGATCCTTCACATGGCTGTGGATGTAAGTGCTGGATAATGGGCATCAGGATGATGTTCTGGTTTCTGCTTGGATATGATCAGTTGGATCATTTATGTATGTGCGCATCATGTTGGATGTTGGATATGATTAGTTGGATCATTTATGTATGTATGCATCATGTTGGATGCTGGATATGATCAGTTGGATCATTTATGTATGTATGCATCATATTGGATGCTATATATGATCAGTTGGATCATTTATGTATGTATGCATCATGTTGGATGCTTGGACCATGTATCTGTATATGTATCAGGTGGATACATTGTATGATCAGGTGGATCATGTATGATGATATGTATCATGTATTTGTATCAGGTGGATACATTGATGATCAGGAGGATCATGTATGATGATATGTATCAGGTAGATACTTGGTATGCATCAGGTAGATGCATTGATGATCAGGTGGATCATGCAGCAGGATGTTGCAGTGATGATCAGGATGATCATGGATGGTGAGCTTCAGGATGTTGCTCCAGATGACATGCAGCAGGACGTTGCAGTGATGATGATCAGGACGATCATGAGTACATCAGGATGATGTATGGTGAGTATCAGGTTGATACTCTGTGGCCGTGGATCAGGTTGTGCAGATGAGCATGTCTGGGAGATCCTATAGGTCGGAGTTGTGTACCCGTAACATCCTGGGATGCTCTTTCGAGACATTGCTCTGGGAGGACATGTAATTTGTGCCCTGGGAGATCTCAGGTCGGAGTTGTGTACCCGTAACATCCTGAGATGCTCTTGCGAGGTTTTGTCCTATGGCATGTAATTTGGGCCCTGGGAGATTTCAGGTCGGAGTTGTGTACCCGTAACATCCTGAGATGCTCTTTCGAGGTTTTGCCATGACCACATGTAATAGCGCCCTGGGAGATTTCAGGTCGGAGTTGTGTACCCGTAACATCCTGAGATGCTCTTGCGAGGTTTTGTGGTGGACCACATGTAATTTGTGCCCTGGGAGATTTCAGGTCGGAGTTGTGTACCCGTAACATCCTGAGATGCTCTTTCGAGGTTTTGTGGTGGGGTCACATGTAATAGCGCCCTGGGAGATCCTACAGGTCGGAGTTGTGTACCCGTAACATCCTGGGATGCTCTTTCGAGGTTTTGTGAGGCACGTAATAATTCCTGAGGATTCCACAGTATGGCCAGTGATGACGAAGACCTGCAGGTGGTGGGCCTACATCCAGTATGAAAAAGGACTGGCTCTGTAGAACTTCCTATGACGAGTAGATTCAGAGATTGATTGAGATAGCAGCAGCAGTGACGATGATGATGACTCTATGACGATTATCCAGTGACGATGATCCAGAGAAGATGACTTGTGCTAGAAGAACTATGCTGAGAAATACCTTCCTAGTTAAGAGGGAGTGTTGATGTATATGTAACTTCGGAATGTATTTCACATATATGTATATTGTATTCCTATAGAGATGGTATTATTCCTCTATAAGGAAGTGTCGTCATTTATATTGTAAGTGTCGTAACTTATACTTGATGGGTTATTAGACCACCTTATTTGGGGTCGGCCCTGTATAAGTCATGTGGGTCAAAGGGTTATTACACCACCCTATTGGGGGTTGGCCATGTGGGTCAAAGGGTTATTAGACCACCCTATTGGGGGTCGGACCACTCAGCATTATGTTATGTGGTAAAGTTCGAGCCTACATGAGTTAGGTAAAAAGGCAAGTCAAGTCAAGTATAAATAGAGTGCGGGAGGCACTCTATTTACTCACTCACTTCTCACACATGCTCTCAAGGAGGAGAGGCGCACTTATGGAGGAGGAGGATTGCTGCTAGGTTATGGCTATCTCTCTTGGTTGGTTGTATCATTGCTCTATCTATCTCTGAGGAAGTTATTGGGGTTTTTCACCTTTATGGTTTTCCCCAAGTAAATCTTTGTGTCTCTTGTGTGCTTATTGTCTCCATGATTGATATGCTGTAGATATGTTGTACATGTTGTTCTCTCAGTTAAGATCCTAGATCATATTGAAGTAAATTCAGAAAATTTAACAAAAAGGAGGGGGATTCTAAGCCAGTGAGCTCAACCAAAAAGCTACAGGTTAATACGAACCATTACACCAAAACCTCGAGATGTTAGTGAAGGCCTCCCACCGGGATCTTAACATCCCACCACGCTCCACAATCTAGACTCTGGGATGGATGTGCGCCCATACGGTGGTGTCCCCTTTGAGCCGTACGAGCCTCGAGCGAACACTGCAATGCCAACGTTGCCACCCGCTCTGTGACTTGAACCTGGGTGGAGGCTCTGATACCAAATGATACGAACCATTACACCAAAACCTCGAGATGTTAGTGAAATCCGCCCACCAGGATATTAACACAGGCATCTCAAATGAACTCAATAGTCATGGCACCCACAATACCTACCTCACCCAACACAAGGAAGGTCCCCTTCTCTACTACATAGTTCCTTGGGCATCCCTTCCCTCTAGTGCTATTCAGGGTGGGCATAGAAAGGTCTAACTGCTAATTCCTTGAAATTTCAGCCTTCACTGGGTTTATCAAGAAAACCCAACCTCTGTTCAATCATTCACACTTGGATTTCTCACAATTATGTCATCAAATAACTCAATCCCGTCACTGGATTTATGGGCTATAAAAACTGGATTTTTCAATGGATTTTGGGGTATCTAATACTCTCAATTTATCCCCAAGGTTCATAACTATGGATTCCCCATTGGATTTTACTATCAATACCAAATTCTTGGTGTTTATGGCACTTCAAAACATGGGTTCTTGCAAAGTTGCGATTTTTTGTTTTTCTTACTACGGGGCATGTGTAATGGATGGAAATTGATGCTGGGATGTTCAAAAATGGAATGGGAATGAGTAAGAATGAAATCCTATGAGGTAGGGTGACTTTTGGTACAAGAGAAACAGATCCCATATCTGCCATATGAATTTCTGGGCTTCCCATGCTTCATTGAATCCATGGACTGATTTCTCAACAGCTTTCTTACAACTAAAATAAATGTCAGCAAGGAAAGTCAAAATGGGTTCACAAGATGACATTTGGTAGCCTATGGTTCAATCCCACATCCCCCTCACCACTCCCTAGTGGAATACACATGGCCTCTTCTCATTAGTTGCTTCCATAGCCATTTTTGGTATTTTATTGAAATATTAATATTTACATCAATTTACAACATCCCATGGCTTAATAGCACATGGATAACAAAATTTCAAATGCTTGTCCATTTTAAATAAAATACGAACATACACTAGCGGGGCCTTAGCCTTGATCTCCACGCTAGGAAACATACACCACATGTATACAATATTTACATTAAAAGCCAATATTTCCATAAGGGTCAAAATGGGGTATTACAACTACTATCACATTCCTTCATAGAGATTATTAATCCAGAATTATATTTATAATCATTCCTGCTCACAACACAAAAACTACTCACTTGATGTACAGGAAATGACTGATACACATAACTATCAAAAGACCATCATCCAAATACACATGCGAGAGACCAATTTTATGTGGTTCACTCAACTCTCTAGGCTACGTCCACCAAAGAATATCTCATTATATATTATTTACCAAAAGAGACGGTTACATGCCACAACACACTGGTTTCCATATTTATACTTTCCACTTGTAGCAGCCCCTCTCATCGAGAGCAATTTCAAGACATTTCAATGTTAGCATTAAAAACTATTGCAGGGATCTAGGAACTCGACAGAGTTCTTTCCAACGCTACTATCATTATCATTATCGAGATCTAAACTAAAAATATAAATTTACTGAGCTTACCTCCATAGGGATCTTCCATTAAAATAAAACCACAGGAAATCTTAAATCAGGGACTCAGCTCTTATGCTGTCCCACGCACTCTTTAACTCGATATGGAGCTATCCTTAAAGTGCAAAGGTACTAAAATAGAACTTCACAAAAGCAAGATACAGAGATTGATTTTAACATGATTTCTTGTCAACAAGGAGGATCCAGGGATCGCATCTCTCAACCCGAGCTATATAAAAAAATTACAAACTACTATCCGTTGACAAGTGTATAGGTCAAAACACTGGTCTCTGTCAAATAGAGTTTATATGCATAGATAGCCATTCCATTCAGAAAACTTAGTCAAACCATACAAATAATGCATAGTTTAAATAAAGCATAAACACCAAAATGCAGAGATCAATTCACCGATTGAAATCTCAATCACGCAATAACTATAATGCACGGCTTAGAACAAGACATAAATATCGTAATACAGACATTATGTAGAAATACGATTTGTCTATAAGGAAGAACATGCAAACAGTAGAACAATAAAATCCCTTTTAGATTTACGTTTTTCCCTAAATATCGAAATGCAATATGATACAGATGCACCCCAACGGAGATTAGCAATGCGATTTCACTGTAAGAGGATTATGCAACATGAATTGATTTAGATCCAATCTAGATTTTAACAGGAAGCTATGGTTTCTATACTTCTTACAAGGGTATACGCCATCTCATTCTGCAGTAATAAAGTTCAAAGATCCAGAATCGAGTCCTACCATTTCCATTGCAATATAAAGAATTAAACCCTGATCGACATTTTTCATTGTAGCAATAAATAAACAACTGTAAGGTCTTCACGGCCGTGCTTTACCACATTTTCAATAAACAACATTGATCTCACATTTCTATCCAGCAAAAATGAACCACAGAGATCCAACCTGAATAGTATTGTGTAGATCGCATCCATACAGCAACGGAAAGGCTAGGGTAGTGATCCATTCAAAGGATGGAATCGCTAGGATAAGGATTGATAACCTACTACTGAGATTGGGACTAGAACACCACCGTATACACACATTCATGCAGACAATTAAATCAAAGTAGGCATCTGTAAGATCTGATCACGCTAGCAGACTTACACAATACATAAATATACTTTCAACATTGGAAAGGTAAGCAAAGCAACCAAATTAGGATACTACTGGGTTATGGAAAATTGTAGCCTACCCACAATTACTATGCTGTCCACACAGTCCACACAATACGCATATATCATTTCACCAATAAAATAATATGCACATAAAATAGATGCAGGAAAAAAACTAATCACCCAGCGATCGGGCTCGGTTTATTAATATCCCTTCCCATCTCTTGGAGTATCCTTGCCGGATAACTCAGTGTATCTACAGGGAAGGTATATTAATAAACCGAAACCAACAAACTCTGAGATCGAGTTTCCTTGCCTTTCCCGTGGGTTTTCCCACATACGGTGCAACATCTAAAAAAAAACCCAACTCACCCGCGAATTATTGCAGGTAGAAAAACCCTTTTCCCTGTTCGTGCCTTTGCCTAATACTTCAATCCAATTATTACTATCATCAACTCTGTTCTTTTCAGAGTTTACTATGCCATCATTTCCTCCGGCATTGGTGGTCAATTGGTTATTTTAAATCACAAATGGCGCTCACCTAGTTGAGAAAGAGTGCCCTTGTAGGACTGACAACCCAGCTATCTGGCGCTCCAATTCAAAATAAGGAAAACGTTAGGTGGTCTTCACCACATTTCCCTTTCGATCTACCTGACTCATAACTCTTAGTTATTTTCTTAAAGAGTATTACTACATGCTTTGCAAGCATGATAATCGGAACAAGTATGTATTGCACTATAAAGTTTATTATAGCATATTAGTCTAAATGCCATAGTGTCCTCTTTTTCATTTTAAAAGTGACTATATGCACCATATGCTTCATATAAAAATACCCTTATGGATTGATTAATTTATAATCACCATATATCATGCATATCTCTCATTTGCATAATAAACATATAATTCTTATTTAGAGGATACTATTGTATCTATAAAAACTATTATATTGGTTTACCATATATATACTTATATATCTTACATATATGTATATACATAATTCCGTCCTTCTTACAATTATTCATTTAGCAGTATTTATTCCTTGTCCTTTAGTTCCCGTAAGTCACTTGTGTCCTTGCCAAGGATCAAATGATCTATTAGCCTATAAACTATCATTTAGGAAAAAATAGTATCCTCATACTTACTAGGATATCGTGGTGAGCAACAAACGTTCTCAACCTATGACGATATTACTTATTAATCTTAAGGTCTAATAAGTAATCGTTCTCCTTTCATCTATAAAGGGATATTTATGGGTATAAGATTTATATGTATATATATCTGTACATATATATATATATACACATTATATATACTTATATACATATGTACTATGCATTAATACTTTATTGCATAATATAACTCATAATGATAACTTATGAGGAAACCTAATCTTAGGTTATTTTCAATAAGTGAGGTGTGTTGGTATCCTTCTAGGTTTATCTTCCAAAACTTCTAAGTGACCTTTAACGAACACCCATTGTTAGCACTTAGTTTTTTGCAGCATGAGTGGCATTGTGTGAAGGATGGAAGTCTTGAAAATTCCCTGGGAAAAGCCTAAATTCTTTCTATTGTTCATGGCTAGGTGCTAAAGGCAAGAGGAAAGTTGATTTGGGATGCTAAATACAAGAAAAACCAAAGGAAACTATAGCATCCCCTCCTCTCATTCCAATGCAAGGAAAGAAACATGACTGACTTACCGGGTTTATTGATACTCTTAGCCCCATACATTACTCATTGATTCATAACAATTAAAATCTTCTTGTGTGCAGACTCATACTTAAAATAAACACAACGGAAATAAACATACTAGCAAGTACACAAACATTAATGCATCCTAATATATAACATAGGCATAAGATGAATCAACATCCAGGGATTTCAATTCCATTCCCAAGTTATGCACAGACTTCATATCAATTTTATTAAGACAATCATTTCATTTCATTAACATGGGCAATTAACATTCATAATTAACACACTGCAAAACACATAATGCATATAATGTAAATCACAGAGAACACTTATCTTGAAGATGAAGCTATCCAAACAACTGGCTATGTGAGAGCAACGTTCCACCCAACCATAGATCTTTGTCCAGCTTGTATTCTTTCAGTTGAGAGATCACCCCCGAGCTGGGTTGTGTATCCACTAAGGAAGAACTAGCTGGGCTCACTCGCAGCCATGATTTCCCTCAACAACTATGCTAAGCCAACACACAGTTGGGTTTATCAAGCATATGAAAGACAAAGGAGGACAATGCTAAGCCAATGAGCTCAACCATAGAGCTACAGGAATCTTAAATGAATTCAACAGTCAAGGCACCCACATTACCTACCACACCCAATACAAGGAAGGTACCCTTCTCTGCTGCATAGTCCCTCAGGCGTCTCTTCCCTCCAGTGCTCTTCAGGGTGGGCATAGAAAAGTCCAGCTACTAATCCTTGAGATTCTAGCCTTCACTAGGTTTATCAAGCAACCCCAACCTTTGCTCAGTCATTCACAATTGGATTTCTCACAATTCTATTCATCAAATAACTCAATCCCGTCACTGGTTTTCTAGGCTATAAAAACTGGGTTTTCCAATAGATTTTGGGGTATCTAATCCTCTCAAATTCGCCCCAAGGTTCATATCTATGGATCCCCCATTGGATTTTACTGTCCAATACCAATTCTGGGCATTTTTGGTTCTTCAAAACGTGGATTTTTGCAAAGTTGCGATTTCTGGTTTTTCTCACTGTTGGCAATTCGTTTTTTGAATGAAAAATGATGCTGGTAACTTCCACAATGGAATGGGGATGAGGAAGAAGCAACTCCCATGAGGTAGAGTGGCTTGTGGTCCGAGAAAACATAGCCCATACTCTGCCATACGAATTTCTTGGCTACCCATGAACCATTGAAGCCATGGACTGAAATATTCAACAACTTTCTTACACATAATTAAATGTCAACAAAGGGAGTCAAATGGGTTCTCAAGATGACATTTGGCAGGGTATGGTTCATCCGCACAATCCCCTCACCAATCCCTAGTGGATCACATGGCCCCTTCTCATTGGTTGCTTCCATAGCCAGTTTTGGTATTTTATTGCAATATTAATATTTACATCAATTTACAATATTCCATGGCTTAATAGCACCTGGGTATCAAAATATCAAATACTTGCTTGTTTTAAATAAAATCTGAACATACACTAGCAGGGCCTTGGCCTTGAGCTCCACGCTAAGGAAACATACAACGCATGTATACAATATTTACATTGAAAGCCAATATTTCACAAGGGTCAAAATTGGGGTATTACAGAAACCCAAAGGAAACATAATTAAAATGACCAAAAACAAGGAGTAAAAATGACCCCGAGACTATAGCCCGAGAGTAAAAATTGAATTTACTAAGGAGTGGGCTAGTTTTCACCGTTGATTAGATGTGCAGAGCAGATCAAGGGTTCTCATTGTTTGTCGCATGGCAGAGTTGCACGGGAGAACAAGAGAGATAGGTGGTCACGATGAGGATTACCGCTGGACAGGTGGAGGATGGAGAGCGCATTGCATGCGGGTTAAGTGGTTAGTAAAACCACCTTGAAGGTGCGCGACACCGCTTTAGCGGGACAGGGAACCAAAGATCAACTGTTGAGATCCGTGATCGAAAATCTGACTAGTCGGGACCGCAGTTGATATCCTCCAGGTGGGTCTCTGAGATTGATGGTTCGGGTTGTAAAGAAGGGTAAAAAATCAATGGCGATGGGGGTTGAAGCTATGCTGGAGATAAAGTAGTGTGGCACCCACTAGCGGGAAGGTTGGGAGAGTTAAGTGTGTTGCTAATCTCCATCATGGATGGAAATCAGAAGAAGATCAAGGGGCCTAGAGGATTTATGCGTCGGGAAGATGCGTGGTGGATATGAGAGATGCTGGTCGCGATGAACGAAACGGCCCGACAGGTGTCAAAGACAGGTTTCGTCATGAGGAGGTTGGGCAGTAATGAAAATCGGTTTAGAGGAACATGATACCACCTCCATGGACACATGGTGTCCAGTGAACAGTGCATATTAGAACATAATGGGATTAGATCTGACGGCAAAGATCAACGTGGTAAAGATCAATGGACGAGATAGACAGACAGCTGGCAAAGAAGAGAAAAGTTTCAAGGGAAGGAGGTTATGTATATAAAGGCGCATGTACAGAGTTGACATTTGGGTCTTGGGATCTATCGGGGTGGGAAGCCTCTGGGCATGTGGAAGATGAAGAAAGCGACAGGAGAAGTCATTCTTAGGGTTTCCGTATCATGTCCCCTCCCCAGTGACCATGGTCACATCTTGGCTCCTCCCATCCCTAGGGGTTTAGGTGATTAATTAATTATGAATTTAATTCATGGGGATATTTTTGTGGCAAATACACGTTAAGAGAATAGTTAATTATTAAGTTATTTAATTAATTATGGAAGCTGGAATTAATGTTGAGAGGTATTTTGGTATTTTTTATATTTAAATGCTAATAAATGTTGCCAAGTTGGATAATGAAGGCTAGGAGGGTGATTTGGTGGCAAGTGGATAACCTTTCCCAAGTGGAGAATATTTCAGAAAGGAAATAAAGTCAGAATTGAAATAGAAACTGACAAAAGCTGGAAAAAGTTGGCAAAAGAAGAAAAGTAGAAAGTAAAAGAAATAGAAAGCATCAAGGAAAGCATTCAGAAAGGAATTAGCAACATCCAGAAAAGTAGCTAAGGCGCACTCGCCAATTCTGACTGAAGGAGATTGAGGAAAGAAAGTGGAGAAATCTCAGAAGTTGCCAATTTCAGAGAGAGTATGGCCTACCTCACCCACACATGTGGTATCGCTTGCCAAGCAAGCTATCTCATCTATTTAAGCATGATTCTAACTTCATTCAAGAACTTTTGTCATTTTTAATTTTGGTTTGAGAGCTCTGAGCCTCTCTAGTTGAGTGATGTGCCTCAACTGTTCCTCTTGGGTGATGTTCCCCAAGGTCCTTTAGTTTTCCAGAGAGTGTTATGCAGTTCCATAACATATACTCGAAGCCATTATCAACTATTTTCATCCATCATTGAAGATTTAAAGTCAAAAGAAGAGCAAATTTCACAGATAGTGAAACTACAACTAGTTTTAGTGAAGATTCTCCTGTTGAAGAAGTTTGAGCTAGTGAATGCGCCCAAGACTTGGTGGAGAGATGGTTCAGCCATTTTTTCAGACATTATAAGAGCCACATATAAAAAATCAGCTTCAGAACTGAACTATCCTTCTCTTCTATCTCATTCTCTCAACCACGGCTAGATTTGGAAGTGTTTCCTCTACTAGAAGAAGAAGACAAGTGAAGGACTCCATATTCTTTCTCAGAGATCCATTTTTCATCTCATACTCTGTTCCATACCTGTATATAATCACCATGTACTTTCAGATCAGATATTTAATCATTTCATATCTCACACAGTCCATCCTGGGCTTTATGTGAGGATTTCCTAGTCATTGTGATAATGTTCTACTAAAGGATCATTAAATGGACACAAGCTTGGTTCAGTGAGGTATTTTTCAACTTGCTTCTGTCATATATATTATATCAGAACCATATAACACTTTAGAATAGAGAATTACATTTAATGAAGGTCATTTAATAATCCGGAATGGAAAACTAGCTCATTGAGCATTGTTTTATGACTAGTTTTACTGAAATGACTGCCAAATCTATTCTAAGAGTCATTTTTGCTTTCTGTAAGTTGTAGGTGGTCAATGATACAGTATAATATCCATATCAATCATTAATTTGAGAATTTGGAAGCATTTAACCTTTGTTTGTAATGTTTGGAAAATTCCTAGATGAGTAATCCCAGAGTGGCTTAAGAATCCCAAATTACTCCTGCATATTCCAAATATTTTTGAATGCTTCCTAGTGAATCCATTGAAATTATTGGAACCTCAATGACCCACCCAGTCTAGTAAGCATATGCTGGTGCACCCAGGAAGCTTTGCGGTAGGCTTCAGCGGTAGCTGTTGTCGGACACATAAATGCCCCAGTGCTTTGTGCTTAGGACTCTTCCTCTAATATGATTTTATACTACTGCACACATCTCATATAAATTCCAGAATTGAATTTTCATCTTACCAAACTCAGTTTCAAGTCTCCTTACCCATCACTGACTTCCTACTCTGTTTGGTGAATTGATTAAAAATGGACAAGTAAATTTTATTTAAAATTCTGAACTTGAGTTAATATCTGGGTTAAATATTTCCTAGGATATTACAGTGGTATCAGAGCATGTTCCTCTGAACCTACTCTCATTTTGTGCTATGAGTCCTAAAAGAATACCAATCCCCAAAGGAAAGAGCCCCAAAGATCCATTTGTAGAAGAGGAGGTGGAATCCACTGGAGGAAAATTACAAGGGGGGAATAACATGGCTGGCAATGATGACAAGGATAAGGAAGAATTCCGATTTTTTGTGCAGAGTATGTTAAAAGGGCTGCATGACATATTCCATAACATCATCCAGTCTGGGAAAGAGACTAGAGAATTTTTGGCCAAACAGATAGGATAGAAAGAAATAAAAGGGAGTTGCAGTGGTTCTCAGAATGGAGAGAGGAAGATCACTGGTGGAATGATCTCTTCTAGGACTCGTCCCCATAATAGACCCAATGAATTTAAAGATGAGTCTAAAGAGCAGCCCCGATAGACCATGCCAAAATTCCTTGATGAACATAGGGAGGAACAACCTAGGACACATATTGAATCTGTCAATGCATGGGAAGATCGGTATGTAGAATACCAAACTCTGAGTGAAGAGTGCAGAAGGGCTCTGCCATTCAAAGATTTCTGTGAAGCACAATATAGAAAGTAGCCACAGAGTGGGCATAGGCATTCAACATATAATTGTGAATTGAGAAATGTTGTTGGTAAGGTTCAGCTACCTTTCTTTGATGGGTCAGCAAAATGCACTACTAACTCATGGGTGCAGAAGATGGACACATATTTTCAGCTGAATCCAATGGCTGAAAGGGATGCCATCAGAATGGCAACTTTGCATCTGCAAGAGGAAGCTAATGACTAGTTCTTCCATGGCATGAAGACTTTAGTCCATGACCAAGTGTCCTCATATGTAGAATTTACTAGAAGATTGATGGAGAGATTTGACAGAAGGGATCCTAAAATTGCATTATGGGAACTAGCACATGTTAAGCAGATCGGGACCCTGGAAGCTTATATTTCTGATTTTCAGAAGTTGGCAGTAATGGTTAGTGATATATTTGAGGCTCGACTGATTCTATTGTTCACAAAAGGATTAGAAGAACCCTTAAAAGGGCTAGTTAAAGCCTACTGACCAGCAACTCTCCAAGAAGCACTAAGTAGAACTAGAGATTTGCAAGATGCAATTCCAAGGACTAAATATCCACCAAGATTTAGTGCACCTATTAAAAATCAGAACCAAAGGCCACCATTCAGAAGTGTGGCTGCACCAAATAGAAAGGATTATTCATTCCAAGATCGGGATAAGTTAGGGAAGAAAAAGCTTTGTTTTTCCTGCCAAGAACCTTGGGTTCCTGGGCACAAATGTGCCAAGGGTAAGTCTCATTACATAGAATTTTTTTTCTGAAAGTGATGAGGAATAAATTGGTGCTGAAGTTAGAGAATAACTAGCAGAAGAAGTGTATGACACAACAGAAGAAGAAGAAGCCTCATAGCCAGAAGGAAAAATTGTTGTTTTAAGTGGGGTCCCTCGCTACCAAACTATGAGATTCAAAGGAGTGGTAGAAGGGCAGAAAGTTTCAATATTGGTGGATGAGGGTTCCACACATAACTTTATAGATGTAGCCATGGTGGAGAGAAGGAAACTCAAATCATAAAAATTTGGGGCTTTCACAGTCATTATACCAGGAAAGAACAACACCATGCAGTGTAACCGGTGGATTCCCAAGCTGCAACTAACTATGGGAGACCATACTGCGACTGACAGTTTTTATATTTTTGATGTAGCTGATACTAATGCTGTTTTGGGAGTACAATGGTTGTTTTCCATTGGTGAACATGTATTAAATTACTAGATTCCTCAAATGTGCTTAAAAAACACTGAAGGGAAACAAGTGTTTTTGAGGGGTGTTAACACCCACCCAAAACAAATCATTTATGCACACAGTATGAGGTCTATTCTGAGGCATGGTGACATAGAGTGGGTTACAGAATGCTTTATCAGTACCAAAGGGACCACCATTGATGCACGGGGGGTTCACTAGCGAGGCAATATCATATCACGTCCATTCATATTGGGGGTTTGAATTCTCTTAAAAATATCAAAAATATATTGTCTCATATTAAGGGGTCAAGGGGGGGTTTTAAATTTGACATAGTGATATAAATATTGGGGGTTATTTTATTCGGGTGGGTTTAGGAATAACCTCCAAATCGTGGGATGGATTCATACCTCTAAATCATGGGCTCAATTCATACCCACCTAAAACATAAGGACCCTCCATTTTTATTTGATATTGCTTATGATCCTAAGTTTTGCATAAATTTGATAATAGTGTACCAATGATAATATCAATGGAAGTCTACTTGGATTACTGGCCTTGAGAAATCCTCATTTAATAACTTATTTAGGCTTGGTTTGAATTCATGCTATATTGGTTTTCATCTATAAGTTAAGAGATGTACGTAATTGAGATTTTTGGAGTTGAACAATTATATTGTATTTTTTGTAGGTATTCGAGAAAAAGATCTAACTCTTCATTTTTTAGGTTGGGGTTTAGGTTGGTATTGAGATTCAATCAAACCTTTATCCATGACAGCCAAGAAAAGTGAGATCAATATTTCTTGGCTCATTGGAACCAAGAAAAGTTAGATCAATCTTTCTTGACTAAATATTTCTTTCAAATTTTGTATTCTTCTTTAACATTTTCACATTGCTAGTTAGGAATGGTTGTTAGATTGAGTTATATTTGGCACATTCATAATTGTAATTTCAATTCTTATATTCAAGGAATCATCTTAGTATTGTGTTGGAATTGACATGAACATAGGTGAAAATCTAAACCCTTATTTACATACCCTATGTGTTATCGTTACCATGAAATGGTATCGTATAAGTTTCACCATCTATGTATCTTTATAACTATTGCATGCTTGAAACCTAACAATGGATATTCTCCCCTCTCCTGTAAAGATAAAAGAAAATAGATATAACCCAAGAAAAGGTAACTAAATGTTGTTAAAGTGGACGAAATTCATTGCATCTTGTGAATGACCCAAATCCAGGATATGCACATGATAATATGGTGTTATTGGAAAGTAAGATAAATTTTTCTATGTTTATTTGGGTTCAAACATCAATGATGTTTGTTTTGATAGGAAGGTATGGGAGTCCATCCACTAAAGGGTTTCAATTTTTCAATTTTATAGAGTTTAATTTATTAAGCTTATATAAAGCATGAGCTCTCTATGGCTATACTTATATTTACATGATATAAAATTGGTATATTGGCAAGCTGTGGTGTGAAACATTTGCAATTCTCATATTTTCTTAGTATTGCACTAACAATTGGACTATCATCCTTTTAAATTCTTTGTTATGTTGATATCTTGACCGGGTTTCCTTTAATGCATTTTTCCTTCACCAGTACTATTTCGTTGGGTCTTCCACTATCTAAAGCTACAAATTGATCAATCACCCCTGCAATTATGGTGGTATCATTATTAGCATTATATTGTTATTTTATTATCATAATGTTTGCTTATACTTCTATGTGTTAGGGCTCCTATTTGTTACAACTTCATAATATGATATAAAGGGGGTATTAAAAATGGGTTGATAAAAATGGATACATACAATATTTGGTGAAACTAGGGGTTTTATTAATTGGAAATGCATATTGGGAGGGGGGTTCAACAATAAAATTTTAGGAGGAATTTTCCAATATTGATTGAAATTAGGGATATTGTTTAATATCATGCGAACGATCGTGATATGTAACAAGTTCACTGAGTGAACCCCCCGTGCATTGATGTGTCACAACATCCAGAGGATATCCAAAGATTACTCCAAAAACACAAAAGGGTGTTTGAAGATCTGCCACATGGAAGGCCTCCTGATAGGGTTACTGAACATTGGATAGAGCTGCAATCGGGTACATTCCTTATAAAAATACACCCCTATAAAAATCCTAAGATATTCAAGGAGGAAATAGAGAAAACTATAAAGGATCTGCTTGAGATGGGCTTCATTAGGCCAAGTTCCAGCCCCTTTGCTTCATCAGTAGTTTTGGTCAAAACGAAAGATGGTACAATGCAGATGTGCATTGACTACAGAGCTTTAAATAAGAAAACCATTAAGAATAGATATCTTATCCCAAGGATAGATGAACTGATGGATGAACTACATGGAGCCAAGTATTTCTCAAAAATAGACCTCCGTTCTGGTTACCATCAAATCAAAATGAGAAGTGAGGATATTCAGAAAACTGCCTTCCGGTGCCATTTTTGGCACTTTGAATTTTTGGTCATGCCTTTTGTTTTGACAAATGCACCTGCAACATTTCAGTCATGTATGAACAGAATATTCAACAAACAACTCCGTAAGTTTGTACTTGTGTTTTTTGATGACATTCTTATTTATAGTAAAACTTGGGAGGAACATTTGTAGCATTTGGATAGTGTTCTAACCCTTCTTGCAAAATAGTCCTTCTTTGCTAAACTGTCCAAGTGTGAGTTTGGTATGAAGGAGATGCTCTATCTTAGACACATCATTGGGTAGGAGGGAGTTAAGGTACACATGTAAAAGATTCAGGCCATTCTTGATTATCCCATTCAAAAAAATATAACAGCTCTACAAGGATTCATTGGCCTATGTACATACTATAGGAAAATTGTGAAGGGATTCTCCAAACTCACTTCTCCCTTAACTAACCTTACCAATAAGGGATCCTTTTGCTGGAATGAGGAGGCTGAAAAAGCTTTCAGCAGAATGAAAGAAGTGATGAGCAGCTGTCCGGTACTGGCACTTCCCGATTTCAGCCAACCATTTATTCTGGAATCTGATGCCTCTGGTGAAGGCATAGGAGCAGTTTTAATGCAGGACAGACACCCCATTGCTTATGAGAGCAGGAAATTGCAGCCACATGAAAAGTTGTATTCCATCTATGATAAAGAGATGTTAGCTATCATGCATGCACTAATGAAATTCAGGAAATATTTGGTGGGAGAAAAATTTATAGTCAAGACTGACCACAATAGCTTGAAACATTTCTTGACTCAAAAGGAGCTGAATGACAGGAAGCATAAATGGGTAAGCAAAATCCAGTCATATGATTGTGATATTGAATACAAGAAGGGTAAGCTAAATGTAGTGGCTGATGCTTTATCTAGAAAACTTGCTTTGTCAACAATGCAAACTCTTGCTGATTGGAAGGATCAATTAATTAGTAAATATTCAAAAAACTAGTTTGCATGTGAAATTTTGGATAGGTTGATTCAGGATGACTCATACCAAGTTGTCAATGGTGTAATTTATTATAAGAACATAATTTTTCTGATTCCTAAATCCAAACTAAAAGAACAGATTTTGATGGCTACCCACAATGCACCTATAGCAGGCCATCCAGGATTTTTTAAAACTTACTGAAAGGTAAGAGAGAGGTTCACTTGGAAGGGCCCCAAGGAAGATGTTTTGAAGCATGTGAAGGAGTGTACTGCATGTCAGCAGAAGAAGGTAGAACACACTCATCCTGCTGGACTCCTTCAACCATTTCCCATTCCCGAACAGAAATGGGAAAGCATATCCATGGACTTCATCACTGGTTTACCGAAATCCCAAGGTAAGGACTGTATTTTTGTAGTAGTTGACAGGTTAACTAAATATGCTCACTTCTTTCCTGTCACTTCTACCATTTCTGCCAATCAAGTTGCTGCACTTTTTTTTAAGGATATGTTTAGATTGCATGGGCTACCCAAAGTTATAATCAGTGACAGGGATAGCAAGTTTACGAGTGCCTTTTGGCAGTCTTTGTTCAAATTAGTGAAAACCAGTTTAAATCTCAGCACAAGTTATCACCCCTAGACAGATGAGAAAACAGAGAGAGTTAATCAATGGCTGGAAGGTTATCTCAGAAATTATGTCATGGGACAGCAAAAAGCATGGGTCAACTGGCTGCACTTGGGTGAGTTCTGTTACAACACCACATTCCACATGTCCATTGGGATGACTCCATTCAAAGCCTTATATGGGTATGAGTCTTCTACTTTTGCAGATTTGGTCTTTGGAAATTGTAGGGCTCAGAAGGCTAAGGATTGGATACAAGAAAGCCAAGATATCCTTAAAGCACTGAAAGAAAATTTGCAGGTTGCACAAAATCAGCAGAAAATCAATGTAGATAAGAATATAACTAACCGGACCTTCCAAGAAGGGGATTTGGTTTATCTAAGGTTCCAGCCATATAGACAAACTACTCTTAAGACCAAGGGAGCTGAAAAGTTATTTCCAGGGTTCTATGGACCCTATCAAATAATCAAAAAAGTGGGTGAAGTAGCATATGAATTGGACCTGCTAGCTCAGAGCAAAATCCACAATGTCTTCCATGTGTCCTGTTTAAAGAAAGCAGTTGGCCAACAAGTGAAGGTTTCAGAAATTTTGCCTCCACTTGATGATGAAGGGCACCTGGTCTTAGAACCGAAAGAAATTTTGTAGGAAAGAGAGAGGAGGTTGAGGATCAGAGTCATCAAGAAATATCTGGTACAGTGGAAAGGTCTGCCTAGTGAGGATGCCACTTGGGAGGATGAGAAGGTTCTACAGCATCTTGGTTTGAAACTGCTTGAGGAAAAGTAGTCTTGGGAAGGGAGGAATATCATGTCCCCTCCCTAGTGACCATGGTCACATCTTGGCTCCTCCCATCCCTAGGGGGTCTAGGTGATTAATTAATTATGAATTTAATTCATGGGGATATTTTTGAGGCAAATACACCTTAGGAGAATAATTAATTATTAAGTTATTTAATTAATTATGGAAGCTGGAATTAATGTTGAGAGGTATTTTGGTATTTTTTATATTTAAAGGCTAATAAATGTTTCCAAGTTGGATAATGAAGGCTAGGAGGGCGAATTGGTGACAAGTCGATAACCCTTCCCAAGTGGAGAATGTTTCAGAAAGGAAAGGAAGTTAGAATGGAAATAGAAACTGACAAAATCTGGAAAAAGTTGGAAAAAGCAAAAAATTAGAAAGTAAAAGAAATATAAAGCATTAGGAAAAGCATTCAGAAAGGAATTAGCAACATCCAGAAAAGTAGCTAAGGCGCACTTGCCAATTCTGACTGAAGGAGATTGAGGAAGGAAAGTGGAGAAAGCTCAGAACTTGCCAATTTCAGAGAGAGTGCACCCTAAATCACCCACACGTGTGGTTTGGATTGCCAAGAAAGCTATATAATCTATTTAAGCATGATTCTAACTTCATTCAAGAACTTTTGTCATTTGTAATTTTGGTTTGAGAGCTCTGAGCCTCTCTAGTTGAGTGATGTGCCTCAACTGTTCCTCTTGGGTGATGTGCCCCAAGGCCCTTTAGTTTTCCAGAGAGTGTTATGCAGGTCAAGAACATGTACTGGAAGCCATTATCATCTATTTTCATCCATTATTGAAGATTTAAAGTTAGAAGAAGAGTGGATCCTGCAGATAGTGAAACTACAGCTAGTTTTAGTGAAGATTCTCCTGTTGAAGAAGTTTGAGCTAGTGAATGCGCCCAAGACTTGGTGGAGAGATGGTTCAACAATTTTTGCAGACATTAGAAGAGCCACATATCAGAAATCAGCTTCAAAACTGAACTATCCTTCTCTTCTATTTCATTGTCTCAGCCATGGCTAGATTTGGAGGTGTTTCCTCTGCTAGAAGAAGCAGACAAGTGAAGGACTCCATATTCTTTCTCAGAGATCCAGTTTTCAGCTCATACTCTGTTCCAAACCTGTAGATGATCACATGTACTTTCAAATCAGATATCTAATCATTTCATATCTCACACAGTCCATCCTCGGCTCTATGTGAGGATTTCCTAGTCATTGTGATACTGTTCTACTGAAGGATCATTAAATGGACACAAGCTTGGTACAGTGAGGTATATTTCGACTTACTGCTTTCATATATATTATATTAGAACCATATAACACCTCAGAATAGAGTATTAGATTTAATGAAGATAATTTAATAATCCGCAATGGAAGACTAGCTCATTGAGCATTGTTTTATGACTAGTTTTACTGAAATGACTGCCAAATCTATTCTAAGAGACATTTTTACTTTATACAAGTTCTGGGTGGTCAATGATATAGTATAATATCCATATCAATCATTAATTTCAGAATTTGAAAGCATTTAACCTTTTCTTGTAAAGTTTGGAAAATCCTAGCTCAACAATCCCGTAGTGGCTTAAGACTCCCAAATTACTCCTACATATTCCAAATATTTTTGAATGCTTCCCAGTCAATCCATTGAAATTATTTGACTTTCATAACTCATCCTTGGACCCTCAATGACCCACCCAGTCTAGTAAGCATATGCTGGTGTGCCCAGTAAGCTTTGCGGTAGGCTTCAACGATAGCTGTTGTCCGAAAAATAAATGGCCCCAGTGCTTTGTGCTTAGGACTCTCCATCTGATTTGATTTGATGTTGATGCACACATCTCATATAAATTTCAGAATTGAATGTTCATCTTACCAAACTCAGTTTCAAGTCTCCTTACCTGTCACTGATTTCCTGCTCTGTTCGGTGAATTGATTAAAAATGGACAAGTAAATTTTATTTAAAATTCTTAACTTGAGTTAATATATGGGTTAAATATTTCCTAGGATAATACATTCCCAGGGATAGGTAGGGCTTCATGGCCTCCGTTTTCTACAAATCTAATCCCGATTATGACAAAGAATGGATGAAGAACCAGTGGGGTTTGGATACATATGATACAGGGTCTCTACTGTCGGTGCCTAGAATTAAGAATAAATTGGAGGGTTCGAACGTTTGTAGAGTAGCTCAGCTATTTACCAAGCAAAGACCTCGACGGTTAGAAGTTTCATGGAGTTCATGCATCCCAAATTCCTGATTCCAAGGGTTTGTTCTGAGGAAGTTTGTCATCGTTGCATAAGGGCCTAGTTTTCTCCTTGGGAACCACCAGACCTTTTCGGCCCCCTATATTAAACTCAGGATAGAAGGCTAAAGATGCCCACCATCAAATTAGTACGTGCGATTGGATGTTGCAAAGTTGGAGGCACTATAAGTGTTGACATGCCATTAAGCAGGCGGGCAGGTTACAGTTTGGCCCACGACGGAGGAGGTGGATCGATGGATTAAAGTGCACCTCTACTGCCGCCAAAATGATTGCAAATACAATGGAGGCCATCTGAGCGTCATCATATAATCCATTGTCTATCTGGAGATCTTTTCCAAGCGTGTTTCATGTCAGCTCGAGCCTTGGGCATCATTATTACTCGACTAGGAGGCTGAGACAAGTCATCATGGAAAATTTGACTACACATAGCTGTTGTTATAATCACAGAGGTTATGGATATGGTCCTTACGTCCCCTGCTCGAAATCAGTATACAAAGAAGGTGGTGCACCTGGAAGCTCGGGCATCTTTCAGTTGGATTTGGATCATGGAGAAGGAGCAGGAATCCAGAGTGGTTTTTATGCTAGAACAGGCATGGTCTGAGGTGGAGGAAGAACATGCTCCTTCATCTCCTGTGGTATTTGACCACATGGAATCTAGGTCCGCTAGTGAAGATGAAGATCCTGAAGGGAAACAAGTGTCCAAAAGAGTCCGACGTCGAGGAAAGAAGGATCCTTCTGAAGAGGAGCAAGATATCCAGTAGGACATGGAGATTCTCAAGGATTTCATGATCTCCACTGAGGAAGCAACACCCCCCCTCCAGCAGACGAGTCGCAGGCAGACATCTCTTTGAAATTAGAGGAATTCTTCGATTTGCAAGGCCAATTGAAGACTCAAGAATAAGGTGGCGCCCTACTCATGGTATTTCCGTTTCCCGTCTTAGTCAGTCGGTTTTGAACTTGACATGTATGTAATATTCCCAATTTTGGGGCTGTCAAGGTGGTAGCATAATTTTGTTTGTTTCCTAAGGACCAATGCAAGGCTAAGAGCCTATAAAAGTCTTGTAATAGAAGAACTAAAGGTTGGAAAATCATTCGGCTAAGGCCTCAGGGGCGAGACCGGTTTTGAGACCTTCATATTAATACAATGTGTAGTGCCTCTGGTAGACTATTTTGCATAGATTACTGTGTCGCTCTAACTTGTAGTCTGTCTTTTCTCTCTTCTCTATGTGCTCGTACTTCCGGTTATGCATTTGCATTATGTTTTTCATTTCATGTCTGAGATTAGTGTATAATAGATTAGAATTCTTGGAAACAAGCTCTGGTTATTATCTTAGGTATTCACTCAATATTTCTACTAAAGTTGATATCGAATTCATCTTTGCTGGATGATCATATCAATGGTTTGTTCTTATTTTCTTCTTTTACCCCCAGAAAATAGCATTACAATGGCAAGAGGATGGCTACCTTGCCTCTGTTAGAGTGGTTCATACTACTGCACTTTTATTTGATTTATGTGTAACGCCTTGACTCCATTGCCCAATGTTTTTTCCTTGTGATTATCCCTCCAACATTTTCACACAGTTTGTCCCACCATAAATCTGACCTTCTGTGTATGATTTGAATGTATACCTTGAGTAACGAAGGCTGGTTCGTTTTCTCAATGCTGACAACTTTGATTGTTTCCAGTCTTTTACGTATATAGAGAGAGCCCTCTATGTTTGTGTTGGGCCAGTAACGCAAGCTAAAGTGGTTAGTGATTACCTTGATTCTACCTCTCCGCGACCTTGGGGTATGTTTTGGGTGTTAACAAATTGGCATCGCTGCCTGGGAACGATTGTCTTAACATCCCTGGGAGAACGACAAAGTTTCAGATCTGATTGTTGATGGTGGATAGCATTCAGACATCACAAGGGTTGCATATCATCCACCTGGCGACTCCACTCATTATTCAAGTTCAATATGCAGACTCCACTAGAGAAGGAGCTCAGCCACCTAAGACATGGAAGAATTAAGGCCCAGGTATCAGAGTATCGATCCGTTCAAAGAGGTCCTATTCTAATGTGTTGGTATCCTTTTGACATTATGTATATATATATATATAAATTGTCTCACCGAAGAGCTCTAGGTCATGAGAGAGCCTCCTTTGTATATCCTTCACTTGAATTCGAAAATGTACATTCCCTTTTCACCCCTAGAGTTGATCCCGTCTTCTCCTTTGAACCATGTATAAACCATAACTGGTCTTATGAATTCTCCGAGAGTAAGGCCAATGATGTTCCCCCCGCACGTACTCCTTTCCCTTCCTGAGCCCACTTGAGATACATCCCTTTAAAGCTAGCCCCTGTTCTTCATGAGTACATTCCCTTTTCACCCCTAGAGTTGATCCCGTCTTCTCCTTTGAACCATGTATAAACCATAACTGGTCTTATGAATTCTCCGAGAGTAAGGCCAATGATGTTCCCCCCGCACGTACTCCTTTCCCT
Source organism: Larix kaempferi (assembly GCA_027924585.1). Taxonomy (NCBI): domain Eukaryota; kingdom Viridiplantae; phylum Streptophyta; class Pinopsida; order Pinales; family Pinaceae; genus Larix; species Larix kaempferi. The sequence continues at coordinate 22,777,124 of BSBM01000767.1, read as the reverse complement.
TCCTGAGCCCACTTGAGATACATCCCTTTAAAGCTAGCCCCTGTTCTTCATGAATTTCCTCTAGACTACCATAAATACCTCCCTGTCTTTGATGGAGAATCCGAGATTCTTATGGCTGAGAGACATCTTCGAGGTTTTGAACATTTTCTAGACCTCTTTGAAGTAGAACATGATGATGTGTGTATGAGGGATTTTTCCAAATCCCTTCAAGGAGATGTGAAGAGATGGTTTAACCACTTGCAGCCTAAGTCTATTGGTACCTGGGGAGAGTTGTATGATGCCTTTCTGGGGTTTTGGGGCAAAAGAAGGCGATGGGACCTTGTTCTTTCAGAGTTTTACTCTATGAGAAGGCAAGAAGATGAAACCATGTCTAGATTTAACAGGAGGTTTTCAAGCTTCTATTATGACATGCCAAAAGAAATTTAGCCCCTAGAGAATGCTGCTAAATTGCACTATGCATATGTTTCTCCTCCTAATTTATATTTCCATCTTTTGGAGAGACGGTCTCTTAATTTGCAGCTTATGTTCATTAATGCATTAGAGGTTGAAGACAATCTTAGGATGTCTAGGAAGTTATCAAACCAAGATAACGATGAAAGGATTCAAGAAGAAATAAGGTTCTAAGAGAGACATGGACAAAGGGAACTTGCCTTACAGTCCAATCTTTCCCAGAATGAGCAGCAAATTGATCGACCCAGTGATGTGCAAGAAGAAGGTAATTCCAGTTTGTTTTATGTAAATTGCAATCAGTCTGCTGAAGCTTCTGTTGCTGAAGGTCCTAATGAAGGTTTTGGTCCACCTAAGTTTAACGAATATGAAAAGGATATTTTGGGGAACTTCATAAGATTTTTTGAAGAAGAGGATAAAGATGAACCTTCATGCAGTCAGTTTCACCAGTTGGGAGGACCAGCCAAAGAAGGGAACCCGGTGACAAGTCCTGAATCCACCATTGAGACCCATCAGAATATTTAGCCCGAAGGTGGTGAAACCCCTTTCCCTAAAGCAGAATCATTCGCTAGGATAAGGGAAATCCTTAAAACCATGAATGAAGAAAACCATGAGACTCTACATCAGAAGTCTGGTCATCATCCATGAGAGGAAGGAAGAGCTAGCGAGCTGAGGTTCCCAGAGGATCCCCAACAGATGGAAGACTCTTTTCAAATTAGAGATGAAAGGGAGTACAGAGTCCTTGAAGATGAATATAGGACCCTCAAGGAAGAATATGTGATCCTCAAGGAAAAATATGGAATTATTGAAGAAAGACTCTTTCCCAGCATGTACCTTCGAAAGGTTGATTAGATTGTTGAAAGGATAGAAGAGGACCAGGGTGGCCCCTGTGATTCTTATACGTAGTCCATTTCGGGGGCAGAAGACAATTTTAGAATCCTTGAAGAAGTTTTCGAGCTTGGCCAACATCCCCAACAAACTGACTAGATAATTGAGGTGCGTGAGGGAGACTGGGCAGGGCAACAGGATTTTCAGGCAGGTCTTTCAAGCCTGGAGCCCGGGTTTCAGGAAGAATGGCCTTTCTTAGACCCTTTTGGGGGACGGGGTGAATTTTGTTTCAAATTTCCAGAGGAGAACTGGGTTTTCAACCCAGGGATCACAAGTAACCTAAGAGGAGATATTATAGATGGCTCTTGTATGAGGGAAGCCTCCCAAGATCCAAAGGGACGACCACATCGCGGAGGTTTCCATATGCACGATTTCCGGGCTTTGTTTGGAGTTTGTCAAAGATACGCAATCCCCAGGCCTGACATGAACACCTGGGGAAATGAATGGCCTACTTACAGCTCTTCTTAAAGACAATCCACTATGATGCAAGATGAATGTAGAGCAAACCATGCTTTATATGAGCCAGTGGCAGAGTATATGAAGGATTTAATCAACTGGAGTAAATGTTTTGGCTTCATTCGAGGGGTCCTCTTCCGTCACCATCGCCTAGTGCCATTGAATCTCGATGTTCTGAAAGTAGTCAGACATGATCAGAAGACCCGCCTAGGGTGTTGGTTGCTGGACTGGTTACACTGGCATTTTTGTATAACCTAGAGTCGTCGCCTCTCAAGTAGAGTAGTCTGTATATAAATAAGCTTGACATGGAAAGCATCTCTTTCCGCTTTTGCCAATTCATTTTCAGAATGTATAGTTTCAATTTTGAGTTTTGGTTTCAAGAAATTTTTCAGTTTGCAGTATGGTAGAGCAATTTTAGCACCAAGAAGTGTTCTACAGGGAATATTTTCTTGTAGGAGCCACCAAATGGATCAAGCACCCAGTCTACGAGGTTCTTTACTACCTCACAGGGAGGATAACATCCCTAGTTGGGGCTAGTTGTTAGCACTTAGTTTTTTGCAGCATGAGTGGCATGGTGTGGAGGATGGAAGTCTTGAAAACTCCCTAGGAAAAGCCTAAATTCCCTCTATTGTTCATGGCTAGGTGGTAAAGGTAGGAGGAAAGTTGATTCAGGATGTTAAATACAAGAAAAACCAAAGGAAACCAAATGGAAATGCAATTAAGATGACCAAAAAAAAGGAGTAAAAATGACCCCGAGACTATAGCTCGAGAGTAAAAATTGAATTTGCTAAGGAGTGGGCTAGTTTTCACCGTTGATCGGGCACGCAGAGGAGATCAAGGGTTCTCGTTGTTTGTCGTATGGTGGATTTTCACGGGATAAGATGAGAGATAGGTGGTTGTGATGAGGATTACCACCAGACAAGTGGCGGCTGGAGAGAGCATCGCATGCGGGGTAAGTGGTTAGTAAAACAACCTCAGAGGTGCGCGACACTGCTTTAGTGAGACAGGGCACCAAAGATCAACGGTTGAGATCCACGATCAGAAATATGACGGTTCAGGACTGTAGTTGATATCCTCTAGGTGGGTCTCCAAGATCAATGGTTCGGGTTGTAAAGAAGGGTAAAAAATAAGCGGCGATGGGGGTTGAAGCTACGCAGGAGATAAATTAGTGTGGCCCCCACTAGCAGGAAGGTTGGGAGAGTTAAGCGTGTTGCTAATCTCTGTCGTGGATTCAAATCAGAAGAATATCAATGGTCATAGAGGATTTACGCATCGGTAATATGCATGGTGGATAGGAGAGATGGTGGTCACGATGAACAAAACCGCCCAACAAGTGTCAAAGCCAGGTTTCGTCGTGAGGAGGTTGGGCGATAATGAAAACTCGTTTAGAGGAACGCAATACCACCTTCATGGACACGTGGTGTCGAGTGAATGGTGGAGATTAGAACATAAGGGGATCTGATCTGATGGCGGAGATCAACGCACTAAAGATCAACAGACGAGATAGACACACTACTACATATGGGTGGATTGTTCCATGAAACTTTTCCACGTTTTCAACATTCGTGGGTTCAAAAAATGATTTTTTAACTTTTTTTTTGCCTATGCAGAAAAATCATGGCAATATCCACGTTTTTGAAAGTTCCACGAAAATTCATCGATATAGGGACGAAACATTTAGGTTTCAGTTTTCATGGCAGCAGGGACGAATGTCGAGGTAAATGCTACATGTATAGTCTCAAAGATCCATAAAATCCCAAGAAAGAGGGGTGTAACATCCCAAATTTTCATAAAAATTTAAAATTTTTGATAACAACATTAATTATGATATAATAATTACGGAAATAATAATTGAGATTACAACAGATTTAATTGTAAAGTTATTAGTACTAATCATGCTTTAATTTATGTTTTAGTAGCAATATGATAATGATAGTTTTAACACATAATTAGTAAACATGATTATGTTAACAAATGTACTAACAGATCGGAAATATGATGCGACATTTTTCTTTTGCAAAGATACTGACAGTTTGAATTTTGATGCATAAGGGTGTCCTACGAGGTACCCTGGAGCTTACTTAGCTGTAATGCTAAAGCATAATAAATGTCCTATGTGCAGACTATAGGTAAGAAATTTCATGGCTACGTAGAAACAAGTACGTGTAAAGTTCAATTTTAACGTCGTAATTAAATAAAATGTTATAATTCTATTGCGATCCACCATAAGTATGCAGGTATGGATTCATAGCTATAATGATTGTTTTTTAGATGTTGTCTTACCACTCCACAATGTTTAAAATAGAGTCATTATGTATGTCACCATACTGATAGTTTTGTCATTGTAATTCATGTTGTTGTCGTAGCTGGCTTTGTTGTCATCTTTAAGATAATTAATTATATTCCCATTACTGATGTAATAATTGTATCACAAAAATCATTTAAATGTTTGCAGTGAGAGAATACACCTAACATTTAGTTAGCTATTATGATAATCATTTATCAATGGATTTATTGAAACGTCTACCATACAGTCTATCTATAGTTGCAATAATAGAAATTATATGAATGCAACCAATGTTACCAAGATAGTGTGTAATTTTCTCATGTATGGACTACTCTGATCGTAAATTTGCAATGTCGAACTAGGTGTGATAACTTATAAGCCTTTAAGGATTATGTACAGTGTCATTCAATGTATGAATCTCATGTGAATAAGAACTATGTCAACCTAGTGACTATAGTTATCATTGCAACTAATACAAAAACTATATAATTAATTTTTTTTTTACTACTAGGCTTACCTTTTGATATATATATACACAAAAACGTCTACCATGGAGTCTATCTAATATCACCAATCTAGAATATGACCTAGGCTTTGGACTATAAGAATAAATGTATCAACATTGGTCAAAATAACACTATAATGTGTGTTTTGGAACGTAAGTTGGAACCCATACAATCTTTGGCATCGATTAAACATAACTTATAATGTTGTAATGTTATGTATCAAGATTTGAAATCATAACATTGGAATAAGAGAGTGCTGACATGCAACAAATGTTGATGGACAGGTTGAAGGTTACAAGTGATACAAATCGGCGTTGGTTATTGTGTTTCATTCCTGCAATAATGGCCATCTAAAAATAGTTTTTGACGAGGACTTACAAGCTCCACGTGATTGTAACGAGTGCATAAAATGAACGTGAACGCTGCCATGTAACTCATCTCGTTGATAGTCCTCTGAGCTGGCTGTATGGTTATCCATTGTGTACACAAGTTGGTAAGGTCGTGCTACGATATTGAATGAGCAATAAATGGGATTGTTGCTCGTTCCAATGTGAAGAGTATTGGCATGTTTACAGTCGTCAATCATCTTTGATCCTGATCGTCGGATCTAACCTTAGCATTGCAACGAGTGTTGGGTTGATAGAAGTTATTGTGTTCTATGTTATTGTTGTTATTTCGGTCTGTTAGGGTCGACACGCTGCCAAAATTTTGGTTTAGAAAGTTGTATGAGGTTTTGACCTCAAGACCTACTGGTTTGGAAAGGTTGCAGGTTCCTTCCTTCTGTAATGGCGTCGTGTTAACAGCTTGAGTCCCTGGTTTGAAGTGTCAAAGGTTGATAGTTTTTGGAACTTTTCATTTTAGTTTGAGTGAAAGATACACCCTGGTGTAAATGGACTGAGGGTTTTCCTATCTCGTCTACAGCTTGGATATCATCGTTTAACTAGTGAAAGTGGAAAGATTTGGTTGCTTACAGAAAGGGTAAACATTCTTATAAAGAATAGCGATTTTCTATGTTGCATTTCATCTTTCAGTTTGAAATGTATGAGCTTTTCTAAAACCATACGATTGTCTTGTCAGTTGTAGGTTGTGAAGAAAAGATTCGAGCAAGGGTTTGGAAAGAAAGGCATGCTTCCAAACTGGTAAGCTCCGGGTCTTCCAAAACCCTCGTAGGTGCTCTCTGTCTGTGTGTTGAAGTGGTTTCAAGGGATGAGTAATAAGTCCTTTCCATGACTCATCATGGTTGTTATTTGAATAACTTCGAAGAACATTTTATTATTCAAATGCTTGTCTGTTCAGTGCTGTGATTTTTTTTATCTGATACTTGGTTTTATACATTGATACTTATCTTTGTCAAACTGGGAAATGTAAAACTCACCAATGTCGAGGGTTTAAGGACTCGTTTCAATTGTTAAACTTGGGAATAAAACTTTTATGATTTTGTTTTGGAAATCATGTTGTAATTTTGTTTTCTGAGAACCTCGAGTTCATTTTCTTGAGAATGGAACTTGTACTGGTTAAAACCATTGAGCCACGACCTGTTTTGTTTAAGTTATAAGAAATGATAAAAGGAACCGAGGCTCATTTACAGTGAATACGATGCTCTCTTCCCGACAATGAAAATGTATGCTATTTATTTCTGTGTAAAATCTTATGTGTTATATAACTTAATGTTGTAGGTTGACATCATGATTTTCGTTCTATACTAGGGTTTGTGAAACTTGTCTTAGATGATAGCTTTGTAATACGTGCTATTTGGAATGGTGTTCAAATCGTTGTAATAGAAATGAATGGACCATACCCTAGTTTGTGTTTTGTTTGAATAGAAATTAAATGTTTGAAAATGAATTTTCAAAAGAACTTTGGTTCGATCCAAAGCCTGTGTAGATTGAGTTTGCAAAACAATAATAATGGGAATCGAAATTTACTAGGTTTTGATATGAGTCTCAGTTTGGAAATTGACACTTTCAGTTTAGATTATCTATTGAATAAAATGACTGATGGCAATAAAAATGTTTATAATATTTTCATTATCTATTTGAACTATAAATTTATAGGCAATGGTTATAGTAAGAATGCAAACAGTGTGTGTATGTGCAATGTGAAAGACTATGTGATGACTGTTATGTACAGTCTTGATATAATGAACACATATTTATTTATTTGCAGCTATGATATTATATTTCAAACATAATATGATAGATAGAAATATGAATTATATCTATTTCGTATATACATAGTAATGATAAGAATAATGCAATGTAATTGTATAGGAATTAAACAATGTTTGTTTAAAACTGAAATTAATGAAATATTCAATAATATTTAGGTTTTACAGAACCTTCTACTATTATTGAATATAGGACAGAAACTGATAAACATATAATTACTATCTTTATCTATTGAATTTCCATGGCAATTGCCTATCTTTCATCTATACTTAATTTGCGTATCTATACTATAGTCCGATGCATAAAACAACATGTGGAAAAATATAGATACTGGTTTATCAATTCAAATCATCATTAAACTTAAACATTTAGACTTTCAAAATTAAATCAGAATACATTTCTTCTTCAATACAGAGATTAATAAATGAATTAAAATAGGAGATAGTGAAACCTGGAATAGTTCTGTAGGGCAACAAGCAGCCCAAGAAGACTGTTCCACCCAACCAATTCCTGAAGATAGTCAAGAACATGCTTTAGGACCCCCGAGCCTATTCACTGAACCACCAGGAGGAAGAAAATTAGGAATTTTAGGATCTCCATTTGCAGTAGTACTAACTGTTGAATCTTCAAGAACTAGCAGTCTAAAAGACCTGCTCCATCACCTCTGGTTCTCCTTAACAAATAATTTGCAGACTTATGCTTTGCAATCACCACTAGCCTCCCTATTCGGATCTCTTAGTGATCACCTGATGCACATGAGGAAAATATTCTGCAGAAATATTGTGTAAGAGCTTCCTACTCAATTTGAATTTGCCTTATGTAGGCTGCCTAGGCCTTTTTCAAATGTTACTGGGTCATTAAATGAGCTACCTTCTCACTCCCTCCACCTTAGGGATAATGCCACATTTTTAGGGGTAGTTGTCCCATAACCAATAGCTAGTGGTGTGTTGCATTTGCTGCCATCTGTCCCATACCTTCCAATAGCTTCCATTCCTCCTAGTGGGTTAGTGAACACACATTTAATAGTCCCCTTGGGTGTTTGTCTCCTAATTAATTAATTTAAATAATAATATTCAGTAATTACATTCATCCTTGATCAAAACTGATCATAATTACAAAACTTTGTAATTAAATTTAACATAAAGTATTTTGTAAATAAAATAATAATAATTTTCAGAAATTTGGGTAGGTAACAAGGGGGTTCCTTCAAGAAATGATAAAATAATGCTAAGAAGTCTCAAAATAGCCTCCAAAGGCTAGAACTCCAATGCATGCAAAGTCATGCTAAAAGGTGGGCATTATATCAAGTGGATCCACCAAATACAAATGAACTCCACAAAGTGCTCAATAAGACCCCCAAAAAATCAAACTCCTCTCCATAAATCATGCATAAGAAACCTCGTTAGGTGGGATTTGGCTTCAAATGGGTGAGAATCCTCCACAAAGTAGGATAGAAACCATACAAAGTGGAATGTTCTTCAAATAAAGGCACAAATTAATGGATATAACACCTATAGGTTAAATGTTATGACAAAAATTCCATGCACTCATGTGTAGGTGCTCTATAAAGCTAAATGTGCAATGATAGGGTTCCCTTGAATGCTATTTACTCCATGCAATGTGACCTCAAAGGGGACGCTCCTCCAAAGGTGGCATATAAAACCTCTCAAAAGTTGAGCGTTAATAACCTAGATCCATAAATCACTTCTGATAACTCCTTCTGTTAGGATTAAACCATGGTATGTACCATATTATCCTCAATATGGTAGACACTTGCTATTGGTTATTACTCTCAAACCTATAAAATTATTCTTTTACTATTGTTTAAAGGTTGCAAAGAGATTGGAGTTAGCGTACCATGTTGTAGGCTGCTAATTGTACACACGGGTGACAAGATCAAGATTCACCCCAAATTTATCTTATTTATTACTATTGTTTATCCTCTTTGGTGTTGTACATTTTGTCTATAAGATCGCTGCCCTTTTGATTCATTGTTCAATTTGTTTGCACAATTTGGTTTGAATCGAACATGTGTCGATTAACCAAGACACAAAATCAAGTTATAAGATTTATGTGTTATCTTTTGAGATATTTCAATTACTAATTAGTGGATTTGTATAATGTAAAGAAAAGTATATTTTTTTCTTAATTTTGAATAATGTATAGAATAATTAATGTACCGAATGGGGCCAACGTTGAATTTTTTTCAATGGGTGGTTGGACGGACTGGAGTTATACTAGACACATGTAGTGACGGTATGGGAGGGTTTCTAGACTCAATCATGTCTCACACTAACAATTCGACAATAAAGCAATCAACCTATAGAATAATAATCAACATGTAGTGATGGTATGGGAGGGTTTGTGGCATTTAAACCCTAGATATGCATAATATTCTCATTTCAGGGCATCCAAAATTTATCTCCATTTTGGGCACTTGATATCCAAATTACTGGATCTATCTTTGGTAAATCCTTTATCTATTATCTGGCACATACATGGCGAGAGAGATGGATCACTGTAAATGCCATAGGAAATTTTGGGATTTTGCAGATGTAATAACCTAGTGAGCCAATTCTCAATTTTTGGTATTTTGCTCTGCTATTTTAGGATAGTCAACATACTTCCATTCTCACATAAAAGAAATGAATCTACTAATTTGAACTCCCAAATGTTTTGACAGTTGGGGCATTCCATAATTCAACAAGAGGGTTGGGAGTTTGACCCAAATTGGTTGGATGGTGTATTTTTCTCTTATGGGGTCAAACCTTGAAGACCAAGGTTTTAGAGAGAGAATGGAGTTCACCCAAAGCCATTTTCCTTCACAAATTTGAACAACATTATCTCCCTTTTTATATATGAAGAAGGTAAGCCAATCTCTAGACAAAACACAATATTATGGAATGTATCGTAATACAGGAAACTATACATCACTCATCCATAATTGAAGGGTCTTTTTGGCAATCAACCTACTACAAAACTTACCAACCAGGGAAATTTCTTGAAATGACATAATATGGGTCATTGAAACATCCTTTTATAGAATATTTTTCATCTTCTTAGGATTAACTTTAACACATTTCTTAGATTGATTTTAGTGATGTTCACTCTTCTCCTTAGACTTTGCACTAGCCCTTGAAAACTTATTAGTTTTTTTCCCTATCATATTGCCATCGAAGACCTCTTTTTATGGGAAAGATCCTCCTCAGGTAGATACTCTTTTGCTAAATCAAAACTTGGATTTTCTTAGGCTAGTTGAAAAGGTCTTGAGCTAGAGGGATCATGATGTCATGGATATGAACCAAATGCATGGAAAGGATTGCCAAATTCAAAGGCTTGAGTCATAGAAGATGACATTGAGTTGGGTTAGTAAGGTGTTAATTCCACATTGCTTCTATTGAACGTTGTATTGCTCCTCCCCACCTAAATAATGGAAAATTACACTACTACATATGGGCGGATTGTCCCACACAATATTTCCATGTTTTCAACATTCGTCCCTATATCGATGATGTTTAATGTTTAATGTTTTCTTCTTGTTGTTAACTTTCTCTCCTGTTGCACATAATTTTTTTTTCAGGATTGTTTGAAATCTCTCAAACAATAATGGTGGAAGCATCCCCAACTAGAACCAACGTCAATTTTTTATCTCAAGAAATGGTACTAGATGTCAATATATTTTGTTTTTGCATGAAAGGTGGGATTCTTAGCTAGACAAATTAATGACAATGTTAATATCACACTATACTATAATAGATCTTTGACTTAGCCCTACATCTAAACATATTTTCATAATCTAGATGGCCACCTTACAAGCATGAGCAGCTGCCATATACTATGTCGCTACTCACCACAACTTGTTTCTTTCTCATCCAACTCATTGCTCCACCAAATAGTAAAAACACATATGCTCTCATAAGAAGGTCATGCTTGGTGAGAGGGTTGTGAGACTTGAAATTATTGTTAGGTGTCATTAGGCCTAGTTGGAGGTGTCATTATGCCTAGTTGGTTATTTTTGTTTTGAAATGCCTAGATGGGATTCTAGTTTCCCACATAGGAAATGTAGGTAGGGGCATGGTCTACAAAGAAAACGGGACCCTCGTTGTCAGTCTTCACAATTTATGCTTGTGAATTTTCTGAAAATATGTGAAGACTGACCCTCGTTGTCAGTCTTCACATATTTTATCCTGATGTTTAGTCACACAATGATCATAGACAATGCCAAATACCATAATTTATGGTATGAATGGTCGTTAGAATCGACTCAACAATATCATCAAATGACTAGGGAAAGCTTCCAAATCGAACTAGTGATCATAGACAATGCCAACTGCCATAATTTATGGTATAAATGGTCATTACACTCCACTCAACAATATCATGAAATCATTAGGGAAAGCTTCCAAATTGAACCAGAAGGCAGAGAGAGTAGAATATATCCACACCATCTATTATGGGAGGCGGCAATGTCTTATGAGTGTCACATGGCATATCATCAACATTCTATATGAAATACAATAGTACAAGTTACCTAATAGTATTCCACATGGAAGTGGTTGACCATTCTCCACCTATCATTCTACACCATATACCTACCATTAATCTCCCCACATTTTGGATTAAGATTTCACTTATGTCAAATTGTGTTAAACTATGAGACTTCAAATCACAATTCACATACTTATTGTTACCAAAAAATAACATATCATCTACATACAAAGTGATAACAAGGAAATGACCACCATCTTGTTTGTACTACATATTATAGTGATCTAATTTGGACCTTAGAAATCCCAATCCTAACACAAAATAATAAAAATTTTGGTATGGACATATTAATATATATATATTACTTAATTAATATATATTATATTTTAATTAATATATATTATAATTTTGTAAACAACAAACAAAACCAAACATAACAAACCAAACAAAACTGAAACATTTCATACCTGTCGACTAGTTAACCTAAGCTCCTATAGACTAGGATGATTTATTAACCCAAGTTGACATTACATATCATTATTCAAATATATGCACGTTGCCAGCTTTGTATTGAATAGGTTTTTGAGTACAAGGTGCAATTATGTGAGCGATCAGGCCTCGAAGATGGTTCATGAAGCAAGTATTTTGAGTAGGTTTTTGAGTATAGGGTGCAATTATGAGAGCAATCAGGCCTCGAAGATGGTTCATGAAGCAAGTATCATATTTGGGGGCTCGTACCTCTCCATATCTCTGAATCATTTCAAGCATGATAGATCACTGATTACATCAGTGTTGATAGACATAATGGAGTTCGAACTTCAAAGAGGGTTTTTAGTATCTTCTCCCCAAAGTTCGCATTCAAGTATTGCTTCTACAGTCATGAATCTAGTCATGGAGATAGACAAGAAATCACACCCAAGTGGTCATGTGCTCAGGAATGAGCCCCAAAATGTTGAATGGATGAATAAATTTCCTTCTGCTGTTGAAAAGGTGAAAGCAGATGGCTAGATTACCATGTTCGAAAAGATGGGAGAGTTTCACATAGGGGTTACAAAATCATTTTTTGAAAACCTCGAGGGTTCAATGGTGAAAATGAACAGCCTTAAATTCTCAGTAACAAAAGAAACCATTGCACAGACTGTTGGGGTTACTCTCGAGGGTGAAAAATGGTATAAGAGTCAATCAATAGATGAATATTTCAGCCAATTCCTCCTTCCTGCACACCAAGATCTTGATTGGAGCCAAGGCATTCAGAATACTTTCCTAGTCAAGGAATGGCAGGATGTTCTGCAAATTATCCATGAAGGCAGGTTTGCCACTGTATACCATTATCATATGCGTCTGTTACAGCATGTTTCAGGTACAATGAAATTAAACTTACCCTATTACTTGCAGAACAACTTTAGTAAAATGGCATCAAGGGTTAAGAATCAGTCTCATACTCCCAATAACAGTATGTTTCACCATGGCCTGATAAAATTGTTAATTTCTAAAGAAGTAGAAAAGCAGGGTAGAACTTGGTCTCATTTTTTATATTGGTCAAGATTTAAAGTGGAATTTAAGGAAGAGAAGAAGGAAAAAAGACAACAAAATCCTTCTGGAAAAGAGGTCATAACAAACCCTTGGAATCCTCATGAAAAAACTTCACCAGAAGTAAAGCAAGACCCTATCTCTTCTCATAACAAACGCTCAGAATCCTCAGAGTGTTCATCTGAACCACTCATAGCTTATTTTAGGCCAAGGACAAGACCTGGAAATAAGTTTAGGATGAATATGGAAGCCACATTGAATCCTGAACTCAAAAAGGGTAATTTCTTAAGCATACAGGATTCACCAAGTGATGATGAGGAAGACATGGAAGCAAAATTTTTAGAATTAGCTTTAAAATAGATTCTTGAGGGTATTGATCAAAGTCTCAGAAAAATCCCAGATATAACTCCTAAGAATTTTCCCGATGATAACAATGGAAATATGGAAGATAATGGAGTATCAGTGACTTCGAAGGGAAAAGAGAATGTAATAAATGCAGTGGTTGAATCCTCCAAAGAGCAAGCAAGTTTTAAAAAGCGGAAGAGCGGCCCAAGAATAGGTAGCTGATGAAGATGTAAAAAGCAGAAGACTTTGATTAGGTTTCTAAGTTTAATATAGTTTTTACACTTGTCAAGATTAGTTAGTATAGACTCTAAATATTTTAGTTATACATTTTTTCTATATTTAGAAGTCAAAGCCTTGAAAAGTGGATCCTAAAACAAACTTCAAATCTAAACTTTTCCGATATATTGTAAAGCTTTTGGTTTGAAAAGGGAGACACACATGGGACTCGATCTGCTAGAAGATTGTGCAGTCATGCAATGGTTATCTGATTTTTGGTTTAATGTTGACATGGGGATATTCAACTATACCTCTCTTATTGTTATTTGATCAATATGTTTATTCTATTACCTTTCACTAAAAGAGATGAAAATTATGTTATAATATGTTTTAGTATTGCTTTAGCACTATTAAAATATAGTATCGTTTTATCTATGTGCTTAATTGTTGTAGTTTGTGGACTGTGTTAACCTGTTTGAGGTATGTACTTAACTTTTCCTCTCTCTCAAGGTACTTTCACTTTCCCTTGGTGACTGTACAGAGGCATGATTTTGGCAATGGTGCATGGATACTGGCAACTATGAATTAAGATCCCTAGTATGAATTAAGATCCTTGGCACCTTCTTTGTTTTAGTTTTCAGAGGTTGGCATGAAATTTGTAGACCAAATTTCCAAACCGATATAGAAGGATGCTTGACAGTGTTGTGTAGATTGCATGCATGGTGCTTTGGGTAAGAATGTGGAACCTCACTTCATAAAGAAAGGGTCTGGCATTTCACATGTTCATAAATATTTGTGGACTATGTTTTCAAATCCCAGTTTGTCTCCGATCCAAGAATCTAGGTGCATTCTTGTGAGGTCTTCAACCATGTAAACATTATAAAATGAGAATTGTTGATTGTGACTTTGAGAACCTTTCCCTGGCCGGGGTGCAAGAAAATCCTCCTCATGATTGGACTTGGACTCTCTGTGTGTTGCAATGTTAACATGTAGAACCCTCAGTTGTTCGATTTATTGTATAACACATTGATATTAATCTTTGATTTTTTTTACAAGTTCTTATTTGAGTCATGAAATAGTTTTGGCATTAATGGTACTGGTAATTTGGTATCAATTGCTCTTTGAGCAAATTGACAAAATTGTATAAGCAATTTATGACTTTGTTTTGTTTATCTAGTTTTTGGAGTTCTATATAGATTTCAAAATCCATTATGTTTCAAATATGAATCCTTTCAATTAGAAAGATAGGAAATAAATTCTGAAACCTGTAACTAATGTATTTTAGAGGTTAGAATTCAATGTTTTGGGAGCTCTCACGTATAGCATAATGTGGTAAAATCTCTCTGGGAAAGGCAAGGAGTAAGGAAATGAATATTTGGAGATGAATGTGGAATGTGTGAGAAGTCGTGTACTTTTGCTTCTATAACTGTAATTTCTCTATTGTCAATGGAAATATAACTAGATGGATTTCACAATAGTATTAGCTTTAGGAAATATAACAGCTGTTGTTGTTATTTAAGAAAGTGTCCACTATCCATTCATGTTGCTTGGCATGATCAAGTTCATAAATTTGTTATGAAGATGCTATCCCATCCCTCCCATATCAGCTTGTGGTTTATTGCTTACAACGATCTTAGTTGTCCTATAGGAGGCCCTTGGAGATCCCTATGAAGGAAACTAATCAAAAATGTACTTGGCAATAGATTCCATCAATTGAGTGTGACCTATGATCAATACTGATCCTACAATTCTATATTCACACCCACTCAACCCCTACACCTGCTTATAGTTACAACTAAAATCCTATGAAGTATCTCATTGCCTATTTGTGACTGGTGATGGATTTTCCTTGAAGAACTACACGAAAATGCAGAACAAGAAAAATAAAAGGGAAAGCGGAACATTTGAAATGAGAATGGATTTGATATGTTTTCTCCTTATATGATTTAAGACTGGGGATTAATATCTTGTCCAGAAAACTGAGTGCAACATGGGATGTTCAAAGTTCAAACGATGCCAACTTTTGTTTTTCATGATAAGAATAGAAATGACAATTCCTAATCCATTTTTTCACTCTTTGATGATTTTCTGGATTGTAGCTTGCATGAGAATGACAATAATTTTTCTTATCTGAAATGCATACATGTATATTGACATGAAGACGTATGTTATAGGATAAGGGGCATTGCATTACTGTGATATGCAATGATACAGGTGATTGCATTACCATTTGAATCCCATAAATATCTTGAATAAGGCATATGACGGCTTGTTTATGGATACTTTGTATCATACATACCCTTTAACAGTGTCAACTCAGATATATTGCTTGGGCATAGCTTTGGTGTTTCCTGTCTACTTTATATGTGTTTAGAATATTGTGTAGTCATGCAATGGCTATCTATGTAAGCAACTTACATCTCGAGGACCAACTTCAACACAGGGACCACACAGGAGTGCTGAAGTTGATAGAGATCAAAATTATGTTATAAATTATTTTACTGTTGCTTTAGCACTAGTCAGAAATTTTGATGGTAATTGTGAGGAGATTTTGCTTCTGTATACCATATTGCTAAATTGAAAGGTAACACAGGTGGCTTTTATTTTCTATAGTACAAGGTACCATATTTGTACCCACACTTCAAGTCTGATTTTTCATTTAATGTTGACGTGTAGATCTTCAACAACACCTCTCTTATTTTTATTTGATCAATAGAGAGAAATGAGGGATATTTTTATTTGGCATCCCACCACCCTTCCTTATACTGTGATGATGAACTTTCAAGCTATATTAGACGGCTGTACATTTGAGAGAGATATGACTAGTTGTACCTTCCCCACCTTGATTGAGATATGATTGGTCTTCTTGTACCTTATCTTTCACTTGTGTTTAATGGGGTCATTTACCCTCCTTGAGTAACTTTTTTAAAAACACCTTGTTGAAGTTTTGCTCTTATAGAGTACTATGGTTGTTTGGCTACATTTGGAGCATACCCTTGGTTCTAAGGGTCATGGGTCCCAAGGCTACCACCTTCAGGATTGAAGTGTAGCTGACAATGGAAGACACAAGTGTAGTTTATTACCACCATGCAAATTTAAATTGACCTTTCAATTCCCATCACCATTTCTCTTGAAACCCACTCTCCATTCATTCTCTATGCATTTCACTATGCAACCATCTCATATTCTCACTACTTTTTCCCTCAATTAGTTAATCGATTCAGTATGACCCATGCTCGCCGTCCGAGGAGTGTTTCCATTGGTCATGGGTCATACTGAATTGATTAACTAATTGAGGGAAAACGCAGTGAAAATCTGAGACAGTTGCATAGTGAAATGCATACAGAATGAATGAAGAGTGGGTGTCAAGAGAAATGGTTGTGGGACGTTGTATCAATGTGATTGTAAGACACTCTTTGAAGGTGAAGTCCACAATTTTAAGTTTTTTTTTCCTCATTTTCATGCCTTTTTGTAAGACAATAATGAGGGTAGTGGAATCAACATTGAAAATGGTTTCCATTCAAACCTATCAAGTATACTTTTAGTTCAACAGTATTCTTGACTCCGAACTGTAGGTACAGTTCGGAGAAAAGAATACTACTGACCTAAAAGTACACTTGATAGGTTTGGATGGAACAGATTACCATGGACATCTATGATGTTGTATTTATGGTTTAATGTTGATGTGGAGATATTCAACTATACCTCTTTTATTGTTATATGATCAATATGTTTATTTTATTACCTGTTACTGATTGAGTTGTACCTTCCCCACCTTGATTGAGTTATTATTGGACTTCTGGTACCTTGTCTTTGACTTGTGGTTAATGCGAACATTTACCCTCCTTCATTTTTTTTATACCACCTTGTTGAATTTTTGGTCTTATAGAGTACTTGACTTTGATCACCTATGATCAATTTTGGTGTGTTGATAATCACTTATTTTATGCTGAGACTTGGTTGAAGTTTATAATTTTTGTGACTTTATTGATGTTGAGTTATGTACGGTGCTTGACTGTCATTGACCTAATTAGCTCCTGTCATTTCTCTCTCTTTGGTTTGTACACACCCTCTTGTAGGGTCAGCTAGTTCGTACAGAAGATTGGCCTCTCCGAGGCACAAATAGTCTTTTCTGAAAGTAACACTTCTGAGTATATTTTCAAGAATAGTTTCACACCCAGGTTGGTATCTTAAACTATATCTCTATTTTTGTTATATGATATATATGTTTATTTTATTACATGTTACTGAATATTAATAGTTTATCGTTTTAGTTTGCTTGTCAGTGTAACTCGTTATAACAATTTTGAATATACCAAAGAGCCTGTGTTAAGAACTTATGGGTTGTACATTTGGAGTTCTTGGTTTCAAGAGGTAAGTATTTAGACTGACTAATGTATATCCATGGAATATTTTTTTCTGGAAATTTGTTTTTATTGTTTCTATTGGCATTTGTGTTGTGGAACTAATGTGAATTGTGTTCACTATTATTAGCTGATACAGGGAGGGCACATACTACCTTAAAGGTGTTTGATTGTTATGGCATTCTTGTTTTTTATTAAATGTTTTTTTGCACATTGACTTTTTGCTCACATCATTCAAGAAACATTTATAACCCTGCACTATAATCACAGCATCTAACTGCATGGAAGTTGGGACACTGTTACTTTATCACATGTGCATGTGCTCTCTGTTTTCTACCTTTGAATGCAAATGACACAAAAACCTATCTCGGTGGTTACAAATATGCATTTGGATATTTGTATACCGGGGTAAATTGTGTGGTGCAACATGTAGTCATGTCCTTCAAGGCACTGTTCATGCTATGTATTGATATTCAACATGGTGCTTAATAATTATGTATTTGATTGTTTTAAACATATAAGCTCACAACTAAATTAGTGAGGTTTATATATATAATGATCTAAAAACATTTGAAGGCTCACTATTGTCTAGGGTCTCAAACACCACCTTTCACAAGAAATTAGCATTTCTGTAGTTCATTGTGCTGTCAGTTTACCATAAAAATATTATATATATCCTGGAAGGGCAAGGATGAATCAGTTGATATTCCTTGCTCGACACCCAATTGATTACTTGGTCTTTTCCATTGACAGGAAATTAGGATCATCTCCATTTAGGGAATCTTATAGCAATGAGTCCCCTAAGGGGGGTTGCAAGTGATGTGCCCACTAGTAATGAACCATATTTTTGCTTCTAATTGAGGGAAGATGGTCCCTTTGAAGATAGAAGGCTTCCTCTAATTGTATCATGCCTTGGACTTGAGACAGGAAATTCAATGAAATTGGGAGTCCTTGATTGAGACTAAACCATTTTAGTGGAGAGATTTCATCCAGAACTAATCATAGAATGATATATAGACACTGTGGGAAAACACATGATGATGTTGATTTGTGTGTGATTGCATATGCAACTAGAAAATATATAGAAGGTGGCATGAAATCAAATTAAATTCTGGGTAACAACAAGTGCAAAGAAGTTTCATGTGTCACATAAGAAGATGACAATAGATTATGGAGAAAATCCCATCTCCATGAAGTGTTGTATGGAGTCAGAAATATTTGCATGGGAGATGTAAACATGGTTGTGATACATGTAAAATTGTGTAATTTGTCTTTGTTTGAAGTTGTTTGGTCTTAAGTGAATACATCTTCCCATTTGAGTGCATGGTAATTGCATTGTTTGCATGTGGTGCCTATATAGTTCTATGGTATTTTTGGCAAATCCTCTTACATACAGTGCACTTGATAGTGAAAATTTATGCAGCTCATCAAAATTTTCAATTGGGATCTTTATTTGTTTTGGTTTTTATTGGGTTGGTGCATTCATTCGATGAGGTGGCCTCTAACATGGAAGCTAAGTTGGGCTCTTCTATTGTGCCCTACAAAGAGTTGCTTGTTCAAAAATGCAGTGAGTGTTGAGAATTGAAAACCATAGCATTGCAAACTTCAAATGATAGAATTTGTGGAACAATTGTTTCCTATAGGGGCCTTTTCCTTTAAGGCCTCAATGATATATTACCATAGAGCTGGGAGAAGGGCTCGAGGGAGAAGTTGAAGGCATGACTGTTCAGCCAGATGTGGGGTTCAGGATGTTACAAGGAGGATATTCCTTTGGTTACCGAAAGTTGGAGTTTCGATGGCGATCGAATCACCCTTCAAGTGCTATCCACATGTGCTTAAGACCGAGGCTTACAATTCTTCATGTTTATACATTTAGTTCAAGTTCTTGAGATATCTATCTAGGACTGTGTTTGTTGTTTACAAGCAAGTTTGATGATAAATGACTTTGAGAAAGTTCTATTAAGAAGTGAATAGAGCTAAGGTATAATTCTTTGTAAGACCGTGCTCATACATGGAAAAAACTTGTTTAATCCTTATGATTATTCAAAGGACACAAGGATGTGAAATCTAAGCTTGAAGAAGAACAATTTGCAATGCATTGAAACATATTGATAGCATATTTGAGGGACTTATGTTATAACTTGAAGATTGAGCATATTCTTTGTGACCAAATTGAAGTTGAGTTTGAATAGTGTTATGGGAGAACATTAGTTATATCTTCATGAAGACCGAGCCTATTCTTTGTGACCAAATTGAGTTTGAGTTTGAATATTTCTGCCATTAAAAGACAAAACTTGAAGTTGAAGACTTGATTGTTGAAAAGGGATAAGTATGAAAACTACTTGAACAAATTTTATTTCTGTTACTTCTTATCATAAAGACTTAATGGTAACTACTTTAAGGAATACAATGTAAGATTATTTGTTTGATGAAGTTTGATAGAATTGGAAACCATCATTAAGTAGATTTGTTTACAGATCTGAAAGAAATCATTGAGATGTAAGAGATGGTTCATGAGAAGTGCTTCCAGTCTATTTGAAGCCAATCTATGACTGTATCGTCGCATTCAATTTTTTTTTTTTTAACTCCCAGTTATCGTCTCTATATCGACGAACATCAATGTAGGCTATATAAAATGTTTTGATGCAGTTGCTGAACCTGCCACGAACGTTTGGGAATGAAACCGTGGATACTATGACAATAATTCGTGGAACTATAAACGCATCTTCCACTCAGGTGCCACATCTTCCATGAAATATTGTGAATGGATTCGTGTATATTGCGACGAATATTTGTGGAAGGTTCACCACATTCGTGGAAATTTATAGGAGTTGTGCGTTGATATAGAGACGAAATTTTGTGGAAGGATTTATTTTCCGTGGATATGAGAAGTGTTGTGTTGTTGACACGTGGCATCAACAAAACATTGATATTGCCACGAAGTGGAAGTTTTGTCCCTATATCCACGGATTTCTTTCTACGAAAAAAACAAACGCCAATCGTTGAAACAAGGACAAAAATTCGTGGCTATTAGAACGAAATTTCGTGGCAAATTATACCATATATAGTAGTGACAGACAACTGGAAAAGAAGAGCAAAGTTTAAAGGAAATGAGGTTATATATATAAAGGCGCATATACAGAGTTGATATTTGGTCCTTGGGACCTATCGGGGTGGGAAGCCTCTAGGCTTGTGGAAGATGAAGAATCTGATAGGAGAAGTCATTCTCAGGGTTTCCTAGGGACAGGTAGGGATTCATGGCCGTTGTTTTATACAAATCTAAGCTCGTTTATGACAACGAATGGATGAAGAACCAGTGTCTGGAGGGGTTAGGATTAAAGTCGCTCAAGAAAGTGGGTTTTGGATAGATATGATACAGGGTCTTAGCTGTCATTTCCTGGAATTAAGAAGAAATTGGAGGGTTTGGACGTGCGTAGAGTGGCTCAGCTATTTCCCAAGCAAAGACCTTGGCCGTTAGAAGTTTCTTGGAATTCATGCGTCCCAAATTCCTGAGTTTGAGGGTTTGTTCTGAGGAAGTTCATCATCGTTGTGTAGGGGCCGAGTTTTCTCCTTGGGAACCGCCAGACCTTTTGGGCCGCATGTACTAAACTTGGGACAGAAGGATAAAGATGCTCACTGTCAAATTAGTATGTGTGATTGGATGTTGAAAATTTTGAGGCACTATAAGTGCTGACATCGCGTTAAGCAGGCAGGCAGGTTACAGTTTGGCTGACGATAGAGGAGGCAAATCGATGGCTTAAAGTGAGTCTTTGATGCCGCCAAAATGATTTCAAATATGATGGAAGCCACCTAAGCGTCGTCATATAATTTGTCCTCTATCTGGAGATATTTTCCAAGTGTGTTTCATGTCAGCTCGAGCCTTGGGCATCATTGTTACTTGACTGGGAGGCCCGGACAGGTCATCATGGCAAATGTGACCACACGTAGTTGTTGTCATCATCACAATGGTTATGGATATGGTCCTTACTCAGGAATATTGTAGTTGGAGTTGGATCATGGAGAAGGAGCAGGAATCTGGAGTGGTTTTTATTCCAGAATAGGCATGGTTTGAGGTGGAGGAAGAAGACACTCCTTCGTCTCCTGTGGTATTCGAGCACGTGGAATCCAGTTCCGCTAGCGAAGATGAAGAGACTAAAGGGCGACAGGTGTCCAAAAGAGTGCGACGTCGAGGAAAGAAGGAGCCTCCTGAAGAGGAGCAAGATATCAAGTAGGACATGGAGATTGTCAAGGATTCTGTGATCTCCACTAAGGAAGCGACACCCCCCGCTCCAGTAGATGAGTTGCAGGCGGACAACTATTTGAAAGTAGAGGACTTATTTGATTCACAAGGCCAATTGAAGACTTAGGAGTAAGGTGGCACCCTACTCATGGTATCTTTGTTTCCCGTCTTAATCAGTCGGTTTTGAACTTGACACGTATGTAATATTACCAATTTTGGGGCTGTCAAGGTGGCAGCATAATTTTGTTTATTTCCTAAGGATCAATTCAAGGTTGAGAGCCTATAAAAGCATTGTAATAGAAGAACGAAAGGTTGGAAAATCATTCGGCTAAGGTCTGAGGGGCGAGCCCAGTTTTGAGACCTTCATATTAATACAATGTGTAGTGCATGTGGTAGACTGTTTTGCATAGATTCCTGTGTCACTCTAACTTGTAGTCTGTCTTCTCTCTCTTCTCTATGTGCTCGTACTTCCTGTTATGCATTTACATTATGTTTTTCATTTAATGTCTGAGATCAGTATATAATAGCTTAGAATACTTGGAAACAAGTTATGGTTATTATCTCAGGTATTCACTCAGTATTGCTACTAAAGTTGATACCGAATTCATCTTTGTTGGATGCTCATATCAATGGTTTGTTCTTATTTTCTTCTTTTACCACCAGAAAATAGCATTACGAAGGAAAAAGGATGGCTACCCCACCTCAGTTCGAGTGGTTAATACTACAACATTGGTATCTAATTTATGTGTAACACCTTGACTCCATTGCCTAATGTTTTTTCCTTATGATTAACCCTCCAACATTTTCACACAATTTGTCCCACCAGAAATCTGACCTTCTGTGTATGATTTGAATGTATACCTTGAGTAACGAAGGCTGGTTTGTTTTCTCATTGCTGACAACTTTGATTGTTTCCAGTATTTTACGTATATAGAGAGAGCCCTCTCTATTTGTGTTGAGCCATTAGCGCAAGCTAAAGTGGTTAGTGGTTACCCTGATTCTACCTCTTCGCAACCTTGGCGTACGTTTTGGGTGTTAAAACCCATGTTCATTTCAAGTGATCACGACACTAGGAGGACATCAGTCATCCATTCATGGTCCTGTAACCATCTTTACTCTCCTAGTTTTATCATTAAGAAAATTAGGAATTAGCTATATAGTTCACAAGGTTTTTAGGTGGGGCCTTGGCCTTGAGCTCCTCACCAGAAAACCAATACAATATACTTTCATAATTTACAAAATATTGGGGGATACAAGCACAAACCAAGACTAAAGATATTTTATAAATTGAAAATGTTATGTTACAATACAAGACTCATTGCTTATGTTTTGAGTTGGATTATGAATTAAATGATTTACTAAACCGTCTGTTTTTGAAAAACCTGGTTTTGTTATGGAAGGGTACGGGTTATGAGTGATAACAACTTACGAATATCGTGAAAATTTGAAAATGATTGAGATAGAGTTGACGAAGAAAGAAAAAGGTGATGCAAGAGCGAAAAACAAATTGTTGAACACCGAGGACAGTGTTAGTCTTAAGGGGAGGAGGATTTAATATCCCTCCTATATACCCCTAATAGTTTTTTCAATGTAAATAAATATTTTACTTGTTTACTAGTGAGGAGCTCAAGACAAAGGCCCCACCAGTAAACCTTGTAACGTAATAGGGTTAATTACTAAGGAATTTGGTCAGCAAATCACACACAGCCCAGAGACCAGTCATTAATTCTTTGCAAGCCTTATACATAAATAAATACAAACAAACTTAGAGGTCACAAAAGCATAAACAAAGATACTAGTTTGTTTACCACCATATGATTTGATAGACATACTTTTTCTGATTTCTCTATAGAAAAAGGCATGCAACTAGAGATTTAGATTTTCGTTTACAGTCATATGATCATACAAAATGCATTTATGACTTCTATACCGCAGACAACAATCCATTCCCGATTTCTATACAACTAGAGATTTGAGATCGGGCAGTATATGTACAGTATGGGAACTATAACAGGGCCTTCTATTTCATGGTAGCATAAAAACCATTTATTAAAAAGGGAAATAGCAGAACATAATCAACACGAAATGTTTGCTACAGATCGGATCTCCTCGATCACAGGAAGGACATAACAATATATCTTTATAAAATGAAGTTAATGCTCAGGTCGCGTCCTTCAATCATAGGTAGGATATATATATATATATATATATATATATAACATTATGAACTAAAGTTATTTGTTCAGATGGCATTCTTGATCGTAGGCAGGTTGTATACCTATATCTTCATAACCTAAACTTAATACTCAAGTCGCATCCTCCGATTATAGGTAGGTTGCATACATACTAAAACTACAACTTTTTATCAGCATACATAACATCTTATGTCTTTACATGGGCTCGATCTCAGCCGAAGATGCCCAAATTAAAAACATCAGTCAAAATATATAAAAAAGAGATGCAATTCTGTATCACAAGGTACGCCAAATGCATTTTCAAGCGTGAAGGCTTCTTGATCTATAAAATCTAATCTAAATATATATGCATAACAATGCTTCTAGCTCATAACTAAAAATATACCTGAAATGCATGATTAACACCGGATGGTATTACTTGTCAAGAAGATCTATGCAATGC
Organism: Larix kaempferi; assembly: GCA_027924585.1. Classification (NCBI taxonomy): domain Eukaryota; kingdom Viridiplantae; phylum Streptophyta; class Pinopsida; order Pinales; family Pinaceae; genus Larix; species Larix kaempferi. The sequence continues at coordinate 22,752,552 of BSBM01000767.1, read as the reverse complement.
CCTCATTTTCCATCTCTACCAGACATGAAGGGTGTTGGATCGACACTCCACACTCCGTCAAAGAAAATCTCTATGAGACTCCCTCATCTTCTGTCTCTGCCAGGCATGAAGGATGCTGGATTGATACTCCACAACTCTATTAAAGCAAACCTATGAGATGCCCTCATCCTCCATCTCTATTAGGCATGAAGGACGCTTGATCCATAGTCCATATCCATCATAGATATTTGATTCTACAAGGTCGTGACTATATGAAGCACACATCCAAGACTGTGTGTATCTACACTTACCCCTCTTCAGCATTTCCTCATAGTTATCTCCTCGTCACCTTCGCCTTTCCCCCCTTTAAGAAGGATTTTTGGCGGCATTTAAAGAAAAAAAATGGAAATTTACAGGTTTGGGTCGAGGGACAAGTGGTGAGATAACTATTTCAACATCCACTAACAAGTGGACTTACTAACCTAAAAACTACCCAATTGCTAACCTTTAAAATGAATAATATATTCAAGGTCGTTAGTCAGGAGTGTGCCCATCTTAACCCATAGTTGTTGTGAAATATTATATATATAATACAATATATATATAATATTCTTATTTTATTCAATATGCATAATAATATATGCATTAATTCTCTAAAAAGAAAGTAAAAGCCCCTTTGAAAATAAAATGGGCAACTAGCAAGACATCACCTGTATATATATGTATCATAGTCACTTTTTATAAGAATATGTAGGATATGATATTTACAATTTTCCCATATAAACTTTTAAGAATAGAATATCTTTATATAGATACCTATATGATAGACCACTAGGTTAAACTAACCCGTTTATCCAATAAGGCCACTATTGACTTATATATACATATAATATATATATATATATATATATATATATATATATATATATATATATATATGAGTCTATTTAAATCCTAACATAACTTCTAATTAATCATAACAAGTATAATAACATATTGATTAATAAGTTGATCTTATCCACTCTATTAATTAATAAGTTGGGTTTCCTTTAGCATAGGGAATTATTGTGCTCTCTAGCACTCTTTGTCGGAAATAGGATTAATGATTAAAAGTAATTAGGATTAAATCGTCCGTAGTGTCCTGCTAAGGCATCGGTCATAAGTGATGCCTACTTGACTTGTATTGAGATACTACCTCCCTCAACTTAGGACGTCGTTGTTTAGTGGTGTCACTGCCTTCTAAGTTTACAAATTAGTAATTAACCCTCTTACGTTACAAGGTTTACTGGTGGGGCCTTGGCCTTGAGCTCCTCACTAGTAAACAAGTAAAGTATTTATTTACATTAAAAAAACTATTAGGGGTATATAGGAGGGATATTACAGAGGGCCTTGTAGATGGTGGAAGCAACGACTCCTTAGTCTCCAAGAATCTTTGGGTTGTTCTCCACAAAAAGGTCACTAAAGGTATCCAAAACTAAAAATGGGTGAAATAAGAAGTCAAATGGGAGCTTCAAGGGTTTCACATGAAATTTTGGCACAATGACGGTAAGTTAATAAGTAAGAGTGAATAATGTGATCTTTCACTATCTATTTATATAAATATTTTCCCCATGTTTCTTGCCTTTGGTAGTAGGAAAACCACGGTATTGGATCTTGGTATTGTGTGGTAGTTTTTGCTCTGTTTTTAGCGTTTTTGAATATTTTTACTTTTTTTTTCTTTTAATTTAATTTTTCCCTTTTTGGGAGAATTATCCCTATTGTGATGGATTTATCTTCTTTTTTGGAGGGAATTAATCCATTTTTCCATATTTTGGAGAGGTAAGTAATATTTTGAGCCAATTTTTGGGTTTTGACTTAAGCTTTGTTAGTTAGTGAAGGGTTTTATGGGGAAAAATAAAGGAATGTGGTGATGTAGCTAGGATATGAGCATGGTGGGTCATATTTTAGTGTTTACATATTCCCCCCTAATGTGTGAGGGCAAGAGCTCATCGTATGGCCAATAGAAATCATAGGTGGTTACATTTCCAGGATAAGAGGTATGGTAGTAGATTGGAGAACAATAGCTACATTAAAGGGTAGAACAAATGCTTCAAAAGGACTACAAGGGCCGAATCAATAGATAGAACACTCAAAATGGATGAGGTACATATAATCTCAAATTTATGGATGAGGATGACATACCCATGCTCGTATCAATATCTCAAGATATAAAAAGAATAGTGAGGCCCAAAAGGGACCGGAAAAATACATAGGTAACTGATGCATACTTCAAGGGTGTCCAAGAAGGACTCTCATATGGAATGTAATCATGGTCCAACCATGGATGATCTAAATCACTGGTACATGGAAACAATGCCATTCACCAAGAACATGAGATGTCAATAACTGATGCACTACTATATCTAAAGGGATCCAACAACTGTATGGACTTAATAACTGAGGCTTGGAATATCATGGCTACAATGGACTACATCCAAATGAGATACACTAGGAAGTGTATGACTGATAAGATTTCTAACACTATCACCAACGTAGCCTAGATATCCTCAAGAAGATACCACTGGAAGGGTTCCAAAGAAACTCACCAATATGGTAGATTCAAGGTACATCTGGGGTCTTCGACCAAACCGCAAGTGAGCCAAAACCCTATACAAATCTCAACGGTGGGATGAAGGAGCTAGAATTGACAACATGAGAAACAACCGTCCTAAGGGGCAGTAAGAGCTCCCCTCAAGTGGTCTATAGGAACTCACCACTAATGATGATGAGGAAAAGGTACAGGGACCTTCGAGTCTATCCCATGGAATATATGTGATTCTATCGACATAGGGAGACCTGCAACTGTCAAAGCATGGATGAGTCCTTCGCAAAAGCGCGAGATATGAAACCAAAATGTGAGAGAACTAGGCATAGGACTAAGACACTGTTGGAGGATTTGAGGGCCACTTAGTAATTGGACTCATACTTCATTTGTTCAGAGTATGACGTAATGACTAACCTAGCAAGATATGCAATTGATCTCAAGGGGGGGCATAGCTAGGGAATCAGGAACTATGACTGCAATGAGGGATACTTAGGGGGGGTTGATAGATCATATCAGGAGACTCTAAGGATGACACATTGCAGAATACTTTAAACAAAGGTGACCATACTAAGGAGGTTTCGATAACGCATGACTATATGTGATGTGCAAGGATGTTGAGGAGCACCTTTTTTACCTTCTTTGTGGTTGAAGGAGCTTAGAGAAGATATAAAAGTATGCTCAAGATGGTACTATCCAATGGATTTAATCGAGCCCGAGAAAGTCAGTGGTCATTGGTATTTTCAATTTTAGAGTTTGAAAGAAGGAAGAAAACTATATGAGTGGTCTTTTTCGTAAGTTAATACTCAAATCCCAAAAAGGCATCAAAGTATGCATTGGATAACTCTTCTAGCCAAAGGGAATAGAGTATTCATTTTTGTAATTAGTCCATCCAGTCCAAAAAAGGGGTAATATGCATAACAAATGGACGTTAATTCAAATAATTTAACGAGCATGAAAGGAAGAAAAATTTCTCGACGATCTTTTCATTCTTTGAGTCGGAAAAGGGCTTAACCGAAACTCGCTAAGTGTCTTTTTCGTAAGCAGTCTACTCAGTCCAAAAAGAGATAAACATGTAATGGATCAACGTGGTAGTCATGAAAGGAAGAAATTTTCAAATACGAGGATGGGTATGAGTGGACCAAAGAGAAGGTGGGTTAGAACAGTGATGGGGCCTCCTTGTAGGAGGATGGATTGCAAAAAAATAACGTAATAAAAAGAGTAAGGAGAGAACAAAGGGCTCATGAACAGGCCACAATATGGGGGTTGTAGGTAGGTATGGGTAGGCATCAAATCACATGGTGGCACATGATTCGAGGTAGGATTTGAAAAATGGCCTAAAGAAAGCTCATTGACTAAAAAAAATGGTTTGTGAAATCATGAAGGACATGTAACATTGATTCTGGAAATGCGAATGACTAAAAAGACAGACGGTAAATGATGTTGGTGGAGCAGGTGTTGCAGGGAACCTGCTTCGGGTCGTCACAAATGTACATGATGGCTTGTCGGTGGGAGCTAAACAAGGTGAGACAGATTGGAGAGGACTTATGCTTCCTATCATTTTTGTGCCCATTCTTCTTTAATAGGGTGCCGACAGTAGGATTGCATGTGGTGGTGCATGAAGGTGGGCCCATTGATTCGAGGATGTGGTAATGGGGAGATATGATGACCCGCGAGGGAGGTGGACTGGTGGGAAAGTTGTTTACACAGGAGTTATTCGCTCAGTCATGGCAGTTTCCAATTGTGATTAAGGACTACCTTTATGCAGTCATGGACTTTAGGGGATATTTAGAGTTGCCTTGACCTCCTAGTCATGCCTGGGGACCTAATGATACATATATAGTTGCTTTATAGTGCCATATTTTATACTTCCTAGAATATATGTAACCTAGAGTTTTTTATATGGTGATGAGATTGATGAATTGAGAATGTGTCTATAGTTATTAGACCAATGCCTCAAGTGGTCTATCAGAGGTGCAAGGGAACCATAGAGGGTATAGACCGGTTTGGTCACACGTACTAGCATCAATAGAGTGTTGAGGTGAATATTGAGTCACTATAGATGGGGATTGACCAGTTACTGAATGGAGTCATAGATGATGGATGGCAACACCTGGATGAGGATATAATCGCCATATGCTACCAAGCTCCTCCTAAGTGGAGGTCTATTATGCGGTGAATCGTCGTGGTGGCCAATACAATGGAAGTCGATGGAGCTTCCCCCCAATTCTTTATGTATGGGTATTTTTTAATTACTTACTCAACATTAAGTTTTGATGGGGAATTTTATAAGGATCCTCTATGCAGACATGCCTATGTGATGTTGTAGACATTGTGACATTTTATATATCTATATATATGCACGTGGGTGCACTTTTATGGTTTTTATGTTTATGCTCATTTTATTTCATGATGATTACTATGTGATGTATATGTACATGTTAATGGAAATGCCATGATGATGCATGTTAATGATTTACTACCTATATGTGGTGATTGATTTTTCATTCTAGAATGTCATTATCCATTTGGTCTATAACAATATTTTGATTCCAGGAAACATGTGCGAAAGTAATGAATTCAAAATGTCTAACCAATTGTTTAGTGTGCATGAATTTTCTAAAAAGGAAAGGATCACGTACCCAGTAGCTGTTGTTCTACTGGGAAACAAGGATCTAGAAGTCTAAAAATACACGAAGGTGACGAATGCCCAACTTGATGGAAGCAGTTAAGAGATCGGTCACATCATTTTACTCGGCCTACTTATTGGTAGCAGCACCAATACACACTCCATTGAGGTGGATCAACTCGTGTGAAGGGGAATATAACACCCAAGTTGTGTAGGTGAGGTTAAGAGACCATCTACTTATGCCATTAGCAAATTTGACATGAATAGGGGGAGTAGGATTCATATAGTAAAAATCACAGAAGCAAACCATAAGGATCAAGCATTAAAAAAGGTGGAAAATAAAAGGAAATATAACTATACAAATCGAAGCACTGGGATCAGGGGGATGGGGGATAAGCATATAATATCTTGAGGTACAACCCATTACGGTCGTTGTTCAAGAGATGTCCTTCAAAATATACTAAGATGTATGCTCCCTTTTTAAGGCAGTTCCTGATGATGAATGGGCCTTTCCTCATAGACTCACACTTTCCTTTGCCATGCTTGTTATGGTATTAGTCATAAACGAGCACAAGGTATTCTTTCTTGAAGGTGTGTGGATGAACACAATTATCATAATGGGATTTGGATCGATGTTTGGTGTCCTTGAGAATCTGGATATGTATTGAGTGGTCTTCGTCCTCTTATTCCAACATGAGTAAGCATTGCTTGAGAGACGAGGTATTTAGGAGAAGCTCAATGGCTATGTGTAAGGATGGTATCTAACACTCTATGGGGAGAACAGATTCCACCTCATGTACCAAGTGGAAGGGGTAAAAGTATGTAGTGTTTTTAGTCGATGTGCAATAGGCCCATAAGGCTGGAAAGAGCATGTGATGCTAATTGGACTGATGTTTATCCACCATTCCTTGGAGCATGGTTTTGAGGATCTTGTTAACCACCTCAACTTGGTCATTTCCCTGCAGATAGTTTGAAGAGGCATATTGATGCTCAAATTTTAGAAGTTTATATATCATCTTCCATACAACGTCCTCAAAATGTTGTTTGTCGCTAGAAACAAGTTTTAGAGGAACCTTGAAATGGGTAATGACATGGTTAAAGAAGAATAGTTCTGTAGTCTTAGCTTGGAAATTAAATGTGGGAATGGCCTTGGCCAATTTAGTGAAGTAGTCGATGACGATGATGATGTATTATGACCACCAGATGAGATTGGATTATGATCCATTAAATCGATGGCCCATTTGCAAAAAGGACCAATAGTGATGATGACATCATCCGTAAGGCATCGACATAAAATGATGTCGACACCACGTTGATAAAGGACATCACCGATAAGAAAGTATCGATAAGATTGATGGTGGATACGATGTTAATCATTGTGACTAAGGGGAGATGCAATTTTTTGGGTGGGTAGATAGACTAGGATGTCTATGTACCATGGGTCATCCGAAGAAATGGTAAACATATGTTCGTTGGGTAGATTGACTGTGATTATAGGTGATGCAGAAGAGGAGGGTGAGTCTGTCATAATTTGTGCCAAGGATAGTGCCTTGGTGCTTTTGGGTGTGATGAATTCAAGGCATACTCTTCTAGCATAATGATCCATTTGTCTAACTGACATTGAATAATTTAGCACCTCAAGAGATAGACCATCAGCTTGAAGTCTTCCACTACTGTAGTTTGGCTCATAAGAATGTAATGGCACACTTTATGAACCGAAAAGATGATGTCTAGGGACATTTTCCCCTCATGGGGATAACATCGTGGTGGGCTAGACAATATATAAATCACGTAGTATATGGCATGCTCTTGGTGAGAAATATATTCCTAGACTAGAAATCTTATGATGTCAAGATCAGATGTTGAAATCTAAAGGATGAAATCTAGTGGTGAAATTAAGGGTGCAAAATTCAAGACTTATTTCAATGCATCGAAAGTAGATTGTGTCTAAGTGCCCCAAATGAATGGAAATTTGGTCTAAAGAAAGTGCAAGAAACCATGGAATTTCATGGCATAATCTGGGATGAATCATATGCAAAAATTGGCCCTACCTTGTAGGATTTGAATTTGGTGCAAGGTGGTAGGGATGGAAGGTCAAGGATGTCTTGAACCTTCAAAGTATCTACTATGATACATTTTTGGCAGATAATGAATCCCATAAATTGTATGGCATGGACATGAAACACACACTTGATGGGTTTCACACGAATGTTGAATTTTTGACATCATAGGAAGACTTGCCTGAGTTCTTCCAAGTGATGAGATATTTTATTGGATCAACATGTGAGATTGTCTAAGTAGACAAGGATGATATGGACCAAGTCATGAAAATAGAAAGTCATGGCCGGCTGAAAGGTGGCTCCAACATTTTTTAGGCCAAATGGCATAACTCGATAGGAAAAGGTTCCCAAAGGGGTGGTGAATGCAATATTATACTGATCCTCTTTGTGGATCTGAATATGGTTGTAACCATAGAATCCATCCTTAAAGGAAAGGACCTTGTTTCCAGCACATGCATCAATGAGTTTATCAATAAATGGTGTCAGGAAGTTATCTTTGCCACATGCCAGATTCAAATCCTAAAAGTCGGTACATACATGAATGGTGCCTTGATTTTTCTTCACAGTGAAAGGGTTAGAAACCCAAGTGGTGTACACAATTGGGTATATGAAACCTGCTTGGCACAACTTCTCAATTTCTTCCTTGACTGCTAGAATTTTGGATGGATGAATTTCCTTTTGGAGGACAAGAACAATGTCAATCCAAGTGTCAATGTTATTATCAATGATCGAAGGATTGAGGTTGGGAAATTCAGTCTAAGACCAAGAAATAAAATCACAAAATTATTGAAATAGAGCTTTGTAATCAGCGGCCTCTGTGGGAGTGCAAGAGGCGCCTAATGTGATGTGTTTGATAGAAATATCCACATGAATAGTGGGTGAGATGTTTTCCATGTCCTTCTTTGAAGGTGTTGGGGTCTAGGATAGGATTATTCAACCAATCAACATTTCCATAAAGAAATAATTTTGACTCGACCAAGAGGTGATCAACTATATATTTGGTAGGTTCTCATGGATAAAGTAAGTGAGACGATGCATATCATCCCAAGGAGACTCAGGCCTGATTAGTGCTTCGAGTATGTATTTGTCACTTCAAAAGCATCGGGTGGAGAGATCAAAGGGATTAGTTTGATTTGATGATGTGACTGTTGGGTCCATGGTCGAGATAATGTAAGTGGCATTCGTCTCAGTTGAAGAGTATTTCAGGGGGTGGATTTATTCAACAATGGTGATATGAGATTCCAAGGATAGCTTGCGCAAGTAAGTCAACACTGAATGATATTCTGGTAAATCAGTAAAATGGTGGGAGTAATGACCGTAGAGGCCACAAATCGCACATGAATAATTTGTACATAAATATTTATTACATGAATGAGGAGTGGTTGGCACTTGAACTACCGAGATGTTCTCTCCATCATCCAACGTCTATATGTAAGTGTGGAGGATAAACGATTGTGGATAGTTTTGCGTAGTTTGATCTACGACATCACACAAAGTGCAAGGAAGAGGTGCTTGAGTTGAGGCTGTAAGAGGAGTATTCATGGCTTTGTTCGTAGTTTTCAGGGTAGTTTTCTTTGTAGTTTTTCTCCCGTCCTTTTGTACAGGAGGGGTGGTGTTGGAGGGTGTTTCCGGAAACACACCAAGAGGTGGACGATTGGCAGTGTCAATTGGTTCGACTGGTTGTAAAATGAGCTATGGATTTGGGGTGGGATTTGGTGCAAGAAAGTATGAGATATGAAGCCCTAATGTTAATCCTGTGAGATTTAGTGTTGCCATCACAAGCATGCTAATGAATCGTAATGGGGGAAACAATAAGGGGATTGTATATATTGGTGCAGCTCCCACATGGTTAGGTAATGATGGTGGTTGAGATTAGGATTTCCATTGAGGTTGTGGTTGGGGTTTCGATTGGGTGGCAGGATGAGGTTTAGGGATTGATTTACTCGAAGAAACAGTACACAATACATATATCTCTACAATTGAGGTGGGTGAGGGAAAATCCTTAAATCTGGTTTTCATTGGAGCATCAGAATAAATACCTAGCCCTGCGACAGAATTGATGGGATGGACACACCAAGGGAAGAATTTTCAACCTTGGGGAGGACATTTTTGGGAGTAGCTATCCCTTTGGGGTCATAATAGGTAAACTGGTCGAGTTTGACAACCATCCCTTCATGGGGGAACATCCTGAGTTGGAACACAGATGAGAAAATGGCCTTCATCACATACATGTAACTACGTCCTAAAAGAATGTTATAGTTGAGTTGGGAATTAATGACTTAAATATCAATCATGACAGTTTTGTCAGCTAACTCAATAGGGACATTTGGGAGAAGGCCCTATGGTGCGGATGCACGACCACCATAAACATGCAATGCCATCATGGAAGGATGGAATGGAGGGGACCCAAGTTTCTACCACACAAAGGTGGACACTAACCATGAGGCACCCCGATTGACAATGCATTAATGTATTACTAAGTTCCTCATGCAGAGGGGGACCTGAAACACGATGGATGAAGGAATGTAGGGTTCGAACTGATCCAAGTCGAATGACATTAAACATGAGTCATATGGGTTGATCACAGCTAACGCAGACAACAAGGATTTTCATTGCGTTGGGATTTTTTTAAGAACTTCCAAGAATGACACAATGTTGGGGGATTGGGATAGACCATCCACACTGTTATAGTTGGGAGAAGCACGAGCATTAGGATTATTTGTAATGCAATGCAAAGGAAATTTTGGGGCTTTGGGTGGGCCATTTGTTAGTGGTGGAGGGACACATAAAGATTGGTCTACAAGGGTAGATGCGACAAATTTATCTGCACGTATAGTCTCAGTAGCTGAACCATATTGACTACAGCAGGTCTATGGGTTGAATTTGGAAGACATCATTAAGAGGTGGTGGATGCTTGACTTGGGGAGTTGACTCAAGGATGCAATGTACATAACCGATGTTTGTGTGGTGACAACCCCTTGTGTGGGTAATGGATTTTGCAACACCAATAGTTGTGTAGTTGTTTTCAATGGGTTAGGTTGTTCCTGTGATGCATCTATGGATTCCCGATGATTAGCCTGATTCCATATCTAGTGGGATTTTTCCAAATTGGGGAAATAATGCATGTAATGTCCATAGACATTGTAGAAAAAAAACAGGTGGTTTGTTCTTAACTAAGGGTTCTTTCCTTGATTGGGTACTGGTTGATTGGGGTTCTGATTAGTAGTATTTTCACAATTATCACTCAGAGGGTTAGGACATTCACCACTCCCTCCCCAGCATTGGTTGTTTCCATGTTTCCTACCTTATATGCGATTAGATTGTGCTTGTTGATTATGGGGGTTTGTTTGGGTCTAAGCCTCGTTCCATTGGGAATAAAATTTCCCTTATGGAACCAGACGAGCTTGAAGTTGGGTGAGTGTAGGAGCTACTAGCTATCGGTTGGGGAAAGGGTAATAAGAGCTAGGTACTAGAGGGGGAGCATACCCTTGCAGATTGTTAGCGAAAATAAGTCCTCCATAAGTGGGTCCATGGACATGGTGAGTAAGGGCTGCAGGAACATACAAGGCAATCACTCTAGAGTGATTCGTTGCACATGATAGATTAGGGACACAACTAATCATCAAGTGTGCAAGACGAGGGTGGGCTTATACGTGGGAGGCGGTGTGGGGGGAAAAGGTACATAGGGTCTAATGATAGACGTAACATGAATGATGACTCCATTAGAAACATGGGATGTCCCTATCTTATCCTTCCAAGAGGAATCATTGTGAGGGTCGTCAAGATAAATAGTTTATAGGTAGCTTGATTGGGCGTATATAAAGTCAAACTGTTCATCTTTGAGGATGGCATCTTCTTTAGTTTGGGGACATTCTAATGCCACATCCTCGGCGATGGCTAGGATGATATACTTCAAGAACCAACATAAGAATATTCAGTCATCCATTTTAATATTGCATAAACTTTGACGTCTACACCATTCATGGATATGGTCTATGATATGGGTGGTCATAGTCTGTCTAGGAGAAAGAAGGATCTAAACGCTAGCATCATCACAAACTAGTAACTAGAAGAACTACAGGAAATTTGAAGCCAGGGATGCAAAGGTGGGATGTGTCCCATGGGGCTAATTGATATACCACATAGCCGCATCACCAATAAAGGTTCATTCTAATCGGTGTTGTCGAATATAGTCATCCACTATAGAGTTAGAGGAACAACACAAGTGGAAGGACATAATATGATTCTGAGGGTCCTCTCCAACCTTCCCACCAAACTTAGGGATGTCTAAAGGGATCTTGGTAGGAATAGCACGCCACGTAGGGTCATGTTGAATAGGGTTGTTAGTAAATATTTCCAAGTTAGGAAGTTTGAGACTAGCTATTAATGAAAGACTAGTAGTAGGATGTGACATGGTAAATACAAGATGAAGCAAAAAAATAGCACGCATCAAGATGCATAAAAATAAGGAGTTCAAGATGTAGAGAAATAGATAAAAAGGAAAAAAACAGGTTCAGTTCCCATCTATCAAAGGCACAGTCGCAACATGGGGCACAATAGACTGAAAAAAAGTTGCGATGAGAGTTGCAAACCCATAAACGAGCTGGTCATGATTTTTGGGGGAAAATATGTGACCTGGGCCATGATTTTCCTGGAAAAAGTCATGACCTCAGTCACGCTTTAGTAGGAAAAATTTATGACCTGGCCTGGTAAAGGCAAGTTGCTCTTCTTGAGGGAAAACACATGAATTGGGTCACTAAACTAGGTCCTACAGGCACGACCTAGGCGAAAAAATCATTTTTTAAAATTGCACTGCATTCGTTCTGGCCAAACTTCAAATTATCAGTCGGAAACCTACTCTAGAGCTAAAAAAGGTCTCATGTGACTCTAATAGCAAAAGAAAATGGCCATGCAACTGGAAAAAAAAATTGAAAAACTTTTTTAAAACTACTAGCTTAATCAAACCACAGATCGATGGAGATCGACTCGGTTGGAGTCGCCAAAACTGTAGATCGGTTGTTCACAGTAGATGGTTCAAAAATGCACCTGCTAAGACATAAGGAAGATTTAGTAACAATTCAAGAATGATGATGCAAATATGAAGTAATTAACAGTAAATGACAGTAAATAAAAACTAAACTGCATGATGAAACTATATAGAAAGGAAATTAAAACTAAATATTTTTCATTCTTTCACACATACAAGAGGGTAGGGAAAGAATTTTTTTACTTTATTTCATAAACATAAAAGAGTACAATAGTTAAGTTACCTCAAAGAGAGTGAGTAGAAGGACCTTATAGAGGGTGGAAGCAGCAAATCCTTGGTCTCCATGAAGCTTGGGTTTTTCTATGCATAAAGGTCACTAAAGGTATCCAACACTCAAAATGGGTGAAAGAAGAAGTCAAATGGGAGCTTCAAGGGTTTCTAGGAAATTTTGGCAGAGTGATGGTAAGGTAATAAGTCAGAGAGAATAATGTGATCCTTCACTATCTATTTATAGAAATATTTCCCTAGGTTTCTTTCCCGTGGTATTAGGCAAACCATGGTATTAGCTCTTGGTAATGTATGGTAGTTTAGGGTTTTCCATCATTTTTTACTTTTTTTGAATATTTTCCCCCTTTTTCCTTTTTTATTTCATTGTTTTCCTATTGTTGGAGAATTATCCCTATTTTGAGGGACGTGTTTCCTTATTTTGAGGGAATTAAGCCATTTTTCCCTATTTTGGAGAAATAATAATTTTGAGCCAATTTGTGGGTTTTGACTTAGGCTTTGTTGGTTAATGAAGGGTTTTATGGGGAAAAATAAGGATTGTGGTGATGTATCTATGGGATGAGTATGGTGAGTCATTTTTTAGTGTTAACATTTCTATCACACACCCCTAAATACCTATATAAAAAAAATCAAAAACTAAATGCATGTATACTTTTGTACTTCTAGTATCATTGAATCAAATTACTTTATTTGATTTACATATTGGACTCTACACAAAATTTATTTGATTTACATATTGGAATCTACACAAAATTTATTTGATTCTAACATGGTTTTCATTCACTTCTTGGGATCATAGATCAACCAAGGTGAGTCCCTCTAAAACATTATTTAGCAACATGTCAAGATATTGTTCTTGAATAACATCCAAGGTCTAGGATTCAGTCCTAAATACATTTGTTACATTTGTATGCTAGGGTTTAGGATCTAAGCCTTACTTCTTTTATGAGCATACCAGCTTAGGTTTATAAGCATCCTTACATAAATATTTAAGCTAGCACATTTAGGATGATGAGGGTTTAAACCCTACAAAACCTTGCATGAACTTAATTTAGATTACTAACATGTATTAGTGTTTGACGAACAATTGACTGAACTAACTGTATCTTCTGCATTTTCCAAATTATAAATTCTTTGTTAATATTTAAGAATTGTGGAAAGCGGATCTCTATAATTTTAATTGTTAAATTTTAAGGTTTCTGCAATCTTGACTTTCGTACTGTGGATTATGGGTTGTGGGACCTTTAATTATAAGGATGAGTTTTAACCATTTTTGCATTCTCAACTTTCGCATTGTGGATTGCTGGTTGTGGGACCTCATCTTCCGATTTGTTTATTTTTAATGATTTTGCTTTCCATATTTCTGATTGCGGATTCAATGGACTATGGAATGCGGGTTGCGAAAATTCAACTTTTCATTGTTTTTAATTTAGCGATTCCGCATTCCGACATTCTGATTGTGGATCAGGTGGACTGTGGGATTCGGTGGACTGTGGACTGTGGGATGCGAGATTTTTTAATCTCTTTCTTGAACATCTCCCGTTTAAACTTGCAATGCACCTTTTATGGTTGGCTCATGTTGAAATCAACCATTAAGCCTTTTTTATAGACATATAGATTGTGTGAACTATAAAGCCCTTAAAGATGTCTTTGTGCTTTAATTGATTGTAATTCTAATTAGTTGTGGGCTTGAGTTGTTCTATAGATTTTATTGCTCTATTGTAGTTGGATGTTGACCTTTTGTGCATTGAATATTGGAGTTTGTTGTATGAACTTTTAACTTGTTGGAGGAGTCATAAACAACAAACAAACCTTGCTGGAAGGATTTGTTTTATATAGAAAAATAACTACTATTAGTCACCGAAAGATCCCAAAACATAGCACTCATGCACAACATTATGGGAATGAATTTTTTATGGCAATATTTGATACATGATCATCCCAAATTTGCAAAAATGAGCTAATATATGTTAATATTGTTTGCAAGCATGCCTAATCACAACCGAACATTAATTATTTCAAATATTTTCATAACATGAGAAATCATCCAACAAATATCAAATGGAATCATTAATGTGTAACCTTTCTTTTCTCTTGCTATCCCATGAGAACTTACCCAATTTGCTTGCCATACATTTCCATTATTAGATCAAATGAGTAACTTATGCACATTGAGAGGACATCTACAAAAGGACTACTAGATTTTGGTGAGCATTATAATGGTATACTAATTAAATGGGACCATTAGTTTTATTTTTTGCAAAAAATTTCAATGCTTAGTTATTGACATTGATTTGAGTCAACATAGGTATCCTATTACTGTTTCCATTATCTCCCTTTTTGAAATGCTTTGTAGAAAGGATTAAATGGTATATAATGAAATATTTGATATGTGATCATGCAAAACTTGCAAAAATGAGCTAACATATGTTAAGATTGTTTTCAAGAATGCGTAATCTTAACAAAAATTTAATTATTTTCCAATTTATTCAAACATGAGAATGCTTCCAACATATATATCAAAAGGAGTCATTGATATGTCCAATCTGGTTCATATGTTCATATATTTTTTTTATCTTTAACCATTTTTTAAATATTTCATAGTTATAATTATATTAAAATGTTGCAAGTTGATCGTGGAAAAGAAGCAGCCTCAGGACAGGTAAATGATTAACAATTTCAATTTACATATAATGTGAAATTTATTATTTATTTATATAATTGAAATAAATTTTTCGTTGTTGAAATATGTATTCCACAAGCCATGATGGTGATGATCGATATGATGAGGAGGACTTGTACGATTCCCCCAACCCATTTGTAACAATCAATAAGCTTGTCACTAAAGCGAACAATGAACTTGTTTACTTGCTTCGCATTAAAGATCCAACTCTTGAGACTAAAAAAAGGATCAACAACTTGATGGAATACCTTCAGAGATATAAGGTAATAACCCTATTTTAAATTGATTTTATTTGTGTCACAAGTTCAATTATGGAATATTTTTTTTTAACTTTTACATTATCTAAATGAAAAAAAATATGTTTCTTATATATGATTTTTTGGCACCTCACTGCTCACTCCAGTCAGATCTTCAAAAGTACTTAATAATTTTGTACTTCTACTTAAGAGTTCCTATCATCCTTAGATAATTAACTTACCAAACCCACCATGCATGAAGGTGATTTTCTTCCTCAACCTTTGTTGCTAAAGGAAACTCGCTCAATGCAGTCAACGTGGAACCCAAAACATACATTAATGTCCGACATTGGTTATTGCTAAATGTAGCTTAGGTGATTTTTTTCATGTCACGGGATATCTGACACCATCACCATACCACCGATGGCTAAAGGCATCGGATATCTGACTTCTTACAATGCAAATACCTTCAGATATCTAATGGACCCTCACAAAGAATATGACTTCGTCTCCATACAACCGATGGCTAAAGGCGTCAGATATCTGACTTCTTACAATGCAAATACAATCGGATATCCAACAGACCCTTAGAAAGAATCCGACGCCATCGCCATACCACTGATGACTAAAGGCGTCGGATATGTATCTTCTTACAATGAAAATACCATCGGATATCCGACGAACCCTTACAAAGAATACAACGCCTCTGTTGTCGAATATCGGACCTCCTATAAAGTGAGAGTTGTCGGATATCAAACGGAAATGTTAAAAGAAAAGTTTTTGGATATCCGACCGGACTATGTCGGATATTCGACAAGTTCATTTTACTGTCGGATATCCACTAAAGTTGAACTGACATTTATAAAATAATATGCTTTTCGGATGGTTGACAGCATGATGTAAAAAATCGGACTTCTATGGCGTCGGATTTTGGGTTAAAAAATGCTAGTGAATTTGACTCAAACATAGTAGTCCTATGAATTTGACATAGAATATAAAAAGGGTAAGATGAAACTTGTAGTTTATTCCCTCTCTAGGAAGCCTACGTTTTCTTTGACGCAAGTCCCAACTGATTGGAAGGTACAATTAGGTATTGAATATTCTAAGAACCAGTTTTCTCGTGAGGTGTTGGATGGGTTTATTCAGGATGATGCTTACAAAATCATTGATGATGTCATATATTACAAAGATATAATTTTTCTAATTCCCATATCAAACTTAAAAGAAAATATTTTGGAGGCTTTCCACAATGCACCAGTGGCGAGCGACCCTGGATTCCTGAAAAACTTACTAGAAGGTGAGAGAGAGGTTCACTTGGAAGGGCCTAAAAAATGATTTGTTAAGGCATGTAAGGGAGTGTACTACATGCCTACAGAATAAATTTGATAACACTCATCTTGCTGGTCTCCTTCAACTCCTACGAATTTCAGAAAAAAAAAAGTGGGAAAGTGTGTCCATGGATTTCATCATCGGGTTTCCCAAAACCCAGGGTAAGGATAGTATTTTTATAGTGGTTTATAGATTGAATAAATTTGATCACTTATTTCCCATCACATCAACTATGACTTCTAGTCAAGTTGTTGCATTGTTTTTTAAAGAAGTATTCAGATTGCATGGTCTACCCAAGACTATATTAAGTGACCGAGATAGCAAATTTATTAGTGCTTTCTGGAAAACTTTGTTTGAAATAGTTGGAACTAGTTTGAACCTTAGCACGGTTTATCACCCTTAGAATGATGGCCAAACTAAGAGGGTAATCCAATTGCTCAAAGGTTATGTCAGGAATTATTTTACCGGGCAGCAGAAAACATGGGTCACTTGGCTGCGCTTAGGAGAATTCTTTTATAACACTACATTCCATCTCTCCATTGGAATTGTAAAGTTAGTCACAGCAGATCTAATGAACAAATAAATCAGTCACAACAGATGAATAAGAAGATATGGTGCAAAAACTGTGCAAAACATGCAGCAGTGCTCTCTATCCCAGAAAGGGTGAATGAATTACAATAGATTACAATACAATCCAATATCTGTCAATGGCAATTCGAATTGACTAAGTAGGCCATTCGAATCACTGAATGGAGTAGCTTGACTCAATCTAGGAGTCCTCATCAATCATCGGTGTTGCTCATCAATCACAACAAACAGTCATCCAGGTGTCAAGCTGAGTCTAACTGATCATAATAAATGTAACTGAAGTGTGTAGCACTGATATAGGATCTGGAGGCTCAGTGGGGGCGCATGGGAGGCTAACTGGAGTCAGAGCAAGTCACCTAATCGAACTGGAGGTCAATCGGAGGTGAAACAGTCAGTCAGGAGTGAAATCGGAGTGAAATCAATCAGAATCGGAGCTAACTGAATGTAACTGGAGTGAATCTGCAGTGGTAGGTGAGCAAGTGCGCCCTTCTCAGTCAGTAGGTGAGAAGAGGGCGCCTTTCAGCTTAGGAGGGCTAAAACTCTGTGGAAAGTGGCTCCCGGGTGCTAGAAGAAGGTGGATAAGGTGCTGGAGGCATCAAACTGGTGACTGGACTGCATATCCTGAAATAGATCATGCAAGATCCTGAAGTAGATATGTATCCCGAAATAGATGATCCTGAAATAGATATGTATCCCGAAATAGATGATGGATATCCGAACACCCCCCCTCAAGCTAGACTATGATGTGCCAACTAAAATAATGTGGGGCCCTGGTAACTAAGACCAAAGGTCACCCCAATACAATAATCCAAAAAATGCTGAAAAATAAACTAAGTGAGGAAAGAGGGAAAACCCAGTGGGAAGAAAGCCCCCCCTCAAGTCTAAAGCATAATAATGAATCAATCTGTCTCCACCATGATGGAACTCACCCCCAACAGTGAACGGAGGTAAGAGAACTTCTTCTCAGTGAAGCTCTTGGTGAAGATGTCTGCAATTTGCTCATCAGTAGGGCAATATTGCAGAATGATGGTGCGGTCATGCACCAACTGTCGAATGTAATGCATATGAATCTCAATGTGCTTGGTCCTCTGCCGCTGAACTGGATCTGTGGAGATCTTGATAGCACTTTGATTGTCACAAAATAGGACAGTCGAAGTAGTGCCACCAAAACCAAACTCGGAAAGAATACCCTGCAACCAAACTGCCTGAATGCAGGCATTGACTGCCCCTCGATACTCTGCCTCTGCTGAAGAAAGTGCAATGGCTGCTTGCTTTTTGCTGGACCAGCAAATAGCACCATGACCAATCATGAAAACATAACCGGAAGTGGAC
Source organism: Larix kaempferi (assembly GCA_027924585.1). NCBI lineage: Eukaryota > Viridiplantae > Streptophyta > Pinopsida > Pinales > Pinaceae > Larix > Larix kaempferi. The sequence goes on along the minus strand of BSBM01000767.1, from coordinate 22,733,863 downwards.
TTCCGATCAATGCTATCACCTGCCCAATCTGAATCAGTAAAACCAATGAAATCTAGCTCAGAATCTGCAGCATAATGTATGCCAAACTGTCTCGTACCTTGCACATACTGCAAGATCCGCTTGGCTGCTCGCCAATGAAGCTCATGTGGCTGCTGCATATATCTTGACACGGCACTCACGGCATATGAGATGTCAGGCCTAGAGTGTGTCAAATAAAGTAGTGAACCAATCAACTGTCGATACATACTGCAATCTGCAAGCGGTGTGGAATCTCCCTCCTCAAGACTGATTCCTGAGAGGAATGGGAACGGGGCTGCCTTACATTCAGCCATATTAAACTTCAATAACAGGTCAGAAGCATATTTTTGCTGAGATATAGTGATCCCATCGAAATTTTGAGCTATCTCCAAGCCCAAAAAGTGACTCAGCAAGCCCAAATCGCTCATGTCAAAAGCTAGATTTAAGGCAGTTTTTAGCTTGTTTATTGAAGTAAGTGTGCTACCAGTAATAAGCAGATCATCAACATAAAGTACAATAACCAACAAATTACCTTTAACTCGCTGAAGATAGACATTCGGATCAGATTTGCATCTTTGGAAATTCTGAGAAAGAAGGAAGGAGTCCATCTTTGCGTACCAAGCTCTTGGGGCCTGTTTTAACCCGTACAAAGACTTCTTCAATCTACAAACCAATGATGGATCTGATGTATAACCCTCTGGCTGCTGCATATAGACCTCTTCAGCAAGGTCTCCATGTAAAAATGCACTCTTCACATCCATGTGATGCACCTCCCAGTGCTTGGATGCGGCAATAGCTAAAACAAGGCGGATGGAATCCATCTTTGCAACCGGTGCAAAGGTCTCTGTGTAGTCCACTCCTTGGACTTGGGAAAAACCTTTTGCCACCAACCTTGCTTTATATTTGCTGATAGTGCCATCAACAGCAACTTTAGTACGGTAGACCCATTTACACTTCACTAATTTTCTTCCAGGTGGAAGAGAAACTAGCTCCCATGTATTGTTCTTTTGAAGAGAACTGTACTCTTCATCCATGGCTTCTTTCCATCTCGGATCTCGATGGGCTGAATAATATGATTGGGGATCTGAACCAGCCATCAAATAACAAATCTCAGGAAGAAATGGATCAGCAATAGAAAGAGCCATACCTGCCCTTTGAAAGTCTCCTCTTGTTCGTCTCGGATCAGCAGGATTTCCAAGACTAGAACCAGCAGATTGTAGAGTATTTTGGGCCCACTTTGGTAACTGAGGGGGATCTGAATGGTCGGATTCCGAACCTGATATGTCATGATCATCATATGCTGCTACAATATCAGAAATATCAGAACTCATACCTTCATTATCGCTGCTCGAATCTTCTTCTGGTGAAGGCGGTGAATCGGCAGTTTTCTCCTCAACTAGTTGCAATTCTTGAAGCGGTTCTTCAAACTGCACACTGCGCTCTATGAATATCTTTTTAGATCTGATATCCATGAGTTTATATGCTTTTGATTCTTCCCCATATCCTATCAATATGCACTCGATACTTTGTGGATCCAAAGCTCGTCTCTTCTTAGAAGGAATTCTAGCCCATGCAGTAGAGCCAAAAACTCTCAAATTTGACACATCCGGTTTGTGACCAAAGAATGCTTCGAAAGGAGTCATACCTTTCACGGATGAATGTGGAACTCGGTTCTGTATATATGCAGCAACATTGATTGCTTCAGCCCAAAGATTTGCAGCCAAACCTTTTGATTCAATCATGCATGTAGCCATCTCTTTCAGTGACCGGTTTTTCCTTTCCGCTACACCGTTCTGCTGGGGTGTGTAGGGAACTGTATGTTGGATCTTGATTCCGCTTTGGGCACAAAGTTGCAGCAACTCGGACTTGATATATTCCCCACCATTATCAGATCTAAGAGCTTTGATCTTGCTCTCAGTGGTGGTCTCAACAGAAGCCTTAAAATCCTTGAATTTTCCAAGCACTTCTGACTTGTTTTTGAGAAAGAATACCCATGTAAAGCGAGAATAATCATCAATAAATGTCAAAACATACCTTGAACCATTTAATGACATATGGGGCAGCGGACCGCTGATATCAGAATGGATCAATCCCAAAATAGTAGAGGCTCTGCTAGCCTTGCCGCGGTCGAATCTGTGCTCGGGGTGCTTCCCAATAATGCAACCGGAGCATATTCCCTTCGAGGAACGGAGTTGTGGAAGCCCATCAACCATGGATTTATTTGATAGCAGCAGCAAATACTTATAATTTAGATGTCCAAATCTTTCATGCCAAAGCCTACTAACCTCATTACCATGTGTGCGAAGAGCAGTGGGCTTTGCAAGCGGAATAAAGTGCGAAAACTCATAACATTTAGCAGTGTGGTTTGCCTTTCCAACCGCAACTAGTCTTCCACTTTTGATATCAGAAATTTCAACTGTATTAGGGCTGAATGTGACTTTCTTTGGATCACCAGTATGTGTCATTTGATACACAGAAAGGAGATTCGAAGCTAAGGAAGGCACATAGAGAACATTCTGAAAGCATCCATGATCTACATGAATCGTACCTTTGCCCTTTGAAGAAATTTTTGAGTCATCTCCCAAATGGATGGGGATGGAGCTGTTTGGATCGAATGAGGAAAAAGAATCAATATTTGCAGCCATATGATTTGATGCACCCGAATCTATCAAGAGAGTGGGCTTCGAAACCGTTGCCATGAGTGCTTGTCCTCTTTCATGATCGTCATTCCGATCCTTCTTCCTTGCACCGTCAGGAAGGGTTATGTTGTTCTTTTCCAAAAGGAGGGCCATTTGATCTATAGTCTTCTTCATACATGAACTTTCGGGATGAAAGCCACGGTTACAATAAGTACATTTAGATTTTTGGTTACCTTCTTTGCCCTTTTGCTTGGATTTCGAACTGGATGGTGCATCCGTTTGCTTGCCTTTGTCTTTTTGCTTGTGAGGCTCGAATTTGGGCTTCTCCTTCTTTAGCTTTCCTTTACCATTCGAAATCTTGGGTCCTTGAACAAATAGGGCTGAATCTTTGGAGCTTATGGACCCCATTTGAATCAACTTGTCATGCTCTTTCGTAACGGACTCAATGAAGGCATTCAAGGTAGGCATCTTCCAATTCGGGGTAGTTAGCCGACCGGAATTGAAAGTGGAGACAAATACCGAATAATCTTTCCCAAGCTTGCTTAGAATGGAGAGGATCAACTGCTTATCCTCTTTGATAACACCACTGTTCTTCAATTGCAAGTTCAAGTTCTTGAATTTTGTGAAGAATTCATTGATGGTCTCGAAATTTTCAGGATTAAGGCCAATCAATTCATTCTCTAATTGAAAAGCCCTAAGCTCATCCTGCTTGCCGAATAGTGTCTCAAGTTGCTCCCATATGGCTTTTGGAGTCTTCAATCCGCTGAGATGGAAGTGAAGATCTTTGGAGATGGAGAGACAAAGAAGACCGTAAGCTTCATCAAGCTTATTGTAGTGTTTGGTTCTTTCTGCCACATTGTTTGGCTCCAATTCAAGACCAAGAGTGACTCGGTAGTATCCTTTTGAACGTAATATGATCTCCATATCATCTTTCCAATCAAAATAATTGAATGGGGTGAGGATAGGCTTTGAAGAAGAGTATTCCATTGCTAGGAGCGAGTCAAATGATGAAGAAGAAGCTTGCTTGCAAACTATAGCGAATGGAAATGCTGTAGGGAAGCTTGCATGCAGAATGTAGCGAGTGCACTTGGAGGAGATAATTAACCTGCAAATCACATAAGAACAATCACAATAAGGTCGAACAATCCACCCTTTGAGAGTTGCATCACACCTGGGATTGGATTTCAAGCAATGTTGAATGGGTCCAATGTATCAAATCCAGGAATTATGTGGTAACTCAAGCTTCTGGAGTGGTATTGGAATAATTTTCAAGCTTTGCATGCACATGAGCGAATGCCCTTGAGATATCTCATGCCAAACTTTTTGCAATTTTTAGCAATTCAGTCAAATCTTCTTGTATAAACACCTGTAGAAAAGAGATCTTGTCCCTGCAATGGCTCTGATACCATGTAAAGTTAGTCACAGCAGATCTAATGAACAAATAAATCAGTCACAACAGATGAATAAGAAGATATGGTGCAAAAACTGTGCAAAACATGCAGCAGTGCTCTCTATCCCAGAAAGGGTGAATGAATTACAATAGATTACAATACAATCCAATATCTGTCAATGGCAATTCGAATTGACTAAGTAGGCCATTCGAATCACTGAATGGAGTAGCTTGACTCAATCTAGGAGTCCTCATCAATCATCGGTGTTGCTCATCAATCACAACAAACAGTCATCCAGGTGTCAAGCTGAGTCTAACTGATCATAATAAATGTAACTGAAGTGTGTAGCACTGATATAGGATCTGGAGGCTCAGTGGGGGCGCATGGGAGGCTAACTGGAGTCAGAGCAAGTCACCTAATCGAACTGGAGGTCAATCGGAGGTGAAACAGTCAGTCAGGAGTGAAATCGGAGTGAAATCAATCAGAATCGGAGCTAACTGAATGTAACTGGAGTGAATCTGCAGTGGTAGGTGAGCAAGTGCGCCCTTCTCAGTCAGTAGGTGAGAAGAGGGCGCCTTTCAGCTTAGGAGGGCTAAAACTCTGTGGAAAGTGGCTCCCGGGTGCTAGAAGAAGGTGGATAAGGTGCTGGAGGCATCAAACTGGTGACTGGACTGCATATCCTGAAATAGATCATGCAAGATCCTGAAGTAGATATGTATCCCGAAATAGATGATCCTGAAATAGATATGTATCCCGAAATAGATGATGGATATCCGAACACCCCCCCTCAAGCTAGACTATGATGTGCCAACTAAAATAATGTGGGGCCCTGGTAACTAAGACCAAAGGTCACCCCAATACAATAATCCAAAAAATGCTGAAAAATAAACTAAGTGAGGAAAGAGGGAAAACCCAGTGGGAAGAAAGCCCCCCCTCAAGTCTAAAGCATAATAATGAATCAATCTGTCTCCACCATGATGGAACTCACCCCCAACAGTGAACGGAGGTAAGAGAACTTCTTCTCAGTGAAGCTCTTGGTGAAGATGTCTGCAATTTGCTCATCAGTAGGGCAATATTGCAGAATGATGGTGCGGTCATGCACCAACTGTCGAATGTAATGCATATGAATCTCAATGTGCTTGGTCCTCTGCCGCTGAACTGGATCTGTGGAGATCTTGATAGCACTTTGATTGTCACAAAATAGGACAGTCGAAGTAGTGCCACCAAAACCAAACTCGGAAAGAATACCCTGCAACCAAACTGCCTGAATGCAGGCATTGACTGCCCCTCGATACTCTGCCTCTGCTGAAGAAAGTGCAATGGCTGCTTGCTTTTTGCTGGACCAGCAAATAGCACCATGACCAATCATGAAAACATAACCGGAAGTGGACTTCCGATCAATGCTATCACCTGCCCAATCTGAATCAGTAAAACCAATGAAATCTAGCTCAGAATCTGCAGCATAATGTATGCCAAACTGTCTCGTACCTTGCACATACTGCAAGATCCGCTTGGCTGCTCGCCAATGAAGCTCATGTGGCTGCTGCATATATCTTGACACGGCACTCACGACATATGAGATGTCAGGCCTAGAGTGTGTCAAATAAAGTAGTGAACCAATCAACTGTCGATACATACTGCAATCTGCAAGCGGTGTGGAATCTCCCTCCTCAAGACTGATTCCTGAGAGGAATGGGAACGGGGCTGCCTTACATTCAGCCATATTAAACTTCAATAACAGGTCGGAAGCATATTTTTGCTGAGATATAGTGATCCCATCGAAATTTTGAGCTATCTCCAAGCCCAAAAAGTGACTCAGCAAGCCCAAATCGCTCATGTCAAAAGCTAGATTTAAGGCAGTTTTTAGCTTGTTTATTGAAGTAAGTGTGCTACCAGTAATAAGCAGATCATCAACATAAAGTACAATAACCAACAAATTACCTTTAACTCGCTGAAGATAGACATTCGGATCAGATTTGCATCTTTGGAAATTCTGAGAAAGAAGGAAGGAGTCCATCTTTGCGTACCAAGCTCTTGGGGCCTGTTTTAACCCGTACAAAGACTTCTTCAATCTACAAACCAATGATGGATCTGATGTATAACCCTCTGGCTGCTGCATATAGACCTCTTCAGCAAGGTCTCCATGTAAAAATACACTCTTCACATCCATGTGATGCACCTCCCAGTGCTTGGATGCGGCAATAGCTAAAACAAGGCGGATGGAATCCATCTTTGCAACCGGTGCAAAGGTCTCTGTGTAGTCCACTCCTTGGACTTGGGAAAAACCTTTTGCCACCAACCTTGCTTTATATTTGCTGATAGTGCCATCAACAGCAACTTTAGTACGGTAGACCCATTTACACTTCACTAATTTTCTTCCAGGTGGAAGAGAAACTAGCTCCCATGTATTGTTCTTTTGAAGAGAACTGTACTCTTCATCCATGGCTTCTTTCCATCTCGGATCTCGATGGGCTGAATAATATGATTGGGGATCTGAACCAGCCATCAAATAACAAATCTCAGGAAGAAATGGATCAGCAATAGAAAGAGCCATACCTGCCCTTTGAAAGTCTCCTCTTGTTCGTCTCGGATCAGCAGGATTTCCAAGACTAGAACCAGCAGATTGTAGAGTATTTTGGGCCCACTTTGGTAACTGAGGGGGATCTGAATGGTCGGATTCCGAACCTGATATGTCATGATCATCATATGCTGCTACAATATCAGAAATATCAGAACTCATACCTTCATTATCGCTGCTCGAATCTTCTTCTGGTGAAGGCGGTGAATCGGCAGTTTTCTCCTCAACTAGTTGCAATTCTTGAAGCGGTTCTTCAAACTGCACACTGCGCTCTATGAATATCTTTTTAGATCTGATATCCATGAGTTTATATGCTTTTGATTCTTCCCCATATCCTATCAATATGCACTCGATACTTTGTGGATCCAAAGCTCGTCTCTTCTCAGAAGGAATTCTAGCCCATGCAGTAGAGCCAAAAACTCTCAAATTTGACACATCCGGTTTGTGACCAAAGAATGCTTCGAAAGGAGTCATACCTTTCACGGATGAATGTGGAACTCGGTTCTGTATATATGCAGCAACATTGATTGCTTCAGCCCAAAGATTTGCAGCCAAACCTTTTGATTCAATCATGCATGTAGCCATCTCTTTCAGTGACCGGTTTTTCCTTTCCGCTACACCGTTCTGCTGGGGTGTGTAGGGAACTGTATGTTGGATCTTGATTCCGCTTTGGGCACAAAGTTGCAGCAACTCGGACTTGATATATTCCCCACCATTATCAGATCTAAGAGCTTTGATCTTGCTCTCAGTGGTGGTCTCAACAGAAGCCTTAAAATCCTTGAATTTTCCAAGCACTTCTGACTTGTTTTTGAGAAAGAATACCCATGTAAAGCGAGAATAATCATCAATAAATGTCAAAACATACCTTGAACCATTTAATGACATATGGGGCAGCGGACCGCTGATATCAGAATGGATCAATCCCAAAATAGTAGAGGCTCTGCTAGCCTTGCCGCGGTCGAATCTGTGCTCGGGGTGCTTCCCAATAATGCAACCGGAGCATATTCCCTTCGAGGAACGGAGTTGTGGAAGCCCATCAACCATGGATTTATTTGATAGCAGCAGCAAATACTTATAATTTAGATGTCCAAATCTTTCATGCCAAAGCCTACTAACCTCATTACCATGTGTGCGAAGAGCAGTGGGCTTTGCAAGCGGAATAAAGTGCGAAAACTCATAACATTTAGCAGTGTGGTTTGCCTTTCCAACCGCAACTAGTCTTCCACTTTTGATATCAGAAATTTCAACTGTATTAGGGCTGAATGTGACTTTCTTTGGATCACCAGTATGTGTCATTTGATACACAGAAAGGAGATTCGAAGCTAAGGAAGGAACATAGAGAACATTCTGAAAGCATCCATGATCTACATGAATCGTACCTTTGCCCTTTGAAGAAATTTTTGAGTCATCTCCCAAATGGATGGGGATGGAGCTGTTTGGATCGAATGAGGAAAAAGAATCAATATTTGCAGCCATATGATTTGATGCACCCGAATCTATCAAGAGAGTGGGCTTCGAAACCGTTGCCATGAGTGCTTGTCCTCTTTCATGATCGTCATTCCGATCCTTCTTCCTTGCACCGTCAGGAAGGGTTATGTTGTTCTTTTCCAAAAGGAGGGCCATTTGATCTATAGTCTTCTTCATACATGAACTTTCGGGATGAAAGCCACGGTTACAATAAGTACATTTAGATTTTTGGTTACCTTCTTTGCCCTTTTGCTTGGATTTCGAACTGGATGGTGCATCCGTTTGCTTGCCTTTGTCTTTTTGCTTGTGAGGCTCGAATTTGGGCTTCTCCTTCTTTAGCTTTCCTTTACCATTCGAAATCTTGGGTCCTTGAACAAATAGGGCTGAATCTTTGGAGCTTATGGACCCCATTTGAATCAACTTGTCATGCTCTTTCGTAACGGACTCAATGAAGGCATTCAAGGTAGGCATCTTCCAATTCGGGGTAGTTAGCCGACCGGAATTGAAAGTGGAGACAAATACCGAATAATCTTTCCCAAGCTTGCTTAGAATGGAGAGGATCAACTGCTTATCCTCTTTGATAACACCACTGTTCTTCAATTGCAAGTTCAAGTTCTTGAATTTTGTGAAGAATTCATTGATGGTCTCGAAATTTTCAGGATTAAGGCCAATCAATTCATTCTCTAATTGAAAAGCCCTAAGCTCATCCTGCTTGCCGAATAGTGTCTCAAGTTGCTCCCATATGGCTTTTGGAGTCTTCAATCCGCTGAGATGGAAGTGAAGATCTTTGGAGATGGAGAGACAAAGAAGACCGTAAGCTTCATCAAGCTTATTGTAGTGTTTGGTTCTTTCTGCCACATTGTTTGGCTCCAATTCAAGACCAAGAGTGACTCGGTAGTATCCTTTTGAACGTAATATGATCTCCATATCATCTTTCCAATCAAAATAATTGAATGGGGTGAGGATAGGCTTTGAAGAAGAGTATTCCATTGCTAGGAGCGAGTCAAATGATGAAGAAGAAGCTTGCTTGCAAACTATAGCGAATGGAAATGCTGTAGGGAAGCTTGCATGCAGAATGTAGCGAGTGCACTTGGAGGAGATAATTAACCTGCAAATCACATAAGAACAATCACAATAAGGTCGAACAATCCACCCTTTGAGAGTTGCATCACACCTGGGATTGGATTTCAAGCAATGTTGAATGGGTCCAATGTATCAAATCCAGGAATTATGTGGTAACTCAAGCTTCTGGAGTGGTATTGGAATAATTTTCAAGCTTTGCATGCACATGAGCGAATGCCCTTGAGATATCTCATGCCAAACTTTTTGCAATTTTTAGCAATTCAGTCAAATCTTCTTGTATAAACACCTGTAGAAAAGAGATCTTGTCCCTACAATGGCTCTGATACCATGTAAAGTTAGTCACAGCAGATCTAATGAACAAATAAATCAGTCACAACAGATGAATAAGAAGATATGGTGCAAAAACTGTGCAAAACATGCAGCAGTGCTCTCTATCCCAGAAAGGGTGAATGAATTACAATAGATTACAATACAATCCAATATCTGTCAATGGCAATTCGAATTGACTAAGTAGGCCATTCGAATCACTGAATGGAGTAGCTTGACTCAATCTAGGAGTCCTCATCAATCATCGGTGTTGCTCATCAATCACAACAAACAGTCATCCAGGTGTCAAGCTGAGTCTAACTGATCATAATAAATGTAACTGAAGTGTGTAGCACTGATATAGGATCTGGAGGCTCAGTGGGGGCGCATGGGAGGCTAACTGGAGTCAGAGCAAGTCACCTAATCGAACTGGAGGTCAATCGGAGGTGAAACAGTCAGTCAGGAGTGAAATCGGAGTGAAATCAATCAGAATCGGAGCTAACTGAATGTAACTGGAGTGAATCTGCAGTGGTAGGTGAGCAAGTGCGCCCTTCTCAGTCAGTAGGTGAGAAGAGGGCGCCTTTCAGCTTAGGAGGGCTAAAACTCTGTGGAAAGTGGCTCCCGGGTGCTAGAAGAAGGTGGATAAGGTGCTGGAGGCATCAAACTGGTGACTGGACTGCATATCCTGAAATAGATCATGCAAGATCCTGAAGTAGATATGTATCCCGAAATAGATGATCCTGAAATAGATATGTATCCCGAAATAGATGATGGATATCCGAACAGGAATGACACCATTTAAAGCTCTGTATGGGTATGAATTACACACATTTGTAGATTTGATTTTTGGGGATTGCATAGCACAAAAAGAAAATTATTGGCTCCATGAAATCGAAAACATTCTTAGGGCACTCAAAGAAAACTTGCAGATTGCACATAACCAATAGAAGGTAAATGCAAATAAGCACATAATAGACCAAACATTCCAAGAAGGTGATTTAGTCTATTTGAGGTTAAAACCATACATGAAATCTTCTCTGAAATAAAAAAGGGATGAGAAATATCAACGAAGATTTTATGGACCATACAAGATCATAATAAAAATTGGTGAAGTTTCCTATGAATTAGATTTTCCTTCCGGGAGAAAGATACACAATGTTTTCCATGTGTCATGGTTGAAGAAAGAAGTTGGCCAACAAGTAACAATTTCGGAATAATTGCCTCCTCTCGATGATGAAGGACACCTGGTATTAGAACCAAAAAATATTTTGCACGTTAGAGAAAGGAGGCTAAGGATCCAAACCATTAAAGAATATCTAGTGCAGTGGAAAGGGTTTCCTAGGGAATGTGCAATGTGGGAGAATGAACAGATTCTGCAACATCTAGGATTGCACCTGCTTGAGGACAAGCAATATTAGGGAGGAATTCCTCTCATGTTCCCTCCCTAGTGGCCACTTGGTCAATACTTGGACCCTCAAATCCCTAAGGTTCTAGGAAGGAGAATTAAGTGGAGGATAATTAATTAATTGGGATGAATTTTGGTACAAGGCCTATAGTAATTAATAATTTGATATTTTTATTTTTAATTATTTTGTAATTATTTCCTTATAATTATTAATTAAATTTTTTGAAAGTAATGATGTTCACATGGATAGGAGGGCACATGAGGATAAGGTGGACCTCACTTACTCAAGTGGAAAATGATAGAAACAACAATGAGTCAGCTAAAAGTAAGGTGGAAGCATAAAAAGATAGAAACAGGTAAGAGAAAGAAAAAATAGGTAAAAGAAGAAATTAGGAAAGTCAAAAAGAAGGAAAGTGGAGAAAGAAACCAATTTAAAAAAGAAGGCAACATCCATAAAAGCTGAGGAGGGTGCAATTGATCAAATCAGTTGAAGACATGGAGCAAGCAAGTTGCATAAGGAAAAATATTGCTAATTCTCTCAATGAAGGTAAGGTCACCTCTCCCACATGTCGATGGCTTCCCTGGGAAGCTACCCGAGTTATAAAAGGAGGCTAGTGTGCATTCACATCTTTTGGTTGTCTGATTATTCTCTTGAGATCTTTTGCTTCTCAGAGTTGATTGATGTTCCTCAACCAAGCTTCGGACATGAAACCCAATGCAATTAATGTTCTAGTTTGTACATGATCAGATCCAGATCCATGGAATAATTATATACAAGCCTACATCAATACATCATTCAAGAATCTATGATATCCAGAGAGTGATCCTCAGTCACAGTACAATTGGAGAGAGTTTTGAAGAAGTTACTCTAGAGGAGATCATCAATTTTAGTGAAGGTTCCCCTGAGAATATTATGAAGTCCAGTGAACCCTCCATATACATATACTAGATATGATTTCATCCCCCTTGCATATCCATTGCAAAAATTCTTCTTCATCTCCTCATATCATACTCATTCTCTCAGTTTGTAAGATTTCTCTAGCATTGGACACTCCTTGAAGATATGAATATTAAAACTCCTCTAATTTATGCTTAGTATCTCCCATTTCTATTTCATTATGTTAATAAACTCGTGATAGAAACCTCATATACTTCATAAGTGAATTTTGTAAGCCTCTGAGGCAGTTTGAATCAAGCAATTCCAATATTAGCTCTTTAATCACTTTTTCTTGACTAGTTTTACAATTTTTGTAATTCAAAGCTACGTATGAGCCATTTCTATGTTATGATGGTAATTTGTGAATCCTGAGATCTTACTGAATAATCCCCAACCATTTCCATGATGATTCAAATGGATCTCATTATGTTTGGAAGAACTTGGAAAACTACTAATTGAGCAGTCCAATATAGTGCCTTTCTCTCTTTGGTTTCCAAACTCAACCAGAACCTACCAAATTCTCATAAGCTCTTGTCCAAAACCTAGTTATGATGTTAATATATGATATATTCCATTTAGTTACCTTGATTTGTGATCAAATAATTTTAGAATGCATATGTTGGTGTGTCAAGGAAGCCTCAGAGTATACCTCAATGACAATTGTTGTTGAAACATAAATGGCCCCAATACCTTGTGCATAGGACTCAGAAGATATCCCTGGATATGATATGTTTATTGCTGCAAATTCACCCATACATTTTTCAGATCATAAATATCCCAAATTCCTAACCCTGGAGGAATCTTATTAAACCCTAGACCAGCTCTTTTCCAACTAGTTTTGTTAACTAGTTTCTGGTTGTGAAAATTTGTGTTATGAATATAAAATTTTGGATAATATCGTCTTCAACCTTACAGGGATATTACAGTGATGTGGGTGAGATAATTTCATACCTATAGTTGGTGCATATATCCCTGAAGTAATTCACAAAATAATGGGATGTGTTCCTGAAATCTGTGGTGTGTTGGGAGAAATTTCCATTTTTTGATAGATTATGGATGAATTTACATAGGAGGAGATATAGGAGGCATATCAAGAGAAGGAAGAGGCTAGTGCTGATGAGTAGGATGTGGCCCTTTAAAAAAATGGAAAGAATCAAAAGGGATCAAGTAGTGGAGCTACTTGAGGGAAGGACATGAGAAAGGTAAAATTCTTTAGATGTAAAAAATTTCTCCACTATGCAGGCCAGTGTCCAAACATGAGAAAAGGAAAGAAGAAGGATGAGAGAGAGGTATTATTTGTATCATCACCTGAAGTGGAGGATCACACTAAGAAGTTTGAGAATGATTTCTCCTTGTTGATTCATGTCTCGAGTAGAAGTGTTTCCAAGAGTTCGAACACTGGTGCATCACTGCATGGTATGCGGAAAGTAGGGAAACATGCCACATGACTAGAAAATGAGCTTTGTTCCTATACTTGGAAGGTATCGATTGAGGGATGAGAGTTGTTTTGACACCACACATGTAGTAGATGGGGTTGGATAGGTTATATTTTAGCTTGAGTCTAGGGGATATCTGGAGGCGGATAAATTATTTTCAGTACCATAGATGAGAAAGAACTTTCTCTCAGTATTAGCTATGGATGATGATGGATATGCAGTCTTGTAACATCCCGATAATTTCATTAAAAAAAAAAAAAAAAAAAAAAACAACATTAAATGTCTAAATTACCAATGCAGAAATAATAATTGTTAAAAAAGCAGCATTTAATACCGAAATTACTAATGCAGAAAACAAAATAATTACTAATCTTTTAATTAATGATGAATTATGATAATAACAACTTTAACTTCATAGCACAAAGTACTTCATTAGTTATGCTTATATTTATTTGAAATCTACATGTTGTAATTAAGAGTAATATGACAATTCAAGTGTTAAGAGTAATTATGTTTTTCAGTTAGTCATCAATGTTTGGTGAAGATTCTAAGTGCTTCCTTGCTTCAGGTATGGAGCTTTGTCTAAATTCTATATATGTTAACTTGGCCATAATTACAAGTTGCAAAAGTCGTATTTATTAATATTTTCCTAGACTTATTAGTGAATCATCAAATTCTTGTCAGATTTAAATGCATAAGTATTATTTTGATCCTGTCATCATTTCTCCAATAACAAATAGTAGTAATCGTATGTACATTTTACTAAAAGAACGTTTCAATTTATATGTTTCTCTTTAACGTAAAGATATGAGTTAACAACTATTTAAATTTACGTGGATTAGCTTGAAAATAATAACTATAACTATAGTAGCATTTATAGTTCTCAATTTGTAATTCTATAAAGAATCATATTAAAATCATTTATAAATTCTATTATGTTTTGCAATAGATAAGGAAATGTACACCATTGCGATTATGTGCCTACTATTGAACCCTAAACTAAACACTAAACATTGGATAACTATTACGAATGCGATTTACATAATTGTGAAGTCATTTATAAAACTATACAACCATATTAATGTTGCATGATATGATTTACAAATAATGGAGTACATTACAAAAACGAAAGTCGACTTTATACATTTGAATGGCACAAAAACATACATTTGATTTACCAATGTATTGGAAATGCAATGAATTAAACGTTGTAACCCTAGTCTTGACACTGGCAGGTGATACGATGGGTAATGAATGTTTGAGTACGAATGTGATGGCATTGTTAATAAGACTGGCCTTGACATTTAAGACACCTGACTACTGCATTGAGTGTAAATATTAGTGGATTCTCTTGTGGCTGAATAATACGTGAAGGGGTTCACAACTTTGCATTTTAACGTTGAGTTGTAACAGGCTTTGCCTTTCAGTCTACCGAGTTGGCATCGTAGTGGATGAAATAATAAATGGAGAGTTTAATGCAATGGTTTCCCGATTCTCAATGTATCTCATTGGCACCTCCTCCATTGTAATCTCAACAAATCTTGGATGTTGAAAGGAAACCCTAATCCTTCGTCGTAAGTAGAGTTGGAGTGTTTCTCGGCCTTGATTTCACCTGTTAGCATTGAGGTAGTGAGGCCGACAGCCTGCTACTATGTAGGTTTTGGGAGAGTTCTTTATGGAGGGTTCTCTCCTTGGTTTCGAACCTAAGACCTATGGGAAGAACCTGTTAGTTCTTGTTGTCATGTAAATTGTAGTGCTGAGCCACCAGGCAATCTTCGATGATGTTTTAAGAAGTGGTTTTAGGGTTTTCTTTCCTATCCGGAAATGGAGTTTTTCTTCTATTTTGCTGCGTTTACAAGATGGTGCTATCGCCGAATGTCATGGGTGTTAAGATTTAATATGCTAAGACATAAAATATTAGCATTGCATTTCATTATCAAACAATAGAATATACATGATCACTGAAAGAACAACAAGCACATCATAAACAAAAGAGACACAAATTTATCCTGGGAAACCCTCATGGGGTAGAAAACCCAACAAACCTTCCAAAATATAGATGATCAACAACACAGATATGTATATCCCAAACATGAGCTCCTTCTCCTCCATAGCATATCTCTCTCTCTCATCTATGCGCTATTCACAAGTGAGTGAATAATGAGTGATTGCGATAAATGAGGAACACACTCCTCTATTTATACACTACTCTGACTTGTCTTCTACATTAACTAGGTCGGCCCCAACTTAACCACTTAACATAATGTTACAGGGCCGATCCCACTAGGATGGTCTAATAACCCTTTAACCCACATGACTCATACAGGGCCGACCCCGACTAGGGAAGTCTAATAACCCAAGCTGCCACATTATCCATGGAGGAATAAAACATCTTCATATATACAATAAGGTCTTCATGGAGGAATGAAACATCTCTGGAATAATAAAATACAAATATAATATTCTTAGAAGTTACAATATTTCAACACTCGCCCTTAACAAGAAGGATATTATAAGAACATCTTCAGGAGCAAGGAGTCATTAACTACATGACACATCTATAAATCATTGGAAGCTTTCTCAACATCATTAGTAACTCAACTAGTTACTGGAATATCTTCAGGTCTTCAATACTAGAGTATCAACATCGTCAATATTGAACCTTCACTTTCTGCAGCACTCAATCAGCTACAACATCGTCATCATCTAGATCACTCGATCAACAGCCTCATCATCTGGATCTACTGATCATCATCATAACAGCATCAACTGGATCCTCTCGATAAACAACATCACACTCTCGATCAACAACATCATGTCATCAACTGGGTCCTCTCGATCAACAAAATCACATCATCAACTGGATCCTCTTTATAAACAGCATCACATCATCAATTGGATCCTCTCGATCAACAATATCACGACATCAATTGGATCCTCGATCAACATCTGGATCCTCTTGATCAACAGCATCGACATCTGGATCCTCTCGATCAACAAC
This sequence comes from Larix kaempferi, assembly GCA_027924585.1. NCBI lineage: Eukaryota > Viridiplantae > Streptophyta > Pinopsida > Pinales > Pinaceae > Larix > Larix kaempferi. Next base: position 22,717,602 of record BSBM01000767.1, on the reverse strand, counting down.
GTCAACATAGCAACATACTCTACAATACACATGATCCAATTATAGGATGATCAATCCCGCTCACTTTAGGACATAATTCCAAGGATGATACAATCCTATCATGTGCATTTTGAACAACCGTTCAGGGACGATGCAGTCCTATCATGTACATTTTGAACCAAATGTTCAGGGACGATGCAATCCTATCATGTACAATTTGAACCAAACGTTCAGGGACGATGCAGTCCTACCACGTACATTTTGAACCAAACGTTCAGGGACAATCCAGTCCTGATCTGCTTACAGGATGATCAATCCTTCTCACTTTAAGACACCTCTCATGTCTAGGGACAATGCAATCCCGATCTACTTACGAGATGATCAATCCTTATCACTTTAAGACACCTCTCATGTCTAGGGATGATGCAATCTCGATCTACTTACAAGATGATCAATCCTTATCACTTTAAGACACCTCTCATGTCTAGGGACGATGCAATCTTGATATACTTACAAGATGATCAATCCTTATCACTTTAAGACACCTCTCATGTCTAGGGATGATGCAATCCTGACCACAGTGCCAGTCCTTTTTTATACTAGACGTGACCTAGATTAAATCTAGGATTTTACCACCTATGAATGATCACCTACTACAGTCCACGAGCGAACATTACATCATTACAGGACTTGCGAATGATCACCTACTGCTACACTAAGCAGTCTAGGAGTGCACATTACATCATTACAGTCAACCACAGAGCCAGTACTATTTCAACTGGGGTGTGACCTAGATCAGATCTAGGATTTACAACCACAAAGCCAGTACTATTTCAACTGGGGTGTGACCTAGATCAAATCTAGGATTTACAACCTGTGAATGATCACCTACTAATCCAGGAGTGAACATTACATCATTACAGGTTTTGTGAATGATCACCTACTACTATGCTGAGCAGTACAGGAGTGCACATTACATTATTCACCAACATATTTCTCGAAGAAAAGAGTCTACGGATCAATTCAGGGACCGAAGTCTCGGGTTGATACAATCCCCTCTCATCCACTAGGGACCACTTCTCAGAGACATATGTCTACGGATCTATTCAAGTACCAAAGACCGGGGATGATACAATACCCTCATCCACTGGGGACCACTTCTCGAAGACAACTTTCTACGGATCTGTTCAGGGACCTAAGTCCAGGGATGATACAATCCCTTTCGTCCACTAAAGACTAATTCTTGGAGACAATTGTCTACGGATCTATACAGGGACCTAAGTCTAGGGATGATACAATCCCTTCTCGTCCACTTAGATAAAGTCTAAGGACCATGCATTGACCTCATTGTCGTAACTAGCAACATCATCATCGGCCTCATCGTCGTAATAGGTAACCTCATCATCGATATAGTATCCACATCAATACATTATCTACATTATTGACACAAGTATCCTCATCATCGATACAAGTATCAATATCATCGACACAAGTATCCTCATCATTGATACAAGTATCCATATCATCGATACAAGTATCCTCATAATTGACCTTACCATCAATATAGGCAATCTCATCATCGACCACATCACTCCACCTTTCAAGGAGGGTCCTTCTGAACAACACCAAGCTTGTCTCATAAACACTCAACCTTTACTCGAGACAAAAGTTTGGTCAATATATCAACAACTTGTTCGTCAGTGCTCACATACTCGATCTTGATAGCTCCTTTCTGCACCATATCCCGTATATAGAAATATCGGATCTCTATGTGATTTGACTTATCATGGAACACTGGGTTCTCTGTCATCTTGATACAACTCTGGTTGTCACACAATATCATAGTGGGATCCATCTGTAAGTCAAACAATCTTGATAACAACTTCCAAATCCATATCGCTTCACAACTTAGCAGTGTAAGCTGCAATATATTATGCTTCAGCTGTGCTGAGAGCCACACTAGACTGCTTCCTGCTAAACCACGATACCATGGAAGATCCCATACAATAGCGTCCTCCCGATGTGCTCTTCCTGTCTGATACACTTCCTGCCAGATCAACATCTGTGTAGCCATACAATTTGAATTCATGATCTCCAAGATAACATAGATCAAAGTCTATCATACCCTTCAGGTACCTCATCACATGCTTTGTAGCTATTAGGTGAACATGCCTAGGTTCCACTAGATACTGACTCAAGGTGTTCCAAACAAAGCATATATCTGGCCTAGCATGCGTCAGATACATCAATGACCCAATAATCTGTCTGTACAGAGTCACATCCAATAACTCTGATGAGTCATCATCTAACAGCTTCAAGTTGGAATCCATGGGAGTGGTCATGTGCTTACATTCCAACATATCAAATCTTCTCAAGATTTCCACAGCATACTTTCCCTGGTTGAGAAAGATTCCTTCTCGGCCTTGCCATACTTCCAGACCTAGGAAGTAATGCATCAATCTGAAATCTTTCATCTCGAATTTTGTAGCTAGCTTCTTCTTCAATTGCACCATTAAGAGAATGGTCTTATATAGCCACTTGGAGCAAACATCTCATCATCATCCTCTTCCTCTTTATAAGAGAATCCGCTGGCCAGGAGCCTTCTATATTACATTTGATTTGTAAGTCTTCTTGTTGAACATCCATCACTTGTTCAGTGTTCACATGATCTTTCCTACAAATCAAAGTTAAAACATGATTAGAAATACTTCATAATCATCAAATCATGTTGACATGATAACCTATAATGCATACAGATATGATTCACATAGTTATGCAACTATCTTGACCAATACTTTGGCATAACACTTTTCCATATCCTGTATGCATACAGTGGCTATCTAGATGCCTTCCATCTCTACCAAAACATACTGTCAAGAGTGTGCACAACTCTCAGCATGTCAGCAAAGAGGTTTCATTCTAGATAAAAACAATGGAATGTTTGTCCAGCTTACCCATCATATGCATATTAGTAGTGTATTGTTCAATGCTATATGAATGGTCACATTATGCATGATATATACAAATACGCATGCAACTATTATGAGCAATATCATTAACTATTTAGAGATTCAAATAACAACCCAAATACTTATATTTTATGTTGTGTGGTTGCCTCCCACTTGATCTCTATATGTCTTTGAACTTCTATCCATTCTGTACCACTAAGTATGCTTAAGTGTGCACTAGTGTCATCCTCATGATCTCATACATAATCATACATTCATTAGTATAATATCAACACTATTAAAACATTATGTATGGTCATGATCATTTCATACATAGGTATACTTACCTAAGATCCTAACACAAAGTAGGATTCTAACTTGATATAGGAAAACATATCAAATAATATCTTCTTTGTTATCTTCAATTATTTAGAGACCTTGAGCTAGAATCTGCATAACTCATAAGTTAACCATCAAATTATACATACCTCATAAGTAGAGCTTCTATGTGATCCATGAGTCTTTTGTCTTCATGTCACCATGGTCATATGTTCTTGATCTAGAACTTGATTTGTACCTTTCATGTTAGCGGACAACATCATCCTCATATAATACCACAGTCCATTAGTACAATCATAGGTGTCATAACCATATTCAATGAATGTCTTCTATCATTCACATGCATTCATATTTTTACTAGGGTGATAAGACAAGCCTAAAATCAATAAATATTGTACTAACCTCAATAATATGAAGACAAACATATCATAACCCTAATCATGAATAGATTAAAAAAAACATACCTGTATCTCCTCAAGTCATACCTGTTGAGATTGCTTGTAGCATTCTTATGTAAGGCCTTATACTCTTCTCCCTCTGGGACTAGAACCTCTTCACTTATGTAATTGTCCAACTCATTCTCTTTTAGGATTGACCCAATCCACTTGATTTGTTGAAAACTGGATATGGAGCTCGATTAGGATTTGTCACAGAAACCCTAAAAATTCAAACTTTGAATTTCAAACTTTTGAAAGGATAGAAAGATGTGACTTGCTGAGCTGATCAAGCTGGTATACTCCGAATTTGAAAACTATAAAGTTTCACCCCTCAAAATTGCTTTTGAAACTTCCAAATTCACTCGGCATGACCCTAAATTAGGGTTTGAGTTTCACAAAGCTTCACCCAACCAAAATGTTCGATCCAAAGCTCTAAATTTCATTTTTTCCAAGGAGATTCCAGCCGTGGTCTTAGATTTTAGAAATTCCAATTTTTGCAGAAACCCTAATTTTTGGATTTACTAGACAAGACCCCAAACTAGGATTTGATTTTCTCGGAGCTTCACCCAACTAAAAATTTTGATCCAAATATCTAAACTTTGATTTTTCTAAGGAGCTTCCAGTCGTGGTCTTAGATTTCAGAAATTCCAATTTTTGCGGAAACCCTAATTTTTGGATTTATTAGAGAGGACCCCAAACTAGGGTTTGATTTTCCTGAGCTTCACCCAACCAAAAAGTTCGGTCTTGGTGTCTAAACTTTGATTTTTTTGAGGAGAATCCAGCCATGGACTCAGATTCCAAAATTTCAAATTTTCTCTCAAACCCTAATTTTTAGGTCAGAAACTAAAAATGCTCAGAATTGAATTCTCTCTCGACAGAAAGATGCACCTTACTGAGGAGAGTCAATCTAGCTTCCTTCCTTTCAATATCTCTGGAGAGAAACCCCAAAAAAAAGAATCCCTAGCTTCTGCAACTGCATAGTGTCTTTTTCTCAGGTTAGCTCTGATACCATGTTAAGATTTAATATGCTAAGACAAAAAATATCAGCATTGCATTTCATTATCAAATAATAGCATATACAATATCACTGAAAAAACAACAAGCACAACATAAACACAAGAGACACAGATTTATCTTGGGAAACCTTCATCGGGTAGAAAACCCAGCAAAGCTTCCTCAATATAGATGATAAACAATTCATAGCTGTATATCCCAAACATGAGCTCCTTCTCCTCCATATCAGATCTCTCTCTCTCACCTATGCGTTATTAACAATTGAGTGAATAATGAGTCAGTGTGATAAATGAGGAACATACCTCCTCTATTTATACACTACTCCGACTTGTCTTTTACAGTAACTAGGTTGGCCCCAACTTAACCACTTAACATAATGTGACAGGGCCGACCACACTAGGGTGGTCTAATAACAATTTAACCCACATGAATCATACAGGGCCGACCCCCACTAGGGAAGTCTAATAACCCAAGTTGCCACATTATCCACGAAGGAATAAAACATCTCCAGGTACACAATAAGGTCTTCACGGAGGAATGAAACATCTCTGGAATAATAAAGTACAAATATAATATTCTTAGAAGTTACAATATTTCAACAACCGTCGTATCTACTCCTGTAGTTACAATATACTGGTAATGTTTCAATACTGAAATCTTAACGCATTATGTTGTGTCTAAAGTTATCTCTGAGATTTTTGTTCTCATTTAACCACTAAATTTTGTTGTGGCAGGTAATTCTTCATTGGAGGGTTACTCATTGGTTGCTTAGTGCATGGAACTGCTCGACTTCTTAGTAAGCCTCGGAGGTTCCCTCCCTCATAGGTTCTCCTAGCCTGGTGTGGCCGATGCTAGGTGTTTGGCGAGAGTTAGTTTTGGTTCTTGGCAAGATTTCTGGCCAATGTTGTAAAGTTTTGAGAGTCAAAGATGAGTAATCCATGGCTCGTCTTGTTACTTGGCTCTACAGTGTTTCGCTGTGCTTTTAAAATGCAATTTTGTTGATGAAATATATACACGAAGGGATGAACCCTAAATACATGGATTTTGAATTGTTTCTAAACTTGTGTAAATTGATATTGTGTTTAGAAAAGATACTGTGTTGAATTAATGGTAGAATTGGAAATTGTATTTTAACAAATGGCTACGTGACAGTGTTTTCTACCTTTTGTTTCGAAATAAAACCCTACTCTATATGTTTCGATGGTAGATTGAAATTTAGTTAATACGAGTACTATTATTTGATGAAAGGCGTAAGAGTTGTATGTTAATTCTTCTCTTGAAATCAAAACCTTGTTTTTACAAAGTTTAAATGATAAAAAGAATCTGGTTTTTATATTGAGAATTAACTTGTAAAGATTTATGTGCAACGATACTTATACTTTTGTTTTTTGAACGAAATAATGAAACTGCATCTCAAACAGAATATAAGTGGGTTCTAGTTTTACCTAAAAGGATTATTTGACTAGGAAAAGAATATATGTTGCTTTTGGCCAAGAGCCATAGCTAACTTGTTTAATAAAAAGAAACTCTGTGATCTTGGTTGTGTAAGGTTTTGGGATAGTGTTTTAGGACTTAGTTTTGGTTTGGAAACAAAGCTTGATGTAAGAAAATAACACTCTCGTGTGCATTTACTAAATCTTGATTTTATGTAAATTGTTTAGTATGTGATTGTCGAATCAGTAAAGAACCTGTAGTGTTGTTGTAAAAGATTTGCTTCTTGTTATAAGTTTTGATTCCGAGTCTATCGTGATGTAATAAAATGCTAGATAATATAATGATAGAGTACTGTGGTTCTATCTATTTTTGTAAGTAACAACTCTGTAAAGATGAATATTTGCAACTAGTTAAAAATTTCTAGAATAAGTGGAAATATAACACTTTCATGTTGAAAATAAATAACAGTAGGTTGCAAAGTAATAGCAGAAAGAATGGTTAGTAAAGATTTGAAAACCTAGACTTGTGCAGAGATGAATTATTTTAACTTTATTTCTAAGTAAGGAAATATACTATAAGTCTAGTTTCTATGATAAACTGTTCTATTTCTGAGTTTAGATATAAATAATGGATAAATCAAAATTTAAAGGAAATCATTACAGAGTTATTCTATCCAATCATTTAGCATTATGCCCATCAAATCTTCTATCTTAAATTTTCCTTTTTTGTATTGGAGTACATTGTAGAAAGTTTGCGTGGGGAAAAATGGAGAGAAGATTCCTTTAATTATCTTCTCATTACTTAATCATCGTTGAACAAAATCATATCTAGGTTAGCAATTGAGAAACAATAACTTCTATATGTCATTAAATATACATACTAAACTTACAAGTTCGGGGAAATTATTTAACTATAAACAATAAGGAAGAACAGTAGAACCTGATTGAATGTAGGAAAACAAACAACCCAAGGAGCCTGTTCCACCCAACCTATTCCTGAAGACAGCCACATTACTTTCCCTAGGACCCCCGATGTTGTTCACTGAACCACTAGGAAGAAGAATCTGTAGAAGCTTTAGGTCAATCCACTTGTAGCAGCAAGATAGTTCATCCGGTCATATAAACTTAGCAGTCAAAGAGACCTGCACCAGCACCTCTGGTTATTTCAACAGCCTCGCAATGCACTTCCACTTAGCCTCCCTATTTGAATCTCTCATTGATCACCTGATACACTTGAGGAATTATTTCCGCAAAAAATAATGTAGAGCTTCCTGCCCAATTCGAATTGCCTTATCTAGGCTGCTCAGGCCTTTTAGTGGTTAACCTGGTCATTAATGAGCCATTAGCTCTCCTCCACCCACTTGGGGGATAATGTCATAATTCTAGGGGTAGTTGTCCCATAACCAACAACTAGTGGTGGAGTGCAAATGCTGACATCTGTCCCATGCCTTCTAACAGCTTCCATTCCTCCTAGTGGGTCAGTGAACACTCATTTAACAGTTCTCTTGGGTGTTTGTCTCCTGTTTTAGTTTATTAAATAATAATAATTAGTCATTAGAATCATCCTTGACCAATATTTGGTCATAATTACAAAACTTTGTAATTATAATTTAATATAATGTTTTTGCAATAAAAATAAATAGTCTTAAAATTTGGGTAGGTGACACACACCCCCCCTTAAGTCTCACCATCGCCCTCGATGTTGTTTATTCACTCTTTGAGTGTTGTTGAAACAGAGATGGGTATGCTACCTGCATACTACTCTCCAACTCCCAGGTTGCCTCTTCTGGGCTAAGGTGCTTCTGTTGCACCTTTACCAGCCCAAATGGTGCGATTCTAGAGTAGAGTTCCCCTCCTTTCGAGGATACAATCCAGTTCCACCTGAAAATCGTCGTCTTGTTCCACATTTACATCATTCCAAATTATAACATGAGTAGCATCATGCACATATTTCTTTAAAACTGAAATATGAAAGACATTATGTATTTTTAGATTTGGTGGTAAAGCTAGTTGATATGCCACGGGTCCAACCCTTGACAAAATTTCGAAAGGACCATAATATCTGGGTGCCAGCTTGGCATAGCTTCCCAGTGTTAGCACCAGAATTGCACTAAGCTTTTGGAGTGGTTATCACCATTTGTGATAAGCTAAATCCTTCCACCTAGGAGGTTTACATGTCAAATCCACACACCCGCCACCTCATCACTCAAGTCCTGAAAATTCAAATTGCAAGAAGAAATCCAAATCCAAAATTAAATGTGATATTACATGAAGGGTGGGCTTGTTTTTTACTGAAAATGATTGTTTTAGTCATCGTTTTGCAACAACTGTTTTGGCCTAACCATAATGAATTTCGGGAAACTGAGAGACATTTATCTCCAGAACGGGCCAATATTCAATAACCTCCCCCGAAATTTACACATGTGTCACAGGTTGAGAGCATCAATGAGATCTTTACAGGGTAATTTTCCAGAATTCACGTTTTCTGCGTGAGTCATCAACTTCTGGAGCAGATCCCGACCAACTGGAGGCGAATCTGAGGAACCTGAAAGAGGTTTTTCTTTAGCATGGTCCAATCTACAAAAAATATTTCATTTTTCACACAACTAACACCGTTAGAGATATACAGCCGTGGCACCGAGAGGTAGTTTTGAGAAGTCCGCGGCCAGAATTTGGGTAAAAGTTGTTGTGGTCGACTCCTAGGTTGTTGAATCTTCTTGTGCAGGTGTTCATACAGTTGTAACAATTTCCTATTGAGATAAGCTCGACCCTAGGACTCAGTAGATCTATAAATGCATTGTGATAGAAGAAGAATAGGTTGGAAAATCATTTTGGGCTGAGGCCTTGGGGAAACCCTGCTCTATTTCTTGAAGCATTTTCTTTAATAAAATTGCAGTGTCTGAACCTGGATTTCGACTGAGATTCTCATGTAATTGGTCCTATAGTCTTTTCTTTCTTCCTCTCTTGTGTATTGTTTATCTTTCATTGTTATTTCTAGTATGTAATTTCTTCTCATACTTGGTGCAACTATAGTAGTTAAGTAGAATATATAGAAATTATGCTCTACTTGACTCTTTCCAAGTATTTCACCATTATTCTCTGCTAAAATTGGTGTAGGATTCATCATCGTAGGCCTTACATCAATGGACTATTCTTTTCTCTTATGTTCACCAATTAAAATCACTTTGACTACAAGTTGATTGCTACCCTGCCTCTATTTGGATAGCTCATGCAACAACAGTATTATATTTGTTTCATGTTTCATGTTTTGACTCCATTTCCCAATAGTTTCTTATAATCTTCTCTCCAAATGTTTAAACCATTTTGTTCCCAGCAGAAATCTGATCTTCTGTATGTTGTAATTGAATATCTTGAATGAGAATGCGAGTGTATGTTTTCACTGTTGACATATTTGATAATTTCCGGTATTTCTCTGGATTATAGAGAGAGCCCTCTCAGACTAAGCTGGGTCAGTAGCTTAAGTATAAAGATTGGTTAGTGGTTACCCCAGCCTGCCCTCTCCCACAACCTAGGGGGTCATTTTGGGTGTTAACAAATTTGCGTTGTTGTCGGGGAATTAATTGTCTTATCATCCCTGGGAGAACGACAAAGGTTTTAGATCTGAATGTTGATGGTGAACAACAGTCAAACATTGAGAAGGTTTTATCATTCACCTGGTGACTCCACTCATCAAATTCCAGTATGAAGGTGACTCCATTGGGAGGATCGGTGACTCCATATCAAGATGTTGAAGGTTCCATGGTGAATCCACTGTTGGAAAGCTTTAATGTTTGAAGTGTTGATTCGGTTTCTTCATCAAATCAAATGGCAGGGTATGTGGTAGCTCTTGCTTCTATTGAGGGTTTTAAAGAATATTTTGATATGTATGATGATGATGAAATCAAAGAATATTTCTTAGTATTTCTACCCAGATATTTGAAGTCATGTAAATGTTCTTATGAAGACAAGATTAGTTTCTTGAAAGAGTTTGCTGAAAAACTTAATGAAGATCTGTTGATGCCCCGAAGATTGTAGCATCAAGCAGAAAGGGATTCTCCTCGGTAAACTATCCCAATTAGATTGTCCACCATTTGGTATGGGGAATCCGTCTGGTTAGTGGTTTCTCCTACCGTTAGATTTGATTTCTTTTACACCGGTTATGGCCCGATCCACCGTTTTTATTTTATTTTATTGTTAAAATGATGTGCAAGTGCCTAAGCTAATTTAATCTAAATGCAGAGCTTGAAACAAATTTGTATCTAAGACTGAAATAAATCTAATCTATCCTTGCAAGGAGCAAATTGTAAATATGAGCAATGTACTGACAGAAATATCTAAAGATCAACAGATAACCATTAAATCATAAAGATACATTTACAACAAGAGATTTAACGATATAAAAGATAGCTTTTGGTCCATATGAAAGCACTCTATTACTCATGTTAGGAGAAACATCATTGCACAGAAAAATAGTAAGCTCATTCAACACACATAAATAATTCTAAACAGCAAAGAAAGATCTTACTGCAAGATATGAACACCCCAAGAATAATCCAGCAAACATCCAACATCCATTTCCAGGAAAAAAAAATGTCTCCCTCAGGCTCTTTATTAGGCAAAATCACTTTCTTGGAGCTAATTACAAAATAGTTCGTACAAGCTAAGAAGCTTTTTTTCCCTACCAAAAAGTCCTCCTCTACTCCTTCTATCCTTCTATTTATAACTTTACAAAGCACTCATTGGGCTGACAAGTGTACCCTAATTCTAGAACCTCCTTCTTTGGCTTTCATCGTATCCTTACAAAGCCTATAAGTACATGGAAGCTTTTACATCTAGGACAAAAATAGGGGCCAACTATCCTTTTAAAGCATTTATACAAAGGTAGAATTTCAGCTTCTCCACTTGATTAAAACAAAATAAGAATGATCTGTCTATTCCGTTGGGGCTTCTGCTTGTTGACTTGAAGACATGCCTCCACCAACCGTCTCACTTGAAATTACTGGGCCATCTATACTTTGAATGTACGAGGTCCATTGGTTGATATCCTTTACGATAAGTTTGCTACGGGAAGAAATTGTTTCCCGGGACGCTATTTCATGCTTGCGTACGTCCGATTTGATCAGCGCTTTTCCCTCTGTGGCTCTTTTTCCATCGCTTCTAGGAAGTAAATATGTATTGCATGTTGGCAAATAAACTATTGAAATTCATCCTGAGTCAATACTTCTATTTTCTTGATATAAGCCAAGTCTTCATCCAGCTCGTTCTGCAACTCGAACAATCGGTCTTCTTCTTTTGGGAAATCATAAATGGAGGCAAGGAGAACCAGATGACACTTTCTAAGTGATTTCCTGAGTGTGGAGTAGATCGAACAACACTTGTGGACCGTCTTTCTGATTTCCAAACTTAGCTTGGTGCCACAATCCTTGGCGAATTCAAGGATTCCTATATCCACGTCCAATTCATCTTCTATAGCAGTGCGCAACTATGAAGGGAGTTGAGATTTTCCCTTTTTCCACTTAGATTGTTGTTTCAGCTCCTCTACATGATTTACAAACTTTTCTCGAGTTTTTAGAGCTTTGGTTTCAATTTTTTTCATTTTCTTAATCATCTCTTTCATTCTCCAAATCTCTTCTGAGATCAGTACTAGCAGCTGATGGATTTTAATCCGCATATCACACAATTGTTTGTGAAATGTGGACGAATTTTGCTGGTCTTCCGCTGCCTCTTTATGTCTTTCTAGTTGTTCCTTTTCTTCAATTAGCCCTTCATATTCATGCTGGTGGAGCTGTATTTGCTGAGCCCTGCTTGCTTCAAGTTCCTCCAACTCTGTTATCTGAGCTTTCAGATTCTTCAGTTCATCTTGAGAGATAGTCAACTGCATTTCTAAGGAGTTCTTCTCATTCTCAAGCTGGAGAACTCCTGAATTTAGCACCAGATGCTCTCCTAACAATGCATTGTATTTCTCCTTCAATTTTTTTGCTTCCAATATCTCCCTCTTTCTATCATCTTTGATATTAAAGCATTGCTCCCTGTAATGCTTTATCTTTTCTTTCAAAAAATCAATATTGGATTTAGTTGCCTTAGCTAATGCCACAATGCATTGGGCTTGAAATGTGGGGTCGGCATTAGTTCCTTGGACCAATTTTTTCTCTATTATCCATAGTTCATATTCATCCTCCTCGGTTTCCATATTCTTTGTCTTGCCTTCCATTTTCTTTACCCTCCTCTCAATGATAGCCCTTTTCCGCTTACTAAAATATACAGTATCTAGGTTTTCTATTTTGCTCTACTTCCTGGGGTTATATGGGGTCAATGCTAAGCTCCATTAATAGTAACCTTCTTCCTGAGTCCCCCTTGGGGTGTATATCAATGGTGGGTCCACCTCCATACCTGTCGGAGTAGATGGCTCCGGCTCGGGAGACTTCTCTGTCTGTTCTTTCCCCTTCTCTCCTACTGACTCTTCTTGCTGAGTCTGTAATCCATCTGCTCCTTCATCTAGGGGCCTTTCTTCTTCCTCATGCTGCTGCTTGGAAGATTGCTTTTGGGATACCCGATCTTCTTCTTCCTTCTGGATCCCGGCAGCCTCTTCCTGTTGTTTCAACTGAGAGGCTTGCTCCTGTTGCTTATTTGCAATCTCCTCTTGTTGAAGCTTGGCATCTAGCTCACCTTGAATTCTTGCTTCGTCTTGGTCCTGCTGCTACTTGATAGCTTGCTCTTGGAGCACTCTGTCTTGTCCCAATTTTGATGGATCCCCTAATTGTGAGGCCAATGCCTCCCGCTCTCTTTGTATCAAACCAACAGGTTTGGGGCTCAGATCTTTCACATCTTTCGTATTGTAACACTTTCCTAACTTAGTTAGGTTGCAGGTGCTATTGAAGAATTCCTCGTCTCCGTCCACTGCATGAGCATATTCAAAGGAGATCTTGAGGTCAAGACAATGCCTGCTTACCACACCATTGGGGTCATGCCTTCTAAAAGGGACCGAGCCAAAATTGAAAAATTCTAAGCCTTGAGCGTAATTTTCCCCATCTCTTTCTCTCGAGAGGCTATAAGCTCCTATGGTAAAAGGCATGGGATGATACATGCCCTTCCTCTAGTCTATTAATAACTCACTTATTGCGCCGGTGCCGAAGAGTTGTCTCACAGCCTCCTTGAGAATTACAAATTCTGTAACATACCGAGGGAAAATAAATGGCTCATGAGTTCCTCCACTCATCCTGATGTATGTGCCCTCTGCACTGTGATAATAGTCCCCGAATTGTTCAATGATAGGCATTGCATTCTCCGACATACAATATGGTTCTTGTATGAAAATGAGCTGGTACAATTGCATGATAAACCTCTCACAAACCATCTTGTAGTGGTTTTCATACTTACTTGCCCATGTACACTGATAAGCTATGAAGAGAGCTGTTTCATTTGGCTTCCATGAGCAACCGAAGTCTGGGAACGAATGCTTGCTTAACAGGCAGTCAATCAGGTATGAAGGCATGAAGAAATCTACCTTCTTTTGGGTTAGTCTCCTTGGGCTGCTGTTAACTATGAGGCCAAGCTATCTGAAATTATTTCATCCGAGTTGAAGATGGTGGCTTCCGTGCCTATATGAAACATCACCAGCACCCATCCGATCTTAAACACATTGCCATTAGTCATGCCAAAGAGCCGACTCAACAACAGGACGATGAGTTTGTAAGGGGTCTTTAGGAGGCTGTTTTCATATTCATTATCCCACCTCCTCCTGATCTGCCTATCATTTATCGTCATCTTATGGGAAGATTCTAGTAAGTCCCTTTGATGCTTTGCTATCCATTCATCGTCTAAACAAGCCCTAGGTGCCGAAAGTATGTAGGCAGCAGTAACATGCTCGGGAGCGAAAGATGCTAGGCTCAACCCATTTTTATCAGTCATGAGACTTGTGTCGGTCTGGATGTTAGGAATTGGCCATCCAATAACTTCGGAACAAGGGAACAACTCTGGTCGAGTTGTTGACTTATGCAAACAAGACCTTCTGATGTTGGCATACACTATGCAAACAAGACCTTCTTGAGCTATGATGAATCTGTATAGATCACCCCATTGAAATTCAAGAGCATAGCTCCTAGGGGAAACACCAGTGGTAGCTTGTGTGTCAGCAAACATCGTGACGAGAGAAGTATCTAATAGAATTTCAACCTCTGAGTCTGAGGTTACTTTCTGAGTTGCCTTCTACTTTGTTGACTTCCTATGCATGGTAATCCTGTGGTGAGCAAGGCAATATCAAAAAGACTTTAGTTAGGTCACTACTCCAAGCATCGACAAAACTCTATCGCAAAGCCAAAATATAACATTTTCACAAAATAGAGGTTGTCTTAAACAATCATAATTATCTACATTTCATGTTTAAGCTTAATTCAACAATGTCCCTCCATGCTAAAAATAAAGATAAAACATCAGGACAACAGGCAAGGTCATCTTTAAATATGCGCCATTCATTTTCAACTTGCAGGTATCCCCTGAATTGTTATACACACTTGCGCGAGTCTGATGAAGATTTTTTGCGCTGGCACTTAAATAGAGTTTTGCGCAGTGCTTGGGATTTTGCGTGCGCTAAGATTAGTGATCTAATGTGCGTTGTGGCACAACCGAGATTTTATGTGCTAATACTTAGACACTTCATGTGCGTTGGTGCCTAAGATTATTTGTGTGCCAAGTGATAACGCATTTTCTACACTGATGCCTAAAAAATTTTGTGCGCCAAAGCGAAACACATTCGTGCACTAGCTCAAACAATTTCGCATGTCTTATCCCAACTTTATTTCTGCGCTAGCGCTTAGCATTATGCATGCAATATTTAATGTGCGCCAGTGTTTAAACATTTCATGTGCCGATGGTTGATAGTGGAGACTACGAAGAAGGTGGATAAACCCTGCAGCTGCAAGCCTCTATCAGTTAAGTATCAGGCTTGGTTTCAAGCTTCTAAGTGGGTTTGACGGGTTGTTTTAACACATCACCATGGCAGCTTAGGCCGAGTATTGGGGGTTTTATGCAACCCCGGCATGAATGAACATTGCTTTTGGTTGAGCAGGGTATCTTAGTGTTTATAGCATGAAGCTTTAGCTGCAAGGAACGAGAAGGGTTGGGCTTTATGTGCAGTAGATGCTTGGCAGGGAGTTTTGCAAACAAGACCTTGGGATGCTGCGGCTTCTACGGGTTTGAGCAAAAAATTCTGTGGCCGCTAAGATACTACTGGGACAATTCAACCTTATGACCAGAGAAGGGTAAGGACTTCATACTTTAAAAAATAGATACTCTATGCACGGAAGAAGAGATTAAATAGAAACAAGCTATTACTCAACCAAGAAAAACATATATAAACTTTCAAATGCGGTCGTGGGAAACCACGGGTTTCGCTTGGCAAATGAAAGTTCTGTGAGGAAAACTAGGGATGTTGAAAACGCGACAGAGGGAAAAGACTTATGTGCCTGTGAGATAGGACTGTCTCTGCCCTGGTCCGAAAATGGTGACCTCGTATCCTCATAGGGGAAAGAACGGTGACTATCCTATGCCCTCTCTAGATTTCATGCAGAGTAAACCGAAGACCGTTAAGCTACTTAATCTATGAGTGGGTGATTTTTAACCTACTAATCCAACAACAGGATTGGGAAAAGAGCCTACCTGTCAGTAATGGCGAGCATTCTGAGACCTCAATAGTTCGCAGTGAATGGCAGTCTCAAACTTCGACGCGAAAGATGAGCCCCAAATGAAAATGACTAAATAAAACCCAAAACGCCATTGCATGTGTTAAATAGGGGAAGAGTTAAATGCTCACGTACATCTAAAGTTGGCGGGGTTATGAGCAGGGGGCTCGAGAAATCTATCATTAAGAGTGGCACATGGTCTCATTAAATGCCCTACCAACTCTGTGGTGCATAGGGATCGAGGAGATCTTTCGCGCCGAGTACTGATTTAATTTTCGCACCACGCAGGGAGTGTAATATTTTGAGCTATGTGGCAAGTGCATGTTCAAAAAATAAAACTTGCGCTCAAGCGGCGATCCTGGCATTAGGGTTGCACTCATAAAATTACGCCAAACATGAGTTATCGTGAAAGACAAAACACAGATTTGCAAACGGGAAGGATAAGCACGCCTCCTACGCTTGTGGCATCGAATCTATCATCACAGTCTACACTGGGGAGGAGTGTGCCAACTTTTAATTCTTCCAAAAAGATGAAGCGCAGCTCCAAGGCGAGGAATATAATGGTAATTCTTGCGCCTTCGGTGACCGATAAAAGGTTATCTCTCGCACTAGCGGTGGCCGTCTTATTGCTTTCAAATGCACACCAAATAAAAGACTTGGGACTTGTCAAAAGGGTGGTTGAGTTAGAGCCAAGGTATGCGTTTAGATGGAGGATTTGTGGTTAGAGGCACGTCAAAGTGGCGACGAACTTAAGGCTAAAACGTGCGCTACAATGGGGGAGTTAAGACCAAAATCTGCGCTAAAGGAAAAGGATGACTTTTCCTTAGACAAAATGAGAAAACTCTTTTGGAAGCAGGCAATGAAATTTTGCCTAGTTAAAAAAAAACGGATGGATGAAGTAAAAAGCTTGCTACAAAAGTGTTGAAAGGAGGGGCCCCAAATGACTTTTAAAATTTTGGGGAAGGATGTTGCAGCAACAACAATTGGCGAATCGCTGGCGAACACAGATCTCTGAAAGCTATCTCATTTACCGGAAGAATTCCTTTTAAAAGTTGTTCACCTTATGTGCAGCAGTCGGCTTAAGCATTCGAATCTCGGCAAAGGAAGAAGTCACTTTATCCATTGGTCATTGGGAGAAGGGAGCTTCGATGAAGACATCTTTAAAACTTTCCAAGGGCCAACAGATAGAGTTCATTTTAGAATATTCATCTTTCAGATGATCGCTATTATCGGACTCCACAGGATTTGCAACAACATCTCATAGACACCATTGCTCTTGTTCCTCATTCCCATTTTGCTTGCATCTGTTTAGATGTTCATACATTTGACAACTTTGCTGTTTGAGCCTTCCAGAAATATTTTATTTGAAATACGGTCTTTGATTTTGGATCCTCAATCCATAATGCACTTTTGTGTGAGTGAGAGATTTTATTGTTTTATTAAGCCTCACGGACGGAGAGGAGCCTAGCTTGAGCTGAGTCTTTTGGACAACTTTCTTGACCTGTATGCTTTCCTTTTATCTCAGTCGTGCTTTAATTGAGGTGAGAATCTCTGGAAAATAGACCCTTGATTATAAGCCCCTTTGGGTTTAAATTTGCAGCATGGAGTCATTTCAATACCCTATGCCTTTGGGATGTGCTACTCTTCCGTGGGTCCAAGCATAGCGCTCTTCTTGAGATGATTTTAAGTGTGATGGTGGATGGAGCCCGAACATAGTGGTAAAGATAATCATAGATCTTTGCTATTTATACAAGGGTTAGTGTGACCAATAGAATAGGATCTCTTCACTCTGGAGAACGATTAGCAAAGCCCCAAATGCATGGGTAAACTTTCTTTCTAGGATACATTTCCAGCTTCACGAGTTGTGTGATTTCTTGCGAGATCTGCCTTCACGAGAGGCCCAATTGCAGGTGACTCAGGAAGAAAAATTTGTACAAAAAGTTCAAAGGCTAAGAGAAAAAGGCAACTAGTTGAAGCACAGAAAACAAAGACTAAAGTAAAATAAAAGAAAAGCTTTTTTTATGTATAGAAAGTCTCATTAAGACTATGCAAAGTATTGTTTCAAGGCGAGGCCATTGAGAGGAAGCGTTACTTGCTCTCCCTGGAGGTCTATCAGCTTGTAAGTGGATGGGCCGAGCTTTGCAGAAATTTGGTAAGGGCCTATCCATAAGTGTTGGAATTTAATGTGCATCCCCTTTCCCTCGTGATTATGGTCCCATTTCAGGACTAAATCCCCTACTTCAAAACTTCTTTTACTAGATTTCCTTTTATCGAACCATATTTTGACTATATCTTGGTGATGATGAAATCGGTCTTTAGCTTTCTGACGGGCTTCTTCAAGTTGAAGCAAAGTATTGATCCTAGATTGCAAGACTTGACTACCAGACCCTTGAGAGGCTTGGGACAACTGTAAATATGGAAGCAAGATATTGGGAGGGAGAATAGCTTCCTTTCCATAGACGAGAGTGTAAGGGGAAACCCCTAATGCGTTCTTTGGAGTCACCCTATCTGCCCATAAGGCGTTTGGGAGAGCTATATGCCAACTTCGTTGGTTTCTATCACAATCTTCTTGAGAATTCGGATGGTATTATTGTTTGAAGATTCAACTAATCCATTTCCTTGAGGGTAATAATTGGTTGAATAATGCAGTTTAATTCCCCATTCGTAAACAAATTCGTTTATTTTAAAAGACGAAAAATAGGTGTCATTATAAAATACTAGGGAAATTGGAACCCCAAACATGGTTATAATGTTCTCCTTCAAGAAACTTATGACTGCATCTTCGTTGATCTTGCGCAATGGGATAGCCTCCGTCCATCTGGTGAAGTAGTCGGTGGCTGTGAGGATGTATCGATGCTAAAGAGAAGAATTTGGCTTTATCTCTCCAATGGCATCTATACCCCATTGTTCGAAAGGTTTAGAGATAATAACCGGCTGCAAAGGTTCTGCTGCCTTAGGTAATTTCCTAACACTTCTTTGGCATATATCATAGTTCTGCGCATACGCATGGGCATCTCGAAATAAAGTGGGCCAATAATAACCAACTCTAAGTATTTTGTGAGCTGTTGTCTCTCCTGAATAATGTCCACCAGCGGGGCCATCATGTAATTCTTTGACAACTTTACTTGCATCTTCCTTTTCTAGACATCTAAGAAAAATTCCATCATAATTTTTTCTGAAAAGTATCCCATCAATGATTTGATAAGCTGCTCATTTCAAATGAAGTGCACTTCTTTGCTTAGAACTCCAATGTTCTGGTAGATATCCTTGCTGCAAGTAATGCACTAGATCTCTATACCATGATTCAGGAGCTGTGAAAATGGGACATACCTCAACTGAATTCAGTTCGGCTTCATTCTTCCAATGCTACTCTTCATCAATTGGATGCTCTATAAGCAATTTACACAGGCCTTGGCCCTTAATGATGGTGGCTGGTTTAAATTCTAATTTATATTCGTGAAGAGCCGTGACCCTGTTTCCCCTTCTTTCCCCCAATTCCTTTTGAACGAAAAGGGATCTAACTACTGGGTGAGGAACTATAACTTTAGTTATGTTCTTACGAATATATGGTCTGAACTATTTGACCGCTTTGAAGACAGCATACGCATGTTTGTCGACGATAGGATAGTTCAGTTTAGCACCTTGTAGACCAGTGCTCATAAACGAGATTGGATATTCGTCTCCTAACTCTACCTTTTGCGTGAGCACCACTGCGAGTGAGTCATCCGAAGAAAATGTATACAAGATAAAATCTTTGTCAAAATATAGGCTTCTTAAGGAAGGAGCCTTAGCTATGGCTACCTTAATGTCTTTGAATGCATCATTTTCTAAGTCTGTCCACTTGAATTGTATGCTTTGCTTGACCATTTGCTACAAAAGCTTAACAATTTGCGTGAAATCTGGAACAAATCTTTGGACAAAATTGATAGTGCCCATAAACGACTGCATGGATTTCTTGTTATAAGGCATTGGAATTTTATTGATAGCTTGTAATTTTTATTGATCTATTGATACTCCTCTTTTGGAAATGATATGGCCCAGTAGTTTACCTTCGGGAACAGCGAACACACTTTTCTTGGGATTCAAAGAGATACCATATTTCCGGCAACTATAAAAAATATGCTTCAAGTGAACAACATGGTCTTCTCTCTTCTTTAAAAAAATGGTCACATCATCTAGATAGAAAACAACACAGTGACCTCCCAATCCTCGGAAGGTGATGTCCATTGCTCGCTGGAACGTAGCTCCTGCGTTTATCAGGACAAATCGCATTCTTCGGTATGCGAACATTCCCCACTTAGTGTGGAAAGTAGTTTTAAGACAATCTTCTTCAGCTACCAATACTTGATTGTAACCAGAGAAGCCATCAAGAGGGGAGAATAGTTTAGATTCTGACACCATCTGGAGAATTTGTTCCATTGAAGGGACATGATAGTTATCTTTATCTGAAGCTCTGTTTAAATTTTTGAAGTCAACACATATTCTTATCTCTCCTGACTTCTTTCTCATGGGAACTAGGTTAGCAACCCACTCAGAATGCCGGACTTTAAAGATTATTTTAGCATCCAATAGCTTCTTCAATTCCTTTTGAATCAGAGGTTCAAGAGTAGGATGCATCCTCCTTAATTGCTGCTGAAATGGCTTGACACCTACTTTCATTGGTATGATATGCTGAATAATACGGATGTCATATGTTTTCAGATCTTCATAATTCCATGCAAAAACATCCTTATATTGTCGAAATAGTTTGATGAACTTATCTCTTTCTCCCGGTGAACAACATTTTCCAAGGTTAACAAACTTTGGTTCAGCGTCGGTGCCCAGATTAACTAATTCATGCTGCATTGATGAGCTATTGGTCTTGGTATTTGCTGGCCTTTTGAACTTGCTCTAAAGATCAAACAACATTTCAAGGGACCTCACCCCTTTGGGGATGAAATTTCCTTTAGCTGTATCTTTCTTTTGGAAATCAGAATCGTGTTCTTCTTCATCTATCACAGCTTCTTGGAATATGTCTTCGTTTGTTAGAAAAATGATAATATGTTCGTCATCATTGAAAACTCTGAAGTTTTTGATATTGTCAGGGACAGAAGGCCTGAAAATTAATTCAATTGAGCACTTGTTATTAGTTGGCACCAATCTGGAAGCGAATGTTGCTAATAAATCAGCTGCAAAATTTTGCAGTCTAGGAATAGACTTCATATTGAAAACATCAAAATGCATAATTAAATCCCATACCTCAGCCTGATAACTCCTCAAATGAGGTGAAAGATAGTGAATGTTATCTCTTACCTATCTCACAACTATTTCCGAGTCGCCAAACACCTTCAAGTATTTAACATTTAAACCGATGGCTTTCTTTAATCCGTGGACTAAAGCTTCATATTCAGCAGTGTTGTTAGTACAATCAAATTCTAACCTACAAGACAAAAAATACTTATTTCTTTCCAGATCCATTAGGACACAATCGGCTCCGGATCCTTCCAAAGTTTTAGAACCATCAAAGTACAATGTCCAAAAAATATTGTTTGATTCAGCTAAGTTAGTATCTTTAGGATCTAAATCAGCAACTAAACTAACTATATTACAGTCAATCTAATCAGTCCGAGAAAAATGAAGGAGATCAGACTGTTCATCTGATTCATGGCTAATAGTTTCAGACTAATAATTACCTGGGTCAATCTCTAAGAAATAATTTCCCAAAACTGAGGATGAGAAGGCTACAGCTTCATTCTTTCCTTTTAGTTGAGTTACATTTTGTTTCATGTGTGGTGCTCTCAGAACCTTGATTTGATTCTGTCTATTTTGATATGGCAACCACAAATGGGACCAATCAGTTGCGAAGTAACCATTCAACTTTGTGGACCAGTCCCTACTTAGGATCAAACCATAGGCTTCGGGAATGTCAACTACCATTATATCAATGACTTGACAAACTATAGAATCTACTGACAACCTAATGAGGACATCTTTCATTTCCTCGATAACTTTGACAACAGTTCTATCTAACTGAATAATCTAGGCAGGAGATGGAATTGGTTGACCATTGATCTTTTTACAGATAGATAGTGGCAAGACATTCGAAGATGCTCCAGAATCTATCAGACAATTGTGCACATTGTGATTGAAGATTTCAAAAGTTAAAAGGAATGGCAATGTCTGAGATTTGGATTTCCAGCTGATGTTGGCCTCATTAATTTCAGGGTCTTCTTGAGTGTCTATTAATGGAGTGCTGGGCTAGGATTGAAGAGCATGCAATAACTTGTTTCGTTGCTGGGGAAAACTGTACATATCGAATATTGAAACATTTTCCTTTACTTTCTTTATATCTTCAATGATGTCATATCCCATATCACATTCTTCTACAATTCTAGTTTGATGGTGTGTATTATTCAATGTGACCTTTGGTTGTTGAACTATTGTTTCAATGTTTGATTGCTTGCCCACTGTTGAGTTAGTTTTAGGTTGTGGTGGAATGACTGTTATGTGTCTTCTAGGTAATTCTTTTGAAATTTTAGGTTTGGGAATAGTCGAGCTTAGAACTGGATCTGCAATGGGACCTTTACTGCGAGTGTTAATGTTTACAGCAGAGACTGGACTTTCCACAAGATCATCTTCTACCAATTCAGTTAAAGGTACCCAATCCCATATCACCATGGTAGTGTCTGGGATTTGGATTTCCTCTATCTGAGGGCTTGTTTCTTCTGGAGGATCGTCTTGATCTGGAATCTGTGAATCCAGCATTTGGTTCATGACTAAACTCATAGAGTTAATCCATTGCGGGAAACTCTTTTTCGAATGTGGCTCTTGATGAAAGGTGCAAAATTTTTCCATCCCTATTTCATTTAGATTTAAAACCGGAGAAGTGTTCATAGGTTGATGAGGTTGATCATTGTCTTATCTCTTCTTGTAGAATGGTTTGAAAGGCTTCCTAGATGTACTAGCTACTTTGTCTTTCTCTAGATCTACAATTTTGTTAGACAATTTTTGCATCATCTTAACTATGTTCTCCATGTCTGCTGATGACTCATCTTTGTTCCTGGTGAGCAGCAAGATTTTTTTACTAGATGTTGGTTTTGTCTCTGCATCTAACGCATGTTTAGCAATGTTGTCTGCTTCTTCTTCCACCTTTCTAGCTTCTTCAAAATTTTCTATTAGGGTGGTTTTCTTAGATCTTTCGATGAACATTGCTATAGGCCCTTCAAGAGCTGTTGTATAATATTCAACCAGAGATTCTTCTGCTGGTTTATTTGCTTCACTGAAATTATTTAAGAGTGTTGTAAACCTTTGGTTGAAGTCTTGAACCTTTTCTTTCTTTTCCATTCTCATGGACAATAATTCTTTCATGAGTGTAGCTACAGTCTTTTGATTTCCATACTTCTTTAAGAAACATGTTTCAAATTCTTCCCAGCTGTAAATTGAGCTAGCTTGTAAGCTAAAATACCAGGAAGAAACTTTTGGTTTAAATGTGTATGGGAAAAGCCTACAAACTACATCTTCATGATGTACATTTAAAAGATTGAAGGCTAAATAAAAACTCTTGAGATGATATTCAGCAGAAATGGCTTTTCGTGGGTCGAATTTAGGAAAGACTTTCTCTAGATTTTTAGGCAGATTATGGAATGGCCCAGCTAGATTCAATGCTCCCCTTGCTCTCCAAGCAGGTACAACCATGTTTCTATGTGGAGAATCAGGTGGATTATTGTGTTTTGAATTAAGTGGAGTGTTCTTTGGAGTAACAAGTTCTCCAAGATTTTCTGGATCTAAAAAAGTTTCTGCGTTTTCAAGATTGATTTCTTTCAGGGGTTCTGCAATTTCTTCCAAAGTTAAATTTACAAGCTCTTCAAAATTTCAGCACAAGAATCGAATCACGGGTGTATTGTCTTTCTTTTCTAGGAGTACTTTTCATAGGGAGGAAAGTTACAATGTTTAAACCACCTAGTTGCTTAACATAATACCATGTATGTCTCCTTAAATCTTCTATTTCCGCAAAAGGCACAGCATACAAGACTTCTTGATGTTCAGAATCAGAGATGGAGCTTTCTTGATTTGTTACTTCAAGGTTTTGGTTGTTTGAAATTCCTGTTTTAAGTGGGTTTTTAGTAACATTTTGACAATGGGAGATTTTCCTTTATCATCCATGCACTTCAGGCCCTCCTTCTAGCGCCATAAATTGTTGATGTCCCGAAGATTGCAGCATCAAGAAGAAAGGGATTCTCCCCAGTAAACTATCCCAATTAGATTGTCCACCATTTGGTATGGGGAATCCATCCGGTTAGCGGTTCCGGCTACCGTTAGATTTTCTTTCTTTTACACCGGTTATGGCCCAATCCATCATTTTTTTTACTGTTAAAATTATGTGCAAGTGCCTAAGCTAATTTAATCTAAATGTAGAGTTTGAAACAAATCTGTATCTAAGACTGAAATAAATCTAATCTATTCTTGCAAGGAGCAAATTGTAAATATGAGCAATGTGCAGAAAGAAATATCTAAAGATCAATAGATAACCATTAAATCATAAAGATGCATCTACAACAAGAGATTTAAAGATATAAAAGATAGCTTTTGATCCATATGAAAGCACTGTATTACTCATATTAGGAGAAACATCATTGCATAGAAAAATAGTAAGCTCATTCAACACACATAAATAATTCTGAACAACAAAGAAAGATCTCATTGCAAGATATGAACGCCACAAGAATAATCTAGAAAACATCCAACATCCATTTCCAAGCAAAACAAATGTCTCCCTCAGGCTCTTTATTAGGCAAAATCGCTTTCTTGGAGCTAATTACAAAATAGTTCATACAAGCTAAGAAGCTTCTTTTCCCTACCAAAAAGTCCTCCTCTACTCCTTCTATCCTTCTATTTATAACTTTACAAAGAACCCCTTGGGCTGATAAGTGTACCCTAATTCTAGAACCTCCTTCTTTGGCTTTCATCGTATCCTTGCAAATTTTATGAGTACGTGGAAGCTTTTACATATAGGACAAAAATAGGGGCCAACTGTCCTTTTAAAGCATTTATACAAAGGTAGAATTTCAACTTCTCCGCTTGATTAAAACAAAATAAGAATGATCTGTCTATTCCACTGGGGCTTCTGCCTATTGACTTGAAGACATGCCTCCACCAACCAGCTCACTTGAAATTACCAGGCCATCTATACTTTGAATGTATGAGGTCCATTGGTTGATATCCTTTACAATAAGTTTGTTACGAGAAGAAACTGTTTCCTGGGATGCTATTTCATGCTTGTGTAGGTCCGATTTGATCAGTGCTTTTCCCTCTGTGGCTTCTTTTTCCATCGCTTCTAGGAAGTAAATATGTATTGCAGGTTGGAAAATAAACTGTTGAAATTTGTCGTGAGTCAATACTTCTATTTTCTTGATATAAGTGAAGTCTTCGTCCAACTTGTTCTGCAACTCGAACAATCGATCTTCTTCTTTTGGGAAATCATAAATGGAGGCCGGGAGAACCAGATGACACTTGCTAAGCGATTCCCTGAGTGTGGAGTAGATCGAACAACACTTGCGGACCATCTTTTTGATTTCCAAACTTAGCTTGGTGCCGCAATCCTTGGTGAATTCAAGGATTCCTATATCCACGTCCAATTCATCTCCTATAATAGCATGCAAGTGTGAAGGGAGTTGAGATTTCCCCTTTTTCCACTCAGATTGCTATTTCAACACCTCTACATGATTTGCAAACTTTTCTCAAGTTTTTAGAGCTTTGGTTTCAATTGTTGTCATTTTCTTAACCATCTCTTTCACGCTCCAAATCTCTTCCGAGATCAGTACTAGCAGCTGATGGATTTTAATCCACATATCACATGCTTGTTTGTGAAATGTGGACAAATTTTGCTGGTCTTCCACTGCCTCTTTGAGCTGTCTTGCTAGTTGTTTCTTTTATTGAATCAACCCTTCATATTCATGCTGGTGGAGCTGTATTTGCTGAGCCATGCTTGCTTCGAGTTCCTCCAACTCTGTTATCCGAGCTTTCAGATTCTTCAGTTCATCTTCAAAGATAGTCAACTGCATTTCTAAGGAGTTCTTCTCATTCTCAAGCTGGAGAACTCCTGAATTTAGCACCAGATGCTTTCCTAACAACTCATTGTATTTCTCCTTCAGTTTGTTTGCTTCCAATGCCTCCCTCCTTCTATCATCTTTGATCTTAAAGCATTGCTCCCTGTAATGCTTTATCTTTTCTTTCAAAAAATCAATATTGGCTTTAGTTGCCTTAGTTGATGCCACAGTGCATTGGGCTTTAAATGTGGGGTTGCCATCAGTTCCTTGGACCAATGTTTTCTCTGTTATCCATAGTTCATATTCATCCTCCTCAGTATCCATATTCTTTGTCTTGCCTTCCATTTTCTTTACCCTCCTATCAATGATGGCCCTTTTCCGCTTACTAAAATATACAGTATCTAGGTCTGCTATTTTGCTCTACTTCCTAGGGTTATATGGGGTCAGCGCTAAGCTCCCTGAATAGGCACCTTCGTCCTGAGTCCCCCATGCGGTTTATATCAATGGTGGGTCCACCTCCATACCTATTGGAGTAGATGGCTCCGGCTCGGGAAACTTCTTTGTCTGTTATTTCCCCTTCTCTCCTGTCGACTCTTTCTGCTGAGTCTGTAATCCATCTGCTCCTTCATCTAGGGGCATTTCTTCTTCCTCATGCTGCTACTTGGAAGCTTGCTCTTGGGATACCCGATCTTCTTCTTCCTTCTGGATCCTGGTAGCCTCTTCCTATTGTTTCAACTGAGAGGGTTGCTCTTGTTGCTTCTTTGCAATCTCCTGTTGTTGAAGCTTGACAGCTAGCTCACACTGAATTCTTGCTTCTTCTTGGTCCTACTGTTGCTTGAGAACTTGCTCTTGGAGCACTCTGTCTTGTCCCAATTCTGATGGATCCCCTGATTGTGAGGCCGATGCCTCCCGCTCTCTTTGGATCAAACCGATAGGTTTGGGGCTTAGATCTTTCACAGCCTTTGTATTGTAACACTTTCCTAAATCAGTTAGGTTGTGGACGTTCCTGAAGAATTCCTCGTCTCGGTCTGCCGCATGAGCATATTCAAAGGATATCTTGAGGTGAAGACAATGCTTGCTTACCGCACCATTGGGGTCATGCCTTCTGAAAGGGACCGAGCCAAAATGGAAAATCTCTAAGCCTTGAGCATAATTTTCTCCATCTCTTGCTCTCGGGAGGCTGTAAGATCCTATAATAAAAGGAATGGGAGGATACATGCCCTTCCTCCAGTCTGTTAAGAACTTACTTATTGCACCAGTGCCGAAGAGTTGTCTCATGGCCTCCTTGTGAATTACAAAGTCTGTAACATATCGAGGGAACATAAATGGTTCATGAGTTTCTGCACTCATCCTAATGTATGTGCCCTCTGCACTGTGATAATAGTCCCCGAATTGTTCAATGTTAGGCATTGCATTCTCTGACATAAAATCTGGTTCTTGTACAAAAATGAGCTGGTACAATGGCATGATAAACCTCTCGCAAACCATCTTGTAGTGGTTTGTGTACTTACTTATTCATGTACACTGATAAGCTATGAAGAGAGTTGTTTCATTTTGCTTCTATGAGCAACCCAAGTCCGGGAACGAATGCTTGCTTAACAGGAAGTCAATCAGGTATGAAGACATGTAGAAATCTTCCTTCTTTTAGGTTAGTCCTCCTTGGGCTATTGTTAGCTGTGAGGCCAAGCTATCTAAAATTATTTCAGCCCAGTTGAAGATGGTTCCCTTTGTGCCTATAAGAAACATCACTGGCACCCATCTGATATTAAACACATTTCCATTAGGCATGCTGAAGAGCCAACTCAACATCAGGACGATGAGTCTGTAAGGGGTCTTTAGGAGGCTACTTTCATATTCATTATTCTTCCTCCTCCTGATCTGCCTGTCATTTATCATCATCTTACGGGCAGATTCTAGTAAGTCTATTTGATGCTTTGCTATCCATTCATCATCTAAACAAGCCCTGGGTGCCGACAATTTGTAGGCAGCAGTAACATGCTCGGCAGAAAAATATGCTAGGCTCAACCCATTTTTATTAGTCATGAGCCTTGTGTCAGTCCGGATGTTAGGAATTAGCCATTCAATAACTTTGGAACAAGGGAATAGCTCTGGCCGAGCTGTTTCCTTATGTAAACAAGACCTTCTAATGTTGGCATACAATAGAGCATCCTCTATAGAAGTTGTTGAACTATCTTGAGCTATGATGAATCTGTATAGATCACCCCATTGAAATTCCAGAGCGGAGCTCCTAGGGGAAACACCAGTGGTAGCTTGTGTGTCAGCAAACATCGTGATGAGAGAAGTATCTAATAAAATTTCAACCTCTGAGTCTGAGGTTACTTTCTGAGCTGCCTTCTTCTTTGTTGACTTCCTATGCTTTGTACTCCTGTGGTGAGCAAGGCAATATCAAAAAGACTTTAGTTAGATCACTACTCCAAGCATCAACAAAACTCTATCGCAAAGCCAAAATATAACATTTTCACAATATAGAGGTTGTCTTAAACAATCATAATTATCTTCATTTCATGTTTAAGCTTAATTCAAAAATGTCCCTCCATGCTAAAAATAAAGATAAAACATCAGGACAATGGGTAAGGTCATCTTTAAATCTGCGCCATTAATTTTCAACTTGCAGGTATCGCCTGAATTGTTACACACACTTGCGCGAGTCTGATGAATATTTTTTGCACTGGTGCCTAAATAGAGTTTTCCGCCACGCTAAGATTAGTGATATAATGTGCGCTGGGGCACAAGCGGGATTTTATGTGCTAATACTTAGACACTTCATGTGCGTCGGCGCTTAAGATTATTTGTGCTCCAAGTGATAATGCATTTTCTACGTTGATGCCTAAAATATTTCGCGCCCCAGTGCCCCAATTTATTTGTGTGCCAAAGCTAAATACATTCGTGCGCTAGCTCAAACAATTTCGCATGCGCTATCCCAAATTTATTTCTGCGCTAGTGCTTAACATTATACATGTGATATTTACTGTGGACCAGGGTTTAAACATTTCATGTGCCGACGGTTGATAGTTGAGACTGCGAAGAAGGTGGATAAACCTCATAGCTGCAGGCCTCTATCGGTTAAGTATCAGGCTTGGTTTCAAGCTTCTAAGTGGGTTTGATGGGTTTTTTTAACACATCACCATGGCATCTTCGATTGAGTATTGGGGGTTTTATGCAACCTCGGAATGAATGAAAATTGCTTTTGGTTGAGCAAGGTATCTCATTGTTTATAGCATGAAACTTTAGCTGCAAGGAACGAGAAGGGTTGGGCTTTACGCGCAGTAGATGCTTGGCAGGGATTTTTGCAAACAAGACCTTGGGATGCTGCGGCTTCTACGGGTTTGAGCGAAAAACTTTGCGACCGCTAAGATACCGCGGGGATGATTCAACCTTATGGCCAGAGTAGGGTAAGGATTTCATACTTTAAAAAACAGAGACTCTACGCATGGAAGAAGAGCTTAAACAGAAACAAGCTATTACTCAACCAAGAAAAACATATAAAAACTTTCAAATGCGGTTGTGGGGAACCGCGGGTTTCACTTGGCAAAATAAAGTTCTGTGAGGAAAACCAGGGATGCCGAAAATGCGACAGAGGGAAAACACTTATGTTCCTGTGAGATAGGACCGTCTCTGCCCTAGTACGAAAATGGTGGCCTTGTATCCTCATAGGGGAAAGAATAGTGACTATCCTATGCCCTCTCTAGCTTTCATGCAGAGTAAAACGAAGACCGTTGAGCTACTCAATTTGTGCGTGGGTGATTTTTAACCTACTAATCCAAGAGCAGGATTGGAAAAAGAGCCTACCTGTCAGTAATGGCGAGCGTTCCGAGACCTCAACTATTTGTAGCGAATGGTAGTCTCCAACTTCGACGTGAAAGGTGAGCCCTGAATGCAAATGACTAGATAAAACCCAAAACACCGTTGCATGCGTTAAATAGGGGAAGAGTTAAATGCTCACATACGTCTAAAGTTCGCGGGGTTATCAGGGCTCGAGAAATCTGTCATTAAGAGTGGCACATGGCCTCATTAAAGGCCCTACCAACTCCTCCGGTGCACAGGGATCAAGGATATCTTTCGCGCCGAGTACTGATTTAACTTTCGCACCAAGCGGGGAGCGTAATCTTTTGCGCTATGTGGCAAGTGCATGTTCAAAAAATAAACCTTGCGCTCAAGCGGCGATCCTGGCATTTGGGTTGCACTCATAAAACTGCGCCAAACATGAGTTATCATGAAAGACAAAATGTAGATTTGCAAACAGGAAGGATAAGCACGCCTCTTGCGCTTGTGGCGTCGAGCCTATCATCACGATCTGCGCTAGGGAGGAGCGTGGCAACTTTTAATTCTTCCAAGAAGATGATGCGCAGCTCCAAGCCGGGGAATATAATGGTAATTCTTGTGCCTTCGGAGACCGAGAAAAGGTTATCTCTCGCACTAGCGGTGGCTGGCTTATTGCTTTCAAATGCGCGCCAAATAAAAGACTTGGGACTTGTCAAAAGGGTGGCTGAGTTAGAGCCAAGGTACGTGTTTAGACGGAGGATTTGTGGTTAGAGGCGCGTCAAAGCGGCGGTGGAATTAAGGCTAAAACTTGTGCTACAGCGGGGGAGTTAAGACCAAAATCTGCGCTAAAGGAAAATGATGACTTTGCCTTAGACAAAATGAGAAAACTCTTTTGGAAGCAGGCAATGAAATTTTTCCTAGTTAAAAAAAACGGATGGATGAAGTAAAAAGCTTGCTACAAAAGTGTTGAAAGGAGGGGCCCCAAATGACTTTTAAAAGTTTGGGGAAGGATGTTGCAGCAACAACAAGATCTTGAAGCCCTAGAAGAGAAAATTCAGTCCCGAGAACTTCATCTGTCTTTTGAAAAGCCTTTTCAACCTCCTTTAGATGTCAATATGGGAGAATGTTTTGGGCCTAGAGATGAGTTTTATGATCCAGAGCAATACATGCACGTAGAAGACACATATGAGGAGTCAATGTATGGTGACCAAGCTATAAATTGTTGTAGGAGGCAGCCAAACATCAGTGATTTTTATGACGCTGTTAGTGAATACATGGAGAGGTTTTTCAGTTTGAATTGGCAGCCATGTTTCCAGTTTGAAAATGAAAAGAGTCATTGTTGTCCCAGGCTGCCATATCCTCTGCCACTGGTTGATTTCAAGCAGAGTGAAGGAGTCGAATTGTTAAACCATTTGATGGATTGGCTCTACTGGCATTTCTGTGTCATTTGATTGAGCAGAGAATTTTGGCATCTTAGGGTAGGTAGGCAGTTTGAATATGCTCACAATGAGGATCTCTTTCAGCAGTCTTCTGAATGTACAGTTCAGTTTCAATTTTCAGCCTCCTTCAATTTTCAGTTTGAGGCATATACATTCATTTTTCAGCCTAATGTTTTTAGTTAGTTTTCAGTTTTCAATTTTCAAGTTCAACTCAGAAATTTCAGCATGTCTTCTGGTCAATGGCTGCATGTTAAGGCAGTAAATGGAGTTTCAAGTAGATAGAGTAAAGAAGCTATAAGCAAAGGAGGTCTTCATAATTGGAAAATGTTTTATCAATGGTTGCATATCAAGGCTTTGCACTCTTCACAGTGCATAAATATAGCAATTCGAAAAAAAAAAAGAGAAAGGTCTGCACAAATTTGGCAAAAAGAAAAAAAATAAAATTATAAACCGATATTAACTTCTTATGTTTGAGATACAGTTTTGAGTTCTTATGAAGATTGAAAACAAAAGTTCTAAATTTCAAGTATATTGAAAGCTTTTATAAAAGTGGCATAGCAAAAGTTTTATGAAAGCAATAGACCAAATGCTTAATTTTTTGAGTTCTTATGAAGATTGAGAACAAAAGTTCTAAATTTCAAGTATATTGAAAGCTTTTATAAAAGCGGCATAGCAAAAGTTTTATGAAAGCAATAGACCAAATGCTTAATTTTTGTCTAAACAAAGGGTTCAAAGACTTTATATTCGGGCCATAGTTCAATTCATGGGCTTTATGTTAGCGTAATATTATAGCCAAAGGTTGAAATTTTCATGGAAGCAAAGGCTTCAACCTTTGCAAGATGAGCCAAGGTCTCAAAGGCTTCAACCTTTGCTAGATGAGCCAAGGTCTTAACCAAAAGCACCACGGGTCGAGCCCGAGCTCAGAACCGAGAGCCACCTGCAAGTCGATTAGGACCACCACACACCATCACAATACTAGCGCCGGGACCAAGGAGAATTACTTTCCCATGTTACTCTCAGTATGATGAAGCGAGTGGTGAATATAAAGTGCAAGAACAATCGCCTCCTCTTGCATGTGGGATAACTCCCCAAAGAAAGAAGGTAAAACGTCATGCTTTCTCTTTGAACTCCAAATGCTTACATTGCTGACTGACCTTCTAGATGAGAAATCAACATGTCATGGGACGTGGCGTTTCTTAAGAGAATTCGAATCGGAGCTTGTGTCGAGCAGGGCGCATAGCCTCAAATTCCTGACGGTTAATTCTTGATTAAATTATGGTGGTCTGCTTCTTAGTTGAATTTTCGTGCATAGTAGTGATGAAAGGGTTCTCGTCATCTCCGGCTGACACTTCAAGAGCAGATCTTCCATTGTGTATTTCCAAAGGTAGTAAGTCGTTGCAGAAAATCAACATTTCCATCAAGATGAGTGTTAAGGAGCGATAAGAACCCTGCTCAGTATACAGATTGTCCAGTGAGGTGATGTTGTCGTGCGTCTCTTGGTGCGAGTTAGTTCAAACCTGACATTTCTCACCTCAGGCATCCTTTCCCCAATGCAAAGTATTTAGTTCATCAGCAATACTTGCACAGAAAACTCAACAAACGGTCCCTGCATGGCACTTGCAATCAAAATTGAAGAGAATCAACCTTACGAATTGTCTCCGCAGTACCTGAGAGCCCCAGCTGAGCAGAGGCGACTACGTAGGTGTCCAGAAGATATGGAGTTATGAAGCTGCAGGGGCTGGAGAATCTATTGGCAGAATGAGCACGGGATGTCAGCAGATAAGTTGGACTCTATTGTTTGGCTTTATTGAGTTTTTGCCCATTGCTTCAGAAAAATATGCAGGGATTTGCATACTCTCTGCAACTTCATCAAAGAGAGGTAACCCACCTTCTAGCATCAGGGGTCCAGGCATGTCGTAAGGTGGTGTTTTCCCGATGCATTCGAACCATTGCTAAAGCAGTTGGTTAATTAATTTGTACGTAATCAAAGCCGTACTGAGATGAGCCGTACTGAGATGAGCAGTGAGTGATACCTAGACATCTCCAAAATCGTGCTTGGGGTTATATCGTGTCACTGGAGCCCATGCTCGTGGTGAAGCGTTGAAGCTCTCTACTATGTAGACTTCTCCCTTGAAGCCTGTGGTGAATGGTGACAACTATGAGATTTCTCTCGAGCGGTGAGAGTTGACCTTGATGACTAAACTATTGTAACCAATATCGATTCTTCTATTGACTCCTGGAGATTACTACGACACGAGATATCCATCTCTTCAAAGGCATGCAACTTCTTGTTGTTTGGTGAACCTCAGAGATATTATTTTGGTTGCATGTTGAAGACCGTTGGAGAATATAAAGGAAACCCTATATGTTCGGATAGATGAGCATATAATCCAGGTTTAAACAGAAGTATGTTGTGGGCGAAAATTATTTGCTGAGATCGAAACCATAGAGGGTCGAGAGTATTTCGACGAGAGTTTGCAAGAGGCATGGTGTCAAAGGAGCGTGCAGGTCCAGACTAGAGTCAGCCGTCGGATGTTGGGCAAGACAGAGATCAACGGTTGCCAGGGATAGTGGTGATTTAACTTACACGGATTAAATACAATTCTCAAATCACCGCCATTTTCGTACAAGCCCCACATTTTGATGGTGGTGATCTAGGTATGAGAGTGAACCACAACTAAAATGAATAGCGCTTATATTATTTGTGCACCAAATCAAGGATACAGCACCAGTTTTCTTTGGTTAAAGATGGGATTAGGTGGCTCGATGTTGCCACAAATTGTGCTCAAGGCAATCGCGTCGATGTGAGGGTGCTGCCAACGCCCCTTGTGGATGGATTATGCCAGAATTTCATAATAGAGGATTTTATTCTTTTTGGTCAAAGTTCATGGTATATTTCAGCAATGGTAAGTTGAATATTGCAGGCTGTAGCATGGGAAATTGTCAAACATGAGGACCGATAATAGATTCTACTACTGTGAATTCTGAACTGTTGGCCCATGAGGACAAACAGAATTCTGTAGCTATGGATAGTGATGAGCTGAAAATCAAACCAGATTTGAGGAAAAGCGCAGAAGACTATACATCAAAATGGGGATTTTCAACAATGTTGGAAGGGGAGGAAATTTTAAGCCTTATCTTTTCACAAGTAGAATCTGAAGAGTTGCTTGAAGGATTACTTTCCACGTATGGAAAGAGTTGCTAGTTGACTCGATATCCAATGGCAATACTTTTCAGGAAAAAGACATGAATATCTTGGGTCCGTTAACATTTTCAGTTTCCTGATGTTGAATATTTTTCTCGCTAAGCAAGTTGCATTTTTAATTCCATAGTGTAAGATCCTCATTTAGGTGTTTCAAGCAAGAGGCCAGGTATTAGATGTTCAGCTACAACAGAGTAGGTTTGTTTGCAGTAGAAGAGGCTGTTTCAGTCACTGTTTGAGTTCACTTGCAAGATAAAAAAGGCTAGCAGGTTACAGAGGTCGAGTTGCAGGCAGCAGCACAGTTTTCTGTTTGAACTTGGGAGCCACCCAATGGATCAGGCACTTGGTCTATGGTGTTCTTTTCTACCTCGTAGGGAGGATAGCATCCCCGATTGGAGCCACTTGTTCGCACCAGAATTGTGCTAATCTTTTGGAGTGGTTATCACCATTTGTGCTAACCTAAAGCCTGCCACCTAGGAGGTTTACATGTCAAATCCACACACCTGCCACCTCAGCACTCAAGTCCCAAAAATTCAAATTCCAAGAAGAAATCCAAATCCAAAATTAAATGTGATATTACATGAAGGACCGGCTTGTTTTTTTATTGAAAATGACTGTCTTAGTCATCGTTTTACAACAACTGTTTCGGCCTAACCATAATGAGTTTAGAGAAACTGAAAGATTTTTATCTCCAACATGGGCCAATATTCAATAACCTCTCCCGGAATTTACACACGTGTCACAAGTTGAGAGCATCAATGAGATCTTTACAGGGTAATTTTCCAGACCGAAGCAGATCCCGACCAACGAGAGGAGAATATGAGGAAACTGAACAAGGTTTGTCTTCATCGTAGTCCAATATACAAAAATATCTTTCAGTTTTCACATAGATATCACTGTTAGAGATATACAGCCGTGGAACCGAGAGGCCGTTTTGAGCAGTTCACGACCAGAATTTGGGTAAAAGTTGTTGCGACCAACTCCAAGGTTATTGAATCTTCTTGTGCTGGTGTCCATATAGTTGTAACAGCTTCCTATTGAGATAGGCTCGACCCTAGGACTTAGTAGATCTATAAATCCATTGTAATAGAAGAAGAATAGGTTGGAAAATCATTTTGGACTGCGGCCTTGGGAAAACCCTGCACTGTTTCTTGAAGCATTTTCTTTAATAAAATTGCAGTGTCTGAAGGTGGATTTTGACTGAGATTCTCGTGTAATTGGTCCTATAGTCTATTCTTTCTTCCTCTCATGTGTATTGTTTATCTTTCATTGTTATTTCTAGTCTGTAATTTCTTCTCATACTTGGTGTAGTTGTAGTAGTTAAGTAGAATCCATAGAACTTATGCTTTGCTTGAGTATTTCCATGTATTTCACCATTATTCTCTGCTAAAATTGGTGTAGGATTCATCATCGTAGGCCTTACGTCAATGGACTTTTCTTTTCTCTTCTGTTCACCAATTAAAATCACTTTGACTACAAGCTGATTGCTACCCTGCCTCTATTTGGACAACTAATGCAACAACAGTATTATATTTGTTTCATGTTTCATGTTTTGACTTCATTGCCCAATAGTTTCTTATGATCTTCTCTCCAAATGTTTAAACCATTTTGTTTATAGTATAAATTTGATCTTCGATATGTTGTAATTGAACATCTTGAATGAGAATGCTGGTGTATGTTTTCACTTTTGACATATTTGATTATTACCAGTATTTATGCGAATTGTAGAGAGAGCCCTCTCAGACTAAGCTGCATCAGTAGCTTAAGTCTAAAGATTGGTTAGTGGTTACCCCACCCTGCCCTCTCAGACTAAGCTGTGTGAGTAGCTTAGGTCTAAATATTGGTTAGTGGTTACCCGAGCCTACCCTCTCCCACAACCTAGGGGGTCATTTTGGGTGTTAACACCCAATTTTAATGAACTCTTCTTTGGTCTTACGTTAATGAAAACATGTTCACCAACCTGGAACTCTTTATGAGTCCTTTTAAGATCTGCTTGACTTTTGTGTCTATCTTGGGCAGCTTTAAGATTTCTTTGTACCCGTTGCACAGTTAGTTCTATTTCCTTCAACAATTCAGGTCCTAAAATAACTCTATTAATTGGATCATTCCAAGAAACTGGTGTATTGCATTTCCTACCATACAGAATTTCAAAAGGGCTAAGCGTGGCTGATGCATGATAATGGTTGTTATATGCAAATTTTGGTAAATGCAAGTAGTCCTCCCACTTACCAGGCAAGTATTTGAAGATGATTTACAAATTAAACGATTTTTGGAATTATCTAGCAAGTTTTCTAATGTTCAGATTGATGCTGAAAATGAGAACATCGAAGGATTGATAGACCAAGAGCAATCAAAGGGAGAAGAAAGAGAAAGGAAGCAATGGAAAAACATGTTGGGTGGAAAATATATTGTTCAATTGAAAAGTAATTATATCCCCAAAGGATTGACACCCCTGGAGAGGTTGTTTCACCAGAATGATGTGGCAAGAAACCTGAAGTTTGAACCCCCCAAAGAGGCGGTAGAAGACAAAAACTTAGACACTAAAGAAGAGCCTCGGATGGTAAACTTGTCTAAGAAGCTACCTGCTAAAAAGAAGAAGCGATACATAGAGTTGATGAAGAAATATGTCGCTACGTTTGCATGGAGTTACGAAGAACTGAAGGAATATGATACCTCAATAATACAACACTGTATTCCAATCAGACCAGGAGAAAAACCTTTCAAGCAAAAGTTGAGGAGGATAAATCCTAAGCTGGTGCCTCTGATAGAAAAAGAGATTAGAAGGTTGTTTAATGCAAAAATCATTGTCACCTTGAGATTCTCTCAATGGATAGCAAATCTAGTTCCTGTAAGAAAGAAGAATGGAGAAATTAGAATTTGCATAGATTTCAGGAACCTGAACAAGGCTTCACTAAATGATAATTACCCCTTGCC
Organism: Larix kaempferi; assembly: GCA_027924585.1. Taxonomy (NCBI): domain Eukaryota; kingdom Viridiplantae; phylum Streptophyta; class Pinopsida; order Pinales; family Pinaceae; genus Larix; species Larix kaempferi. Next base: position 22,680,392 of record BSBM01000767.1, on the reverse strand, counting down.
CAAAATGGAGCATATTTTACAAAAGGTAGCAGGGGCCGAAAGGAACTCTACTATGGATGGTTTCTCCGGATACAATAAAATCAAGGTCTGTCCTGAAGACCAAGAGAAGACCACTTTCACCACTCCTTGGGGTGCTTTCATGTATGGTAAGATGCCTTTTGGGCTGATGAATGTAGGAGCTACCTTCCAGCGGGCGATGGACATAGCATTCGCTGAAGAAAAAGATAAGTTTGTCGTTGTATACATGGACGACATAACCGTGTACTCAAAATATGATGAAGAGCACATGAAGCATTAGGAACAAGTTTTTAAGAAATGTATAAAATACGGTATTTCCCTTAATCCTAAGAAATCACATTTTGCATTAGAAGAGGCTAAGCTCTTGGGTCATATTATTTCCAAGGGAGGTATCAAGATCGATCCTGAATGGGTTAGTGCCATCCAGAAAGTTGGAGAGCCAAGAAGCAAAAAGGAGGTGCAGTCTTTCATCGGGCAAGTAAATCATGATGAGTATTACAAATATGTTAAGAAAGGAAAATCAAGTTAAATGAACTGCGGAAGAAAGAGATTCATTTAAGGGAATTAAGAATGCTATCACTATAGCCCCGGTATTAGCCAGTCCATATTTTTCTAAAGACTTTTTTATTTTTTCTTACGCTTCTGAGCACACAGTGGCAGGGGTACTATTACAGAAAAATGCCCAGCACGCTAAACAACCAATTTCTTTTTTCAACAAGGTACTAAGAGATGCAAAACTGAAATATTATATCATGGAAAAGCAGGCCTATGCCCTAATTAAGTCACTGAAATATTTCAGGGTTTATATCTTACATTCACACATCATTGCTCATGTCCCAAATAGTGTTGTGAAGGGTATCCTCCCCCAAGCAGACCCAGAAGGAAGAAGAGCCAAATGGATTGTTGTATTGCTAGAATACGACCTGGAGATAAAACCCACCAAACTGGTAAAGGGGCAAGGGTTAGCAAAGTTAATGACCAAGGCCAACTGTGATTCTTTGCAACTGAACATCTTACAAGGGTATTCAAATCAGCTAGATATGGGAGTGCAAGTGAGCCCAGAATTCTCAAATCCACACACCTACCACCTCAGCACTCAAGTCCCAAAAATTCAAATTGCAAGAAGAAATCCAAATCCAAAATTAAATGTGATATTACATGAAGGGCGGGCTTGTTTTTTTAACTAAAAATGACTGTTTTAGTCATCGTTTTACAACACCTGTTTCGGCCAAACCATAATGAATTTAGAGAAACTGAGACATTGTTATCTCCAGCACGGTCCAATATTCAATAACCTCTCCCGGAATTTATACAGGTGTCACAGGTTGAGAGCATCAATGAGATCTTTACAGGGTAATTTTCCAGAATTCACGTTTTTTGCGTGAGTCATCAACTTCCGAAGTAGATCCCGACCAACAGGAGGAGATTATGAGGAAACTGAACAAGGTTTTTCTTTAGCATGGTCCAATATACAAAAAACTCTTTTAGTTTTCACATAGATATCACTGTTACAGATATACAGCCATCGCACCGAGAGGTTGTTTTGAGCAGTCCATGGCCAGAATTTCGGTAAAAGTTGTTGCGACCGACTCCCAGGTTATTGAATCTTCTTGTGCTGGTGTCCATACAGTTGTAACAACTTCCTATTGAGATAAGATAGACCCTAGGACTCAGTATATCCATAAATGCATTGTAATAGAAGAAGAATAGGTTGGAAAATCATTTTGGACTGCGGCCTAGGGGAAACCCTGCTCTGTTTCTTGAAGCATTTTCTTTAATAAAATTGTAGTGTCTGAAGCTGGATTTCGACTGAGATTCTCGTGTAATTGGTCATATAGTCTATTCTTTCTTCCTCTCATGTGTATTGTTTATCTTTCATTGTTATTTCCAGTCTGTAATTTATTCTCATACTTGGTGTAGTTGTAGTAGTTAAGTATAATCCATAGAAATTATGCTTTGCTTGACTATTTCCAAGTATTTCACAATTATTCTCTGCTAAAATTGGTGTAGGATTCATCATCGTAGGCCTTACATCAATGGACTGTTCTTTTCTCTTTTGTTCACCAATTAAAATCACTTTGACTACAAGTTGATTGCTACCCTGCATCTATTTGGACAGCTCATGTAACAACATTATTATATTTGTTTCATGTCTCATGTTTTGACTCAATTTCCCAATATTTTCTTATGATCGTATCTACAAATGTTTAAACCATTTTGTTTCCAGTAGAAATCTGATCTTCTGTATGTTGTAATTGAATATCTTGAATGAGAATGCTGGTGTATGTTTTCATTGTTGACATATTTGATTATTTCCAGTATTTATGTGAATTGTAGAGAGATCCCTCTCATACTAAGCTGCGTCAGTAGCTTAAGTCTAAATATTGGTTAGTGGTTACCCCACCCTGCCCTCTCCCACAACCTAGGGGGTCATTTTGGGTTTTAACACCCAGTTTTAATGAACTCTTCTTTGGTCTTACCTTAATGAAAACATGTTCACCAACCTGGAACTCTTTATGAGTCATTTTAGGATCTACTTGACTTTCCTGCCTATCTTGGGCAACTTTAATATTTATTTGTACCTGTTGCATAGTTAGTTCTATTTCCTTCAACAATTTAGGTCATAAAATAACTCTATTAACTGGATCATTCCAAGAAACTGGTGTATTGCATTTCCTATCATAAAGAATTTCGAAATGGCTAAGCCTGTCTGATGCATGATAATGGTTGTTATATCCAAATTCTGCTAAATGCAAGTAGTCCTCCCACTTACCAAGCTGATCCTTAACATACATCCATAGCTTGTCTTCGAATATCTGATTCACTCTTTCTGTTTGTCCATCCGTTTGTGGATGAAATGTTGTGCTGAAGTTTAAGGTTGTATTCAACCCTTTAAACAGATATCTCCAGAAGTTTCCAGTAAAGTTAGAATCACGATCTAAAACTATCACTTTTGGTATTCCATGTAATCGAAAAGTCTGTTTCATGAAAATTTATGCAATGTCTGGAGCATTATGAGTAGTTTTTACTGGTATAAAATATGCTACCCTGCTGAGTTTATCCACTACCACCATGATGGAATCATTTTGTTTCTGATTCTTGGGTAGTCCAATAACAAAATCTATACTTATGATCTCCCATTTCCAGCTAGGTATAGGTAATGGCTGTAACATTCCATCCAGATGTTGATGTTCAACTTTTACCTTTTGACAAAGCATTTAGCTATATATTATGCTACTTCATCCTTCATTATGGGCCAATAATACACTTTCCGTAACATAGTGATGGTTTTCTGATAACCTGGATGACCAGCATAATGACTTTTGTGCATCTCATCTAAAATCATAATTTTTATCTTTGGTACATTTGGCACATATAATCTGTTCTTGTACAGCAGCAATCCATTCCCTGTTAATTTGAAATCTACCATAGAATTTTCAGAATTATTTTCTGCTCTCTTTTCATGTAATTTTCTGTATTCTTCATCAGTTTTAATTCCTTCAAAAATCTGATTTTCCAAATCTGTTGTGTATGTGCTGATGGCTGAAATCAAATTTAACCTTGCATTGCAACTTAAAGCATCAGCAACCTTGTTCTCTTTACCCAATATATGTTGAATTCCAAAATCATATTCACTTAAAAAGGTTAGCCATCTAGCATGTCTAACATTCAAATTCGTCTGATCTAGTAAATACTTCAGCCCCATGTTATCTGTCATCAAAGTAAATTTTTTGCCAATAAGATGGTGACGCCACATTTTTAGGGCATGTATTACTGCTAATAATTCTAGATCATAAGTAGAGTAATTTTTAACATGTATTTTTAGATTTCTAGACTCATATGCAATAACATGTCCTTCTTGTGTTAGGACTCCACCGAGTCCGTCATTACATGCATCGGTGCATACTATAAAATCTTTATTAGGATCTGCAATTCTCAGAATAGGTGTTGTAGTTAGTAATTCCTTCAACTTTTTAAAACTGTCTACACACTTTTGATTCCATACAAACCTCTTCCCCTTCTTCTGTAAGGAGGTTATGGGGCTTGCAATCTTTGAAAAACCTTCTATGAATTTTCCATAATATCCTGTAATCCCCATAAATGATCGAACATCCGTCACATCTTTAGGAACCGACCATTCATTAATGGCTTTTATCTTATCGGGGTCAACCAAAATTCCTTCCTTAGAGATTATGTGACCTAAATAATGAATCTTATCCTTGTGAAAGTCACACTTACTAAACTTAGCATGTAACTGATGATCTCTCAGAACTTGTAAAATAATACGCAGATGTTCGTCACGTTCTTCCTTACTTTTATAATATACTAAAATGTCATATATGAACACAATGGAGAACTTATCAAAATATTTGTGCAGAATATTGTTCATCGAGCACATAAATACTGCCAAGGCATTAGTCAATCCAAATGGCATGACTACAAACTTGTATTGTCCATAGCGAGTTCTAAATCTTGTTTTAAAAATACCCTCATCCTTCACACGAACCTAATGATACCCTGACATCAAATCAATATTTTAAAATATCATTGCTCCACGCAGCTGATCAAATAGATCATCTATGCGGGGCAATGGATATTGATTCTTGATTGTCATCTTATTCAATTGGCGATAATCTATGCAGAGTCTTAAAGTACCATCCTTCTTCTTAACAAATATAACAGGTGCTCCCCAAGGAGACACGCTGGGTCTTATATAGTTTTTATCAATCATCCTATATGGAGATTTAGAGTTTGGTACCGCACCTAGTATCATCTCAATAGTAAAATCTAGATCTCTCTTTGGGGGTAACCCTGGGATCTCTTCCGGAAAAACATCTTGGAATTATTTTAGGACAGGTATATCTTCTAGTTTCAATTTGTTCTATTTTATAATTAACTCCTCATGTACTACATTCACTTCAAACATCTTACATCCTTTTCTAACTACTATTTTTACTTGCATAGCTCAAATCTGTCTAAGTGATGTCTTTCTAGGAATACCCTTTACCTCTACTGTTTCTCCTTCATCATTTAGACAAGTAAAACTTTTCTCATAACAATTCAGAATAACGTTATGAGCTTCTAACCAGTCCATTCCCATTAAGATGTCATAAGATCCTAAAGGTAAAACATTCAGCTTGATTTGTGTCTTTAACTTATTCATAGATAAAACACAACTTTCAACAAAATCAGACACTTTTCTTTTTGTTCCTGTTGCTAGTCTAACTACCTAGGATTTATTAAATTTTTCTGTTTTCAAATTAATATTTTCCACAATATCAGGAGATATATAACTCAGGCTAGCTCTTGGATCAATCAAAATAGAAACTAGGTGGTTTTGTAGCATACCTTCAACCTCTATCATAGAGACTTGATGATTTACTTGCCTATTGTCTAGAAATGCATTAATTCTGGGCATCTCCCTTGCCAAGTCTCCCACAGTAGGTTCCACTTGTATGGAATGAATATTATTAGCTTCCCGCTTCCTTTTATGGCATTCCAAATCATAATGAGGACCTTAGCACTCAAAACATTTTATAGGTTCCTTTTGGTCATTAGTTATGGTAACATTCGATGTATTTCTAGGAGCTGTAAAATTCTATTGTTGATTATTTTTGGGACTATTTCCTTGGAAATTCCAATTTGGAAAGTTTTTATTTTGAAACCTATAATTTCCTTAGAACCTAAAATTCTTCTTTTTTAGCTCAAAATTGTTGGGTTTATGATTTTTCCAGTTAGATATCCCTTGTCTTTTCCGGTTTGTATCATAGCAGAAAGTTGATTTCCTCATGGCTTCTTGTAAGGTCTTTGGATTGTCATACTCTATTCTATCCTTGATGTTATAAGGTAGACAACTCAGATACCTCTGAATCTTTGGTTTCTCCTCCACAAGATATGGCACATACCTTAACAAATTTAGAAATTTGTTGTTAAGGTCTTTCATGTTCATGGTTCCCAATTTTAGATCATAAAATTCCTTAGATTTTTCTTCATAATATTGTTTAGATAGGAATTTCTTCTTGAAGTACCTTTTAAAAGTGCTCCAATTTACATCTTTGTCCTTGATGCCCTTCACTCTTTTCATGTCCTGCCACCAAATATCTTCCTTACCGATCAAGTTGTATATGGCCATCTTTTCCTTTAATGATTCTGAATAATCATAGATTTGAAAGTATTTCTTCATGCCGGACTGCCATGCTTCAGCTATCTCTCCTTTCTTAGTTTCACCATTGAAGGTTGGGGGTTTGATTTTCATGAACTCCCCAGAAATCTGTTCATATTGTTTGTGGCTTTTTCTTTTGGGTTTGTAATCTCCTTCGCTGGTATCACTTGAATAATTACGTTTTTTTTTGCGTTTTTCATTGGCGGCTTCTGATGATGTTCAAATGTTGTTCGCATCATCAGTTTTCATTTTCTTACCCCTGTCTCGATGAGGTAAGTCTTCAATCTTTGAGGTATTTTCAATCCTTCTATCCTGTTCATCAGTTTGGCAGTGATCGAACAGTACTTGGTTAAGTTCCTCTTGTGCCTTTAGAATTCTCTCATTGTCATGTTTTACAGATCTGATTTCTCCTTTTAACTCATGAAATGAACGTAACAATTATGATGAATTGTCACTCAATTCGCCATGGAATTCTTCTTCATAGTGTTTCCCCGCACTATGACTGTTTGGTCGAAATCTGTCCTCCATATGTTCAGTTGATCCTTCCATACCTCTAACTTTTAGAAAACAAATTTCTGTATAACAAAATAATTTATTTAGTAAAGATTTTTGCTGTCATAATTTTTTGTTTCGTGTTCTTTGTACCTTTTCAGGCCGAGAGTTCGAACATGAGCTCTGATACCACATGTAACATCCTGATAATTTCATAAAAATTAAAAAAAATTAAAGCAGTATTAAAGGTCTAAATTACCAATGCGGAAATAATAATTGTTAATCAAAGTAGCATTTAATACCGAAATTACTAATGCAGAAAACAAAATAATTACTAATATTTTAATTAATGATGAATTATGATAACAACAAATTTAACTTCATAGCGCAAAGTACTTCATTATTTTTGCTTATATTTATTTGAAAACTACATACTGTAATTAAGTTTATCCTGCGATATAATTTCTTGACAAGGTACTGAAAGTTTGCTTTTGAATGATGACAAAGGGGTCCTACGAGGTACCCCGAGGCTTACTTAACTATGTTAGCTAAAACATTTGGACCTATTCTTTTTGCGCAAAAACACAAGAGTAATATGACAATTCAAGTGTTAAGAGTAATTATGTTTTTCAACTAGTCGTCAATGTTTGGTGAAGATTCTAAGTGCTTCCTTGCTTTAGGTATGGATCTTTGTATAAATTCTATATGTGTTAACTTGGCCATAATTACAAGTTGCAAAAGTCATATTTATTAATATTTTCCTAGACTTATTAGTGAATCGTCAAATTCTTGTCAGCTTTAAATGCATAAGTATTATTTTGATCCTCTCGTCATTTCTCGATAGTAAAGAGTAGTAATTGTATGACATTTTACTAAAAGAAAGTTTCAATTTATATGTTTCTCTTTAACGTAAAGATATGAGTTAATAGCTATTTAAATTTACATGGATTACCTTGAAAATAATAACTATAACTATAGTAGCATTTATAGTTCTCAATTTGTAATTCTATAAAGAATCATATTAAAATCATTTATAATTTCTATTATGTTTTGTAATAGATAAGGCAATGTACACCATTGCGATGATGTGCCTACTATTGAACCCTAAACTAAGCACTAAACATTAGATAACTATTACGAATGCGATTTACATAATTGTGAAGTCATTTATCAAACTATACAACCAAATTAACATTGCATGCTATGATTTACAAATAATGGAGTACATTACAAAAACAAAAGTCAAATTTATACATTTGAATGCCACAAAAACAAACATTTTATTTACCAATGTACTGGAAATGCAATAAATTAAACGCTATAACCCTAGTCTTGACACTGGAAGGTGATACGACACGTAATGAATGTTTAGGTACAAATGTGCTGGCATCATTAATAAGACTGGCCTTGACATTTAAGACACCTGACTACTGCATTGAGTGTAAATATTAGTGGATGCTCTCGTAGCTGAATAATACGTGAAGGGGTTCACAACTTTGCATTTTAACGTTGAGCTATAACAAGCTTTTCCTTTTGGTCTACCGAATTGGCATCGCAGTGGATGAATTAATAAATGGAGAGTTTAATGCAGTGGTTTCCTGATTCTCAATGTGTCTCGTTGGCACCTCCTCCATCGTCGATCTCAACAGATCTTGGACGTTGAAAGGAAACCCTAATCCTTCGTCGTAAGTAGTGTTGGAGTGTTTCTCAACCTTCATTTCACCTGTTAGCATTGAGGTAGTGAGGCCAATAGCCTGCTACTATGTAGGGTTTGGGAGAGTGCTTTTCGGAGGGTTCTCTCCTTGGTTTCGAACCTAAGACCTATTGAAAGAACCTGTTAGTTCTTGGTGTCATGTAAATTGTAGTGCCGAGCCACCAGCCAATCATCGATAATGTTTTAAGAAGTGGTTTCAGGGTTTTCTTTCCTATTCGAAAATGGAGTTTTTCTTCTATTTTGCTGTGTTTACAAGATGGTCCTATCGCCGAATGTCACCGGCGTATCTACTCTTGGAGTTACAATATACTGGTAATTTTTCAATACTGAAATATTAATGCATTCTGTTGTGTCTAAAGTTATCTCTCAGATTTTTGTTCTCATTTAACCTCTAATTTTTTTTGTGGCAGGTAATTCTTCGTTGGAGGGTTACTCGTTGGTTGCTTAGTGCATGGAACTACTCGACTTCTTGGTAATCCTCTGAGTTTCCCTCCCTTGTAGGTTCTCCTAGCCTAGTGTGGCCGATTCTAGGTGTTTAACAAGAGTTAGTTTTGGCTCATGGCAAGATTTCTGGCCAGTGTTGTAAATTTCATAGAGTCAAAGATGAGTAATCCATGGCTCCTCTTGTTACTTGGCTCTACAACGTTTCGCTATGCTTTTAAAATGTATTTTTGTTGATGAAATATATACATGAAGGGACGAACCCTGAATACATGGGTTTTGAATGGTTTCTAAACTTGTATAAATTGATATTGTGTTTAGAAAAGATACTGTGTTGAATTAATGGTGGAATTGGAAACTGTATTTTAACAAATGGCTACGTGCCAATGTTTTCTACCTTTTGTTTCACAATAAAACCCTACTCTGTAGGTTTAGATGGTAGATGGAAATTTAGTTAATAAGAGTATTGTCATTTGATGAAAGGCCTAAGAGTCATATGTTAATTCTTCTCTTCAAAACAAAACCCTGTTTTTACAAAATTTAAATGATAAAAAGAATCTGGTTTTTATATTGAAATTAACTTGTAATGATTTCTGAGCGACGATACTTATACTTTTGTTTTTTGAACGAAATAATGAAACTGCGTCTGAAACAGAATATAAGTGGGTTGTAGTTTTACCTAAAAAGATTATTTGACTAGGAAAAGAATATATGTTTATTTTGGGCGAGAGCCATAGCTAACTTGTTTAATAAAAAGAAACTCTATGATCTTGGTTATGTAAGGTTTTGGGATAGTGTTTTAGGACTCGGTTCTGGTTTGGAAACAAAGCTTGATGTAACAAAATAACACTCTCGTGTGCATTTACTAAATCTTGATTTTATGTAAATTGTTTTAGTATGTGATTGTCGAATCAGTAAAGAACATGTAGCGTTGTTGTAAAAGATTTGCTTCCTGTTAGAAGTTTCGATTCTGAGTCTATCATAATGTAATTAAATGCTAGATAATATAATGATAGAGTACTGGGTTCTATCTATTTTTGTAAGTAATAAATTTGTAAAGATGAATATTTGCAGCTGGTTAAAAATTTCTAGAATAAGTAGAAATATAACACTTATCTGTTGAAAAGAAATAATAGTAGGTTGCAAAGTAATAGCAGAAGGAATGGTTAGTAAAGATTTGAAAACCTAGACTTGTGCAGAGATGAATTATTTTACTTTTATTTCTAAGGAAATATACTATAAGTCTGGTTTCTATGATAAACTTTTCTATTTCTGAGTTTAGATATAAATAATGGATAAATGAAAATTTAAAGGAAATCATTACAGAGTTATTCTATCCAATCATTTGGAATTATGCCCATCAAATATTCTATCTTAAATTTTCCTTTTCTGTACTGGAGTACGATGCAGAAAATTCGCATGGGGAAAAATGCAGAAAAGATTCCTTTAATTATCTTCTCATTACTTAATCATCCTTGAACAAAATCATCTCTAGGTCAGCAATTGAAAAACAATTACTTCTATATGTCATTAATTGTACATACTAAACTTACAAGTTCAGGAAAATTATTTAAATATAAACAATAATGAAGAATAGTAGAACCTGATTGACTGTAGGAAAAAAACAACCCAAGGAGCATGTTCCACACAACCTATTCCTGAAGATAGTCAAATTACTTGCCTTAGGACCCCCGAGCCTATTCACTGAACCACTAGGAAGAAGAATCTATAGAAGCTTTAGGTCAAACCACTTGCAGCAGCAAGGTAGTTCATCCAGTCATATAGACTTAGCAGTCAAAGAGACCTGCACCAACACCTCTGGTTATTTCAACAGCCTCACAATGCACTTCCACTTAGACTCCCTATTCGAATCTCTCAATGATCACCTCATACACTTGAGGAATTATTTCTGCAGAAAATAATGTAGAGCTACCTGCCCGAATCGAATTGCCTTATCTAGGCTGCCTAGGCCTTTTAGTGGTTAACCTAGTCATTAATGAGGCATCAGCTATCTTCCACCCACTTGGGGGATAATGCCACAATTTTAGGGGTAGTTGTCCCATAACCAACAACTAGTGATGGAGTGCAAATCCTGACATCTGTCCCATGCCTTCTAACAACTTCCATTCCTCCTAGTGGGTTAGTGAACACTCATTTAACAATTCCCTTGGGTGTTTGTCTCCTTTTTTAGTTTATTAAATAATAATAATCAGTCATTACAATCATCCTTGACCAATATCTGGTCATAGTTACAAAACTTTGTAATTATAATTTAATATAATGTTTTTGCAATAAAAATAAATAGTCTCAAAATTTGGGTAGGTGACAAGTCCTATAATTCCTATAGCTATTATTATCTATCTAGTGGGGAAGATATTGTATGCATCATGATTCCTAGGCATCAAATATGGGAGGATGAACAAGTTGTTGCGACATAATCTAGATGGTGAGTCCAAGTGGATATGAGACTCAATGGAAGTGTCAAATACTCCTAGGGGAGAGAATTCTTACATTTCAGTTAGGAGACCAAGTTGGCACAAGATGACACTAGAGGATGAGAAAGAAGGTGAGGTTAAATATCAAATCAGAGGTGATGGGTACAGGTCTCCAACACAACGTTCAGAGCAAGTATAAGAGAGGACTTTTGGTTCAGAGGGAGTCTAGGAGAAACTACAACATCGTGTAGAGTGATGGGGTTGGAGATAGATCTAGGTGGAGGTTCAAGCAATACCTCCCTCTCTAATAGGGAGTGTTATATTTTGTAGCTCAGAGGTACTTCTGCACTTATTATTCCTAGGTGCAGTGGTCCAAGCAAGATGTCTCACTTAAGTGACTTTATAAAGTGTTTTTATAAAGTGACTTTACAAAGTGGTCTTATAAATTCAACCTGGGTTCATTTTTATTATTTAATGAAAAAAGTGACCTTTTTGAGGGGAAAATGATTTTTATATAGTCTAACAAATTAAGTGACTTAAGTGACTTCGTCAACGTGAGATTAAATCACAATCATGAACCTTATGGGCCAAGATTCGATCTTGACAATAGAAGATGAAGGTTTAGGGTTTGGTTATTAATGAGTCAAAAAAGGGACAAGCTTGAGTGAGACAAGGGCACGAATACCAATAGACAATTTTTTGAGATTGAAGAGCTGAGTAAGAGAGAGGAATGGAATGCATTCCAAGGAGGTAAGAGAGGAACACACTTCCAGGAAAATGTGGTTGCTTTAATGTTGTTCATACAACAGTGAGAGGGGCACACTGTTCAAGTTGGAAAGAGTGTACACATCCCAATAAAGGGTTTAGTATTTAATGCATTTTTGTGCAACATTAATGGAGGCCAAACCATATGGAATTTGAGAAAATCATACTATAGAAAAGAGGTATAGAGTTCGAGGCAAGATATTCATTGAATATTTTGAAATTGTTGCTATTGTAGGTTATTGTACAATCTACCGATACCATACAATAGAATGATAGTGTATTTATATGCATAAAAATAGAGAAGGATATGGTGTATAAGAGGCCATACATCATGTATTATCATTTGGGCACATTGTTTAGAGTTGGGCACTATTTTCTAGGTGTATTTCAATGTGTATATTAAGATAAGTACCCTATATTAAATGATGGAAAGTTTATTGTTGTAAATCTAAGTTTTCTCTATGAGATTCATAATAAAAATTTATTTGGGTTGGTTTTTCCCTTTGGTGTTTTTCTAAGGTCATTTGACCAAAATTTTCCTATGTCAAATGTGATTTAATATTTGATGTTCATTTCTTATTTCCACTACAAATGTGTACTCAGCAACTATATTTTATCTTACCATTCACTGGGAAGTGTGCATAAGACACACATTTATTTTCTGATACTTGAAGACTAAGATCTATGAACTACTAGGTGTTTAGCTAATTTTAAGTTATAGTTTAGGAAATCCATAGCTAAGTGTTTTTAGTACATAGCTCCTAACATTGACATTGTTGTCTACACTTAAAATGGTGTTGCAACATCAATAGTAAACATAAAAATAAAATGATTAAAATAATAAAATATTACAATATTTAAGTAAATTAGATCTTTAGAAACTATGTCGTACAGAAAAGGATCGGTCGGTACTTCCTTTTCACACATCAAAACAATTTGGTCAACATTGACTAAGCGTTTACAAGGAAAACAAACTAATTATCTTAGATTATAAACCACATACATTGTAATGTTTAGAATGATACTTTGACAAATAGGAATAAGCCTAGAATTCCATATAATGTGTGAAGCAAAATGAAATAAAATAATATTTTATATCTTTTCGGAAAATCATACATTGAATATAAAATGAGCAATTCTATCAATGATTTCACCCTATGCACATCTTCAATGCATCAATGATTTTAGAATATACGTCCAAGATTATCCTATATAAAATGATAATTAGCAACCCACAATGATAAAAGAACTAGAAAAGACTTGGAAAACATATCATGTGTACATGAGAATATAATAATAGAGGAAAATAGTTTAGGTAAAAATGAACCTAATAGAAAGGGAAACCCAATCTAATAGTAATATGGTACCATTAATGTCTATTGTATCTTGTATAGAGTTTGACAACCTTTTAGCTAGATGATATAGTTCATAGATACGATAATTGAGGAAGTGTTAGGCAATCCTTATGATCAATGTAGCCCGTCCCTAGTTCCACATCTAATGAATGGTCATCGCATTCTTAATCGTTGCAATGCATGACCATATGTCCACATTGTAGGAAGGGTATATCAAGATTTTATGTACACGTTTCTTAAGTCAAGCACTACATTTTAAAAGCATATGTCAAATCCTTCCTATGGATTATACATTTCAAAGATACCCTATGTTAGCACCTATATATTTTTTGCTCTTTGCAGCATAAAGACCTATACATGAAAGGTGGAAGGTCAGACAACTACCTAAGAAAAGAGCTTGAAGTGATCTCCATCGGTGATGGCCAGGTGATAAGACATGAGACATAATGGTCTAGAAGGGGTCCAATGAAATAAAGGGGCTAATGTCAAGGGCTAAGTATTAATAGGCGAATAGAATGACTAAAGGCAATTGGAAAATAACCTAAAACCTATAGTTCGTGGGAAAATTATGAAAGATTAAGTGTCGCCCAGGTCGACACCGTTGATCAAGAGAGGGAGCAAGATCTACGGCTTTAAATAGACTGTCGCATGGCCAAGTTGTGAAGAGGAAAGCGAATATGTGGATGCGATGGGTTGGGTCCCGCCGGACAGGTGTGAACTTAGGAAGGCGTCGCAAGGAGAGAGGAACAGTGAGCAATGCCTTATTAGGCGCATGTGATTGTAGGGATAGATGCAAGGATCTACGGTGGAGGTTATTCTTTTGATATATAAGGATTTGGGTTTATTTACCACAGAAATAGCCTAAGTCTTCAGTAGATCTACGGTTCGGATGGCAAGAAGGGCCAAATCAATGGCTGGTGGAAGTCTAAAACACATGAGATATAATAAGGAGGACCCCACCAGCAACAGATGATCTAAGAATTAAAAAGAGCATGAGAACTCACCATGGATATACGTTGAGAGCAAATGGATGGTTCTCACACATAGTCGCATCAAGAAGTAGCACGCCAGATAGCGACATGGCACATGCGATGGACTTTTTCCATCCAACAGGTGTCAACTCCACAACTTATCGCATAGAGAAAGGGCGATATAGGAAAAGGCTTTTTGGGTGCATGCGATACTACCCTGTAGGCACATATAGATGAGGTGAACGGCCCAGATGAGAAACCGCAAGATGATCCTATGGTGGAAATAGAGGGGTTGTCAAATCAGTGGGTAAAAAGAAGGTTAGATCTGATGATGGAAAGGAAGCACGTGGGGGTTCAAATGGTCGAGATCAAAGGAGAGCTAGCCAAAGAAACCAGAGGTTATGGAGACCCAGTTATATATATAAGAAATTCCCGTGAAGGTTGACATTTGTTTCAAAGACCTGTCGAAGTCAGAAAGTCTCTTGCCGTGTGGTAGACAATGAAGGCGACAAAACCTTCGACAAGGTGCGTGCAGGGCTTCCAAAGTGACAGGTAGGATCTGTAACCGCCATTCTCTAAAAAACATGAGTCTTTTTCAATTGTAAGATGGGGGAAGAAGAAGCTTCTACCAGTTCTAGGGTTAAGGTTTCCCTGGAAGATAGGGACGCAGATGTATTTGACACATGCATTTAGCTCCTAGTTCCAGAAATTAAGAAGAGATTGGAAGCCTTGCATGAACAGGGACTGGATATACCTGGAATCTTTAGGTCGTCATTCATTTTCTTTTGCCTTGACCAAATGTTCTCTTTCCCCGAGTTTGTAACATGGTTTTCTTCAAATTAATCAGATCCCCAAAGAGTAATTATGGATGCCCATAAGTCGAGAGTCATCTGTAATATAGATGCGTCAACCGTTAGGAATTCCTTTTTCATTCCTGAGTATCAGTACCAAGAGTTGGAGGGTTTTTCTGAAGAGTCTGTGGTTTCCTTGTACCACCAAATCAACCCCGAAATCCATCAAGCTTTCTTAGCCATATTCCTGAAACCCGACTCTGAAATCTCTGAAGAACCCTACCCCCTAAATGTCATCCTTTTTTATGACAATTCCCAGTTGGTTCTTTCTATGTTAGCCCAGTTCATAGGGTTGGATACTGATTTGTGGGTGACTGAAGTCCAATTAAGTTTACTCTTTAGGATTAGCATCAGTTTGGCTAGGTCTGAAAGCGGGCCCATCCCATCCTTGAGGTTTGATGAATTTTTGGTGGAAAAGATACATGTACAATTGAGCAATTTCCTGAGTATTAGGTTTTTTAGATATCAGACGCAGTTGATGAAAATGATTATGTACAGCAATGCCGAAAGCCCACATTTCTCCTCACTACTTGAGGCATATGTTTTGGTAGACAATGTTTTCAATTATTTGAACTATGTTTTGCCCCCTATTTATAAAATCATTTTTGGGGAAGAATAGCCTAGAGTGTTGCTTGAAATGGAAACAATGATGCAGTTGAAGGATGAACTGGCTATCAGTGACTGGTTTTTGTTGAAAGAAGCTACAGTCATTAGGTTGTACGGTTTTGTACAGGAGCCCTATGTTTTACCCACTTTTCTAACATTGCGGATCTTTGCTCTTAAATTTATTAGACATAAATTGGCCCTAGAAGAAGTGCAATTCCTAAAAGATAAGAAGACCACGGATGTGAAATACCCTTGGATGGTAGGGCCTTTCATCGTAAAGATTAAAGAAGCTTTGTCAGAGGTGGAAGGATTATTGAAGCCACTAGGGTTCAAGAAAGATGTGGCCATCAAATACAAACCCTTGCACAATATTTCCAAGAGAAGGAAAGAGTGTAATCTCAGTGCTTTTGAGCATACAGAGCCAGAAGGGGTGCTGAAGGGGCAAAATTTGTTGCGTTTGGAACTTGAGGTGGGGGAATCCATGGAGACACGGGAAGGAGATCTCATGTTATCTTATTTAATAATGGATTTACATCAAGTGTTAGACACCATGGAGGTGGGCCGAAAAGAGACTTAGAAGAAGCCAGAGATATAGATACTGAAGAAGGTAATGGTGACAAGCAGCCTAAATTGGAAGTACAGGATGAGTTAGTTGTTGCAGCTACCCGAGCCAAGACAATTGCTTCCTCAAATAAAGATGAGCTGGTTTTTGAAGCGACTCAGGAAGAATTGCCTGCTCCAATGGATAGTGGAGAGGCAGATAATGAGTCTTCAGCTCCTAAGATCCAGGTTGTGGAATATAAGTTTCAAGATGTTAAGGAGGGAGATGTTGGAAATAAATTTCGGTCCAAGGATGACCTCTGTAAACAATACGATCAAAACAAACGGGCTTCAGCCCAGAGGCTATTTGATTTGATGCCTATAACCGGAGGTTTGTCTAAAACTTCTTTGATGACCAGCAAGGTTATAAATGACAACAACTTAAACTTAGCAGTATTGACGGAAGATGGAGTGACCGAGACAAAGATCAATTGGGAAAAGATATCAGTACTGGATAAAATCCAGTTTCACAAATAGGTTGGTGATCTTGTATATGATGATTTTGTGAAAGCAACATTGAAGAACGACAACTTGTTGGTTACTGTGAAAAAATTGGAAAACCAATTAAAGCAAGAGAGAAGTGAAAACCAAGATCTTCAGTAGCAGGTCAAAAAGGTACAATCTAACCTAATCATAAATGATGGGGGAGGTAAAAGCATGAGCAAGCTATTGGTCGAGAAAGAGAAGCTGATTCTTAAACTACAGAAGAAGGAAAAAGTTCCAAATATCCGGCTTATCGAAGCTCTCGAAGAGACAGACTTCGAAATACAAAAAGAGGTCTTGTCTAAAGAAATAAGTGAATGTGAAGCAGAGTTGCTGAAGTTTGCAGAGAAGGAAGATAGTTGGAAGAAAGAAAGAATAAACTTAGAAAAACAGCTTGACGACTTGAAAAGTAACTTGTCCAAATTGGACATGCGGCCTACCAATATGAACCAAAATGGGGAAAGCAGTAGTCCTGACAGTCTTGTGTAGGCTATGTCTCACATTAGCCTGAAAGATGTGGAAATTAAGGAGCTGAAAGAAAAGGCTCAAAGGTTGGAAGAAGAGAATAATAAAAGGGAAGAGGAAGCAAAGGTCCTCCAAAAGAAGCACAAAGAATTAATTGACATCAATAAAAAGCTCACTCATCAAGTTACCGGGAAGGCAGCGTTACAGGGATGCAAACATTTGGTGTGGGACTGGATCATTAAAGAAGCTGAGAACTTTAGACCCTACTTAGAGTTCATAAGAATAAAAGAGAAGACTATTAGTGACGCTCTCACAGGTTGTGGAGTTGCAAGGGAGGCCCTAAATAAATGACACTAAATGCTATTACTTTCCTGAATGATCTATCCGAAGAAGAAAGGATTAAGCTGAATATTGGGAACTGGATCACAAGACTTGCAGCGGCATGAAGGGTCCTGGGGAAATATGCGGAGATTGAGAGTGTGGATGCTAAAGTCGAAGAAATGAAAGGACACGTGGCAGAATTCAAAGGGTTGTTTTATAAGTTGGTTGAAATGGGGCTACATTCGTTCTGGAATGATGACCAGGAACTAATATCCCATAATGCTTATAAAAACCTACTGTGGACGATAAGGATGGATCATAAAAATTTCAAATGTCTAAACCAGCTGCTTATAGGCAGGATTCTGATGGGGATGGTCGAAGAGGACTTTGAAACCTTGAATAGGTTGATTGCCATTGGTGAAAGGCTTCCCCCATTTTCCTACACAGAGCATATCGAGATACGAGTGATGGTAAAGGAGATGGTGGACTATGACCTCCCACCTGTAGACCAATGGGATAATGTAGAAAAATATAGCAAATCACTATACTATCTCTGTCTTCCATAGTGATGTTTGACTTTTTATAGTTGTTGATGCTTGTTTGGAATCAGAGACTTCTAAAAAACTCTCCTATTACTGAGAAATTTGTAATATTTTTTGAGGCGGCTATATAAATAGCCAGCTGGAGCTATTACTATACTATCTTTACTTTTTTACTTGAAGTAAATGTTACTTAGTAATAATACCAATGGATTGTAAAAAAATAGTTAGGTCGATTCTACCTGTTTCTGTTTTGTAGTGATAGTGGCAAAACAACCTGAATAAGGTGTCACTCCGATATAGCTATTTTTGGTTTAGATGAGTCGATCAAGAGGACTCCTAGCATCTATATATGCAGTGTAATGGAAAGAAAAAGTGTTGAAAACTTTTATTGGAATTTTTGTGTATTGTTTTGTAAGACACTTTTGAGCTACATTTTGAATAAAGATTGTAGAGTCGAGCCAATGTTTTCAGGGATTCTTGTGTAACTGGTCTTGTATTTTGTTCTTTCTTTTCCATGTGAAATTGTGTATCTCTCATTGTTAATTACACTATGTAACATTCTTTCATACTTGGTGTAGTGTGATACCTAAGTGGAATTAATAGAAATTATGCTCTGCTTATCTTTTTTCCAAGTATTCCATCGTTATTTTCTCTACTAAAATTGATGTAGGATTCATCATTGTATGCCTTATATCAATGGATTGTTTCTCTCTCTTATGTTTCACCAATTAAAATCACTTTGACTACGAGTTGTTTACTACTTCACCCGTGTGTCAATGCACTTGCGAAGCATTTGTAACTAAATTTTGAGAGTTTGATTAAATGTGATTCCATTGCACAAATAGAGATTCATATGTTTCAGCCAAGAAACGTTTAAACCATTTTGTTCCAACATAAATCTAATCTTTTGTATTGTTGTAATTGAATATCTTGAAATGATCAATGCTGGTGTATGTTTTCATTGTTGAAACCTTTGATTATTCCAGTCTTTCATATATCTATAGAGAGAGCCCTCTCAGACTAAGCAGGGTCAATAGCTTAAGTCTAAAGATTGGTTATTGGTTACCCCAGTTCTCCCTCTCCCACAACCTAGGGGGTCATTTTGGTTGTACAAATTGGCATCGTTTCTGATGACGTGATTGTTTTATTATCCCTGGAGGAACGACGAAGGATTCTAAAGATTCAAAGAAAGAAGAAATCCCTGTGGGAAAACAGAGGTTTCCATGTGTTTAGAAGGTTGTGCATTTTTTTTCTGGTGACTCCACTCGTAAAGATCCACATTCAAGAAAGACTCCACTGGTGGAGATCGATGTGCCAAGTTCATTTTTGAAGAGATATTGAAATGGGCATCCTGGCCTCAAGAAAGATCCATACTAGAGGTAATCTTTTTTCTGAAATTCTGTTAAGTGTGGAAAATCCAAAAACATTACTTAGACATAAGACCGGAAAGGATAAAGCTAGTACTTATTCTAGCATTAAAAGAATTGGGCCTAAAGGGGAACTCCATGTTCTTCAAGAATTGGCTATAGAGATAGATATTGGAAATCCCTTGTCAAGATCAAGATTTGAGTCTTATCTAAGTCTAGGTGAAGAAGGTCTGAATGCCCCTGAATCCTATTTGTTAGATCCTGTTTGGTTTGAGTTGCAGAATATAATCAAAGTCGAAAGAGCTAGACCTAGTTTTCAGATCCCTCAATCTCATACCACAATCCTTGCAAGTAATCCTACCCAGAATATCCATCCCCAAGCTCAAAATCCACTCAACCCATGGCTGCTAGTTTTGCACCATTGGCCCTACCAATTGTTTTGCATGATCTCCCTCATAACTACGCTCAGAGAATTGTCTCTTATGATGGGGAGGGAGGTTTTTCTGCCAAACAACATGCAGACAGGTTTGAGGATTTTGTTGATTTAGAGGAAGTAGATCATGATGATGCTAAGATAAAATTGTTTACTTAGAGTTTATTTGGAGAACCTAATAAATGGTTCAGACAGATACTGAATGCCTCTATCAACGATTTTGAAGCCTTTAAGACATTTTTCTTAGAGAGGTGGGAAATGATAGGGAGTCTTGCCCTAGTCTTATCTTAGTACAACCATCTAAAGAAAGGAGGTTTTGAATTTGTTCATGAGTTTTCAGCTAGGTTTATTAGGGCCTATAATTTTATCCCAGATGATCTAAGACCCTCAGTAGGCGCCGCAAATCTCCACTACACAGATGCCTTTGATGGAGACTTCTCATGCAAATTAAGAGAGAAGAAATTTGTCACCCTTCCCGCTATGCTAAATGACGCCATGGAGGTAGAAGCCAACATGATGGCCTCCGGAAAAATATAGGGTATAATAGAAATAGATAAAAAGAAGCAGGAAACCCAAGCCTCTACCTCCTCATCTTCTAGTGATGCCAAGTTTGATACTATGATGACAACTATTGTAATGTCCCCAGCTTGACCCTATTGCATTAATATTGTAAATGATGTAAATATTGTTATTTAGTCATGGTGAGGAGCTCAAGGCCAAGGCCTCGCCATTTATTTATCGTTCTATGTATCGACAATTAGAATAGATGCATAGAGTTCTTGTGCTAGCTGTGCACAATGTAAAATCGGGCATCATGTAAATATGCAATTTTAAATGAAAAACCCACAACCAGCTACGCAATGCAACAAAGAGATGGGGGCATGATCTTTACAAGGAATAAGGAGGGAAAATAACCAAACCCTTGAACCATGGTGTCAAGCCATTTCATTGAGGAAACCCATGAACTCTCAACTACCCATTTGGTCTCATGCACCCAATCATTTAATTCTTCCAAGAATTGGTTGAGACAATTAATGCCCTGGGATGGGAGAGGTATGGCTGTCAATTTTCGTGTATGGGCAAGACAACAACCTGGGAAACTGAGTTTTGGCTTGCTGGGCAAGGAAACCCCCACGAAATTGGCCCAAAATCCACTCTTCACCCATGGCATTCATCCTCTCACGCAGTTGGAGCTTGTTGGGGTTTTATCCTTCACGTTTTTCACAATCTCCCTGCATTTTCCCATGTTGGTAACTCGTTTTTGCATATACAGTAGCTTGGGAGAGAAGGGCCACGATTTGGGGACTGTATGGAGGTCATTTTTGCCCCCGAATGTCCAGGGATGTTTTTCTAAAAACGGATTTGGCTTCCCTGGATTGTTTCCCAATCTTCCCATTTCATTTTTGTGTGTCCCCACGTTTTTCTAAGCTGGTAGAAACCCCATCCGTGGTTTGAACCCGTGAGCAGGAGGCTCAGGAGTGGAAGAGGACAGATTTGGCTTGATAAGCCCAATTAAGTATCCATAGCTCAATGGGTGAGCCACTAGCTAGTGATTCACCTCTGTCCATTTCTTAACAGCCTGAGAAACCCAATTGTTGATTGGCTTGGATGATTTTGGTATATTTGTGGCTTTGTGAGAGCCTATTTTCCCCTTTTCCTTGTGGAGATCATGCCTAGCTCAGGGGTGGCAGTGGTGCTGAGAGATTGAGGAGCACACTGGCCTACGGTTGGGTGGAACGTTGCAGAAGCATAGCTGGTTGCTCAGGGACTACTTGGTTTAAGATAAGTATTCTCATTTGATAGTTTGATATTGCTCAATTGATGAATGACATGAAAATATGGAATGTATGATGGATGTGTGTTAATTTTGCACATGATTTACTTCTATTGTGTTTGCTTAGATTTGTACATCTGCATGTCTGTCTTTTTATATATGTGGATGTTCTATTTAGTAAGCATCGGGGCAAATTGCCCGGTTTTAACACAATGATCCTCTCTATCATGCTGGTATGATAGGAGGGGACATTACAACTATGGAAAAGCTGATGGATAGGTTAGCCATGGAAAAGAAACCTCCTCCTAGAGAACAGCCTGAAAATCAGATAAGAAATCCTAACTTTAGAAGACCACCCCCTCCAAGAAATCCAAGAAATCAAGAAGACCACCAGATGAGAGCCCCCTTCCTTTAAAATGTGGTAGATGAGGAAGGACCTAAGGAGCCTACTGGAGACCAGATCCATCTCTTTGACACCCTAGACCGTAAAGTACATTTAAGCCAAAGAGAGCATGACTTTTTCAATGAGGGGAATGCTAGTAAAGTTGTTGAATTTGATTCTCAGCAGTACCAGATGGGTTACATGAATGTTGTAGATGACATCCAAAGAAAGATGAAGTTAAGAAGCAAGGAGATACCAATAAGCAAAGGGAAGTCTGCCCATATTCCACTATCCAAGACTCTGCAGAATATGGAGAAGCTAAAGGAAAAACAGCCATATGTTGTTGCACAGAAAACCACAGAAGATAAGGGACAACATTCTAAAGAGGGTAGGCAACCATTGGTCATTGATGTAGTGAGACTTGCTTTGGTTTTCAGTTTGAAAGCTGACATGTCTAAGGTGAAGATCTTTATCCCCTTGAATGAGCTGCTGAGAAACAATGAATATAGGGAAGAAATAACTAGTCAGGTAAAGGGACAAGCAGAAGGTATGCAAGACATATTGGAAGTAACAGATGATGCCCCCAAAATAATCTTTGGTTCCAAGATGGAAGAACCGAATGATGAAGAAGTCCGTCCCTTCTATTTAAGTTTGAATATCCATGGTAAGTTGTTACACAATTCCCTGATAGATTTTTGGGATTCACACAACCTAATACCAAAATCGGTGTTGGACGAGTTGGGGTTAGAATTCACCAGACCCTACAAAGACCTGTATTCTTTTGATTCTAGAAAGGTACTATGTTTGGGTCTAATTAAAGATGTAGTAGTGACCATTGCCTAGATTCTAGCTAAGAGAATTATGATGGATGTAATAGTGGCAGAGGTGCCCGCTAAGTATGGGTTGTTGTTATCAAGATCCTGCATAAAAAAGTTGAAAGGAACCATGCAAATGGACTTATCTTACACCATTGTACCACTTCTTGGAAGCAATAGAAAGCTATATAGAGAGAAGAGAATGGCTTATGTGGTCAGCAGTGATAACAAATAGAAAAATCACCCGGTGTACATTGTAGACACAGGTGTAGGTTCCTCTATTTTCTTTAATGATGGCCCACATACCGATCCTGTGCCCCCATTTTTCCACGAGGTTGAGGAAGAAAAAGAGTTTTCCGCAAGGTATGAGGCCTCAGAAAAACAGAAAAATGAGCAAGGACTATGGAAGATGTACTTTGATGGATCACTGAGCAAGAATGGTGCTGGTGCAGGGGTTTGGATCATACCTCCCAATTAAGAGTCCAGAGCCTTGTCACACAAGCTAACTTTTAAGTGCACTAATAATGTGGTTGAATATGAAGCTTTACTCTTGGGAGTAAGAGCTTTGAAAGATTTGGGGGCAAAAAGGATACACGTTTCTGGAGATTCAGAATTGGTGGTCAATCAGGTAAATGACAGTTATCAGGAAAAACACCCCAGGATGAGGGCATATAGGAATGAAGTTTGGGATATGTTGGGAACTTTTTCACTGAACACAAGATCTGGGTGATCCCGAGATTTGAAAATCAGGTGGCAGACTCTTTGGCCGCCACTGCCAGTGGTTTTAAAAATCTTATTTTCTCTCAAGAAAAATACGAGGTAGAAGTGGTGAATAGGCCATCTATTCTAGACAATGCTACATGAAGCATTTGGAACAAGTTTTTAAGAAATGTATAAAATATGATATTTCCCTTAATCCTAAGAAATCACATTTTGCATTAGAAGAGGCTAAGCTCTTGGGTCATATTATTTCCGGGGGAGGTATCAAGATCGATCCTGAAAGGGTTAGTGCCATCCAGAAATTTGGAGAGCCAAGAAGCAAAAAGGAGGTGCAATCTTTCATCGGGCAAGTGGGCTTTCAGAGAAGATTTATTCCCAGTTTTGCCGAAATCATGATGAGTATTACAAATATGTTAAGAAAGGAAAATAAGGTTAAATGAACTGCAGAAGCAAGAGATTCATTTAAGGGAATTAAGAATGCTATCACTGAAGCCTCGGTATTAGCCAGTCCATATTTTTCTAAAGACTTTTTTATTTTTTCTTACGCTTCTGAGCACACAGTGGCAGGGGTACTATTATAGAAAAATGCCCAGAATGCTGAACAACCAATTGCTTTTTTCAACAGGGTACTAAGAGATGCAGAACTAAAATATTATATCATGGAAAAGCAGGCCTATGCCCTAATTAAGTCACTGAAATATTTCAGGGTTTATATCTTACATTCACACATCATTGCTCATGTCCCAAACATTGTTGTGAAGGGTATCCTCCCCCAAGCAGACCCAGAAGGAAGAAGAGCCAAATGGATTGTTCTATTGCTAGAATATGACCTCGAGATAAAACCCACCAAACTAGTAAAGGGGCAAGGGTTAGCAAAGTTAATGACCAAGTCCAACTGTGATTCTTTGCAACTGAACATCTTACAAGGGTATTCAAATCAGCTAGATATGGGAGTGCAAGTGAGTGCAGAATTCTCTGCATCCTCTTGGTATGCTGACATTGTGTACGTATTACAAAATGTACAAGCTCCTTCGGGACTAAGAAAAAGTAGGGCTAGAGCTGTGAAACTAAAAGCTGCAAAGTACTGTGTTATGAATGAATTCCTATATTGGAAGGACCCTAGAGGTGGGATGCTGAATTGTTTACTTGAGGAAGAGGCTAAGCACACAAAGGAGGAGTTTCACAAGGGAGACTGGGGCGGTCATCATTCATGGAAGGTGAGAGTCAACAAAATCCTAAGGGCCGGTTTCTACTAGCCTACCATGTTTTTAGATGTATAAAAAGAAATGGTTGCTTATCACCAATGCCATATTTTTGAAGGAAAAAGAAAAGTCGTTTCACTACCCCTTCACCCTGTCATAGTAGAAGCACCCTTCCAGCAGTGGGGTTTAGACTTCATTGGAGAGATAAATCCTAACTCCTCAAGGAAGCATAGATGGATATTGACAGCCACTGACTATTTCACCTAGTGGATAGAGGCCATACCAACTAAGAAGGAAACCGAAGATGTTATCATGAATTTTGTAGAGGAGATATCCTGTCAAGATTCAGCTAACCTAAAAGAATAATGACAGACAATGAACCAGCATTTTTTTCTAAGAAGATGATAAATTTTTTCCACAAATACTATACCAGCCTGAATCATTCCACAGCATACTATCCCCAGGGAAATGGACTAGTAGAGTCATCCAACAAAAGCTTAGTAAGAATCATAAAGAAGTTGTTGGAGGATAATAAGAGAGCTTGGCACATGAAAACGAAACTGAAATATTCCTTATGGGATGACAGAGTAAGTACAAAGAGGGCCATTGGAATGTCCCCTTTCTAGATAGTGTATGGTGTTGAGGTGGTTTTCACAGCTTCTCTAGGATTGCCAGTTATGAGGTTGCTGCAGGGGATAGAAGAAGAACCAAACCACATGCAGAGAAGGGTAAATCAGGTAGTAGAACTGAATGAGTTAAGAAGTAGAGCCTATGACAAAGTACAGGGGCCCCAAGAAAAGATAAAGAGTGCCTTTGACAGAAAAGCAAAAGAAGATCAATTTCAGGTAAATGACCTGGTCCTAAAGTGGGATGTTCCGAGGGAATATAAACCTGGGAAATTCAGCCACATGTGGATGGGGCCCTATATTATTTTAGCGAACCGAGGAGAAAATTATTTTATCCTGGAGCACCAAGATGGGTCCGCCTGGTCAGGAGGTCCAGTCAATAGAAGGTTTTTGAAGCACTACCTATCCTAAGAGAAAGCAAGTAACCCATGTACCATAGCCTATATATATATATATATATTTTTTTTTCATTTTTTTTCACATTTGTTTTAGGGTTTTAACAACGAAACAAGAAAGACTTGAAGCCCAAAGTGAAGGCCCTAAGGTCTAGAAGGGGAAGCCCTGTTTCATTTCTGAATTTGCAGCCTGGATAAGAAAACATGCGCAGTCTTAGTTTCTAGAAAAATTTTCAATCTAGGGTTTGCAGAACCTGCCCAATGGAGCAGGCACTTAGTCTACAAAGTTCTTTGCTACCTCACGGGGAGGATAGCATCCCCGGTTGGAACCAGTTATTAGCACCTATATATTTTTTTCTCTTTTGCAGCATAGAGACCTATACATGAAAGGTGGAAGATCATACAACTACCTGAGAAAAAAGCTTGAAGTGATCTCCATCGGTGATGGCCAGGTGCTAAGACATGAGACAGAATGGTCTAGAAGGGGTCCAATGAAATAAAAGGGGCTAATGTCAAGGGCTAAGTATTAATAGGCGAATAGAATGACTAAAGGAAAGTAGAAAATATGCTAAAACCTATAGTTCATGGGAAAATTATGAAAGATTAAGTGTCGCCCAGGTCGGCACCGTTGATCAAGAGCAGGAGCAAGATCTACGGCTTTAAATAGACCATTGCATGGTGTTGGCTTGGTTTTGCAACCAACCTTAGTGCAATGGGCACCTGCTAACTAGTAGCAGCAATTTCAATATTAAGCAAAAACAATAAACTAAATCTAAATCTAATCTAAACTAGCATGTGCATTTTTGAATTAAAAAAAAAAAAAAACAAGAACAAGAAATATAAGAAATAATTTTGTATTGAAAATGGGGGCAAGCAAGTGCTTGCAATAATAATACCTCCAAGTGATGAAGATAGTTGAGAAGCTCCAAGGGTGAGAAGCTCCAAACTCCAAAGGGTCCTTTCTCCAAGGTTGCTACAATGGCCAAAAGCTCAAGGGAGATTTTGGCAGCATGAGGATAGGAATATGGATGGATCTGAAATGAGGAGCCCCTACTACCTTTTTATAGGTTTTGGTGGTGGGGAATACCATTATGGTTTTGTGGAAACCAATGGGATTGACCAACATGGTTTAGGTACTTTTCCCTCCTTTTTCATTTTTTAAATAAAATTAATATTTTTATTCCCTTTTTAATATTTTTGGGAATTTTGGACCCTTTTTAGGGTTTTTTATGCTTTTTTAGGAAAAATAATCTTTTTGAGTGGGAAAAGGGGTGTATTAAGGTCTTTTGGTGACCTTTTGTTGGCTTTAGAGGCTCAGATGGTGGAAAAAGTGGACAAATGGGTCATATGAATAAGAAAATGAGCTAGTGAGCACTTTTTAGGTGTTAACAGATTGCTCCCTGATGTGTGAGGGCAGGAGCTCATCGTATGGCCGATAGACATCATAGTTCTTTTGTCTTTTTTCTGGGGTTTTGGGGAGGAGAAGAGACCGATTGGAGACTGGATCCGCGGCCCTTGGAAGCTGCAAAAAATAAACAATATTACATGGCCTCAATATGAATGAGGAATAATCCTGATAATGGACGAGGCGGGCATACCCATGCTCGTATCAAGACATATATAAACAATTAGTCCCAAGAAGGGAGGACATGAGAAAATACATAAAAAATCTGCTGGTACATCATAATGGTCCAGAGGGGACATCATTTTGGGATGTACTCATGATCATAACATGGCTGATCTGAATAACTGATACACTGGAAAAGAGAAACAACCGTTCTGACGAAGGTCTCAGAAGGGTTGATGAACTGCTGAAACTGAAGGTGTCCAACATCTGTAAGGACTCAAGGACTGTGAGCCATCTCCGGGAAGTATATGTAACTATGTACTTCGAGAGAGTATAAAAATGAGGTACATCTGAATACTATCGCCATGCACAACCCGGATATCTATAGAAAACATGTAACTGGTTGTTTCCATAAGCAGACTCTCAAATGTTTGAAGAGTCAGGAGGTATCCGGGGTCTTCGACTAATAACTGAAAGGACCAATATCCTGTGCGAGTCTCAACGATGCAATCAAGGTGTTGAAGTCGAGCATGTGAGAAACAACCATTTGGAGAGGCACTGAGGACTCTTCTCGAAATGATTCATAGGCACTCATCGTAAATGGTGATGAGTCCAAGACATAGGGATCTCTAGGTCTATCCTCTGGAATAAATTTGGTTGTCGTTGACAGAGGGAGACCATCAACTAACAAGGCAATGATGTTTCCTTGATAGGAGCGCGAGGTGTAGAACTGAAGTGGTGTAGTATTGATGGTAGGACTGACATACTTGTGGGGATGGGAAGTAACTGGGGTCATATAGTGGGTAGACTCAAACTTCCTTTGTTCAGAGCATGATGACATGGTTGACCTGGCAGTGTAGGGAACTGACTTGTAGGTGTGGGTATCATTGCTTTTAAGGATTGAAGGGTATGTATTGACTCTGGGGGGGGAATCAAGATGATGGGTGCTGTCGAGGGGTTCTCAGGGTGACATACTGCAGAATACTCTGAACAAAGGCGACCAAAATGGGGACGCTGCCATATGAGTAGACGTGGTCTGTTGTGGCACCAAGATGTACCATTGGGTCCTTCTTCATAGTTTTAATGAGCTCAAAGAATGGATAAAAGTGTGCTCTGAAATGGTACTGTCCTGTGGATTTTGTGAGCCCAAGACTGTTCGTGCTTATTGGTGCTTTCATTTTTAAGGAGTCTGAAAACGATAAGAAGACACTGCGGTGGTTGTGACTACTGTCCTGTTGGTTTTACGAGCCCAATATGGTGGTTGCTCATGGTCGCTTTCATGTTTAGAGAGTCTGAAAGCGGTAAGTGGACTCCATTGGTGTTCTTTTTCGTAAGTTAGTCTCCAAGGCCCGAAAAAGCATAAAATGATGCAGATGGAGAACTCTTCTAGCCGATGTGACTAGAGTATTCCTTTTTCGTAATTAGTCTACGAGGTCCGGAAAAGAGGTAAACTTATACCAGGTAGACGCCCTTTCAGATACATTTAGTGAGCATGAAAGGAAGCAAGGTTGCTCGGCGATCTTTTCATTGTTTTAGGAGTCAGAAAAGAGCTTAACAGAAACTCCCTAAGTGCCTTTTTCGTAAAAGGGATTGCTCGGCCCGAAAAAGGGGTAAAATTATACCGAACAAAAAATGGATTGATGAGAGCGAGCAAAGGTCTCAAGCATCATCATGAGTGCGGAAAAATGAATCCGATGATATAAATATTGTCAAAGAGGGGCAACTGCCAATGTGGCACACGAACCGAGGTGATGGGTGGAAATTTTAAAAAATGCCTGAAAAATCTGGAGGTGAGAGCGAGAAATGATCTCAAGCATCATCATGAGTGTGGAAAACTGAATCCGGTGATATAAGGCATGTCAAAAATGGACGACGGTCGATGTGGCACGCAAACCGAGGCGACGAGGGTGCATGGAAAAAAACACCAAGAAAATCTGGGCGTGAGAGCGAGAAATGATCTCAATCATCATCATGAGCGTGGAAAACTGAATCCGGCGATATAAGACTCGTCAAAAACGGATGACGGTCGATGTGGCACGCAAACCGAGGCGACGAGGGGGTATGGGAAAAATGCCCAAAAAAATCTAGGCGTGAGAGCGAGAAATGATCTCAAGCATCATCACGAGCGCGGAAAACTGAATCCGGCGATATAAGACTCGTAAAAAATGGACGACGACCGATGTGGCATGCAAACCGAGGCGACGAGGGTGTATGGGAAAAATGCCCAAAAAAATCTGGGCGTGAGAGTGAGAAATGATCTCAAGCATCATCACGAGCGCGGAAAACTGAATTCGGCGATATAAGACTCGTAAAAAATGGACGATGGCCGATGTGGCACGCAAACCGAGGTGACGAGGGGGCATGGAAAAAATGGTCAAAAAATGGACCTAGTGAAAACAGGAAATGAAAGAACTGTCATGAAGTTCTCGCTGTTCTGATTCCAATGGTACCAACGGTTTGAGAAACGGACGTCGTATGACACCGGAATGGTTGTTTGAAAAATGGTAGAATCTCTATAAATAGGGCGTGGGGCCCATATGACGTGTCATTGTTACGTGTGAGTTTGTCAGAGCAGTCAGAGCTCTTTCTTCATTTCCAGGAGATTTCACCATTGGTTTTCTATTCCGCGAGTTTCAGGTAACTCTATTCTCCTTAGCCTTTTCAATTATGTCATTTTTTGTTAGCGGCGGGCCCCCGAAGGCCGTGAAATTCCATGTTGGCCTTTCAACATGGAATATCGCGGGTTTCGGCTCCTTTGCCGCGATGGACATCGCAGGTTTGAGGTTGACAGTCGCGATGTTCATCGCGACTATCAGGTTGAGAGCCGCGATGTTCATTGCGAGTTCTAGAGAGACAGTCGCAATGTTCATCGCGACTATCTGGACAATACCCGCGATGATCATCGCGGGTTTTTGTATGGAAGCCGCGATGATCATCGCGGCTTTTGGTGGAAAAGCCCTGATGGTGTTTTTTGAAAATTTTGCCCTGGTGCTAAAAATTTCTTCTATTTTTTGGCAAGATGTTGAGGAGACCATTGACTTCATGGAGAGAGCGGGAGATAGAAGAGGATTTGATGGAGAGGATTCAGACTGATCAGGGGGTCCGGCAGACCCTGGCAGTGAGTGGACTCTTGAAGTTCACTCAGGTTCCACCAATGCGTTCAGTAAGACTGTTACTGAACAAGTTGGTGAGCTGGTGGGTTCCTGCAGAGGGTGCTTTTGTTGTTGGAGATGAGAGGTTGGAGATCACCCTCACAGATGTTTATTTTCTTACTGGGTTGCCATGCCTAGGGGAAGTGGGGGATCTTCTGCCGAGGATCCTGGCAGATGTTGACATGGAGGATATCCTGGAGACCTTCTGTGTCCCTGGGTCTATTTTGTAGAACAGCTCGCTGAGTTTGAGATCTCTGCGAGAGTGGGACATGAGGGCTGTTGGGGCATGTGTGCTGCGGGTGCTGGGTGCCGCGGCGCCACATCGTTTGTCAGGGGGAAAAACGATGATGGTGGATTCAGTGTTGAGGGGGACTTATTATGCATGGGCTCAGATGTTCTTAGCTGGTGTCCGGAGAGATCTGGACAAGGCCAGCCGAGAGGGGGGAGAGTTCTGTTATGCCTCCTTTCTATGTTCTTTTTTCTTTGAGCGGGTACCGACTTTGCGACCACGGGTGCCCATTCGTGATGGTTTGGTTAGTGAGCCACGCATGGTGTGGTGGGGGCAGATGATGCCTCGCGGAGGTGGTGGTATCCAGTGGTTCTTCTCATAGGATATTTATGAGCAGTGGGAGCAGATGCCCCTGGTGATTGAGGACTATCCATACGCAGGTATGGATTATCGAGGAGATCCTGAGATGCCGCGAGCCCAAGGACAGGCCTGGGGTTTAGATGGTACGTTTTGTTCTCTACTATATCATGTGTTTGTAGATTTATTGGTTATAATTATAGTTACATATGTATATGATGGTTTACTTGCATTGTGCAAATATTGGTCCTGTACCACCGGCTGACTATGTGGCTCGCAGGGGACGGGCGATGGTGGTTGCCCCCCCTCGCACAGCAGTACCACCTCCACCCGGTCAAGGATTTGGGGCTCGTGGCCGAGGGGTTGGCCCTCGAGATGATGCTGTTGATGGTGTCCGAGAGACACTGTGTATGATTGTAGCAGGGTTCCCAGAGGATGGGTGGAGGGATCTGGATCGGGACATTGTCGAGCGATGTTTCGAGGCGCCTCGTGAGTGGTGCTCGATGTTGTTGAGAGCAGCAGTGATGGCGGCCGAGTTGAGGGATAGGATTCGACGGGAGTAGGCAGGGCTGGCGAAGGGCAGGATTCGTTTACGGGATGATCGAGCGGGGCCAGCGGAGAGGCGAGTCCGGGCTCGGCATGATCCGGTGGGACCAGCGGAGGAGGCGCCAGAGGAGCCCAGGGACCTTGATGAATAGATGATATGTACTTGCCCCCAAATGCTGATGAGCATATGGGGAAGCACCTTTTTGTACGTCTGATGTAGTTTTTGTATATTGGGTGCTGAGGGCACCTATGACATGTATTTGACTTATACGGTGATGTATATATATATATTTGATGTTGGTATATAGTCGTGTATGCACATGGATGCACTTGTTGTCTTTTCGTTCACCCGTGGAGGCATGTTTGATTTTCTGTATGCCCGTGGAGGCACATGGTATGCACGTGGATGCACATTTTGTTTTTGGTATATGCCCATGGAGGCACATGGTATGCACGTGGATGCACATTTTTTTTTTTGGTATATGCCTGTGGAGGCACATGTTATGCACGTGGATGCATTATTTGTTTATGGTATGATGTGATTAGTGTGCCAGTCTAGAATGTTGTTGGCTATATGGTTCGCTACACTATTGAGGTTCCTTGGGACGTTTGTAAATGAAATTGATTCAAACCGTCTAACCATTTGTTTAGTGCACAGAAATTTTCTGAAAAGGCAAGGATTGCGTACGTGGTAATCATTGTTGAGTTGGGAAACAAGGAGTTGTGAGTCCAGGAAAACGTTAAGGTGACGTATGCTCAATTGGAGAGCTGAGGCCAAGAGACCGGTCACGGCGTCGTATTCAGCTTGGTTGTTGGTGGCAACACCTAAACACACTCTGTCGATGTGGATCAACTCATGTGAAGGGGAATATACTACCCAAGCTGTGGAGGCCAGATTGGGGGACCAACGGCTTGCACCATCGGTGAAACCGACGTAGCAGAGTGGATCATGTGTGCGAACGGGATCAATGGAATGGGCCGACCGAACAGAAGGGTATCCAGTGGAGATTGTATAAATGGTGGGGTCAAAGCCGGGCATTTCGGTATCTGACCAAGTAAAGACATCAGTGAATTCTTGGAACAGTTTTTTGTATTCCCCAATTTCATGCTCACTGTGGGAGGCTCCTAACGTAATGGTATCAAGGTCACCTGACGGGTCAGAGATGTCGATGCGGATGACGGGATAAATATTGGCCATGGTATTTTCCTGAGAGGCATCAGGAGCAGTAGGAGTCTCGAGAATCTCTTCATTATTGCGGAAGCTATGAGTGGTCAAGTCAGTTGACGAGGTTTGGGTAGTCGAAGAGATCATATAAATGGTGTTAATCTCTCCGGATGAGGATGATACGGGAGGGAAGATATCCTCAATTGTGGGGGGTTCCGTCTCAAGGTCCAAATTGTTCATCTCGTAGAGAGCTGCTCTGTAATCTGGGATGTCAGGACAGTGATGTGAGTAGTGGCCGTAAATATCGCATATCGCACATGGGTGGTTGGTGCGCAGTGATTTGTCACGAGGCATGGGGTTTGAGTCGATTTTGATAACCGGGATGTTGGGGTCATTTTCAAGCATTTGCATGTGTTCCTGTAATGCAGGTAACTGTGGACACTGATGGGTTGGATGGCCTAACTCATCGCACAATGAGCATTTTGGAGGAGCATGGAATACGGGGGGAGGTTTAACTGCCTTGGGTGGGGGTACCGCAGTGTATGGTTGTGGGCCTCTGCCCTCAATGGGCCTGATGAGTGGAGGGGCATTCGTCGATGATGAAGGAGTAGTGATATCGAGAGGTGGTTGGGTAGAAGTGACAATGGGTTGCACCAGTTGCAGGATGACATTTGGTGTCGGCGGGGGAACGGGAGGTGAAATATACCACACGGGTAATCCCAATGTTAACCTGGGGAGACTAAGGGTAGCCATAACCGAAGCGCTTACTACACCTAAGGGAGGAAATAGAAAGGGGATTGTGTGGATGGGTGTAACACTGATGTGACTAGGGACCAATGGTGGTTTAGGGAACAAAGGTGGCTGATTGTTGGGTGTTTGTGTATTGTGGGAAAGAGTACAGAGGTTAGCGACGTGTGTCTCCGGTGACGGTGGTGGAATTGATTGGAATGTAGAAGTCATCGGCGCGTCGGAGTAAAGTCCGGGTCCCACGGAGGAAACAAACGAGGTAGTTGCACCACAAATAGGTTGTTCAATCATAGGGAGAACATTTTCAGGTGCGGCGGGGGCCTTGCGATCGTAATAGGTGAGTTGGTCGACCTTGACCACGCGTCCCTCATGGGGGAACATCATAGTACGGAAAACGGATGAGGCAACCACCTGCATGGAATACATGTAGCTATGACCAAGTAAGAGGTTATAATCAAGTTGTGCATTGATGACCTCAATGTCAATGAGCACGGTTTTACCCGCCAGCTGGATGGGGACATTGGCTAAAAGACCTTGGGGTTGAGCCGAACGGCCGTCGTAGGGTCACAACGCAGTGGTGGACTGCTGGAGAGTAGGAGATCCCAACTTCTGCCAAACGAATGTCGACATAACGCATGTAGAGGCCCCTTCATCGATAATGCATCGATGGATGAAAAGATTCCGAACGAAAATGAAAACTTGGAAAGCTAAAGTGGAAGGCAAGTGTGGCTCGGATTGGTCCGAATCGAATGCCATTAGTTGTGAATCATTGGGGTCAATAGCACCGATGGCAGAGAGCAAAGTCTTGCGCTGTGAAGGACAGTTTTTTAAGACTTCTAAAGCAGACATGGCTGCAGGGGACTTGGCTAAGTCGTCTACAATGTTGTAATTCGACGCAGCACGAGCATTGGGATTATTGTTGATGCGACAAAGTGGGAAGCGAGGTGCTTTAGAAGTGCCATCGAGTGGAGCTGGAGGTATATGTAACGTCTGATCTGTGGGATGGATGTTAGTGTTCTTGTCGGTGGGAGGGGCTTCAGGGGTGGAGCCATATTGGTTCTGTCGGGTTTGGAGGTTGGCATCTACGGATGACATCATCAACAAGTGGTGAGTATCTGAATTGAACATGGGTTGATCAGGAGCGGCATAAGTGATTTGTTGTGGTGGCGCGTTGCCATGAGGGGGATCTAACGGCTGAGTGTTCACTACACCTTGGGTTGGAAAGGGGTTTTGCAGCACTAAAGGTTGATGTTGAGGTGGTGGAGGGTTCGGTGGCGGCTGAGGAGCCGCTTGTCCTTGATGATGGGCATCGTTAGTCCAGAGTTGCCGAGCTCACTCCAAATGTTGGAAAGCATGTGTGTAATGGCCATAGACCCCGCAAATAGAACAAGGATTGTTTGTTCTAAGGTTATTATTTTTGGGATGCCTGGGATTACGATCCGGATTCTGGTTGGGAGGAGCAGCGTTGTTATTTTGCGAAGGATTGGGAGGTGGAGGACCTTGATGTTGTTGTTGGTTGTTACCGTGGTTACGTCCTCTTCCACGGTTTGGTTGCCCGCCCTGGTTGCACTGGTTGTTTTGGTGCTGGGGCTGGTTGTGTTGTGTGTACACTTTCCCTTGAGCAGTGGGAGGATTTTGGTTTACCGCAGGTGTGGGAGCAGGTTGCAGTGCATAATAAGCCGGCGGAGCTGGAGGTGGTCCAGTTACCTGCTAGGGTTGTTGGTAACCCTGAGCTATTGGAGGTGTTGGGCTAGCTGTCGTAGCTTGCTGTGGGTAATACATTGGTTGAGGTGCGGCTGGGGGGGCGTATGCAGGTGGTGCATGACCAAAGCACTGAGGTGGACATGAGGGTCCATGGGTATGGTGGTGGTGTGCCATGGGAGCATATGAACTGGTTGCTCCAGATTGAGATGTAGCCCGCGAAAGGTCGGGACCATGGCTAGGATGTGCAATGGAAAAGGGTTGGGGATGCGAGGCCATACGACCAATGATGCCATCAGTGGCATGGGATTCCCCCGGCGTATCGTGTTGGGATGACTCGCCCCGAGGGGTGTCTGTTATAATGGTATACAGATAACCTGACTGGGCGTAAATGAGGTCAAACTGTTGGGCTTTGACGATGGCCTCTTGTTCAGACTGGGGTCATTCAGATGCCACATCCTTGGTAATGAGAGGGAGGAGGGATTTGAGAAACCAATCTAAGAAGATACGGTCATCTAACTTGATTTTGCAGAGGCTTCGGCATCGACGCCACTCATGAATGTGGTCAGTGATGTGGGTGGCCGTGTTCTGTCTGCAAGACAGTAGGATCTCGACTCCCGCATCATAGCGGACGGGTAACTGGAAGAACTGCAGGAAGGTCGAGGCAAGGGAGGTAAAGGTGGCATGGGTCCCATGGGGTTGCTCGATATACCACTTGGCTGCAGAGACAGTGAAGGTGCATTGTAACAGACGGAGGCGGACAGAGTCGTCCACTATGGAGTTGGAGGAACACCATAGATGGAAGGACATGATATGGTTCTGGGGGTCCTCACCTGCCTTGCCCTCAAACTTAGGGATGTCGGAGGGGAGTTTGGTGGGCATGTGAGGCCACGCAGGGTCGTGTCTGATAGGATCATTGGTTAACCTGGCTAAGTCTAGTAAGTTCAGACTCGCCATGTATGGTAAGCTAGCAGATGAATGTGGCGTAGTGACTGGGACATGACTAGTCATGGTGGTATGATGTAGGGGTCCAGTAGAGCCTAAAGGTATGCTAGGTATTGAAGGTATGTGTCCTCCAATAGTTGTGGTCTGGTATGGGCCAGCGCTTCCAAGTGCAACATGGGTTACACCCGGGTTAGGAATAGTAGTAGGGATTCCTGGGATATGGGTTGTGGAAATGAGAGGGGGTGTGACCCCTATGTTCAGCATACCCGTAATAGGAGGTGGTCCTGTGCTGGGCATTCCTAAAAATGGAGTGTCCCCCATATTAGGCATACCGAGGGGGGTGGTTGTTGCCATGGATGGCACCACAGTAGAAGGTTCTGTGGATGTATCACCTATGGTGCTAGTAAAAAGTGGGTTGAATTGTGTCCCAACCATGAGGTTGGTTGGTAATAACTTGGTAGGGTTTTCGGATTCTGCCTCAAAATCTAATGTGAAGTGAGGCGTGTCAAAATCGGATGACTGTCTATTCGACTGACGATGTGTCGAGTCAAGGGATAAGGCTTGCCGTTGGTGATGCGGAGAGCCAAGTAGAATGAACTCTGGGGGTTCACCCTGAAGACGACGAGAGCGTCTAAAATTCTCAATGGTGAGAAATAAGTTTTTTGTGTAAAAATCTTATGTGTAAAATGGTAATGTATAAAAAACTCAAAACCCTAATGCAACCAAGGGTGCAAGAAGGGGAGTGAAAATGAAGGCTCTCAGGCCAAAAAATCAATCTCAAAAATGCACTTATTATAGCAGCTATGCTATAATAAGTGGAGGGCTTCAAAAAATGGTCAAAGTACCAACATGCAAATAGCTTCTAGAAAAAAGAGGTGCTACTAGACCAAAGGTGGATTGTATCATGCAAACACCTAACTAAAAGTATTGTGAATCAACAAACGATATTCTCTACAAGGTGATGAAATCCAAGTCAGACAATATTGAGTGTTGAATCAACGGCTAGATATCCCCCTACCGGGAGGGACACTGGGTAATCAATCCTAAAGAATGGCAACTAGGATACTCCGTTCATGACACGTCCAGAAAAGGTAAATCTTCCATTTGGTCCTTTTACTGCAATACCCCCATACAGGGATATCCCGAGAACTGTGAATGGTAGCCTTCGGTTACTGAATGGATTTCGGTATTCCACTCAGACTTCCGGAACCATCCTCACAACTTCAACCCTCCTAGGGGAGAGGCCTTCCGATAAACTGGTTATGACCATTCCAACAAATACTAGGATATTTTGGTTCCCTAATGGACAACAGCTATGTCTCAAATGTAATAACTGAGGGGTGTTCTTGGAACACCTATCCCCTCAATACTACCTAGCTACAAAGTTCTTTTAATGTCCCCCAAGTGGGGTTAAAAGTGGGTTGAAGTTAGGGTAAGTTTTAAGGCTCACTTTAAATTATGTGTTTCAGTGGGTGCACGTGTGGTATTTTAAACTGGAATTGAAAAAGTAAATGCTAATATTAAAAAAACAAAGGATCTTTTGAAATAGAAAAGCAAATAATATAACTTCTTCAATAAATGGAAATTAAATGCTTTGCAAAGACTATTCAAAAAACAAAGGATCTTTTGAAATAGGAAAGCAAATAATATGATTTTTTTAAGAAATAAATGGATTTCTTTTTTCTTTTCTTTTTAAAAAAAAAAATTGCTATGGGCAAAATATCAAAGAAGTAAACAGCAAAATTTTAATCTAAATAAAATGCAAATAAATGCTTCTTTCAATTTCTGAAAATTTTTAAAAAGAATTTTTCAAAGGTGCATTCTAAATAGTAAAATTTTCCTATGGCTGTAAACAATGCTGAAATTTTAGTATTGGAAAATGTGATATGTGGGCAGAAAATACAGTAAAAAATTAATTTTTTAAACGGATTGGCCGAATGGAAAAAATTGGCATCGCGGGTTTCGACAGAACAGCCACGATGGACCGCGCGGGTTTCTGTTGCACAGTCGCGATGGGAAGCACGGGTTTCAGCCACGATGGACCGCGCAGGATTTCGTCACACAGTCACGATGTGCAGCACGGAAAATGTCTGTGAAGTCGCGATGTGCAGCGCGCTAATTGGCCGCGAAGCCGCGATGAGCCGCGCAACTGTTGGGCAAAAAGCTGCGAGGTGAAAGCCATATGCGGACACCGAAAAAAGAACCCGAAAATTGAGAATTTTGGGCTATTAATGGTAAAAAAATGGGCAAAGATCTAGAACAGCAATGGATCAACTGTCTAGGGTGGCAGATCTATGAATTAAACTAACTAATACTATCAAAAACTAAGATCTAAAGCAAAAGTGAGATCTAAAATTCAAAAACAGTGGAGTCGCCAAAAACTGTTGGCTTGGTTTTGCAACCAAGCTTAGTGCAATGGGAAACAGCTAACTAGTAGCAGTAGTTTCAATATTAAGCAAAAACAATAAACTAAATCTAAATCTAATCTAAACTAGCATGTGCATTTTTGAATTAAAAAAAAGAAAAAAAAGAAAAAAAAAAGAACAAGAAATATAAGAAATAATTTTGTATTGAACATGGGGGCAAGCAAGTGCTTGCAATAATAATACCTCCAAGTGATGAAGATAGTTGAGAAGCTCCAAGGGTGAGCAGCTCCAAACTCCAAAGGGTCCTTTCTCCAAGGTTGCTACAATGGCCAAAAGCTCAAGGGAGATTTTGGCAGCATGAAGATAGGAATATGGATGGATCTGAAATGAGGAGCCCCTACCACCTTTTTATAGGTTTTGGTGGTGGAGAATACCATTATGGTTTTGTGGAAACCAATGGGATTGACCAACATGGTTTAGCTACTTTTCCCTCCTTTTTCCTTTTTTGAATAAAATTAATATTTCTATTCTCTTTTTAATATTTTTGGGAATTTTGGACCCTTTTTTAGGGTTTTTTATGCTTTTTTAGGAAAAATAATCTTTTTGAGTGGGAAAAGGGGTGTATTAAGGTCTTTTGGTGACCTTTTGTTGGCTTTAGAGGCTTAGATGGTGGAAAAAGTGGACAAATGGGTCACGTGAATAAGGAAATGAGCTAGTGAGCACTTTTTAGGTATTAACACATGGCCAAGTTGCGAGTAGGAAAGGCAATATGTGGATGCAATGGGTCAGATCCCGTCGGACAGGTGTCAGCTTAGGAAGGCATCGCAAGGAGAAAGGAGCAGTGAGCAATGCCCTATTAGGCGCATGTGATGGTAGGGACAGATGCAAGGATCTCTGTTGGAGGTTATCCTTTCGAGATCTAAGGGTTTGGGTTTATTTACCACAGAAAGAGCTTAAGTCTTCAGTAGATCTACGGTTCAGATGGAAAGAAGGGCCACATCAATGGCTGGTGGAAGTCTGAAACACACATGATATAATAGGGAGGACCCCACTAGCGGATGAATGATCTAAGAATTAAATAGAGCATGAGAACTCACCATGGATATATGTTGAGAGCAAATGGATAGTTTTCACACATAGTCGCATCAAGAAGTAGCACGCAGGATAGCGGCATGGGAGATGTGATGGACTTTTTCCATCCGACAGGTGTCAACTCCACAGCTTGTCGCATAGAGAAAGGGCAATATAAGAAAAGGATTTTTGGGTGCATGCAATACTACCCCGTAGGCACATACAGATGAGGTGAACGGCTCAGATGAGAAACTACAAGATGATCCTACAATGGAAATATAGGGGCTATCAAATCAGTGGGTAAAGAGAAAGTTAGATCCGATGATGGAAAGGAAGCACGTGAGAGTTCAAATGGTCGAGATAAAAGGACAGTTGGCCAAAGAAATCGGAGGTTATGGAGACTCAGTTATATATGTAAGAAACACTCATGAAGGTTGACATTTGTTTCGAATACCTATCGAAGTCAGAAAGTCTCTCAACATGTGGAAGACGACGAAGGAGACAGAACCTTCGACAAGGTGCATGCAGGGCTTCCAAAGTGACAGGTAGGATCTATAACCGCCATTCTCTAAAAAACCTGAGTCTTTTTCAGTCGTAAGATGGGGGAAGAGGAAGCTTCTACCAGTTCTAGGGTTAAGGTTGCACTGGAAGATAGGGACGCGGATGTATTTGACACATGCATTCGGCTCTCGGGTCTGGAAATTAAGAAGAGATTGGAAGCTTTGCATGAACAGGGAATTGATATACATGGAATCTTTAGTTCGTCATTCATTTTCTTTTTCCTTGACCAAGTGTTCTCTTTCCCTAAGTTTGTAACATGTTGTTCTTCAAATTACTCGTATTCCAAAAGAGTAATTATGGATGCCCATAAGTCCAGAGTCATCTGTAATATAGATGCGTCAACCGTTAGGAATTCCTTTTCCATTCCCGAGTCTCAGTACCAAGAGTTGGAAGGTTTTTCTGAAGAGTTTGTGGTTTCCTTGTACCACCAAATCAACCCCGAAATCCATCAAGCTTTCTTAGCCACATGCCTGAAACCCGACTCTGAATCTCTGAAGAACCCTACCCCCTAAATGCCATCCTTTTTTATGACAATTCTCTGTTGGTTCTTTCTTTGTTAGCCCAGTTTCTAGGGTTGGATACTGATTTGTGGGTGACTGAAGTCTAATTAAGTTTACTCTTTAGGATTAGCATAATTTATGCCAGGTCCGAAAGCGGGCTCATCCCATCCCTGAGGTTTGATGAATTTTTGGCGGAAAAGATACATGTACAATTGAGCAATTTCCCGAGTATTAGGTTTTTTAGATATCGGACGCAGTTGATGAAAATGATTATGTACAGGAGCGTCGAAAGCCCACATTTCTCCTCACTGCTTGAGGCATATGTTTTGGTAGACAATGTTTTCAATTATTTGAACTATGTTTTGCCCCTGTTTATAAAATCATTTTGGGGGAAGAATTGCCTAGAGTGTTGCCTGAAATGGAAACAATGATGCAGTTGAAGGACGAACTGGCTGTCGATGACTGGTTTTTGTTGAAAGAAGCTACAGTCATTAGGTTGTATGGTTTTGTATAGGAGTGCTATGTTTTACCCGCTTTTCTAACGTTGCGGATCTTTGCTCTTGAATTTATGAGACAGAAAGTTGCCCTGGAAGAAGTGCAATTCCTAAAACATAAGAAGACCACGGATGTGAAATACCCTTGGAAGGTAGGGACTTTCATTGTAAAGAGTAAAGAAGCTTTGTCAGAGGTGGAAGGATTATTGAAGCCACTAGGGTTCAAGAAAGATGTTGCCATCAAATACAACCCCTTGCACAATATTTCTAAGAGAAGGAAAGAGTGTAATCTCAACGCTTTTCAGCATGCAAAGCCAGAAGGGGTACTGAAGGGGCGAAATTTGTTGCATTAGGAACCTGAGGCGGGGGAGGCCATGGAGACACAGGAAGGAGATCTCGTGTTATATGATTTAATAATGGATTTAGATCAAGTGTCCGACACTGTGGATGTGGGCCAGAAAAGAGACTTAGAAGAAGTCAGAGATATGGATACTAAAGAAGGTAATGGTGACAAGTGGCCTAAATTGGAAGTATAGGGTGAGTTAGTTGTTGCGGCTACCTGAGCCGAGTCAATTGCTTCCCCAACTAAAGAGGAGCTGGTTGTTGCAATGGCTCAAGAATAAATGAATGGTCCAATGGATAGTGGAGAGGAAGATGATGAGGAGTCTTCGGCTCCTGAGATTCAGGGTGTAGAATATAAGTTTCAAGATGTTAAGGAGGGAGATGTTGGAAATAAATTTTGGTCCAAGGCCAACCTCTGTAAACAATACAATAAAAAAAAATGGGCCTCATCCCAGAGGTTGTTTGATTCGATGCCTATAGCCATAGGTTTGTCTAAAACTTCTTTGATGACCAGCAGAGGTATAAATGACAACATCTTAAACTTAGCAGTATTGACAGAAGATGGAGTGACCGAGACAAAGATCAATTGGCAAAAGATACCAGTACTGGATAAAATCCAGTTTCACAAACAGGTTAGTGATCTTGTATATGATGATTTTGTGAAAGCAGCATTGAAGAGCGAAAACTTGTTGGTTACTGTGAAAAATTTGGAAAACCAATTAAAGCAAGAGAGAAGTGAAAAACGAGCTTTTTAGCAGTAGGTCAAAAAGGTACAATCTGACCTAGTGATAAGTGACGAGGGAGGTAAAAGCATGAGCAAGCTGTTGGATGAGAAAGAGAAGTTCATTCTTAAACTACAGAAGAAGGAAAAAGTTCCAAATATCCGGCTTATCGAAGCTCGTGAAGAGAAAGACTTTGAAATACAAAAAGAGGCCTTGTTTAATGAAATAAGTGAATGTAAATCAGAGTTGCTGAAGTTTGCAGAGAAGGAAGATAGTTGGAAGAAAGAGAGAATAAACTTAGAAAAATAGTTTGACGACTTGAAAAGTAACTTGTCCAAATTGAACATGCGGCCTACCAATATGAACCAAAATGGGGAAAGCAGTAGTACTGACAGTCTTGTGTAGG
The DNA here is from genome assembly GCA_027924585.1 of Larix kaempferi. Classification (NCBI taxonomy): domain Eukaryota; kingdom Viridiplantae; phylum Streptophyta; class Pinopsida; order Pinales; family Pinaceae; genus Larix; species Larix kaempferi. The sequence continues at coordinate 22,637,585 of BSBM01000767.1, read as the reverse complement.
CTATGTCTAACATTATCCTGAAAGATGTGGAAATCAAGGAGCTGAAACAAAAAGCTCAAAGGTTGGAAGAAGAGAATAATAAAAAGGAAGAGGAAGCAAAGTTCCTCCAAAAGAAGCACAAAGAATTAATTGACATCAATAAAAATCTCACTCATTAGGTTACCGGGAAGGCAGCGTTACAGGGATGCAAACATTTGGTGTGGGACGGGATCATTAAAGAAGCTGAGAACTTTAGACCCTACTTAGATTTCATAAGAATAAAAGAGTAGACTATTAGTGACACTCTCACAGGTTGTGGAGTTGCAAGGGAGACCCTAACCCAAAGACCTAAAGAAACAACACTAAATGCTATCACTTTCCTGAATGATCTATTTGAAGAAGAAAGGATTAAGCTGGATATTGGGAACCAGATCACAACACTTGCAGCGGCACGAAGGGTCCTGGGGAAATATGCACAGATTGAGAGTGTGGAAGCTAAAGTCGAAGAAATGAAAGGACAAGTGGCAGAATTCAAAGGGTTGTTTGATAAGTTGGTTTAAATGGGGCTACCTTCGTTCTGGAATGATGACTAGGAACTAATCTCCCATAATGCTTATAAAAACCTACCGTGGACAATAAGGATGGATCATACAAAGTTCAAACGTTTGAACCAGCTGCTTATAGGTAGAACTCTGATGGAGATGGTCGAAGAGAACTTTGAAATCTTGAATAGGTTGATCGCCATTGGTGAAAGGCTTCCTCCATTTTCCTACATAGAGCATATCGAGATACGAGTGATGGTAAAGGAGATGGTGGACTATGACCTCCCACCTACACACCACTGGGCTAATGTAGAAAAATATAGTAAATCGCTATACCATCTCCGTCTTCCACAGTGATATTTGACTTCTTATAGTTGTTGATGCTTGTTTGGAATCAGAGACTTCTAAAAAAATTTCCTATTATTGAGAAATTTGTAATATTTTTTGAGGCGGCTATATAAATAGCCAACTGGAACTATTACTTTACTATCTTTACTTTTTTACTTGAAGTAAATATTACTTAGTAATAATACCAATGGATTGTAAGAAAACAGTTAGGCCGGTTCTACCGGTTTCTGCTTTGTAGTGATAGTGGCAAAACAACCTGAATAAGGTGTCACTCTGATATAACTGTTTTTGGTTTAGATGAGTCGATCAAGAGGACTCGTAGCATCTATATATGTGGTGTAATGGAAAGAAAAAGTGTTGAAAACTTTTATGGGAATTTTTGTGTATTGTTCTGTAAGGCACTTTTGAGCTACATTTTGAATAAAGATTGTAGAGCTGAGCCAATGTTTTCAGGGATTCTTGTGTAACTGGTCTTGTAGTCTGTTCTTTCTTTTCCATGTGAAATTGTGTATCTCTCGTTATTAATTCCAGTCTGTAACATTCTTTCATACTTGGTGCAGTGTGATAGCTAAGTGGAATTCATAGAAACTATGCTCTGCTTATCTTTTTTCCAAGTATTCCGTCATTATTTTCTCTACTAAAATTGATGTAGGATTCATCATTGTATGCCTTATATCAATGGATTGTTTCTTTCTCTTCTGTTTCACCAATTAAAATCACTTTGACTACGTTTTTGTTTACTACCTCGCCCCTATGTCAATGCACTTTCGAAGCATTTGTAAATGAATTTTCAGAGTTTGTTTAAATGTGACTCCATTGCCCAAATAGGGATTCATATGTTTCATCCAAGCAACGTTTAAACCATTTTGTTCCAACAAAAATATGATCTTCTGTATTGTTGTAATTGAATATCTTGAAATGATGAATGCTGGTGTATGTTTTCATTGTTGACACCTTTGATTATTCCAGTCTTTCATATATTTGTAGTGGGATCCCTCTTGGACTAAGCTAGGTCAGTGGATTAAGTATAAATATTGGTTAGTGGTTACCCCAGTTCGCCCTCTCCCACAACCTCGAGGGTCATTTTGGGTGTTAACACCCTATTTGAAGAAGGGTTGACCAATCTTTCATCTAAAAGGTGAAATTAATATCAACTGTATTTCATGAAGGGTCTACATATCTTCCCTCTAGCATATAGGATTCCTTGATAATGAGTTAAAGATATATCGAATGATCCTAATTCCAAATGATGCTTTCCACAAGATGCAAATATGAAGAATGGTCGATCAATCCTTTCTATACATAATATTTTTACCAAGGTTCATATTTCAGGAAGGGTCAATCAATTTGTCCTCTAGATGATGCTTGACCCTAATTCCACATATGAGGAGGAATCATTTGATTCTTCCTGTTTATAATACAATTTATCCCATTATGTTTCAGGAAGGGTCGACCAATATTCCACTAGATAGTACAATTACCAAATACCATTATCAAGGAAGGACAATTTGATCCTTCTTCCAAATGATAATTGACACATTGTATGTTAGCAAAATAAACACTCCAATATTTGTCCACCTTAGTATTATTTCCCTTTTCCTAGTATTGGATGATGTTGTTGACCCCTTATTAGTGTGCATATGTCATCTAGGACACGTTATACACTTGATGCACCCTACATGCATGAATATGGACCATGCAGAGTTAGTTCCCTACATTTTAGGAGCTAACTCAATGATCTGGTTCAATCCACCTGAATTCATGACTCTAATGGGGTGTTTGAGATCCGATTTCAATTAATTGTGATTAAATGCACCCTCTCCATCCTGATTTGCATTCGAAACTCATTGTGCACCCTTCATGATCAATTAAATGCCAATAGCTTCAATTCGTTGACAATCAACTGAGTTTCAAACCTACATAGCACTGTAGTGGTGATATTTCCCATGCTATACTAAGATGGATTCGAATTCCTCCTGGATAATATAATTAACTCAATTGTACTATATTGTTTTACTATATAGATTAATGGAATATAACACTAGTTATTGTGCAAATCTGAGTTTATTTGCATGTTTGATTTTACTCAATTCTTTCTACATTTCATTGCAATTCTTCTTCCTTGCTAATTCTTTCACTGTGAGAGTTTCCTAGGCTCAATGATACGTTGTGTTACAGAATTTCACATGGTATCAGATCTCAGTAGAGTTGGGTTATCTTCATGATTTTGATAATTTTTCAATGTAGTAGTAGAAGCATTAGTAGATTGTATTTGCACCAGCAATTACAAATGGATAATTCAAATGCTCCTTTGACACAAAGAATCTTGTCACCCTTCAATTATTAGGATTGGAGGGAAGATATGCATTACGTGTTTCTCAACAAGAGTATGTACAGGGTCACAATGGGAAAGGAGGTCAAAACTAAGGAAGTTGTTGAGAAAGCAAATTACATGAACAAGTTAGATGAGGATTTTGGTTTTATGTGTATTCACATCTCCCTAGGTTTGCTATTCCATCTTGATGGATTGAATAAACCAAAGGATATTTGGCAGAATTTTGAAACTCTCTTTGGTAAGCAAGATGAGCTGAGAGGCCACATTTTGGAGAATGAATTAATTTCTCTTCAACACATCATTTTTGAAACCATACATTAGTTCTTTTCAAAGTTCAAGTCCTTGGTTACGCAGTGTAAACAATGTGGAATTGACAAGAAGGATGACTAGTTGGTGTTATCTATCCTAATCAATCTTAGCACTAAATTTTATAGTATTCATGTCGACCTTCCACTCTAGGGGATTTCCAATCCCCAATTGTAAAATGCCTTATTTAGATGCATTCACAGAATCCCTAATCCAAGAACAAGACAAAATGATTCGAATGGGAGCCATTAAATTTTCCAAGAATCAGGCTCTTATGCATAGGGAGTCCAAAAGCGTGAATGCTAAAGGGAATTAGAAGGGAAAGGATAAGAACAAATCTGAATCCAAGCCAAAGGAGAATCGTAATCAATAAAAAAGAGCCTCCATATCCAAGAAGGATAAGCAAAAGAGGTATCAGAAGTCCAAGTGTACCAATTGCAACAAAGGAAACCATCCAGAGAGTTCATGCATGAAGAATAAGATAGATAAAAATGACCAAACTTATTGAACAACACAACATTTCCCTCCCAAAAGGTGCAAAGAAGGATGATTCTGGAAGTGAGACAAATGATCATAAGAGATGCCATGCACTGAAGGCTGGATTCTCACAATCACAAGATTTCATCATAGATTTTGGATCCTCCAACCACATGGTTTCCTCCAGAGAATCTTTTTATTCTCTATATCTTACTAACGGTCCTAGTATTTACATGGGAGATGATTGTTAGATCTTTGTTAAAGAGAAGGGAACAATACAACTAGAGCATGGAAATTTAAATCATGTTTTGTATGTGCCTTCTCTAGCAAGAAACTTGTTATTTGTTTATTAGATGGCACACACAAGTTCACCGAAGAAATTTGTTTATGGACCTCACAAAGTTGAGATTGTAGAGATATCATATGGGAATCTAATAGATAAAGGTGTTTCAAAACATGCCTCAAAGGCATATGAGTTCTCCTATTTTCTACCATATTCACATTAAAGTTATCTCTCGACCCATGCAAATGAGACTAGCATACTGTGGAATGAGAGATTCGTCCATCTAAATTTCAAGTACTTGCATTAGTTGCACAAGGAAGATATGGTTGAAGGATTGCCCGACATAAATTTATCTCAAGCAATATTGAAAGGTTTCTTGGTAGGGAAGCATCCAAAGAGAAAGTTTCATGTTGGGAAGGAAAATACAGCTTCCTCCACACTTGGTTTGATACACAATGATGTCTCATGACATAGTCCCACATCTTCTATGAATGGATATAGATACCTTCTAACCTTTATAAATGACTAATCTAGGTTTTGTTGGATCTATTTTCTTAAGTATAAGTATGAGGTATTTGATACCTTCAAAGTCTTCAAGGCCTTGGTTGAGAAAACGATTAGGAAGAAGATCAAAGCATTCATATCTAACAATGGAGGGAAGTACATCAAGAGAGAATTACAACAGTTTTTTGCTTATGAGGGAATCCGAATGCAACATTCTGTCCCATACACACCACATCAAAATGGTGTATATGAGAGGAAGAATAGTTCATTGAAAGAAATGGATACCTGTTTCCTTGAAGTAAGGAATCTTCCACCATCTCTCTAGGAAGAAGTAGTGAATTGTACTTCATACATTCAGAACAAGGTACCCCACAAATCTATGATGGGGTCACTCCTTTTGAAGCACTCAACGGACACAAGCTAGATGTCTCTCACGTAATGGTTTTTGGATCCAAGGCATGGGATAGAATCCCATCTGACGAAAGAAAAGATCTTGAACCCCAAAGTAGTGAATGCACCCTACTAGAGTATGTAGAAGATGCAATGGCATACAAAATGATGGATATTGAAACCAAAAGGTGCTTCATTGAAAGAAGTGTCTAGTTCAATGAAGATTCATTGCAAGATCTATAATTAGTTGAAGAAAAAGGTAGATATGATCTTCCTACTTCAATTGCACTTGATGAGAATCATAATGATGTCTCTTCTTATGAGGACCAAGATGATCCAGGTATTGGTGTTGATAATGAATATCAAGAAAATCCATATCCAAAACTAACACCTACTCCCAATCCATGGCCTAGGCCAAAATGGGTTCACAAAGTCCTTGAAGTTGTTCGAAATATATTTGGGGATGCATCTGACCATAGAAGAACTAGATCTCAGATTCAAGATGCAAACCTTGCACTATGTCATGTAGATCCACTTCTCTTAGAGAGGTGCTACATGATGGTGGGGTCTGATCCACAATCCTTCAAAGAGGCTTACCATGATCCAAGATGACAAACTAAGATTCATATGCACTACATCGGGGAACTAGTGCAAAAAATTACTAGCACACTACATTACTGTCCTATAGAGGAATATACTGCAAACATTTTTTCAAATCGTTTCACTCAGTAGAGATTTTACTATCTTAGATCTATGCTTGGTGGGAACACTACTTGAGTTCCATGTTGTTTAGTTTTGAGGGGGATGGGTTTCCCATGATTTCTGCATTTCCTTAGTTTCATGAAAAATTATATGTTATTGCTTGGGTGATCTTTGGTCTCAGTTACCAGGGCCCCAGTTGTCTAATTTTCGATTAAGGGGGGGTGTTAGGATAATTAATACACCAATATTTGTCCACCTTAGTGTTATTTTCCTTTTCCTATTATTGGATGATGTTGTTGACCCCCTAGTGGTGCAAATATGTCATATAGGACACATTATCCACTTGATGCGGGATGAATGCATGAATTTAGGCCATGCAGAGTCAGTTCCCTACATTTTAGGAGCTAACTCGGTGATCTGCTTTAGTCCACCTGAGTTCATGACTCTAGTGGGGGGTTTGACCTCCTATTACAACTGAATATGATCAAATGCGCTCTTTCTATCCTTATTTGCATTCTAAACTCACTCAGGCACCCTTCATGATCAGTTAACTAACACTAGCTTCATTTCATTCACAATCAGTTGAGTTTGGAACTTCTGGAACACTGTAGTGGTGATATTTCCTTATGCTAGACTAACTTGGATTTGAATTCCTCATGTGTAATAAAATTCCCTCAATTGTATTATATTATTTTACTATATGGATTAATGGAATATGACACGAGTTATTACATGCATATTTGAGTTTCCTTGCATGTTTGGTTTTACTGCGCAATTATTGCTACATTTCACTGCAATTCTTCTTCCTTGCTAATTCTTTCACTATGTGATTTTCCCATGCTCAATGATATACTATGTTACATAATTTCACATTGTACACACTAAATATGGATCAATCAATCATTTTTCGGGATGATGCTTTACCCTAGGTCCACATTTAAGAAAAAATGTCACCAAATTTTCCACTATATGATGTTTGTCCCTAGGTTCATATTTGAGGAAGAGTCAATCGATCATTCCTATGAATGATTATCAAATCGATGTCAAAATTTAAAGAATAATTTGTTGATCCTTGCTCTATATTTTTCTCAACCCAATGCCAATGTTTGAGAAAGAGTCTATTGAATCTTGCCATAAATGTTTCTCAACCTAATGTCAACATTTGAGAAAGGATGATCGGTCCTACATGTTGGAAAGGGATTAGAGCACGTGAAGCACAGAAGCTGAAATTGATAAGGAAGGACTAAAGCGCATGAAGTGTGGAAGCAAACAATGACAAAAGAGGCATTCGTGGAGGAAAAGACCATTCGTGAAGGATAAGGAGCCAACAGAAGCACGAGTTTTGGTCAAATTAGTTAGAATGGGACATTTGGACCATTTTGTAATAATCATAATTGTCTATAAATAGAATCATAATTGCAATCCTAAGGTCCTCAATCGATCAAGAGAAATCTAAGGTTTTTTCTTTCTTCGAAAAGTTTTTCTCTATGAATATGGGTTCGCGCTAAGTCAGTAGAACTGTTTTTCATAGGTTGTATACGACTGGTTTTGAGATGAGTTAATGCATAAATATGTTTGGTTATGTCTCTCTTTTGTGTTTTGTGTCACTGTGTTATGAATGATGATCTCTTCTTGATGCTATGTATCTGAGATTTTTTTGCTCTATCGATTAATTTGCAATGTTCATCTGTGTGAATACAAGTTCCATATTATTAATGTGAATGTCAATTACATGTTGTTAATGCAGATGTCGATTACATAAATCAAATTGTTAGCATAATGCGAAGATAGGATCTTTGGTTTTTGTAGAAACTCAATGAGTAGGTAACACATGTCCTCCACCTACTGCGGAAACCTAGTTCCTGCACTCCCTCAAACATCTTGGGTGAGACTTAACTCGCTTTGCGACTGTTGCGAGAAAGGGTAAAACCTTTCGGGGTCGATGCTTAAATGTGTTTGGTCGGTGTTTGTCGACAAGAGTATGAAGTGAACCCCTGTTGATAGATTTGTGTCAACAAATGGTTCTGTTTCTGGGACCCTAAAGAAGAAAGTAGAGGACATATTGTGGCATCCGATGAAACCGAAAATTCAAGACTGGTTCGACAAAAAGATACGAGAGTTCGCGGAAGAAGAAAATCGGAACCCTGGGAAGACGACAAGTGATTGGTTGCATATATACATTTATTCTTATATTCATGAAGTGTTTTTTGTGAATTTCCAATCTTCTTGCACGAATGGGTGGCATAGCTGACTTTCCAAAATAAAAATTTCCAAGGAGGCGAACCTAACCACTGGACCACAGAGTTAATTCAACAACTAAAATGGGTCGACAATAGGGCATCAAGGGCTGTCGAATTCTGGGTAGATAGCATTCTGAAGTGATACATAATTGAATTCGTCTACACGATCAAATAATATAGCGACACATAAGGAAGTTTTTCAAAGGACCCAGAGGGAGGTTTCTACTGTCACTAAAGTTGTGGATTAAAATGCTCATCTACGAAAAGGGTATATTGATGATGAACTCTCACGAGTAAATCTATGGTGTGCAGAGGCTGTGGGTACCGCGCTGATGTGGGTTTAGTAGAATGATGTGGGGTAGATAGACATGAGAAAGGACGACAGTGTGTGGGAAGCAGAGGAAAGAGGTGGTCTCCTGCGAAGTGGGGCATGGTACCAGCAAGAAAAGAAGAAGAGGACTGAGATATAAGAAGAGTATCGTGGTGTGACTGGAACATAAAACTGTGAAGAATGACCACGCGGGACAAAGAGACCCCACAGTGACGAAGGAATCGACCAAAATACCCTGGGACCCGAAGAAGAACAGACCTGAGGTTGCAACATACCCACAACCTCGCACACCACGCTTAATTTTATAGGAAACAATTCTATTCTCATCGCAGGGTTTCCCTGCATGTCATAATAGTGGCAAGAGTATTGGGTCTGTGAATACCAACACAAGACCAACGGTGGCAGGTGATGATGTGAAAATTCTGATCTTTTAAGGTATCGAGACCGAGGATCCTGAACAATACTAGTTTTTAGGAGAAGCATTATGGATAGTGAAACAAGTCCAAGATGACAATATTAAGAAAGAAAAACTAGCGACGACCTTCAGGGGTCATGTACTAGACTGGTTCATGAAATTTATACAAGACCTGCAGAGAGTCCTAAGAAAACATTGTCACAGATCAAAGCAGGATTGATTGATGAATTTAAGAAACCCAAATCCGAGTCTCAGTACATCACGGAACTGAAATCTATCAAACATTTTCCTAATGAATTAGTTTGGGAAGTTGACCAAAGATACAAAACTCTGATTTCCAAAGTAAGCTTCGAAATGAGAGACATACAACATAAGGAGTGGTTCATTGCGGGATTAGTACCACACATTCAGATACCACTAATGTAGTAGCATATTGCAACGCAAGTAGAAGCGCTCGAAGTTGCGATGAATATGGAAGCCTCACCGGTTGGCCAAGATGGGATATGAATAAATCACATTCAGTAATAGTTAACAAATCTCACGATTCAGGTACAAGACATCAATAAAGGAAAATAAATATGCGAATAAATATGGTGTAGTAGATGTAAATATGAAGGACATCACAAGGACCTGTGCCCAAAATTCCGCGAATACTTACATCGGGTACGCCAAATTCACTTAATCAAGGGGGAATGCCATGGTGCCGAATCTACCAAACAAGGCGACATCGACTAGAGGAATGCGTGTACCTACAGAAAATGGTGTCAAAACCATTCAACCTTTTTTACAATTTCTTTCGATCGGTTGGGAATGAAGAGAAGGATTGCTTAGCATACGACCTACTCCAAGAAAGGAGCGTGGATACATTTTTTATGAAAGGTGAAGAGAAACCCCTTGGAAAACAACAACAGTAGTATCAACAACAGCTGCACTATAGTCAGTCACAGTTAGTGTATAACCAAACTCAACCACAGTATGGTCAAACACAACCCTTGTACAACCAACCACAACCACCATATGGTCAACCGCAGTATCATCCACAGGAGTATAACCGACAACCATATGTGCAGCCACGAGGAGGTTCTAGGGGAGGATTTTGTGGAGTTCATGGTGGAGGCACTGGTTGTGGAGGAGCCTTTGGGAGAGGTCGAGGACTAGTCATATGCTATAATTGTGGTCAGCCTGGACATTATCAAAGGGATTGTCTGAACCCACCTCCACAGTGTACGTATTGCAGCGCAATGGACCACAGTGTTGAGGACTGTCCCCACTTGATTATGAAGTGGCAAACTAAAAATACGCCCCAACCTCAACCTAACATGAATCAGAACCAGAATCCACCACCAAATTCACAGGAAATATGAGAGGAGATAAGAAGTTGACCTGTGAATGTTGAAGTAGTGATGAGAGGAGGAGCTTCGACAGGAAAGACAGGCCGCAACTTACTATTCGACCTACATCAAGGAAGCATGTTCGATTCGACGTAGAAGTTGAAAATGAGACCTTTTTTAGAAGCACAAGACGCAATAAGAAGGACTAAGATACCACCGGTTGGCCATAAAGAATCCGTCTATGAGATGCTGCAGATATTCGAGATGACAAACCCACAGAAGCCACTAGGAAAGATCAACACCTAGAGGGATTTCCTTGAAAGTTGTTTGGCATTAGCAAAAGATCAAGATGCACTAGCATAAATAGTCATCCTACTACAATGACGGGAAGATGCACAACAAGATCAAACAGTAAAACGAGTATACAAAAAGAAGAGAGGGAAAGATATGAGTATAACTACATAGATTGGTGCATTTCATGTCGATTCCATCATTCTAGACTTGGGGTTAGATGTAAATATATTAACAAAATAGACATGGGAGACAATGGGGAAACCGCAACTCGAATGGTCTCTTGTACAACTTTGACTAGCAAATCAAAACAAGGTCACCCCCATTGGTCGGTTGTGTCATATTCTAGTTGAGATAAAAGGGCTAAAAAGGTACGTAGATTTCAACATTATAGAAATTGTTGATAACATGAGCCCCTACCACTAGTACAAAATGAGAGATAAATGATAAAAAAATGACCAAAATCCCCATATAAACAACCACTTTTGAGTTGGCGACCACTGGTGGCAAATTATCTGTCATTTGTCATGTGACAAAAAATGTGGTCATATATAACTTGGTCGTTTATAGCTTGTCTTGTGGTCATATATTTGGCCATTTAGTGACCAAATATGTGACCAAATCAATGGCCAAATATATGACCACAAGACAAGCTATAAACAACCAAGTTAAATATGACCACATTTTTTGTCACGTAATAAATGACCGCTAATTTTCCACCAATGGTCGCCAACTCAAAAGTGTTCGTTTATATGCAGATTTTGGTATCTTTTTGGTCATTTATGTTTCATTTTGTAGTAAAATTTTTCACTGATTTTTGTAGATAGGGCATGAAGGAATTGAACCACCAACCTCCAGCCTATAAGGTATGTGGACTTCCATTGAGTTAGTACTCATGAAGTCCCATTAATGATTAAACCACTAGTACAAAATGAGATATCCCTTTCTTGGGATGAGATATCCATTACATTATGATGCCAAAGCTTAGACCATCTTTGATTATTTTAAGTTCCATGGTAATAATGCAAGAATGTGTTTAGAAACAACACAAACACTTTTTTGTGGAAATAGGTAGCTACCCTTCAATTCCTATGTAATGCATTGAATTTGAACTTTCAAATGACAACATCCTAATTAGAAGGATAATACGGAACCGTAATTTTTTTTTATCATAATTGACCTCTAGTATAGAGTTGGAACACTATTCAAAATCCTAAAGGAAATATTCTAATGAGCACTCTTAAACATGCTAACACACAACCAATACAAAGCATCCATTGCTTTAGTCTTCCATCAATCGTGGATCTTTTTTATTTTTACTCACAGATATAGATATTTGGTAATAGTCGCTGTCCACATAATAAGAATGCATGTTTCTTCAAAACACTTAAAACATGGAGACTAAGAATCCGTGAGTAACGGTTCTAACCACTCCCAAATAAAAGGTTTCATTATAAAACTTGAAATGAATTGATAACAAAAACCACCTCAATTCATGTATTATAATAGAAAGACAGTTTTAGCATACATACTGACCTCCAAACACAAGACCTTCAATTTTTTGCATGGCATCAATCCTTATCGACCAGTCCTATGGCGTAAGCATCCCAACAATCTTATCCATTTCTTTAACTAATTCATTTTCACAATATACTTTTATAGGATCAACAAGCTTCTGAGTGACATCATTATCACCTGCCATTGGACATTAAACCATCAAATTGAGATCACAAATATCCTCTTTTAAAAACCATATTTCTAATTAGTCATTGTAAAAAAGTCTATGGAGTTAGCATAAGGCAGTTTTAAATAAATAGAAAGCATTAAATTTAAAATTATGAAATACAGAATGTTTAAACTTAAAGACATATTTCCATGATGACACTAAGATTTAAAATGCATCCATGAACTCACCACAAAATAAGAGCAGAAAATAAGAGAAAGTATAGCAGAGCAATTTTCTTATTTGCTAGATGAAATGCATGTCTACTATAGAAACTTTCCATCGTCTCCTATGATCTTGAAAAGGGTTTCTTACTGTCGATATACTAACAAACATAACTCAGAAATGTTTTCACTCTGTGCTTGTTTGGTGGGTAGATATTGACATTTAAGAGGAGCATACTATTGTGTTAAAATTCTGAGCTAAATAATCTTGTCAAAGCTAATAATTTGAGTTCAATTGACTAGAAACACATACTGTGATACCATTGTAAACTCAAATCCACCCATTCCTTCAATGCACTGATGTACTATTGAAATCATCTTTAAAAATCAGAATTGTTAAGTGAGCATAAGCACTTGTAATTTGCATTCTTTTCTGTATGTTCCAGTGCCATCATCTAAAGATTAAAACGTTAATTTTCTGAGTATATTTTCTGAACTTGTCATCCAACTCATCATTGCATCTAGACATTTGAAGAGGTAAATACATCAATTCAACTAGAGAGGAAGGATAGCAATACGGACGATTTACAAAGACGAAATAGAGATCAATCAGAGTGAAAATGTTTACTCTTGATCACACTCTTACTTATGGTCCTATAGTTTTGTGACCGAGGACAAGTTGATCTCACTAGTGACACCCATCGTGTGGACCTCATATACTGCAATTTGTGTTGCATCCACTATTGATGTGAGTTATGTCATGTGCTCAAATACCCAAGTCAACAACAATGTACCATGACATACAATCCAGCATAAGATATGATGGATGTATTGTGCTTAATTATGCCTGCCTCATTCCTCGTACACAAGTTTCACCCTAGGCCACAACTTGATAGGTATACTACGAGTACTCTAGTTGTTTCACAACTCTATACACAATGGTAGCAGCCATACACATTGGCACAAAAATTTGGGCAACATATTTTTAGAATACGATATGCAAAACATGAAGCTTTATAATAAGTATTAATCCATTACAATCCTAGGGTCACATATAAATAATATACTAAGAAAATACAAAACAATGATCTATAAGTGCCACTAAACTTTGGAACTATGTGATTGTTGTTACAAACTTAAAATTACACTATTTCTTAGGGATAACTTCTCATTAGCACAACTCCTTCAATCATGGAACTTTGACTCCTTCCAAAATTATTTACACCTCATCGTACATTTGTTAAGGGTTGGTGGCAACTCAAATGCAACAATTATGGACAAGAAAATTAGATGAGTTTGGGAACAACAAACAATGGATAAGTCTAGATATGAATTTAGGAACTTTTTAGCAATGAGAAACATAATTCTTACAAATTGTTTTCGTGCAAGAACAGCTGCCCCACACCAAAAAGGTAAAAAAGAGATCATAAAGGAATTGAAAGTAGCAATATGTCAAGCTCATTTCAGAAAATAAATATTCCAAATTCATCCTATTGGGTTTGACATGTGAGCTGATGTGGTCCAAGCGCCCCCCTTCAAGTTTTTTCCTTTTCACTGCTTGGTTTTCTTGGGAAACACTCTTTTGAGCTGCTTTTTCTTTCCTCAATAACATGTCCTTAATGCACCATCAGAAAATGCAAAAAATAAAGTGAAAACTGTTATAATTGAGGATCATAATAAAAATAAGTTCTTTCTTTCAAGGAGGAAAGCTCCAGTATATAACCATATATTCTAAATTTAACAATCTGAAAATGATATTAACCAAAAGAAACTCTCCAACAAATAGTTCTTAGAAAACAAGTTACCTTGCTTTATCTTGCTTGATATTCTTAACTTCTTTTCTACCACATATACTCGAATCAAGTCTCTTTGCCAAGTGGCTTGCTGTAGGTTTTGTTAAAGTTGACTTGCTTGAGAAAGGTGGAATTCTTTTAACATTCTTTTGTGTTGCATTTATGTTTACTTTCCCTTTAGGATTACAAAGCTCCATGTCTAAGCTCCACACTACAGAAACACAAGAATCAATAACACAAATATGAACAGTATACAAATAGTCTATTAATAAGTATGATAAAACAACTACCTTAGTTTCAATTCATAAGTTTAAAAAAGCCATTATATACCAACATTCTCTCCAAGCCACGAAATATGAGGAAATATGAGATACGTTGTTGAAACTTCTACCTTAACAAACAATTAACAAACATTAAATCTTAGGGATTAAAATAGGAATAAATACACTAGTATTTTTGGCAAAAAGTGAAAGTTAAGACCTCATTTTCAACCCCACACAAAGCCATAAAACTGCAAGATGTTATTTTTAAATTGAAAAGCATGTGTAGACAAAATCAATACATGTCATTAACAACTAACTAGATTCCCATAAAGTAGGAACTAAAACAACACTTGCATGAATTCAAGGGTGGATTAAACTTGCAAATCCAAGAGAGGAAGGGAGATTTTTCCAATTAATTGGTTGAGATCATTAATAAAATAATAAAGAGTTACAAATGTGAAGCTGAAACCCCTATTTATTCTAATTAAAGGCAAAATCCCCAACTTAAAACGTAATCCTCTAATAAAGTCATTATTACAAAAAAGTGGCTTTCTACAAATACTAAATAAATACCTAGGAGTAGAACAATATTACAAAAATATGATCATACTTACAAAATAACTCACATACAAAATCTCTTACCCAATAGAGATGTTGTGGTTGGGTAAAAATATTCACTTAAGATTTTTACATCCCAACTATAATAACTCTATTGATATCCCTTTTTGTATGGAAAGGAGCATCAATGGAATTGGATAATTATAAGAGGAAGGGTTTTTTATGTTCATAATGGTCTCCTATAGAAGAAAGGAAGCTCTAGCATACCAATATTTTTCAACTACTTGGATACTAAGCTACCTAAAAAATAGGAAAGAAAGTAAGGGGTATGTAGAACATCCCAAGAGGGAGTCAGCACTGCATTGGATCCTATGTAACATGGTCCATGGTCACAAATCACAACATGGAAATTATTCATGTGAGAAGGAGGTGAGCACCAAACCCAATTCATATGATTGAACGGAGAACCGTTTTCTTAACATGAATGTCCTCTGAAAGCAATGTAATAAGAACCCTCTCAATACATTTCCCACCTTATTTCCTTTTAGATGGACTCCAAACCTCACAGCCATACAAAAAAAATAAGGTGCAACTGAAGTGTGGAAGGGGAAATTTTTTATCGAGATATTGTGATTTCCTCTTAGATGGACTCCAAACCTCACAGCCATACAAAACAAATAAGGTGCAACTGAAGTGTGGAAGGGGCAATTTTTTATCGAGATATTGTGGAAGTATTGCAGAGACTACAATCAATAGTAATGATAGCCTAGCTATTTGGGCTCTCACGCGCATGCATTTAGGCCAAGGACGTCAACATATATGGGGTTTCCACTTTAGGTGAAGCATTCAAAGAATGGTGGGCTACCATTATATTGACATAAAGTTTTGAAGTCAATTTCCAATGCATTATTGAGTACTATACCTGAATTGCTTGCGAGGCATGGCAATTGAAGCATATCTCTTGAGATGTAAAGAATTTTAACTTGATGAAAATTGACCCAATTAATAGAGATCACAACATCCTAAAGCTATGAGAAGTTCACTAAGGAAATCCCTTCCATTATGACTGTTACAAACAGATCTTCTGGAATTCACCTGTTGAATAAGATGTATATTCGAAAAGAGATAAAGGGAAAGAACATTTCTAATACACATTATATTCATTGTCCAACTCATAACAAAAAAACATGTAAAGACTTAGCCATGGACCATTCAATGTTCAAAAACTGAGAAACTGAACCAAATGGAGGAGTCTATGTGTGCTTGTATGATACAAGTCATTCAGTTCAATTGACTATGTGTTTGATGATAATAAGTAAATAGTAAAACATTAAAATAAACCAAAAAATAGGAAAAACTAAAACAAAGAAATCATCATGCAAAGTATTGGAGTTCCTAAAGCATCCTTACATAAATCTCAAAACATCGGTTGGAAAAAGACAATAAAACAAAGATAGAATGCAAGAGCCCACGTTTAGCCAAAGGTGTTTGAATGCAAGAACCCACTAGTAGCTATAGCCAAGGAAAATAAAATCGGTGTGCATAACTTTGGCAAGGTAAGGTAGGTTAGGGTGTGCAAAGGTTATGCTTCAAGTGTTCTCCACCACCAAACCTACAAAAGTATTAAAGGTTGAAGGGACATCCTCAAGCTTTGTTGCAGCCTATCGAACTTTGAAGAGGCAACTACAGTGAGTTATTTAATGTAATAGAACAGAGCATTTGTTTTAGTAGATAAGATTTTGTTACGAAAGGTCACTTAGCATTTAATGATCTAATTGGCTGAAACTTCTATATATACCTATCCTTGTAATAGTGATTGAGATAGAGTAATAAGGAGTGAATGAAGTTTATGTTAAACCTAGAATTTTTCTGTGTGTTACTGTTATACTCTGTTATTTGAGTTTGAAAACTCATATTCATTTCTGAAGTTAGTTTGTTGGAGTAGCTTAAGAGATTAATGTTATTTTCAGAGTTAATTATATTTAATTGAATTTTATGAAGCACGGATTATCATAACTTAGCTATAAGAGTCAGCTGCAACACAGCTGCAACAGTTTTGTAGATGACTGTTAGCAGAAACACTGTTGCACTGCAACAGTGCTATAGAATACGGTGAGCTACAACTGTCCTGTAGGTGAAATTGTTGAGTTTGGAGATTAGTGGAGATTACTGTGTGTTGCTGAAGTCAGAGAAACACCTGCGTGCCTTCCCACACAATAGAGAGGATAGTGTAGTGAAGATACTTATGGTGGATGTACTCTTTTAGTACCATTGACTTGATTTTGTCATCATTTTTTGGATATTAATAAAATTATCTTATCTGATCATGCAAACCAACAAATTTCTCCATCTGCACATATATACATAGGAAACAAGCAAACAATGCACCAACAAATTTTCATTATAAGCTATGAAAATAAATAGATAGTGCCTTGTGTGTCCTCAATAGAAGAAGCCTCCTACCTCACAAGCACATTACTAAAGTATCCCTTTAAGGTTCTTTTGGAAATGACTTTGATAGCAATATATTATATAAGATAATATTTACGAGATATTGCTAAGAAACTCCTGATGTTCATAGGTGGCAATGGATCCTCACATTATATCAGTAGATTAGGATTTGAATAATGCTGCCAGAGAAGTGAAGGTGAGAATTGCAGTTTGCTAACATAGTTATTCACAATGCTGTATTCTGAAACATTCTTGATTGAAACCTTGGCCTAATGAATATGAATAACCTGCTAAGTTTACTTTTTGCATGCTCCATGTTGGAAACTAGTTGACAGTTAGATTGTTCTTCGCAATATTCTGGAGGTGTAAATATTTTGAGATATGGAAACAAATTTAATGTTTTATGGTTTGTAATGCAAGTAAAAAAAATGAATGAAAGCCTTCAAGATATGTTGAATCATGAGAATCTTCAACGGTATGCTATATGCTATACAATATGAGAAAAAAATCTCATGGAGACAATAACCAACATGCACTAGGTACTAAGATCTGCATTATCCATTCAAAGTATGAGTAAGACTTGCTCTCTCCTCTCTTGATTGCAGCTGCACTTCTATCTATCATCTGTTTCTTCACTAACTCTCATCCACTTTCTAGTACAGTTTTCAACTTGCCCCACTCAGAATAACCTACCTCTACACTGACGTCATGTTATTTCATATTTTTGTTGTTGTCGTACTCTTTTCATTTCTCATCCATGGTAGAATCTTTTACCCTCCCTACTCTTTTCATTTCTCATCCATGGGAGACTCTTTTACCCTCCCTGTTTTTGTATAGGCTTCACATGATGGCTATAATCTCTAATCCCTTTGGCTTAATTTGGTCTCTACATGACATTAATACAAATTTCATTTCTCTTCGCAAGGATTTACATCCTATCATTAGTGTGTATCATTACTCATGATATCAATGTGATCATATCTAGTCCATATGGTTTATGATTAGTATATTAAATCACATAATAAAAGGCCAAGATAATTTCATCAGAATTTGTAAAAGATATATGAATGAGTTAGTTAACTAAAAACCTAGTATTGTTTTAGAAATTGAATTTTAATTACAAAAACTAATGAAACATCATAATATGGAATAAGTTCCAAATATGGTGAATATCATGTGGTGGACAAATCCCATATCATGATTTAATTTTCCTATATGAATTTCGAGATTTATCTCTATGGAAGTCTGAAGCATGCTTTGGTAAAACAATTCTTAGTCATCCTTGTCTAGGTGCACTGAATATTTTCTGGTTAATCGGCCTCTTAGTGAAATGGATTGGAATATTTTAACATCCACTCAGAAACTGGTCTCTACAACTCTACATATATAATATAGTTCTTCTGGTCTACAGTCTCTCTTGAAAAGATTCCTAACCTTCAAATGGCCTTGTTCATACAATCAGGAGAAGATCGTACAAGATAATATCACAAATCATGGGGAATCAAAAACAGATAACACATGATACCAAAATGTTCAAAGAATAAACAAATTACAACTCTTTCATTCTCATGAAGTCAAAGACAATAGAACCATTTTAGACACAAAACAGCAATGTAGTCATGGGAACCTGCTCACAAAGTTTCTCGATCATAAAACTGCTTATGATGGCTTGTCATCATTATGTAATAGCTCCGATAGACAAATTCATAAGAAGTGCTATTGGCCGATCCATTGATTTAATGAAAAGTAGGTTAATCCCTTCTGGAAAGGTTGCATATCCTATGAAGCACTTAAAGGGTGATGAGAGTTAAACAATTGTTCTAAAGGAATTTCCGGACAGCTAATTCGACCTCTAATTTGATTTGTCATTGGTGTGTAACTTCTCAACTAAACCTTTAAAAACTTTACTGCGGAATTCCATGCCATAAAACCCACGAATTGCCATGCTCTAAACCCTCAAAATCCTTCTGGCCATAATTCCTTGTTATTAAAGAAGTCGAGACTACTTAGTCACAAAATATTTTTCCACGAAACCAAATCCAAATACAATCAAATTCACAATCTCAATTTCCATTTTCCCTTTAATATTTTTTCAAGATAACAGGAGAATTCATGTTTTCCCAAATAAGAGCAAGAGTTATAAATTCAATGCAAATATATATTAGTTTTGAAAATTAGTTCCAGTGGACAAACAACTTAACCTTTTCACCTCTATCAAAATCCTTGGTCATTTCACTGGGCCGAGCTATGTGAGATCAGCGTTGTCACATTCTGTCTGGCTGGTAGGGCTTCAGCATCTCCTCCCATGAGCTACAAAGTCAGGATGTCTGCGTATGATTGCCCTAACCATCTCCTTTCCACAATGTGTGGATCCCTAGCTTGGACCTCACCAATACCTTCACCTCGTGCGAGTTACAGTTTGTGTGATGTTTTGCTGACTGTTGGAGCATCGAAGTATGGAAACATTGGTATCTTTGGATCATTTAGGTTTTACGTTGCCGGCGTTTTCTTTTTTCGCTCTCCTGCCTGCCAATGGCTGCTTGTCTCTTCTCTGGCCTGTGCAATGCTGTGGCATTGTTTTGGTTACCTATAAGTGGATTGATTGTCAGTCTACCTGCTTTGTAACACCTATCTTCTCTGGTTAGTGGGTCTGTCCTCTTTGTATTTGCGTTTATTACTCTCCCATCATTTCGATGAGCCAATCGTGTTTATGGGATATGCCAATCGTGTGGGGGATCCTCTTCGTTCATTCCCTCAATGGTCTTCTCTGCTCACCCCTGCGTACTGTGTATTCCTGCTGAGTCTCTGCCCGTTGCTGTCATCCGAAGCATCTCCACTTGTTTTAGGGCTTGCGTGGAATGCTTCGTCATGCCAACTGTGTGTCCTCTCTGCCATTTCTGCATTTTGTAACTCGTATCATTTCCAAGCTGCCATTGGACTGTAATGTTCATTCCCTCAATGGTCTTCTCTGCTCACCCCCTGCGTACTGTGTATTCCTGCTGAGTCTCTGCCCGTTGCTGTCATCCGAAGCATCTCCACTTGTTTTAGGGCTTGCGTGGAATGCTTCGTCATCCCAACTGTGTCCTCTCTGCCATTTCTGCATTTTGTAACTCGTATCATTTCCAAGCTGCCATTGGACTGTAATGTCCCCTTGCTGGTCTGCCACCTCCCTACCAATATTCGGGCCTCAACTAGGATATCACCTGCACGGCTTCTACTCCAACGATTTGTGGACAGCGCTAGGGTTAGGGTTAAGAGCGCCATCAAAAGATTCTTTTGTTTATAACTTCCTTTTGGATTAGAAAGATTAGAAAGGGGACTTTAGTGAGGATAAGGGAAAGAAAGAATAACTTTATATTCATGGAGAATAATTTAATTTTTATTTTTTTATATAATCTTTTAATGAAATAAGGGAAGGGGATAGATAAAGGGAGAGGGGTAGTTCGGGAAAGGGATTAAATGGGAAAGACGGCTTTCATAGATGATAAATAAAAAGGGTAAAAGATTATTATATAGTAAAAAAATATCTTACAATTATTATTTTATAATTTATAAAAAGGAGTAAATGGAAGGGATAGGAAAATGATTTCAATTGATAATATATAAAAGTGGAAAGTTTTTTAATAATGCAAAAAGGGAATAAGGGCATCATGGGATATTGGTGATTTTGATGTATAAAGTGCTTAAGGAATAATTTGAATTTTAATACATGGGCATGACAACCATGTCAATGGTGGAAAA
Source organism: Larix kaempferi (assembly GCA_027924585.1). Taxonomy (NCBI): domain Eukaryota; kingdom Viridiplantae; phylum Streptophyta; class Pinopsida; order Pinales; family Pinaceae; genus Larix; species Larix kaempferi. The sequence continues at coordinate 22,616,418 of BSBM01000767.1, read as the reverse complement.
ATTCACGAATTTCAAAGGACATGATCTTGATACAATTTACTCCAACTTGTCGAGATTTTGGCTAAGTGTCGAAACGGTGAAATCATAGCGATTTTTTCCAAACAAAATATGAGCAAGACCACGAAGATGAGCCGAACGCAAGGGTGTGAAAATTAGGACATGACATTAGGCATGGAGAAAGAAGACGAATCTCCCCGATATTTGACATTGATTGAACTTTGACAATGCATATGATGGGACTTGGAAGGTTTTCAGAAGTGGTCACATGAAAACAAAAATGCCCAAACAAGATATGGATATGATCAACACTTTGTCCTCAATACGATGTTGTGGAAGGAATGACCATAAGGAAAAATTGTTGGCCCACCTATGGCATCATATTTCAACACTTCAAAACATGTTGATGTTGAGCATTAGCACTTGGAAACATGGAAAACAAATTACTTAAAAACAACATTGAGATAAGAAGATAATATAATTTAATTAATTTCCAACTACTAACCACAAATAGGTCAAAGGAACTGCCAATTACAACACTGTAGGATACATAGTAAGCACAAGGTCCACTCCTATAAAAAGCAACATTTTATTGGTTTAGAGATCCTAAATCCCTTAATTGAAAACCATGGTTTTAGATCTAGCTTTATACGTTAGGATCTTAATTAAATACTAAAATATTTGTTAGACACAAGATTCTAATCATTGGAAAGTGTTGAGGGTTTGTATTGCAAATAATTGGAAATTTGGCTATGAGAAATCCCAAAGCTTTTATTCAAATTAAAGTTTAAACAAAAAATTTCAAGTGACACCTTATCCATACTTTGGAGTTTTTAGAGGTTGAATTGCAAATATTTTAATCAAACTTCATCGTGTGGAATGATTTATGATATTAAAACTTATCCATACTTTGGAGTTTTTTTTCCAACAAGAAAAATCATTTACTTGATATTCCATTGTTAAGCCATGACACATGAGAGGGTCTAAAATTTACTAAATTTGAACACTACATATGGATTGAGAGACCCACATGGTCTCTGAATCCATATGCAATGTTAAAATTTAATAAATTGTAACAATTCATTGTCGTCAATATAATAATGTTTTTTATATAAAATTTTTTGTCTATTTGTTATATATATATATATATTAGATATTTCTATCTTAATATATTATATATGTTATTGAATTTTTTAAATTACATGATCCAAAATACATGAAATTACTGAAACTTTAATAGACTACCAAGAGGGTCAAACAATAATGGTTATGTTCAAACAAAATATGAATGTGACCAATACAACTAGCCAAACACAATGATACCAAATTCATGACAGAAAATGTGTGAGGAGAACCATGACGAATGGACTCATATGGAGAATTAATGGAGGTTGTGAAATTGACAATTTTTATCTAACATGACACAAAATACAAGAACTTACCGAAACTTTAATAGACTCTCGATAAGGTCAAATGACAATGGTTTTGTTCAAACAAAATATGAATGGGACTAGTACGATGAGGCGAACACAATGATAACACCAACTTGATGACATGAAAATTCCCAAAGGGAAACATGACAAATATCCAAGACTCCATTCAACCGACACACTATGATGACACACATGATGCAACTTGGTGGATCTGTCAAAGGGATAACACGAAAACAAAACTAGTGAAATAAGATATATTGGGCATGATAAGAACATTGAACTATATATTGTATGAATCCATCTACAATGTTACAATTTGCTAAATTTTAGCATTGTAGATGGGTTCAGAAGGGGTCTCTCAATCCATCAGTAGTGTTAAAATTTAGTAAATTGTACAAATTCATTGTCAAAATTGCAATTTTCCATTGTGAGAGTGACACAACTAACAATGACCAAATAAATGACCAATTCATATTCTAAATGTTATTCTTATGTGGTCATTTTTAGTTTAGTTACCTGTTATTTGGTCATATATTTTATCTCGTGACCCAATTGTTTATTCCTGTGGTCATTTTTAGTTGGCTCAGTCAATTGTGGTCAATGGACAACCAAGAGGTGATTAATTTTAAGAAAAGAACAATATCATTTGAGAATCGAGATATGAGGGTAGTCGCACCCCTCGATCCATCAGAAGGATAGAGGTATGTCGAGTCGATGCGAGATGAATTCATAGAAGGATGGGACAATGTTTGCAACATTTCAGAGGACTACATCAATCCCACCATTGATGGGGAACTAGGATGGCGAAGTGTTAGTTCGACATCATCGGATTTTGATGAAGAATTTGAGAATTGGTAGAATCAACTGCACAAAGTATCATTCAGGAGGTGCGCATGAATCACTGAGTCATTACGATGGGTAGCAATGAAAGTACGTGAACTACTTACATACGAAGGATTTCCTAATTTAACCATATTTCTCATTGAATTCGAAGAAAAGGTACCAGAACCATAGAGATTGCTGGAATTGGAGGAGGCATTGAAGGATACACTAGCACAATGGTGGGCGGTGCACAAGTTGACCATAAAAAACTTGCCGCTCTGTCGACAACTAATGGAAGTGAGGTTCGGTGACACTGAAGGATACTGCAGAATTAAATACAATGGAAGAGAAGACCCAATGGACCACTTGGAAGAATGTCAAAGTAAATGGGGAAAGAGACGACAACACAAATGGGTCCACACATTGGATGATGTACGACGAAGTTGGTACATCACAACAGAACTACAACGTGGGACGACTACATGGGAAGAATTAACCATTAGCTTTAGCCAAAATTTCAGTTTGTCGAATCAAAACCCCTTCATCCATAGTGCACTCCACGAGATCCATGAGAAAATGCTCGAAGCACTTCCGATAGAAAAACTAGTAAATTTACAGTGGACTACGACACCAGAAATGTTGATGGAATGTTACAACGTGACGGGAGAACCTGACAACGAAGATGATCCACGAGCTGTGTATGTACTGGAGTCGGAGGGAAGCCGAGATGCCAAGGCACCAGACATGCCCTCTGATAGGTTTCAATAGCTGTTGTGAATCAATAAAGTTAACATTGGGTCGTAAGCAGACCCCAAGTTCACGAGCATCGGAGATTACTAGGATGACTAGACAATCGTGAAGATGATTGAACTGCTGCACGAGTTTCAAGGCTTACTCCCGATGAAATTTTCAATAATGAAAGGAATCTTTGGAGACCTAGGTGAGATGAGGTTTATGTTGAAACCAGAAAAAAAGCCCATGAAACAATGACCTTATAGATTGAATCCAAGATACAAGGAATGTGTGAAAGATGAAATAGAGCGAATGTTGGACGTGCATATCATAGAACATGTGGAAGAATCTGAATGGATCATTCCAATTGTCGTTCAAGACAAGAAGACTAACGAGATTAGGATCTATGTCTACTTAAGTAAAATGAACAATGCATGTTGTCATGATCTATTCCCTACACCATTCACCGACGAAGTATTAGAGGGCATCGGAGGTCAGGAATTATAATCATTCACGAACGGATTCCTAGGATACCACTAAATAAAAATTATGGAGGATCAACACAAGATGGTGTTTTTAAAAGAGTGGTATGTTTCCAAGATACAGTGATGTCATTCGGTTTAAAAAATGCCCCATCGATTTTCTCAAGATTGGTTGTCGCCTTATTCAAGGATTTCCTCAATAAATTCCTCGCAGTATACATGGACGATTGGATAGTATATGGCCTAGTTAAGGATGATGTTGCGAATCTCAGGTTGATGCTAGAAAGATGTCAACAACACCAAATTTCACTAAATTTGAAGAAGTGCATCTTCTTTGCAACATTCGGGATCATGCTGGGACACATCGTATGCATGGAAGGAATGTTAGTTGACCCTGAAGATTGCAAGTATTGTTGACTTGCTGCCACCGATGACAGTAAAGAAACTAAGAGTGACAATGGGACATATCAGGTACTATAGAAAATTTATCAGAGGATATGTAGCAATCACAACACCAATGGAGAAGCTGTTAAAAAAGGATGCTAAGTTCAAGTGGAATGGCGAGTTTCAGAAAAGCCTCGACATATTGAAAGAAAAAATGTTCGCAGCATCGATATTAGTATTCTTAGATTGGATGAAAGAATTCCATGTTCATGTCAACACATCATCAGTCGCATTAGGAGTAATACTGGCCCAACCAGGAGAAGGGGCGATCGACCATCCGATCGCATTCGCAAGTAGGAAGTTGTCTACCGCGGAGAAGAAATACAACAATAGCAAGAGAAGGTCTAGCGATGGCTTATGCGCTGCAAACATTCTTCCACTACCTGCTTGGGGGTCATTTTAAGATCTTTATTGGCCACTCTACATTGAAATACTTGGTCAACAAGCCTGTGTTGGGCGGGGAATCTGTCGATGGCTATTACTATTCCAAGATTTCGATTTCAAAATCATTGTGAAACTAGGGAAACTAAATCCAGGACGTGACCACTTATCCTGAATTGAGTCAGGAGAAGAATGAAGAAGTATTGATTAAGGATTACCATATGCCCAGTTATTCCAAATTGGGATGGTCGATGACTATTACGAGAAAATCATTCAATTCTTGGCGACATGAAAGGAACTGGAGGAATTTACAACCAACCAAAAGAAGCAACTAGTTTTTAGAGCTGTGGATTTCCAACTAATTGTAGGTAAACTATACAAAATGGACCCGGATGAAATACTTCAGCGATACCTCCTACCGCATGAATAGGAAAGAATATCGGTGGAATTTCATGATGGGATCGCAGGATGACATTACGAAGGATGCGCCACTTCTAGGAAGATACTTAGAGAAGGACTATGGTGGCCAATGGTGCATGGGGATGTTGCGGACTATGCAAAAAGTTGTGACGTATGCCAAAGAATAGGGAAACCATCGTGAAGAGGTGAGATGTCCCTAGTATCTCAGTTAACATTACAAGCTTTTGACAAATGGGCATTCAACTTCGTAGGACCTATCAACCCACTAGGAAAACGAACAAGGTCATGATATATAATCACTGTGACATATTACTCGACACAATGGGATGAAGCTGCACTAGTAAAGGATTACACGGCTACAATAGCAGCACAATTCCTCTTTGAAAATGTGGTCACCAGGTTTGGGTGCCCAAAGATACTAATACATGACCAAGGTACTCACTTTGTTAATCAAATTATCAGAGCAATGATAGAGGAATTTTAGATACAACACATGAAGAGTACTCCATATCACCTTTACATTAAAGGTGCAGTCAAAGCATTCAACAAGGTATTGGAACATGCACTTAGAAATGTCTGCAACACAAACTGTGATGACTGGGACTGATGCAGGAGCATCGGGGCCTAGGCAGTGCAGTCGGAGTTGATCGACATGAGAAGTCGACTAGGGGGAGTGGCTACGACCAGTGGTGCAAAGGAAGATTGGTTGTCAAAGTCAATAGGTCAAGCAAGAAGTTGTCGAGGTTCATCGACAAAATGAGAAGTTCGAGAGTCTACATTTCAAAGGTTGATAGACAATAAGAAAAAAGAGCAAAGTCATTGAAGCTAGACAAGTTGTCGAATGACGACACCAACAGGTTTGCGGCGAAAGTCAAGCATGAAGGAAGGGGCGAACTGGCACTAGGAAGTCACACAAGCAAAGTGAATTCGATGAATATGTTGAAGGATGATGGAAGGCAGTATGGTCGAGGTCAGTGACGGGACCGACTACTGTAGCAGTGTTAGAGGAGCACAGAATGTCAAGCAGAGTACCTCATAGTCGTTTAGGGTTGCTAAGGAAGTTATGAGCAATTATGAAGGTGGTTGGGATCAGGAAAAATGTCACCATAAAAAAAGGTTGTGTAGCACAGCACAGGGCGTTGAAAAATGCAGGTCTACATGATATGGAAGATTCGGTGGATAGAGGAAGAGTGTCTCAAGAAAAGCAACAGCAAGGTAGAAGAGCAGTGTGAATGCACACAGGAGATTGGAGAGAGCAGTCACTCATCAGCTGAGCACACCAAAAATATGATCCATAGCTTAGATTTCTACAGTGAACCAGGGGAGGGTAAAGATCGACACACACAAATAATACACCGTTACTTATGTATTTGTAATAGGGTGAGGCCGACATAGTTTAGTTGTTTACATTTCTTGCATTTCGCATTGTAACAGTCAATTTGATTGAAGTAATAGAAGCTAGCTTCTGGAATCCTGTTTACATCCATTTCATGTGAGCGTCGTGTGTGTCGTGTGTATTGTTAAGCAAGAAGGTCTGACCGAACTACCTTTCACCAGTTGGTATTAGATCCCGGAAAGGAGTCTGGTTGAGTTGAGCAGTGGTACCGACTTGACTTGCATCAGTTGGTATCAGAGGATGGAAGTGAAATCCAGTTGAAGTGTGTTAACAACTCTAGCTGCGGTTGGGTAGATTTGTGCATGATGTGAAGTCTGGTTGCGATTGGACAAGTGGGAGTTTTAGCTGCGGTTTAAAATGGCTTACATAGGCATTAATGTTCGAGGTGCTGGACGAAGAGCGCGTGGCACTGCAGTCATAGTTGATCATGAAATGTTTGACGAATGCATGCGAACAATGTGAAGTCTCACTAGTGAAATTGCAGTGATCAAATAAATCCAAAGGCATGGATTTGTTCCTGATGCATTAGACCATAGCAACGAGGAAGTCGAAGAGGTGGAAGCATGGGAAGCAGCATGAGAAGAACTAGAAGATAAACTGTAACATCCCAAAAATTCACAAAAATTAAAAAGAAATTGTCGTAGCATTGAATGTTATACTTGCTGTGTGGAAATGTATTAAATGCTTGTTTGTCTTTGTAAACATCATGTTGGAATAAGATGTTATAACTATCATGTATATAAAATGTTTTACAATGTGTATGAAATGTAATTGTGTCTATACTAGGATGCTATTGGTGTTTTCTTGCTTCAGTTGTGCATCCCAGATTACTTATAAAATGATGTCGATGCTCCATACATTTGCTTACTAATGTTTATAAGTGCGAACTGGTTGTTCTTCTTTTGATGATGAAGGGGTCCTATGGACACCCCAAGGCTTACTTAGCTATTAGCTAAAGCATTTGAATGTCCCTGTCGCATATTACAGGTAAGGGATAAAGTGTTTTCGAAGGTAAAAATGGAGATCTTGTTTATCGTCAGTTAGCTTTTCAAGTTGTAAAAAGAGAAAAATAGAATAACTTGCAAACATGTCATGGTGAGATCTAATATGATTGTTTCTTTAGTTTAAAAATCTGTAACATGTTGTTATATGACATTATAGTCATTTCATGCTATCCTCAATAATTATGTTATTTTAATGCACAAGTAATTGCTCAATGATGAGTACTAAAATACAATATTAAGTCTTGTAAACCCTACTCAAAGGAATTAGAAACCGTATTAAAATGTCTATGGTACGAGGGTCAAGTCCTAAATTTAGATATCCTATTTGTAATTCTAAGTCTATCCTTTGATCCTAAGCATTATATGTTTAACCCATAATATATTGGTTATTTTAATGCTATTGGTTATTTTAATGCTAAAGTATGGTCATAGTATCTTTGATTATTAATTAGTTGATACGTATGCTTTCTCTATGGTTGTATCATAATATTATAATGCCTAGAACATGTTTAACATTGTAACAAATCCATAGTATTGATAGGGTCTTTTTAGTTTAAGTACAATGTACCAAGGTGTATTACTTTATTAGTTGTATGTAAGGGTTGGAAATATGCCACCTTAACTTATTGTTAATGAAATGAAATCATAGCATACTTGTTTATAAGCCCGCCATCGTGCGTGGTGAGGACTTTAACCTAAGATACGATGCGAACTATATGTAATAGTTGATCCTTAGGATAATGTGACTCACACTATATTGTAATATTGTTGACCAACCTGTTGTAGGTCCGTATGATACCCTCATTGCTTGGCAGGAATTTCATCGTACTGGTGATGGATATTCGTATTAAAGTGTATTAAAGTAATGCTAGTGGAATGCCTGTTGGCATCCATCGTGGCTAACTTTCACATGGAGTTTTCTTAGGTTGTGGAGCTCTGCATTAATTGTCTGGAGTTTTATTGTTTCGAAAGCATAAATAGGTTTTCATTATGCAGTGAGTGGTTTTGTAGAGAGGCTGACAGGCCTGCGATTTCTTAGGGTTAGTAGCAGGTCTGTAGAAGCATATCACCAGGTTTCAAACCCGTGACCTATTACTTCAACAACTTCCACCATGAGTTCTCAAGGTCGAGCCACCCTTGGCTACGTTGTTGGTGATTGTACAAAAAATATTGGCACTTTCATCGGTTGTCAGAGTGAATGTTTGGAATAGGGATTCTTGTAAACGGTAAGATCTTTTATGAGTATTTCTTCATTGCAGCTATTAGTATTGTTTCTGAGCATATAAATTATTTTTAACCACTCCTTACTTTGCTTGGAAGTTTTCTCCATGTTTACAGGTCTGAAGGTTCGAAGGTTACCTGGGATACTGCTTAACAAAAAATGGTAAGCCTCGGTGGTTCCTCTTGTAGGTTCTCAAGGAAATTGTTGGTCATTGTTGGTTTTAGACGAAGCCTTTCAGTTTGTGTTTTGTCCAAGGATGTGGTCGCCGTTGTAATGTTTTTAGGCTAAAGGACAAGCATAGGGAGGATGAAATCCTTGACCTACCTTGGTATTGATTCTCCATCGTTTTTGCTATGAAGTAACTTTGTTGAAGGGATTGTAATAGTTGTGTGCAGGGTTAAACCCTTGGTCGTTTGATAATAAAGGATGTTTTTTTTATTTTTGAACTAAAAGTTGATTTGGGGTTTTGGCTCTGTGTTGTGACTGTAAATGTCAATGTTGTTTTGTAAAGATCAACTAAGTTTCTAGCTTATTAAAGGATAGTAGTATTGGTATTGTAAAAGAGTTCAGTCTTTGACTTATTTAATAAATAATAGGGTTCTGGTATTTATAACTATAAAAATGGTTTTAAGTTCGTCGTGTAGGTGGGAATTACTCTAGGAACCTATGTAAATTTCCAAGTTGGTTTTATGCTATGTGGTAGTTTATAAATGGCTGAGAGCCAAAAAGGCCAGATGCTTCGTTATTATAAAATTCAGAACCCTAATATCTAACTTTATTTGATGTATGGATTAAACAACTGTTTACGGCCTTGAGTCTTTGGTTTTGTATGTGACTTTGATGTTGAAATGTTCAAGTGTTGAGAGCCAAATGGCTTGGTCCTTCAAACTGTAGTTTCAAACTCAGTTTTGTTTGTACAAATGGATATTTGATTTTGCTACTCTAACATGTCTATTTTGTTTTGTTAGAGTTGGGTTTATTACCCTAGGCTCGTTCTGCAAAGAATGGTTGTTTTTTTTTAAGTTTAAAAGCTTGAACTCTTTCGTCATATGAACTTTTCTGTTTTTATGGTTACTATGCACAGGATGTGTGTAACATACCCTTTTTGCTAAAAAACATTTTATGTTGGAAACATTATGTTAAATTTTATTATAAAGTTTTATATTGGACAAGTGTCCAAGGATGACTGTAATTGCACAATTTTTTATTATTTAATAAATTAAATAGGAGACAAACACCTACGGGGACTCTTGAAAGAGAGTTTACTAACCCACTAGGTGGAATGGAATCCGGGGTAGAAGGAAATGGACAAGTGGCAGCATCATGATGCAACTAACTATCTGTTGGTATGGGACAACTACCTTGAAATGTGGTCATAGTGCTGTGGAAGGTGGGACTGGAGCTTGAGGCTCATTTATTCAAAACTGACCACCGAAGACCTAGGAAGTCTATATAAGAGCCATGGAATTATGAACTGAGGTTCATCACTTTTCTTGACGAGGAAATTTACCTGGGGGTTCTGCTATGATTGCCCCCAAGAGATTCGATGAGGGGATATGCTGAGTTTTTGATCATGGTGTAAGTCTTCCTATTATACTACTGAGTGCAGAAGTTATATTGCTAAGTGCAGAAGGCATATTTGAGTGCATAAGTTATATTGTTGAGTGCAAAAGGCATATTTGAGGGCAGAAGTTACACTACTGAGTGAAGAATTTATATTACTATGTGCCTTGCTTCTACATAGATTCCATCTACTTAGTGGTTCAGTAAGCAAGCCCGGGGGTCCAAAGGAAGCAAGTAGTTTTGGCTGCTTCTTCTGGAAAAGGTTGGGAGGAACAGGCCTTGTTGGGTGTTTTTCGGCCCTATCTTCATTTACAGGTTCTACTTGTCTTTTCTAATTCTAAGTAGTTTAAATTTCTATCTGCAATTATCGATTTACTATTTTCAAGGTTATTATTAAACAAATGCATTTATTTTAGTTTCTGATCTAATTAGGATTCTATATAGTAATGATTATGTAAGATGAATTGAATAAATATTTCTTTGTATTTTGCCGCATGCTAATGGATCTGCATCGTACTCTAGTACAAACAAGAGATTAAGGTAGATAAATTGATAGGCAGATTTCCAGATGAATGAGAAGATCAATACTGATGTATTTCATTAGTTTTCCTACCATTAATATTCTATATTAAATAATATAACTATATAACTTTCTCTTATCATTATTTTCATCAGTTAAATGTTTCAGGTTCACTGTATGTTTATTTCACAAATTTTTATTGAAATAACAGCTACAAAATAATTATTTCCTAAGTACATATTACTGTTATTCAATACTGCTAGCAAGTAAATAAAATCGCATAGACAAACAAAACTCTTTTTATTACAAACAAATGCATGATTAGATTAACTCTATCATATTTTCTTTCTCTATTACATTCTGTAAAATTAATAATATTCCATAATCTCAGACTTAGATACTTTCTGGTTATACAAAAAACTGTACAAACTGTAGAAAATTATCTTCTTAATTAATAAGTAGCAACAGTATATGCAGTTTTAGTTTTCTCAAATGAGCAGGCATATTTACATTCTTTTCGTGGATTTGTATGCTTGAAATTTAAAATGCTGCCAAAATCAAATTGGAAATATTTACATCATTCAAATAAATCTTTTCTATCTCTAAGCTTTGCACAAATGAAATAATCTAGGGTTACATCCAAGACTGAATCCATCTATTTACTACAAACATTAGTATATGAAATCAATTTCAGTATGAACTCGAACCCTCAACATAGATTAGATCTGTTCTAAACATATGCTTTCAATTGAACCCTTATACTGTATTATACATTTTCAGTTTTTATTCCAACCTTTAGAAACAAAAGACTACTTAAAACAGAGATCGATTTCTTTTGAAGGCATCCATTCCATAACATATGCAAGTTTGAAACCCTTATTATTTATTTAATACAATGTGTAAATATTGCAAAACTTATTCAAGGAAAACATCAAATTAACTAATCCTTACAAGATTTCGACGCAGGTATTAAACCCTTGTAAAACAAAACAGTAGTAGAGACGTGACCGTAGTAAAACCAAATAATGAGATTTATTTCTTTTATAAAAATGACGAAGGTATAAACCCTGTAAAAGAGGTACATTATGATAGCATGAACATTACAATGGATTCAAACCCTGTAACTAAAGCTTTTCATTTCATAAAACATATGAGGGTTTAACCCTTCCAAGGAAATTTCTTTCAACTAAGAAACCCAGCAGCGAAACGTTGTGAGGACTACCATCAAGTAGGGCGCAGAGCTCTATACACTGCTGCTACCATGAAGACGTAGCAACAACGGCCATACCATCAACCCGAAAACAAAACATTTGCTAAACATTAACTACGGCCAATAGTTTCCAGGAAGGTAAACCATTGAGTCTTATCGGTGTAACACAGTATCTCTTTAAAACATCTAGAAGTTAAACTGCAGACGAAGAACACCTACCAGTTAAACAAACATTAGATAAAGTATCGCATTATGGAAATGAAGAAACCATTGTATAAGAAAATAATAGAAGTAAATTTTGAAGCATTACCTCAGAGTTTCCTCTTGGTAAAGGAGCTTCCATTGCCAACAAAAAACCAGAATCCATCACCGCTTAAACAACGCAGCAATGACCGTGTTCAGTTCTGAGATCTACCCTACATGTAGTGAAAAACAACCAACAGTCTAAAAACTACTACCACGAACTCTGAAACCTTTCAACCTACTAAACTTTTACAGTAAGGGTTCGGCTCTGAGGCATAGCTTGCTCAACCACAGGTCCTGATATCGAATCCTGGGAGGTGTCCTCACCTTACCAGAAACCCTACAAGCTCGTAGCCTATCAGCCTTCCTCGAAACCCCACTCTTGAACATTGAATGAAAACTGCATTGAAATATTATTAAAGGAACGTTAGGGTATCGTCAATCTCAAGGAAGCTAGCACATGAGAATCGTCACGTAGATTCCAAATAAACATTCCATCAAGCCTTCTTAAATGCACTTTATGAATCCAGATTTTCGCAGTACATAGAATCCCTGCTACGGGATCATACATCAGGATCATATCTATATTATCCTAAGTTTCTCTCTGTTGCAACCCTTGAAGTATTAACACGTACAACCTGTCATCATGGAGGACTTGGCGTTAGGTTCAATGTTTTATCACCCTGCAAAACTAAGGTTTTGATGTTATATGATATGCTTGGTTTCAAAACATTTTGGTATCGTAATTTACATGTTAACCACCTATTTCATTTCATCACTATAAGTTATATATTGGTAATATATATATATATATATATATAGATAAGACTAAAGAATTACGCCATACGTTATGTGAAAACGCTTATATCAAAACATATGCCTGGTGCAAAGATTATTTCCTTGTATTGTAAAGTTGAAATGCCTTAGTATTCTAAACATCATTGCTATCCATTATATTTCATAGGACTAAAATACCAAGGGTAGAGATACTTTAAAACTCTTTAAACTGGGGCATGTTCCTTTCACCTTGAAAATTACAGGAAGCATCATAATCCCGTAACTAATGCTTGATATTTAAAAATAAAATACATACATGTGTGTATAGTGAAATTTGGAAATATAGACTCGCATGAGTAACATATTGAAATTATAAGTGAAGAACGGCAATTTTAGATCTCACCCTGAGTTTCCTTTTAGGCATTATTTTCTCTTTATAACTGGAAAATTTAAATAATGACGTTTAGATTATGCACTTTTAAAATTTGTCCTTACCTGCGATTTGCGAAATGTACGTTTCAAATGCTTTAGCATAAATGCTAAGTACGCCTCGGGGTACCATAGGGCCCCTTCATCACCAAGGAGAAAAGAAAAATTTAGCACATGCAAACCATAGCCGATGTTAAAACAATCACCATCACCATTTTAGAATTTAAACATTTCACATGCAAAGTCACTTCTGCATTTTATTTTCTATATGTTCTTTGATTAAATGAATAAGAATTTATTTTATCTTCTGCTTTAGTAAGTACAACATTAAATGCTACCTTAAAAAAATTTAATTTTTGTAAATTTTCGAGATGTTACATGTGGTATCAAAGCGCAAGTTCAAACTCTAGGCCTGAAATAGGCTCATGTGCGCAAACAGAAAATAAAAACCAGAAAGCTTATGTTACTAACTTTTATTTTAATTTTATTTTTGTACAAAAATATTTCTTATTAAATTGCAGGTATGGACATACCGGAGGAATCACCAGAGGATAGATCTCTTCGTAATGAGCATAATAACAATAATAATAATGAAGGAATATATGTTGAATTAAATAACCAATCTTCGGAACTTCTTCGTACTATAAAGGATTTAAAATCGGAGATAAGAATTGTTAAGGAAGAAAATGAACGCATTATGAAGTCACAGGAAGAGTTAAATCAAATTCTAATGGAGAAATACCATCATGAAGAAAGAGGAAGGAAATCAGAAGTAAATTCTAATTTTGGTACAATGTCTCACAAACATAAACACAAGAAAACAAATAATGGTAAAAATATTAGTTACTCTTCATCTAAATCTGATCGAAGTAATGATAAATATGATCATGACAACAGTGACAGTGATTGTTGTTCCAAGAAGAGAAAGTATAAGCATCATGAACAAGTTATTGGAGAGTTTAAAAAGATTAAGCCGCCAAATCTTAATGGCGAAACTAAAAAGGGTGAGACAACTGAAGCATGGTTGTCTAGAATGAAGTACTTTAATATTTACGATTACTCTTCTCAGTTAAAAGCCAAGATGGCTATTTACAATCTGATATGAAAGGAAGATATCTGGTGGTAGGATCTTAAAAGAATTAGGAGCATAAAGCAAAGAGACATAACTTGGAATATGTTTAAAAAGTTATTTAAGAAAAAGTTATTGTCAGAACAGTACTATGAACATAAATCAAAAGAGTTTTATGATCTAAAATTGGGTACTATGAACATGAACGAGTTGTGCAGCAAGTTCCTTAGCTTTCCAAGGTATGTACCTTACATGGTCGAAGAGAATCCTAAGGTGTACAGGTTTCTAAGTTGTCTACCTTTAAACATAAAAGACAGGATTGAGTATGATAACCCTTCCACTCTGAAAGAGGCTATGAGGAAAGCAAATTTCTGTTTTGATCAAAACAAAAAAAGAGAAGGAACAACTGGCTGGAAAAGTAATAAGTCTAATCATTATCAAGCATCTGCTAAGTTAAGTCCATTTGAGATTTTGTATGGAAGAAAATTTTATACTCCTATTTATTGGGATAACCCTATAGACAGATTAATGCTAGGACCAGATTTATTGAAAGAAATCGAGCTAACTGTGAAATAGGTTCAAGGTAACTTAAAGGTTGCCCAAGATTGGCAAAAAAGTTATGCAGATTTGAAATGCACTGAAAGAGAATTTCAAGTTGGAGACCATGTTTTTATAAAGGTAAAACCCAAGAAAATTTCTTTGAAGATTGGGAGTTGTGTTAAACTAGCACCAAGGTACTGTGGACCATTCAAAATCCTATCAAGGATTGGAGTTGTTGCATATAAATTAGCTTTGCCATCTAATTTAAAAATCCACAACGTTTTTCACATTTCTGTTTTAAAGAAGTATGGGCATGATGCTACTCATGTGCTGAATTAGAATGACTTATAGGTGGATCCAGAAGGAGATTTTCAGGTGGAACCGGACTGTATTCTCGACATGAGAGAAATTATGCTTCGGAATCATACCATAGAGCACGTAAAGGTGCAATGGAAGCACCTTAGCCCTGATGAAGCTACTTGGGAACTAGAAAGTAAAATGTGGGAAGCATATCCAGTTTTATTCCAGGAAGGATCAGATGATGAATAAGCAACATCGAGGATGATGTTGAGCTTAAGTGGGGGTGTTTGTAACATACCCTTTTTGCTGAAAAACATTTTATGTTCGAAACATTATGTTAAGTTTTATTGTAAAGTTTTATATTGGACAAGTGTCCAAGGATGACTGTAATTGCGCAATACTTTATTATTTAATAAATTAAATAGCAGACAAACACCTAAGGGGACTGTTGAAAGAGAGTTTACTAACCCACTAGGGGGAATTGAATCTGGGGTAGTAGGCAATGGATGTTCGGGTACACAGGGTACTCCCAAAAGACTGAACACCTAGAGAAACCACTTCACACAAATAGATCACAGATCGATACACCAATGTTTTGACGAGCTTTAAACCCTCGTGAGGGAAACACTCCACGACCCCGGCCAAATAGATTCTACAGGACAATTTACTATGCAAAGAAAGAAAGTTACAAATGAGCTTCTCATAATCGATCAACTTTCCAATGACCCTCCATGCTTTTTAAATAGAGATCATGGACCAATCAGGTGTTAAGCCGTGGATCAAGGGTAGGTATGATCTAAGAGAAGTTGAGCTGTTGGATCAGTCTATGTCAGGAACATATCATGACCATCGGATTAAGTATTTACAAATGCATACTAATGCATTCTAAAGAAACACACTTTCCCTAATGGATATATTACAAAACTTGATCTTAACAAACTCCTAAGTGTCTAAATATCCTAACATCCCCCCTTAAGAACAACTTGGGATAGGATTGAAGGATTTACAAAAGTGACACTATTAGGAGAAGGAAGGAAGCATTAGAGCCTATCCCCCCTTAATGACAAGTTCCTGAACTCCTAACATAGATCGAAGTTTAGAAAAATTCACTTCTGTAAGAGACTTGGTGAATATGTCTACAACCTTATCATATGTAGGGCAAAAGAGCACTTCAAAAACACGATCATGAACAAGACTTCTGATGAAGTGCATATGTAGGTTAATGTGTTTGCTGCATTGATGTAGAACTGGATCTTTGGCAAGCTTGATGGCACTTTGATTGTCGCACCAAAGTGGAGTAGGCTGTTGATGCTCGAATCCAAACTCTAAAAGGATCTATCAAAGCCATAAAGCTTCTTGACTGGCATTAAATTTGCTCTATATTCTGCCTCTGCTGAAGAAAGAGCGAGAGATTGTTGTTTCTTACAAGCCCAAGTAATAGGTCCAGATCCCAGACTGAAAACATAACCTGTAGTAGACTTTTGATCATCAGGATCGCCGGCCCAATATGAATCAGTGAAACCAACCAACAAAGGTTTCCCCCCTGTACTGTAATGAATCCCAAACTGAATTGTTCCTCGAATATATCGAAGTGTTCTTTTAGCTACTTTCAAGTGACTTTCATGAGGTGTCTCGATATAACGGGAAACACGACCAATGGAAAAGGAAAGGTCAGGATGGGAATGAGTCAAGTATAAGAGACTACCAACAAGCTGACGATACAAGGTGGCATCGACTTCAAGTGAAGTACAAGTGGTAGAAATTTTTACTCCAAATTGGAAGGGAGAAGAGGCTGTTGTACAATCTTCCATGTGAAAGTGACGAAGAAGGTCACAAGCATACTTAGACTGAGAAAGAAAGATTCCTTCTTTGGTTTGCAAGACTTGGAGACCAAGAAAATAATGCAAATGTCCTAAGTCTGGCATATCAAAATTTTGTTTAAGACTTGATTTCACATGGGTTATAAGCTTAGGGTCACTACTAGTAAGAATAAGGTCATCAACATATAGAACAAGTATGATGAGATGGTTTTCTACTTTCTTGGTATAGACATTGGGGTCAGAATGGCATCTAGAAAAACCAGTGTCAAGGAGAAAGCTATCCATTTTGGCATACCGAGCTCTAGGAGCTTGCTTAAGGCCATATAAGGATTTCTTAGGGCGACGGACAAGGCTAGAGTTATTCTGAACATATCTAGGAGGTTGTTCCATGTAAATTTCCTCTTGTAAATCACCATGTAAGAAGGCAGACTTGACATCCATTTGATGGACTTCCCAGTTATGTAAGGCTGCAAGCGAAAGAACAAGGCGGATGGATTTCATTTTTGCGATAGGAGCAAAGGTTTCATTGTAGTCAATCCCTTCAACTTGAAAAAAAACTTTGGAAACTAACCTTGCCTTAAGTCTTTCAACACTTCCATCTGATGCATACTTAGTTTTGTACACCCATTTACATCTGACAAGTTTTCTTCCTTTTGGAAGAGGTACAAGATCCCAAGTATCGTTGTCCATTAAGGAATGATATTCGTCATCCATAGCTGCATCCCAATCTGGATTTCCTGAAGCTTTTGCAAAATTTTCTGGATCATGATTCTCGAAAACTTGAGCCAAAAGAGAAGAGGCCCACTGAAACTGAGAACGTGTTCGACGTTGATCTCTAGGATCACCGGCAAGATCACCAGCTGCTTCACATGTTGAATGAAACCATCGAGGAAGCACTTGTGCTGGTGCAACTGGAGGAACATGATCAGGAGAAGGTGGATTTTCATCCTCACTGTCATCATCAGAAACTGGAGTTGGAAACCTGTCAAGGAAGTAGTAACATACCCAGATAGCTAAATTAGAATTGTGTGTATGTCGGGAAAAATTTTCTTCATTTTAAAACACATGACTATATAAGTTAACCAAATCATCACGAAATAACCATGCATTATTCTTCATCAAATCATATACTCATATAAGACATAAAAGATAAGCCATCAAATTTATCAAGGAGATTGAAACACATCAGGTACACATAAGATTGAGACCATATATACGTGGTTCACCTATTAGAAACAAATACTTCTTTCAATAAAACAATGGTAATAACACCATCATAATCATACGCGAAACATTTTATCAACAACCAACCTTGTATATGATCGTATACATCAAGTAATCATAACATTTTTTAAGGGCAGAAACAAGTACTCATACATAAGACACATTGAGAAACACCATAGAAGTCACAAGAGACAAAATATAACGTGGTTCACCCGTACACGGGCTAGTCCACAAAAGGTGTGTGCATCTTTTATTATTAGGCCAAAAAGAAGAATAAGATTACAACAAGCAACCTAGTTGCTGTAACAAGATTCCTTCCTTTCCTATCAAGCCTCTATCACATAGAGCTTTTTCATGAATCCACCAAAGGATGCGGCATCTTATAATATTCATAAAAGGGTTTACATTTACAACACGACGATTGCATTGAATCAATTTCCACTTCTCAAGTCCTCTCTCCTAGAGAGTACTTCCAAAATAATCGACACTACATCAGAATTATTGCAGAGATCTATTATCTCGTAAAAGAATAACTTAACCCTAGTTTTCTTCTAGGTATCCAACTCTACAATAAAACAATGACATAGATCCATTATAATTAGCATAGCTAAATCTATAAATATAGTCAAGAATCTACATCTCAGTAAGATGTATAACCCCTTCCATATATAAACTAAGATGTATGACATTGAAGTACATAATTTCAACGCTTGTTCTCCAAGTACTCATATATGTAAATGAATTCTCTAACTAAGATGTATAACCTTTTACATATGTTTATAAAGTGTATAATTCTCCTTTCTATAAACATGTAGGCACGAATTCTCTTTTACTACATCCTATAAAGTACTAGATATATAATTGTAAGAACAATTGCAATATAAAGATACAATCTAACGGTAATTTCCAATATATATATATATATCTATGCTACAACATTTTTCCATAGAATTTATACAAAAGTCTCAGCCTCAATGCTTCAATAAATATATAATTGTGTCTATTTTCAAGCTTCTATTGCATACGCATTATGTAAAAGCATTTGCTTCCAATGTAAATTTATAATGGTCTACTTGTCGAGGGCGCAATCCTTTCCCATTTAACATATGTAACTCCTATAATATACAATGATTGTTATAAGATCTAATATTAAATAAATAAAATACCACGCATAACTCCGTTGACAATTATCTATGCACTTGTTATAACAATTCTACCGCCATTTTAGTTATATTACTCCATAACTAAAGTAATGATCACAATAATGCATTTATATATAATATTGAACAAGCATAACTTTTCCTAATTGGCATTATAAGTGTGAACTCCATAACTAAAGTAATGATCACAATAATGCATTTATATATAATATTGAACAAGCATAACTTTTCCTAATTGGCATTATAAGTGTGAACTCCATAACTAAATTTGATCACCATCCTTTGGCAGAAGGACCATTCCAGTAACTAGCTCGTGATAAGATACAGCGATCGACCGATATTGAGATCGCCTCGATGTAGGGATCTTATTAGTATAAGAGTAAAGGAACTAATTAGTTTGCTATCACGAATTGAGAAGATATCCCATGGCCTACCCAAAACAAAAAGGAACTATTAGTCATATTTATTCAACAGAAGCATTATTGCTGGAAATACTCTATAACAGGAACCTCGTCACCATATTTCGTTGTAGAGAAAAATCGGATTCAGAGATCGTGTTCCTAATACGGCTCTGTCAAAGCATTGTTCTCTCGAACGCTATACATAGATCATATCTTAAGACTTTGATGATCTATCTAGTATTCAAGACAAACTATTAATGAAATATAAGTAGCGCCGAAAAACAGATCCTACGACCGTGCATTACGGTAATACTGAATTAGTTGTATTTAAGAGAACGCCTAAACACACTCACTGAAGGATCTGGACCTTGACGACCATCATACTCCTTTGTTCGTATTCACAGCTTGTAGATGCCTTTTATATACTATAGATATGTGTCAAAAGAAAAAAACCGAATGCTAACTTACATAAAAAAAACAGGGATCTGAACTGGTTTCACTCGAAACGAAAAGTAGAAAAGACATGCTCGGTAGAGATTTAATACATTGATTTCAACGAGGCCAGGAACACATGTTTGGCACTACGGATGTAAACTTAGCATGATCTATCAGATCCTTACCGTGTATCTTGCAAAATTTAAAAACCCCATATGCATAGATTAAAACCGGAGATCCATATATAAATAACAACACCAAAGGAAAACAAAAGAAAATCAACACTAACTGGGATCAGGATGCTACAAAGTCGTTCTATCCCTAACCGGGGTAGCATAGTCGATACCTGAGCCAGGCAATTACCGAATCGATTATTAAGTTCAGGCTTTAATACATAAGGAATCTAAACAGTAAAAAAAATAGAAGACGTCGCCTGTCACAATCTCTTAAACACACAATCCACAGGAGTCTTACTAGATATAAATATATTACACCGTATTGGATCTTAAATGACAACGACCAGAAGGTCGCTCCTAAGTAGAGATATGCTATGGTTAATAACCTATTTTTTTAATAAGACGAGATCGAATATAGTGGCATTCTGACTGTACTAGTTAGTGGATCACACTACAACTTGTTTCCAGACTTCTTGACTTTGTAACTGGCACTACTCAAACAAAATACACCTACAATAACATTGGATCGATAATACCTGTCAACAGAGATTGAATACCTATCCCTTGCCTATCTACTCCAGGCAGCGTTATGATCTGCATTCCGTCAATTTTGTTCCCTTCGGCGTCGCCTTTCTCTTTCGGTTCAGAATCCCCTTTATCTCGATCATTTTCCTTTTTTTGCAGTCAAAGTATTCTGCGATGGAATCATTAACACCCAGAGATCCATCCCCATCGATGGCGGCATGTAGAACAATACCACCGAGATCCCTCTCCCCCAAAGTATTCTGCCAATCCCCAATATAACCCTCCAATGTTTACAAAATCCTCGACCATAACGCCCCCTTCCCATTCGAAATTATAGGATCTGGCTTTATCCCAAAAAAAATATTTTCCCTGATGACAAATGGCGTTTCCCCACCGAACTTGAATTTGGGAGATCCACCATCACGAACGATCATGATTTGCTAGTAGGTGCTCATCAATGCTAAGGGACAACTTAGCGGGAAACGAGGGGCGTGGTGAGTTTAATAACTTAAACCACTAAGTACTAATTAAGTTCTTTTCTCATATAAATAGGAATTTCACTATCTTTGTTGGAGACAGTTTTTTTTTTATCAAAGGATATTAACCGAATATAATATTAGCCATTTCGAAAGTTAAACCATAAATTATTCATTCTCAATAAAAAGTTCCTATGGCTGTCATCATACCAATATAATCTTCTTGGTGTATCCATGTCTTAAAGTAGTACGAAATGGTACATTGTAACTTAGTCTCACTTAGGCTTGTGGCCGTAATAATAGTTAGGATTTAAGCTATTATGTGCCTAATACACGTTCACTACATACTAGCTATTACCTGATACTTTTATTCGCCATTTCCTTAATACTGATCTTAATTAAGTTGATAACTATAGGTTTCTCTTGGGGAAACTTTTTCCTCAAACTTCCAATAGAATTAATTAACCCCGATGACCCTTCCTCTTGTCATCCCATGGTCACTGTGCATCCACAGATCTTTTCATTTCCTCCCCCTAGTTTACTTGCCGTTGATTAGTTGCATCACCACCTCTTAAGTTTACAAATTATAAACTAGCAAATAAACCTCATAAGTTACCGAGTTTACTAAAGGGGCCTTTGCCTTGAGCTCCTGACTAGTAACCAAGTGTACAGCAATATTTTCCTTTTTAACATAATAGGTCATAAAGGAGGGATATCACAGAAGTTGGAAGAAGAAGAAGAAGGCACAAATGTTGAATCAGGCTTGCATGCCAAAGATGGCACAATCATCGAGTTAGGCTCGCAGGCCAAGATATTTTCATCAAATTTAACATCTCTTCTAATGATTATATCATGAGAATATGGTTGAAGAAGTCCATAAACTTTCACATCTTCAGAATATCCAACAAATATGCACTTTTCACTTTCAGGCTGCAATGCTTTCCATTTTTCATCCGGAATGTGAGCCCATGCTTCACTACCAAACACACGGAAATGACTTACATCAGGTTTAGTTTTACTCCATGCTTCTTCCGGTGTGATACCTTGTAATGCTTTAGTGGGGGTGAGATTAACTATATAATTTGCACAATTAATGGCTTCAGCCCGAAATTGAAGACTTAGTCCCTTAGATTGGATCATACAATTAGCCATTTCTTTTAAAGTGCGGTTCTTCCACTCAGCTACACCATTTTGTTGTAGTGTATATGGAACAATGTGTTGTTGTTGGATGCCTTGTTCAGTGCAGAAAGTAGTGAAATTTTTGTTAACATATTCTCCTCCATTGTCAGATCTTAACTTAATAATTTGATGACTAGATTGTTTTTCAACAAGGGTCTTGTAGGCCAAGAACATGTTAAATAATTCGCTCTTAAGTTTTAGGAAATAAACCCAAGTGCGTCTGGTGCAATCATCAATGAAAGTTAAGAAATATTTGAAACCAGAAAAGGAAGTAGATGGAAGAGGACCACACAAGTCACTATGCACAAGCTCCAAGGGAACCGAGGCGTGCCAAGAGGCACATTTGTCAAAACTATCCCGATGATGCTTTCCGAGTACACAATCGGAACAAACACCATCTCTACAAGATACGATTGGAATACCTGTCACCATATTGTCTGTACATAGTTTTTGGAATGAGCGATAATTTAAGTGACCAAATCCCTCATGCCAAACTTTGCTCAAGTTATCACTATGAGCAACAAAAACTGAAGGAAAAGGTGATGACCCAAAGTTGTTAAATTTGTACAACCTGGTAATATCATCAACAATTCTGATAGCTAGGACCTGTTGAGGATCTTTAAAATCCTTGATTACAACTTGGTGAGGTGTAAACGTCACAATTTGACCTTCACCAGAATGAGTGATCTCATAGACTGATAACAAATTGCAGAAAATTCTTGGAACACATAGTACATCACTGAAATGACCATTATCTACTGGGACTATTCCAGCTCCTACAATACCTGGAGATCTATCATCACCAACAAATATTTGTTTGGTGTTACATTCATGCATAGTAGAAAAGATAGCTTGATCGTTAGCCATATGTTAAGATGCTCCAGAATCAATGAGCCATTCATTTGAGGTAGAAGAAGAAGATGCATTATAAGAATAACCAGAAGCACAAAGTGCATGTCCATGAGAGGTAGATTCTGAAGGTGAATCTATGTTGATGTGGTGCTTCTTCATTGCTGCTTCCAAGGCTTCCATCTTCTTGAAACACTTAGATTCATCATGATTATCTTTCTCGCAATAGTTACAATGACGCTCAGTCTTCTTGCCTTTTTAAAAAGGGAGCTGACTGAGAGGGTTTGGGACCCTTGTTTGACTTATTATTGCAAAAATTTTGTTTCTTGGGAGGCTTGGAATTTTCTTTCTGTTGGGACAATAAGAGTTTCCCAGATGTATCTATATTGTTGATTATTCCAAGATGGATGAGCTTATCTTGCTCTCTAATCAAGGAATCACAAAATGATTCAAGACTAGTCTCTTGATAGCTAGCTGCATTCAAGGATTCTTTCATGGAGCAAAATGTAGATACAAAAACAGAATATGCAGGTCCAAGTTTTGAAAGAATATGATAAATGCATTGTTTTTCTTTCCTCTTAATCTTAGATTCTGCACATAAGAGTTTAAGAGTTTTGTACTTAGATAAATAATCTTGAATGCATGAAAAATCACTTGGATTTAAAGAAATCAACTCATTTTCGAGTTGGTGACCTCGAATTTCATTGTGCTTACCAAACACAGATTCCAACTTGTCCCAAGCAACATCAGGTTCATCAATTCCAGATATGTAAAATCACAAATCAGTAGAGATTGACATCCCAATCAATCCACGAGGTTCATCACATCTATTTGCCCATTTGATTTTCTTATCATCATCAGGAGATTATGTTTCTTTCCCTGAGGTAATTCTAAAAAGTCCTCTACTTCATAGAACATCCTCCATACGAGATTTCCATGTGAAATAGTTGGAACTAGTAAGTAGAATATCACAAGGGGCGGCCATATTTGTAAATTAATAGTTGTAAAAGAAGAAACCAATAGTCTGGATGTGAAGAGATAAAAAAAATAGGCGGTTTAAAAAAAATGATACTGAAAACTGACTCTCTATGATGAAGTTATGCTTGAACAAAGAAACTGTTGAAGATGTCCCCAATAGTGACGTGGTAGATAGAAAATGACTAGCTAAAAAAAAGGACCCCCCTCTTCCCAAGATGAACCTTTGACAATCACTTTACAATAAAGTTGCTTTAAGTGAATCAGTTTTATAAAATAAGTGATTTCACTTTTACAATTATTTACTTTAAATAGTGCAACAATAAAAATGAACTTAAGTGACTCACTTGTATTTGTATTTTTTATTATTTAAGTGAGATGCACTTTTACAATAAAGTAACTTGAAAAATAGAAATTGCATGCACTTTGCTTTTTAAAAATAACTTCCTAAGACATGAACTCAAGACCTATTAAGGAATAAAGCAACTTTGAACCAAGTGAGCTAGATTAAAAGGTATGTAAAATATGGGAATGAGGAAGCGGGCTTTTTTTTTTTTACTCTTCTTGCTCAGTTTTCATGCTTGCCTTTTTTTTCTGCAAATCACACCACTAACCGAAAAAAAAAAACTTTTCCACACTTGTGGAGTTAGATCTTGTTAGCTTTCCCAGAAATTATACGTTTTCTCTTTGTTTCTGATTTGCCGAGATTGCGTAAAGTGTACGGCAAAGAACATACGCAGCCGAGAAAAACCCTTTCCCTTTTTGTTTGTGATTTGCCGAGATCACTCAAGGTGCACGACAAAGAGCATATGCAGATAGGGAAAGCAACAATCCGAAACCAAAAAAAATATAATAGTAAACTGATAAAATATGAGATTTTTTTTCTTTTAAAACATAAAATAAAAAATGCTTCACTTTAACATTATACATTCAAATCTGATGAAATACGCGTTTCTGGAGCAACTCGAAACCATTTTCGATCAAACAAAAACTATTTTCCAAAGGAAATGATGCTCCGGATGCAATGGAACACCTTCCACAATCCATAGATGTGCAAAAATACCAGAACTAGAAACCCTTTCAAGTTTCAGCAACAACAGTTCAAGATATAGATCATAACCAGAAGTGGCTCTTCATAAAAGCTCTGATACCATTTTCGGGTACACAAGGTACTCCCAAAAGACCGAACACCTAGAGAAATCACTTCACACAAATAGATCATAGATCGATACACTGATGTTTTGACGTGGTTTAAACCCTCATGAGAGAAACACTCCCCGACCCCAGCCAAATAGCTTCTACGGGACAATTTATTATGCAAAGAAAGAAAGATACAAATGAGCTTCTCATAATTGATCAACTTTCCAATGACCCTCCATGCTCTTTAAATAGAGATCATGGACCAATCAGGTGTTAAGCCATGGATCAAGGGTAGGTATGATCTAAGAAAAGTTGAGCCGTCAGATCACTCTATGTTGGGAACATATCGTGACCATCGGATTAAGTATTTACAAATTCATACTAATGCATACTAAAGAAACACACTTTTCCTAATGGATATATTACATAAGTTGATCTTAACTAACTCCTAAGTGTCGAAATATCCTAACAATGGACAAGCGGTAGCATCATGATGCAACTAACTAGTTGTTGGTATGGGACAACTCCCTTGAAATGTGGTCATAGTGCCCTTGAAGGTGGGACTGGAGCTTGAGGCTCATTTATTCAAAACTGACCATTAAAGACCTAGGCAGTCTATATAAGAGCCATTGAATTATGAACTGCGGTTCATCACTTTTTCTGATGAGGAAATTTACCTTGGGGTTTTGTTGTGCTTGCACCCAAGAGATTCGATGAGGGGATATGCTGAGTTTTTTATCATGGTGTGAGTCTGCCTATTATACTACTGAGTGCAAAAGTTATATTACTGAGTGCAGAAAGCATATTTGAGTGCAGAATTTATATTGTAGAGTGCAGAAGGCATATTTGAGTGCAGAAGTTACACTACTGAGTGCAAAAGTTATATTACTGTGTGCCTTGCTTTTACACAGATTCCATCTACCTAGTGGTTCAGTAAGAAAGCTCGGGGCTCCAAAGGAAGCAAGTAGTTTTGGTTGTTTCTTCTGGAAAAGGTTGGGAGGAACAGGCCTCCTTGGGTTTTTGTCGGCCCTATCTTCATTTACAGGTTCTACTTGTCTTTTCTAATTGTTGGCCCTATCTGCAATTATCGGTTTACTATTTTCAAGGCTATTATTAAACAAATGCATTTATTTTAGTTTCTGATCTAATTAGGATTCTGTATAGTAATGATTATGTAAGATGAATTGAATAAAATATTTCTCTGCATTTTGCCCCATGCTAATGGATCTGCATCGTATTCTAGTGCAAAGAAGAGATTAAGGTAATAAATTGATAGGCATATTGCGAGATGAATGAGAAGATCAATACTGATGTATTTCATTAGTTTTCCTACCATTAATATTCTATATTAAATAATATAACTATATAACTTTCTCTTATCATTCTTTTCATCAGTTAAATGCTTCAGGTTCACTGTATGTTTATTTCACAATTTTTTATTGAAATAACAGCTGCAAAATAATTATTTTCTAAATACATATTACTGTTATTCAATACTGCTAGCAAGTAAATAAAATCGCATAAACAAACATAACTCTTTTTATTACAAACAAATGCATGATTAGATTAACTCTGTCATATTTTCTTTCTCTATTACATTCTGTAAAATTAATAATATTCCATAATCTCAGACTTAGATACTTTCTGGTTATACAGAAAACTGTAGAAAATTATCCTCTTAATTAATAAGTAGCAACAGTATATGCAGTTTTAGTTTTCTCAAATGAGCAGGCATATTTACATTCTTTTCGTGGATTTGTATGCTTGAAATTTAAAACGTTGCCAAATATTTACATCATTCAAATAAATCTTTTGTATGTCTAAGATTTGCACAAATGAAATAATCTACCGTTAGATTCTTTCCTTATTCTGTTATCTAAAGCTCTGATTTCGGTTACAAATATCCTTTCTTTAAAACTCTACAATTATACTTTTAAAAGACATTTATCCTTTCAGAAGTATCAAATGTAGTTATTTACATCCAAGATTGAATCCATCTATTTACTACAAACATTAGTATATGAAATCAATTTCAGTATGAACTCGAACCCTCAACATAGATTAGATCTGCTCTAAACAGATGCTTTCAAATGAACCCTAATACTGTATTATGCATTTTCAATTTCTATTCCAACCTTTAGAAACAAAAGACTACTTAAAACAGAGATCGATTTATTTTGAAGGCATCCATTCCATAACATATGCGGGTTCAAAACCCTTATTATTTATTTAATACAATGTCTAAATATTGAAAAACTTAGTCAAGGAAAACATCAAATTAACTAATCCTTATAGGATTTAGCCGCGGGTATTAAACCCTTGTAAAACAAAACAGTAGTAGAGACATGACCGTAGTAAAACCAAATAATCAGATTTATTTCTTTTATAAAAGCGACAAAGATATAAACCCTGTAAAAGAGGTACATTACAATAGAATGAAGGGTACAACGGATTCAAACCCTGTAAAAAAAGCTTCTCATTTCATAAAACATATGAGGGTTTAACCCTTCCAAAGAAATTTCTTTCAACTAAGAAACCCAGCAGCGAAACGCTATGAGGACTACCATCAAGTAGGCCACAGAGCTCTATACACTACTCCTACCACGATGACATAGCAACAACCGCCATACTCTCAGCCCGAAAACAAAACCTTTGCTAAACATTAACTATGGCCAACAGTTGCTAGGAAGGTAAACCACCGAGTCTTATCGGTGTAATGCAGTATCTCCTAAAAACTTCCACAAGTTAAACTGCAGTATCTCCTAAAAACTTCCACAAGTTAAACCACCGAGTCTTATCGATGTAACGCAGTATCTCGAAATGAATAAACCATTGTATAAGCAAATAATAGAAGTAAATTTTGAATCATTACCTCATAGTTTCCTCTTGGTAGAAGAGCTTCCATAGACAACGAAAAAGCAGAATCCATCACCTCTTAAAAAACGCAGCAATGACCGTGTTCAGTTATGAGATCTACCTTACACGCAAGGAAAAACAATCGATGGTCTAAAAACTAATACCGTGAACTCTGAAACCTTTCAACCTACTAAAATTTTACAGTAAGGGTTCGGCTCTGAGGCATAGCTTGCTCAACCAAAGGTCTTGATATCGAATCCTGGGAGGTGTCCTCAATTTACTAGAAACCCTACATGCTCGCAGCCTGTCATCCTGCCTCAAAACCCCACTCTTGAACATTGAATGACAAC
Source organism: Larix kaempferi (assembly GCA_027924585.1). Taxonomy (NCBI): domain Eukaryota; kingdom Viridiplantae; phylum Streptophyta; class Pinopsida; order Pinales; family Pinaceae; genus Larix; species Larix kaempferi. Next base: position 22,587,868 of record BSBM01000767.1, on the reverse strand, counting down.
TGCATTGAAGTATTATCAAAGGAACGTTAGGGTATCGTTAATCTTGAGGAAGCTAGCACGTGAGAATTGCCATGTAGATGCCAAATAGACATTCCATCAACCCTTCTTAAATGCACTTTATGAATCCATATTTTCACGGTACATAGAATCCCTGCTACAGGATCATACATCAATATCATATCTATATTATCCTAAGTTTCTCTCTATTGCAACCCTTGAAGTATTAACATGTACAACCTGTCATCATGGAGGACTTGGGGTTAGGTCCAATGTTTTATCACCCTACAAAACTAAGGTTTCGATGTTATATGATATGCTTGGTTTCAAAACATTTTGGTATCGTAATTTACTTATTAACCACGTATTTCATTTCATCACTATAAGTTATATATTGGTAATATATATATATATATATACATAAGACTAAAGAATTACACCATATGTTATGTGAAAACACTTATATCAAACCCTATGCCTGGTGTAAAGATTATTTCCTTGTATTGTAAAGTTGAAATGCCTTGGTATTCTAGACATCATTGCTATCCATTATATTTCATAGGACTAAAAGACCAAGGGTAGAGATACTTTAAAGCTCCATAAATTGAGGCATGTTCCTTTCATCTTGAAAATTACAGGAAGCATCATAATCCCATAACTAATGCTTGATATTTAAAAATAAAATACATACATGTGTGTATAGTGAAATTTGGAAATGTAGACTCGCATGAGTAACATATTGAAATTATAAGTGAAGAACGACAATTTTAGATCTCACCCTGAGTTTCCTTTTAGGTTATCGTTTTCTCTTTATAACTGGAAAATTTAAATAATGACGTTTAGATTTTGCACTTTTAAAACTTGTCCTTACCTGCGGTCTGTGAAAAGTACGTTTCAAATGCTTTAACATAAATGCTAAGTAAGCCTTGGAGTACCATAGGGCCCCTTCATCACCAAGGAGAAAAGCAAATAGTTAGCACATGCAAACCATAGCCGATGTTATAAAAATCACCATCACCATTTCAGAATTTAAACATTTCACATGCAAAGTCACTTCTGCATTTTATTTTCTATATTTTCTTTAATTAAATGAATAAGCATTTATTTTATCTTCTACTTAGCAAGTACAACATTAAATGCTACCTTAAAAATTTTTAATTTTTGTAAATTTTCGGGATGTTACAATGTGACTAAATTCAAAAGAATAAAAAGGATAAGGCATAGTGCCTTAGTCTGAGAGTCTATTTAGCGTCGTCGAGGTGATTGGTTATTAGTGATAATATAATATAACTATAGCTATGATGAGGGATTCGAATCCATGGAATAATATTTGCATATAGTAAGTACAAGGTCTTGTGTACTCGAGTTTTGTTGGGGAGATTTATTTGGTTGACATAATATCTAATCTAATATTGTATATTGTTGGGGACATTCGTCTAGACTTAGATATGTTTATTAAAATAAAGGAAGTATCGTATCCAGGTATATATAATAAATGAAAGGCTGAAAAATGTAACAATACTGTACAGTAGTTCTGCTGTAAGGAGATAATTGACCTACTATGAAACCCTAGGTTTTGTGTAGAAATGAGATGTTTACTTCTATTACTATAGAAATATTATAATGTTTGTAATATGCAAAGCTGTTATATTTTTCTGAGACTAGACATAAAATAATTTAAATTGCAGAATATAACATATAAGGAAATTTAAGGGAACCATAACAGAGTTAATCTATTCATTCAATCTGCTCACTGCATATCATTTATCTACTTTGATCTCCCTTCCCTATACTAGAGTACAATACATAAAACTGTATGTGGAAAAATACAGGGAAGGTATTTTATTCTATCAATTCATATACTTATTCAACAGTCTACAAAACCATTAACAGATCAAAAATTCAAATATTTACTTCTGCATTATTAATATTTAACTAATGTATACTAACTTAAACAACTACAACAACAATTTATAACTAATTAAGAAATGAAATTACGAATAGAACCTGCAACTGTAGATAGGGTGTACAAACACCCATGGAGGCATGTTCCTCCCAACCTTCTCCAGAAGAAGCAGCCAAACTACTTGCCTCCTTTGGACCCCCGAGCATGTTTACTGAACCACTAGGTAGAAGACTCTGTGTAGAAGCAAGGCACTCAGGTTGTATAACCAGCAATCAATAGAAACTTACCATACACCTTAATCTCCGCACTCAGCAGTAAACAAGGTAGACTTACACCATGATCAAAATCCTAGTTTTTCCCCTCATCGAATCTCTTGTGTGCATACAACAAATCCACAAGGTAAGTTTCCTCGTCAGGAAAAGTGTTGAACCTCAGTCCAAATTCGATGGATCTTAAAAAGATGCCTAGGTATTTTTGGTGGTCAGTTTTCAATAAATCAGCCTCAAGCTCCAGTCCCATCTTTTAGGGAACTATGACCATAATTCAAGTGAGTTATCCCATACCAACGGCTAGTTACTTGATTCATGATGCTGCCACTTGTCCATTTCCTTCTACCCCAGATTCCATTCCACCTAGTGGGTTAGTAAAAACTCTTTCAACAGTTCTCCTTGGGTGAGTGTCTCCTATTTTATTTATTTAAATAATAATATTATGCAATTACAGTCATCCTTGGACATTTGTCCAAATATAAAACTTTACAATAAAAGTTAAGATAATGTCTTCTTCAAACATAAAATGTTTTTAGGAAAGGGGTGTGTTACATAAACTCACCAAGATTCTGACAGAGATGAGAGGATGGAAAAAGATGGACATTCGTACCTACTCAGGAGGTCTAGATCCAGAAGACTTGATCAGCTGGTTCAGATAGATGGAGAAATACTTTGACATAGAGCAGATCGAGGATCCTAAACAAGTTAAGAATGCATGTCTAAGGTTGAAGGGTCATGCCTCATTGTGGTGGGACAATATACAAGCTGACAGAGTCAAGAAAGGTAAGGAGAAAATCCAGTCTTGGGACAGGATGGTTTCCAAGATGAAAGGGAAGTTCTTGCCAGGTGACTATGTGATTTCCTTGTTCAGGAAGTTGCAAAACTTCCGACAGAAAGAGATGACCATGAAGGAATACACGGAAGAGTTCTATCGAATTTTGATTCAGTCAGGTCAAACAAACGAAGGTGAAGAAGTTGTCGCGTCAAACAAACGAAGGTGAAGAAGTTGTCGCGAGGTATGTAAATGGATTGAAGTATGCCATATAGGACAATTTGAGCCTATCAAGTTTTGGAGCAGTCGAAGAAGCCTACCAGTTATCTCTAAAGGAAGAAGAGAAACTGTCGAGAAAATACGCTTTGAACAAAGGTTGGATGGTTGGTCGAGGTGCGAAGAGTGTTTCTGCGAAGGGCCAAAGTAGCAGAACCAGGAGAGAAGCCGTTGAAGATAATAGACGTGTAGAAGGGACAGTGACCATAGAGAGGATGCAAGATAACCGACGAGGTGTTCAAGAAACCCATGGTCGAGGTGTGTATGGTCGAACTAGTACGACATATAAGAAAGCTGACATACCAACTATGATTTGTTACAAGTGTTGTGGAGTCGAACACAAGGAATATGGATGCCTAGAGAACCCACATGCTGTAGAGGAGTCGAAACCCAGACATCAACGTGATGAGGAAGCCGATGAGAGGGTAGAGTTGACCTCTGATAGTAGTGAGAGTGGGAAAATAAAAGGTCAAACCATGACGGTCAGAAGAACATTGGTTCAGGACGACCGACATGACGAGAAAGAGTCGGCATAGAGAAAGTCTATCTTTCGAACTAGAGTGTGGATAAGTAACTGGTATTGCAAGACCATAGTCGATGGTGGCATTACATAGAACCTAGTGTCAATGGAGGTCATCGACAAGGTGGGATTGAGATGTCGAGAAAATCCAACCCCATACAAAATATCCTGGTTACATAAGGGTCACCATGTGAAGGTAACCAAGTAGTGCCTCATCAACTTCAAGGTTGGGAAGTTGGAAGACAGCGTGTTGTGTGACGTAATCCTAATGGACGCATGTCATCTGTTATTAGGAATACCATGGCCGTATGATCGGAAGAAGATCTATGATGGTCGAGCAAACACAGTCATAGTTTGGAAAAATGGCATGCGGAGAATGCTAAATCGGAAGCAGGAGGAGCGAGATGACTACAAGCAGGGCAAAAGCAACTATTGGGAGAAGCGAGTGTTGATCTGCTCAACAAAGGAATTAATTGTAGAGGAGGAGAAATAGTCGGGATGTTTCGCCATCATTCCGAAAGGACCATGTGTCAAAAGGTCAACAATGGAGAATATTCCGGTTGAAGTTGAAAGGATGCTCGACGAGTTCAAGAGCATAATATTCGACGAAGTACCAACGAGATTTCCACCGAAAAAAAGCATATCCCATTAGATCGACTTGATTATAGGATCAAGTTTTCCAAATAGGGAACCTCATAGAATGACTCCGGCAGAGGGTCAGGAACTCAATCGATAGGTCCAGGAGTTGTTGAAAAGGGGATTGACCAAAGAGAGTCTAAGCCCGTGTGCAGTACAAGCTATACTAGAACCAAAGAATGGTGGACTGATCCAGGTGGATATCAATGGCAGCCCACCTCTTCCTACTGGCTCAAAACATTCTTCTGGAAATTTTGGCAAATTACTATTTTTAGCAGTTTTTCGGTTCCTAAACTTCCGAAGCCATTTTGAGGCCCTAAAAGACGTTTTTTCGGCATCGAATTCTCGGGAAAATATGGTTACTCCGCGCCTACCCTCTTTGTATACTAGGATTGAGATTTTCTAACCCTTTTTGTAATCCTTGAATAGATCTTTCCAACAATCTATTGTACGCCCCAAATGGATATCGTATGCAAAAGTTACAACCCCAGGAAGTTGATGTACTAACTTACCCAAACGAGGCCCACGTGACTTTTGGCGCTTCATCTCCTAGGGTTAGGTCTTTGGATGTTTTGGATTCTTTCCCTCATGCTTATGATAAATAGGCCCTTTTAGCCTCTCTTTGTATTCATCTTGGCATGAATGAGCATAGCGGCCACATCTCTTCTCAGAGATAGCCACCACCATTCCAGCTATTGTATTTTATGGTCTCTTTTATTTTCGCTATTTAATAGAATGTGTGTTTACTGTATCACTGTATTCTTTGCAACATATCTTTTTATATGGTTCTATATATGCTATCTTATTACTACATAAATCCAGATCATGGAGACTGGAGGATGTGTACAGACTCCAAATCCATCAACAAGATCGCGATCAAGTATTAGTTTCCATTGCCAAGAATGGATGACTTGGTGGATTGCTTGAGTGGAGCGACATACTTCACAAAGATTGACCTGAAGAGTGGTTATCACCAAATTCTGGTTAGAGAAGGAGATGAATGGAAGACAATGTTCGAGATGAAAGAAGGGCTGTATGAATGGTTAGTCATGCCATTCAGATTGATTAATGCACCCAGTACATTCATGCAGTTGATGAATGAAGTATTGAAGCCATTCTTGGGAAATTTTGTCTTAGTTTACCTAGACGACATTCTCATTTTTAGTCGAACCAAGATAGAGCACTTGGATCACATTCGACAAGTATTGCAGAAGTTGTAGGAAGAGAAGCTGATGGTGAAACTTCAAAAGTGTTTCTTCATAAAGGAAGAACTGGTATACTTGGAATTTGTAATCTCAGGTAAAGGGTTAGTGATGGACCAAGAGAAGGTGAAGGAAATATTTGATTGGACAGAACTGACAAGCATGACTGGAGTGAGAATTTTACGCGGACTTGCTAGTTTCTACAGGAAGCTCATCAGGGGATTCAATCGGATATGTGCACCTTTGATAGAGTGCATGAGAAAAGGGGAGTTCAAGTGGACGGAAGCTACCCAAAAATATTTCAACCAGTTGAAAGAAAAGGTCATTGAGATCCCAGTGTTAGCGCTCCAAGATTTCGACAAAGTTTTCCAAGTCGATTGCGACGCGAGTGGAATGGAAATTGGAGCAGTGTTGATCTAGGAGGGCCGACCAATTGCATTCTTCAACGAGAAGTTGGATGAAGCAAAGCATGAATATTCGATCTACAACCAGGAATTCTATGCTATTGTCCAAGCATTGAAGAAGTGGAGGCATTATTTGTTTCCCAAAGAATTTGTGTTGTACATAGATCACCAAGCACTATGGTACTTGAACACTCAATCGAAGTTGAATCAATGGCATATGAAGTGGGTCGAATTCTTGCAAGAATAAACCTTCATGTTGTGACATAAGTTGGGAAATTCGAATCAGTTTGTCGATGCACTAAGTCGAAGAGTTACATTGTTGAACACGACGACAGTTCAGGCAACAGTAATAGAGTCAGTGAAGACATAGTATGTGAACGAAAAGGATTTTGTGAAAGCATGGAAGGTGAGTAGCGAACATGGAGCATCGTCAAGACTCCATACTTTGATTATTTCATCTAAGAAGGATACCTATTCAGGAGAAAACAATTGTGTATTCCCAAAGGATCCGTAAGAGAGAGCCTAATCTGAGAGTTGCATATCGACGGATTAACAGGTCATTTTGGCATCGACAAGACCAAGACATTGGTTGAAGAAAAGTATTATTAGACAGGAATAACAACAGATGTAGGTAAGTGGGTTTGACAATGTAGATTTTTCCTGTTGGAAAAAAGAAGAAGTCAGAATACGGGTTTGTATGCACCATTACTAGTTCCGAATACCCCATAAGAAAAACTAAGCATGGATTTTATGTTAGGATTTCTGAAGACACAGGAAGGTAATGACTCAATCTTTGTTGTAGTAGACATATTTTCAAATATGGAACAGTTATTCTGTGTCGAAAGACAAGTGACACTACAAGCATTGCTGTACTATTATTCAAGGAGATAGTCATATTGCATGGGTTGCCGAAGAGGATCAAGTCGAACAAATATAGCAAGTTTATGGGACATTTCTAGAGAACCCTATGGAATAAACTAGACACGAGGTTATAATTCATACCGGAATATCATCCATACATAGATGGACAGACTGAGGTAGTGAACCCAAGTTTGGGAAACCTTATGAGATGTTTGATGGCCGACAGACCCAGGCAGTGGGAGAATGTGTTGGCGCAACCAGAGTTCGTGTATAACAATTCTGTGAATCAGTCGATAGCTTTGAGCCCGTTCTAGATTGTTCAAGGATGAATCCCAATGGAGTGGTGGATTTGGTCGAGATGTCGACACAAATCAGAAAGAGCACAGATGCAAAATCATTCGCAGAGCACATGAAAGAAGTGCATGAAGATGTGTGAAAGTGCACCAAAAAGAGCAACGCATCCTACAAGTTGGGAGCTGACAGAAAGAAGAGGCTACAGTCGTTCAGCAAAGGAGACTTAGTCTATGCACATTTGCGGAAGGAGATATTTCCGACAGGAACCTATAACAAGCTGAAGCTGAAGAATATTGGACCATGTAGGATCTGGAAGAACATTTCGGACAATGCTTATGTGCTGGAGCTACCAAAATACTTGAGCATTTAACCCACGTTCAATGTCTCATATTTATATAGGTATGAAGAAGGTTCAAGCATCGGAAGTGTCGAATATCGACTGGGCAGTATAGATTCTAGACCGACACGATGAGGAGGAAATCGCCGAAGTAATAGAGGAACACGGAGTTAGGCGTATAGTTCACAAAGGAAAGAATACTTAGTGCGATAGAAAGATGATTAGTTGTAGGATGCGACATGGATTTGCAAAGAAGAATTGAGACTGACGGAGTAGTCGATTTATTTTTCACCTGGGGAGTCTGTTGTAGGAGCATCGGGTACTAGGCAGAGCAATCAAAGTTGATCGACGTGAGAAGTTGACCAAGGGGAGTGCCGATGACCACTGGTGTGAAGGAAGATTGGATGTTGAAGTCAATAAGTCTATAAGGAAGCTGTCAAGGTGCATCAACAGAAGGAGAAGTTCGAGAGTCAAGATTTTGAAGGTCAACAGACGACAAGCAGTAGGAGCAAGGGCGTCAAAGTTCGGCAAGTTGTCGAACGACGACAATGACAAGTTTGCAGAGAAATCCAAGTGTGGAGGAAGGGTCGGACTGACAGTCGCATAAGAAAAGTGAAGCTGATGAATATGTCGAAGGATGACAGAAGTAAGTATGGTTGAGGTTAGTGACGGGACCGAGTACTGCAGCAGTGTTAGAGGAGCACAGAAAGTGAAGCAGAGTACCCGATAGCCGTATGGGGTTGCTAAGGAAGTTATGAGAAGTTATGAAGGTGGTTGGGATCAAGACATATGTTACCACAGTAAGAGGTTGTGAAGCACGACAGAGGGCACTGACAACTACTGATCTGCGGGATCTGGAGGAAGAGTGTCTTGAAAAAAGCAGTAGCAGGGTAGAAGAGCAATGCAAAGGAACAGAGGAGAGTCATTGGACAGAGATTTGGTTCGGTGTTGATTAGTAGATTGGAGAGAACAGTCACTCATCAACAGAGCACACCAGAGATCTGATCCATAGCTCAGAGTTCCGTAGTGAACCAAGGGAGGATAAAGATCGACACACAGAGAGAACACACCATTACTTTTTTGTTTGTAATAGGTTGAGGCCGACATAGTTTAGCTGTTTACATTTCTTGCATTTCGCATTGTAACCGTTAATTTGATTGAAGTAATAGAAGCTAGGTTCTGGAATCCTCTTTACATCTAGTTCATGTGAGCGTCATGTGTGTCATGTGTATTGTTAAGCAACAAGGTCTGACCGGCCTACCTTGCACTAGAGACCTAAAGGTTCTGGCAATACTATGGGCCTACAGAACAACTTGCAAATGACTAACATAATAGACTCCATTCAAATTAGTTTATAGATAGGAAGTGGTAATTCCAATGGAGTATATTGTACCAAGTCTACGCATCGCAGCAGTAATAGGAATGAGCGACGATGGAGCACTAGAAGAATAGCTAGTATAGTTGGTACAACTTGATGAGGATTGGTTTATCATAGGATTTCACCAGCAGGTTGAAAAGGATTGACAAAAGGCTTGGCATGATTGCCATATCAAGACAAAGCACTTCTAGCATGGAGATATGGTTTTTTTTTATGATAGTACGTTTGTGAAACACCCAGATAAGTTGCAGATGCATTGGTTGGGTCCTTATATCATAAATTTCATTACTGATGGAGGTGCAGTGCAGTTCCAAAGGTTAGACGGGACATTGTTGACAAATTTAGTGAATGAAAACTGACTGAAACCCTATCGCCATAATTAGGCACATAGCGACTGAGAAAGGGTTCGAAAAAAAAAATGTAAGTCAATCATATCAGAACACACGGAAAGACAACCACTTATCAAGGGTTAGCACGTGTAAGTCAAATCAGATCATAATAGCAGCAGTTAATAATTGATGAACGATGACGAATATTGATGATGACAGAAACTGGTAAAATCGACGGAGGAATTGATGTATGACTTAGTAATCATTGATCAAGGACAACAAGAGGAAAGAAGAACAAGCAAATTAAGTTACAAATATCCAATGCAGATGGATAGATTAGAAGACTAAATGATAGGCACATTATAGGTGAGAGTCATTAAGTTACATGAGCGATCCTAAGGGAGTTGCAGACTAAGAGGGTGAGCCAAAAGTGAGTGTTAAAGGTTGTGATTGTGCATTTTATTGCTCGAGGAGGCACACAAGGTGTGAGGATGACTAGTGTCCATGAGCAACCAGTAGTTGCGTATGCCCAAACAATCAAGAAGAAGCATGTAAGGTCTCACCCAAGATATCTAAGGAAGGTTCAGTGGTTGGAAAAAGAGCGGTCCCTCTGACCGCAAAAGCACTAAGGGAAAAGGAATGCCAGTCACAGTAAAGGATGATCAGATGTGTGAAATAGATGTGCCTGAACTTCAAGGCCTGTTTCAAAATCCAGTGATGTGGATGAACATTTGCCCCATCGAAAGCAAGGTTTGAGAACAAAGGGCATGGATGGAGTAGAAGGGATAGATGATTTCAGGAGACTGGAGGATGATTTCGAGAAGTGCATAATAAGGAACTATGATCAACCTTACAGAACAAATTAGAACGCACCAAAAATGTATGAGTTCGACAAGTACATAATAGCAAACTATGATAAACCTTGCGGAACAAAGTAGAATGCACTAGGAATGTCCAGCTGAGGTGGCTCAAGGTCAAGCCACAAGTTTGTGTTGGGGACCTCTTGGCAAGGGGTTAGAGTGCATGAAGTACGGAATCCGACATCGACAAGGAAGGACTAAAGCACATTAAGTGTAGAAGCCAGCAGTGACAAAAGAGGCATTCGCAGAGGAAAAGACCATTTGCGAAGGATAATGAGCCAACATAAGCACAAGTTTTGGTCCAATTAGTTAGAATGGGTCATTTGGACCATTTTGTAATAATCATAATTGTCTATAAATAGATTGTATTTGTAATCCTATGGGCATCAATCGATCAAGAGAAATCTATTGTTTTTCTTTCTTCGACAAGTTTTGCTCTGTGAATATGGGTTCGTGATAAGTCGCTAGAACTATTTTGTGGAGGTTGTATACCACGGGTTTTGAGATGATTTAATTCATGAAGATGTTCGGTTATGTCTCCTTCTTTGTTTTGTGTCGCTGTGTTGAATGATGATCTCTTATTGATGCGATGTATCTGCAATTTTGTTGCTCTGTCAATTAATTTGCAATCTTAGTGTGTGCAAATACAAGTTCCATATTATTTATGTGAATGTCAATTACATGTTATTAATGCAGATTTCTATTAAATAAATTGAATTGTTAGTATAATGTGAAGAGAAGATATCTGGTTTCTGTAGCAACTAAATGAGTAGGTAATGCATGTACTCCCCCTCCTGCGGAAACATGTTTCCTGCAGCCCCCCCTTAAACATCTCGGGTGAGACTTCACTCACTTCGTGAGTGTTGCTGGAAAGGGTAAAACCTTGCTGGGCCGATGCTTAAGGGTGTCTAGTCAGTGTTTTTTGACAGCATTGTGCAGTGAACCCCTGTTGACAGATCTGTTTCAATGGTACTTCTAGATGATGCTTGAATTAAATTCCATATATTATAGAGGGTACGTTGATCCTTCCTATAAAAATTGCTTGACCTGGCACAAAAATATATGGAAGGGTTGGCCAATCCTTCGTGTATGTGATGCTTGAACCCACGTTTAAATTTGGGGATTAGTCTTTCAATCCTTCTTTTAGATGGGAACTTGGCCTCAACTACACAATTGAGGAAGGATCGGCCGATTGTTAGGATATTTAGACACTTCGAATTTAGTTAAGAGCAACTTGTTATAATATATCCGTTAGGAAAAGTGTGTCTCTTTAGTAGCATTTGTAAATATCTAATCTGACAGTCACGATATGTTTTATACATAGAATGAGCTGACGGTTCAACTTCTATTAGATCATAACTACCTTTGATCCATGGCTTGACATTCGATTGGTCCATGATATCTATTTAGAGAGCATGGAGGGTCACTTGCTAGTTGATCGATTATGAGAAGCTCATATGTAACTTTCTTGATTTTGCATAATAAACTACCTCAAGTAGTTATTAGGATGGGATTATGGAGTGTTTCCCTTTCTAATGTTTAAACCACATGAAAACATAGGTGTGTTGATATGTTATCTATTTGTCTGAGTGAATTCTCTAGGTTTTTGGATTTTTGGAATCATCTTGTGTAGTCAAACATGGTATCAAAGCCTTTCTAAAGAGTCGCTTCCACTAGTGATCTAGATCTTGAAGTGGTCTTGCTAAAGATGTGAAAGGGTTTATGGTTTTGAAATTTCTATGCATTTTTTGGGCTATGAGAGGTTTTTCATTGTGTCCGGAGCACCATTTCCAGTGGGGAACAATTTCCTTTTCATAAAAAGAGGATTATGTTTTCCCAAGGTACTTGCATTTCATCAGATTTAGAGGTATATTATTATAGTGACGTTTTTTATTTAAAATAATTTTCTCATTTTCTTTTCAGATTTAGTGTTTTATTAGTTTCAGGTTGTTACCTTCTCTTTTTGCGTGTTCTCTTCTCCCTTTACCTTGTGCAATCTCGGAAAATAAAAAACGGAAGAAAAAGGGTTTCCTTTAGTGTGTATACTCTTTTTCGTGCACTTTGTGCAACCGGGGAAAATCAGAAACAGTGAGAAAACATATACAGTCCGAGCAAGCTAATGAGGTCTAACCCCAATTTCGAGTAATTTTTTTTGTTTCATTTTATGTGAAGTGATTTGGAGGAAAGAATATCTTCTTTTTCTTTTTCTTTTTTTTGTGGTAAGCATGAAGTTCGAGAAAAAAGAGTAAAAGAAAACCTTCCTCCTTTCCATCTTTTATGTAACTTTTAATATTAGCTCACTTGGTTAAAAGTTGCTTTATTTAATAAGAGGTTTTGAGTTCAAGTCTTCTTGTTAGTTACTTTTCTAAAATTGCATGTAATTTTTATTTTTAGTTACTTTATTGTAAAAGTTCATCTCCCTTAAATTATAAAAGTGAGTCAGTTAAAGTTTTTTGGTTTTTTGCATGCAATATTTAAAGTAACATTATTGTAAAAGTGAAACTACACTTATTTTACGGAAGTGGTTCACATAAAGTAACATTATTATAAAGTGAGTTTAAAATTTTAAGCTTTGGAAGAGGAGGGGTATTTTTTTCCAATTGGGTCAATTCATTGCCTACCTCATATTTTTTGGGGTCACCTGGAACCATTTTTTCAATCTAACATAACTTCCTCATCAAGAGTCAGTTTTCCGTACCATTTTTTTTTACAACTTGATTTTTTGAAATCTTTGCATCGGAACCATTGATTTTTTATTTTACAACCTCCACTTTACAGTATATCCACCCCATGTGATATTATACTTACTAGTTCAAACTATTTCTCATGGAAATATCATATGGAGGATGTCCTATGAAGTAGGGGAATTAACCGAATTACTCAAGGGAAAGAAACAAATCCCACTGATGCTGATAAGAAAATAAAATGGGCTAGTTAATGTGATGAAGCTAGTGGATTGATTGGGATTTCAATCTCTATTGATTTACGATTACACATATCTGGAATTGATGAATCTTATCTATCTTCGGAAAAAATGGAATCTGTGTTTGGTAAACACAATGAGATTCGAGGTCACCAGCTAGAAAATGAGCCGATTTCCTTAAATCCAACTGTTTTTTTGTGCATTCGAGATTATATTTCTAAATACAAAAGTCTTAGACTTTTATGTGCAGAATGAAAAATTAAAAGAGAATACAAGCAATGCATTTATCATATTCTTTCCAAACTTGGACCTGCATATTTTGTTTTTGTATCTACATTTTACTCCATTAAAGAATCATTGGATTGAACTAGCAATAAAGAGCATACTCTTGAATCCTTTTGTGATTCTTTGATAAGAGAGAAGGATAATATCATACATCTTGGAATGATTAGCAATGCAGATACATCTCACAAATCCTTGCTAGCTCAACAGAATGAGAAGTCCAAGCATCCCAAGAAGAAAAATATTTGCAATAATAAGACAAACAAGGGTCCCAAACCCTCTTACCGAGCTTATGATTCAGAAAATGATAAGGGAAACGAACCAAAAGGTAATAAGACTAAGCGTCATTGCAACTTTTGCGGGAAAGATAATCATGATGAATCTAAACGTTTCAAGAAGATGGAAGTCGTGGAAGCAGTAATGAAGAAGCATCACATCAACCTTGATTCATCTTCATAATATTCATCTCATAGATATGCACTTTGTGCTTCTATTTTTTCCTATAATGCATCTTCTTCTTCTACTTTGAATGAGTGGCTCATTGATTCTGGAGCGTCTTATCATATGCTTAAGGATAAAGCCATATTTTCTACTATGCATGAATGTAATACCAAACAAATATTTGTTGGTGATGAAATATCTCTTAGTGTTGTAGGATCTCGAACATTTTTGGTAGATAATGGACAATTTAGTGATGTACTATGTGTTCCAAGAATTTCCTGCAATTTGTTGTCAGACTATCAAATCACTCTTTCTAGTGAAGGTAAAACTATAATGTTTACACCTCACCAAGTTGTAATGAAGGATTTTAAATATCCTCAGTATGCCCTAGCCACTGGAATTGTTGATGATATTACTAGGTTGTACAAGTTTAACAACTTTGGGTCATCACCTTTTCCCTCAATGTTTTTTGCTCATAGTGATGACTTGAGCAAACTTTTACATGCACGATTTGATCACTTAAATTATCGCTCATTGAAATAGCTATTTAAAGAAAATATGGTGATAGTTCTTCTGAAGGTATCATGCAGGGATGGTGTTTTTCTTGTTGTGTACTCGGAAAAAATCATCGGTACAAATTTGACAAATGTGCCTCTTGGCACGCCTCAGCCCCCTTGGAACTTGTGTATAGCGACTTGTGTGTTCCTCTTCCATCTACTTCCTTTTCTGGTTCCAAATATTTCTTAACTTTCATTGATTATTACTCTAAATGAACTTGGTTTATTTCCTAAAACTTAAGAGTGAAGTATTTAACATGTTCTTAGCCTACAAGGCCTTTGTTGAAAAACAATCTAGTCATCAAATTCTTAAGTTAAGATGTGATAATGGCAGATAATATGTTAACAACAAGTTTACACTGAAGAAGGAATCCAACAACAACATATTGTTCCATGTACACCAGATCAAAATGGTGTCGCTGAACAGAAGAACCACACTTTAAAATAAATGGCTAATTTTATGCTTAAAGCTAAGGGACTAAGTCTTCAATTTTGGGATGAAGCCATCAATTGTGAAAATTGCATAGTTAATCACACCCCCACTAAATATTTACAAGATATCACACCAGAAGAAGCATGGAGTAAAATTAAACCAGATGTAAGTCACTTCCATGTCTTTGGCAGTGAAGCATGGGCTCATATTCGGGATGAAAAATGGAAAGCATTTCATCCTAAAAGTGAAAAGTGCATATTTGTTGGATATTATGAAAATGTAAATGGTTATAGACTTCACTAGTAAAAAATGAGAGATAAATGATTAAAAAAACGACCAAAATCCGCATATAAATGACCACTTTTGTGTTGGTGACCACTAGTAGCAAATTAGCGGTCATTTATCATGCGACCAAAAATGTGGTCATATTTAGCTTGGTCATTTATAGCTTATCTTGTGGTCATATATTTGGTGGTATATTTGGTCATTAATTGTCACAATTAATGAACACATTTTTTGTCATGTGATAAATGACCACTAATTTGCTACCAGTGATCGCCAACTCAAAAATGGTCATTTATATGCATATTTTGGTCATTTGTTTGGTCACTTATCTCTCATGTTGTATTGGTGGTCATTTATATGCAAATTTTGGTCATTTTTTAAGTCATTTATCTATTTTTAGTGGTTTTCAGAATATATATAGGGAACAGAGGAATCAAACCACCAACCTCCTGCCTATAAGGCAGGTGCTCTACCATTGAGCTGGCACCCTTAAATAAAATTCCTTATGGATTGATATGAGAATAAAATTTCCAACAGTTAACACCATCTTGCCAAATTTTGGAAAAGGGTCACATACCTAGGTAAGAAACAAATATTACCCAGTAGTCACCAAAAGGGTCATGCTAATGATAACCTTGTTTTTCCAAAATCTCTAAAAAATCAAGAATGCAATTGTATTGTCAATTTTTTCTCCGAGTGGTACCAAATCAAGAATCGCAATTTTATTTTCCTGATCTTTGGGCATCTGCATATTCTCCCATTATCCTTACATGGCTTTGTTTCAAGAAATTTCCTACTGCTATCTATGCATCTAGCATTGAAACCAATGTGAAAAAAACATAAAGTGACACCCCAATCTCAAGCTCCACTTGCATTGAATATACACAGCCACATGGTGCACCAAGAGGGGTAGAATTCAATGGTTGATTGCAACCTATTGAACCACAATCTGTACAAAGAATGCATCAAGTTAGTCACACATAATGTATCTTGATTCTGTATACATAGAAATAAGGTGAAATCTAAGCAGACTAATCTTATATGCATGGAGTAAATTTATTTGCAAATAAACTGATAACAATTATAGTGAAATTCAACTCGTGATAACAGAATGAATGTTCAAAGAATAACAAAATATATTATGTACTTTCCATACCTTTAGTAGGTGGAGGGGAGAGGAAATACCGATGGCGGTGGTGCCACTTATTCTAAGAATGAATCCTTTTTGTAATTGCTGACTGATTCTCAAGGATTAACAAATGGTATCATAGTTGTATCTGGTGTAATAAACATGAGAAAAAAAACATAAATTCTTGAACTATAACTTGTCTTAGACCAAAGAGGAATGAAGGAATGCAATAAATTTTAAACATTGGCCTTCTTGATCTAGGTATCACTAACTGGACATTTTATTATTTGATAAATCCTAAAGACAACAAGGACATATCCAACAATTTCCATACTAGTAAGCACCCAACAATTTCCATACCAATGAGCATATAATTGTTGTGTGAACTCATATTTCAATTTTCTAGCACAAACCACCCTTGTATTTTTGCAATGAACCACTCTCACAAAAGAGCCTTATCTTATTAGTTAACAAACTATAAATCATATCAAATACAGATTGTTGAGTAGCAAACTGAAAATCTTAGTTAAAAAAAACAGTTCCAACCCCTATGGTGAATGTTGAATGTACGATTATGCATACATGTTGTAGTTCAAGGCCTGATTGAGTTTTGATATTTTCTGTATTTATCATGTTATCAATAACCTTGCCAATATTCCAAGCAGGAAACTTTTTTATTACCTTCTTCACCTTATTCACTTGCAAGTATATGCCCAGAGGACAAAATGCAGTAAGAAACCTCTCTCCACAAAATGAATTGTGAAATAAAGAATGCAAAGAAATATTGAATACATCAGACCCTAGTATTTCCTTTAAGATAATAAAGGTCATTAAAATCACACACACAAAAAAAAAACTTCCATCACCTTTGCAACAGCATCCATGGATTTACTATGCTCTGATATTCCTTGGGTTAACTTTTTCATGGTAGCCCGAGCTAGAACCTCAACTATCGTCAATCTACAAGACCATAGCAAGTAAATCTACAATACCATAGTAAGTAAAGAAGTGAGTTAATAAGCACATCTCAAACCTTTCAACTTATGCATGTGTAAAGTAAAATATGTCATTTATGTTCATAGTCTTTGTTTAATGTAATTTTGTACAAACTATCCATAGCCATGACAATCAAATGTTGCATAGGAAAGTAAGGATGGTTGATTTAGAAGACCACATATTTCAAGCAAGTCAAATATAATGACCACATAACAAATATTGAAAAACTATTCCGGAATTAAAGACTAGGCGTTCTCATGTAACTTTTCCTTGGACTAAATATAATGTCAGTGGCCCAAAATTTTTTGAGCAGATACATTAGCTAGGATCTTATGAATAACATATGTGAAGTTTAGATATGAGTCACATATGAGTCACAAGTGATGTGAAGGAATTCAACTTATGTAAACAATTAGACAACTACTTAAGGCCATATAGAGAGTTCCAAATTTGTATATCAAAAGGAATATGCTCCTGATGTAATACGTCTCCAAGGTATTGGAAGCATATTTCAAATGTAAAAAAAATTATTGTCAGAGAAGTATTTTTTATGTAATAAATATGGATCAAGGGAAATATTCCATAAACCTTTCATTATCTTAACAACAAATTGATCTTTAATAAAGAACAAGTACCTTCTTTCTACATTTAAGATTACAAAGAAATAAAATCTTCCATTCTCTCTCTCAAAGCACTTGACACTATTTTCCCTCCAATGTAAATCAATGGAAAGTAAGAAAAACACCTTGGGCATTTCTACACCTTCTTGAAAGGTCAGAATATGGAAAAATTTTCGCAAGTACTATTGCACATTCATCTAGTCATAGTCAAACTCATTTCTTCCAAAGCTGAACAAAAATTTAAAATGAACCATGTAAACCAAAACCTTCTAGATGATTCAAGCACTAGTTGTCCCAACATAATATGTCCATAGTATTGGGGCTTATGCAATATTTGGCATGCAACTAATCTATCTTTCTAACCATTGGTTGACTATACTATCTGCAACCACTATATTAATCTCAGTTTGCATAGAAACAAAAGATGCGATAGAAAATTTCAAAATTCATACCTTAAGAGGTTCAAAATGATACTGATGCTTTATGGCATGGAGCTCCTTCTTGCAGTTCTCATTCAATTCATCAAATATAGTGATAAATAACTCATCCAAAATGTCTAATACTTGCATCAAACTCATAATTGAAAATAAATTAAAAATATATCTTTCTAACCATTGGTTGACTATACTACCTGCAACCACTATATTAATCTGAGTTTGCATAGAAACAAAAGATGCCATAGAAAATTTCAAAATTCATACCTTAAGAGGTTCAAAAGGATCGTGATGATTTATGACATGGAGCTCCTTCTTGTAGTTCTCATTCAATCCTTCAAATATAGTGATAAATAACTTATCCAGAATGTCTAATACATGCATCCCACTCATAATTAAAAATAAAGTAAAAATATAACATTTTATTTTTGGCATCTTAATAGCACCAAAAAAAATATAGAAAATACATCTTTGACATTAAACATATAGAAGACTGAAACAAAAAAAAGTTACCCCACCTCAAAATAACGCCATTTTCTTTCCATTTCTAGATCAAGCCATGTAACACAATTTCCTGTGTGTAAATGAATATTACGTAGGCCTAAATACAGGGCCAATTTCAAAGACTCTTCCAAAGTCTATACATATTGGCATCTGTTTGAGTGGCTGTGGTGACTAGGATAAACAAGCAGGTTGTCCTTTGTAATTCAATTTGAAGACAAAAGAACCTCCTTCACTAGCTCTAGAAATCAATTTTGGTGTACAAATCCTTCACAGATTAAAAACTGCTTGAAAAGTTGCCCCATGCAAAACAACATAGGTAATCTTCTAGTAATTACTGAGTGCATATCCCACAACTTTGATGTAGATTCGAAGCCAGAATGATGAGATAATAAGCAAAGGAGAACTAAGAGTGGTTATTTTTACAACCTCATGTATGTTCATTGTTGGGTGCCAAACTTCTCTATAGAATAACAGGACCCTCTGTAACTTCCCTAACAATTATTGACATATCATTTGGCCATTTTAAGCACCTTCTTTTTCCTTCTAATTGGCATGTGGGTTCTATAGGTATTACAGTGGTTCATGATGCTCTTGTGATTAACACTTAACACGCATGATAAACTAGCCTTTTTTCCTTATTTTGACTCCACTAACATGTTTTGGCTAAGATGTATCACCTTGCCCATAGGAATTGGATTGGTTGTTGTGTGAAGCTTAAGATCATACAGGTATGATGAAATAGACAAAGCTTCAAGTCCTAAGTTTTAGTGGTCAATCGTTGGAATTGTTAGAAGCTGAATATCATACTAAGGTTGGAGTAGTGGACAAAGCTTAAATAGCTAAGTATGAAGCATAATGGTTGTTTGTTGATTGTTTCAAAAAACAAATCCAATGTAGCATGCCTATTGCTCTTTATTCACCAAGTTGTGGAGGTGTCAACTTCTGTGTCTCTTAATCGAATACCTCCTCCAAGTAATAAAATGTGTTGTTGTTAATCCTATATAAATCCCCTTTCCCACAATAATATACCCTTTCCAATGAGAATATACCCTTCTCCACGATAATATAACCATCCTTCCAAGAAATTTCCTACCAATAAACCCTCCAGGAGAGTGCACACCCTCCATAACGCGTTCTTAGGTCACTAGGAAAATATTTATGTTGCTCTGATCCCCACCTAAACCTGACTGACCGAGGACCGAGCTATTCCGAGGCAATGGAAGAGAAGGGACTCTTTCTTAAGGATACCCAGTAATGATAATTATTCATGAATGGAGGAGAAATGCATTTGGATTTTTATGCCCAAACTAACTCCCCTTTCCCACAATAATATACCCTTTCCAATGAGAATATACCCTTCTCAACGATAATATAACCATCCTTCCAAGAAAGTTCCTACCAATAAACCCTCTAGGAGAGTGCACACCCTGGATAACGTGTTCTTAGGTTAGTAAGAAAATATTTATGTTCCTGTGATCCCCACCTGAAGCTGACTAACTTAGGACCTATCTATTCCAAGGCAATGGAAGAGAAGGGACTCTTTCTTAAGTATACCCAACAATGATAATTATTCATAAAGGGAGGAGAAATGCGTTTGGATTTTTATGCCCTCAACCCTTTGGATCCTGATCTAGGATCATCATTAGGACACCGATAAGGCTCACATAAGCTGATCCATACTTCAAGTATTAATAAAAATTATGCCAATAGAGCCGACCTAGATAAGTATAATATAATTAGGTTTTAAGAACAATCCTTTTATTAGAGCTGAACTGAGTTCTGTTAATATGATTAGGTTTTTTATGTAAATGTTGAGCTCAAAATTATATTATTTCCTGCGAAAATTTTGTAGTCTTCACCCTATCAGTGGCATTTGAGACCTCACTTAATTTTGTACAATCATCCCTCCCTATTGATAGTTAGTCGTTGTTTGAGTGAAGTTCGATTTCTAGGGTTTAGCTGATCTTTATTTTGACATGATTTTCTTCCACAATGTGCAATGTTTTTGTCATTTTCTATGCAAATTTGGTGAATATTCATGTGTGAATTCTTGGGCTAGTGCTAAGGATAAACTCTACTATGCTCGACCCTGCTGACCCTGCTCACCTATCCCCACCCTGTCCTATGCACATTCATTCAATTGGGACCCCATAATACTAGAGTTAAATGTCTCGAGCACCATCTTGAAGAACTAGAAGAAAAGGAATAGCCTCTAAGAGATAAAATTTGGAAGTTCTTCAAAAACAAAGGAAAATAACCTATTGTCACATTCATGGCGAACCCTTAGGATATGATTTACAATTGTTGAAATTTTAAGTAGAAAATTCACATGAAGCATAATTTGCGATTATGATTGTGATTTAGTGTTGGATGTTGTTATTAATTATTCTATGAGTTAGAAGATTTCAAACCTCTGTTAAGTCTTCCCAAATTGTCTTGCAATGAAGCGACTAAGCAGGAACTTGTTGGGCATTCATTTCATGTTAGTTGCTCTATTTGTGTGGTTTCTCTAATAATGAGAACGATGAAAAGAAAATAAATAATTGGAGAAAGGGAAATCATGGCATTGAATACAGAGAACAAGGATGTGTTCATGCTTCTATTTTGATTTTGGGAAAATTACGACACTTCTCCTCCACTCGCAATTGCATTTTCTCTTGCTAGTACTAACTGCCATCAACATTGATTTTGACGTGCAACCTTATTGATGAGATTTCAACCAAAATTCACCAAAATTCATTTTTGGTATGTGAAATGTATCAAGCTTAGATATTCATGATCAAAATTTTCAACGTTTTTTTTCCAGGATTACAAGAAAGTTCAGAATTTAAATTCCATATCAAGAGTAAAACATTAAGAGGTCTTCTATTAATATAGTGGTCGTGGTGGAGGAATTTGGAGTCCTCTCTGTCCAAATGGTCGTTTCAGAGAGTTGTTTTGTAAAATAACAGTCGCAGAGGTCTATTTCTTTTGTAGAGCAGGTGAATTTGTGTAAATAATCAGGGAGCTAGGCTGAATTCAACGTGCCATGGACAAATTAGTTCATCCAAAGGTGTTCGGAGGATGTTTTTCTTAAAGCTCGAGGAAGGAATTTTTGCATGCAATAAGATTAGATGATTTGTGTTTACCATTAAAATTAGAGCCTCTGGAGAAAATCAGCCATGGATAACTGAGAAATCAACAGTTATAGAGGCTCATTAAATTTAAAATTTCAGCTACCCTAGGAAGTGAAATGTTGAAACGAAAGGATTCTGGAAGCACTTCAAAGGTAGAGAGGATGCTAAACAGGAGGCAACTAGTTTATAAGAAGATATTAAGCTAAAGAATCATGTTAGGTGAAGAATTTAGATATTTATTGGGGAACGCAGCTCAATTTAGCTATTTACAGGAAGGAAAATCCCAGGTGATTGAGATTTTAACTTTTAACATTTAAATCGAATAAAAAGGAAATAAAATGGGATTTATTTGCACGAAGACTATTTTTCTTGAGATAAGTTCTACACTTGAATGAGCATAACATTGGAAATACTGGGAAGAAGAAGCTATTGATCTGGTATTGATCTAGCAGAGTATCGTGGAATGAAGGAGCTTTGTGATTTCCCATGGCGGGAGACAGTTTTTGGAGTTGTTTCAGCATGGGAATCATCATCAAAATACAAAGATATGTATGAGAAATGATGAAAACCCTAGCAGGAGGGTCAAAGACAACACGAGTTAAATTTAATTGCTCAGGAAGCTTATGGGGAATGTTAGAAATAGAATGGCTATGTAGCCATTCTATTCTTCTTGGCTTAAACTACTTTGAGTGATCTATGAAATGAGGGAAGGGCGTACCCATATATTAAGTTAGGACCTAATTATGTGAGATATATATTCTACATAAAAAGGAATCCTGCATGTTCATTCTTGTGAGACTTCGCCACCTTGTTTCAACCACAATTATGGTGACACTGTCACAATGAAGCCAATGGTTGTTTTCTTCTTGTACATATATGGATATGGATTATTGTCTTTGATCTTTCCAACCTTTCAGGCCCTTTCTAGTGGGAGACCACTCGCTCCTACCCTTTTCACATACATGTTTAATGCGGAAATGCTAGGTTAAAATGTGTATTTGTTTATCCTAGGTCTACCCTTAACTTCATTTCTATAGAGTCTATCATTAAATGGGAAATCATAGTTGAATGATTGCTACACTCCTTCACTATTGAAATCTAAAACAGGCTTGAAGAAATACCTTCACTCATGAGCTATCATACTCAGAAAATATAGTCTCCTAAACGAACTTTAGGGAAGTTAGCCTTGGATTCCTTCAGATGGTTACAAACAGGTCTACACAGTTCCATTAAATGGGGTTCATAAAAATACAAGCATAGAATGATAAACTTAGGTTCAAAATATCTTATTGAGGCACGCTGGAACACATGGGGAATCCCAACTAATGCTTGAACCATGGTTGGGATTATAATATCTTTATTTTAAATAATCCCAGTTTTATTTCAGGTGGGCCTAGATGACCGGATCTGGATCTGAACTTGTGGGTCTAGGATTCTCGTCCAAAGGCATATGTTTACAAATTTTTCTATCCATGGCAGTATTGAATGATTCCTAATTAAGTGTAGGAACAAACAGATTTATGTGTTAGAACAGTAATCCATACTTAGCACCATAGTTCATAACCTTAGTTAATTTTATTGCCATGTGTGCCTTATTACACTATAGTGGACTATGTAACTTTAATTGTCCAAATAACAACTTTTGAGAGTGTTCACACCTATTTTGAAGCAACCCAGCTCACTCAAACTCCTATTTTGTCCATAAGTGTGCCCTCATTAAATGCAGGAGCACTCTCCTCCCTAGAAATGGGGAATGTCTGTTGACTTGGAGCGCTTGAGTGGATTTAGCTCATTTTTTGCTAGATTTGGAGCATTTAATGACTCCTTGGACCTCCCACACACCACTATTTGCTCACCCATGCATGCCTTGGCCTCATTTATGACCCAGCATGCTTATGCCATGTTCAAACCAAAATTTGTGACTGTTTGGGCTGATTAGGATTGAGTTTGACCCACCTAGGGGGGATTGAGGCCAACTTGGCAAATTAGCATTGTACAATCATTTTGGGATCTCTATGGCTCTCAAATTTCTCTATGATGTAATATAAACCTGTTCTAAACATTCACATGTTAGACAGTCTGATAATGCCAAGTTTTAGTTCACATTGTGTGTAAATTTGTCTCATTTTCAATCCTTTCCACTGGTTATTGCAAATATTTCGATTTTGTGAGGTTCTCTATAGCTCCAAGATCTTACTGTGGATCAAAATACTCACATGGTATTAGAGCCTTGTGGAGTTAGTGAGTTGCAGATCAATAATGAGCATTGAGCTGCATTCTTGAGAGAATTTCTAGATAAAGATTGAGTGTTTTTTTGCAGGATGTTTAGCAGTTTTCTCACCATCAATGCAAGCAGAAATGGAAGCTAACCAAATTTTGCTCACTCCCTTCAATTTATTCGATTGGAAGGATGAAATTGTCATCAAACTGATATCTAAGGGTCTCTATAGAGTAACCATAGGCACAGAAGTGGAGACAAACTCTGTTGTGGAGAAAGCAAAGTACTACAATCGACTTGATTAAGCACATGGATTGCTATGCTTGAGCATTTCGAGGGAGCTCTTGTTTCATACAGACAGTTTGACAACTCCAAATGAAGTGTGGGTGAAGCTCAAATCACTCTTTGGGAAAATTGATGAACTAAGAGGCCATCAACTTGAAAACGAGCTCATTAGCTTCAGCCCCGTGCATTTTGAAACCATCCAAGACTTCTTCACCAAATTCAAGTCATTAGTGCTGCAGCTACAACAATGTGGAATTGTTAAGAAGGAAGAACAATTGATACTATCCATCCTTGTGAAGCTAGGGCCAGAGTTATGAGTGTTTGTAAGCACATTTCATTCTGCCAAAATGACCCTTCAAAACTGGCAAATGACATCACTAGCAACCTTCACAGAGTTTCTTACTCAGGAGCAAGACAAGCTAGTTCAAATGGGCACCATCAAATCGAAAGATCAAGCCTTGGCCATGGGTGTTTCGAATGCCTCCAAAGGAAAGAAGAAGGCAAAGAGTTCGAAGCAACCAGAGAAGAGGAAGTTTGGAAAAACCAAATCTGATGATGGGGGTTCGAATCCTTCCACGGAGAAGGAAAAGAAGGGAAAAGAGAAGACCAAATGCACCTATTGTCACAAGGGATGGCATCTAGAGAGCTCATGCATGAAGAAAACCATTGACACAATGGCGCAGTTGCTGGAGAAAAACAACATCCTTGTCCCAGATGGTGCAAAGAAGAAAGATGGCACCTCAAATCCTTACAACAAGGAGAAATGTCATGCTTTGGTAGTAGGTACTTCAAATTCCTCATCCTTCATTATTGATTCAGGGGCTTCCAGGCATATGGTTTCATCTAGAGAGCTCTTCTCCTCTATGCATTCGAATAGTGGTCCAACAGTTCGAATGGGAGATGACTCTAAGATCCAGACCAAAGGGATTGGTAGGATCGATTTGGAGCATGGTTATTTCAGTGATGTGCTCTATGTACCTTCGTTGGCTGCAAATTTCATATCAATGTATCAAATGACCCATACAGGAGAATCCAAGAGAGTAACATCTACTCCTGATTTGGTAGAGATCTCAGAAATTTCTTCAAACCAAGTCTTGGCAGTTGGGTATGCAAACCACCAAGAGAGGATGTACAAGTTCTCAAATTTCCTCCTTGGTTCTAGTGACCAAGCAATTCACTCTCATGCCAATCTCCAAGCTATGGCATGAAAGATTTGGCCATATGAACTACAAGTATCTCCAAACATTGCACAAAGATGAGATGGTGGAAGGGCTTCCTGAAATCAAATCTTCAAATGGAGCTTGCATTGTTTGTGTGATTCGAAAACATCTAGAATGCAGCTATGGGAAGGGAGTGGCAAGGACAACCACTCAACCACTTGGATTGGTACATTCGGATCTCATTGGTCCTCTACCCACTCTATCCTATGGTGGATCAAGGTATGTACTCACATTCGTAGATGACTACTCTCGATTCTGCTGGGTTTACTTCCTCAAATTAAAATCTGAAGTGTTTGAGCAATTGAAGATTTGGAAAGCCTTAGTGGAGAATCATAGTGGGAATAAGATAAAAATCCTTAGGAATGATAATGGAAAGGAGTATGTGAACAAAAAAATTCAGCACCTTTGTGAGGAATGTGGCATCCAAATGCAACATTCAATCCCCTACACACCATAGCAAAATGGTGTGGCAGAGAGGAAGAATAGGTCTCTCAAAGAGATGGCTACTTTCATAATTGAAGCCAGGGATATAAGCCCTAAGCTATGGGCTGAAGCCATCAATTGTGCTACACACATTCAGAACAAAGCATTTCACAAATCAGTCAAAGGTAAAACACCCTATGAGGCATGGTTTGGCCAAAAACCAAATGTCTCTAATTTTAGGATTTTTGGGTCTAGAGCATGGGCTCAAATTCCATCAAAAAAGAGGAAGGCTTTGGAGCCACATAGCAGAGAATGTATCATAGTTGGTTATGGTGAAGACACAAAGGGTTACAAGCTCTTTGACACATCCACACTCAAAACTTTCATTGAGAGAAGTGTGCAATTCGAAGAAGAGCCAATTCTTGATTTTGAGCTTGCACCGGGGGAATGCTCATCTCCTCCACACCTTAATGAAGTAAGTGATGATTCAAGTTCTGAATTTTTTGATATGCTTAAGATGACATGGATGAATATGACATTGTTGTATATGAGTCACCATCAAGGCCCAAGTGGGCTGAAAAAATCATACAAGCTGCAGGTGAATTGGCAGGCAATCCCCAAGAGCCTAGAAAGACTAGATCTCAAACAATCAATCCTTCCTTTGCAAATGAAACTGCACTTGCTGATCACTGTTATATGATGATTGGATCTGATCCAACATCTTATTAGGAAGCTTACCATGATCCAAGGTGGAGATCAGAAATGGAAGAAGAATTCCATTCTCTCCAAGAGAACAGAACATGGGATTTGGTGCCTCTTCCTCCCAAGAGGAAACTTCTGCAATGTAAGTGAATTTTTTGAACCAAACCTATGGCTGATGGTTTTGATCTAAAATATAAGGCTAGGTTAGTGGCTAAGGGTTACTCACAAATCCATGGTGTGGATTATACCGAGACCTTTGCACCGGTTGCAAAGATGGACTCAATTAGACTAGCTCTAGCCATGGCAGCTAGTAAGGGTTGGCAAGTTCACCATATGGATGTTAAAAGTGCATTCTTACATGGTGATCTATAGGAAGAGATCTATATGCAACAACTTGAAGGTTTACAAGAGGATCCCTCACTTGTTTGCAGGTTGAAGAAGTCACTCTATGGACTCAAGCAAGCCCCAAGGGCTTGGTATGCTAAAATGGATGTCTTTTTGCTCTCAATTAGTTTCATTCAATGCAAGTCTGATCCAAATGTATATTTGCAGCAATGTGATGATATTTTGAAGGTCATTGTACTGTTTGTAGATGATCTTTTAATTATAGGGATCTGCAACAAATAAATTGGCTCAATTAAAGCATCTTTGCACAGTGAATTTGTTATGAGCGACCTAGGATTGCTAAGGCAATTTCTCGGTTTGGAAATTGAGCAAACTGAAAGAGGTATATTGCTGAGTCAACCAAAGTATGCTTCAAACCTGTTATTGAAGTTTAAAATGGTTGAATGTAATGCATCCAAGTGCCCATTCCTTTCAGGCATAAAACTAGGTGAATTTGATGACTCTTCATTGGTGGATTGCACACTCTATAGGCAGCTAGTTGGTAGTTTGTTCTACATTACACATACAAGGCCTAATTTGTTTTATGTTGTAAGTGTTGTAGAAAGGTATATGCAGCAGCCACATGAAATCCATTGGAAGGCAGCCAAAAAGATCCTTCAATATGTCCAAGGAACAAAGAGTTTTGGGGTACACTATGCAGCTAGTTTGTCACTACAACTAGTTGGATTTTCTGATTCCAATTGGGCTGGAGATCCCATTGATAGAAAGTCCACTTCAGGTTTTGTTTTCATGTTTGCTGAAGGTCCCATTTTCTGGTCAAGTAGGAAACAACACACTATTTCACTTTCATCAGCAGAGGCCGAGTACAGGGCAGTAGTGAATGCAGCCACACAGTGTGTTTGGTTGCAAGGTATTCTTCAGGAATTTGGTGTTGTTATTAATTCTCCAACGAACATTTGGGTGGACAATCAAGGTCCCATCAAGATATCTACTGATCCAGTTCAGAGGTAGTGAACAAAGCACATTGAAATCCATATGCACTACATTCGGGGATTGGTGCATGACAAAGTGATTTCCTTGCAGTATTGCCCATCCACCGAGCAAACTGCTGATATTTTCACCAAGTGTTTTACTGAGAAGACCTTCACTCACTTGAGAGCTTTGCTTGGAGTGAGTGATGAATGGTGATTACTGCAATTTTATTGTAGGCTCAACCCTATGTCCATTTTAGAGGGAAGATCTTATCCCATGAGGTTTTCCTTCTTGTCCTCAATTTATATGGACAAATAAAATTTTTGTTTTGTAATGAGGTGACTTGAGCCTTTGTTGCTAAGGCCTCCCACTTAAAATCCATGATTTGTACTAAATCCTGGTTAAGGGGGGGTGTTAGAACAGTAATCCATATTTAGTACCATAGTTCATAACCTTAGTCAATTTTTATTGCCATGTGTGCCTTATTACACTATAGTTTGGACTAGGTAACTTTAATTGTCCAAATATCCACTTTTGAGTGTGTTCACACCTATTTTGAAGCAACCTAGCTCACTCAAACTCCTATTTTTTCCACAAGTGCGCCCTCATTAAATCCAGGAGCACTCTCCTTCCTTGAATTGGGGAATTTCTATTGACTTGGAGTGCTTGAGTGGATTTAGCTCATTTTTTGCTAGATTTGGAGCATTTAATGACTCCTTGGACCTCCCACACACCTCTATTTGCTCACCCATGCATGCCTTGGCCTCATTTATGACCCAGCGTGCTTCAGTGATTTGCACACCAAAATTCATGACTGTTTGGGCTGATTAGGATTGAGTTGGACACACCTAGGGGGGATTGAGGCCAACTTGGAAAATTAGCATTGTACACTCATTTTGGGCTCTCTATGGCTCTCAAATTTCTCTATGATGTAATATAAACCTGTTCTAA
Source organism: Larix kaempferi (assembly GCA_027924585.1). Taxonomy (NCBI): domain Eukaryota; kingdom Viridiplantae; phylum Streptophyta; class Pinopsida; order Pinales; family Pinaceae; genus Larix; species Larix kaempferi. The sequence continues at coordinate 22,558,991 of BSBM01000767.1, read as the reverse complement.
ACATTCACATGTTAGACAGTCTGATAATGCCAAGTTTCAGTTCACATTGTGTGTAAATTTGTCTCATTTTCAAGCTTTTTCACTGGTTATTGCAAATATTTCGATTTTGTGAGGTTCTCTATAGCTCCAAGATCTTAGTGTGGATCAAAATACTTACATTATGAAAATAGATAGGAGGCAGAGTCTGTCTATATGAATACGGAGTCTGAGATGTCAGAAGAATTTTGGTGTGTTTCTTTTCGATAAATTGAAAACACAGCAAAACAAGTGAGTAGAATATTTCACAGAGAAGAGGTGTTTAAAATTGATGAAAAGGCTATGAGAGAGGTTTATATTCCAAGTATGCCAAAAACCCTGACCTAAAACCCCTAAAATGCTTCCACCCATGTCTTTGTAGAAGCCTAATCAAAAGGTACGAGACTTTTGCCAAAATATCAATAAGGGATAAAGAAGCATCGAAATTGATTAAAGGTAAAGTGAAAAATAATTGGATACCTTTGCAAGGATTGCAAAACTCCAAAAAGTTGAGAATACAATCATAATCCAAGAAGAAACAAAAACATAGGGTTTCAAGCACTCATGTTCATGTCTAAACCCTCCCTTTATTATATAGTTACAAATATTTTCTTTTTTCTTTCATTTATCTTCGAGTTCGAGTTCGTTATATATATATACTCTAAATATTTTTCCCCTCTATCTTTATATCAATATCCTCCAATGCCCTCACACCTTGAGAAAAAATGCCCTGGTAAATCCACCACATGAAATCAAATCAAATTAATAATAATAATAATGAAGTTTAACTAAAATCTTAAAATTATATTAAATAATTATTATTATTCATTTTCACTTGGATTGGTTTGGTAATTTAGTTAAATAGAACTGTATTTCCAAAGATATGTTTTGTTTATCTTAAACTTTTCGTTCACAAGTCAAACTATTTTGACTTGTATTAATTTACTGTTCAATATACAACTTTTCACAAAGTTTATAATGTTTACAAAAATTAAATATCAAATATCAAATTGATTATTCTGAAAATACAAATTATATTTGGAAATTTTTAAATTACATATATTCTAATTTTCTATTGATTCAAAGGCTTTTCGATGGGACATAATTCGCTGAGGGAGTGGATTAAATTTTCGAATTTTAAAAATAAATAAAATTAATTTTTAAAAACAAAATTTCATAAAATGCCACCTAACCTATTGTATTAAATATGATGACATGAGGATATGTACTGTGATAATGGAAGGTGAGGTCCTTGCACAGGAGGCACACTGGGTGGTTTCCTACGGTGTCCCGCACGATCCAAGGGTATCGTAGGAGCTTGAATTTGTTGATCTAAGGCATCGTCACCCTGCACGAGAGAGGCCAATGGGATTAGATCCTCCTTCACATAGTAGAACACCGCGCTGTGTTGTTGCTTCGCCTAGGAACCTAACAGGAAATCCTTCATCGCCCTGCCCTGCCCTGAGCATGACATAGGGAAGCCATGGCACGGTTGTCCGGACGGGCGAGGATGTGGTCGATCTTGGCGGATGAGCGAGGCCTAGCCATGCCCAGAGGCATCATCACCGACTCCCCGAATGGGACCTTCTACCGCTTGCTGAAATAGTTGGCACTGAGAACACATTTGGTAGTGGCGATGACCATTGACGTTCGTGTCTGGATTCACTTGTCGAAGTGGCCCTGATCTGGTAGCTACCCAGTTCGGTCTCATCACACCCATTCATACGAAAAGTCGGGAATTCGATTCGTTTAACGAACTTCCTATATCAAAAGCTGCTGAGCATATATAAATGATGTCATCAACAACTTTATAGTAAATATGGCAAAGTGATTAGATGCCCAAATTTTGAAAAGAACGTATATAATAATTCCCAGGCTTCCGAGGACCGCGAAGTGGGTACTACAAGATTCCAATGTTCCCAATCCCAGGCTGTCTTCCTAAATCAACTCGCCAGGGTGCGTAAATCAAATTTTCAGGCTGTCTGATGTCTGCGTAAAATCTTGTCTGCATACATGCCATTATTTTCACGTTGCAAACTGGGGAAAAAATATTACAAGTTTGTTGGTTTTCACAAATCCTAGGCTAGTGTTGGTTGGAATGAATAGCTTCAACTTTGATAAGTTTTGAAATTTTAAGGCACGGAGAACTAACATTCCAATCATTCTTCCATTTTGGAAGATCGACTGACTTGAGATAAGAGGAAGCTTATTCCGTTTCTGGTGTTGACGAATTGATAGGAAGCTCATTCTGTTTCCGTTGTTGATGAATTGATAGGAGGGTTTTCCGTTGTTGATGAATTGATAGGAGGGTTCTCCAAGGGGCAATATGTCTCTAAAACAAATCTCCCATTCAATTCTTGCTATTGATGAACAACCCAACGGGCAATATGTTCTCTTGACTCTAGTTGTTGGTTGGTGGTAATAAGCTTCATTTTAATGTGGCGTATTAACATATAGAAGTTAAATACAGTAGTCCATAGTATGAGATTAATGAATACAATGCTCTATGCTCTTCATATGGTATGGATCCCACCAAGGTACTGACCCCACCTGTTGCCCTCTTTTCCTTTAAAGATAAAAAAAAATAGCAGTTTGAAGAGACGAACCTACAACACTTCCCTCGTTCTAATGATTGAGTCCGACTATATATTATTTATATCTTGCTTATAGTACAATGATAAGGGTGTATGAGCTCACCTTCCAAGATTGAGATGGCCTAGCTACTTAGCTAGTTACAATGGTAAATGGAAAATGACTTAACATAGTGAAGATACAAATGGAAGAAGAGAAGTAACAATAGTTTGATAATGGCAAGACCTAGTGCCTTTGAGTTAGTGATTTTGTTGGGCTATAAGGTCAAGTTTATCATCCAATACGATTGAGAATATTAAAGAAAGAGTTGATGTTGATGGCAATCTTCTTCGTCTTTGCTAGCACAAATTTGTAGTCCTCCTTTTCTCCAAGCAGAGTGCGGTGACAAGAAACGTATAATTAGAAGCAAAGTGCGCTCCTCGCTTTCTCCCCTTGGAATTCTTTTTTTTTTATAGGTTGACAGAGAAAAAGCTTTGTCTCTGTCTGGCTACGCCACGGATTCCAACACATGCATTCCTCCCGCACTGGCAACAACCATTAAGATTCCCTTCATCAATATCATTATGTATTTTTTAATCTATCTAGTTGCTTCTCGTTGTGGTTCGTTTTCTATTAGCTGCCAAGATGAGTTGTTGTTCATCCTGTGATCACACTAGTCATCAAGCAAACCAAGATGGAGCTATTGATGGTTGTCAATGGTTGCCACTACTGCCAAATGTCATTGCAGAGGAGGATTGCCACTTTCTTCAGCGATATTTAACCGTTGGCAGGGATAAGCTGCTTGCAGCTGAGTCTTGTTGATTTATATGGAGAAAATTATTTTAAAACTAAAAAGATAATTTTTTCATATTTAAAAATTCTAATATTAAAATGGATTTATATTAATTTTATATATCATAATCTTATAATCTTATTAAAATGGATCTATATTAATTCTATATATTATAATATTTATGATAACGGGGTATTTATAAAAGATTGATGCCTTTTACTAATATAATGGTTGATTTGTTGTGATATTGGCCTTTAACCTTCCCTCTTGGGAAAAAATATTAAAAAAAATATCGTATTGGCAAAAGGGCCTAAATAATTTGTGCCCTGGAATTGTTTTTTTAATATATATAAATTAAGGATTCTATTAAAAAACTAGCAAAATGTACAGAGAAGAAGAAGTCAAGTGGGTGAAAAGGAAGAGACCAATTGTCCACTCACAACAACCATGCCCAACACTTGAGCAAAACATAGGCACATGTCCACTCACTAAACACACTAGTGAAAACTAAGAGTTATGCAAAATCCCTTATAGATCGGGGGTTATGGCCACAAAAACCAACCAGAGAGAAAATCGAAACTATTAAACAAAACAAAGGGCTAAACTTGAAGAGTTGTTTATTTAAATATAATATAAAATTAAAAATTTAATAATCAAAATAAAATTTAAATTAAAAACAAAAGATAAAAAAACATTGCCAGTGCACAAGGTAAGACTTACAGAATTTTCTTTTACACCATTAACAATTTATTTATAAAATGTCAATGTGAGGAAATATCATAATCATGGTAACTCTTCTTTAAAAAAAAGTTAAAACTTAGGCATTAATTTTAGAACTTTCAAACTTAGGCGTGAAAAGAACCATGATGAATGGATGCATATGGAGAATTAATTAAGGTTGTGAAATTGACAAAATTTAGCTAACAAGACACAAAATAAATGAACTTGCCGAAACTTTTACAGACTGTCAAGAAAGTCAAACGATGATGGTTTTGTTCAAACAAAATATGAACATGGCCGATATGATGAGCCAAACACAATGACACCAACTTTACGACATGGTAGTGCGAAGAGGGAAATACAACAAATATCTAAGACTCGACTCAACTGCACAAAGGATAATACGAAAGCAAAAATGGTGAAATAAGATATGGACATGATAAGCGCATCAACCTCGACGTGATAGTATAGATGAAACACTCTTGCAAAAAATTTCAGTAGGTTCGCCTATGACATCATGTTTCGACACTAGCACGTGTCTCTGGATCCATGTACAATGTTACAATTTATTAAATTTTAACACCTGAATCCCTCTCCAGTGTTAAAATTTTGTAAATTGTACAAATCATTATTAAAATTGTAATTAATTTTCATTGTCAGAGTGAGATAACTAAAAATGACCAAATAAGTAACCAATTGTTATGCGGTCATTTTTAGTTTAGTTGTTATCATGTGACCAAATTGGTCATTTATCTTGGTCATTTTTAGTTTAGTTATTATCCCATGACCAGATTGGTCATTTATCTTGGTCATTTTTAGTTAGCTCACTTAAAATTTCTAAATTTTGGTCATTTATCCCTTGAAAAAACTGTGGTGAGCAATTTTTTTGGTCACCTGGTCACCTATCTCTCATTTTGTACTAGTGCTTCTTCAACCACATTATCATGATCTAATTATTAGAAGAGATGTTAAATTTGATGAAAATCTATTGGCGTGCAAGCCTAACTTGGTGTTTGTGCCATCTTGGGCCTCCGAGCCTAATTCGATGCTTGTGCCTTCTTCTACTCCCAACTCCGTGGAAAGTATTCCAATTCTAGGGTCTGATGATGACAGTGAGGATCAAAATCCACCTCAGCATGCTCATTTTCCTCTAGTTGCACCAGCACAATCGCATCCTCGATGGGTCCGTTTAGCATGTGAAGCAGTTGGTGATTTTGACATGATAATTTGTAGGAGGTAATTTATATGGAAGAACCTGCTGGCTATGTTCAGAATTACTTTAGCCTTATATGCCACCTTAAAAAATCCTTTTATGACCTTAAGCAAGCCCCTCGAGACTCATATTCCAAAATGGATAGCTTTCTCCTTGATACGGGTTTTTCAAGATGTCATTCTCACCCTAATGTCATTCTTACTGGTAGTGACCCTAAGATTTTAACACAGGTGAAATTGAGTCTTAAGAAAAAATGTGAAATGACATACTTAGGACATTTGTATTATTTTCTTGGCCTCCAAGTCTTGCAAACCAAAGAAGGAATCTTTCTTTCTGAGTCTAAGTATGCTTGTGACCTACTTCGTCATTTTCACATGGCAGATTGTAAACCAACTCCCTCTCCCTTCCTGTTTGGATACAAAATTTCTACCACTTGCACTTCACCCGAAGTTGATGCCACCCTGTATCACCAACTTGTTGGTAGTCTCTTATACTTGACTCATACCCATCCTAATGTCTCCTTTGTCGTTGGTCATGTTGCCCGCTATATCCAAACACCCCATGAAAGTCATTCGAAAGTAGAAAAAAGAATACTTCAATATATTCAGGGTACATTTCAGTTTGGGATTCATTATAGTTCAGGGGGGACTCCTTTGTTGGTTGGTTTAACTGATTCAGAATGGGTCGACGATCCTCATGATCCGAATTCTATTACAGGTTATGTTTTCAGTGTGGGTTCTAGACCTGTCTGTTTTCAGTGTGGGTTCTAGACCTGTCACTTGGGATTGTAAGAAACAACAATATCTTGCTCTCTCTTTAGTATAAGCATAGTATCGTGCAGCAATTAATGCTAGTCAACAAGTTTTAGGGCTTTGACAGATCCTTTTAAAGTTTGGATTCCAACAGCAGTATCCAACTTCACTTTGGTGCGACAATCAAAGTGCCATCAAACTTTCGAAATATCTAGTTCAACATCAACGTAGCAAACACATTGAGCTACATATTCACTTCATTAGAAAGCTTTTTCATGATCACGTTCTTGAAGTGCTCTTTTTCCCTACACATGATCAAGTTGCAAACATCTTCACCAAATCTCTTAGAGAAGCGAAGTTTTCTAAACTTCGATCTACTTTAGGAGTTCAGGAACTTGCCATTAAGGGGGGATAGTCTCCAATGCCTCCTTCCTTCTCCTAATAGTGTCACTTTTTCAAATCCGTCAATCCTATCCTAAGTTATTCTTAAGGGGGGATGTTAGGATATTTAGACACTTAGGATTTAGTTAAGATCAACTTGTTATAATATATCCATTAGGAAAAGTGTGTTTCTTTAGTATGCATTAGTATGCATTTGTAAATATCTAATCTAATGGTCATGATATGTTCTAGACATAGAGTGATCCCATAGTTCAACTTCTCTTAGATCATAACTATCTTTGATCCATGACTTAACACCCGCTTGGTCCATGATATCTATTTAAAGAGCATGGAGGGTCACTTGCTAGTTGATCAATTATGAGAAGATCATATGTAACTTTCTTTCTTTTGCATAATAAACTGACTCAAGTAGATATTTGGCTAGGGCAATGGAGTGTTTCCTCAAGTATCTATTTGGTTGGAGCTGTGGAGTGTTTCCCTTTCGAGGGATTAAACCACATGAAAAAATTTGTGTGTTGATCTGTGATTTGTTTGTGTGAACGACTGCTCTAGGTGTTCAGTATTTTGTATGTTCGACTGCTCTAGTCGAACATCAATCATTCCTCTAGATGTTGTTTGACACCAAGTGCACCATTGAGGTATGGTAGGTCAATCCTTCTTGTATATGATGCTTGACATCACTATGTTGTCACACTATTGTGATGGCATCACTATGAAAACACCCTACATTAGAATATTGGGTAGGGAATATTAGACATTCACTCGTAGTCAATGTACTAAACTAGAAATATTACTCCCAAATACAAATCGAAGTGGGGTGGTATTTTTATTATAGCTTTAATCCATCTCAAAAATATGTCCTAGAAAAAGAGACTTAGTATTTGATTTGGGACTTATACTTGGAGAAGCTCTATGGGTAATTTAGTAATGTTCTCCTTCTATTTGAGATATGATAAATGCATTGGTTTCACACAAATAGATTTTAGGACAAGATGACCTCCATCTCATTAAAGGAATTTTAGTAGTTTCATTTGTGTTTTGATAAGATTATTCCATTTTATGCATGGTTAATGAACAAACAAGGTGGAGGAAGTGCGCCCCTACAGTTGGGAGGGTTATGATGGTCATATTCCCATTGTAGGATGTGACACCACCTTCGTGAAGGAAGAGGGTGGAGTTCATATAAAAAGAAACTTGAAGAAGCCATAGCCTAGGAACAATATCGATAAAACGGGTAATGATGGAGAGGAAAGAGGTGTTTCTATGTTCACAAATAGGTAACATGTTATTGAAAGTGTGATCTGAAATGGATTCAAACAAGCACAAACCTCATAATTAATGAGACCAATACCACAAAAAAAGGATGGTCTACTTATCTATGTGGATGTATATGTAACTTCAGAATGTATTTCATTTATATATTTATTGTACTCCTATAGAGATGTATTATTCCATTATACGAAAGTGTCGTCATTGGTATTGACAAGTGTCACAAGTGTGTTAACTTGCCGATGGGTTATTAGACCACCTTGTAAGGGGTCGGCCCGATATAATGTAATATGAAGTTATTGTACCTAGCTAGACAAGTTGGCCCCATAAGGTTATTGGGAAAACAGGACAACTATAAATAGAGATCGGGAGATCTCTATTTGGATCACTTCAAAACTCACACTTCCTTCACTCGGAAAGTGGCGCACATGTGAGGAGGAGGATCTGCTGCTAAGAGGAGTCTATCTCTTGTACTTTGGTTGAGTTATTGCTCTATCTATCTCTGAGGAAGTTGTGGGGTTTTTCACCTTAGGGTTTTCTCCATGGAAACTCTGTGTGTCTATTGTCTCTCATGCTTTTGCTTCTTGTGATGATTGACATGCTTGTTATGATTTTTATGCATTGATATACTATACATGTTATTCTCTCAGTAAAGATCCTAGAGTATTGTGAATTAATGCTCAAAATTTCACAAGGTATCAGAGCTAACGTGAGAAGAAGATATTGTACAGTGACGGAAACTAGGGTTTCTTGCTTATTGGGTTTCTCTCCATAGATTTTGGAAAAGCAATATAGTAGATTGACTCTACTAATCAAGGAGAATCTATCTGTCCAATCAAAATTCAATTCTGAGCATTTTCAGATTTGGCCTAAAAATTAGGGTTTCCCCAAAAATAAGAATTTCTGAAATATGAAGACATGGCTGGAAGCTCCTTGGAAAAATCGAAGTTTAGAGCTTAGTATTGAGATTTTTGGCTGGGTAAATCTCTAGGAAACTCAAACCCTAATTCAGGGTCCTCCCTAGTGAACTCGGGAAGACTAAAAGACATTTCTGAAGGGTGAAGCTTTGCAGATCTCAAATTCTGAATACACCAAGCTGATCAGATCATCAAGGCACATCTTTCTATATCCTTTCAGAAAGTTGAAATTCACTTTTTGAATTTTTAGGATTTTTTCGACAAACCCTAATCCGAGACTAGTTCTAGTTTTGAGCAAAGCAAGTGGTAAGACCTAAATCTCTTCTATTTCCATTTGAAGTACTCTTTAAGATGTCTCACCACACCAAGCTTGAGGATAAGCTTGAAGGGGTTGATAAATTCCAAGCCTGGAAGTATAGGATTGGGTTAATCCTGGAAGAAAATGAATTGGACTCCTACATCAGCTCTGAGGTCCCTATCCAAGAGGATGAAGAGGCTAAGGTATTGCATAAGAAGAACTTGGTCAAGGCAAAGAGAATCATTGTCGATTCTATCAAAGATCATCTTATACCACATGTGTCATCTCTAAAGACACCCAAAGAGATGTTTGACTCCATGACCAAGTTATTTGAAGGGAAGAACATAAATTGGAAGATGACTTTGCGGAATCAATTGAAAGGGGTCAAGATGTTGAATGGAGAGACCATTCAATCTTACTTCTCCAAGGTCTCTCAGATCAAGGAACAACTTGAAGCTATGGATGAAGTAGTGGACAATGGTGAAGTTGTTATGACCACTCTGAATTGCCTACCTAGGTCATCGAAGTCCTTTATTCAAGGAATCTGTGCAAGAAACAAATTGATCTCTTTCAGTAGACTATGGGAGGAATGCTCTCAAGAAGAAGCTAGGCTTGTGGCACAAGAAGAAAAGATGGGGAATGAAAATCAAGCTCTCATAGCTCACACCAAGGGAAACAAGGTTAAGAGGGAGAAATCTCATAATAAGAAACATTCTCACCCTTATCATAATAAGAAAGATATATCTCATGTTCTATGTTTCGAATGTAATGAAATGGGACACTTTGCTTCAAATTGTCCCAAGAAGAAGAAAGACAACAACTTCAACAACAAGAAGAAGAATAACAAAAGAAGATATCATGGTCATGCTGCTGAGGATGATGAACCTCCCAGGAAGAAAGCTAGAGCAGAAAGTGATGATGATGACTCATCATGTGAAGAAGATCATGTTCTAATCTCTGCTCTCACAGGTACTATCTCTCATGGTTGTAATGATTGGTTAATTGACAGTGGGGCTTCCAAACACATGACTAGGTTTAAAGAATCTTTTGTAAACCTATGTGAACATGAATCACCCCATAAGGTTAAACTTGGGGATGATTATCAATACCTTATCAAAGGAAGTGGGGAAGCCTCCTACAACCTAGAATCTGGAAAGTCCTTAAAGATGAAAGATGTGCTATTTGCACTTGGGCTCAAGAAGAATCTACTCTCCATCTCTGCATTAGATGCAAAAGGTATGAGGGTTGCATTTGTAAATGGCCAAGTCCTAATGTGGCCAAAGGGTAAAACTATTGATGATGCAGTGGTGATTGGAGAGCAAGAGGGAGGATTATATAAATTGAAGGGACAGTCTGAACATGCCATGGTGCATGATTCCATGGAGCCAAGTGAACTTTGGCATAGAAGACTTGCACATATGCACTACAGAGCATTACCAATTGCAAGTAAGGTTGTAGAAGGTCTTCTTGAAATTACGACCAAGCATGAAGGTGTTTGCAAAGGATGTGCAAAAGGAAAGAACATAAAGAAGGCATTTCCAAGCAGTGAAAGCAAGGAAAAAAGTATCTTGGAAATTATCCACTCCAATGTATGCGGTCCGATCTCATCTAGTTCTCTGAGTGGGTATATTTACTATGTCACTTTCATTGATGACTTTCCCAGGAAGACTTGGGTTTACTTCTTTAAGAACAAAGATGAAGTGTTGGATAAGTTCAAGGAATTCAAAACCTTGATGGAGAATCAAATTGACAAGAAGATCAAAACATTAAAATCCGACAATGGTGGAGAATTCACCTCACATGACTTCAAGAAGCTTTGCAGTGATTCAGGGATCAAGAGGGAGTTGACTACTCCTTATAATCCTCAACAGAATGGAGTTGCAGAAAGGAAGAATAGAACAATCATGGAAGCAGCATGGGCAATGCTGCATCACCAGGATCTACCTATGCATCTATAGGCAGAAGCAGCTAGAACAGCTGTATATGTGCAAAACAGAACACCCCACAAGATATTGGACAACTAAACACCAGAAGAGGTTTTTTCTAGTAAGAAACCTGAAGTTAGCCATCTCAGAATATTTGGTTGTCCAATATACACTCATGTCCCAAAAGAAAAGAGGACCAAGCTAGATCCTTCAGGAAAGAAGGGTATCTTTGTGGGTTACAGTGAAAGCTTGAAGGATTACAGAATATACTTTCCAAGGTTCAAGAAGATTGATGTTAGCAGGGATGTGACATTTGATGAAAACTCGGCATTCGTCAAATAAAGGAAGACACCTATTGAATTTTATGAAGAACCTAAGGAAACTAGGTTTCAAGACACTACCATGACTGAAGCAATTCCAGATGTTAATCTTGAAATTGAAGATCCACAACAACCAGTAGATCCACCCTGTGAGGATAACTCTCACAAGAGAAAACCTACATGGGCTAGAGAGCTCATTCAAGATGCAAAAAGATATGGCATTCCAGAAGAAGAACACAGAGCAAAGAAGAGAACCAGATCACATACCAGCTATGTTGCTTTACTCTGTGATATCATGAACAAAGAACCTTTCAATTATGAACAAGCAGTGGAAAAGAAAGAATGGAAGGATGCCATGACCGAAGAATACCAATCAATAATGAAGAATGATGTTTGAGATTTTGTCCCAAGACCTGAAGGGAAGTCTGTTGTGACTTCCAAATGGATCTACAAGATCAAGCATGCTGCAAATGATAGCATAGAGAAATATAAGGCAAGGTTTGTAGCTCGTGGCTTCTCTCAGAAAGAGGGAATAGATTATGAAGAAACTTTTGCTCCTGTAGCCAGGTACACTTCCATCAGAACAGTACTTGCTCTGGCTACAGCGATGGAATGCAAGATACACCAGATGGATGTCAAGACTGACTTCTTGAATGGTGTAGTTGAAGAGGAAGTGTATGTGGAGTAGCCACTCAGTTTTGAAACACATGAGAGGGAGTCATATGTGTGCAGATTGAAGAAAGCCTTCTATGGCTTAAAACAAGCTCCTAGAACTTTGTATGGTAGGATGGAAAGTTTTCTATCTAGTTTGGGCTTTACCAAGAGTAAAGCGGATTCCAACCTTTACTACAAGGTTGAGGAAAGAAATCCTGTGATTCTACTCCTGTATGTGGATGACCTGTTTGTAACAGGAGATGACAGATTGATTGCTGATACAAAGAGGAAGTTTGCTGCCGAGTTCGATATGAAGGACTTGGGGATGATGCATTATTTCCTAGGTATGGAGATGTGGCAAAGTGCAGATGGGATCTTCCTTGGACAAGGGAAGTATACAATAGATATCCTGAAGAGGTTCAGGATGATGGATTGCAAGGCCATGGCCACACCTATGGCATCGAACCTAAAGCTTCTATGTGATACTTCATCTGAGCTAGTTGATGTCTCTATGTATCATCAGATGATTGGGTCCTTGATGTACCTGACAAACACGAGACCAAATATTTGCTTTGCGGTGAACACATTGAGCCAGTTCCTAACGGATCCAAGGAGTGTTCACCTAGTTGCTGTAAAGCATATTCTGAGGTACCTGAAGGGTACAGTTGATTATGGGCTCAAGTATGAAGCAAATCAAAAGTTTAACCTGCAGGGTTATGTTGATTTAGATTGGGCTGCAGATAGGAAGAGCACATCTGGGTGCTATTTCAATATGGGATCAGGTGTGATATCTTAGTTTAATAGGAAGCAGTCCTACGTAGCACTGAGTACAGCCGAGGCAAAGTATGTTGCAGCCTGTTCGGCTAGTTGTGAGGAAGTATGGCTTTGGAAGCTACTGTCAGAGTTATTTGATCTCCCGTTGGAGACTACTAGTATCTTTTGTGATAACCAGAGTTGTGTGAAGCTGTCTGAGAACCTGGTGTTCCACGACAGGTCGAAGCACATTGAGATCAAATATCACTATATCAAGGATATGGTGCACAGAGGAGCATTGAATCTTCTGTACATTGCGACAAATGAGCAGATTGCAGATGTGCTGACGAAGCCACTAGCCAGAGTGAAGTTCGAGTACTTCAGAGAGATGCTTGGCATTCTTCAGATCGATGACACTTTGAGGAAGAAGTGATGGACACATTTGCGGAAACCATTCCAAGCATGGTTGAAGGAGGACCCTTCACATGGTTATGGATGTAAGCGCTGGATGATGAGCATCAGGATGATGTTCTAGTTTATGCTCTGTATGATTAGTTGGATCATCTATGTATGTATGCATCATGTTGGATGCTGGTACAATCCGTTGGATCATTTATATGTATGTACGCATCATGTTGGATGCTTTGATCAATGTGATCATGTATTTGTATATGCATCATGTTGGATGCTCGATATGATCAGTTGGATCAAGGATTTGTATCAGGTAGATACTTGTATGGTCAAGTAGATCATGTATTTTTATATGTATCGGGTGGATACTTGTATGATCAGGTAGATCATGTATTTGTATATGTATCGGGTGGATACTTGTATGATTAGGTAGATCATGTACTTATGTATGTATCAAGAGGATACTTGTATGATCAGGGAGATAATGTACTTATGTATGTATCAGATGGATGCATTACATATATCAGATGGATGCATTTGTATGATCAGGTAGATCATGTATGATGATATGTATGAGGTAGATACTTGTATGCATCAGATGGATATACTATTTGATCAGGATGATCATAGATGACGAGCTTCAGGATGTTGCTCCAGATGATATGCATCAAGTTGATGCTATGATGATGATCAGGATGATCAAAGATGACGAGCTTCATGATGTTGCTCTAGATGATATGCATAAGGTTGATGCTATGATGATGATCATAGATGACAAGCTTCAGGATGTTGCTCCAGATTATACGCATCAGGTTGATGGTATGATGATGATCAAGTTGATCATGTGATTATGTACATCAGGATGGTGTATGGTGAGTATCAGTTTGATACTCTATGGCTGTGGACAGGTTGTGCAGGTAGTATAGAAAAGACCCTTTAAAACCAGACAAGTAGAGCAATGTGCTCGTAACATCCTGGGTTGCTCTATCAAGATCTAGATAGGTAAAGCGGTGTGCTCTTAACATCCTGGGATGCTTTGAGTAGGTTTTTCTACGGTTTCGCATAGAAAAGATCCTTTAAAATCCAGACAGGTAGAGCGGTGTGCTCGTAACATCCTGGGATGCTCTATCAAGATCCAGACAGGTAGAGCGGTGTGCTCGTAACATCGTGGGATGCTCTAAGTAGGTTTTGTGAAAGTTCACATAGAAAAGATCCTTTAAAATTCGGACAGGTAGAGCGATGTGCTCGTAATAGCCTGGGATGCTCTATCGAGATCCAAACAGGTAGAGCGATTTGCTCGTAACATCCTAAGATGCTCTGAGTAGGTTTTGTGAAGGTCAACATGTAAAAGAACCTATAGTTTGTGCTAGGTTTTTTTGACGCACGTAATTAGTCCAAGGTTCCACAGTATCGCCAATGATGATGAAGACCTGTAGGTGGTGGGCCTACATCCAGTATGAAAAAGGACTGGCTCTGTAGAACTTCCTATGATGAGTAGTTTAGAGATTGATTGAGATAGCAGCAGCAGTGATGATGATGATGATTCGCTAATGATGATCCAGAGAAGAAGACTTGTGCTAGATGATCTATGTCGAGAAATACCTTCCTAGTTAAGAGGGAGTGTTGATGTATATGTAACTTCAGAATGTATTTCATTTATATTTTTATTGTACTCCTATAGAGATGTATTATTCATCTATACGGAAGTGTCGTCATTGGTATTGACAAGTGTCGCAAGTGTGTTAACTTGCTGATGGGTTATTAGACCACCTTGTAAGGGGTCGGCTCGATATAATGTAATATGAAGTTATTGTACCTAGCTAGACAAGTCGGCCCCATAAGGTTATTGGGCAAACAGGACAAGTATAAATAGAGATCAGGAGATCTCTATTTGGATCACTTCAGAACTCACACTTCCTTCACTCGGAAAGTGGCGCACATGTGAGGAGGAGGATCAACTACTAAGAGGAGTCTATCTCTTGTACTTTGGTTGTACTTTGATTTAGATATTGCTCTATCTATCTTTGAGGAAGTTGTGGGGTTTTTCACCTTAGGGTTTTCCCCACGGAAACTCTATGTGTCTATTGACTCTCATGCTTTTGCTTCTTGTGATGATTGACATGCTTGTTATGATTGATATGCATTGATATACTGTACATGTTATTCTCTGAGTAAAAATCCTAGAGTATTGTGAATTAATGCTCAAAATTTAACAATCTATTCATTTGTCACCCAAAATTTTGAGGTATGTAAAAAACATGCAAATCATGGGTTGTTTGCTACACTATGAATTGGTAGTTTTGTTTCTTTAGATAAAATCACACTTCACACAAGTTGACATTGAAACAAGTTAATCAAAATTCTTTCTAGTTAGTAGATTTGGAAGGGATATGGCTTGACTTCCCTATCAATGGAAGACACCTCTAAGATAGAGCTCATGCACCAAGGGACCATAAGTCCAAACACCAACCCATTGAACTCCATTATTAGTGAATGTACATAATAATAACACAATTAAACAAGCCAAAAACAAAGATACAAACCTCTAAAAACACAAAGCTACAATGGTTGAATATGTAACAACCCAAATATACTGTTAAATTAATTATAAATAAAAATCTATAAAACTAAATTGCATATTTAAATAAATTAACTAATTTAAAAAAAACTTATGGTCAAGAATAAGATAATTATCAATGATAATATTAAATAATAAATAAATAAATAATAGACCTAAAAAAACCTATAAAAAGGAGAATGGGAGGGGAAGATGATCCATTCATACATTTGGAGGATTTGAAGGAAGATTACATGTATGTCTTCTATTGTGATTCATTTTATTGTGTTATGATGATATATTATGGGTTAATCTAATTGGTGAAATTAGTTTTAGATCAATTTATTATGAAACATTGATTTTGTTATAAAAAATTTTCGAGCCTTACATTTGATATCAAAGTGAAGGTTACTAACCCTTGGACCTATATTTATATAAATCCAGTGGTTGTAAAAAAGAGGAGGATCCGAGGGTAGGTTTTCTCCTTTGATCCATTAGATTGATCATATAGTATATGTTAATCTACTTGCTGAAATTAGTTTTAGATTAATTTATTATGAATTATTGATTTTCATATAAAATTTGTGGCCTTACATTTGATATTAGAGCGAAGGTTACTAACCCTTTGATATCAAAGCGAAGGTTACTAACCCTTAGAGCTGTATTTATGCAAATCTAGTGGATCTATAGAAAATTAGGTAAATTTATAGTAGATCTAGTCATCTCTATTAGATCCGAGATATAAATATGGTTATTAGATCTATATTAGATTTCGGTTTATAGATCTGAAATGAAATAATATTTTATATGGGTATTCATTTAATAGATCTAAATTAGATGTAGATTTACAGTTCTGGAATAAAATGGATTTATATCTGATATAATGTGATTGATATATTGGTTAAAATGAAAATTAGTTTATGGGTGCATACTATTAATCTCACGTCCTTTTTAAAATCTGTATGCATTGGACATTGCCCGCTTGTTGAAGAATCATAACATAGAAACAAAGATGCAATACATGTGTGCTTAATTCAACCTTCAGACATATCATGGCATGGAAGTAAATTAGATCTCAGTTCTAGTTATATAAATATGAAACAAAGGTGCAATACATGTGTTTTTAATTCAACCTTCAGACATATCATGGTATGGAAGTAAATTAGATCTAAGTTCTAGTTATATAAATATGAGCTTATGTATTGTAGATGTTGGATATTTTGGTGTTATTCCCATCATCATAGCTGGTCACTACAGCGGTTCCAGCTTGTTTTACCAAACTATATTCACTACAAACGAATCCTAATCTCTAACTAATGAATTTCAAGTTTTTCTACGTTTCAAATCACCTAAAACCTTATGAGGTTTAGCAAATTTGTTCATTTCTGATAAGTAATAAATTGTATAAACAGTGACACTCAATCAAAGGTTTTGGGGTTTGAATTTCATTTATTTATTGAATTCAATTCCTTGATTCCAATTTTTTTCCACCTTTTGGAGATATTTACTAACCATTCACAATACTACAGATTTACCATTCACAACCCTACAAATTAAATCTGTGGCAATAATCAATTCAACTTTCCTTAAGGTGATTTATGCTTGGGAAAATCCAATCCAACCCAGCCCTCTTTATACCTCGCCCAGAATTCATAACATCTGTGAAGACAGGATTTCATTACTAAACAGCCTCAAATTTTTTCTCTGTCAATTTTTTAGTCTTTTCCATATCTATCCAGCTGGTTACTAATCCTAAAAATAGTGAGTCAAAAAGATTTTGTTATGCATGAACTGGGTTAATTTGTGAGCAATACATTATACTTGGAAAAGGAGCAAAGTTCACTCCCATGGGTTGGGTTTTTACGTCTTCACTTTATATCCATTTTGGCAAAAATATAATCTGTTCTTTTCTGATGAGCATTTATTTATACATCGCAGAATTTTCATTTGTTTTTAAATCAAGCATTATACTTCCTCTTTCTACACTACATGAGCTTTCCTATTGAGAAAACAAAAGAGGTCTATTAACTAGGTTAAGTCTAGGTCTGTCAAATCTTCAACCCGTTTGCAGCCACCACGAGAATCTGGATTGGGATTTAGTCACCGATATCGAAAACCACAACGTGAAGGGAATCTGGGACTGATTTATTAATAAGTATAGAAAATGAACTATAATATTTGATAATTAAATTTTAGAGATAAAAAGTATTAAAAAAAACTAAATGTATTGAAGATTTTTACTTATTTGTTTTTTGGCAGGAAATACACATGGAAAATTTAGAGTTAGTTAGTGCGGTGAATTTTAAAAGAACTTTACCAATATTAAAGCTCTCCGTAATGAAAATTTAAGAAGCTTCCATCCTTTCATGATTAAACGCAACCATTTATACACCTTACCATTTATTCTCCTTCAATCAGTAACACATAAACTTTACTTCATTATGTGAGGATTTTGCATCTATCTTTATATGTACTGTCCCCATATAACTATGTAAAACAATCTATTTAACATATTGACTCATGTTCGTAATTAATGTCAACTATACTTGGAACACCTTCATGGAAATTTAATCCATTTATAATAAACATAATATATCTAAACCCAGAATACGTTTACATGCCTATTACATAGTCAACATAATGCAACAATCACTTATCCTTTAACTACAACATATATCTTATATTGACATGCATGACAAGTCATCATAATATCAAGGAGAATCCATACACTTAAAGTACACATAGAAAAACCAATGTATGTAAGAGTTAAAAATACATATAAAATAGAGATGAGTAAAACACATATAAAAGACACATTAGAAAGAGGCCATTTTCAGGTGGTTCATCCAAACTTGGGCTAGAGGCCATTTTCATGTGGTTCACCCAAACTCGGGCTATGTCCACATAGAGGAGCCATATCTTTATATTAAAAGAGGAAGAGGAGTTACAATCGACAAGGCAATTGTTGTAATAATTGATTCTCACCTTTATCAACCTATTTTTTGAAGAAAACTTCAGAAAATGCTTTTCCAAGCATTTCAACCATATAACAATATTATTAATAACAATATTATTAATAGCAAGTTCTATCCTCTCATAGACTTAACTAGTTGTACTTTAGGTTTTCTCTACAAATGGCCTCACCAAGATTAAATCCAAGTAATCAATGCTTCATCAAAAGATTATAAACAATATTAATATCGGATAGAACTCAACTAGTTGTAATCCAGCATTTCAGTGCTAACAACAGCTTAACTTAGAATGATTCTAAGTTGGTCAATGCTACATAATAAATAAAAAGTAGTCCACAAAAACTATAATGAACTTCATTTCATCACACTAATATCTATCACTGAGACATAACATAAGAAGACAAATCATAATTATACGAATATTTACTAAGAACATAATGCACAAAAGGTATATAAGTAAGGTACCCCGGGGATCAAGCGCTTAGCGCTGTCCCAACCCTACGATTCTATAATCAACACAGAGATAAAAATAACAAAATATGGCCAAGAGGTATGGAAAACGCTCATCAAAATATTTGTATGCTATCCAACAATAGACACGGAGATGACATAAGTCAAAACCAAACTTTGTAGGGGTTGAGCTCTCGATGAGCTATCCCTTCTCATGATCTCTATACAGTGAACAAAATACAACGTGTGTACTTGAACGATGTCCTAAAAGATCAAATGTGTGGGGACCCTATATCCGTTATAGCCATCGATCTATAGAAAATACATAAACGTTGTAAGCAACCTAATCTATGCAGAGATTAGGTGTATATAAATACATCAATGCTTGTAACAGTGATCAATTCAGACCTATATGTATATAGATCATAATTCTATAGCCAGGGTTTCATCTCAGTTATAACACCCATGATTTGTAGTGATAAAGATAGAGTTAAAATAACTCTGCACGCTTCAGCATAGCTGAGCTCATATCTAGCTATATGCCAACGCTTTAACTACCCGATCAGATCTGTTCATACCGAACAGAGATCACTTCCCAAAGAAGGCAAACTCAGATAAATCGCTTTCTCTACAACTATGCGGAGATTAGAAAAATAGATCAAAACATAATAAACAGGGATCACATCATAACGCAAGTAAATACTCAGAGAAAACGCATTCTCTATATTACTGTGAGCGAATCAAAATATACAGAAGCCCAGATTAGTTGCATTTTCTGAATGAATGTGTGTAGAGGTATAGATATCCTGACCTTGCCTATATATGAACTTATAACTATGGAAGAAACCCGATTTTGGAATCGGCTTGTTAAGAACTACTCCTCAACATGCAGTTAACACAATCGATTCGATTGCAAAAGCATAGATCCTACTCGGTAGCAATAATAAATAGCAGCATATTTCAAATTCTAAATGTAAAAGGAAGCGATCCAACTCGGTGTTTAAACCAAGCAAATGAGAAGTAGCAACAGACGTTTCGAAATCTAAAAGCAAAAGCAGCGATCCAACACGGTTTCCAACCCAGCAAAAGAGAAATAGCAGCATGCGGTTTGAAATTCTCAAAGCAAATAGCAGCGATCCAACGTATACGGTTTTGACTCTATCCTTAAGAAGAAAAACAAGAAACCGCTAGCCTACATTCAACAGAGGTTAAACAATGCTACCAAAAACTGATAGATGGATTTTAATACCCTACTCTGTACATATTTATATTTCTACCAAAGCAGATCACAGAGTCTCTTTAACACATAGCTCTTATTAGTATGGGGGTCTAAGTAAAACGCCAACCAGGAATGAGATATTACCACTCAAGGATTCCGTCCTTGCTATCTTCCTGGCGATCGCTATCCAGCAATGAAGTCAGTAGAGATCCGTTTTGCAGAAAGTGCCTCCGCCAACTCCATGTAGAGACTTCTATAACCCTGTCAAGCGATGTGCAGGGCCTATCTTCCCCGATCCACCCCCATATTGTCTTCCAAAATAAACTCGATCCTCCCCTTTTCCTCCCAGAACAAAAAGACATAGAAGCACGACCCCCCTCTCACTCGAGATCCCTTCTTTATAAAAGGATGGACCTTCACTGCCGGAAAGACAAGTGGTACTTCGTAGGGCAAGTGGCGGTTTTTTGAAGAGTTTGGCGCTCCAGTTAAGAGATCAACTCGCCGCAACTCTTACTGCTTAACGTTTAACTTCTAGTATCATCGTTTAATATGCGACCTACTTGAGATATAAATCATATCTCATCATTGTTGAAAATCTTATTAAAGCGCCGTCTAAGTAGTTCACCCTCTTTTAATTTATTATTTTCTTAAATAAATTATAGACAGGTAGCAACCCCTTTTTCAACAACTCCATTGTTTATAAATATATATATATAAAAAGGAATTAACATATAATTTTTCACTGAAATATATATATATATATATATATATATATATATATATATATCCAAAACACGAAAGGCGTAAAGGAGAAATGAAAATGCTTGAAAAACCATCACTCGACGAAGATTCCTTCTATCGAGTTTAATAATAACTCTCTCGTAGTAAAGGCCCTTGTTAACCTAATGGTTAGGTTAATCTTCTTAATCTTTTCTAGATACTTAATTTAACATAAATAAGCCATATTGTGTTTCTTGAATAATTTTGGAAGGAAAGGGGTTTCCTCGTCATAACTATAATGGGCATAACTTATGACCTTTCTTAAGGTTTTAAAACTAAGGAAAAATAAAACCATTACCTTCCTTCCAGTGTCTACAGACTAAGATGACATCTAGTCATTAAGATCCATATTCTTATCGCTTCCTCGTCCGTCGATCTCTCTCTCCCCCTAGTGTGTTAGTTACCCATCTTTTAGTTCCGTCAATATAAGTTTACGATTTATAACCTACAACCGAGGAAAGAAATAATGATACTTTCAAGGTCCACTAGTGGGGCCTTCACCTTGAGCTCCTCACCAGGGCCTCATACATGATTTTCAACATACATTTAGTTATGCTCATAAGAATTGGAAGAGGGGTGTTACACTAACTTGAGAATCATAACTTGTAGTATAACTTGCAAGTAGTTAGCTTAATTTTCATATTTGGGACATGGTGGTGGAAGCCTTTAAATAGGAATATTATAACTATGTTGATGATCAATGAGTTCCAATTGATTCATTAAACATTTACAAGAAAAATCTGCTGATGATCAATGAGTTCCAATTGATTCATTAAACATTTACAAGAAAAATCTTGTCAAGTCTTTACAAATTTATTACTCATGATTTAAAGAGCTCATCTCCCAATTAAAATTCCAAACCTTAGAAAGACAAAAAAAGAAAAGAAGATAGTGCATGTCTAGAACTAACTGCCCTAGTATAAGGGAACCCATTAATCTCATATACCAAAAACATATAAAGAAGATTTGGAAATTTCTAAAGGGAAAATATAATAGACATCTAAAGATGTTAAAATACTAAATAAAATTGAAAAGTAACATGAGGACATTAATAGAACATTGGAGACCAAGGAAGCAATGATAGCCATTTGGGACACACAACAAGAATCATGACAAGTACGGAAATGATCAATGACATTTTAATAGGTCTTACAAATATTATAAGAATTCAATCATTGTGAAACCCATAAGGAATCTTGAACACCACTTGTTCCTTTGGTTCCTTTATCTAGTTAATCTCAAAAATGTCTGGAACAAATAAGATAAAAGGAAAAAGAAATAGGAAGAAAAAAAAACCACTATAGATTAGGTTCAAGCTCTCCCTCTCGCAAAATACATTGAAGTTTTATGAAAACAATTTAGAGGATGTACATGCATAATCTACAAAGTGTAAGGTATCTAGATAGGCCAAAAAAAAAACCTTGCTCCTGGAATAAAGTCTATAAAATGTTTCTTGTGTGGAATTTGGAGGCATAACCAAAGCCTATTTACAAGTTGAATATCCAAGCAACATGTTTATTTTCTATGCATGGAACCCCTAATTTTAAAGATGGTACCATTATGCAAGAAAGATTCCTAAGGAATTTGAATGTGATCAATGCTAAATTTGCAAAATTTGCACCTCATCATAATAAATATAATTAATTTATGATCATCATGAGATCCCACACCCAAGGGTTTCATAATCCAACTTGATAGATTATTGAAAGAACCTAGGAAATGTGTATAAAGTGACTTTGTGATTGATTACCACAAAAAGGAGGGTCATTAAATAATTCCTATGAAAACTATAGGAATCGTAAAACAAAGTTATAAAAAATGTTTAAAATTATCTAAATATTACTATAGAATATGATTTCAATGGCATCCTAATTTTCATCCCCTAGCAAAGTTTTTGTTCTTTTTTTTCCCAAGTTTCAAGGTTGTAAATAGGGGGACATTTTTTAAACCTCGTTTGAGACTTATTGTATTATTTTTTTCAACTATGATATTTATACTGCATCAAATTGTCGTGACACTTTGTGTAAGGTGTCAATGAGGAAAAATATAGGCAAAAACTCAACAAAGACATAAAAATAGGCATTAATCACACATAATCAATGTATAATATATACAATGAGAACTGACCCCTCAGTTCATATACCCAAGTGGGGTCTTAGACTCCTTTTTCTATTTCATATTCAGCTATGCCCCTTGGTCTTCTTCTCTCATGTGAATATGAAGATAACATAATAATTTTCCTAACACAAAGCATTAGGTTCCCAACAATTCCCCTATTGATCGGAAAGGGTGTATATTAGTCCAAGAAAAGAGAGTTTAATAAATGGAAGTGTATAGCTACCAAATGTTGAAAATTTCCAAATTGACAATTCGAATTTTCAAAGCAAGTTAGGAGAAGCTCACATCACTCTTTGAAGGGGTGGTTTTGGTTGACCACAAACCAAAACTACTAGTAGAAGATGAATTCTTCTACGAAGTGGGTGGTTTAAGGATAACCATATATTGTTGGACTTGGAAACAACTTTTTTTCTTGCTCAGAGGTTATATGTAATACCCCAATTTTGACCCTTATGAAATATTGGCTTTTAATGTAAATATTGTATACATGTGATGTATGTTTCCCCTAGCATGGAGCTCAAGGCCAAGGCCCTGCTAGTGTATGTTCGGATTTTATTTAGAACAGATAAGCATTTGATATTTTGTTACCCATATGCTATTAAGCCATGGAATATTGTAAATGGATGTAAATATTAATATTTCAATAAAATACCAAAACTAGCTATGGAAGCAGTGAATAAGAAGGGGCCATGTGTATTACACTAGGGAGTGGTGAGGGGGTTGTGGGGATAAACCATATGTTGCCAAATGTCATTGTGAGAACCCATTTGACCTTCCTTGCTCACATTTAATTCTGTTGTAAGGAAGTTGTTGAAGAATTCAGTCCATGGCTTCAATGGAGCATGGGTAGCCTAGAAATTCATATGGCAGAGTATGGGCTCTATTTTCTTGTACCAAAATTCACTCTACCTCATGGGAATGGGTCCTTCCTCATTCCCATTCCATTGTGGAACATCCCAGTAGTAGTTTGCATCCATTACAAATTCCCAATAGTGAGAAAAACCAGAAATCACAACTTTGTAAGAACCCACGTTTTGAAGAGCCATAAACATCCAAAATTGGATATTGACAGCGAAATCCAATGTGGGATCCATAGATATGAACCCTCGGGCGAATTTGAGAGTATTAAGTGTTAAATTTTGAGCATTAATTCACAATACTCTAGGATCTTTACTGAGAGAATAACATGTACAGTATATCAATGCATATCAATCATAACAAGCATGTCAATTATCACAAGAAGTAAAAGCATGAGAGACAAGAGACACAGAGTTTCTGTGGGGAAAACCCTAAGGTGAAAAATCCCACAACTTCCTCAGAGATAGATAGAGAAATAGCTCAACCAAAGTACAATCGAAATACACAGAGATAGTCTCCTAGTAGCAGATGATCCTCCTCCTCACATGTGCGCCACTTTTCGAGTGAAGAAAGAATGAGTTTCTAAGTGATCCAAATAGAGATCTCCCAATCTCTATTTATACTTGATCTATTTTCCCAATGACCTTATGGGGCCGACTTGTCTAGCTAGGTACATCAACGATATATTACATAAATCAGGGTTGACCCCACACATGGTGGTCTAATAACCCATCGGCAAGTTTACACACTTGCGACACTTGTCAATACACATGACAACACTTCCGTATAGAGGAATGACACATCTCTATAGGAGTACAATAATATATAAATTAAATACATGGATGAAATACATTCTGAAGTTACATATACATCAACACTCCCTCTTAACTAGGAAGGTATTTCTTAACACAGATCTGCTAGCACAAGCCTTCTTCTCTGGATCATCGTCATCGATGCATTGTCCTAGAATCATCATCATCATCACTACTGCTACTATCTCAAACAATCTCTGTATCTACTCGTCAAAGGAATTTCTACAGAGCCAGTCCTTTTTCATACTGGATGTAGGCCCACCAGCTGTAGGTCTTCATCATCACTCGCCATACTGTGGAATCCTCAGGACTTATTACGTGCATCACAAAAACTCGAAAGAGAATCCTAGGATGTTATGGGTACACCACTCCGACCTGTAGGATCTCCAAAGACCATATTATATGTGACCTCACTACAAAACCTCGCAAGAGCATCCCAGGCTGTTATGAGCACACAGCTCTACCTATAGGATCTCCCAGGGACAGATTACATGTGGTCACCACAAAACCTCACAAGAGCATCCCAGGCTGTTACGAGCACACAGCTCTACCTATAGGATCTCCCAGGGACATATTACATGTGGTCATGGAAAAACCTCGCAAGAGCATCCCAGGACTTATTACGGGCACACATCCCAACTTATCAGATCTCCCAAGGACATATTATATGCCATAGGATAAAACCTCGAAAGAGCATGTGCCAGATATCCCAGGGCCAGATTATATTCCATAGGAAAAACCTTGAAAGACTATCTGCAGATCTCCCAGGGCCAAATTATATGTCCTCCCAGAGCAAAACCTTGAAAGAGAATTTTCCAGATATCCTAGGGCCAGATTACATGCCATAGGCAAAACCTCGAAAGACTGTCTGCAAATCTCCCAGGGCCAAATTATATGCTCATCTGCACAACCTATTCCATGGCCATAAAGTATCAACCTGATACTCACCATACATCATCATGATGTACACATGATCATCCTGATCATCATCACTGCAACATCCTACTGCATGTCATCTAGAGCAACATCCTAAAGCTCGTCATCCATGATCATCCTGATCATACAATGCATCTACCTGATGCATACCAGGTATCTACCTGATATATATCATCATACATGATCCACCTGATCATACAATGTATCCACCTGATACATACATAGATACATGATCCACACAATGTATCCACCTGATATATATCAACATACATGATCTACTTGATCATACACAGTATCCACCTAATACATATACAAATACATGGTCCAAGCATCCAACATGATGCATATACAAATACATATAAATGATCCAACTGATCATATCCAACATCCAACATGATGCGTACATACATATACATATAAATGATCCAACTAATCATATCCAGCATCCAACATGATGCGTACATATATATAAATGATCCAACTGATCATATCCAACATCCAACATGATGCATACATACATATACACAGCAGTAACTGGAGCATCGTCCTGATGCTCATCCTCCAGTGCTTACATCCACAGCCATGTGAAGGATCCTCCTTCCAACATGCTTATAATGGCTTCTGCAAATGTGTCCATCACTTCTTCCTCGAAGTGTCATCAATCTGAAGAACACCAAGCCTCTCTCTGAAGTACTCGAAATTCACTCTGGCTAATGGTTTCGTCAACACATCTGCAATCTGCTCGTCCATCGCAACATACAGGAGCTTCACTACTCCTCTCTACACCATATCCCTAATATAGTGATATTTGATCTCTATGTGTTTTGACCTGTCGTGAAACACTGGGTTCTCAGACAGCTTCACACAACTCTGGTTATCATAGAAGATACCAGTAGCATCCAACGGGAGATCAAATAACTCAGACAGTAGCTTCGAAGCCATACTTCCTCACGACTAGCCAAACAGGCTGCAACATACTCTACCTCGGCTGTACTTAGTGCTACGCAGGACTGCTTTCTGCTAAACGAAGAGATCACACCTGATCCCATACTGAAGCAACACCCAGATGTGCTCTTCCTATCTGCAGCACTGCCTGCCCAATCTGAATCAACATAATCTTGCAGGTTAAAATTTTGATTTGCTTCATACTTGAGCCCATAATCAATTGTACCCTTCGGGTACCTCAGAATATGCTTTACAGCAACCAGGTGAACACTCCTCGGATCCATCAGGAACTGGCTCAATGTGTTCACCACAAAGCAAATATCTGGTCTTGTGTTCGTCAGGTACATCAAGGACCCAATCATCTGATGATACATAGAGACATCAACCGGCTCAAATGAAGCATCACATAGAAGCTTCAGATTCAATGCCATAGGTGTGGCCATGGCCTTGCAATCCATCATCCCAAATCTCTTCAGGATATCTACAGTATACTTCCCTTGTCCAAGGAAGATCCCATTTGTACTCTGCCACAACTCCATACTTAGAAAATAGTGCATCATCCCCAAGTCCTTCATATCAAACTCAGTAGAAAGCTTCCTCTTTGTATCGGCAATCAATCTGTCATCTCCTGTTACAAATAGGTCAT
Source organism: Larix kaempferi (assembly GCA_027924585.1). Lineage (NCBI taxonomy): Eukaryota > Viridiplantae > Streptophyta > Pinopsida > Pinales > Pinaceae > Larix > Larix kaempferi. The sequence continues at coordinate 22,531,685 of BSBM01000767.1, read as the reverse complement.
CCACATACAGGAGTAGAATCACAGGATTCCCTTCCTCAACTTTGTAGTAAAGGTTGGAATCCACTTTACTTTTGGTAAAGCCAAAACTAGATAGGAAACTATCCATCCTACCATACCAAGTTCGCGGAGCTTGCTTCAAGCCATACAAGGCTTTCCTCAATCTGCACACATATGACTCCCTGTCATGTGTTTCAAAACTGAGTGGATGCTCCACATACACTTCCTCTTCAACTACACCATTCAAGAAGGGAGTCTTGACATCCATCTCATGTATCTTCCATTTCACCGTTGCAGCCAGGGAAAGTACTGATCTAATGGAAGTGTACCTGGCTACAGAAGCAAAGGTTTCTTCATAATATATTCCCTCTTTCTGAGAGAAGCCACTTGCTATGAATCTTTCCTTGTATTTCTCTATGCTACCATCCGCAGCATGCTTGATCTTGTAGATCCATTTGGACGTCACAATAGACTTCCCTTCAGGTCTTGGGACCGCATCTCAAACATCGTTCTTCATGATCGATGGATCATGGAATTCTTCTCGTATCCTGGAAACTTCAATATATTCAATAGTTAATTTTGTTGCTTGAACAAATGTTGTAGTCCTTCTTTTGTAGGTGAAGGTATACGGTCTTTCCTACAAAACAAGTTAAATTGCATGATTAGAAACATCTCATAATTTTCATAACAAATTCTTGCACATAAAGAAATATGTCATACAGTCATGCAATTATTTAAGCTAATGCTTCAATACAACATTTATCCATATCCCGTAACTTTCTAGATGCCTTCCAATCTCTACCAGAACATTGTTAAGAGTGTGCACAACTCCCAACATGTCAGCAAAGAGGTTTCATTCTAGATAAGTAGCAATGGAATGTTGTACAGTGCCATAGGCCACTTACCCATCATATGCATATTAGTAGTATACTGTTCATTAATGCAAATATGCAAAGTACACAACCTAAGTCTAGGAACATAAGTATATACATCATTGAATAGTATTATTTAAACAATCAAATATACAAGAAATGACAATTCAAATACTTATCTTTATATGAACTGCTGGAGTGTGCTCCCTCTTGATATTTGCTTCCTGGATTACCTATCCTAGCTGCTTCTGCCCATAGATGTATAAGCAGATTCTGGTCATGCAGCATTGTCTGTGCTTCCTCCATGATTTTTCTTATTCTTTCTTTCTGCAACTCCATTTTGTTGTGGATTGTAAGGAGCAGTCAACTCCCTCTTAATCCCTGAATCACTACATAGATTCTTGAAGTCACTTGAGGTGAATTCTCCACCATTCTCGGATCTAAATGTTTTGATCTTCTTATTAGTTTGGTTCTCCATCAAGGTTTTGAATTCCTTGAACTTATCAAATATTTCATCTTTGTTCTTCAAGAAGTAAACCCATGTCTTCCTGGAGAAGTCATCAATAAAAGAGACATAGTAAATAGACCTACTTAGAGAACTAGATAACATCGAACCGCATACATCAGAGTCGATGATTTTCAAGATTCCTTTAGCCTTTCTTTCACTGCTTGGAAATTCCTTCTTAATGTTCTTTCCTTTTGCACATCCTTTGCAAACACCTTCACGCTTGGTCTTAATTTTAGGAAGACCTTCTACAGCCTTACTTGCAATTGGTAATGATCTGTAGTGCATATGTGCAAGTCTTCTATGCCAAAGTTCACTTGGCTCCATGGAATCATGCACCATGGCATGTTCAGGTTGTCCCTTCAATTTATACAATCCTCCCTCTTGCTCTCCAATCACCACTGCATCATCAATAGTTTTACCCTTTGGCCACATCAAAACTTGGCCATCTACAAATGCAACCCTTATTCCTTTTGCATCCAATGCAAAGATGGAGAGAAGATTCTTCTTGAGCCCAGGTACATAAAGAACTTCTTTCATCTTCAAAGACTTTCCAAAATCTAGGTTGTAGGAGGATTCACCACTTCCTTTGATGGGGTATTGATAGTCATCCCCAATTTTCACTTTATGGGGTGATTCATGTTCAGATAGATTTACAAAAGATTCTTTAAACCCAGTCATGTGTTTGGAAGCCCCACTGTCAATTAACCAATCATTACAACCATGAGAGATAGTACCTGTGAGAGTAGAGATTAGAACATACTCTTCTTCACTTGATGAGTCATCATCACTTTCTGCCCTAGCCTTCTTCTTTAGAGGTTAATCATCTTCGGCAACATGAGCATGGAACTTTCTTTTGCTGCCCTTCTTCTTCTTGTTGGAGTTGTTGTTATCCCTTTTGTTCTTGGAACATTCTGAATCAAAGTGACCCTTCTCATTGCATGTGAAACATCTTAGATCCTTCTTATTCTTTTGTTGGTTGTGATAGGATCTCTTGTAATGAGAGTGCTCCCTCTTGGGCTTGCTTCTTTTGGTGTGAGCTATGAGAGCTTGATATTCACCTCCCATCTTTTCTTCTCGAGCTACAAGCCTAGCTTCTTCTTGAGAGCATTCCTCCCACAGTTTACTGAAAGCGTTCAATTTCTTTCTTGCACAGATTCCTTGAATAAAGGAGTCCCATGACCTAGGTAGGCCATTCAGAGTGGTCATAACTACTTCACCATTTTCCACTACTTCATCCACAGCTTCAAGTTGTTCCTTGATCTGAGAGACTTTAGAGAATTAAGATTGATTTGTAACATCCCAAAAATCGTAAAATAAAAAAGTTTTTGATGTAGCCTACTTTATAAGATAAATGCTAACTACAGAATGATAATAATTAGCTAACAATGATAACTGTCTCATACAATTTGTCTTATTGTCTTAAACATGATTATGTACTTGGTTATAAGTAGGATGCAACAGAACAATGTTTGTTTTGTTATGTGTAAGGATCTGGTAACAATACTAATGAAGTTGTTTGCATATTTCTAAAGGGGTTCCTATCGGGTGCCGTTGGGTTTACTTAGCTTTGAAAGCTAAAGCATTGGATTCTTTTTTCGCAGATTTGCAGGTAAGGTTATAGAGTAATTCTAGTTTTTACAAGACAAGTTGTAAGCTTCAGCTTGTCGTCTCTATGTTTAAGATAATTATAAAATATGTCATGCATGAAGATGTCGATGGTATGTATCTTCAGTTTAACTTCACTTGTATCGTCTTGTTATGATTATGATTGCATGTTTCGCCAGCAATGTTTAAGCACTAAACTCATTGTAACTATTGGTGAGATCAGTGGTAATATAGCCTAGTTTAACTATCTGAATTTGTAACATGTTTGGTTTATATGAAAGGTAGTGTCATCAAAATAATAAATGATTCTCCTGGAATGACGGCAGCAATGTAATAAGTATTGTAATGCTAGTGCTGACATTTGTATTGCGTCCACATTTAAATCATGATGTTGTTGAAATATAGGATACAACATAGTAGAGTTTACATCAAACCCTAGTTTTCAATATGGTGTAAAGGTTAAGTAATATTCTACCCTAACCTTAAGCAACTAGCCTAGCTATTTAAATGTATTGTTTAAACATTAACTTTGTGGTAGTCCTTACTATACTATGGCATAGTTGGTGTATAATATAGTTGATATATTAACTATATTGATTCTACGTTGGATATCCTATGGAAACTATGTTAATAACATTGTTGTAATGTTATATGGCGCGAATAATAATATGGGCATGAAATGTTTAAACTCCATAGTTCGGCGTGCATTGCATATATGTAATATATAAACTTTGGACATGGTTTATGCTCCTATCGTAAATGGTATTAACCTTATGAATTGAATCATATGACTTTGTTTATGGTATTACTATTCCTCTATCCTATGTTTGTTAACTTATACACGATTTTATGCAGCTGTATGGCACTATTAAAACCCCGAGGCCTTCGCTGTCACAAGACTTGAACTTTGATATGAATTAAATGTTTGTGCAGTCAAGGCTCTAGCTTAAATCTACGTGAGATCTTTAGCATTCAACGCAATCCTATTGTGGTGTTGTGGTTGCCCCGCTGGCATCTATGTGTTTGATTTAACATGATGATTGTGGTGGGGAATGGTGATGTGTCACCAAGTTGTGAGCTCAGCTTTGGGTGATATGGAATCCGATTGTTCTGGAATTTAATGTGGTTATTTATTGCTATATGATCATATCTCTACCTTGGTTCTTCTGTAGCTCGCTGGCTCAATCTCGATCGTTGATCTTTGTGGTTCTCGATAGTTGGAATGTGTAAACCCTAGGTAGACTAGTCTTAACATTAATCTGCCTTCGTGTATTCATTTGGTGGTTTTGTTTTGGAGAAAGAAGGCCGACAGGCTATTGGTTTTTAGGGCTCGACCCTGGGCGGTTGTGGAGGGAACTATGCCTCAAACTATGTAATCTTGTTATGAAAATATTGTATAATTATTTGAACTTTGCTAAGAAGGTAGTGTTGAATCCCTGTGGCTTTCTTTCGGTGGAAAATAGGTTAGTAGGGAGGTCTTGGCTTCGAGTTCGGTTATGATTCAATTGCATGGAAAATTTTCTGCATTGGAGAAAGGATTTGGAAGCTAAATGCATGCCAATTGACTTGTTTAATAGTTGGGTAAGTTTTCTGGTCTCTTCGTTATGTAATTTATTTCTTCGTTTGTTAACATTCAAATGATAATATTGCTAACTCCCACAGTTCTTTGTGGCAGGTAATGCCAAAGTTCTATATTCAACGCTCTATTTTGGTGGCAATGGAGTTCGGTGATCAATGGATAACAATGCAGCTAAAACGGTAAGCCCGGTGGAAAACCCTCATAGGTTCTCCTGGAAAAAATCATGGTAAACAGTGTATCGTCAAACTTGGAAGTCGTGGTTGTAAAACCCTGGGTTGTTGTTTTAGTTTGTATGGTCGATGTAATAGCTGGTAATTGTGTAGGGTTTGAGTTTAGGGTTTCGAACTTGGCAATGATCCTTTGTTTTGATTTGGGTTTTAGACTCTGTTGAAGTGATAATAAATTATCCTTTTGTAGAACTTATATGGCCATGACAATCTTCGTGTTTAAGTGTTGGGGATTGGCCCGTATAAGAAACTTATTGTTCTTTGATTGATAAATGGAGATAAGTTGTGTTTAAAACAGTCTTTGTGAACTCATAATGTATAAGGAAACTAGGTTTTATGCCTGTGCTATTGTGCTTCATGCTGGACTGTAAACTTATGAATGTTTTTAAAAGGAAATTGTTTTGCAAAAAGCATATGAAGAGAACACTGCTATTGTTTATAAAATCTATGTTTATGTGTTGAAATAAAATATGACAGGCTTCAGCCAAATGCCTCATCTTCGACTATGTAAATGTTTAGGTATTACAATTATAAACCTGTCAGGATTTAGGATTATAGTTAAGTTTAGATTTGATGAAACGATGATGCCTATTGATACGTTCGACATCAAATGGAATTTGTGTGTTCTGTTTAACTTGTGCTCCTATAGTTATTGAAATATCTTAACTTTGAATTGATAATTGAAATCAATAAGTTTGATCTACAGTAATGATTTGTGATGTGAAAATATACTTGATTTGTCTATTGTGAATAAAAATAGAAAATAACAGAGAGCTTGTTAATCTAAGTCGACTCTGTAAAAACATTTTATTTGCATGTTTATGGTTATAAGCATATGTATAAGAAAAACATTTAAACCCTAGCTATATGATAAAAGACTTTGTTTGCTTAACTATTATGTCTGTACAGTAATAGGAATATTAGTAATAACAGTAAACTTTGAGAAAATTTAAATGTAAAATTACAAACCCTAAGTTGGTAATATGATGCTTCTTATTTGTCTAACTATCCTATATGTACAATAATGATATTAACAACAAACTATAGTTATTCTTTTGAAACTAAACATTGGGAAAATAAAATGAAAAGAAACATAACTGGATTCTTTGTCTGATATAAACTCTATTATTTCTATAAAATAGATTTACTGTCTTTAAGGAAAGAATTGAAATAAAAATAGTACTGAGTAAACTACAATAGATAATGCTAATTAATAACAGCAAATAATTTAACCAGAATATAAAAATAGTACTTCCATCACCATGACAATTTGCCTATCATATCTTATCTATCTTAATCTGTTTCTGTATTGGAGTACGATGCTATTCCTTTTTGCATGTGGAAAAATACAAAAACCATTCTATTCAATCATTTTACATTTATACAGAATTATTAACTTATACAGGAAATTGAAATAACTTATAAATTAAACAGTGAAAGTTTAATAATCAACAGAACTATAATATGCAAAATAGATAAAAGAAATTAAAAATAAAACAGATAAGACAATAAAACCTGTAACTGAAGATAGGGCCAACAAAAACCCAAGGAGGCATGTTCCTCCCAACCTGCTTCAGAAGAAGCATCTCAACTGTTGACTTCTAATGAACCCCCGAGCCTGCTTACTGATCTAGTAAGTGGGTGGAATCTGTGTAGAAGCAAGGCACTCAAAATACCTTCTCCACTTGGTATCAACCTCCTAAAAAATGCCTTCTCCACTCAACATCAACCTCCTGAAATCAATAAGAGTTTGGCAGACTCACAACATGATCAACAATAACATATCCCCTCATCAAATCTCTTGGGTACAAACACAGCAAAACCCCAAGGTAAATTTCCTCGTCAGGAAAAGTGATGAACCTCAGTTCAATATTTGATGGCTATTATATAGACTACGTAGGTCTTTTAGTGGTTAGTTTGGAATAAATGAGCCTCAAGCTCCAGTCCCATCTTTCAGGGCACTATGACCACATTTCAAGGGAGTTGTCCCATACCAACAGCTAGTTAGTTGCATCATGATGCTGCCACTTGTCCATTGCCTTCTACCCCAAATTCCATTCCACCTAGTGGATCAGTAACCACTCTTTCAATAGTCCTCTTAGGTTTTTGTCTCCTATTTTATTTATTAAATAATAATATATTGTGCAAATTACAGTCATCCTTGGACACTTGTCCAATATAAACTTTACAATAAAAGTTATCATAATGTTTCTAAACACAAAATGTTTTCCAGCTTAAAGGGTATGTTACAAACACCCCCTCTTAAGCTCAACATCATCCCCAATGTTGCTTATTCATCATCAAGTTCCTCATGGAACAGAACTAGATATGCTGCCCGCATATTACTTTCCAGTTCCCAAGTAGCTTCATCAGGGATAAGCTGCTTCCATTACACCTTTACCTACCCTATGGTGCGATTCCGAAGCATAATTTCCCTCCAGTCTAGAATATAGTCCGGTTCCACCTGAAAATCTCCTTTAGGTTCCATCTACATGTCATTCCAATTCATCACATGAGTAGCATCGTGCACATACTTCTTTAAAACATAAACATGAAAAACATTGTGGATTTTTAAATTGTATGGCAATGCTAATTGATATGCAACAGCTCCTATCCTTGATAGGATTTCGAATGGTCCACAATACCTTAGTGCTAATTTAGCACAACTCCCAAGCTTCAGAGAACTTTTCTTGGGATTTACCTTTATGAAAACATGGCCTCCTACCTGAAATTCTCTTTCTGTGCGTTTTAAATCAGCATAGCTTTTTTGCCGATCTTGGGCAACTTTTAAATTACCTTGAACCTATTTCATTGTTAGCTCCATTTATTTCAATAGAGATGGTCCTAACATCCATCTATCTATAGGATTATCCCACGAAATTGGAGTACAACATTTTCTTCCATACAAAATTTCAAATGGACTTAACTTAGAAGATGCTTGATAATTATTATTGTAGGCAAATTCTGCTAAGTGCAAGTAATCTTCCCACTTAGATGGCTAATCTTTAACATATAATCTTAACATATTTTTCAAAATCTGATTTACTCTTTCTGTTTGACCATCAGTTTGTGGGTGGAAAGAAGCGCTGAAATTCAACTTAATATTTAATCCTTTAAACAGTGTTGTCCAAAAGTTACTAGTGAACTTAGAGTCTCGGTCTGAAATAATTACCTTTGGAATTCCATGCAAGCAAAAAATTTGATTCATGAAAGTATCTACAATGTTAGAAGCCTTGAAAGTAGTTTTAACAGGAATAAAATGAGCAACTTTGCTAAGTTTATCAATAACAACCATAATTGAGTCATTCTGCTTCTGATTTTTAGGAAAACCTGTAATAAAGTCGATGCTTATGATCTCCCATTTCCATTCTGGAATTGGTAAGGGCTACAATAGCCTAGTTGGATGTTGATGTTCAGCTTTGATAGTCTGACACTCAAAACATCTAGCTATATATTCAACAACTTCACTTTTCATGTTGGGCCAAAAGTAATCCTTTCTTAACATAGTTATCATTTTCTGATAACCAGGATGCCCTGAATAAGGACTCTTGTGAACTTCATCTAAAATCAGAAACTTAACCTTCGAACAATTAGGCACATAAATTCTATTTTTGTAAGTTAAGAAGCCTTTTTCATTAATACTGTAATCTGTTATAACATTTTCAGATGAATTTTCAACCACTTTATCATGTAATTTTTGGTAATTTTCGTCTTGCTTAATTCCTTCTTCGATCTGATTTTCCAGATCAATTTTAAAAGTACTGATTGCTGCCACAAAACTTAATCTAGCGTTTCTGCTCAATGCATCATCAACCTTATTTTCGTTTCCATTAATGTGATGGATCTCAAAATCATACTCGCTAAGGAAAGCTAACCACCTAGCTTGCCTTGCATTAAGATTTCTTTGATCCAAAAGATACTTTAAGCCCTTATTATCAGTCATTAAAATGAATTTTCTTCCAATCAAGTGATGGCGCCACATCTTTAAAGCATGTATCACGGCTGTCAACTCAAGATCATACGTTGCATAATTCTTTTCATGTACTTTTAACTTCCTTGACTCAAAAGCAATTGCATGACCTTCTTGACTTAAGACCCCTCCAAGTCCTTCATTGCATGCATCCATGCATACAACGAAATCCTTATTAGGATCTGCAATTTTTAAGATGGGTGCAGTAGTTAACAATTCTTTTAACTTATTAAAGATGTCTTGACACTTTTGATCCCATATGAATTTTGTCCCTTTCTTCTACAAAGAAGTGACGGGGTTAGCAATTCTAGAGAACCCTTCAATAAACTTTCTATAATACTCCATTATTCCCATGAATGACCATACATCAGTTATATATTTTGGGACAGGCCATTCATTAATTGCTTTAATTTTATCAGTATCAATGGAAATACCATATTTTGAAATTATATGACCCAAATACTGAATTTTATCTTTATAGAAATCACACTTACTGAACTTAGCGTAAAGATGGTGATCTATGAGTACTTGTAAAAGGAAGAATGAGTTTCTGAGTGATCCAAATAGAGATCTCCCGATCTTTATTTATACTTGATATGTTTTCCCAATGACCTTATGGGGCCGACTTGTCTAGCTAGGTACATCAACCATATATTACATAAATCAGGGCCGACTCCACACATGGTGGTCTAATAACCCATCGACAAGTTTACACACATGCGACACTTGTCAATACGCATGACGACACTTCTGTATAGAGGAATGACAAATCTCTATAGGAGTACAATAATATATAAATGAAACACATGGATGAAATACATTCCGAAGTTACATATACATCAACATTAAGTACCCTGAAATCCATTGGAAAACCCAGTTTTTACAGCCCATAAATCAAGTGACGAGATTGAGTTATCGGATGACAGAATTGTGAGAAATCCAAGTGTGAATGACTGAGCAGAGGTTGGGCTTGCTTGATAAACCCAGTGAAGGCTAGAATCTCAAGGAATTAGCAGCTGGACCTTTCTATGCCCACCTTAGAGGGAAGGGACACCTAAGGGACTATGTAGCAGAGAAGGGGACACAAAGGGGACCTTGCTTGTGTTGGGTGTGGTAGGTATTGTGGGTTCCATGACTGTTAAGTTCATTTGAGATGCTTGTAGCTTTGTGGTTGAACTCACTGGCTTAGCATCCTCTTCATTTGTCACCACATGCTTGATAAACCCAACTGTGTGTTGGATTATCATGGTTGTTTGTGCAAAACCATGGTTGTGAGTGAGCCTATTTAGTTCCTCCTTAGTGGATACACAACCTAGCTCGGGGGTGATCTCTCAGCTAAAATAATATAGGATGGACAGATATCTATGGTTGGGTGGAACGTTGCTCTCACATAGCCAATTGTTGGACAGCTTCATCTCAAAGATAAGTGTTCTCTATGTTTAAATTATATGCAGTCAGTGTTCTACTATGTGTTAATTCTGAATGATAATTATTCATGTTAATGGAATTGGTATGAAGTCTGTGCATAGCATGAGAAGGGGATTGATTCTCTGCATATTGAACCATCATCTACTTGTGATGGATATGTTGATGCATTATTGTTTGTGTGTGTACAAATATGTTATTTCCACTGTGTTTATATTGAGTATAAATCTGCACGCAGAAGTTTTTATTTATTATGAATTTCTTAGTAATATATGGGGCTAAGATTTCCAATAAGCCCAGGAATGTCATTCATGTTCCCTCTGTGGTTTGGAATGATGAGAGGGGATGTGACATTATATCTTGAACTTGGAACGAAGTTAGTTCTCTCGAAAGTGGTGGCTTAGGGACAACCATATGATGTCAAGCAAAAGAGGAAGTCTTCTGCTAAATGGGATTTTTAAGGATAACCACAACCTATTGTTTATGGATAATCTACTCAAGCAGAATCAAGCGAGATCTCCCTAGTCCAAGTGTATCTAGAAAAAATAGTTACAGAACTCAAACTACCTTCCTAGATCAATAGAGATGCAGGGTGAACAAGTAGATAACTTATCTCACATCTGCAAATCCTTTCCTCTTTGTTGCTCCAAGCTCGACGACCTTCAGATCTCGAGCTGTAAAACCATGTCAAGCACGTGGAAGCAAGCAAACAAAAAAAGTATATCTAAATATGAATTGATCTAAACTAACCATTAAGGAAGAATGTTCTAAGCATTACCAACACAACAATACTTATGGAAAGAGTTTGTATTAATGTAATAAAGGGAAGTACATAGAGAGAGAATGTCACAACCTAAGCCTTAACGTCGCAACTTCCATCCAAAAATCCAAGCCAACCCTCCAAAGGATGATGTTTTCCTCCCAAAGGATGAGTAAGTATCACCTAGATTAATTCCCCCATCATCGACACGAAACATGATCACAGATGTTTGGAGCGAATTAGACAGTAATGTGTGAGACTAACTCAGGGTATACTGACATGATGGAAGGCATACTGACTATAGATAGTCACTGAAAAATGTTTCTTGAACATGGGCATGGCATGACTTGGTAGTATTGACTTGATGAGAATGATACCAAACCCCTAATGCAACTAATGGTGGAAGCATTCGTTGGACGACCCAACGGAGTAAGAAGACTCTTGGAATCAACAGGATGTGAAGGAAAATGGATTACCCAAGTACTAAATGCATATGCAGATGAGTGCCATGTTCAAGAGTGACTGTGTACTGCTAAAACTACAATGAACACAAATTCTTTCCTTATCTCCATCATGATTGATGAGTACCTCTTTTTTTTTAACAAGCTTGAGGAGGGTAACAGATGCTCGGTGAGCTCATCCGATGGATGATTCCAATCCCAATTTTTTTACGAACCTAGGATAGGAGGATTTTGTCCCACAATGGGCCCTTCGATGTTAGATTTTAACACGTCTAAATAAGGTAAACTTGGTGTCATTTCATGTTTAGAGAGTTTGAAAGGAACTAAAGAAGACTCCGAAGGTTCTCCTTCGTAAAAGTTAGTCTCTTCACCTGAAAAAGGATAAAACAACTTGAAAGAGAACTCTTCCAATCATGCTTGGCTGGAGTGATCCTTTTTCGTAAATAGTGCCTCCTGGTCCAAAAAATGAGTAAACTATCACCAGAAAGACTATCATTCAAATACTTTTACAAGAATGAAAGAATCAAGTTCACTTGGCGATATTTTTCGTATTTAGGGATCCTGAAAAGATCTTAAAGAAGGAGTCCAAGGGGTTCCTTTTTCGTGGGAGTTTAACGATCCTGAAAAAGTGATAAAATACAACTTGGTGACTTATTCTCATCATTTTACGAGCACAAGAAGGAACAAAGAATAAGCTCAGTGTCATTAATGTCTGATTTGAACGAGCGAAATAATGACACAAAAATGCTTGAAGAGTTGTTTACACCTGATAACAGATGTGAGATGACCATGGTCACAACCGACTGCTCTATTACGACACTTTAATTCACCTGTAGAATCAAAAAACTAGGTCAAAATGATCGATTAGGCGTCCAGACAAATATAGTAAAAATGACCCAAGAAAGAATAAATTAAAAAGAGAATATTCCATTTTCAATATAAAAAGGGAAAATAGTAAAAATTATTTACTATTTCTTTTTACCAAATTGGGAGGCTGAAAAATACCATTCAGAGTCATTTTTCAACTGATGATCAGGGGAGATCTGGTCAGCCATTTTCATCACCGTCGGAATCAGGAAAGCCTATAACTTGTCCTCTTCATTTTCGGTGGAGTAAAGTTGCTTTTTATTTCCATTTTTTAGGTTTTTTATCTTGTGCAATGATGGGATAGTGCACCTTCAGGATGGAGCACTTTCCCCTTACGAGAAGTGTGTCGAGGGCTTACTGGCACCCTTCCCATAAGGGTGACATGCACTGGTGGCTCCTTGTCTTTATTGACAGGGTGCGTCAGCGCAAGTCGGCCTCATGAACTCAATGACACACCAAAATTTGACTATATGGAATGTGGAGCAAGATTCTAATATATGTTTTAATGCTATTTGGAAAGGTTTGGGCAGAGAAGATGGTCTAGTGGAGAGAGAGGGAGAGTGAAATGGATGATTCCCAAGTTTCCAACGATCCCCATTGTATAAATGCACTGTGGAACTGCGGGATACTCAAGTACTTTCATATCTAGGGCATGAGGGCCCAAGTACCACTACTAGAGTACTTGATCAGATGCTGGGATCCAAAGCAGCAATACTTCTGGGTCAGTGTCCATACACTGACTATAGACATAGAGGATATCTATTTTATGACGAGGTTATCCCAACGGGGAGCTCTAGTGTCTTTGTCAGGGTCACAAGGCAGTGACCGAACTACTGAGGAGTTAGTGGCCCAGTGGTGCACTTTTGGTACACAGATGGTTGGTGGGAAAATCCCCATTCAGGATGTGCAGGACCGTCCATTACGGATGTCTTGTTTACCATTGATAGGGTGGCATGGAGTAGGGATCCTCACCTAGACAACAAGGCCCACATGTTGTATGTAGAGGATTATATGGCTCCTACAGTTTTCAACTGGTGCAAGGATCTCCTCGTGAACCTCAGGGTTCAACTCAGCAGTTGTCGACATGGTTAGCTAAAACAATTTGGCTATGCATCGATCATGGTCTCATTCCTCCTAGAGAGGGTTCCACATCTACACCCATAGATAGAGATAGAGGATTTGGATCCGAGGGATCCTCACATGGTTCGATGGTTCGAGGTGATGTCCCTCCATAGCAGTGGGTCTCCTATCATTAGATATAGTCCTCCTTTTTTCAGGTGCTTGAGGGGACAACTCCTCAAGGTGGAGGACTACCCCTATGAGGGTACTGATTTTAGGGGGGACACAGACTTGGTTCCTCTTGAGGACATGCAATGGGGAGACATAAGTAAGAATGAAAATTTTGTTTTGTTTTTCATTTTATGGTTTTTAGATGTTTTGGAGTAGTACTGATGATTGATACATGTTTGGTGAAGATGTCAGCCCATCTTGTCCAACTGGAACTTCTCCGATCGCGCGGAGAAGGGCAGTGCAAGATATGGAAGTTGCAGAGCATGATGCAATGGAGGAGTTAGATGAGATGGAGGAGAACCTTTAGAGGTTGACCCTGGATATACCAAATCCAACTGTACACGATCTACATCATCGCTATCAATGAAAAACTGTGGGGGTATCCGCACGCTTTGGTTCGCTACTTCAGAAAGTAGCTAGGGCCATTGCTTGTTACCATGAGCGTCCTAGGGACTAGGAACATATATATATGTATATACTAAAAGCCACAAGATTCATATTTTGTAGACGATATTTTTACTGAATGCTCATGTGCTTCATATTTTGTACCAGTACCACATTTTTGTATTATACCGACATGACATATATACAAAACTCTATTTGCGGCTCTATATACCGTATTCTATTGGTGACTATGGGATCTTGTACATGTTTTTCTTATACATTATGGATGATTTACATGTTGTGTTTGTTTTTGTATCTTTTAGATGTTTTATGTATGTGCAATGTACCAATCTAAGATAAAATTGGCCATGGAGTCAGCAACAGTGTTCATGTCTCTTGAAATGTATAGGTATTGAATAGATTAAAAGGACCTCTCCAACTCTCCAAGAGACGTACTCGTCGAAAAAGATGGAGTAGGGTCGGGTAATGGATAACGTAGACACGGTTAAGATGGAAGACCACTAATTTGAGTCAAGATGGACAACAATGTGCTTCACACCCAGGGAAAGAGCATCGGTTAAGACTCCAATCACCGCGTGATACTCAACGTCATTATTGGTTGCATAACCTAGACAACTCCCTTTTGAACTAGTAATCTTGTCAGTAGGGGAATAAAGTACCCAGGATGCTGAAGCGAGCTTACGGGTACATCGACCGGTGTCATCTGCGAATCCAAAATAGGTTGCCATCTGCACATGCAAATAGAACATGGTATAAGCGTAAATCTAGGATCCTATCACACTAAAGTAAACTGCCACACCACACAAAAAACACACCATGTATAGTATATATAGAGTACTAATGCATAAAACAATTCAACATAGTACCTCTTCAAGTAGAGCCCATTACGAGGCTCCCCCAAAGATATTCCATCATAACATTTGAGTTCGTATGATCCCTCCTCCAAAAAATGCTTAATGACATATGGCCCATGCTACATGGACTCAAAATTTCTTGTGCCCAGCTTATCATGTTTTTGGTCATATGTGAGGACCAAATCCCCCTTGTTAAAGATACGAGGTTTGACTGATTTTTCATACTGGGCTTTGATGTGTTTCTTATCTGCTTCGTCGGCAAGAGGAGCATCGCGGTGGGTCTCATCAATTTTTTCCAAGTGAAGGAAACGTTCTTCCTCGGCGGTGGTGTTTGGGAGAAGTTTGATTGCAAGTTTCAATGATGGAATCTCGCACTCAGTAAGTAAGAGTGCCTCCAATCCGTAGACCAATTGGAAAGGCATGAAACCAGTGGCAATTTTCACGGAGGTCCTATAGGCCCATAGGGATGAAAATAGCATGTTATGCCAGTTTGAACTGTGTGTACCCACCATGCATTGAATCAAGGTTTTCAAGACCTTATTGATAGACTTTACTAGTCCATTAGACTACGGGTAATATGCAGTTGAGTTCTCATGGCAAAAACCCAATTTGGAACTCAATTCGTCCACCATATTGTTTTGGAAGTGTGATCCATGATCAGTGACGATGGCTTGAGGGACTATGAATCGCGCAATGACATGGTTAAACATAAAGAGTGTGGTGGTTTTTCCATCTTCATTGTACGTAGGCATAGCCTTGACCCACTTGGTAAAATAGTCAATGGCCATGATGATGTAACCATGCCCCTCGACCGAGGTAGGATTACAGTGCATGAAATATATTCCTCACTTAGCAAAGGGGTCGACGTCAATAACAAGATGTAAAGGGGCTGGGTGAGAGCGGTTTTGTGGTGAAAAAGCTGGCAGGGAGGACACTTCTTGATGGTCTTGATACATTCTTTGAATATTGAAGGCCGGTATTATCCAACGTGTAACATTTTTTGGGATGTAGCCATCCTAGAGAGATGATCGCCGCATGCCCCAAAGTGACAATCATTGAGAACTTGTTCAGCCTCTTGGTGATTTAGGCAGCATCGTAGGATGGAATTGACGCCATGACGAGACAAGGTATCGTATATTATCAAGTAGTTGTAATGTCCCCAGTTTGACCCCATGGCATTAACATTATAAATGATGTAATATTGTTATGAAATCATGGTGAGGAGCTCAAGGCCAAGGCCCCCCATCGATTTAGTGATGCATAAGGTTTACATGCTAGCCAGGCACATTGAAATTGTAAATATGCATTTTAATAAATACCCACAACTAGCTATGCAATGCAACCAAGAGATGGGGGCATGATTTCACAAGGAATTGGGAGGGAAAACATTCAAACCCTTGAGCCACCCAAGTCAAGCCAAGTGTCAATGAGAGAACCTATCAAACCCTCAACTACCCATGTTGACTTTTGTACCCAAGAGTTGGTTAAGGTAGTTAATGCCTTGGGGAATGGGAGGTATGGCTGTCCAAATTTGGGTATGGGCAAACCACCCTGCATGGGAATTCACGTTTTTGCTTCTTGGGAAAGAAAAGAACCATGAATTTCTCCCCCAAGCCATTATCCATGATCATTCCTTCTCCCTCACAATTTTAGAGCTACCTGGGCGTTTTCCATGCATGTTTGTTGTGTTTTTCCTTCATTCTCCCAATAGATAAGTGCGGTTTTTGTGTTGTATACTAGTGGGGGAAGAAGGGGAATGGAACGACGGTTCCATAGAGACCGTTTTTGTTTTTAAATGCTGAGATAGTTGGGGAGAAAACGTTTTTCCTCCCTGTGGATGTATTTTCCTTCCCACCGCTCGTTTTGGGTGAGCCACGATTAGGGGAAAATCTATGGCCATCTTGTTTGTGAATTCCATTGCTGGAAATGTGTATCTATGCCCAATGTTTTTGCTTGCTGGGTGAGAAATGAATATGTTGGGGTATGGGTATGGGTATTCATTGCTTTGGCTTGAGCTTGAGAATAAGCATCCATGGCTCAATTGTAGCCTGATAAACCCAGCTATGGACTGGCTTGGCTCAGATGGAATGATTAATTGGTTGTGAGAGAGTGAATGTCCCCTTTCCTTGTGAGAATCATGCCCAGCTCGGGGGTGGCCTTCGGATGGACTCGGTATAAGCTATCGAAGAGCCTATGGCTGGGTGGAACGTTGTAGCGACATAGCTAGTTGCTTGGGACAATTGCCCAATGAAGATAAGTGTTTTCTGTCTATGTATTTACTTCTAAAATGCATCAATTTCATGACTATTTTGATATGCTGGATGGGAATGAATTGTGCGTGTGGATTAGTTTTAAATTCCGCTGTGCATATTGCCTAATTTGTATCTGCACACCAATGTTTAAATTCTTATGATTCCAATTAGTGGGCTGAGTTTTATGAAATGCCCAGATTTTAGTGCCATGTTCCCTTCCTTGCATTGGGTCAGCAAGTGGGTACATTATAGTAGTACTTGGTATGGTGGCTCACACGACGACAATCGTCAGGAGGCAGTTGAGGGTTGAACCATTGGGTTTGGAGATATAACGTGACATCTCCATACCATGGGTTAGAAGTACTGATGAGAAACAATAACTCGTCCGGGAGGGAGTCGATGGGCTCAATTCCCATGAGATTAGTATGGGGAATATCACAGATAAGCTCTGCAAAAACCAAATATTTCTTTGATTTGGCCTTCTCGAACTGGAGGTCAAATTATTGAAGGATTACGATCCAATGTGAATATTTTCCCCTGAGCACTTGACGTGTAAGGACATGGTACATAGGGTTAGAGTTAGCTATGATAGTGGTAGTGCGGAGCAATATATAATGGAGGAACGACTGGACAACAATGACTGTTGCGAGAGCAAGTTTCTCGACATGTGAGTAACGAGTTTCTAGGTCAAGAAGACCCTTACTCAGGTAGTAAATCACATGTTCCTGGGTGTTGTTGTCCTCCTGGACCAAGACTATGGAAATCTTTGTAGAGGAAGAAACAAGATAAAGGATGTAATCCTTATTTTAATTGGGTGGTTGGGGCACATGGGCATGAGCGATGGCATGCTTTAAGTTGTCAAAGTATTATTGGGCATAATTGTCCCAAATGAAAGGGACGTCCTTCTTCAACAACTGCATGTATCCCTGTGTCTTCTCAACGAAATTACATACAAAAAACTGCAGGTATTTTTCCTTCCCTTGCAAACTTTGAAGTTCCCTGATGTTAGTGGGAGGTGGGAGAGAGACAATGGCTTCCACCTTAAGGGGATCAATGCAGATCTCATTTTTAGAAACAATGAAACCAAGGAGGCATCTAGACTAGATAGAAAATATGCACTAGTGAGGGTTTATATGGTTATTATACCATATGCATCTAATGAATACATCCGTCAGATGATCGATGTGGAACTCACGATGATTTGAATGAGAAGAAAGATCATCGATATAGGGTTCCACAAAGTCCTTAACATCATGAAAAACATACAACATGGCTCACTAGAATGTAGCACTAGCATTTTTGAGGCCAAAGGGGAGTTTGCGATAAGAGAATGTACCCCATGGGAAGATAAAAGTAGTTTTATGTTGGTCGGCCGGGTGGATCTCAATTTGGTTAGAACAGGAAAATCTGTCCATAAACAAGAATATGATGCTTCCCATGCAATTGTCAATGATTTGGTCAATGAATAGGGTAGGGTAGTTATCCTTAGGAAAATCCTTGTTCACAAGGACGACATTAGAGACCCAATCTGCTACAGGAACATGATAAATGAAGCTAGACTTCAATAGCTTTTCAATCTCAGCCTTAATTGCCGCAGTTTTTTGAGGGTGCACGGGTCATAACTTTTGTTGGACAGGTTTAGCATCGAGATATGTTTGAATCTCATATACAACAATGGAAGTATCAATCACGGACATTTCCTCATAGGTCCATGCAAAGACGTCGCGTAATTGCTTGAATAAGGCCGTATATGTGGTGATCTGTTCGGGAGAATAGTTTTGTCCAATCTAGATATTTTTGATGACATCGGGTTTGACCGACATGGTGATCATAATAGTGGGTGTGGTGTTTTCCAAATTTCCCTCTATGACCGTATAACAAGTAAGAATCAAATATTGTGGGCAATGAAAGACATCTAGTGAGAAAAGGGTTGTAATGTTGTTCTCCACATAATCTAGGGGTGGTAGGAAATACGATCGATGATGGAGGTCTTCCCACTGAGGTTCATCGGTGCTCATAATCTCCATAATGTACTCATCAGAATGAAAAGTGCGGAGCAAAGGATCTGGTAGGAATGAAGTCAGGGATGAAGTCCATTGTAGAGAACAACATGAAGATGCCACTGAAGAGTGGTCATCAAGGGCAGATTGGATGGCCTCGTAAGTAGCTTCAGCTGATGAAAGGGGCATGGTATCTCCAATAAAGCGCATTGTAGCGGTATAAAGCATGAGCCATTGATCGGTAGGGTTGGATGATGATGGAATCATGGAGGATATCATGTTTTCCGTGGCAACATGGGAACGGGGATCCGAGGTTGGAAAAAATCCCATAAGAGATGAATCCTTAAGGAGTTGGAATCATCTAGGGCACGATCCATTGATCGTTAGGGTTGGGTGATGATGGAATCATGGAGGCGATCATGTTTACCATAGAAACATGGGAAGGGGGATCCGATGTTGGAAAAAATACCATAAGAGATGAATCCTTAAGGAGTTGGAATCATGTAGGGCACGAACCATTGATCAATAGGGTTGGATGATGATGGAATCATGGAGTAGATCATGTTTACCATGGCAACATGGGAAGGGGGATCTAAGGCTGGAAAAAATACCATAAGAGATGAATCCTTAAGGAGTCCGACCCCCACATTATCATATAACGACGAATAGTGTCCAAGTAAAGGGAAATTGTTTGTTGGATGAGTAGCAGTGTCCGGTGTACAAAAGTCCAATTGGTCAACGGTGACAATTCGTCCTTGATGAGGGAATTGCACAGTGTGGAAGAAAGATGATGCAACTGCTTTCACGACATAAAACTAGTAATGACGAAGAAAGATGTTATAATACAATGGGGTGACGATTACTTCCACGTCACGGATCCTTACCTGATGGTATCCGGACCACAAGTCGATCTTTGAAAATATCTTCGCCCCTCCGACTTGATCAAACAAGTCATCTATCCTAGGGAGTGGATATCAGTTCTTGATGGTCAGCTTGTTGAGATGTTGGTAATCCATGCACATCCACATCGTCTCTTCCTTCTTCTTAACAAAGATTATCGGTGCTCCCCAAGGAGACACACTTGGTCAGTTGTACCCTTTTTCCATCAACTCTTGTAATTGCAGTTTAAGGTCCACTAACTCTGGTGCACTCATATGGTATGGGGCCTTTGAAGCCGGTATGGATCTGGGTGTTAATTCTATGGAGAAGTCTAAGTCTCTCTTTGGTGGAAGTCTCGGTATTTCCTCGGGAAATACATCCTTAAAGTCTACAAGAACTGGAAAGTCCTCAATTTTCTATTCTCGCTCGGCTTCTACGTTTTGAATGTTGACTGCAAAAATTTTACAACCCTTCCTTATGCGCTTCTTTGCTTGCAAAGTGGATATCTGTCTCACGA
Organism: Larix kaempferi; assembly: GCA_027924585.1. Classification (NCBI taxonomy): domain Eukaryota; kingdom Viridiplantae; phylum Streptophyta; class Pinopsida; order Pinales; family Pinaceae; genus Larix; species Larix kaempferi. The sequence goes on along the minus strand of BSBM01000767.1, from coordinate 22,511,217 downwards.
AAAATTTCTTAGGTATGCCTTGGATCTTTTGTTGATTCCCTTGGCTGTCTGTGCATAGGAGTGATTCACATTCTTTTACTAGTTCTGAGACCTTCCTTTTAATGCCAGTGGCTACTTGTACCAGCCACAGTTTCCCGTGTTTCTCTCGGTTTAGTTTACAAGTGTCAAATATTTTTGGGGAAACATAGCTTTGGAAAGCACCAAGGTCTATCAAAATTTAAAATAGTTATGTTTGAAATTTTACCTTCTATCTCGACCATAGTAGCATGATGGTCTTCTTGTTGGTCATCGAGTGCCACATAGATTCTTGGTGTGACATCCCAAAATTTCATAAAAATTTAAAATTTTTCTATGTAGCATAAGGTGCTACAATCACTATGCAGAGATACAATATAATACCATGTGAATCCAAAGTTCCAAAACTAAAATATTCAAATTCTACACAAACTAATACCTTGTGCCAATTTTTGAACTTTTGAAATTCAACTTCTTTTACTTCTAGCAAATATGACATGACAATAATTTTCTAGTTTTAGTGGAAACGAAATAGATGATAGAATAATGATGACACTTATTTAAAACTCCCCAAGGTCATATGCATGTTATGTAAATTTCTTGCTATGTTTGTCATACAGATTAAATGCATGTATTTATACTTGTTAATTACTACTAGATGTTTTTAATTCTATTTTGCATTCTCATCAAATATAGTCCCTTATTTAAATGCATAAGAAGGTCAATTATTATTTTAAATATGTGTACTAACTATTTGATTTTCTTGATGATGAAGGGGTCCTATGGGCACCCCAAGGATTACTTAGCTAAATAGCTAATGCTCTTGAAACTTATCTCGCAGATCACAGGTAAGTGTGATACTTCCTTCCGAAACATTAAAGATGTATGTAAAAAGAACTTGATTCACATAGTATCCAAAATTAAATGTGTGGAGGATATAGTACATCTGAGTAAAGGTAAGACCTACCCTAGCTGTGGTCATGCGTGATACACATACGTCATGACTATTTACTGGTGTTCTTCTCTTGAGCTTAGCTTCCTATTCAAACATCATGGTTATGCCATTTTACTTACATTGTACTATGATCTGTGTTTTTAAGTATTTAAGGTCTCCATTGTAGCCATTATAACTATGTGGATTCACCAAATTATGATATTTGATCTTTTGTGTACCACCAAACCCTATCTCAAAGGTTTTATACTTTAAGGTATAAACTAAGGGTTAAGACTTTATGCATAACATACTATATGCTAGGTGTTATAACTTTTAAACACATATTTCTATATTCTAAAGTTATAATTCTTATATCCATTCTACCTTATTCTAAAGGTATTAACCTATTTGTATATTATAAATACACATTAGATATTATAACCCTAATGTGCATTATATTATATGCTAGGTATTAATACCTTTGTACACATTATGGTTATATGCAAAGCTTTGACTTATCAAAGACTCGTACATAAAACACTTGTGTTATTGTCCATAATGCAATGATATAGTTTTGTTATATGAATAAGGACAACCATAGATTATGAGCTTGAATATATGCCTAACCTACTATATGTCGGTGCAATAGTAAACATCACAACTAAAGTCTCAGTGGATCATGCATTGGCAAGAACTTGTAAACTGGTAGCTATAGCATTTAAAGTTCATTAAAAGTGTTTTGGTGGATTTCCTGTTGGCAGCCCTCGTGGCATGACTCCACGTGAAGGTTTTGGGTTGTCATGTCAAACCCTAGCTACAATATGCATTAACTCAACGAAGCACTCACTTGGAGCATTCATTTGGTAAAACAGGTGGGGAGAGAGGCTGACAGGCTCTCGGGTTTTTAGGTTTTGCAAGATAGTGCTCTAAGGGTTCAATGTCGAGTCCTATAGCTTTGAAATGTTATTACCAGTAGGATATATGAGCCAATCCATTACCGAGTTGTAACTTACTACATTTGATGGTGAATCGTGCAACTCTAGTGTTGATGTCGAATCGCTTGAATGTTACAGAAGTGTTCAGGCACGATACAAGAGTTTCTTATACAGGTAATGTAATGGTCTCCTTCTTGTATTTCGTCGAGGGTTTAACATTAATACAGTTTTATGTTTAAGTTTGAGCTACGTCCAAATTTTAACCACGTTGTACTGTTGTGCTGACTGGTTCTTCCTCGACGTTGGTTTTAAGTTTTAGGAAGAGAGGGGTATGAGCTAAAAAGCCCTGGTAAGCCTTAGTGAGTCCCTTGTGGGCATCCATAAAACTCAGAATATTTTTGGTGAACAAAGGCAAAATGCCGGTCTTCATTTTGTTTAGTCGAGAGTTTGGTTTTGTTCAAATTTTATTTTCCACAGTCAGTTACAAACTTTTATAAGCCATATGGCAAGTTTTTGTATAGGGAGAATCGAACCCTCAACCTGCCTTCGTTGGTTTCTAAACGATTACTGTGTAACTGTTTAAACATAAATGCAGATGGTTTTTGCTTGGAAAACTTAGGGGTTTTACCCTCGTCATTTTGATAAAATGTGTTGATAAGGTTTTATGGTGTTTAGGGTTTTAGGATCCGATTCTCTTTATCATTAAACTAGATATAGAGAGGGTCGAACCCTCGACCTCAAATTGTATTGTTTTCTCCTGTAATGTATTTATATATATTTTAAAGGATAATTGCATTATTCAAATGAAGATTGAAAAGTTAGCTTGAGAGAAAGCTCTCTGCATTCATTGTTATTTTGAACTGTGTTTTGAATGTTTAAAATGTATAGAGTTATTTATAAACATAGCCGTATGGATGAGTTATAAAGACTAATGTGAAAACTCAACATTCCTTAAGATTTGTTTGTAGAATTACTTGAGGGTTTCGAACCCTGAACTTGTTATGTAAATGATAACTTGTATTGTTATGAAATTTAGACTATGTGGGTGAACCCTTCAGGTATCGAACCCTGGTCTCACATTACTCTTTCGTTTTGTTAAACAAATGCAATGTTATCACAGTAGTAGTGTAAAGCTAATGAACAGGGTTTGAACCCTGGGACATTCGACAGATTATTTAGTTTTTATTTGATTTGTATTATTTAATGTTTAAAATCAATTGATAATTAAATAAATTCGCATGTGATAATATTTCATATTACTTGTATTGTGTAATAGATATATATGATTTCGATCTATTTCCTTACAATATTTACGACTTCATTTTTGTTTTTGAAAATGTGTACTATGTGTTTTGATATTATTAGGGTTTTCATAAACATTGTTTCTACATAATTTATTCTCTATAATGTTCTAAAGAATAAATTGATACTATTAGGGTTTGTAATACAGAAACCATATTGTTTTTAAAGGATAAGAAGTTTATGCTAAAAAGTATGTGTTAATTGGTTTCTGAAATGAAAGGTTTAAACCATGAATAAACTTAGCAGTTGGAAAGAAAGCATAAGATTGCTTAATATACTATTACTTATGTTATTATGAATGAAGTGCTATTTAAAAATTCTGTTAATAGATAAATGCTATGTTTTTTTTTGTATTTAGTACATAAGATATTTTATTGCAATGTAAACATAAAGGTTGTACAGAAACATAACAAATTTTATCCATGATAATCATTCAGTCGAATCTATCTATTGCATATCATTAATTGAATCTATCTTAAATATTCTTCTATGTACTAGAGTACGGCACTGAAATAGTGTGTGGAAAAATGCAGGGAAGCATTTTTATTCTATCATTCATATTTAATCATAGATTTTAAATATATCATTCTATCCATTTAACATTTAAACCTAATAGGTGCATGGATATTCAGAGTAGTTAACATTGCAGTAAATAAAAACTTACTAACAGTCCAAAAGATATCCAGGATGTAAATAAAACTGATAACATAATAACATACATATCCTTAGTAAATAATTTGACAGAAAGTAAATAAGATAACACAATTTGAACCTGGTAACTGTAGATGAGACAAACAACCAAAGGATCCCATTCCACCCAACCTTTTCCTGAAGACAACCAAGCTACTTTCCTTAGGACCCCCGAGCCTGTTCATTGAACCACTAGGAAAAAGTTGTTGTGTGGAGAAATGGAATAAATTCCTTTGCAATGTGGCAGTAGCACTTGATAGTAGTACTTCTGCTTCTAGCAATATTGAACTCAGCAATGTGGATGCACTAGTTCAGAATGCAATCTTAGTTCAATCAATCACTTCTAACCTTCCCCTCATCGAATCTCTTGTGCTCTCTTGTCTTTCCAATTTAGAAATTATCACAAGGTAAGAAATGAACAGCCTCCTACTGAATTCAATGGGTAGATAAGCATGCCTAGGTATTTTGGTCAGTTGTTTTTAGTAAATGAGCCACCTGCTCAGTTCCACTTTCTTGGCGAACATGACCATAAAAATAGGGAAGTTTCCCCCTACAACAGTTAGAAGTGAGTTAAGGATGCTGCCAAGTGTCAGTTTTCTCTCCACCCCAGTCCATTCCTCCTAATGGGTCAGTGAACACTCATTCAACAATCTCCTCTGGGTATTTGTCTCATCTTTTATTTATTAATAATAAAATATTCAGAGTAATTAATTACAATCATCCTTGACCCCACTTGGTCAATAACATAAAACTTTACAGTAAAATAAAACATAATGTTTTTTTGACAATATAAAATGTTCAGAATTTGGGTATGTGACAAACACCCTCTATTAAATTCAACATCGTCCTTGATGTTACTTTATTCATCATCCTTTAGTTCCTCCTGGAACAAATTTGGATATGCCACCTGTATAATACTTTCCAACTCCCAAGTTTCATCATCTGGACTAAGGTGCTTCCACTGCACCTTTACCTATCTAATGGTATGATTACGAAGCAAAATTTCACTCTTGTTGAGGATTCAATCTGGTTCCACCAGAAAATCTCCTTCTGGTTCCACCTGTACATCATTCTGATTAATCACATGAGTAGCATCATGCACATAATTTTTCAAAAGAGAGATGTGAAATACATTATGTACTTTAGTATTTGGTGGCAAGATAAACTAATATGCCACTGGTCCTACCCTAGACAGTATTTCAAAAGGTCCACAATACCTTGGTGCTAGTTTAGCACAGCTTCCTAAGTTTAAGGAGCTCTTTTTAGGTTTTACCTAGAGGAACACATGCTCACCAACCTGAAACTCTTTTTGAGTTCTTTTGAGATCTAGATGACTTTTCTATCTATCTTGTGCAATTTTCAAATTGCTTTGAACCTGTTTCATGGTTAGTTCCATTTCTTTTAATAACTCAGGTCCTAGCATTAACATGTCAACTGAATTACTCCATAAAATAGGAGTATTACATTTTCTCATCATTGTTATCATCTTTTGGTAACCAGGATGTCCTGAGTATGGACTTTTATGCAATTCATTTAAAATCGACAACTTAATTTCAACAACATTAGGCACATAATGTCTGTATTTATACAGCAGTAACCCTCTTTCATCAATTCTGAAATCTGTTATAAATTTTTCAGCATTGTCTTCAACAATCTTTTTAAGTAATTTTTTATATTTTTCATCCATTCTAATTCCTTCCTTAATCTGATTTTCTAGAACAGTTTTATAAGTGTTGATTGCTAAAACAAAATTTAGCCTAGCATTTCTGCTTAAGGCATCAACAACTTTATTTTCTTTACCTTTTATGTGTTGAATCTCAAAATCATATTCGCTAAGGAAAGCTAGCCACCTAGCTTGCCTTGCGTTCAGATTTGGTTGATCCAACAAATATTTTAAACCTTTATTATCTGTAATTGAAGTAAATTTTCTTCCAATTAAGTGATGGAGCCACATATTTAATGCATGTATTATAGCAACCAACTCTAGGTTATAAGTTGCATAGTTCTTCTCATGAATCTTTAACTTCCTAGATTCATATGCAATCACATGACCTCCTTGTATTAAGACCCCACCAAGTCCATCATTGCATGCATCAGTGCATACGATGAAATCCTTGTTTGGATCAACAATTTTTAGAATAGGTGCCATTGTTAATAGCTCTTTCAGTTTCTTAAAACTTTCTTCACATCTTTGATCCCATACAAATTTCTTACCTTTCTTTTGTAAAGATGTTATAGGGTTCGCTATCCTAGAGAACCCCTCTATAAATTTATGATAGTAACCTATAATTCCCATAAAAGATCGTACACCAGTTACGTCTTTAGGGGCAGGCCATTCATTAATTGCTTTTATCGTATATGAGTCTACTGCGATTCCATCCTTGGATATCACATGCCCTAGGTACTGTATTTTATCTTTATAGAAATCACATTTGCTGAACTTAGCATAAAGTTGGAGTTCTACTAACAGTTGTAAATTTATTTTTAAGTGTTCGTCATGATCTTCTTTAGTATTAGAGTAAATTAGAATGTCATCAATAAAAACAATTACAAACTTATCTAAGTACTGATGTAAAACATTATTCATAAGACACATGAAAACTGTTGGAGCGTTGGTCAGCCCAAAAGGCATAACCATGAACTCGTAGTGCCTGTAACGGGTTCTAAAAGCAGTCTTAAAGATGTCCTCATCTTTAATTCTGACTTGATGCTACCCCGAACTCAAGTCTATGTTAGAAAATATCTTCACGTCGCGTAGTTAATCAAACAGATCATCAATGCGAGGCAAAGGATATCTGTTCTTTATGTTCATTTTATTTAACTGATGTTAATCTATGCATAAGTGCATAGTTTCGTCTTTCTTTTTAACAAAAATTACAGATGCTCCCCATGGAGACACACTGGGCCCTATATAATTTTTATCAATCAGTTCTTTAAGCTGTGATTTGGGTTCATTAAGCTCTAGAATGTTCATTCTTTAAGGAGCCTTTGAGTTTGGTACTGCTCCCGGTACTAACTCAATGGTGAAATCTAGTTCCATTTTCGAAGGTAGTCCTAGAATTTCTTCCATGAATACATCAGAGAATTCCTTTAGAATGGGTATGTCTTCCAACTTTAACTTATCTTCCTTAGTTGATTGTTCGTTTTTAATTCATTTACAGCAAACAACTTACACCCTTTACGAACAACCTTTTTAACTTATAAAGCAGAATTTGTCTAACAAATGTCTTTCTAGGAATTCTTTTTACTGTCACAGTTTCACATTCATCATTCAAACAAGTAAAAGTTGTTTCAAAGAAATTTAATACTACCTTATGCTTCTCTAACCAATCCATTCCAATCATAACATCATAAGAACCTAAAGGTAACACATTTAACTTAACATGGGTCCTAAACTGATTCATCATTAATTCACATTCTTTTACATAATCAGTCACTTTTGTTTTTGTTCCAGTAGCTAATTGAACCAACCATGATTTATCAAAATTGTCTATTTTCAGATTGCAACATTTAACTAAATCAGGTGACACATAGCTAAGACTTGCTCCTGGATCAATTAAAATAGAAATGGGTTTATTTTTCAGCATACCTTCCACTTCAACGATGGAATTTTGATGATTAGCTTGTATGTTCTCCAAAGCTACAATTATCCTAGGCATCACCCTTGCTAAGTCACCAACAATAGCCTCCTCCTATACTATGTGTATGTTGTTGACAGTCCTCTTTCTAAGTGGGTAGTTGGATGCATAGTGAGGTCCCTGACAGTCCCAACATTTAACAGGTTCTTTCTGTTCATTATTTTTAACAAAATTTTAGGTGGATCAATTTTTCTTGTAGCTGTAAATTTTGACTGTGTATTACCTGCAGCATTATTTCCTTGAGCTTTTCTGTTAGAGTAATTACATGAATTATTATTTCCAAAGTTGTGATTAAAAGAGAACTGCTTCTTCCTCTGTTCAAAGTTATTAGGCCTTTTTGCCTTCCAACTTGGTATACCTTCTCTTTTCTTATTTTGTTCATAACAAATATTTTATTTTCTCATGGCCTCTTTAAGAGTTTGAAGACCATCATACTCAATCCTGTCCTTTATATGAGAGGGCAAACAACTCAGAAATATCTGTACCTTAGGATTTTTTTCAGTGGTATAAGGTACACACCTTAATAAATTTAAAAACTTGTTGCATAACTCCCTCATATCTATGGAACCTAACTTTAACTCATAAAACTCTTTAGCTCTTTCCTCATAACACTGTTCTGATAGAAACTTTCTTTTAAAATATTTCTTAAAATTACTCCAATTTACACTTTTCTCTTTTAAACCTTTTACTCATTTCAGATCTTGCCACCAGATGTCCACTTTTCCAGTCAAATTATAAATTGTCATTTTAGTTTTTAGATGACTTGAGTAGTTGTAAATTTGGAAATACTTATTCATACCAGACAGCCATGCTCCGGTTGTCTCACTCTTTTCTATTTCTCCATTAAAAGTTGGTGGTTAGATCTTTTTAAACTCACCAGAAATTTCTCTGTATGGCCTGTACTTATTCTTCTTAGTGTAGCAGTCACTGTCATTACTATCACTAGAATACTTGTGCTTTTTCTTACGTGCTTGTTCATAAAATTTAGAAGATGAACTGTTGTCATAATTAGTCAATTTTATCTTTTTATTCTTACATTGGTAGGACATAGTTCCAGATTCGACATTATTTTCTGTCCTTTTATCTTTATCATTATTATGAAAGTTGCTGAGGAGGATTTGATTCAACTCCTCTTGAGATTTCAGGATCCATTTGTTTTCTTCCTTAAAAGTTTTTATCTCAATCTTTAAATCCTTTATTTTTCTTAATAATTCACATGAATTATCATTCAATTCAACAAATAAATTTCCTACATTAATGTATCCTTTTTCATTATCATTCTATTCATTATTAAGGGACTTGTCTTCAGCCAACTCTTCTGGTCCTTCCAAACCTGTAGACAAAATTTATAAAATGCTGAAAGTGAAAACAAAATCAATAAAAATCATTAATCTGGAGTTCTATCCTAAATTTGTATTTGCACGAGTGAGCCACTTCAGGCCTAGTATTTGAACTTGCGCTCTGATACCACATGTGACCTCCCAAAATTTCACAAAAATTTAAAAATTTTCTATGTAGTATAAGGTGCTACATACGCTATGCAGAGATACAATAAATGTTAAAATTTAGATGATAGCATAATGACGACACTTATTTAAAAAGTCCCCAAGTTCATATACATGTTACATAAATTTCTTGCTATGTTTGTCATACAGATTAAATGCATGTATTTATACTTGTTAATTACTCCTCGATGTTATTAATTCTATTTTGTATTGTGATCAAATATATTCCCTTCTTTAAATGCAAAATAACGTCAATTATTATTTTAAATATGTGTACTAACTGTTTGATTTTCTTGATGATGAACGGGTCCTATGGGCACCCCGACACTTACTTAGCTAAATATCTAATGCTCTTGAAAGTTATGTCACAGATCGCAGGTAAGCGTGATAATTCCTTCCGAAGCATTAAATATGTATGTAAAAAGAACTTGATTCACATAGTATCCAAAATTAAATGTGTGGAGGATTTAGTCTGAGTAAGGGTAAGACCTACCCTAGCTGTGGTCATGCGTGATACACATACGTCGTGACTATTTACTAGTTTTATTCTCTAGAGCTTAGCTTCCTATTCAAACATCATGCTTATGCCATTTTAATTACATTGTACTATGATCTGTGTTTTTAAGTATTCAAGGTCTCGACTACAACCTTTATAACTATGTTGATTCACCAACTTATGATATTTGATCTTTTGTTTACCACCAAACCCTATCTCAAAGGTTTTATACTTTAAGGTATAAACTAAGGGTTAAGACTTTATGCATAACATACTATATGCTAGGTGTTATAACTTTTAAACTCATATTTCTATATGCTAAAGTTATAATTCTTATATCCATTCTACCTTATTCTAAAGGTATTAAGCTATTTGTATATTATAACTACATGTTAGATATTATGAACCTAATGAGCATTATATTATATGCTAGGTATTAATACCTTTGTACGTATTATGGTTATATGCAAAGCTTTGACTTATCAAAGACTCTTACGTAAAACACTTGTGTTATTGGCCATAATGCAATGATATAGTTTTCTTATATGCATAAGGATAACCATAGATTATGAGCTTGATTATATGCCTAACCTACTATACATCGATGCAATAGTAAAGATCATAACTAAAGTCTCGGTGGATCATGCGTTGGAAGGCACTCGTAAACTGGTAGCTATAACATTTAAAGTTCATTAAAAGTGTTTTGGTGATTTCCTGTTGGCAGCCCTCTTACGTATTATGGTTATATGCAATGATATAGTTTTCTTATATGCATAAGGATAACCATAGATTATGAGCTTGATTATATGCCTAACCTACTATACATCGATGCAATAGTAAATATCATAACTAAAGTCTCGGTGGATCATGCGTTGGAAGGCACTCGTAAACTGGTAGCTATAACATTTAAAGTTCATTAAAAGTGTTTTGGTGATTTCCTGTTGGCAGCCCTCGTAGCATGGCTCCAGGAGAAGGTTTTGGGTTTTCGTGTAAAACCCTAGCTACACTATGCACTAACTCAACGAAGCACTCACTTGGAGCATTCATTTGGTAAATCAGGTTGGGAGAGAGGCCGCTAGGCTCTCGGGTGTTTAGGTTTTGCAAGACAGTGCTCCTGGGTTTCGATGTTGAGTCCTGTAGCTTTCAAATGTTGTTACCAGTAGACTATATGAGCCGAGCCATTACCGAGTTGTAACTTACTACATTTGATGGTGAATCGTGCAACTCCAGTGTTGATGTTGAATGGCTTGAATGTTGTAAAAGTGTTGAGGCATGATACAAGAGTTTCTTATACAGGTAATGTAAGGGTCTCCTTCTTGTATTTCGTCGAGGGTTTAACATTAATACAATTTTATGTTTAAGTTTGAGCTACGTCCAAATTTTAACCACGTTGTACTGTTGTGCTCACTGGCTCTTCCTCGACATCAGTTTTAAGTTCTAGGGAGACAAGGGTATGAGCTTAAAATCCCTGGTAAGCCTCGGTGACTCCCTTGTGGGCATCCATAAAACTCAGAAGATTTTTGGTGAACAAAGGAAAAATGCCGGTCTTGATTTTGTTTAGCTGAGAGTTCGATTTGGTTTAAATTTTGTTTTCCACAGTCAATTGTAAACTTTTATAAGCCGTATGGCAAGTTTTGGTATAGGGAGAATTTAACCCTCGACCTAACTTCGTTGGTTTCTAAATGATTATTGTGTAACTATTTAAACATAAATGCATACGGTTTTTGCTTGGAAAACTGAGGGGTTTTACCCTCGGCATTTTGATAAAATGTGTTGATAAGGTTTTATGGTGTTTAGGGTTTTAGGATCTGATTCTGTTTATGATTAAACTAGATATAGAGAGGGTCGAACCCTCGACCTCAACTTGTATTGTTTTCTCGTGTAATGTATTTATATAAATTTTAAAGGATAATTGCAACATTCAAATGAAGATTGAAAAGTTAGCCTAAGAGAAAGCCTTCGACATTTGTTGTTATTTTGAACTATGTTTTGAATGTCTAAAATGTATAGAGTTATTTATAAACATAGCCGTATGGATGAGTTATAAACCCTAATGTGAAAACTCAACATTCCTTAAGATTTGTTTGTAGAATTACTTTAGGGTTTCGAACCCTGAACTTGTTATGTAAATGATAACTTGTATTGTTATGAAATTTAGACTGTGTGGGTGAACCCTTCGGGTATCGAACCCTCGTCTCACATTACTCTTTCGTTTTGTTAAACAAATGCAATGTTATCATAGTAGTAGAGTAAAGCTAATGAACACGGTTTTAACCCTGGGACATTTGACTGATTATTTAGTTGCTATTTGATTTGTATTATTTAATGTTTAAAATCAATTGATAATTAAATAAATTTGTATGTGATAATATTTCATATTACTTGTATTCTGTAGTAGATATATATGATTTTGATCTATTTCCTTACAATATTTACAACTTCATTTTTTTTTATGAAAACCTGTACTATGTGTTTCAATATTATTAGGGTTTGCATAAATAGTGTTTATACATAATTTATTCTCTATATTTTTTTAAAGAATAAATTGATACTATTAGGGTTTGTAATACAGAAACCATATTGTTTTTAAAGGATAAGAAGTTTATGCTAAAAAGTATGTGTTAATTGGTTTATGAAACGAAAGGTTTAAACAATGAATAAACTTAGGGTTTGGAAAGAAAGCATGAGATTGCTTAATATACTATTACTTCTGTTACTATGAATGAACTGCTATTTAAAAATTCTGTTAATAGATAAATGCTATGTTTTTCTGTATTTAATAAAGAAGAGATTTTATTGCAATGTAAACATAAAGGTTGTACATAAACATAATAGATTTTATCCATGATAATCATTCAGTCGAATCTATCTATTGCATATCATTAATCAAATCTATCTTAAATATTCTTCCCTGTACTAGAGTACATCACTGAAATAGTGTGCGGAAAAATGCAGGGAAGCATTTTTATTCTATCATTCATATTTAATCATAGATTTTAACTATCCATTTAACATTTAAACCTAACAGGTGCATGGATATTCAAAGTAGTTAATATTGCATTAAATAAAAACTTACTAACAGTCCAAAATATATCTAGGATGTAAATAAAACTGATAACATAATAACATACAAATCCTTAGTAAATAATTTGACAGAAAGTAAATAGGATAACACACTTTGAACCTGGTAACTGTAGATGAGACAAAGGAGCCCATTCCACCCAACCTTTTCCTGAAGACAGCCAAGTTACTTTCCTTAGGACCCCCGAGCCTGTTCACTGAACCACTAGGACGAAGATGCTGTGTGGAGAAATGGAATAAATTCTTTTGCAATTCAACAGTAGCACTTGACAGTAGTACTTTTTCTTTTAGCAATATTGAACTTTGCAATGTGGTTGCACTAGTTCAGACTGTAGTCTTAGTTCACTCAATCACTTCTAACCTTCCCCTCATCAAATCTCTTGTGCTCTCTTGTCTTTCCAATTCAAAAATCATCACAAGGTAAGAAATGAATAGCCTCCTGCTGAATTCGATGGGTAGATAAGCATGCCTAGGTCTTTTGGTAAGTTGTTTTTAGTAAATGAGCCACCTGCTCAGTTCCACTTTATTGGGGATCATGACTATAAAAATAGGGAAGTTGCCCCGTGCAACAGTTAGAAGTGAGTTGAGGATGCTTCCAAGTGTCAATTTGCTCTCCACCCCAGTCCATTCCTCCTAGTGGGTCAGTGAACACTCATTCAACAGTCTCCTTTGGGTATTTGTCTCATCTTTTATTTATTCATAATAAAATATTGAGAGTAATTAATTACAATCATCCTTGACCCCACTTGGTCAATAACATAAAACTTTACAATAAAATAAAACATAATGTTTTTCTGACAATATAAAATGTTCAGAATTTGGGTATGTGACACTTGGTGTCCCAACCATGTCCCCTACTGTTGGGTTTTCTTGTATGTTGAATAAAACCCCGTCGGTATTGTTGGGACAATATTTGAAGTAGTGGGGTCCTTGGCATTTCCAGCAACTAATGGGTGGCGGGGAAACTTTTGCTCCTTTGTTAAAAACTAGTCGGTTGGTATGTGGTGCAGGCACATTGGCATAGGGTGAACCATCATCACTGGAAGAGATTTTATAGTCCTCTTCCATGAAATCAGGTGTGTGCTCTTCATGTCCCTCCTCTTTAGGACTGCTAGACCTTTTTGTATGACAATAGTTTTCTTTGGATCTATTTGTTGAGTAGGTGGACTGTCTATGGAGGTTTACCTATGTCAAGCTCTAAAGTAGAGCTTCATTGATTGCTTGTTGTTATCATCTTTCATTCATGTTGTCATCTCTAAAACTCTGTAATTCTGCTTGTAAACTCTGTATTAACTTCATTAAGTCTGAATTCAATTACACCATGAGTTCTTCTTCTCAAGGTGGGGAATTCAAGTTTCCATGTCTACTGCTATTCTCTTCTACATTCATAATTCAGATTATATTTTGCACCTGAAATGTTTAGTCAGTCAACAAAACAAAATTCTGTTCGTTTTTGTAAAAACAAATCATAAGTAAATATTTTTTTGAAATACATTTATGGAGTGGATGTTTTGTAGCGAGCCCAAAGGTCTCTTAGTGTTGTAACTGGGCTCTAATACCACTTGTAATGTCCCTAAAACTATGAAAATTAAAAATTTCACATGTGGAATACTATCTTCAATTGGAACCTAATGTTCATACAAAATTAACTTTAGCACTGAAAAGAACTAAATGTGAAAGATACTTGAAAACTTAACCTGGTTTATTTTCATTGTCTAACACCTGGTGGTTTGTCATTCTGCTATGGTATTTTAGATCTTTTGTTCATGTGTTGATGTTCTTGTACTCTACACTATTGTTTATGTTCCGTATTGTTGAATTACTTCATATTTTATGGTAAGTATTATCACGTTGATGTATACTCATGCTTGGCTTTGTGTTTTAGTACATGATACTTCTACTTGTTAGTATTTTAATGATTTATGCTTGTTTATTTTCTTTCTAAAGAGAGGAGGTTGACCGAGCCTTGGGTCTTACTTAGCTCTATTGGGATAAGTCATACTTTGACCTACTTGTATGAAGGTTCCCTAAGGGTTCTTAGTTGAACAACTTGTTTGGAAGAAAACAAACATTGGTTTTTTCTAAAGGAGGGCTTATCCTATGGTTCAAACTTAATTAATCTTTACCACAAAGTGATGGTGACAAAAGGTAAGTATCCAGACTATAGGCACTGGTAGAAAAATTTGAATCATGGTGGAGGTAGCTTGGGATTTAATGAAGCCCATGTGCTAGTCACGAGTTAGGAGTCCACACTAGCTTGGACATGAAAACCCTAGTGCAATCAATATTGGGATTTTGTTGCTCTGCATTGGTTGTGTGGGGGAGGTAAAGAGACTAGGGCTCTCAGCGTTTGCCATTGATGGGAAAATGCTGCACCTAAGCATAGCACAGGGTCCTTGAAGCAACATTTTGATGGAAAGGTAAGCCGTGGGTTTCCAAGCCTTTGCACTGTAACTTGGTATTTCATTTTCTTACAACTGTAGCTTGTTTTTAACCTCTATATTTTGTTTACATGACAGGAGAGTCTCGCTGGAGGTTTGAAGGTGGAGTTAGATTATGCTTAAAGTACCCTGTCATTGATGCTACCATGGGTGATCGTAAGACTTGGGCACTATGAACCTATGCTTTCTATGGTGGGAATGTGGTTGAATTTGGTTATAGTTTTGTTGGCTCTGTTTGGGAGTTACAAGGCATTTTGATGAGCCACTTCATATGTTGTGAATACTCTTTGGTTCCTACAACGTTGTTTATTGAGATGTAGCCTATGGGAAAGGTTTTTTTTGAATATATCAGGGTTTGGGGTTTAAAGGTGAAACATTGTTCCAGACTGTGGTTTTGAATAAAATTTGGCCTTTGTGTTATTGATTTGATAATTGAATCATGTACTTATTTATAAACATGAATGTACCTATTCTATGGAATTTTTGTTGTAGGTTTAGATACTCTACATCCTTTTAAGTTGATGGTTGATGAGTTTTTTGTTAACTGTTATGGAACTCGTAGCATTTCCTCTTTTAATGGTTAATCTGGACCTAGGTTTAACTCTGTCGAAACGATGATGTCATAGGAATTTTAATAGTTAATATTTATTTTGGACCCTGAGTAATGAAATCGATTTGAGTTTTAAAATCAATATGGGGTTTGAAAATATTGTTTGAAGCTTATTGCGTTTCAATTCTGAGTCTGTGGGTTTGGTTATGGGATTCAATCCCATCCTATGGATTTTCTAAAATGTATAAACCTTGTGTAATTAAAGGGTTACTTTGTTTTCATTTGGCTTGGCCGATCTACGAAATGTATCGACCAGCCTAAGTGTGATTATGAAGAATGTCATTCTAGCTGTTTAGTTTAGTTGATAGTTATTTAATTTGGTAAAACTTGATTATTAGGTTTAGGTGTAAAATTTGGTTTGATGATTGGCCCAACGCAATAAGCGTGGCTCTTATCCTGTGGATACCGCTTGATATTTTATTCTGCAATTATTTCTTTAATTTAGATAACTAAGATGTAAACAAGTCCCAACTCTACCTGTGTGTTTCTATGGTTGAAATTAAATGTTCAAAGAAGCGTGGATTTCCAGCCAATGATGGGTTCTATATAAGTAGCAATCTAGAATGCTGAAGGCATGGGTTGAGCGAGAATTGATTTATTGTTATGGCATAAAACGATTTTGTAGAAGAAGAGTCTATGTTTTTAAGAGAAAAAAAATGGATAATTTGATTTTAAATTTGAATGTATGAATGATTAACATTACCGTTTAAGTTTGATTAAAGCATGCTTTCTTTCTAGAATGATTTGATGATTTAAATATTATAATTATGGGTTCTTGTTATTTAAAAATTTAAATGTTGTTTTAAGAATTTCTATGAGTTGGTTTGAAGGATTAATGTTCTAGGTTTTAAAATAAAAGTGCAGAAAATAAATTATATCTAAAACTATTTTTAAACAGTAATTTAAATGAAATTTACAGAGCTAAGATTTGTTTATAAAAGAAAATCCTAACACATAACCTAGTTGCCATGACTAAAAATTTTTGTCGATGGCTAGTAGAAATTGAATAAGGTTTATGCAGGAAGAATTTACAGTTCTTTAATGGAGAGTCCTATTAATTACATTATTTAACCTATAACTTAAATGAGAATAGAAACAACATTAATTATGAAACAGAGGGTGAACCCCTTACTTGAACTATACTTGTCTGGATCTCCTTTAACACCTACACACTTCAGACACTAGTTAATGGAAAATATTTATGCTCAGCTAACCTGTGGAATGATAGCCAAATAACTTTGGAACTGCCATGTTCCTCCCAACCTTGACTCGGAACCGTTCGTGGTTCTAAATCGGATCCCTTCAAGATGGCTCCCACATGTAAGAGAAACAAGAGAACCTAAGGCACACAAGGGATTGTAATTTAATCCTGGCATAATCCTCTTCCAAGTTGTAGGGACAAATTTTCTCTCTTGCTACCATAAAGAATGATAATAAGATAGATGCCTCTCTTTGGAAATGGTTCTTGTATTTATAGGAAATCTTTGAAATGGGTAGTTGAGTTAATGTTATTATTTTTAATAATAACTTCAATTTAACTCATAGTTTGAATTATATAATATAATTAAAAGTTTTTACTTTATATAACTATGTGTCCTTTATTATTTTCATATATTTTTATATCTATATATAATTAATTTCATTTATATACATACATATATTTTATGCATACCACTTGTGTACATAAGTGAGGCTCTTTATAAATAATCATTTTGATTTATTTAAGTAGTTATATAGCATTATATCTTTGATGCTTTATTAAATAAGGTCAACTCTTTTGACAAGGACTTTGGTAGGTTTGGATGGTCAACTAGGTTAGGTAGCCCTAGATCCCTTGCATGTTGGATTACCTCGTGTTTCATGGCAGTTTCCTCAGTCCTTGATGAGAGATGAGTAGTGATTCAATTAGTCAAATTAAACAAGTATGATGATTGGTGGTGCTATTCAGAGTCTTCCTCAACTCAACAACGTTTTAATTAAAGTAACCCCAAGAGCTATTCAGAGCTTATGCTCAACACTCTTCAACGGGCGTTACGCTAGTGAAATTCCAGAGCTCCTCTCTCAACACTAGTACTAGGATGTAATTCTAAGATACACCTAGGGATACAATGGCCAAAGATCTGATGCTCCAGAACTTATGCTCAAAATCAAGTTGGAGTGCTCCAGTACTTATTCACAACACTCTATTTACATCAGAGCTTACACCCAACACATAATAAAATTCATCTATGTACATCGATGCTTACGCCCAACACATAGGACATCCATGTGCTCCAGATCCTACGCTCAACACATCATAAAAGTAAGTCATGCATACCATAACTCTGCACAGTATATAACAAAGATCATCTCAGTATATTAGGGTTTGTACCCAATCACATAATAAACATCAATCAAGTACATTAGGGCTCTATGACGAGTACATAACAATAATCTACATATGTTAGGGTCCATGCCCAAATATGTATATCTATAAAAAAGGTAAATCATGTGCATAAGGGCTTACACCTAGCATATATAACAAAAGTAAAACATGTGCATTGGGGCTTACGCCCAGTATATATGTATCATCAAAATAAATCATGTGCATCGGGGCTTACACCCAATATATAGAATAATCATAATCAATAAAATTCAGGATATTACATACACAGAGTAAGAGTGCGCGATCTATGCATTTAGCCATTACAGAGTAAAGCGATGGGGATCCACGCGCTCTGGTGTGAGGACATCATTTTAAAAAAAAATTATGTTTAAATGCATACACAGAGTTGCAAGGAGATCCATGAGATCTGGGTGAAGGAGCAATCTATGATAGATTTTCAAATAAAAGAAATATGCAGCGTATAACTCAAGTCTCGAAAATGGAAGTATGGATTGAATTTGTAATTTTGAAGTTGGAAGTTTTGCAGATCGATCCACAGTGATCTTTCCTGATCCAACCGAATAGTAAGCACAGAAAGATGAGTACAATCCATAGTGATTTCCCTAGATTCGATGGATCAATAATTATAAGCAAAATATCAGTTAATAACGACATATGTGATTTGGGCGTGAAGGCTCAACAATTCTTTAACAGAGATCTCATCCAAACATTTGTGCATAGGATGGTGATGGATGTCAGTGTTAGCTGGGCTTGTAGATGTTTTAAATGCTGCACATATTTATATAGAGTTTAAGGTAAAGAATCACATTATACACAATGCACTGGGTAGTGGTACACATAAACACGACTAGGCATGAAGGCATGATTGCTTAAAGAAGATGACATAAAAATGCTATGCGAAAGCTAATAACAAATATCCAAGCGATCGAGGAGTGAAAATGTGGTACCTAGATAGAGATGAATACACACTCAGAGTTCAATCTAGAAACCAATGCTACACAGGTAGAGATGGGTACAGACTCATATTCGATCTGGAAATGGATGCTACACAAACATAGATGGGTGCAAACTCAGATTCGATTTGAAAATGAATGCTACACAAACATAGATGGGTACAAGCTCATATTCGATTTAGAAATCAATGCTACACAAACAACGATGGATAAAAACGCATATTTCAATCGAAAATTTATGCTACAGAGAAATAGATGGATAATTACTCAAATTCGATTTGAAAATTTATGCTACACAGACAGAGATGGATAGTTACTCAGATTCAATCTGGAAATGAATACTTCACAAACAGAGATTTGATAATTACACATGAATAGAGCCGTGTCACTCATAAACCTGGGAGATTCTTTCGACCATACAAGAATTACTGATAGATATTTTAATGGTTACACATAAAGGGGTTTGATTTCTATGAGTTGGGCATTACTATGTTTCCATATCTGGGTATAAACATAGTTATGCTAGATAATTAATAGAGCCAACCGAATAGCCTGTAGAGCTTGGAAACTGAATTCTAAACATAACTATTTGAATCATTCAATAAATATAATTTGCATAGGTCTGAATCTAATTATTCCATCCTAGTATAACACATGAAATCTCATTAAATAAATCCATGCATTCCTATTTCACATACTCAGCCACAAAGGACTTAACAAATGTAAATACATTAATTAAATAAACCTGATTTTGACGATCGGTCGTATGGTAGCGAGTGCGTTGGAGTATTGTTTGATCCAGATCAATCATTTCTTGATGATTCATCGAAGACCCCTCGGTTGGCCTCCCTATTGTATCATGGTTACTCTTCTTCTCCCCGAACCCCCGAGCAAGTGGGGTCGTAAGAACATACAATGCCTTGGATTTCCATTGGGATCTCCCAATCCCCAGACAAGCTATCAACCCAACTCCAACAAACCACACTTTAAACAAAAATATCTATTACATTTCCCATCCAACACTAGAGAGCAAGAGAGTCCTTTCTCCTTCTCCTCCCTTTCTTTTATATCAAAAACTTGCATGCCAAGTGTCTCTTCATGCAAAAAAATTCTTTAATTTAAAATTCTCTTAATATTTATTCTCATGTAGCATGTCTCACTTTAACTTAAGTGTGCACCTAATTTCCCTAAATTAGTGGAAAGTAGGTGTAGTGGTCTCTACATGAATTTTAGTTGTGTTTTTCTCCATAATTATGTATTCAATATTCTTCCTCATTCACCTTTGTTCTAGTAAAGATGGACATAAATATATTCCACATTTTTCTTTCTAAAATAAAATATTTCTTTTATTAAATCTTTCATCTATTTCAAATTTTGACTTTATCCAAATAATAATAATAAAATGAATTCATTTATTTTATTGGATTTCCTAAAATTCAGTGTAGGTGATTTTAATTATGTATGCATACTTAAATGAATAGTAATCCTTTTTCCATTTTTGTCTAGGTACCCCTTCGATCGGCCCTTCTGACAATCTCATTTCTCCTCTAGCGGGGAGAACTGCATAGCGATCAGGGAATTGTTACCGCGATCTCTTGACTACACTTCCTTGGAGACTAAGGGAAGCTGAGTGATAAGGCTCTCCTTATCGCATGCCCATCAACTCATCGTATGCGCAACCAAGTCATTGTGGCCTCGCCCGTACAACACATGCTTCCCCGAGCGAGATTGAAAGATTCCGACCCATGCGTGGAGTGCTAATTCAAGGTTGACAATCTGTAGTCATACCCCTATGTATGTTTCTCATTCTTACGACCCCTATTTTCCATTGTGAGTCATTCGGTAAATCATTTTACCTACTAATGCACACGCACACACACTCAGAGAACACATTAAATAGCATTGCACCATCAAATCATTTCATCATACGTCATCATAATATCTCAATTGGTTGAGTATATCTATCATTCATCATTTTCATTATAAAATATTTTCATCATTCATCATAATATCTCAGTCTATCAAGTATATCTATCATTCATCATTTTCATTATAAAATACTTTCATCATTCATCATAATATCTCAGTCAGTCGAGCATATATTTCATTCAGTGATTTCTAATTCATAATTTCTCAATCTAGCATATATCATCTAATCACTTTCATTTCCTAGTCTCTCAGTCAGTCGAGCATATATTTCATTCAATCGTTTTCATTTCATAAAATAATATTCAAATAAAATTCCATGGTTCATGTTTTATTTAGCCGGGTCACTTCAAAACTAGAGCCCTAAATAGTTTAATTAGTTAAAGTACTGAGGCAGGCATTACAAGATGTAATTATTCTGTTCATATTTTATGCATAGGATTACTGGGTTCAATTTCTGTTATTTTACAGCTGAGTAAATTTTAATTTATGTACTGTAATAGCAATATTAATGATTATTACAAGTTTACATAATAGAATTTCTTTTATATATAAACCTAGGGTTTATATTGAATACATAATATATTACTCTACTAAATAGATAGAGGTAATATTTCTAATGTTTATATAGCTTTAAATGACCTGTTATGAAACACACAATATCAAAGAAGTAACATAACAAAGTATGCCAAATATATTACCACATAGGAAGTTATATACAAATACAAATGGCTTGAATAGTATTCACAATTATAATTAAAAAAACATTTATATATCGAGTCAAAGAAGATTCGTTTGAGGTTAAGGATTTAAGAGTCGAAAGGATTTCACCTTATAACACGGCATGTAGAGCCAAATGGGTTATTATTCCTATAAGAAAGTATTATATAGATGAACCCGTAAGGCTCAAACGTGATTTTATTTCTAGTCAAAAAGTATAAAAATCAAACATTATTGTAGAGTTGAGAGGCTAAGAAACAAATCATGGAATCATGATCTAAAAAACAACTTCATCACTCATACAATAGAATAGAACAAGATAAACACATCAAATCAGAACAAGCTTCATTAAGAAGTCAAAAATTTATAAGAGAAGAAAGGATTTCTAATTTATTTTTAAACAGAGTGCGAAATATCGAAAGGATTCATACATTATATAAAAATGTTAAAACGACTCTCATGGAAGTTGTATGGCTTCCCTCATCTTATGTGAATCATGTAATAAGTAAACAAAGGAAAAACGTTACTCATGTCATGGACATCATTCGAGTATGGAGTATGCCACTGGTATTTTCTCCATGGAAGAAACAAGAAATAGGTGCCTACCTGTTTCCAAAACCGATGTCGTTGCATCCATGTGACCACATGCAAAAAAAACAAAACGAATATGGTTAGGATTATTGACCAAGATTGTAATAACCAAATAGTAAGCTTAATGTCCAAAATCACTTACAAGATTTATGTTAATACGAGAATACTAGGAGAGCACCACAATTCCGACGCAGAGGCATCTTCCCATGATTTACCGTGCATATATATAATAGACAAGTTAAAACTTCTAAATATATATATATATATAGACTCGAAAATAAATATATGTCAAACCCTTACGAAACGAAGCTTGGAGTTTACCTCTAGAATTCGGAGTCGATGGTGAAGGTAGTGGACAAAATCTCATTCCATTTTGTGTATCCTCTATTTCGCATCGAATACCATAAGTATAGATAACAACACTTTAAACATTTCAAACCATACAGGATACGTAGGAATGCGTGTACAAATGATTTATGGAATTTTTAAAAATCAATATGTATACATTATATAAACCCTGCTAATACTATTTTAAAACTATCAACAAAGGGCCGAAGAAGGGAAGGAAAACCCTTACCATCTTTCCCATGAAGCATGCAAAACAAAGTCATCTTTGAAAGAAAAAATGCAAATCGTGGTGGTACAAAATGCCTTCACAACCATAATGGGTTCACATAAAAATGATAACAAGAGCTAGTGAATGAGTATGAAGTTCAAGAGAGCTTCATTGGTAGAAACACGATGCTCCAGAACTCTTTAATGATAAATATAACTTCATAGTCAAAATCTAAGAGATTATATTCTATAGAGATAAAACACAGAGTCAAGCTTCGAAAACACAGATTCAAGCTTTGACACATTACAGAGCTAAATAAAACTACAGAGTCAAACTGAAATCAAATAATATTGGAAACCAGAGGGAAAAATTCCTGTGAGGCATTACGAACACTCCATGAGGAGGTCGTAGATGCTCACCATTGCTATCATTTTCATCAAGCAGTATGCTATCACTATATCACGATTGCAAATGGTATTTTAACGAGGGAAAGCTTTGTGAAGAGCCAAGCTCTACAGCGCAATGACATAACCCCAGTGTCGTGAAGGAAAAAATGGAGTCTCGATCAACCTTGCTTGGAAATACATTGGGAGATCGGTTACAATATCAAGAAAGGACTTCCATGGTGCATAGCAAGCTATGTGAAGGGGAAAGTTGGTACAACCAACCTACATAAATGCCATCACATGGCTCTACCAACCCAATCCGCGTTGGCACCTTGCTGTGGTCCTGCAATAACCAATGCAAGTCAAACTATTAAATAAAAAAATCATAATATATTATTCGTATATCTTCTTTGATTACACCTTATGATATATCATAGCTATAGTATAACATTCACCAAAGAATAAGGGTCTTTGTCAAGCAAATTCAACTTGATATAGTCGTGATCAGGAGAACTACCATTGATTTAAATCAATACTAAAATGTAGAAATCCTATGGTTGCTCACGTTGATGTATATATGATTTATAAGGTGAGATTGATAACCATATCGTGACCCTAGTGATGGGTTACTTATGGAATTATAATTATATTGCTATATATAATTCATGCATAGGGTTAATAATCCAGGAATACATAGTATGAAGACTTTGGAAACAAATGAAGAAACACACACACACACATATATATATTAGGGACTCTTGGTCCATTTTATTATATTCTTGCATAATACGACTAGGTCAAACAATGATCTAGAGATCAACATGATCATATTATGCAACGAGAGAATAAATCAGAGTGTAAATTATAAATACAAATAGGTCCAGGTTAGATATTGCTCCTTGAGGTTTGAGTCGTCACACAGAACCTAACTTTATTCTGCAAGAACGACTTTAAACTTTTTAATGATTTCACAACACGATTTATACCTGTGGACGGTGCAATGCTGAGATGTGCATTCTCCTCATTCCACTTGTATACCTGCGACAAAGGAATAATGTCATCATAAAATACTTAGATAAAAAAAAAAAAAAAATTAGTAAAATTGGAGTTGTGACAAATTGGTATCAGAGCACGGTTACAAACACTAGGCCTGAAAATAGTCTCAACACATATGGTCATGGTGATACAAAAATAAAACTGACTTATGTTTTCTTTATGGATATTTCATGAACAGAAATATAACCTCTATTTTGCAGGAAAATGGAGGAAGAGAAACATCTCCTGAAAAAGGATAACATCATAGGGAACAAAAAATAATGAACAAGAAAATCATGAACAAGAAAATATTAATGACGGTAACCTATGGGTAGATATGAATGAGACTAGAAATGATAATCAATCTGAATTTTTACAAACTGTAAAAGAATTAAAGGAAGAATTACGAAGTGTGAAAGAAGATAATGAACGTATCCTTAAGGCACAAGAAGAGTTAAACAATGTTTTTCTTACTAAAATACATGAGGAAGAAATAGTAAAGAGCCAACCTGCAGATAAAGAAATTATGAAAACTACATCATATAAACATAGAGAAAGAAAATTAAATTTTTCTAATAATGAAACTGATTCATCTAGTAGAAGTTCAGTAAGGAAACATGAGCAGAAATATAGTACTAGTGAAAGTAATGACAACGAACAAATCAAGAAAAAAAGTAAACACTACAAAGAAATTACTAGGGAATTTAAGAAAATAAAACCACCTATCTTTAATGGTGAAGTAGAAACTGGAGAAGAAGCTAAAGCATGGTTGTCTGGAATGCATACGTACTTTCATATTTATAATTACTCTATAGAATTAAAGGCAAAACTGGATATTTATAATCTATCCGAAAAGGCAGATATATGGTGGCAAGACATTAAAAAGGTGAAAAATATAAAAGAACGTCAAGTAACAAGGAACTCTTTTAAGAAACTGTTTAAAATGAAATATTTATCTAAATATTATTATGTAACATCCCGAGAAAAGACTACTTTATTGTTTGAATATTATTTTATTTATGTTTTAATAAATTTGACTATGCATGATACGTGCATGAGCCAAGGGGGCTCGGGAAACACCAGTAGTTGAGTGAGTGTTGAGCTTAGAAGCTCTGGAGCACTTCTACTCGAACTAAATGACTGATGTTAAGCGAGAGGCTCTGGAGCATCAAGTGAGCTAATGATTATTTTAAATGATGACTTATTATTATTTTATTCTTTCAAACTTACTAGGGAAACCACTCAAAGAGAAGCTGAGCATGCAAGGACCTAGATAGGTCAGTAGCTTACAACTAAACTCAAAACTAGCCGATAGGAGAGTAAAATTCTAATTTAATTAAGTTAAAGATTTAAAATGAATTGTGAGGATTAAAATAAAGAAATATAAATTAAAGATGAGGAAAACTGAATCTGCTAGGTGTCAGTTAGATAATTGAGTGTTGTCAAACCAAAAACACCTAGCATCCTTGCCCCAGAAAGTATAAATAGCATAGAAGGTAACATTGCGTGGGCACATTTTCCAAGTACATTGAAAAGGGTCCAGTCGTGAGTCTGAGCATTCAACACTAGAGTACTAAAACCCGGTGTGTCCCACATAAGGGACTGTCCAGAGAGGACTGTTTATTTATTGCATGAGAAATGACATTCAGATAGACTCACACCTAATATCATGATAAACAAACCTTGTGGATGCTCTGCTGTAGTAAAAGAGATAGAAAAATACCCTAGGTCTGTCTAGATTCTTGTTATGCTCAGCTTGGCTCGGGGGTGACCAGTGAAACAGTCCAGGAACAGATTTCCGTCTACGATTGGGAGGAAAGTGGAATCTCCTCAATCAGTTAGGCTGCAATAAAATTTCTAATAAGTATTTAATTCGAGTTCTGTTGTTTTTCCTTATTTATGCATCTACCTTCCTTTATAGTATGTTACGAATGATTTTCTGAACCTATAAGATGCAGATCCGTTGATTTGACAATTCACCCAATACATCTGATAGATCAGATCCTTTTTAAATTAACCTTTTCTTTAGACAAATGAAGATCTATTATCTCTAACTTACAGGATAGGATTTGGACTGATAGATCTCACTAACCCTAGATTAAATGTTAGATAAATGCAGATATGTGATTCGTTAACCTGCTATTGATTAGATCTAGAATCACTGTGCTAACCTTGTGCAAAAAAATGTAGGTTGTACAACAAGAATGTAAGACTTCCTTCCCTTTCTTTTATATAGCATTATTAATATCTGACAAACCTAGATCTGGCTAAGGATATCTTATTAGAAACATATTTTATTTGTTTTTCTACCAACACTAATTAACCATGGTAATGCAGGATTCCCCCCCTCTTTCTTTTTATAAATATTATTGTTAACTGAGAGATCTCGATCTGACGAGAATGACTTTAGCAAAAAGTAATCTTTTTTCCATTATTGTCTGTCATGCTGAGTTAAGTTCTCATGATCCGTTTGAATGTTTAATTGGCGAAATGCATGGGTTAAAATACTTACAGTTTAATATTTTATTATAAACGGGGAAATCCCCTTAAGACCCTTACACGAGGAGAGAAATCGTTTAGGATTTCTAGGAAGAATGCCCTAAACCATCGCATGGGATAATTTTAGTTTAACTTCTCCATAGAATAGTTATTAATAATTATTAACTATTATGTTGCAAAGAAAACATTGTAAATATCTTCATTGAAGTATTCACTATTTCAAACAGCACTTTTTATAAAACTGAAATATTTGATCTACTTTCAAGAAGCCTTATGTTGCTTTTAAACTCCTTACAATCACGATTTTTTCCTTATTTAACCCTAGGGCAAAAAAAAAGGCTATACATTTTTCTCAAGAAACCGATTTCAGGGAACCATGTATAGAGACCACATTCCCTTCTTTTAGGGCCACACATACTTTTGCCTCGTCTAGATAGGAAGCACATTCGTACACAGAACCTAATTATAGAAAATACTCTTTTCCTTTACTTAAACACACACAGGCAGATAGACATTTAAATTACGAAAGAACACTTTATCCATCATTTATCTAACTCTTCTTTTTAAAGTAGGATTTCCAAACGTTTCTTCTCCTACAAACCCTAAGATGAATTCGAGAAGTAACTACTACTATATTTTAACTCTTATCCCGATTTCTTTCTCATTTAAACAAGTAGAATTGCCCAGCATTTTATAGAAACAAAGCCTGACTCATACTAGGACCATTTTCGCCTAAGAATGAGAATGTAGATAGAGCATTTAAATCAAATATTTAGGAAAGGAAATCAATAGAATTCAAGAAGAAAGTGTAATGTCAAACTACCTAACATGACAATATTCCTAAAATTAACTTCAGCACTTGGATAATATGTATGGTCAAGTTTTCACGGTATCCTTGCTAGGCTTAAGTTCTTTTGAGATCATCATGTTACTTATTTGTATGCCTTAATGGTTTTGTGTATGCGCTTGAACAATGGTTATGGAAAATTCTATGTTCTTTACTTCAGACTATAGTACTGTTTTAATGGTACTTCCTGCTTGTTGAATTATAGTTTCACCTGCTTAAAAATGAATGTCTCAATGTTACCTCAGGTGGAAAAGAACTCAAGTTGATGAACATAAGGCCCATGGTGGGGCATTGATGATTGTAACTAGACAAGGGAGAAAATGTAAACCCCAGCAAGACTGCCGAGAGGTAAGGGTGGCCTTGGCAGATGCTGGTCTTACTTAGCAATTTTGCTAATGTATCTATTCCATTTGCTTTCGTGCAGGTGCATCTATGGGTGCTCCATTCCTTGTTCGAAATCCATCATAAGGGGGGTAAGTCATGGCTTGTGCAAAGTGTAGAGACAATAAGAGGTGGAGGACCTAACACCCAAAACTATGGTTTCAAAGGTTATGGTATTCGTGATTATAAAGAGTTGTATAAAAACTATGGAGTATGGGTTCCATATTACACTATGGCTTATAATATGGCACTTGGGGGTTTCTCAAGGTGCATTAAAGTTAAGTGGGTGGGTATTAACTACTCCTGGGTTCCCACATATGGAGAGTCTAGCTGGCTTGGGCGATTTTCGAGATCTTTGGGGTATGGGACTGATATGGTCATTCTCTGTTTCTATTTCCTCTACTTCTGCTCTATGTTTTCATTTCTTCTTGGAGGAAGGTCTCGTGCCAAACTGGAGCTATGCTCCTGGTCTTGGCACCAAGGAGCTGCGGAAAAGATGAAAGAGATACAATGCTTTGGTACAAACTCAGGTGATAGTTTCGTTCTACCTGTTTATAGTTTTAAAATGATAGTTTTATTTAAAAATGTAATTTCCAGGGTTAATCCGAATGAGTTTGCTTTTGACAGGTGAAGAAAGGTGTACCATCCTATGTGGATGGCTAGAGATGGCTAGGCTCTGCGACTTAATGGTAAGTCCAGTCCTAGCCAAGATGCTCCTTCCTCTCGTAGTCGTGATAAGGTGCTGTTGAATCATTGTTTTGGGAAGCTTCATAGAGCCTTTGGCTCGGTATTTTGAATGAAGCCTCGGGGTTGCCATTTGGCTAGACCGGAAGTTCATATGTACATGCTATTTGGTTGTGGTGTTTTTGTGAGAGACTATGATAGTCTGTCTCTGCTATTTGAACCTTATGAAAACTTGTATAATGAATGGTTTAGTTGAGTATGTATATCTTAGAAAGATATCTGTGTTTTGCTACTGGGATTTGTAAATTAATCCTACGCTGGGACTGTGTAAATTTCTACAAGATTTCGCTTTCATGGTTGTCCTACCATGTTGTGTTTTGGGTTTAAATGTTTATGTGGATGCCATGGCATGTATAGAATCAGTGAGTGAATGAAATATGAGTCTATTAAGACCCTAGCTAGTCTACTGTGGATGCGTTGGTAACGTAGAAGTCTGTAATCATTAAAGTTTCGGTTTCTTGGTTGGTGTAGGTATGTCTGCAAAGAGAAGAGAGGGTTTTCTTGAATGTTTAGAGAGGGATTCGACCCTCTGACCTATTTGATGTTTGAGCTAGGCACGAAATTGTTTTTACTACTACCTTCAGAAATTGCAATGTTTACAGGAAAGTAGGGATAGAAAAACTGTCTTGTCTTCTTGTGTTGACAGAGTTTAGAAAATGAGTCGTGTGGTGGATCTCAGGACTTTCATCAGTATTTAATGGGTCTTACTTTTGTATCTATCATGTGATAGATACAGGTTCTATGATAAAATGTATGATGGAGTAAAATCATGCTCTATGGGTTTAGATTCTATGCGTCTTCCATACTCTGTTTGTTTTGGGCATGCTTTTTTGTTTTGTCAATAACTGGGAGGTGGAATGTTGATGGGATTCGAACCCTGGTTTGTTGTGTGAATCACTTTTCAGTATGCTATTTATAAATGCTTGGGTTGTAGTGATTTTGTATGTAGATTTGAATGATACGATGATGAAATGAAATGCTCAGGGAGCAAACCGTAATGTTTTGATGCTTGATACTAAATTCCAAAGCGTGTTTTGAGAAGTCCTCTGGTAAAAAATCGTTGCTATATAAGTTTATGGGTTTTACTGTTACTGTCGGTAGTATAAATTTCATTTAAATCTAAACAGGAAGAGGATACTGTATGTAGCATTTGATAGGAATCACAATCCAAGTTTATTGCCTTCATGGTTAGAAATTTTGAAAAGAAACGATAATTTGAACCTAGGATAGTATTAAAAAAAAGGAATAATATAAATGCTATTTTAATACTATGAGAAACATTCGACACTTCCCTGTATAGAGACTATAAAAATATTTACATTGTTTTCCTTGAAAGACATTTAAACCAAACTTCTAATATAAACATATGACTATTCTCGAAGAAACAAATCTACATGTTCTTAAAAATTCTTGAAAACGGAAATCAAGAATGTCTAGCACGGGATAGCAGAGCTAGACCTACTAGACATTC
Source organism: Larix kaempferi (assembly GCA_027924585.1). Lineage (NCBI taxonomy): Eukaryota > Viridiplantae > Streptophyta > Pinopsida > Pinales > Pinaceae > Larix > Larix kaempferi. The sequence goes on along the minus strand of BSBM01000767.1, from coordinate 22,481,075 downwards.
TATTGTACAGAACTTCACTAGCTACGAAATTCTAACTTAACCATAGTTCTCTAATTTAACCTTTATCAGCAAGTCTATATTTAACAATTCTACGGTTAATGATAAACAAGTCCGAGGGATGCTGGGGAAGCACCCTGTACTACATATATAACTATCTCCATTATTTAACATAAACAAAAATAGGGAGTTCCTGTTTCATACCTGATGTCAGTAGTTGGCTCCCTCTCTAAAGTAGATCCCTCTCTAGAGTAGATCCCTTTAAACTCAGCTGACCTAGATAGAATTGCGTTGGGGCTACCATGTTCCTCCCAACCTTGACCCCTGAACCGTTTCTGGTTCTATCTGGATCCCCTCGAGCTCGGTTCCAATATGCAATGAAAGAGAGAGAGAGAGAGTGCCTGGGTCCACTGCTAGTTCAGATCTGGGAATTATTAAGTAAAGTGACTTCAGTTTCTTGGAGCAGTGAGCTTCCCTTTTATTACCATAAGAGAATGATAAACAGATAAAGAGATCCCCCAACTTGGGAATCTGCTCTCCTTAAGTAGGGAAAGAAGATCTTGAAATTAGGACTATTGGAGAAAATATACTGGTTTCTTTAATTTTAATAATTTAAGTGAAAGAAACTTTGTTTAATTAATTATTTGTTCTTTTGGAAACATGACTTTTCAACTTGTTTTAACTAGAGTGCTTTTGAGCCTTTTCACAAACTGAAATAACAAATCTTATAATTTAAGTACATGATTCGAGTATCATTGCTTTATTAATTAAATGCACCACTTTATAAAATAAATAATTTATAAATAGATACTTCTTTTCAGCCTTTTTAAGGATAGGGTCCACTTCTTTGGACGGTCTTGGTAAGCTAGGATAGGCACTTCTAGTCTCTCTTTCTCACATATCAGATTCCCTCATTTAACATGGTAGCTCCTACAGTAGGTGATGATAGTGAAAGATGAATCATTTAATGATTTAAATAAATGTGATGAAAAGTGCTCTTCAGAGTCTTCCCAACTCAACACTTTGAAACTTCGTAACCCCGAGTGCTCTTTAGAGCCATTTAACTCAACAATCTCACATGGGTGTTACTCTAGTGCAATTCTAGAGTCCCCGCTCAACTTTAGTGCTAGAATGTGGTTGTGAGGCACATCTAGGATCTTTCAGTTGCCTCGGATCCGGTATTCATTTTTCAAGCTTGGAGTGCTCCAGGGTTTATGCCCAACACTTAATGTACCTCAAGGCTTACTCCCATTACATTATATATTTCATCTAGGTACATCGGGGCTTTGGCCCAGTACATAGGTAATCAGTGTGTTTTTGAGCCCATGCTCAACACACTATATAAATCAAATTATGTCACTCACATCACTGTACAGTATGTAAGAAAAGGGTCATTCCAATATATTATGGCTTTGTGCCCACATCAAAACATAGTCAGCAACATTGGGGCTTTCTTGCCCAGTGTCTAAACAATAAAGGAATCTAGTTAGGATCCATGTCCAATATTTTAGTATAAAAGAATAAGTCATATGTACTAGGGCTTATTCCTCATAATCAGAATAAATCACAAGTGTTGGGGCCGTGGCACAATATAACATCATAAAGATAGTCAGTCCAAAATTTGGGATATTACATCCTCCCTGCTTAGAACAACACCATCTCGGTGTTTCTAGGGACTAGGAATGAGGTCATGAAACAAGGCGGGGTATGCCTCCTTCATGGTGGCCTCATTATCCTAGGTATCCTCATATGATCCAAAGTGTTTCCATTACACTTTCAGTTGAGTAATAGTCCTCCTAAGATGGACCTCTCTCTTGTCCAGAATGTGGAGTGGTTCTTGCGTGAACTCCCCTTCGGGCTCCACCTATAATAAGGACCAATCAATAACATGTTTAGTATCATATATATATTTCTTTAATAAAGAAGCATGAAAAAAATTATGAACTTTTATATGTGCTGGTAAGGCTAACTCATAAGCTATTGGGCCCTTCTTGGCCAGTATTTCAAAAGGTCCACAAAATCTTGGGGCTAGTTTGCCACAATGCCCCAAGCTCAACGAGCTTCGTTTCACTTTTATTTTTAGGAACACATGTTCACCAACTTGGTAGTCTTTGTCCTTTCTTTTCTTGTCTGCATAACTCTTTGGCGGTCTTGTGCTTCTTTTAAGTTCAGTTGCACCTTTGAGACTAGTTGTTCCAAGTCCTTTAGTAAATCTGGCCCTAGAATAAGTCTGTCCAACAGACTGTCCCAAGTCACAGAGGTACGACACTTCCTACCGTAAAGTACTTCGAAAGAACTCATTTTAGATGAGGTTTGATAACCGTTGTTGTATGCGAACTCTGCTAGGTGCAAATAATCTTCCCATTTGGTGGGGTTATTCATGACATACATCCTTAACATGTCCTCAAGGATCTGATTTACTCGTTCTGTTTGTCCGTCGGTCTAGGGGTGGTATGCAGTACTAAATTGTAACTGGGTTTCCAGACCGAACAATAATTCTCTCCAGAAGTTGCTAGTGAACTTCGTGTCTCGATCAGAAATGATTGCTTGGGGTACCCCCTACAATCGGAAGATCTCTTTTAAGAAAATCTCCGCTATGTGGACTGATTTGTAAGTGGATTTTAATGGTATAAAGTGAGCTGCTTTTGACAACTTATCTACCACTACAAAGATGAAGTCATTTAGTTTCTTGCTTTTGGGTAAGCCTGTAATGAAGTCCATACTTATTACCTCCCATTTCCATTCCAGAATGGGTACAGGTTGAAGTAATTCGGAGGGGTGTTGTTGTTCTGCTTTGACCAATTGCCATTCTTGACATTTTGCAATGAACATGGTGATGTCAGCCTTCAACTTAGGCCAAAATTAATGTTTCTTTACTGCTGATATCATCTTTTGATATCCGGGATGCCCTAAGTAGGGTTTCTGGTGAAATTCGGTGAGAATATTTAGTCTAATGTCTCTATTCTCTAGGATGTAAAGTTGGTCTTTAGACCATAGTAGTCCCGACTCGTCTATCTTATATTACTTCTGTTGTTGAAAGAGTCTATCTTCTTGAATCTTTACAAGGATTTTCGTATAATAACGGTCGCTCCTACATGCCATTCGAATTCTGTCATGTAAGTCTGAGTTGGTTTGGCTTACCGTGACATCGTAAAGCATATGTGCTCGACGGCTTAGGGCATCCGCAATTTTGTTTTCCTTGCTCTTTATATGCTTTAGTTTGAAATGATATTCACTAAGGAAGGCCAACCACCTGGCCTGCCTGGCATTTAGGTCGGGTTGGTCGAAAAGGTACTTTAAGCTCATGTTATCAGTCATCAATAAGAATTTCTTTCCCATGAGGTAATGACGCCACATTTTTAGAGCATGGATGATGGCGGCTAGTTCGAGGTCATGAGTCAGGTAGTTTACTTGATTCGTAGCATATGGAAAAATTATCTTGCATAAGGACTCCCCCGAGTCCTTCCTTGCTTGCATCCGTGCAAACAACGAAATCCCCATTGGGATCCGCGATACGCAGAATCGGTGCACTAATCAGGAGTTGTTTTAACTTTTGAAAACTTTCCTCGCACTTATCTGTCCAAATGAACTTACTGGTTTTCTTTTGTAAAGCGGTCATGGAACAAGCGATCCGTGAGAAGTTTTCAATGAAATTTCGATAATATCTGGCCAAACCTAGGAATGATCGTATGTCGAAAACACAAGTAGGTGTGGGCCAATCCTCGATAGCCTTGATCTTGTCGGGATCAACCGTTATTCCCTTCTCGGAAATGAAGTGTCCTAAGTATTGTATCTGAGGTCTATAGAAATCACGCTTGCTAAATTTTGCGTACAGCTAATGTTCTCGTAGTGTCCGTAGGACTATTTGGAGGTGTTCATCATGTTCTTCTTCATTCTTGGAATAGATCAGGATATCGTCTATGAAGACTAGAAAAAACTTGTCGAGGTACTTACTGAAGACGTTGTTCATCATGCACATGAAGTTGGTAGGTGCATTCATCAAACCGAAAGGCATTACTACAAACTCATAGTGGTCATATCGGGTGCGAAACGCGGTCTTACTGATGTCCTCATCACAGATTCTCACCTGGTGATATTTCGATCGTAGGTCGATCTTTGAGAAGATTTTCGCTCCTCCGACTTGGTCAAACAAGTCATCAATCCTACGGAGTGGATAACGGTTCTTGACGGTTAACTTGTTGAGTTGATGGTAATCGATGCACATATGCATCGTTCCGTCCTTCTTTTTGAGAAAAAAGTATTGGTGCTCCCCAGGGAGACACACTCAGTCGAATGTATCCCTTGTCTATTAGTTCTTGTAACTATATCTTGAGCTCTACCAGCTCTGGTGTACTCATACGGTATGGAGTCCTAGAGACGGGTACCGATCCAGGGGTTAGCTCTATGGAAAATTCTAAGTCCTGTTTGGGTGGTAACCCTGGTATTTCCTCGGGAAACACATCTCTGAATTCTACTAGTATTGGGAAAACCTCGATCTTTTGTTCTCGATCGACTTCCAGTGTTTGAAGGTGGATTGCAAATCATTTATAACCCTTTCTTAAGCATTTCTTTGCTTGTAATGCAGATATCTGTCGTACTGATACTTTTTTAGGTATACCTTGAATTGTCCTTTCGTTCCCTTGACTATCTTTGCATAGGATTGATTTGTTTAAGCAATCTAGCAAGGCATGATGTCCTTCTAACCAATCCATGCCTATTATTATATCATAAGACCCTAGTGGTAAGAGGTTTAAATATACCCTAGTCAGGAACCCATTCAAATCTAACTCATAGCCCTTAATTAGTTCGGAAACCTTCCGCTTGGTACCCGTAGCTAGTTATACCAGCCATGGTACCTTGTGACTTTCTCAGTTTAACTTACAAGTCTCTACTATCCTAGGGGCGATGTAGCTTCGACAAGCATTGGGGTCTATTAGAACTGAATTGACAGTGTTAGATATCTTACCCTCAATTTCCACCATGGTGGCTTGATGATCTGCCTACCGGCCATCAAGTGCGACATAAATCCTAGGTGTCTTTGCCATGTCCCCCATGGTAGGCTCTGTTTGGATGTTGTGTAAAACTCCATCTGATTTGCTAGGGTAGTCTCTGTAGTAATGTGGCCCTTGTCATTTCCAACAAGAAACAGTTGGTGGAACTTTTTTTATCCCTTTGTTAAAGGCTAGCCTGTTGGCCAGTGGTGGGGGTGCATTTGGTTGAGCTTGGGGTCGGTTGAAACCCCTGTTGGGTGGAAAAATGTTGTTATGTTTCCGAAAAGGTGGGGGTCTAAAACCCGATCTACGGCTGTCTGAGAAGGTTTTGAATCTGTCTCTATTTCTATTGATGTTGTCATTCCTTGGCTGCCTATGTTCATAACACAGCTGTGCTTTATGTAAGGTTATATGAAGGGTTTTGGGCATGTCAAACTCTATCTTCTCTCTAAAATTTGCTGGTAGCCCACCCAAGAACTGCCAAATCTTTACCTTCTCATCCTTAATATAGGGTACATAGTGCAGGAAGTCTAGGAACCAGTTTATGAATGCTTCCATAGTCAGGGGTCCCATTTTTAGCTCGTAAAACTCCTTTATTTTCTTGTCAATGAATCTTTCAAACATATACTTGTCCTGGAATATTCTGCTGAAAGTATCCTAAGTTATGTCTCTCAGTTCTTGTCCTTTGGTGTGTTTCAAATCCCACCACCATCTGGCAACTTTACCATTTAGGTTGTAAATGGATAGTCAAGCTTGCATTTCACTGGAGTAATTGTGAACTTTGAAGTATTTATTCATTCCTAGCAGCCATTATTCAGCCTTCTGTCCTGAGTTCACTTCTTCGTCATAAGTTGGGGCTCTTATATTTCTGAACCCCCCCTACAAACTATCGTCGCTCTTCCTCCTTTTCTTGCAAGGAGGTGGTGAACCGTTGTCATTGGAAGAGCTCTTACAGTCCTCTTCCATTGGATCTGCTTTGCGCACATCCTGTTCCTCCAACTTGTAACTAGTTGATTTCCTTGTGTGATGGCTTTCGGTTCTAAGAGAGTTGACTAAAGGAGTAGGATGTTCATGGGGTTTTGTTCTAGTTAATCTTTGGAGTAAGGCTTCATTTATAGCCTGGTGTTCTCTTCTTTCTTGTATGTTCTCGTCCCTGAAACTCTGGAATTCTTCCTGCAAGTTTTGCATGGATCTCATTAAATTTGAGTTGAGCTCCACCACGATTTCTCGCTCCCGTGGTGGGGAATTTAGATTTCCCTGTATGCTGATTCCCTGTTCTACATTCATTTCTCAAATAGTGTCTGTATCTGAAATGTTTATGTCAGCAAAATCAGAAGGAAAAATTTCATGTTAATATCCACGTAATAAAAAAAAAATAAAAAAAAATGAAAGGTACGTTTCCATTTGACTCTGAATTTGTAGTGGATGTTTCGCTAATGAGCCCAATAGGTCACTTAGTTTTAGAAACTGGGCTCTGAGACCACTTGTAATGTCCCATAATTAATAATAATAAAAAAATTCTCTCTTCTAACTAAACTACCTAACATGAAGATATTCCTAAAATTAACTTCAGCACTTAGATAATATGTACGGTCAAGTTTTCACGGTATCCTTGCTAGGATTAAGTTCTTCTGAGATCATCATGTTACTTGTTTGTATGCTTTAATGGTTTTGTGTATGAGCTTGAACAATGGTTATTGAAAATTCTATGGTCTTCACTTCAGACTATACTACTGTTTTAATGGTACTTCTTGCTTACTGAATTATAGTTTCACCTGCTTAAAAACGAATATCTCAATGCTACCTCAGGTGGAAAAGAACTCAAGTTGATGAACATAAGGCCCATGGTGGGGCGTTGATGGTTGTAACCAGACAAGGGAGAAAATGTAAAACCCGGCAGGACTGCTGAGAGGTAAGGGTGGCCTTGGCATATGCTGGTCTTACTTACCAATTTTTCTAATGTATCTATTCCATTTACTTTTGTGCAGGTGCGGCTATGGGTGCTCCATTCCTTGTTCGAAATCCCTCATAAGGGGAGTAAGTTGTGGCTTTTGCAAAGTGTAGAGACAACAAGAGGTGGAGGACCTAACACCCAAAACTATGGTTTCAAAGGTTATGGCATTCGTAATTATAAAGAGTTGTGTAAAAACTATGGAGTATGGGTTCCATATTACACTATGGCTTATACTATGGCGCTTGGGGGTTTCTCAAGGTGCATTAAAGTTAAGTGGGTAGGTATTAACTACCCCTAGGTTCCCACGTATGGAGAGTCTAGCTGGCTTGGGCGCTTTTCGAGATCTTTGGGGTATGGGACTGATATGGTCATTCTATGTTTCTGTTTCCTCTAGTTCTGCTCTGTGTTTTCATTTCTTCTTGGAGGAGGGTCTTGTGCTAGACCGCAGCTATTCTCCTGGTCTTGGCTCCAAGGAGATGCGGAAAAGATGAAAGGGATACAACGCTTTGGTACAAACTCAGGTGATAGTTTCGTTCTACCTGTTTATAGTTTTAAAATGATAGTTTGATTTAAAAATGTAATTTCCAGGGTTAATCTGAATGAGTTTGTTGTTGACAGGTGAAGAAAGGCATACCATCCTGCATGGCTGGCTAGAGATGGCCAGGATTTGTGACTTAATGGTAAGTCCAGTCCTAGCCAACATGCTCCTTCCTCTCGTAGTTGTGACAGGGTGTTGTTGAATTGTTGTTTTGGGAAGCTTCGTAGAGCCTTTGGTTCGGTATTTTGAATGAAGCCTCGGGGTCGCCATTTGGCTAGACCGGAAGTTCATATGTACATGCTATTTGGTTGTGGTGTTTTTGTGAGAGTCTATGATAGTATGTCTCTACTATTTGATCCTTATGGAAACTTGTATAATGAATGGTTTAGCTGAGTATGTATATCTTAGAAACATATCTGCGTTTTGCTATTGGGATTTGTAAATTTATCCTATGCTGCGACTGTATAAATTTCTACAAGCTTTCACTTTCATGGTTGTTCTATCCTGTTGTGTTCTGGGTTTAAATGTTTATGTGGATGCCATGGTGTGTATAGAATTAGTAAGTGAATGAAATCTGAGTCTGTTAAGACCCTAGCTAGTCTACTATGGATGCGTTGGTAACGTAGAAGTCTGTAATCATTAATGTTTCAGTTTCTTGGTTGGTGTAGGTATGTCTGCAAAGAGAAGAGAGGATTTGCTTGAACGCTTAGAGAGGGATTCGACCCTCTAACCTATTTGATGTTTGAGCTGGGCATGAAATTGTTTTTACTACTACCTTCAGAAGTCGTAATGTTTACAGGAAAGTAGGGATAGCAAAACCGTCTTGCCTTCTTGTGTTGACATAGTTTAGAAAATGAGTCGTATGGTGGATCTCATGACTTTCATAACCATTTAATGAGTCTTACTTTTGTATCTAGCATGTGATAGCTACAGGTTCTATGATAAAATGTATGATCGAGTAAAATCGTGCTCTGTGGGTTTAGATTCTATGCGTCTGCCATACTCTGTTTGTTTGGGGCGTGCTTTTCGTTTTGTCAATAACTAGGAGGTGGAATGTTGATGGGATTTGAACCCTGTGTGAATCGCTTTTCAGTATGCTATCTATAAATGCTTGGGCTGTAGTGATTTTGTGTGTAGATTTGAATGATACGATGATGAAATGAAATGATGAGGGAGAAAACTGTAATGTTTTGATTGTTGATACTAAATTCCAAAGCATGTTTTGAGAAGTCCTCTAGTCAAGCATCGTCGCTGTATAAGTTTATGGGTTTTACTATTACTGTCGGTAGTATAAATTTCATTTAAATCTAAATAGGAAGAGGATAATGTATGTAGAATTTGATAGGAATCGAAGTCCAAGTTTGTTGCTTGCATGGTTAGAAGTTTTGAAAAGAAATGATAATTTAAACCTATGATAGTATAAAAAAAATGAATAATAGAAATGCTATTTTAATACTATGAGCAGCATTCGATACTTCCCTATATAGAGACTATAAAAAGATTTACACTGTTTTCCTTGAAAGAAATTTAAACCAAACTTGTAATATAAAGATATGACTATCCTCGAAGAAACAAATCTGCGTGTTCTTAAAAATTCTTGAAAACAGAAATCAAGAATGTGTAGCACAGGATAGCAGAGCTAGACCTGCTAGACATTCCATTGTATAGAACTTCACTAGCTACAAAATTATAACTTAACCATAGTTCTCTAATTGAACCTTTATCAACAAGTCTATATTTAACAATTCTAGGGTTAATGATAAACAAGTCCGAGGGATGCTGGGGTAGCACCCTGTACTACATATATAACTATCTCCCTTATTTAACATAAACAAAAATAGGGAGTTTCTGTTTCATACCTGATGTCAGTAGTTGGCTCCCTCTCTAAAGTCACCTGCACATTCAAACAATGATTAGAGTATATCCCTTTAAACTCAGCTGACCTAGACAGAATTACGTTGGGGCTACCACGCTCCTCCCAACCTTGACCCCTGAAACGTTTCTGGTTCTATCTGGATCCCCCCAAGCTTGGTTCTGATATGCAATGAAAGAGAGAGAGAGAGTGCCTAGGTCCACTGTTGGTTCAGATCTGGGAATTATTAAGTAAAGTAGCTTCAGTTTCTTGGAGCAGTGAGCTTCCCTTTTATTACCATAAGAGAATGATAAAAAGATAAAGAGATACCCCAACTTGGGAATCTACCCTCCTTAAGTAGGGAAAGAAGATTTTGAAATTAGGACTGTTGGAGAAAATATACTAGTTTCTTTAATTTTAATGATTTAAGTAAAAGAAACTTTGTTTTAATTAATTATTTGTTCTTTTGGAAACATGACTTTTTAACTTATTTTAACTAGAGTGCTTTTGAGCCTTTTCACATAATTAAATAACAAAGTTTATAATTTAAGTACATGATTCGAGTATCATTGCTTTATTAATTAAATGCACCACTTTATAAAATAAATCATTTATAAATAGATACATCTTTTCAACATTTTTAAGGATAGGGTCCACTTCTTTGGATGGTCTTGGTAAGCTAGGATAGGCACTTCTAGTATCTCTTTCTCGCATATTAGATTCCCTCGTTTAACATGGTAGCTCCTGCAGTAGGTGATGATAGTAAAAGATGAATCATTTAATCATTTAAATAAATGTGATGAAAAGTGCTCTTCAGAGTCTTCCTGACTCGACACTTTGAAACTCCATAACCTCGAGTGCTCTTCAGAGCCATTTAACTCAACACTCTCACATGGGTGTTACTCTAGTGCAATTCCAGAGTCCCCGCTCAACACTAGTGCTAGAATGTGGTTGTGAGGCACATCTAGGATCTTTCAGTTGCCTCGGATCCGGTCTTCATTTTATCAATCTTGGAGTGTTCCAGGGTTTATGCCCAACACTCAATGTAACTTAGGGCTTACTCCCAGTACATTATATATTTCCTCTAGGTACATCTGGGCTTTGGCCCAGTACATAGGTAATTGGTGTGTTTTTGAGCCCACACTCAACACACTATATAAATCAAATTATGTCATTCACATCACTGCACAGTATGTAAGAAAAAGGGTCATTCCAGTATATTAGGGCTTTGTGCCTGCATCAAAACATAGTCAGCAACATTGGGGCTTTCTTGGCTAGTGTATAAACAATAAAGGAATCTAGTCAGGATCCATGTCCAATATGTCAGTATAAAAGAATAAGTCATATGTACTAGGGCTTATGCCTCAAAATCAGAATAAATCACAAGTGCTAGGGCCGTGGCCCAATATAACATCATAAGGACAGTCGGTCCAAAAGTTGGGATATTACAGAAAGCATACACACGAACCTTTCCTTTGCCCTTTTAGAGATCAAGTTAATCTTTCATGGATAGAGTAAGCCGAAAGAAATCAAACATAAATTTTTTCCCCATAAGTCATTTTCTTTATAAAGCAAAAATCCCATTTAGAGTTATAGAATCTCATTTTTGAGCCACATTTGGGGTTCTTAGCGCTAAAACGCTTACCATAGTCCATTTATTACAAAAAGAAAAACAAGATGACACAAAAATATCCAAACATCAAAACCTACTACAAAGAAGTTTTAAATTCTTAAACAACTGGAAGTGTTCAAAGAAGTTTTAGGGTCAACATGTTTTTCCCAAACTGGCATTAGCCATCACAAGAAATCACTAGACACTGGCGAATGGGAAGCTCAACGTGGGCTACCCCTTGTGCCTCCCAAGCCGCTTCAAAATAACTACATTCTTTTCCATTTGAACTTACAACACTACTTTGGTATCAAATGAGAGTGTGCCCCCAGGACCCTAGGCCTTACCAGGGTCTAAAGCAAGGCTACCACTGCCAAGATAGTCGCCACTTCCAGGTAGATGCCCTCCTTTTGTTGCAAGGAGACCTCTCCTATCACACAATCATAAAATGCAGTATATTATTATCACGATTTTGTTAGATTATTACAACTAAGGAAAGCATTGTCTAAGAGATTAAACGTAGAGGAGGGAGATTACCTTATTGAAATGTTTAGTGGACAACTTTTGCAGTTAGAGTAATTTTCAGGCTGGCAGCATGACTAGAGCACTGAGACCAGTGTTAGAACTCCATGGTGCTCTCCCAAAACCATAAAAGCAAATAATGCAAAGCCAAGAACGAAATGAGGGTTTGTATCGAGGGCTATTTTCTCCATACTGCTACGTGGATTCAAAAATCTGCTGGTTCACATGGGAGGATTCAATGCACCAGATACCAAGGTCGTATCGCATTTACTTTTGACAACCAAGTCTCGAAGTCTACAATAGTTTTCATTACAATAAGGTTTTAGGGCCTTAGGATCCCATTGATGCCTCTTAAACCAAAGTTTTGTAAGGGCCCAAACTTATGATATATTCCATTTACCTCCTTAGAGCACTTAACTTGGATTTTGATGGTTTGCACTATGGTTCTTCTCGGTCTAAGTTTTAACAACCTTTCTCATACCTACAGGACAAGCATAATTACAAAATGTGTTAGTTCCTAAGAGCTAAGTAAGATCGAGGAACCCGAGGGGGGGCCCTTCTAACTTGTTAAGTGTTCACCCTTCATGGAGAATAGTATAATTTTTCATTAGTCTCACTTCATCAACATAAGAAGGACCATCATATATCTCTAGACAAATAGTAAACAAATTTAATCTAGTACATTCATGATTATCAAAACCGGATAAGTAGACTAAGCATTTCATGTTTAAGAAAGACATTGAAGAACTCTTCATAGTCAGGCCCATTTTACCTCGTTACAGTTGTTACATTGGGAGTTTTGTATAGTTGAACCATAGGATGTCGAGAGTAAAACCTTATTAAAAAAATTTAAATTTTTACTGATTTTTTTGGGTTTATTACAAGTGGTATTAGAGCTCCGGTTCGGAAACTTGAGGCCTATGAGCCTACTGCTGCAAAAACTAACTAAACCCTTTTTTCTACACATTGGAACACTGTTTAGGAAATAACAAACATTATGAATGCTGAAAGGGAAGACAGTCAACACGGTAACCTGAATTCAATCCCTAGGGAACAGGAAATAGTAGTAGAACCAAATGACTATGATGGGGCTGTAAAAAAATATGATTTGTTGAAGATAGTGCAGAGCTTGCAGGCTGAATTCTACAGTTTCAAAAATGATAATGTCAATGAGAGGAGAGAGTAACATGAGGTTAATGAGGCATTATTGTATAAGTTAACTGGGAGGAAGACTCATAAGAAAACCACCCACTCAGCAACTAGGAAAGTACCTAAACATCACCACAGGAAGAGAAGTTGTAGTTCGGACTTTAGGAAACTTGAGGAATCAATCGAGTAGTTGGATTCTTCAGACCCCCTGACTTTCAATCTGAATATTCTTTTGATTCTTATGTCCCCTCTCCTTGTAAGAAAAAGTACAAGGGGGTAGCCTTCAAGGAGAATTCAAGAATATTAAGGCCCCAACCTTTGAAGGAGACCATGATTCAGGAGAAAAGGCCGAAGAGTGGCTGCTAGGATGAATAAGTATTTCCATGTACATTAGTATACCAGCCGTATGAAGGCCCATATGGCCATTTACAACATAAATGGTAAGGCTTACAGGTTGTGGCAATATTTAAAACACACCAAGGATATAAAAAGAGAGGAAGTTGGGTGGAAGGACTTCAGGACATCTTTTCAAGAAAAGTACATGCCAGAGAGATTCTTCGACAGAAATATTAAAGAGTTTCATGAGTTGCAATTAAACTCTCTCACTATGGATGCACTCATTAACAGATTCTTATAACTGTTACACTACATACCCTACATGACAGAAGAGAAAGTAAAAATCCAGCAGTTTCTAGGATGCCTTCCAACATACTACAGAAAAAAAATCAAGTTCGATGCACCTAAGACCCTAGAGATGGCCTTGCACAAGGCCCGACTCTGTTACAAACATAATCAACACCAAACTGATCTTCTGAATAAAAAGAAGGACAAGCTTAGACCAACCTTTGACAACAGAAAGAAAGGGTTCAGACCCCCTCCATATAGAAAGCAGAACAACAGTTTTCCGCCAAATAGATTTTTCCCAAACACTATAACGCAGCCCAACAACTTGGAGTGAACTGTTAACAAGCCCACTTTTGACAGAGGGTTTAGGCTAGCTCCTACACCAAGTAAATGCTGGGGGTGTTAAGGTCCCATTACTATAGAGACTACCCAAACAATAAAAATGTTAATGTCCTCAACAACCTACAGGAATAATCAACTGTAGAAGACCTAGCAAGAACACCTCAGATATGCGCTTCCTTGGAAGTCAGAAAGGCAAATTACCAATCCACCATGGTCGAAATCAAAGGTAAGATTTTGAATATACCTGTATCTATTTTAATTGATCCGGGAGCTTTCCGAAGTTATACTTCTCCTAAAATTGTCGAAGCTTGTAATTTGAATAAGGGAAACATATCAAACCCTGGCTAGTCTAGTTAGCCACCAATACCAAACGGAAGATAATTGAGCTGGTTAAAAGCTGACAGCTGGATATGAATGGCTTACAAACTGAAGCAGACCTAAATATTCTTCCCTTAGGATTCTATGACTTGCTGATAGGTATGGATTGGCTAGAACAACATCAGGTTATGCTGGAATGTCTGAACGAAACTTTTACATGCACAGATCGGCATGGAAACCAAAGTAAAGTACAAGGTATACCGAGGAAGGTTCTTATTTGATAGATCTCATCCTTGCAGGTAAAGAAATGTGCACAGAAGGGATTTAAGTTGTATGTTGTCAATATTCATAACCTTGAAACAGAAAACGAGCTTCAAATTGAAAATTTACCTGTGCTAGCAGAATTTTGAGATGTATTTCCACATGAGATTCCCGGGTTGCCACCCAAGAGGGATTTGGACTTTTCAATAGAATTATTGCCAGGATCAGTGCCCGTCTCAAAAGCACCATACCGTATGAGTAATCCCAAATTAGTAGAGATAAAAATTCAACTACAAGAGCTAATAGATAAGGGTTAAATTCGTTCGAGTGTGTACCTGTGGGGAGCACCCATCCTCTTCATCAAGAAGAAGGATGGAACCTTGCGGATGTGCATTGATTATAGACAACTAGATAAACTAACGGTTAAAAATAGATACCCTCTTCCAAGGATAGATGATTTATTCGACCAGGTTGGGGGAGCAAGGGTATTCTCCAAAATTGATTTGCGCTCTAGGTACCATTAGGTAAGGATCCGAGAAGAAGACATAAGCAAAACTACTTTTAGGACATGGTACGGACACTATGAATTTGTGGTGATGATGTTCGAGCTAACAAATGCAAATTTTATGTGTATGATGAACTGTATTTTCAGTAAGTACTTAGATAAGTTCGTATTGGTATTCATAGATGACATACTAATTTACTCTAAGAATGAAGCAGAACATTAGGAGCACCTCAGAACCGTCTTGCAAATCTTAAGGGAACATCAGCTCTATTCCAAGTTCAGCAAATGTGATTTCTAAGGAGATCAGATTCAATACCTTGAACATATTATCTCCGAAAAAGAGATAGCTTTAGATCCAGAAAAGATTAAATCCATCAAGGAGTGGCCGACCCCCACAAATGTCATAGATATTAGATCCTTTTTAGGACTGGTTGGATATTATCAGAAATTCATTGAAAATTTTTCTAGAATAGCCTATACTATGACCTCCCTATAAAGGAAGGAAAGCAAGTTTTTATGGACAGCCAACTGTGAAGAGAGTTTTCAGAAGCTAAAATAGTTACTAACAACTGCGCCCATATTAAGGATCGTGGATCCAGATGGAGACTTTGTAGTTTGCACTGATGCAAGTAAGGAAGGGCTGGGGGGAGTCCTTCTACAAAATGTCTTCATAATTTTTTACGAGTCACAGAAACTGAAGGATCACGAAAAGAACTATCCAACCCATGACCTTGAGCTAGCTACCATTATACATGCACTAAAAATGTGGAGACACTATTTGATGGGAAATAAATTACTTCTTAAAATGGATAACATGAGCTTGAAATATCTTTTTCATCAACCTGATTTAAATGCTAGGCAAGCTAGATGGCTGGCATTCTTAAGTGAGTACAACATTGAGCTGAAACACATCAAGGGAAAGGAAAATAAGATTGCAGATGCACTAAGCCGCAAGGTTCACCTATTACAAAACGTAACATTAAGTCAAACCAGTTTTGACCTGTTTGATAAAATCAGGATAGCATGCAAAAATGATCACTTTTACACTAAAATAGTGCAGAAAATACAGGAAGACAAACTGTTTGTACAGCATAAAGACTACAAAATTGACAACACAAGACTACTTTGGTTAAAAGGCAGATAGTACGTTCCCGACAGCGAAAATATCAGGTCTAATATATTAATTGAATTCCACCAGAAACCATATTCTGGACACCCAGGATATCAGAAAATGATATATGCTGTGAAGAAATTTTATTTTTGGCCAAAATTAAAATCTGATATCGCACTGATTATCGCCAAATGTCAAGAATGCCAATTGGTAAAAGTTGAACATCAGCATCCATCAGGGATACTACAACCTTCACCCATTCTGGTATGGAAATGGGAAGTAATCAGCATGGACTTTATCACGGGTTTGCCAAAAAGAAAGAAACGGAACGACTCAATCATGGTGGTGGTAGACAAGTTGTCTAAATCTGCGCATTTTATTCCGGTTAAGTCCACTCATAAAGCTGTAAATATTGCAGATATATTTTTAAACGAGATTTTTAGGCTGCATGGCATACCTAAGGCCATCATCTCCGACAGGGACACAAAATTCAGAAATAATTTTTGGAGAGCCTTGTTTTCTGGCTTAGAAATGCAACTATAATTTAGCACTGCTTACCATCCGCAAACAGATGGACAAACAGAGCGGGTCAACCAAATCCTTGAGGACATGCTCAGGACATATGTCATGAATAATCCCAACAAATGGGAGGAGTATTTACACTTAGCAAAATTTTCATACAATAACGGTTTTCAAGCCTCGGCTAAAATGAGCCCATTGGAAATATTGTATGGCAGGAAATGCAGAACCCTAGTCACCTGGGACATCCCAGTGGATCGACTTATGTTGGGACCAGACCTCTTGAAATATCTAGAGCAGCTGGTTGTAAAGGTACAACAAAATTTAAAAGAGGAACAGGATAGGCAGAAGAGTTATGCAGAGAGAAAATGGCAGTACAAGGACTATCAAGTTGGCGAGCATGTATAGTTAAAAGTCAAAGCAAAAAGGAGTTATCTAAGTTTGGGAAGATGAAGGAGATTAGCTCCACATTTTTGTGGTCCATTTGAAATACTAGCCAAGAGGGGACCAGTAGCCTATGAATTGGCTCTACCTGCACATATAAGAGTGCATAATGCTTTCCACATATCCTTACTTAAAAAATATGTTTACAATTCTAAACATGTGATTGATTGGTCTTTGTTACAGGTAGAACCCGAAGGGGAATTTGTATGGGAACCACTTCACATACTGGATAGGAGAGAGGTATCGCTCAGAAAGCGAACCGTTGTCCAGCTGAAGGTGCAGTAGAAACAATTCGAGCCTGGAGAGGCTACTTGGGAAAACAAGACCAAAATGAAATAGGCCTGCCCCTCCTTGTTTCATGGTTTCAATTCAAGTCCCTAACATCGGGACGGTGTTGTCTTAAGTGGGGAGGGATGTAACATCCCGAGAAAAGACTACTTTATTGTTTGAATATTATTTTATTTATGTTCTAATAAATTTGACTATGCATGACACATGCATGAGCCAAGGGGGCTGGGGAAACACTAGTAGTTGAGTGAGTGTTGAGTTGAGAAGCTCTAGAGCACTTTGACTCGAACTAAATGACTGATGTTGAGCTAGAGGCTCTGGAGCATCAAGTGAACTAATGATTATTTTAAATGATGACTTATTATTATTTTATTCTTTCAAACTTACTGGGGAAACCACTCAAAGAGAAGTTGATCATGCAAGGATCTAGATAGGTCAGTAGCCTACAACTAAAGTCGAAACTAGCCGATAGGAGAGTAAAAGTCTAATTTAATTAAGTTAAAGATTTAAAATGAATTGTGAGGATTAAAATAAAGAAATATAAATTAAAGATAAGGAAAACTGAATCTGCTAGGTGTCAGTTAGATAACTGAGTGCTGTCAAACCCAAAACACCTAGCAGCCTTGCCCCAAAAAGTATAAATAGCAGAGAAGGTAATGTTGCATGGGATTTTTTTCCAAGTACACTGAAAAGGGTCTAGTCATGAGTCTAAGCACTCAACACCAGAGTACTGAAACCTAGTGTGTCCCACATAAGGGAGTGTCCAGAGAGGACTATTTATTTATTGCATGAGAAATGACATTTAGATGGATTCACACCTAATAGGCTAACAAATGAACCTTGTGGACACTCTGTTGTAGTAAAAGA
This sequence comes from Larix kaempferi, assembly GCA_027924585.1. Lineage (NCBI taxonomy): Eukaryota > Viridiplantae > Streptophyta > Pinopsida > Pinales > Pinaceae > Larix > Larix kaempferi. Next base: position 22,463,184 of record BSBM01000767.1, on the reverse strand, counting down.
GATAGAAAACTACCCTAGGTCTTTCTAGATTCTTGTTATGCTCAGCTTGGATCGGGGGTGACCGGTGGAACAGTCTAGGAATGGATTGTAGTCTACGGTTGGGAGGAAAGTGGAAGCGCCTTAGTTAGCTATGCTGCAATAAAATTTATGATAAGTATTTAATTCAAGTTCTGTTGTTTTTCCTTATTTATGCATCTACCTTCCTTTATAGTATGTTACGAATGATTTTCTAAACCTATAAGATGCAGATCCATTGGTTTGATAAGTGACCCAATACATGTGATAGATCAAATCATTTTTAAATAAACATTTTCTTTAGACGAATGCATATCTATTATAGCTACCTTACAAGTTAGGATTTGGACGGATAGATATCACTAACCCTAGATTAAATGTTAGATAAATGCAGATATGTGATTCATTAACCTGCTATTGATTAGATATGAAATCACTGTGCTAACATTGTGTAAAATAATGTAGGTTTTACAACAAGAATGTAAGACTTCCTTCCCTTTCTTTTATATAACATTATTAATATCTGACAAACCTAGATTTGGCTAAGGATATCTCACTAGAGACGCATTTTTTTTTTCTTCCAACACTAATTAACCATGGCAATGCAGGATTCCCCCCCCCCTTTTTATTTTTATAAATATTATTATTAACTGAGAGATCTCGATCTGATGAGAATGACTTCAGCAAAAAGTAATCTTTTTTCCATTATTGTCTGTCATGTCGAGTTAAGTTCTCATGATCCCTTCGAATGTTTTATTGGAGAAATGCGTGGGTTAAAATACTTACAGTTTAATATTTTATTATAAACGGGGAAATCCCCTTAAGACCCTTACACGAGGAGAGAAATTTTTCAGGATTTTTCGGCAGAATGCCCTAAACCATCGCATGGGATAATTTTAGTTTAACTTCTCCATACAATAGTTATTAATAATTATTAACTATTATGTTGCAAAGAAAACATTGTAAATATCATCATTGAAGTAATCACTATTTCAAACAACACTTTTTATAAAACTGAAATATTCGATCTACTTTCAAGAAGCCCTATGTTGCTTTTAAAGTCCTTACAATCACGACTTTTTCCTTATTTAACCCTAGGCAAAAAAAAGGCTATACATTTTTCTCGAGAAACAAATTTTAGGGAACCATGTATAGAGACCACATTCCCTTCTTTTAGGGCCACACATCTTTTTGCCTCGTCTATCTAGGAAGGACATTCGTACACAGAACCTAATTATAGAAAATACTCTTTTCCTTTACTTAAAAACACACAGGCAGATAGACATTTAAATTACTAAAGAACACTTTATCCATCATTTATCTAACTGTTCTTTTTAAAGCCGGATTGCCAAACGTTTCTTCTCCTAAGAACCCTAAGATGAATTTGAGAAGTAACTACTACTGTATTATAACTCTTATCCCAATTTCTTTCTCATTTAAACAAGTAGAATTCCCCAGCATTTTATAGAAACAAAGCCCGACTCATACTACGACCATTTTCTCCTAACAATGAGAATGTAGATAGAGCATTTAAACCGAATATTTAGGATAGGAAATCAATAGAATTCAAGAAGAAAGCATACATGGGAACCTTTCCTTCGCCCTTTTAGAGACCAAGTTATTCTTTCATGGATAGAGTAAGACGAAAGAAATCAAACATGTAGTGCCCTGGTTTTACAACAGAGCACTGGGTAGAATTTCAGAGTTAATTCTCTATGTATCAAACTTATTCAGGTATATGGGAGTAATTTCCAACCAAATTTCTAATCCTGTTAATGAGATTTAGTTTACTGTTTTGTCCTTAAGATTCATACAGTCGTATTAAAAAAAATAAACTAGTCATATCAATATTTTCTTGCCACAATTGTTTTCAGCATAAGAATATGTTTCACCATAATAAAGCAGTAAATAACAAAGTATTTGCAGGTTTCAGAGTAAGTCTCAGCATAATAATCTAATTAAACAAATAACAAGGAAATTACCTGATGTTGATGCTAGTCGACCATAGGTTGTAGCAGGTTATGATTTTATTCTCTTAGCTAGCCAAAACGATGTGTCCACCCTACTGACTAGCTATTATCTTGCTAGCCCTTGAAAATCCAAGGATTTCCAAGCCCCCGAGCCCACAAACTGATAATCCTGAGAGCAGTCTTCCTTATTTCAATAACCAAATTGTTCAGTCAGTTTTCTCCCTCCTCAATGGAGTTTTCTGCCTCCTCCATTCTTCGAGTTAACCCCCTCCTCGGAATATTTTAATTCCCTTTTTACCCAAAAAAAAAAATCCCCCCCTTTACCTTCCACTTCATACCCTCTTATACATCCTTCCCTACTCGAGAAGGCCTTGGGCTTACTCCACCGCCCCCAAACTCCCCTCTCGAGCCCCTCAACCATTAACTCCTTTCCTTTTGTATTTAATGTTATTAATGTCATTAGTAAAATATTATGTAAATAGTTGACTCTTTTCCCTTGGACATGATATGTTTTAATGGTCTACCACATTTGTCAAGATAACTTATCTTTGTGATTTAAATTCTAAGATTCGCATTGAATAGTTAAATAGTAATAAACCTTTTTCATCTCATCACATCCATTCCAAAATTGTTATCCTATTATGTCTAACTTAGAAAGGGAATAATCACACTCTAATCGTTTATTAATCGATATTTAAATTTTACCTATTTTGCAATTGTTATAACATGGATGGTAATATTATTAAAATAACATTAATTAAGTAATATTATCAATTAAATCACCACAAAGTTATAATAAATGGTGAATTTAATAAAATGTCTTTTAAATCATTTGTTTATCACATGAGTACTCTAACATCTACTTAGCATGGTCGTTCTTCTAAACAAAGAACCCTTAAGGGCTTAAACAATCTTACTAATTAATTAGACAGTACCATTACCTTATTTCAACAATTCTCAGATGACGATGTGAACTGACGACACTTGTCTCAATTGTTTATCACGATGTTTACCAACAAGTAATACATAGCTTGATTGATTTGTTTTACACCTCTTAAATAACTTTATATTCGTTATCAGAGTTCGATCAATGCATGATTTACATATTTACTTATGACGACTTATACATTTAGTCCATATGTTTAAGTGTTTGTATATCGATACTAGTGTACACGTGCAAGGTGTGCATGCGTGGCCAGCGTATGCACAGATCACAAATGTACTATAGACAAACCCCATCCCGCCTATGCATACCTGCTAACTAATAGTAGTATTTACCCCCATGTAGAAAAACAAGCATAACATGCATAGTACAAGTACCTTAACATCCTTAGTTATTTATCAGATAATTCTGTATGATTTCACATCATTATCTTTATCTTTACATTAGTTTAATTAATCATGTACAAGGAAGGGTACTTACTACCACTAACTCGGAATTAAGGAATACCCAACCCTCAACCATACTAACTAACACATCCCCCCATCATAACCTACGTCCAGCATCCTCCCTATCCTTCCTCTGCTAATACAAAAGTGGATGTCGGACTCACCGATTTGACCACATAGAACATGAGAGCGATAGCATCGGCTGAACAGCGGACCTATCCTCCCCTGGCAGGCATCCGACCGTCGTAATCACAACTACATGGGGAGAGTATCTCAGCACGGCTCTCCCATGACCTCGGGTATTATAGGAACATAGGGTGGGAAACACATCCATCCCTCTCAACATACTGGGCCTACGCCCTTATCGACTCATACCTTGCTGCTATCGGGATTATCAGTTTGTGTTATCGTATCATCATTTTTGGCTGACTTAGTTTTACTGTACGAACATGTTCCTTTCCCAATATATCAGATCAAGTAACTGGCTATCCCATAGCCCTTGTGTCCTGTAGGTTAGTATTTCGCAAAGTACAATTCATAGAAGCATTTCCCATTGATCGCCAATTGATCCATGTTATCAAAATCATTTTATTTCATGTATCCTTTTTAGTTCATCATAGATGCGTACGACATATAACACTTCAATAATTTATATAAGAAGATGGTATCCACATACCGAATCATATAGTTAACATCTTATTAATGAAAACATATAAACATATACTGTAATCGTAAAATAAAGAATTCATATGATAATCGTGACATCGTAACCGCATAACATAGTAACATCATAATCCTGGTGAAATCACTAAACAAAGTAACATTATATAATGAGGTCTGTCATGTCGTAATATAGTTTACTCAGTTGAGTTGAGTTCAATAGATAATAAGAAAATAAATTATAGTGTGTCTTAATGGATAAATGCACGTAATAAAATATGGGGCGTTACAAAACATAATTTTTTTTCCCATAAGTCATTTTCTTTATAAAGCAAAAATCCCATTTAGAGTTATAGAATCTTAGTTTTGAGCCACATTTCAGGTTCTTAGCGCTAAAACTCTTACCACAGTATATTTATTACAAAAACAAAACAAGACGACTCAAAAATATTGAAACAGCAAAACCTGCTACAAAGAAATTTTAATTTCTTAAACAACTGGAAGTGTTCAAAGAATTTTTAGGGTCAACATGTTTTTCCCAAACTGGCATTAGCCATCACAAGAAATCACTAGACGCTGGTGAATGGGAAGCTCAGCATGGGATACTCCTTGTGCCTCCCAAGCCGTTTCAAAATAACTACATTCTTTTCCATTTGAACTTACAACACTACATTGGTATCAAATGAGAGTGTGCCCTGGGGACCCTAGGCCTTACCAGGGTCCAAAGCAAGGCTGCCACTGCCAAGACAGTCACCACTTCCAGGTAGATGCCCTCTTTTTGTTGCAACGAGACCTCTTGTGTCACACAATCATAAAACGCAGTATATTATTATCACAATTTTGTTACAGTATTACAACTAAGGAAAGCATTGTCTGAAAGATTAAACATAGAGGAGGGAGATTACCTTATTGAAATGTTTAGTGGAAAAATTTTGCAGTTGGAGTAACGTTCAGGCTAGCAGCATGACCAGAGCGCCGAGACTAGCATTAGAACTCCATGGTGCTCTCCCAAAACCACAATAGCAAATAATGCAAATCCAAGAATGAAATGAGGGTTTGTGTCAAGGGCTCTTTTCTCCACACTGCTACATGGATTGCACAATATGATGGTTCACATGGGAGGGTTCAATGCATCGGCTACCAAGGTCATATCGCATTTACTTTTGACAACCAAGTCTCAAAGTTTGCAATAGTTCTCATTACAATAAGGGTTTAGGGATTTAGGATCTCGTTGATGCCTCTTAAACCAAAGTTTCGTAAGGGCCCAAACTTATGATATATTCCATTTACCTCCTTATAACACTTGACTTGGATTTTGATGGTTTTCACTATGGTTATTCTCGGTCTAAGTTTTAACAACCTTTCTCACACCTGCATGACAAGCATAATTACAAAATGTGTTAGCTCCTAAGAGCTAAGTAAGACCGAGGAACCCGAGGGGGGGCCCTTCTAACTTATTAAGTGTTCACCCTTCATGGAGAGTAGTATCATTTTTCTTTAGTCTCACTTCATCAACATAAGAAGGAATATCATATATCTCTAGACAAATAGTAAAGAAATTTAATCTAGTACATTCATGATTATCATAACCGGATAAGTAGACTAAGCATTTCATGTTTAAGAAACACATTGAAGAACTCTTCATAGTCAGACTTGTTTCACCTCGTTATAGTTGTTACATTGGTAGTTTTGTCTAGTTAAACCATAGGATGTCGAGAGTAAAACCTTATTAAAAAATTTTAAATTTTTACTAATTTTTTTGGGGTTATTATATATTATGAAGAGAAGTTTAAATAATTTTATGATCTGAAACTTGGAACACTAACTATGAAGGAATTATGCAGCAAGTTTTTAAGTTTACTTTGATATGTACCCTACATTATTGAAGAGAACCGAAAGTACAACGTTTTCTAAGTTGTTTTCCTGTAATATATAAAGAAAGGATTGAGTATGATAATCCTAAAACTTTGGAAGATGAAATAACAAAGGCAAATTTCTGCTGTGAAATTTTTTGAAAAAAAAAAAGATAACATACCAGACTGGAAAGGAAATAATTATGATCAAAAGAAAAGAGGAAGTAAGTTTTTCAGAGATACTGGAAGTAACTATAAAGGTTATCAAGGGAATAATTACAAAAATAGACCTCAAAATGTAATGAATGACGAAGAAAGAGATGTACCCACTACTTATAACAAAGTTAATAATCCAAAAGAATCTTTGAAATGCTTGGAGTGTGGGGAACCACACTCTTTATAGATTATCCAAAGAGAGGAAAGTATGTTAATAATTTACATTCTATACAAGAAGATTCTATTGTAGGAGATGTATCCAAGAGCATACCAAGGATCAACATAGCATTGGAGAATTGACAAGAATATCATCAATCGACAATGGTCGAAATCGAAGGTATGTTAAAAAACAAACATATTTCTATGTTGATAGATCCAGGTGCATGTTTGAGTTATATATCTATTATATTGGTATAAGCATGTAAACTTCAACAAGATAAGTTTGAAAAGTCATGGCTAGTTTAGCATGCTACTAGAACAAAAAGGAAAATAACTAACTTTGTTAAAGACTGTGAGTTTTTCATGAATGAATTCAAGACACACGCCGATTTGAATGTTTTACCCTCAGGATCATATGACCTATTAATAGAAATGGTCTGGTTAGGAAAACACAGAGTGATTCTAAACTACTATGATAAATCTTTTGCATGCATTGATGAAAGAAATAATTATGTTATCATAAAATGGATTCATAAGAAAGCTATTATTAGAGAAATTTCTGCTTTACAAATGAAAAGATCAATTTGAAAAAGCTGTAAAGTTTTTGTTTTTCATATACTTAATGATAGAGATAAAATTGATATAAATGATATTCCAGTACTGAAAGAAGATGTTTTTCCAGAAGAAATTCTTGGATTACCTCCTAAAAGAGAGATAGATTTCACCATAGATATCATATTAGGAGTAGTACCATATTCGAAACCTCCTTATAGAATGGATATACTGGAATTAAATGAACTAAAATATCGGATTCAAGAATTAATTGACAAGAAATATATCCGACCAAGTGTATCCACTTGGGGAGCATCGGTAATATTTGTGAAAAAGTAAGATGGTACTTTAAGATTGTGCATCGATTATGTTCAACTAAATAAGATGGCAATTAAAAATAGATACATGTTACCACGGATTGATAATTTATTTGATCAATTGATAGGAGCAACTATATTTTCCAAAATAGATTTGCAATCAGGACATCACCAAGTAAGAGTAAAAGATGAAGATATTTATAAAATTGCTTTTAGGACCAGATATGGTCAGTATGATTTTGTTGTGATGCCCTTTGGGTTGACAAATGGACCGGTAGTGTTTATGTGCTTATTAAATAGTGTATTGAGCAAATAACTAGATAAATTTGTAGTCATATTTATCGACAATATATTAATTTACTCTAAAATGAACAAGAACATGAAGAAAATTTGAAAATTGTATCACAAGTGTTATGAGAACAAGAACTTTATGCAAAATCCAGTAAGTGTGATTTCTTTAAAGATATTATTCAGTACTTTGGACACGTAATAATGAAGGAAGGAATATCAGTTGACCCTGATAAAATAAAAGCCATAATGGAGTGGCCAGATCCTAAAGACGTATCTGATATACGATCTTTCATGGGAATCAAGGATATTATAGAAAATTTATTTAAGGATTCTTGAAAATTGCATACCTTATAACTTCTTTACGAAATAAAGGAAATAAGTTTGACTCGAATGATAAATGCAAATATAGTTTTAATAAACTAAAACACTTGTTAACAACAGATCCTATTTTAAAGATTGCAAATCCTAACAAATACTTTACTATTTGCACAAATGCATGCAAGGAAGGTTTAGGAGGAGTGTCAATGCAAGATAATTATGTTGTGGCTTATGAGTCTAGAAAATTAAAAGAGCACATGAAAGAAATTATGCAACTCACGATTTGGAGTTGGCTCCTTTAATACACACATTAAAAATGTGGCGACATTATCTCATTGGTAGGTGATTTCTACTAAAATCTGATAATGTTAGTGTAAAATATCTATTTGACTCACAGAATCTAAATGCAAGACAAGCACAGTGGTTGTATTTTCTAAGTGAATATGATTTCGAAATAAAACACATCAAAGGGAAAGAAAATAAAGTAGCAGATGCTTTGAGTCGTCATGATAATATATTGTATGTGACTGGAAGTAGTAGTTACAAACAGATTTAGAGATAAAAATACAAACAACAACAAGAAATGATGATGAATACCGGAAATTAAAAGATAAAACAATAGAAAATGAAGCAAGCCAAATAAAAACATATTTTAAATTGAGCAAAAAAACATTATTGATGTATAAGGACAGGTTGCATGTACCTAATTTTGCAAAAGTCAAGCTTGTAATTATGAATGAAATGCATAAGATACCTTATTTAGGACATCCTAGATATCAGAAAATTATTACCATGTTGAGAAAAGAATTTTATTAGCCTAATATGAAAAATAAAGTTACAGAATATATAGCTAAATGCATGGAATGTCAACAAGTTAAAATAGAACATCAGCATCCAACAAGGTTATTGCAGACCTTACCGATTCAAGAATTGAAGTGGGAGGTCATTAGTATGGACTTCATAACATGTTTGCCTAAAACTGCTAAACATGATGATTCTATAATGGTTTTTGTAGATAAGTTGAGTAAGGAAATACATTTTATTCCTGTTAAATCTACATACAAAGCTATTCATATTGCCGATATATTTATGAGAGAAATTTTTAGATTGCATGGTGTACCTAAGATAATAGTTTCTGACAGAGATACAAAGTTTGTAGGAAATTTTTGGAAGGATTTGTTTAAAGGGTTAGATACTAAACTAAATTTAAGTACATCTTTTCACCCTCAAGTAGATGGACATACATAAAGAGTAAATAAGATCTTAGAAGACATGCTTAGAATGTATGCTATGGATAAACCAGGAAAATGGGAAGACTATTTACATTTGGTTGAATTTTCTTATAATAACCATTTTCAAGCATCTCCTAAGATGAGTCCATTTGAAATACTTTATGGACGAAAATGTAACACTCCAATTTCTTGGAGTAGTCTAGTTGATAGATTAATGTTAGGTCCTGAAGTGTTAAATGATATATAACTAACTGTGAAACAGGTACAACAAAACTTGAAGATAGCTCAAGATAGACAAAAGACCTATGCAGACTTAAAGAGAACTCAAAGAGAGTTCCAGGTTGGGGATCATGTTTATGTAAAAGTAAAACCAAGGAATATTTCTTTAAGATTGGGGAAGCATGCTAAACTAGCACCCAGGTATTGTGTCCCTTTTGAGATATTAGATCAGATTGGACCGGTAGCTTATCGGTTGGCATTACCACCTACGGTAAAATTACATAATTTTTTTCACGTTTCCTACTTAAATAAATATATACATGATGCAACTCATGTTGTGGATTGGACTGTTATTCAGGTGGAACCAGAAGGAGAATTAAAAGTGGAACCAGAATGCATCCTTGACAGGAGGGAGCTTATCATCTGGAACTGCATCATTGGGCAGGTAAAGGTGCAATGGATGCATATCCAATTATGTTCCAAGAAGAAACAATGGAAGATTGAATAACATCGAGGATGGTGTTATCTTTAACGGGGGGTGTATGTAATACCCCTAGGACAATGATTAAAGTTTAATACTTTGTAATATTGTTTTAATTATTGTTGAACAATTATTTGACCAAGTGTGGTCAAAGACACTTGTGTGAGGATTTTGAATTATTATTTTTATTAAATAAATATAAACAACAAAATCCAATATGAAGTAGTTGTTGAAAGAGTGTTTGTGGGCCCACAAGGAGAAATGACAAGTGTTAGATAAAAATCCCTTAGTGGTGAAAACATATATTTAATACCTCAACAGGTGCAGGAGACATCTTCCCTATTTTTCAGGTCATAACTCCATATGTATGTTCTAGAGCATGAGGCTCATGATAGAATTAAGTCCTAGGAAAAGTTAAATATCCATTCCCATCAGATAAGTAGGAGGCTTGGATTGAAGAGGGAAAATATCATTGTTGAGTAGAGAAGTGGAACTCAGAGTGAGTTCATAATTTTTTTCCAACAGTCTTTTTCCTTATGGTCCAACAAACAGGCTCGAGGGTTTCAGAGCAAGTAATCTTGGTTGTTCTAGAAGATTGGTTGGGAGGAGCAGCGAAATTCGTATTGGATTCAGTCTATACATTGTTTACAAGTTACTTATACTTTATTTGTGTTGACCATTTTGATGTAGAATATTTGTCTTATCTACAAATTGATTGAACTATGTTTATGCATTGAATGACTGAATATTGAGTAGTAGATGTAGTTTAGAATGTACTAATTCCATGATTGTTTACATAATATGCAATTATTCTCTTCATATTTTATGCATAGAATTATTGGGTTCAGTTTTTGTTATTTTACAGCTGAGTAAATTTTAATTTATGTACTTTAATAGCAATATTAATGATTATTACAAGTTTACATAATAGAATTTATTTTATATGTAAACCTAAGGTTTATATTGAATACATAATATATTACTATGCTAAATAGATAGAGGTAATATTTCTAATGTTTATATAGATTTAAATGACCTGTTATGAAACACACAGTATCAAAGAAGTAACATAACAGATTATCCTAAATATATTACCACATAGGAATTTCTATACAAATCCAAATCTTGAATAATATTCACAATTATAATCAAACAAACATTTATATATCCAGTCAAACAAGCTTCGTTTGAGGTTAAGGATTTAAGAGACGAAAGTGTTGGTGGGAAATACCACCCAATAGTGAGGAAATAGACACTATCAACTTAAGGGGGTGACAGTTAAACATACTAATTGCATTACAGAAGTGTTTATAAAGGGAAATAGATCAGAGACCTTGAGTACATACCTTATGAACAAAGTTTGATCCTTGTGCTCGATCCTCCACTCGATCTCCCATCTGATAAACCTGCAATACAAAGACCTTTCTCAGTGTATCTTGGCCAATATAATAATGATGGAATTGAAAAGTAATTCAAACATCAAGCATTAACCAGCATGATGCAAACAAATACATAGTCTAATAAGCACTTGAATTGGGACGAGAAATATGTTTCAACCATTTATTGTCAAAAACATATGAATGAGACAATGTATACCTGACTTTGCAGCATGTTCATGCAACCTGATCCTATGCTCCTACTCCTCTCTGACTTCAAAGTTCCTCCAGCACAACCTCCTTCAATACAAGCTTCTAATATAGAAGAGTCTCTCTATGGCTCTCATGTCTAACCCCTCTCTTCAATCCTCCTTGTATTTATAGGACAAGGTAGGCAATTCAGGTCAAGAGGTGGTTGAAAGACAAGTTGGGGAAGTTGAGAAACCAACTGCAACTAATCCCCAGTCGTCAAATTAATATTTTTTTGATCATATTTTAAGATGTGCACTACTATTTCATAGTGGAGTAGTGCACAGTGCATGACTACATTGTTTAACAACTAGCGTTTGCCACTTTTTGAATGTTGTGCGCTAGTTTACTGAAGTGGAATAGAGCCCATCAGGAGGTTTGCGCTACTATATAGCGTATAGAGTAGGGCATATGCGCTGGTTTCCTTCAAGAGAGTAGTGCCCATGCCAAAATATGATGTTTTTTAGGTTTTTGTCAGCTTGTAGGAAGGTGAATCAGGTCAAAGTCTCATCTAAGGTCATCATGCTCTTCAATCCAAGTTGTCCTTTTGTGTGATCAACAACTCTAGGTGATCATGGACGGAGAAGTGCAGATTTGACCTATAATAGATGCCCCCTAATGTGTGAGGTTAGAGGGAAATGATGGCCAAAATACATTATAATCCAAAGCTAGAGGAGGAGCAAGAAACCGCAGAACCAAGTCACAAGAACACCTGAAACAAAGATCAAGGTCAGCAATCAATTACAATCTTGACATCATATAGATGTGCAGTGTGATACAATCATGATCTCCGATACATAACGAGGAGATGTATATATAGCATGGCCACTTGAAATACAAGCGTGGATCCATGTCAAATTGAGAGATCATAGCCATAACAACAAACTGGATCTATGTCTCATGGAGAGTTTAATCTAAGTGAGGCTCAGTCTTGCCAACTTGGGTGATAACATAATGAGGTAATGTCATCAACATCCCAAGGTATTCATCCAAAACAACCCAAGGTACAAACCCTAACCATGTGAATAGATGAGCTGATAGTTGAACATGGGGGGTATCGTTTGATTACCGGTCCTTGATGTATACCGTTAACAAACGCGAGGGCTTCCACTGATAATGATGATGGGGCCCAAGTTACCTAATACTATCCAACAAGTGTGAATAAGTGGACTGAAGTTGACCACTTGAAGATCCTATCGAATAAGAGACATTGATGTATTCTCATAATTCAACAATGAGGAAAATTGCCACTGGTGACTACAATCTCCAAGGTATAACCGAAACTCTAAACTTCATTCCTAGAGAAAAATAAGTTGATCTCGATGGGAAGAAGTCCGTTGGAGGGGAGGCCTTAAGGCATCGTCCATCATCCAACACGAGGGACACTCAACTGGTATCAGTACTACATTTGGACTTAAAAACCGAAGGGAAAATCTAATAGCGTGTCGATCTGTCTATTTTTACCTATAAAAAATCACAAGTTTGTAATTTTTTTTTTTAAATGGCCCCGACTATTGGTTTTGTGATGGTGCGTTTAACAACCATCGGTTTTGCTACAGTTATCTGAGGGGGCGTCAGATTTTCGATGGTAGCGAAAAATTTGACCATTAGTCAACCCTTGAATTTTGGTCAACTTTTTAATTATATTAATATTTTATTCCATGATTTGAGCCGCCATCGAATATCCGACACTTAAGTGATATAAATAGAGAAGTAGGCCAATTACATAATCTCACTTGTGATTCCTCTTCTCTTAGGCCATGCACATAAGGTAAAGAGAAGTAGGCCAACTGAAATTTGTCTAGGGCATATTTTATGCTATGTGGGTTTTCTCGTACTTTGTTCTTAGGTTTGAGTAATAAAATGCCACGTAACAATAATGTTACAGGTCATCAAGATCAAGAACAAAATCGACAATTGCTTGCTAGGTTGTGGGATGGAGTGCAAAGAAGGGGTGATGGAAAATGTTATTGTCCTTGCAATCGATGTAGAGGCTTTAATCCAAGAAGGTTACTGATCTCATCAGCAAAAGACATTGTAGGGAACATGGACATGTTGAGGGGGGGCATGAATATCATCCATTGGTAAGTCCTAATTCAATATTATATATGAGGTATTTATATTGAGAGTTTTTGTAATTGTATATTGTATCATTTCTTTTTGTTACTTAATCGACATGTCTAATGTTCTTTTTTTGATGTTTTAATTGTAATTATAAATGAAGGGCCTCCTAGGGCAGTTATGAACATGGAGAATGTGATAATTGCAGAACAACTAGTGCCGGAGGAACAATATGCAGGTCCTGCGAATATTGATGATCAAGTTAATGATGATATGGAATTAGATGATGATCATGATGATAACATATTTGAGGATGATGGTGCAAATACATTAATCAATGATGCATTTAATGTTGGAATGGATGCGGATGATCAACATCATGAAAATCATGACGACTTTGATGATCTTCATGATTTACCTATACTTGAGAAGGCAAATGATCCCCTTTTTGAAGGCTCCCACATAACTCTTCTCTCTACTGTGTTGCTGATAATGAACTTGAAGGTTATGAATGGTTTTTCAAATACATCCATCACACAGTTGTTAAGGTATGTGATTATATTTTTCATCGATCGCATATATATGATCACAATAAATTACATATATTTATGTTTCTATAATATTTCTATTCTAGTTATAAGTTCATCAAAAAAAGTAATAAGGATGAAATTTTTGTCGTTAATTATATATTCTTGAAATATTTATACTAACCATTATTTTTTAAATTTGTTGTAACAGGTTGATAGGTGAATATTTGTTACCACCATCAAATATTTTACCTCGCACATACCGAGATTTATCTTCCATCATGAAATATATTGGAATGGAGTATCAAGCAATTGATGCATATCCTAATGATCATATTTTATATTATAATCAGTATGAATTTGCAACAGAATGCCCTATATGTCATAGCAGTAGATACCGAACAGATCAAGTAACCAAAAAGGTGTCTTGTAAGGTTCTTCGTTATATTCCTATTATTCCACGCTTGCAACCACTATTTAGGTGCAAAAACATAGCACAATTTATGGATTATCACACATGGAATAGAAGTGGAGATGATATTGTTCGAATGCCTATAGATGGTTCTGCATTTACAGACATGGAGGAAAAATGGTCACACTTTAAAGAAGAACCTCGTAATGCTAGACTTTCTTTGGCAGCGGATGGTGTCAATCCATTTCCAGAGATGAGATCTACTTACTCGGTCTAGCCTATTTTTGTTATCAACAATAACATTCCTCAATGGATGTCAATAAAGAGGGAGCATATAATGTTGGCAATGATTGTTCCAGGTATAATTTGTACTTTAGAACAATAATTTTTTAAATATGCATGATTAGTATTTAATTTGTGATATTTGTTGCATATTTACTTATATGTATTGTATTTGTTGTTTTCTTTTAGGTAAGTACCAAGTTAAAGATATGAATGTATATATCAAGCCTCTTGTTGATGAACTACTTAAGCTATGGAATGGCGTCACTATGTATGATGTATCTAGACCAATAGGGCAAAGGGGATTTCAATTCCATGCAATGCTTACCTGGACAATTCACGATGCTCTAGGGCTAACACATTTTTGTGGTATGTAATTGTAATGTACTGCACTAAGATAGTTTTTAATTTTATTTAGTGATATACTAATCAGTTATACGTATGTATGTTTTTTAAATAATAAGCATGATATTATATAAAATATATTTTGCTTACCATAATTTATCCATGTAGGTCTTCAAACAAAGGGAAAATTTGCATGTCCAGTTTGTGGTCCCAAGATGAAATCTCGTCGTTCAAAGAGTTTGTCAAAGGAAGTGTTTGATGAGTATAGGCACTTCCTCTCTAAGAATCATAGGTATCGAACTACCGAAAAACATCTTTTCAATGGGAAAGAGAGACCACATTAAAACCACAGAGAATGACACCTCACATATGGAAGTTGCAATATAATAGAAATCATCAAGGTACGAATCAATTTGTCTATCTTATATATTCATATTGATCATCTCTGATATGTTTTTAATGTTTTTTTTTTACCGATTGTATATTTCATTTTATTTATTGTAATATACGACATTTTAATCTCTACTAGTTTAGCTTATATATTGATTAATACTGATGGTCGTCATGAACATGATGAAGGTGTAAATGGGCTTCCACGAGGAATGAAAAGTTATCCCAAACAATTTAGTAGGTTGCCCTACTATGAGCACTTACTAATTGTTCATTTGTTTGATACAATGCATATCAGAAAGAATGTAGCTGAAACACTATGGCGAATATTAGATGGAAGGAGTGACAAAGAAAAAATTGTGAAAATTTGCAGTGACATTCAGGACTCCAATCATGCAATGAAAGATATCATTGAACATTTAAAGAACGATGGAGACCAAATCAATATAAGGTCACTTCCATGGTTATTGACTGGGCAACAAAGCAATGCGGTAAAAGAAGTGATAGAAAAAATGAAATTTCCCACAGGATTTTGTTCGAACATAAAGAATATCTTAACAAGGAAAGGTGATTTTGGCGGGGTAAAAACGCATGATTGACATATCTTCATTAAGGTAATTATATATTTCTGGTATTATATATTGCTATATTACAATACTACATGTTTTTGGTTTACTTCTTTGCTATTTTTGAAAAATATATCGATGAAACGTGTTCATTGTTACAGTATGTTCTACCTGTATCTCTCCCAGACAACTTTGACAATAATGTCAAACATGTCATATATGATCTTGGAAAATACATGAGGTAATTAGAAATAATTTTTTTCACGCTAAATTTGTAATTTGTTTAATCCATTGTATAACTTATATGAATTATGACATTTTTTTTACTCAATCATGTAGATTTGTACTACAATGTTTAATTTCTGTCGTTAAATGATATCATTATTTTCTTGCATCACATATATATGGTTGTCATCTAAAGAAATCCACAAAGAAGATATAAGGTATTGGAAGAGAGAAATTCCTCGTTTAATGTGTCAAATGCAGAGATTTCTACCTTCGACATTTTTCAATGCACAAGAACACTACCTCATACACCAAGTTGAGGAGATTGAACTGTGTGGACCTATACACGCAAGGTCCATGTGGATGGTTGAGAGGCACTTGAAATTTATGAAGGCTTTAGTTAGACAAAGAGCACGTCCAAAGGGTTCTATGGTGGAGGGATATATGGTATTTCAGGCCATGGTGTATATTGTTGAATATATTCCAGGGTTGGTGTTTATTAAGACGAAATTAGATCGATGCAATGGTGATCCAAACTTGACTAAGAAATTCGAAGGAGAGTACTTGTTGGGGAAAGGTAGATCGAGGAAGGTCAAAGGTAATTATTAAATATTGGTGTAGATTAATAATGTTAATACATTTTAATAATATCGTACTTAATTATTTCATTTTTAATATTCATTAATTATATGCATCACTAATATTATAATGTTACATCATGTTAATTATTTTTCTGAGTTGATTTTTGTAAAAAAAAATTCATGCAGTTGGCCGTGAGTGGGATGCACTACATTTGTACGTCGCAAACAATCTTGATTGGATGAAGGTATGGATTGAACGATGTAATCAATCTGGTCAAGGACTATCATGGGAAGGTGTGGCTTCATTGGTTAAAGAAGCACATCACAATGGAGATGGCAATCTAACAGAAAGGGAAATCGATTTAGCATATGGTTTAAAATATAAACAGGTAATTAGCATGATATTAATATAAATATAAGCCACAATGTTTTCAATTATGATATTCATGTTCATCTTGATTTATTTCATTTTCTTTGCATAGTACTTTAAGAACATAAAATACTTACTAGATGTTCATTATCAATTGATGATGTACTGATCATTTAATTTACATGTTTTGCAATATATTGCAGGTAAAACACCACAAGGCTATGTGGTGCAACGGTCATAAATATCACATTAAAAAGTTGGATGAAACAAGGAAAACATGTGATTCTGGGATAACTGCAGTCTTTGAGGTCACTAATGTTTCCTCTAGAAGCGACAAACATCCAGAATTGTCAGAAAATATATATTATGGGTATTTGGAACATATCATTGACCGTGACTTTAAATCATTCAAAATAATTCTTTTCATTGTGAAATGGTACAAGCTACGACTGAATCGATCTGATCCCGATAGAACTATTATTGAACATGCTAATGGATTTACCATGGTCAATACAAGGTCGCTTAAGTCACGAACGTCAGAGCCCTATGTTCTTCCAAGTCAATGTGAACAAGTATTTTACTCAGAAGTTCCTAGTAGACAAGGTTGGTTGTTTGTTATTAGACATGATCCAAGAGAAAGGCCGGTAAAGTATAATATTGTAGAGGAAGATGAAGAGGGTGTTGAAGAAGAAGGTGATCATGTAGAGGATCAACATGAGTTAGATGTTGATGATCATAATGTTCTGGAGGAAGATGATGAGGATTTAGTTGAAGCAGATGATGTAAGAGACAATGTTCATGATGAAGATGATATTGACGATGATCACTTTATCGAAACTTAAAGCGATGATGATGATGATATGGCCTTTAATCCTTATAATGTTGAATCTGGATCATATGATATAGATGTAGACTTGGATGGAGAAGACGATGATGAATTGCATTGAACAGATGCATTAAATATTTCTAAGTGATGTGCAGGGGGGGGGCAGATGAGCTTCCACCTTCACGTGGTTGTCCCTGTTGAGTAGAGAATATTAAGATATTCTCAAAACGAAGAGAAGCTCATTAAGGTTAATGTACATTTGTGCTTATTGGAGATGGTAACAAATATATGTCATTAGTTTGTACTTTTAGCTATTGATACAACCCTTTGAAGTCCTCATCTTCTACATACTACTCTTATAGGCTTCATGGAAAAATGGTACCATGTGACTAATGGCTCTCAATTTTTTTTGGTGTCGGTGCTGTAAATACAATTTTACCAACTTGTTGGTTGCTCCCTTATTATATTTAATAATTAGATAAAATTGTTGCAGAAATTATATCCTTTTATTACCTTTTGGAGCTTACTTTGAGCCTTCAAGTATTGTGGAGGGTAGTGGTTAGTATGGATGATGGTATCATTACCAAATAGATAGTAAGGCATACATCTCCTTGTAATATGTACAGTAGTTCAACACTGCTCCATGGAATATCTCTATGATTGTAGATAGGTCCCCTCCTTACATCAGTACCACTCCCATATAATTAACATACCCATTAGCATCAATTTCTATTTTGAAATACTTATGAAATTTAGGTAGTGGTAAGACTTGGGATTGACTAATATTTTTTTTTAGTTATTTAAAGGATGTTTATCAATTATTACCCTATTAGAAACTCTCAAATTCTCAATACTAGTTGTTATAGAGTGAACTATTGTTGCCATAGTTGAATATGATTGTGTGAACTTCCTTAAATATTGGGAAACTCCTAGAAAACTCCTAACCTATGTGGCATTAGCACAAGTTCCCCATTGAGGATGGAATTTATCTTTCTAGGATCATTATTCAACTCACCTCCACCAATTAAATTCCCTAAGTACACCAATGAATACTTAGCAAACTCATACTTCTTTATGTTAGACGTTAGATTGATGATTCCTTAAATATGTCTCTAAAACTTGCTTCATATGTAACATGTTCTCCTCCAAACTAGAGATAAATATCAAAACTTCATTCAAATAAACTATGGAAAATGAATTTGGAATGCATAGAACACATCATTCATGAGGCACATCAAATTAGTTGGTGCATTACTCAATTATATGTGGTGAATGTTATCAATTCTTGACGACGATCTTGTTTAGAGTTATGTAGCAAATGCAAGTTCTTTGAGTTTAATCCTTCTTTGGCACCAAAATGATCAAGGAAATGCATGTTGAGGTACTTGGCCTTGGGAGTCCTTGCTTCAATAATTCCCCCAACTACTTCTTCACTTCTTGTGAACTCTAATATTAGCTTGGAGTGCAATCACCATAGAGATATTAAAATGCCCCATTGTGTGCAGTGTTGAGAAACAATTTACCATCCTTGATTAGGTGGTAATGGTTGGCCTTCTCATGAATATAACATCCTACACATACATATAGAGGCTACAAAAACTAAAAATTAAAAAATATAGAGGCTACACCATAAAAAGTATATAAAATAAAAATTAAAAAATATAAAATATAAATTAAAAAATATAAAATATAAAATTAAACAAAAAAATCAAAACAAAAACTAAGCATTTCCATTCCATTTCGTGCACCCCTAGTTACCATTTCCTTGGCACTTGATCAGTTCATCAAGCTGAGGTTTTTCTACAACTCGTTCAGTGGTTCGGCGTCTGCAACTCGGGGCAGATGAGGGATTTTTTACTAGTTTCCCATCTCCCTGACGGTGCCCTAAC
This sequence comes from Larix kaempferi, assembly GCA_027924585.1. Classification (NCBI taxonomy): domain Eukaryota; kingdom Viridiplantae; phylum Streptophyta; class Pinopsida; order Pinales; family Pinaceae; genus Larix; species Larix kaempferi. The sequence goes on along the minus strand of BSBM01000767.1, from coordinate 22,443,413 downwards.
CATTTCCTTGGCACTCGATCAGTTGATCAAGATGAGGTTTTTTTGCAACTCGTTCAGTGGTTCAGCATCTGCAACTTGGGGAAAATGAGGGATTTTTTATTGGTTTCCCATCTCCCTAACGGTACCCTAACCATTTTGTGCCCTAACCATTTCGGCCTCTGCAACTTGTTCGGTGGTTCGGCATCTGCAACGTGAGGCAAATGAGGGTTTGTTTTATTGGTTTCCCATCTCCCTAACGGTGCCCTAACCACTTCCTTGGCACCTGATCATTGTTCATCAAGCTGAGGTTTTTTGGTTCTGCGTCTGCAACTCATTTTTTGGTTCAACATCTGCAACTCATGGCTTCGGGAGCATATTCAACAAGCAATATTGTCAGCAAAATCATCCCACAGTGACATTGGTAAGTTCAAACCCTTCATCATTCTGAAAAAACCGAGGGTCCATGTTTATCTTGTTAAATTTTTAACATAGATCTGATTTGATAGTAGTAACAGACCACAACAATGCTATTCAGCTTTAGCATTGACCTTGGAAGCCCTTCCAGAATCCTCAACTTCCATTGGAATCCCTTCCTGGACCTTTGGCTACCTTTGGAAGCCCTTCCTGAACCCTCAACAACCTCAGAAGATAGAAAAACCAGTCATGTAGAAGATGACAGCCTTGAATGGAATCATGATAACCCCGTTGAAGCTAGGGCAGACCTTTGGCAGTTATGAAAAGGAGGAAAAACAATCCTGTAGCTGATCCAATACCTAAGAGAAAAATTCTGAGATGATGAAGAATTGAACAACAACTGCAAATACCCCAACAAATTTCTTGGACAGAGATGAGGAATGAATTTGTGGTGATCAATTTCAGGTTCTGGAAAACCCGTGGATCATAGACCCGAGTCAGTTTAAATTTCCAGAGCAGCAAGTTTGCACATTGATTTATTCATAAATCTATTTCAATGAATTTTCTGGTTAGTCTTTAAATCTTATTTGTTGTCTCCACCTATACGATTTGTATGTCTAAACAAAAACCACATCCAAGCATGCGGACCGAGACAAAAACCTTCAATTTTGTGTTCTTAAACACTTGTATAACATAGAATATTGTTTTACTAAGTTTCCATCAGGATTGCATGCAATATTTAATGTAAGTCTCGAAATTTGTTATGCATGCTCTGGAAATTGTAATAGTGGAATGTATGACTATCAAACTATAACAGCCTTGCAGATTCCTATCTCAATATCTTTCAACAGTAGGTTGACACTTTTTCTCTCATGCCAAACTAGGTGTTCTCGTGTTTAAGAGTAATAATCTTCTTGTTTGTATTGAACCCTCTCCTATGCACTGGTATATAGACCAAGAACGATTGGACTCCCAATCAACTAGTCTAAAATGCTTCTATTTCAATGTTATGTATGCTTCCAAGCATGGGTGTTGGTAAAGGTTACTCTTGAGGATGGGAAGGGATATATAAGCAAGTTACATAAACAAAGATTTAGCTCTAGCACCTATTGATGAATTCATGTCCTACTTTTCTAAAAAGCCAAATCATCATGAGAAAATAGTGAAATGAGCTTCAATACCAGATTGAAAGAAGCCTTGTTTATATGGGGAACCAAGAATCGGTTATTAAATTTCACAAAAACTATGGTAAAGGAGAGGTTGGTTTTGCTTATGCTTGTGAACGGCCAACATTGTAAAGAAGCTATGTTTTTAATATAGTTTAGTCAACAAAGAAGAAAGGTTTATGGGATTTGGCATTGGTAACCTCTTTTCGAGCTCTATGTTGGTTTGTCTTGTCTATACATATGCAAAGTTCAAATTCTAGTGTTGGTTTAAAGTGCTACAACTCTCCCCAGAGTGTTGCAGATAACAATACATAATAGTAGGAATTATACATTTTGATCTTGTTTATCCACCAGTTGATTAAGGTCCAAAGAAGCCACAACATCAGTTCCCATTGGAATTGATCCCATCATCGAAGCTTCACTTGAGCACCTAGCAGCTGCTTTGCATCCAAGCACTATCCAAGCAGTAAATTAATAGGCAAGTGGGGACGTATGATAAATTGTTCCTTTCCCATCTTCACTCTTTGTAAGCCAATAAATCTCTGAGGTTATAAGGTAAGATGAGCCCAATAATTACTTGATTGGATTGATAATTATTGATTTTGAAGTTACTCATGACACAATAATAACATCAATAATATCATGACTTCAATCTTTGAATTGACATATAGAATTTCAAATGTGTTCATCTTCTCTACGGAATGAGAGGATTTGGAATATCAACAACAAGAAAACTTTGAATAGGGGATGCAGAGTTTTCTGAAGGAAATTATTCTGACATTTATAGCATCAAACAAAGACCATTCATGGAAGAAGGTCAAAGAAATCAAGAGGAGGGTACTCAAATCCATGGACACTCTACTAGGTAACATTTACAACCACCAGCTTATATGATAATTGAAGAAGAAAACTAAGCATAGTCAAAGAAAGTACCAAAGAATTGTTTATGATCCTTTAGAGAATCAACTATTGTTTGCTGGTATGAAATTTTGGATTTCATCTTCTATTGTTTAATTTATACTAAAAAAATGTATCTATTTTCCATCTAGATATCATTTTCGTTGTAAGTAACTATACTTAAGCTGTACATAACTCTTGGTATTCCACTAGTAGAAAATATTATATGCCTAGAATGTAGCAATGATGAAAATGATATGCATGTACTTACTTTTTTTAGGGCATGATACCTTATGCAAAACTTAAACAAGAACGATGATGAGGAGTATTAGCTTTCTTCCAGTTCCATTTTGATGCCATACCCAAATAGTTATAAGCCTCATAAGAAATCATTGACAGGTTAGTACAATTCTCCTAGTGCTAAGTCAACCCCGCGTACACTATAACAAAATTGAACACTATATGCATTGTCTATCAACAGGTACATTAACAATGAAAATTTCTATGGAACAAAGTTTTATCATTATTATGTTGTTTTAATGAATAGTAATTCGTTTGGGCAGTATCATTTAAAAGTTTCCCACACTCCTTTAAAGTTGCCTATCCCTACTAAAGAGGTCTATCCCTACTAAAGAGTTTCAATGGCGTATTAGCTATTGGCAACTCAACCTTTAATTTTGGGATAACAGATCTAATAATAACATATTTCAATGGAGAAGGCTTAAGAGAATCATGCCTAAAATTGAGTGACATCCCTCCACAAAGACCTAACCAAGAATATAGTGGAATATTTTTTATTGTGATGATTATCAACTAAGGTGCACTTGTCTTCCAACTATCAACTAGAGGTGTGCAACCTCTAATGAACAACCAATGTCCCTTCCTTATCATATAATTTTAGATTTTAATATTTGAGATAAAGTATGATATCGCAATTGTAAAGTGGAAGATGTTGAGGAGTTAGTTGAAGCAGATGATGTAAGAGAGAATGTTCATGATGAAGATGATATTGACGATGATCACTTTATGGAAACTTACAGCGATGACAATGATGATATGGCCTTTAATCCTTATAATGTTGAATCCGGATCAGATGATACAGATGCAGACTTGGATGGAGAAGATGATGATGAATTGCATTGAACAGATGCATTGAATATTTCTAAGTGATGTGCGGGGGGGAAGATGAGCTTCCAACTTCACGTGGTTGTCCCTGTTGAGTAGAGAATATTAAGATATTCTCGAAACAAAGAGAAGCTCGTTAAGGTTAATGCACATTTCTGCTTATTGGAGATGGTAACAAATATATGTCATTGGTTTGTACTTTTAGTTATTGATACAACCCTTTGAAGTCCTCATCTTCTACATACTACTCTTATAAGCTTCATGGAACAACCAACTAAGGTGCACTTGTCTTCCAACTATCAACTAGAGGTGTGCAACCTCTAATGAACAACCAATGTCCCTTCCTTATCATATAATTTTAGATTTTAATATTTGAGATAAAGTATGATATCGGAATTGTAAAGTGGATCCCAGAGAAAGTTTGTACAAGTATCTACAGACATGTCTCTTATTAAAACCAAGTATCTAATTGATATACTTAGCAGTCCCATAGAGCCTATTTAATACAATGTTTTTCCAGTTAACACCTCAATCTACAAATTGTGAGATCAATTTGATTCCATACGAATTGTGAGATCAATTTGATTCCATACAAATTGTGAGATCAACTTTTGTTGTTTGATTGTCCGTTCACAAACTTGGCTTATACCTTCCTTCGCTAATTCCTCCATGGATTCCATAAGCTAATGAAAGGAATATTGGTCTAGCTCACATAGTCTCACATACAATGATTAATAAATTACTCATGTACCTGATATACAGTACTAAAAGTGAATTTAGTAGTGGAAACAAATAATTTACAATATACTGTCCTAAAATATCATGCGCAATAAATTATATCAGCATGCAGTAAAGAGCATTTAGACACATAATGTTTGGTCAACCATGACTCTGGAAAAACCCCACACCTTGAGGAAAACTAGTAAGAGGGAGATTTATTTATCTTCTTGAATAAAGATTACAACAAAAAGAATTTACTTCAGAAGTTATCTTCTACGAATGTTTGCTAACTATTTCTCTTATTCGGTGGAGTGTAGGTACAACCGAATAGGTATTTGTCGGATCTGTCATCCTTGAGCGAGGAAATATCAACAAGACTAGTGGAAAGTGAAACATCTAGTAGACCCAAAAGAGCAAGATCAACTAGATGTCAAAAGATTAGAAGTAAATTCAATAAACGAATGGAATTTTTTCTCACTGAAGGAGGTTCATGCTCTTATGATGATGAGACCATAGGCGACATCGATGTGCCCTTTAGGTACAAACATTTAGTCAAACAATGGGCACCGAAGCATCTTCCTCCTCTAAACATAGATTTTTTCATGAACGAGAGAATATTTGGGATTGCACCTTCGTCACTACACGGTTTGGGGTTGTTTTGCATGGATGGCATAAAGGTGGGTTACGACAGATGTACCGAATTGATGGAGTATGTTGGACCCTGCTACAATTACAGAGATTGTATGCGGTTGGTCCAATATACATGCAGTATGCGTAGATACGGATTGTCTGCAAATTATTTAGAGTTAAAAAACAATAATCAAAGTAAAGAAGTGAGTATGTACATTGATGGAAGGCCCAAAGCATCAGGTAATATTGCAGGGTTTATAAACAGCACACAACCTGGGTCTACAAATAAACAACCCAATTGCATATTCGAGGGGCATGAAGGAAACCGTGTTTTCGTCTACGCTATAAGATCAATAGAATCAGGGGAAGAGTTGTTGATCAGTTACAATCTGAATCAGATAGACACATATGCAGATACTTTGAGAGTGGTACATATAACATTTCACCAAACCTATAATCAATGAATATAGTATCTTTCATTTTTGTTTATCTTATTCATTTTGCAATATGTTTTCAAATAATTTTTTTTTAAATATGTTTTTAAATAATATTTTCCTCGTGTATTGGTTTCAGTTCGAAAATAATGTTTTCAATTACTTTGTTGTAGTCATCTGATCGGGGAAAGTCCCCAATGGAGCCTCGGAGGCCAACAGCCCCCTACAAGTGATAGGTATATATACCACATTTTTACTTATCTGCTTCTTTCGAAAGTACATTTGTTTAATTATGATATCAACATGGTCAATATTTTGTTTGGAGGTTGAGGATCGGGGCAAGAGCCCCATTACGGGTGATAGGACAGATGCATCGACTACGCCACATCAGGTATACCCCATTGTAAAGTTTCGAAATTGAATATAAAAAATATGTTTTTAATTAATATTTTATCAATGTATTGGATGTTTCACTTCGAAATTAATATTTTCAATTCTTGTGTTGCAGTCATCCAATGGGGGAAGGCCCTTAATGGATCATAGTGTTAGCATGCCACACTCATTGGGTCATGAGCAGGTATATAGCACGTTGTGAATTTCAGAAACTGTATTTAAGCATTATGTTTTGTAATTATATTAATGATTTCAAATTGATATTAATTTTTTCTATTTTTATGTCGGATGATACTTATCTATCGACACAGGATCCAAGGCATATGGATTTGGGGAACATTGCCAATGATATTGACCTCTTGAATTCAAAGAATATCCAGGAGGCAGTTGAGAAAGGAAAAGCAAAATTAAATGATGAGGTCGTCGATCTGCTAATATCTCATCCGCAAATGGATGAGACTAAAGCAAAGATAGATCTTCTGTTGCTTAGAGTACAACATTTGGATGTAAGATGCAAACTCTTTAATTATAAGTCTATTTCAAATGCATTTTTTTTCCTATTCGTATATGAGTAACTAAACTATTATTTGTTTCTACAAGCATTTTTTTTCCCCGGTACTACTGGTGAGGGGCATGCTAGTACCACTAAGTATGAAACCCCCATCACCACTGATCATGTATCTTTGTTGTCTGGCTAGTCGGGAACGCAAGTTGAGGCAACCGAGACAGGACATTAGAGTACTACACCCTCTGGTGGTCCAAGCAAGACATATCGACCAGGATCAAGGGGCACATGCAGAAGAGTATGACAGTGATACTGCCCCCAATGCATTTCCCGGATCTTTCCGTGTCACTAGCACGGGGACAGTTGAGACTAATTTTTTGGTGGATGAAAATCTCGTCCCCTATAAGATGAGTAAGATTCTAGGTACTATTTACAAAATGTTTTAACTATTTATTATAATTTTATTGGCATGTAATTATGAATCATTCTTTTTACACTAATTAACACATACTCATTTATGCAGGAAATGATGTCTTTTACAGACATCTAAATGATTGGTCTTTAGAACTATTTGGGCCCACCATCCGCACATAGTGGAACTGACAAAGTAAAGTTTTGAAAGATGACCTTATTGCTTGCATGGTTGGGTTTTTTGGTGATGAAACCTTCAACCATAAAAAGGTCCTTGAAAAAGCTGGCCAACATTTACACATTGTAAGGGAGCAATATAGGAACAACTTAGCAAAGCATCCAAAGTATGAGCGCCCTCCGATGATTCCAACAAGGGAGTGGAGAGCCTTGCTGGATGATGGAAGGGAGATCGCTATGGGTAAAGAGGGAAAGCTAGCACCAAGCGCAAAAAGGTATGCAATACTTTCAGCAATGCAATTATATCATCATTACACTTTATTTCCCATTATTTTGCAATGTCTAACATACTTAAAATTACTTTTATAGGATACCAGATACCTCGAAGGCCACCCAGGCAAGAGTAGAGAAACATGGGAAACACAAGCTTGGGCCTGGTGGATATTCAAATCTGGTAGCACAATTCATAAGTATCAATAATTATTTTATTGTATAGAAATTATTATAGATTGCATTTAAAATTGTTTTCATGACAATATAACAACAACAATGATGATCTAATTGAAAATTACAGGCCAAAAAATTCAAAGAAGTGCCCACGGAGGAAGACCTAAGGATTGGCTACCAACGCAGGTTTTTAGGTGTTGTTGAACATCGAACAAGCAAAAGTGCTAACCAAACATAGTCTTCCATTAATCCATCCTATGCACAGGTAACTACAATAAACAAATTCTATGTAAGATTAATTCATTGTGTTCTCTATTCATTAATAAACTAGTCCATAAAATATTAAGTCTCTTTGTGTTAAGTCACCCAACGAAAGTAGACAAAATACGGAGGATGGAGGAGAACGAAATATTGAAGTTGAAGTTGAGCGACATCCAGGTAATTAACGTATTCCTATGTTAAAAAAGACCTAGTCTAGATTAAAGTCTCAAATATTAAATTGCAAATACTATAGTGTTGTAAGTGTTGATGTTTTAATGCAGAGGGTCCTCATGTACAACTTGAGGCGGTAGTAGAAGAAGAGCAAACGCATGATATTCATGTGGCCCAGTTGCCAGGTAAAAATTACCGCTCTAATGTTTTTTTCTTAATGAAGGACTTATAATGAAATAATAAAAACACATCAAGTAATTAATATTTCTTCATTTTTCCAGTAGATCCAGGCACCTTACAGTAGCCGCGTACACGTTGTGAGCACACGATGCGACAAACAAGATCACAGGGAGCTGCAGATGGCATAAGAAACAAAAAACAAGCTGTAGAAGAGGATGTCACTCTTAGAGAATATGTGGATAGAAAAAAGCATCAAAAAAAGTATTGATTGTAATAAGCACACAATTACATTATTTTGTATGCATTGTCCTCGGATATAATTTTTGACATTATCGATTAATGTCTTCAACTATTTCTTTTCCTACGTGTGAATGAATGAATGAGTTAATGAATGAATTCTATAAACTAATTAATGATCGAATGCACATAATTCCTTTAAGACAAGAAACTCACGATGTTTGCACAAAAAATCATTTATTTCCAAGCACATGCATTGGGTATGGGGAATTGAGAGTGATGTGACGGGGGGGAGGGGCCATATGAGCTTCCACCTTCACGTGGTTGGCCCTGTTTAGTAGAGAATATCAAACTATTCTCAAAACAGATAGGAGCTCAATAAGGTAATTAAAATGCTCTTATATTCATATTTATTATATATTTTTGTCAATTATTCATATTTATAAAACCTTCATTCTTCATAATGCAGGGATAAGTTGGCCCAGTCCTCTTACCCAGTTTTTTATATCTAATGCCATCCAACCTTGCATTTGTTGCAAGATGGAAGTCTATATTTAATTTAGGTTGTCATTCTTTAAATGGTTTTAATTTACCTCTCTAATTTCTATTTTTTTTTCTTTTCTTATGAACATATCCATTCATTTCTTTGAATTAAGGCTCTTAAACAATGCTGAAGTTGCAATTTACTGTTTTATTATTCATGTGAATTGTTTTGTGTGGGGATGTAATAGAATGGGCAAGGATTCACATGCATAGAGTAGAAATAATAGCATGTATACAAATTCAAATGCATAGAGTAGTGAGTCAAAGGGGGGTTGTGGATTACATCCCACTGCAATATACATTGTTCGGGTACACAGGGTACTACCAAAGGACCGAACACCAAGAGAAACCACTTCACACAAACAGATCACAGACCAACACACCGATGTTTTGACGTGGTTTAAACCCTCTTGAGGGAAACACTCCACAGCCCCGGCCAAATAGCTTCTACGGGACAATTTATTATGCAAAGAAAGAAAGTTACAAATGAGCTTCTCATAATCGATCAACTAAACAATGACCCTCCATGCTCTTTAAATAGAGATCATGGACCAATCGGGTGTTAAGCCACGGATCAAGGTTAGGTTTGATCTAAGAGAAGTTGAGCCGTCGGATCACTCTATGTCGGAAACATATCGTGACCGTCAGATTAAGTATTTACAAATGCATACTAATGCATACTAAAGAAACACACTATCCCTAACGGATATATTACACAAGTTGATCTTAACTAACTCCTAAGTGTCTAAATATCCTAACATCCCCCCTTAAGAACAACTTGGGATAGGATTGAAGGATTTACAAAAGTGACACCATTAGGAGAAGGAAGGAGGCATTAGAGCCTATCCCCCCTTAATGACAAGTTCCTGAACTCCTAACATAGATCGAAGTTTAGAAAACTTCGCTTCGGTAAGAGACTTGGTGAAGATGTCTGCAACTTGATCATCTGTAGGGCAAAAGAGCACTTCAAGAACACGATCATGAACAAGATTTCTGATGAAGTGCATGTGTAGCTCAATGTGTTTGCTGCGTTGATGTAGAACTGGATCTTTGGCAAGCTTGATGGCACTTTGATTGTCGCACCAAAGTGGAGTAGGCTGCTGCTGCTCGAATCCAAACTCTGAAAGGATCTGTCGAAGCCATAAAGCTTCCTGACTGGCATTAACTGCTGCTCGATATTCTGCCTCTGCTGAAGAAAGAGCAAGAGCTTGTTGTTTCTTACAAGCCCAAGTGATAGGTCCAGAGCCCAGACTGAAAACATAACCTGCAGTAGACTTTCGATCATCAGGATCGCCGGCCCAATCTGAATCAGTGAAACCAACCAACAAAGGTTTCCCCCCTGTACTGTAATGAATCCCAAACTGAACTGTACCTCGAATATATCGAAGTATTCTTTTAGCTGCTTTCCAGTGACTTTCATGAGGTGTCTGCATATAACGGGCAACTCTACCAACGGCAAAGGAAAGGTCAGGACGGGAATGAGTCAAGTATAAGAGACAACCAACAAGCTGACGATACAATGTGGCATCTACTTCAGGTGAAGTACAAGTGGCAGAAAGTTTGACTCCAGACTGGAAGGGAGAAGGGGCTGGTTTACAATCTTCCATGTGAAAGCGACGAAGAAGGTCACAAGCATACTTAGACTGAGAAAGAAAGATTCCTTCTTTGGTTTGCAGAACTTGGAGACCAAGAAAATAATGCAAATGTCCTAAGTCTGACATTTCAAAAGTTTGTTTAAGACTGGATTTCACATGGGTTATAAGCTTAGGGTCACTACCAGTAAGAATAAGGTCATCAACATATAGAACAAGTATGATGAGATGGTTTCCTACTTTCTTGGTATAGACATTGGGGTCAGAATGGCATCTAGAAAAACCAGTGTCAAGGAGAAAGTTATCCATTTTGGCATACCAAGCTCTAGGAGCTTGCTTAAGGCCATATAAGGATTTCTTAAGGCGACAAACAAGGCTAGAGTTATTCTGAACATAGCCAGGAGGTTGTTCCATGTAAATTTCCTCCTGTAAATCACCATGTAAGAAGGCAGACTTGACATCCATTTGATGGACTTCCCAGTTGTGTAAGGCTGCAAGGGAAAGAACAAGGCGGATGGAGTTCATTTTGGCGACGGGAGCAAAGGTTTCATTGTAGTCAATCCCTTCAACTTGAGAAAAACCTTTGGCAACTAACCTTGCCTTAAGTCTTTCAACACTTCCATCTGATGCATACTTAGTTCTGTAGACCCATTTACATCTGACAAGTTTTCTTCCTTTTGGAAGAGGTACAAGATCCCAAGTATCGTTCGCCATTAAGGAACGATATTCTTCATCCATGGCTGCATCCCAATCTGGATTCCCTGAAGCTTCTGCAAAAGTTTCTGGATCATGATTCTCGGAAACTTGAGCCAAAAGAGAAGAGGCTCGCTGAAACTGAGAACGTGTTCGACGTTGATCTCTAGGATCACCGGCAAGATCACCAGCTGCTTCACATGTTGAACGGACCCATCGAGGAAGCACTTGTGCTGGTGCAACTGGAGGAACATGAGCAGGCGGAGGTGGATTTTCATCCTCACTGTCATCATCAGAAACTGGAGTTGGAAACCTGTCAAGGAAGTTGGAAGAAGAAGAAGAAGGCACAAACGCCGAATCAGGCTCGCAGGCCAAAGATGGCACACTCGCCGAGTTAGGCTCGCAGGCCAAGATATTTTCATCAAATTTAACATCTCTTCTAATGATTATAGCATGAGAAGGTGGTTGAAGAAGTCTATAACCTTTTACATCTTCAGAATATCCAACAAATATGCACTTTTCACTTTTAGGCTGCAATGCTTTCCGTTTTTCATCCGGAATGTGAGCCCATGCTTCACTACCAAACACACGAAAGTGACTTACATCAGGTTTAATTTTACTCCATGCTTCTTCCGGTGTTATACCTTGTAATGCTTTTGTGGGGGTGCGATTAACTATGTAATTTGCACAATTAATGGCTTCAGCCCAAAATTGAAGACTTAGTCCCTTAGATTGGATCATACAATTAGCCATTTCTTTTAAAGTGCGGTTCTTCCGCTCAGCTACACCATTTTGTTGTGGTGTATATGGAACAGTGTGCTGTTGTTGGATGCCTTGTTCAGTGCAGAAAGTAGTGAACTGTTTGTTAACATATTCTCCTCCATTGTCAGATCTTAACTTAATAATTTGATGACCAGATTGTTTTTCAACAAGGGCCTTGTAGGCCAAGAACATGTTAAATACTTCGCTCTTAAGTTTTAGGAAATAAACCCAAGTGCGTCTGGTGTAATCATCAATGAAAGTTAAGAAATATTTGAAACCAGAAAAGGAAGCAGATGGAAGAGGACCACACAAGTCACTATGCACAAGCTCCAAGGGAACCGAGGCGTGCCAAGAGGCACGTTTGTCAAAACTGTCCCGATGATGTTTTCCAAGTACACAACCGGAACAAACACCATCTCTGCAAGATACCATCGGAAGACCTGTCACCATATTTTCTTTACATAGTTGTTGCAATGAGCGATAATTTAAGTGACCAAATCGCTCATGCCAAAGTTTGCTCAAGTTATCACTATGAGCAACAAAAACTGAAGGGAAAGGTGATGACCCAAAGTTGTTAAACTTGTACAACCTGGTAATATCATCAACAATTCCGGTAGCTAGAATCTGTTGAGGATCTTTAAAATCCTTGATTACAACTTGGTGAGGTGTAAAGGTCACAGTTTTACCTTCACCAGAATGAGTGATCTGATAGATTGATAACAAATTGCAGGAAATTCTTGGAACACATAGTACATCACTAAAATGACCATTATCTACTGGAACTGTTCCAGCTCCTACAACATTTAGAGATCTATCATCACCAACAAATATTTGTTTGGTGTTACATTCATGCATAGTAGAAAAGATGGCTTGATCCTTAGCCATATGATAAGATGCTCCAGAATCAATGAGCCATTCATTTGAAGTAGAAGAAGAAGATGCATTATAAGAATAACCAGAAGCACAAAGTGCATGTCCATGAGAGGTAGATTCTGATGGCGAATCTAGGCTGATGTGGTGCTTCTTCATTGCTGCGTCCAAGGCTGCCATCTTCTTGAAACACTTAGATTCATCATGATTATCTTTCCCGCAATAGTTGCAATGACGCTCAGTCTTCTTGCCTTTTTGCTTGGATCCTTTGTCATTTTTTAAAGAAGGAGCTGACTGAGAGGGTTTTGGACCCTTGTTTGACTTATTATTGCGAAAATTTTGTTTCTTGGGAGGCTTGGACTTTTCTTTCTGTTGGGACAATAATGCTTTCCCAGATGTATCTGCATTGTTGATTATTCCAAGATGAATGAGTTTATCTTGTTCCCTAATCAAAGAATCACAAAAGGATTCAAGACTAGGCTCTTGATAGCTAGCTGCATTCAATGATGCTTTCATGGAGTAAAATGTAGATACAAAAACAGAATATGCAGGTCCAAGTTTGGAAAGAATATGATAAATGCACTGTTTGTCTTCCCTCTCAATCTTACATTCTGCACATAAAAGCTTGAGAGTTTTGTACTTAGATAAATAATCTTGAATGCATGAAAAGTCACTTGGATTTAAAGAAATCAACTCATTTTCGAGTTGGTGACCTCGAATTTCATTGTGTTTACCAAACACAGTTTCCAACTTGTCCCAAGCAGTATTAGGTTCATCAATTCCAGATATGTGGAATCGCAAATCAGTAGAGATTGACATCCCAATCAATCCACGAGCTTCATCACATCTATTTGCCCATTTTATTTTCTTATCATCATCAGTGGGTTCTTTTTCTTTCCCTGTGGTAATTCTGAAAAGTCCCCTACTTCGTAGAACATCCTCCATACGAGATTTCCATGAGAAATAGTTGGAACTGTTAAGTAGAATATCACAATGGGCGGCCATATTTGTAAATTAATGGCTGTAAAAGCAGAAACCAATAGTCTGGATGTGAAGAGCTCGAAATAATAGGCGGTTTCAAAAAAAACGGCACTGAAAACTGACTCTGTATGATGAAGTTATGCTTGAACAAAGAAACTGTTGAAGATGTCCCCAATAGTGACGTGGCAGCTAGAGAACGTCCAGCTAAAAAAAGAACCCCCCTCTTCCCAAGATGAACCTTTTGACAATCACTTTACAAAAAAGTTGCTTTAAGTGAATCACTTTTGTAAAATAAGTGATTTCACTTTTACAATGATTTACTTTTAAATAGTGCAACAATAAAAAAAACTTAAGTGACTCACTTGTATTTTTATTTATTTAAGTGAGATGCACTTTTACAATAAAGTAACTTGAAAATAGAAATTGTATGCACTTTTCTTTTTAAAAGTAACTTCCTAAGACTTGAACTCAAGACCTATTAAGGAATAAAGCAACTTTGAACCAAGTGAGCTAGTTTAAAAGGTATGTAAAATATGGAAATGAGGAAGGGGTTTTTTTTTTTTTTTTTTTTTTTTTTTTTTTTTTTTTTTTTTTTTTTACTCTTCTTGCTCGGTTTGCGTGCTTGCCCTTTTTCCTGCAAAACAGACCACAAATCGAAACAAAAAAAACTTTCCATACTTGTGGAGTTAGATCTTGTTAGCTTGCCCGGAAAGTTTACGTTTTCTCTCTGTTTCTGATTTGCCGAGATCGCGCAAGGTGCACGGCAAAGAGCATACGCAGCCGAGAAAAACCCTTTTCCTTTCTGTTTCTGATTTGCCGAGATCGCTCAAGGTGCACGGCAAAGAGCATACGCAGACGGAAAAGCAACAAACCGAACCAAAAAAAAAAATAACAGTAAAAAAAGATGAAATATGAGATTTTTCTTTTCAAAAAACGAAATAAAAAAAATGCGTCACTGTAACATTATACCTTCAGATCTGATGAAAAACGTGTTTCTGGAGCAACCGGGAACCGTTTTCGATCAAACGAAAACTATTTCCCAATGGAAACGACGCTCCGGACGCAATGGAACACCTCCCACAGCCCAGAAATGCACAGAAATATCAGAACTAGAAACCCTTTCGAGTTTCGGCAACAACAGTTCAAGATCTAGATCATAACCGGAAGCGGCACTTCATAAAAGCTCTGATACCATGTTCGGGTACACAGGGTACTACCAAAGGACCGAACACCAAGAGCAACCACTTCACACAAACAGATCACAGACCAACACACCGATGTTTTGACGTGGTTTAAACCCTCTTGAGGGAAACACTCCACGGCCCCGGCCAAATAGCTTCTACGGGACAATTTATTATGCAAAGAAAGAAAGTTACAAATGAGCTTCTCATAATCGATCAACTAAACAATGACCCTCCATGCTCTTTAAATAGAGATCATGGACCAATCGGGTGTTAAGCCACGGATCAAGGTTAGGTTTGATCTAAGAGAAGTTGAGCCGTCGGATCACTCTATGTCGGAAACATATCGTGACCGTCGGATTAAGTATTTACAAATGCATACTAATGCATACTAAAGAAACACACTATCCCTAACGGATATATTACACAAGTTGATCTTAACTAACTCCTAAGTGTCTAAATATCCTAACATACATGAAGTCCCAAAGGCCACAAAAGTAAAGGGAGAAGATCCTCGAAGGAGGGTACGACCTATATTAATGAAAAATAGGAAATTCCATGCCATCCCATTGTCCTAGTTGTATCCTCAAGCTGAGGATCTCTTGGCCTCTCTCTAGGGCTCTATTGAATATGTAGGCAGTGAGATTGGGCTACAGCAGTGTCTAGAAATGCAATTTACATCTATGAAAGACATTGCAATAATAGCATCTGCCTTGTTGTCCTGAATTTGAAAGCCATCTTTTGATTTTTACAGGTGTTGGCCAGTAAGACGAAGATTTATATTGTGATGGAGATGGTTGCTGGAGGTGAGCTTTTTGAAAAAATTGTGAGTAACTAACATCTCTTGCAAAATACAGGTTGCAAATAGGGTGTAAAATTTTTGGTCTCTTGTTCACTAGTGAATAATGATAGTTAAATAGTTTTCCATGTCTTGATGATCTTCCCACAAAATTAAATATATGTGGACTGTATTATTTGGATTTGTTATTGTAATAGACTAAATATCCACTATTTAGAATGTCTCATGCTTGACTGTATCACAAAATGTTAGACTGGACATGGGAGATTCAAGGAAGTTGAAGCAAGGAGATATTTTCAGCAACTTATTAATGCTTTAGATTATCATCGACTCATTTTAATCCTTCTTCATTTCCTTCTCTACATTGCACCTAGCCTCGTCAATGTGATTTTCTTTGGGATCAACTCTACACACGCAGGGGGTTTTTGACTAGGTAGGAAAATATTTTAGTTTCCTTTCATTTTTTCTAATGACTGTTTGCATTGTCTTCTCAAGAGGTGGAACCATGGGTATTGGCCATTTCTTGCAATCTTTTGAAAAGTGGGCATACTCATGACATGTATTGCACTTGAATGGGCGATACTCGTAATCCAACTCTTGAATATGACACTCACGATACAAATTTAGTTGAATGTCTTTGTGTGACCCCTCCAAGGTAAACTTATACCACCACATTATATATAAGCCAGCAAAAGAAAGATGGCTAACATCTGCCACCAATTTTAAGTCATTCATCAAGTGCAAGAGCAAGATTTATTTCTTATGGACCATGTTGTCGTGTGGGCAAATCTAGTTTTAGTAGTGGTTCACCAAGATCCTATGTAGCACATTCCTAATAAAATATTGGAATTGGTTACCAGAATATGATAAATTTCTATCCAGGATAGCATGCCATCATCTTGAAAAATGCCATGTACAACTATGCCCTATGAAAATATGTCTCAATAATAAAACCTTTTCTAAAGACTCACCTCCTCAGAGGATGTATGTTCCATGAGTGTTTTCAAAGCACCATCCCTCTTCAACCAACTCTATTCATTTGGAATTATATCATTCTTCAATGGTCATTATCAATCACCACTTTGGTGGCCATATGTACCACACCATAAGCATTTCACATTCCTGATCTCAACGTAGAAGGGATTTTCTCTTGTAGAAACACCTATTTCTAACCTACAATTAAATCACCAAAATATTCTGATATCTTAGATAATATTGTAACATAAAAATATCATTTCTTCAATAAAAAAAGTAGCTAGCCACCAATAAAAAAAAGAGCATAATACTATGGTAACAATGATTCAGATAACACCATTGGTACAAGAGCTCACAAATTACTCAACCATATTTCTACAGTTTCATTCCATTCCTTGAAAAATGTAAGCATCATAACCTATAAATGTTTACCCATATCTTAGCATCTTCTTCAAAATCTAGATCAACCAATCCATTTGTCTAAAATCTGTATAGCCATGCAGTATTCACTAGGGTATTAACTTTTAGTTAAATTACATTTCAACTCACATAGCACAAGACATTAGAGATAGAATTTGTTTTTATCAAATGATGCATTGAACTTGTTAACCTGAAGTTTCCCCACTAAGTAATCTTTGTCATGCAGTTAGTTTGACCTTTTCTTACTCGACATAAACCACAATTTGCTCTCAAGAGAAATCTCGCCTGGGCTCTCTAACTGCAACAGATTGCAAATTTTGTTGTTGAATGATAGACACTTCTCAAGTTTGATTCCCACATAGTTTTTCAACTTAATGGAGTCAATGAGTTTGGATTTAGGGTTTAATTCCATACAAATCTCCCACAATATTAGGTCACATTTTTTTTTTTTTTAATTAAAGGTTGTCGCTTATTTGACGTCCTGTGAAATATATTTGGTTTTTAAAAACTACAGGCCGTCGGTTAACCAACGGACATGCTATAATGTGACGGAAAATGACCGTTGGTTAACCGCCATCGTGGCATAGTAAACCGACAGCCTTGTTATACCTGTGACGGCAAGTGACCGTCGGATTGTTTTTAAAAAATGGCTAAGGTGTCTGTTAATCGACGCTTAGAAATTGGCTATGCATCGGAGAAGTGACGCCTTCGTTACGTTTTTACTTCTTTAAAATAAGAACGACAGGTCGCACAACCAATAGTTAAAGCACCATCGACGGTACCAAAAAGCCATCGATTAACCGACAGTCAAAGTGAGCATCGGATAACCTACAGAAAACCACCGACGGCTAAAAAAAAAGATAGTGACGTATATGCAACAGACACGTGTCACATATCAGATGATTTTGCCGTTGGATTTTGGGTCAAAATGTAGTTGTGTATGACCTGATATGGAGTAATATATGTAACAAGACTGACACATGACGTCAAGGTAAACTGCAGAATGGACGACACACGGTATATCTTTGAACAGTGAGCACGACACAAAGTGACTTAGGCAGTTTTCAACATAATGGGGAAAATGATATAAGCCTGCAATGTAGGAGACGTTAGTAGACCCTCCGTATGGTTGGAAGAATAACCAACTGGGGGAGTAAACAACTTGGAGATCAGGTTCACCCTATAGTCAAAAACTAAACCCAACTGAGATGATAGACTCAAGTAGGTGTTGTGTTCAAGGATAGAACTAACCAAACTTCCTTTGACACTGAAGATATGATACATCTTTCTCATCCCTTATTCTTTTTAGATAAAAGAAAACCTTTCTTGTTGTTTTAATGAGTCCAAGAAAGAATGAAAACTCAATAGATCCAACCATGTAAAAATTTTAATGAGCCCATGGGAGGAAGACTCAGGACCTTCTTCATTGTTTACAAAGTTCGAAGAAGAGATAGAAGATTACTCTATATTACTGATCTCTGGATTTTAATATCGAGACGAGATCTGTTCCTACTTGCTGGTGTTTTTAATTTTAAGGAGTCTAAAAAACTTAAACAATAACTCCATACACGTACTCGTGGATTTTAATATTGAGCCCAAGTAGGTTAATGCTCGCCGGTGTTTTCCTGTTTATAGAGTCTTAAAAACTTAAACTAACCTCTTTACACCTATCCATGGATTTTATATTGAGCCCGGATTGGTCTGTGCTCGGCGGTGTTTTCTTGTTTATAGAGTTGAAAAACTTAAACAGTCCTCTATTTACCCTCTCATGGATTTCACATCGAGCCCGAGTAGGTGAATGCTCGCTTGGTGTTTTCATGTTTAGAGAGCCTGAAAACCCTAAAGAAAGGCTCCGAAAGGTCCTTTTTCGTAAAGTTAGTCTCCTCCCCCGAAAAAGTATAAAACAATGGAAGAAGAACTCTTCTAGCACATACAAAAGTATACCTAGAGTATACATTTTCCATAAATTATCCACCAAGGCCTGGAAAAGGGGTAATTATATACCTAAGTGGATGAGCCTTCAATTCCTTTAATGATCTTGAAGAGGACAAGTTTGCTCGGCAATCTTGTTTAGGTTTAAATAGTCCAAACAAGAGCTTAAAATGACTTGAAAGACAACTTCTAGGATCATGACTCATAATCTACCAAAACTAGGTCTTCAACAAAAATTATTAGTGATCGTGACAAAAAATCTTAAATGAGAAGTAATTCTAACCATGAGGTAGTTAAAAAGGTATACCATCAAGAAATTTAGACTTAAAGGATTGATCCTACCAAATTTTAGTGAAAAAATGAGAACCATTGGGTGAAATTATCTTTATACCATGTGTGACTATTAATTGATCAAATAGAACAATTTGGTAGAATTTGAAACTATAGACATTTTACCAAAGTGGGTAAAGATTGAAATCAAATTCATATATGTAATTTCAAAATTAAAACTCAAATTTCATTTTGGTTTTGTAGGGCAAACAATTTGGGAGCAAACCTTGGATTTCAATCCTCCGTGGCGATCAACTCAAGCGACCAATCAACATTTTGCCTCCACCAAGTAAGTTTAAATCATTCCAACTTGCATTTCCATTATTCATTTGTCAATTTTTGAGCTAAAAATCACTTTTAAGGCTATGTTCACATTGTGAGGAGCATGTGCGCTACTCTACAGTAGGCATAGTAGGGCATACCAAGATGTGTGCGCTACTCTGCCTACACACAGTAGCACCCATGTGTGACTGTGTGGTATATACAGTAGTGCCCACCCCTGAATATGAAGAAAAAAGTGTTGAGATGCTAAAATTTGACATTTTTGTGGCAGGATGGTTCTTGTTTAGAGGGAGAGAGAACATGAGGATATGCAATGCAAGACCCGGCCACTCTCCATGCCCTTCGAAGATGTGGTTTGTTAAATTTTTACCGAACTGTGAACATGAGGGCACTCAATAGGTTGCTTCGAAGACTCGTTCAATACTGGGATGTAGATACTAAGGCATTTGTTATCCGAGGAAAAACCTTGGACCTTACTATCGACGATATCTACTTTGTTACTAGACTCTCCAAGAGGGGATATGCAGTAAATTTGAAGGGATCTTTTCGCAATGTGGGTGCAACATCGGTGCAAGAATAGTTAAATGCATATTGTGTGGCTGGAGCTGAGAAATCGGGAAGTCAAATCCTTGTTTCTACCATTGAAAGCCTCCATTTAAAGGTTATTGTGAGTATGATAAACTGGATGGCAGGGAGTGCCACACAACACCTAGATTCAAGGCATTCCATGCATATTGGTGTTAGATGCTTGCAAGGATATGTGTACGATTGGTGCACTAGTTTATTGGAAAATATGAAGCTTGAACTCATGGGTTGCAAATCCGGAAGTATGAAGAACTTTGGATACGGCAACATTCTATGTACCTTCTTCTTTGAGAGGGTACATGAGCTTAGCTTGGGGATGCCTCTACCTCCAATCAACCCCCGTGAGCCTAGATTGGGTCGGTGGGGTGACATCTTTCTCCTCTAGGGTGGTGGTGAAAGCCATTTTTGTTATCATACTGATGATTTCTAGGGTTGGTGGGAGAGGCAGGTGCTGGCATTCGAGCAGTTTCCATATGCTGGATTGGACTTCTGCCATGATCCAGAGCTGGTGCTTCCTCCAGGTGGAGCCTAGGGAGCTATTGGTATGTTTTTATTTTGAGAATTATTTAATTTTTTCAAACTTTCAAGTATTTGATTTTTATGAATGAATTTTGAAGTACTAAACAAGTGTCATACGTAGATATTTGGCATGTCCATCTCGAGGGACATCCTACCACCTTCGTGAGGCCAGCTGATGTTGTTGCAACTGATGCTATGTTAGGGACCATAGAGAGGAAAGTCATTCGATTGAATCATGATGTTCCTGCATGCCGCATGGATCAGATACCTATTGATATGCAGGAATATGTAGTTGGGGTGCCCCCAGCATGGCTTAGGGTGCTGCGGAAGATAGCTAGGTTGGTCATATGTTATCGGGATGTAGTAGATGATGATGAGGCCCCTCCTTCTCCATAGGAGACAGATACTTTATGTATATTTTTTAGGCCACCGAGCCCAGTTTTGTACTTTATGACGTGACTTGTGATAGGCTTGTGATCCAAAACTCATATTTTTTGATACATTATCCGATATATATACAGTATCAATTATTTACATGTGTATGTGTTTGAAATTTATGTGTGAAATGTTGTATGATACAAATTCCACTCTAAAACATAATTTGCAAATGAGTCAGCTAATGCATTTAAATTTCTTGGAATGTGTTCATATATAATAGAATTAAACTATCTTTCCAATAATCTAACTCGCAAAAACTATTGTAGCAATGCAAGATCTCTAATCTGGTAAACACCCATTAACTGAAATACAACTAGTTGTGAATCAAGCCTTACCTCCAAATGTGAAATGCCATTAATAAGGGAATCTCGGAGAAGTTCTATAACTACAGTGTACTCAGCTACATTGTTCGTAGTGGGATCCAAACAAACCCCCCCCCCCCCCCCCCCCCCGAAGAGACAAGTTGGCCAGCTGGTGCGTAAATGACCCAAGTTGTTGAAGCCAACTGTCAGGTGTGGTGACTGGTGCCATCAACAAATCCTAAGAAATGTTCAGCCAACATCTGATACACAAAATGAAGACACACATAAGATTAACTAACAAGCATAAGCAAAAACTAGCTCTACAAAATATACAGCTATGTTACAATAAAAAGCACAACTGCCTAAGCATAGTACTTCTTCAGGTAGAGCCCATTTCTAGGCTCAGGCAGCTTATTACCCTTGTAGTCTACTAGCTCGCAAGCGCCCTTCTTCAGTACTTTAGAAATTATGTAAGGCCTGAGCCACATGGATTTGAACTTGCCAGGTCCTAGAGGTTCTTTGTCCTGATCCCAAAGTAGAACAAGATCCCCTTCAAGGAACACCCCAGGTCTGACAAACTTGTCATATTGTCCTTTGACTCATTTCTTATGGACTTTGTTTATTGTGAGCCCATTGCGGTGCTACTCATCTAGATGCTCTAAATGTAACAAATGTTCTTCCAGTGCTAAAGTATCTGGTAGTAATTGAACAACCAGTTTTAACGAAGGAATCTCGCATTCAATTGGAATGACTGCATCTATCCCATGCACAAGTTGGAAGGGAGAGAACCCGGTAGTAGTCGTTACATTCACTCGGTAAGCCCAAAGAGCTGGGTATAGCATGATGTGCCAGTTATTTCGACTGGCATTAACAGTTCTTTGCAATATTACCTTTAAAGTTTTGTTAACTACTTTGACTTGTCCATTCGCCTGTGGATAATATGAAGACGAATGTTCTTGTCGAAAACCTAACATTGTATACAAATCGGTCATCATGCTATTCTGGAAATGACTGCTGTGATCAGTCACAATCTCTTTAGGTATGTCGAACCTTGCAATAATCTGATTAAATACGAAATAAGCGGTAGTTTCTCCATCTACGTTGACAGTAAGCATTGCCTCCACCCACTTGGTAAAGTAGTCGACGGCAACGATGATATAATGATGTCCTCCAGTCGAAACTAGATTGCAAGTCATGTAATCAACCCCCCATTGTGAAAGGGCCTGCGGTAATCACAGGATGAAGAGGAGTTGGATGTGCCCTCATTTTCTTGGTGAAGAACTGACACAGATGATAGCATTTCAACACTTCCACACAATCTTTAAAGATTGTGGGACAAAACTATCCGACACACAGTATCTTCTGAGCTGTTGCTAACCCAGAAAGATGACCCCCACAAGCTCCACTGTGAGCATCATTTAATACTACTTGTGCTTCTTCTAATGTCAAACAACGTCGTAAGATGGAATCTATCCCATGTCGATACAAAGTATCTGAGATGATGAGATAGTTTTTTGCATGACTTTTCAGTTTGCGTCGTTCATCTCTAGAAAAAGTGGTAGGACACCTCAAGGTCTGGAGATATACTAAGATATCCCCGTACCATGGGTCAAAGGAAGCAATAAGGAAGATATGTTCATCCGGAAATGATGATTTTTCCTTGACATGCCCTAAGTCACTCAGAAATTCTAAGATTAACTCAGCGAACACTAGTGATTTCTTCGACTTGGCCGATTGAAAGACAAAATCGAACTCTTGTAAGATTACCATCCATTTATTATACTTCCCACCGATGATTCGTCAAGTGAGAACATATTGAAAAGGATTGACTTCTGCTATCACAGTGGTTGTTCGTAAAAGTATGTAATGACGAAGCCTCTGTACCGCAAATACCGCAGCAAGTGCTAACTTCTCAACATGCGAATATTTAACCTCAGGAGCTATCAATGTGCAAGAAATATAGTAAACGATATGCTCTTGGAGCGTGTCTTCCTCCTGAAATAGTACTATGCCAATTGTATTAAGAGACGCTGCTAGATATAAAAGAAAATCTTTTGCATAGTCTGGTGGGCTCAACAAGGGGGCTAAAAGTAGTGCCTTCTTCAAATCCTCAAATGATGCTTGAGCAGCGTCATCTTACACGAAGTAGGTATCTTGTTTAAGTAGTCTCATAAAACCTTTTGTGATCTTAGCATAGTTTATGATAAAGCATTGCAAGAAGTTAGGCATGCCTTGCAGACTTTGGAGTTGTCACAAGGTGCGAGGAGGAGGCAGATTTACAATCGCCTCAACTTTCAACGGGTCAACCATTATACCATGACTGGATACAATAAAACCCAGTAAAAATCCTGATTACGCAGAATATGCACTTATTTGGATTCAAATGAATCTTATATTGTCTGCATCTTTCAAACAAAAGTCTCAAATGCGTTGGATGATCCCGTCTCTTTCGAGATTGCGCCGGGAGGTCATCCAAGTAGGGTTCAACTATGTGTTTAATATCGTGAAAAGAAAAATTCATAGCTTGCTGGAATGTAGCTCCAACATTCTTTAATCCAAACGGAATCTTCCGATACGCAAAGGTTCCCCACGGGAAAATGAAAGTTGTTTTGTGTTGATCTTCGGGTTTGATTTGGATTTGATTATATCCAAAAAATCCATCCATGAAAGAAAACATCTTGTGTCCCGCACATGCATCTATGCTTTAGTCGATAAATGGTGTGGGATAGTTATCTTTTGGGCAAGCTTTATTCAAATCCCAGAAGTTGGTACAAACTCGGATGGTACCTTTCTTTTTATCAACCGGAACGGGGTTTGAAACCCATTCCGTCATGTCAATCGGGTAGATAAATCCAGCTCTAAGCAACTTTTCAACCTCCGCCTTAATGGAAGCCGCTTTTTGAGGATTCACAAGACAAATATTCTGTCTCACAGGTTTTGCATTAGGGTATGTAGTAATGACATGCTCAACAATGGCTGGATCGATACCTAGCATCTCCTCATATGACGAGGAAAATATGTCACGAAATTCTTTAAAAAGCTTAGTATACAGAGGGATCTCTTCTGGAGAACAGTCCACACCAATCAAAATGTTTTCCACGACCCAGGGTTTGGTGGAAATGTTAATCGGAATTGTTCTTGATATATTAGCCATATTTCCTTCAACATAAACAGCTCTTGAAGTAGAAGGAAAACATGACAAATCAACAAATCCACCGGGTCTCATAGAGGATTCTCCTCTCTCTATCCTATCTAGGTTTGGAAGCAAGTAAGACATGTGATGCATATGTTCCCATGGCTGGTCCAGGCCCATCATGGCTTCATCAGACGGTAAGACCGTATCTAAACAGTCGAAAGAGTGGGTAGAATTCAGTGACCATGCAGGAGCATAGTCCATATCCGACTCAGCAGAGACTGGCGGAGTCACGATATGTTCCATTGTAGCATGTTGTGCTTCCATGTAGGATATCTCTACAATGGTTAAAGGCACTAAAGGTTCTGATACATTAGGAAGGATCCACAGATCATACCTAATACCAACTGTGAAAGTTTCAGTAGAAGTACCTACATCAGAACACATAAAAAGAATAGGGGAGGGTAGGTCGAAAGTGCCTATTAACGACCCGTAAAGCCCTGCTCCCAAACTCTCGCTTACTGGGGTAGTTTGATTAACTAAAGGAATAGTAGTATCCGATGAAGTTTGGTTTTTTTTTCGAGAGAACGAAAGTTGATTGACCGTGACGATCTTACCTTTGTGAGGGAACATAACAACTCAGAAAACTGTCGATGCAATGGCTCGCATGGCATATGTCTAGCTCTTGCCTAATAACATATTGTAATCAAGCGGAGCATCCAAAACTTCAATCTCTATAGCAACTGTCTTACCAACAAGTGCAATTTCAAACGACGGTAGAACTCCATGTGGACGGAAAGTCCTGCCATCGAAAGTAAGCAATGTGTTAGAGGGGGATAGCTCGGGAGAGCCTAAATCTTTCCAGCAAGAAATGGACATCACACACGTTAACGCACCCTCATCTACGACAGCCCATCTAATGGTCATAGGACCATGGACCACTTCAATCTGTAGGGCAACGTGGTACGGCAACCGATATTTGATATCAGACATATCAAAGCTTGCAGTCATGTTGGATGATTCCATACTTCCAATCGCTACCAAAAGTGCATTTCGTTGTAACGAACAACTTTGGAAAAATTCTAAAGTCGACTTAGAACAAGGGGTCTAGGCTAGATATTCAACCACATTGTAGTTGGAAGCAACCCAAGCGTTGGGATTGTGCGAGGCCCGTTTCAAGACACCTTCCGGGATCTTGTGTAGTGGATCCACGGGAATGTGGAGAGGAATGGAAGATTCAGGAATCTCTTTATCCTTGTTCTACACATCCGAGGTATAATTTCTTACTCGCATTTGCAAAAGTGCATCCGCGCTAACCATATTAATGAAATTTTGATCAACTGAAGCCTGAGTGGTGCCCCCAGCTTTGGAGGTGCCAGAAGCTGAACCCTGCCCCTTAGGAAATGGATCTTTAAGTATGGCAAGTTTCTTTTCTTGAAGCAGCTTCTGGGATTCTTCAAGTAGAGGGCATTGGTGAGTGAGGTGATCCTACTTGCAAAGCTTACAAGGGAACTTAACCTTCTTCTTCTCTTTGTTACCCTCCTCGACATTCTCTTTATTCTTGGGCTTTTGTTGGTTCTCCTCTCCTTTCTTTCCCTTCTTTTTGTTGTTGGGCTGCCGAGGGCCCTTTTGATTGTTATGAACCTGGTTTATAGATTCAGAAGTAGAAGGAGAGGTTGTGACAGAGGTTACTTCTGCAGTCGATTGTTTGACGGATAAGGCATGAACCTACTTGGTCAATGCTTTGAAAGTTGCAGAATCTACTGAACCCACTATGTCATTCGCATGTGGTCCAGGTTTAGGTATGCCAAGATCAGTGTTTGATCACGATTCGTCTGGCATAATCTCATAAAGTAGCCCAGACTGTGCATAAACAAGGTCTAGCTGCTAGGTCTGTAAGATGGCTTCTTCCTCTGTAGACACTCCAAAAGTAGCTACTTCCTTAGAAATGTAAGGAAGGAGTGATTTTAGATACCACTCAAGAAAAAATTCTCGAGGTATATTGGCTTTAATGAGCCTCTTCCGTCTTCGCCACTCCTAAATGTGATCAGATAAGTGAGTGGCCCTATTCTGTCTAAATGTAGACAAAAGATCTGTCCCAGCATCATACCGAACAGGAAGCTGGAAGTGGTTCAGAAAAACAGTTGCGAGATCCCGAAAGTTAAAAGACATAGCTGCAGGTAACTCAATGTACCATTTAGCCACAGCGCCAGTTAAGGTTGTTTGGAAAAGTCTCAACCTAACATAATCCTCATTCAATGAGTTTGAAGAACACCATAAATGGAAAGTGGTGACATGATCACCAAGGTCTTCACCGGTTTTTCCTTCGAATTTTGGAATGTCCAAAGGTAACTTAGTAGGAACTGGTGGCCAAGCTGCATTATGGCACACCGGATCATTTGTTAACTTGGAAAGGTATGGCAAGTTCAGAGTTGCCAGAAATGGTAAACGAGGTCTGCAAGATGGCATTCGATAAGCTGGGGTCATAAAGGGGGAACCACCCATAGTTTGACTCGTAAACTGCTGGTAGGGGTTGCCCCCAACCACTTGCTGGTAGGGGTTGCCCCCAGCCACTTGCTGGTTGGGGTTTCCCCCAACCACTTGCTAGTAGGGGTTTCCCCCAGCTAGCTGTTAATAGGGGTTGCCCCCAGCCACTTGCTGGTAGGGGTTACCCCAAGCCACTTGCTGTTGTGTGAAAGTGTTGTTAAAATTCCCCCATCCAAATGAAAGTGGGTTGGTACTATGAACATTTGTCCACTGCGGCTTAGCTTCGCCATATTGTTGATTAAGGATGTTACCCCCCTCCTCCAGAAAACAAAGAAAAAGGGGTGTTTCCTACAGGTACATTACCTTGATTGATATTGTAACCTACAAAGGCATTAAAACTAGGGGTAATCGTGGTGGATGGCGCGGTCATGGTACTCATGACGGGCATAGTTGCAGAGGCGTTTGGCCCTACATTTGGTGTGGAAATCTAAGTGGTAGGTATAGGATATGGTTGTTGAGTTGCAGGAGGCGGAACAAGATTAACTGTACTACTGGGTCCAAAATTAGGTGTAGAGTCGAATGCCGCAGTTGTTGAACTCAGCATGCCTAAGGTATCGACATTAAAGCTGAAGGACAGAGTCGAAATAGAAGTTGGTTGTGCCGAACTCGGTGTAGCAGTGGGAGGAGTATTTATAGTATTGGTGTTCATACCTATTGTGGAAGTTTGTGGAACTCCCTATTCACCTCCTGTATTAATCATAAAATGCCTAGGTGTGAACAAGTATGCACTATAATCAGGTTGTTGGAAACCAATGGGTAACAGAAGCGGATTGTTAAGATTAGTCAGAGGAGGATTAAAAGGAGTACTGAACTCACTAGAAGTGAGATCCTCAATCTCGATTGTATTAAAAGTTTGTTGATCTGGAGTCCCCGGTTGTGGTTCCTTAGGAACCTCTATTTCAGGTCTTTGTGTTGCAGGTTGTGATTCTTCAGGAACCTCTATTTCACCAGTAGTTTCCAAAGGAACACTGGAGTCTACCCTCTATCATCCGGGTGACGGAAGTGGTTCCACTCTAAGTGGGAGAAGGTTTTGCAACCTTCTAGACCTACGAAGTTGTTGGTCTTCTACGATTATATATAAAAATAAAAACTAAGCAAAAACCAAGTGGCCACTAAGACTAGGAGGCAAACAGCACACCACTAACAAAAATCCTAAGTATTCATACCAGTCAAACAAGATGCCTTCCAAAGAAAAGTATGGGATGATGAGGGCCCAGAACAAATCAACGAAGGATCAAGAATAGTTACCCGGGGTCCACAATACAATGACTAAGGGTGCAAGCGTTGGAATCACCCAACTGCCCTCCCAAAGACCTGCAAAGGATTTCCTCCCACATCTGTCCTAGGTACAACTGATATACCCTCCACTGTCACCTGTGTATGATCCTATGGTCAAATATTAAGGCTACCATACATATGAAATATCCTGGGGGGACAGTTGTCATCCTGATCAAAATGCGTGGGCAAGGTAACAAAGCCCAAAATCCAGATGGACCCCCGTATGCAAATCGACCCTAGTTTATGGTCAAAAGGAACATGAGGGAGGTATCCTCAATGATTCTGATCTTCCACAACCTCGTGCTTAGCTCTGGTTTTAGTAGAGTTTCCTAGGAATATTTGATATATATGGGTTTACCTATATGACAGTTGCACTACGATTTTTGAGTAATGAAAAAAGCTTCGAGCAGTTAAAGGTGTTTTAAGCTCAAAACTCTAGCCTAGACTTGTTGGTGTCATGTATCCCTAGAAAGAAAATTGTTTCTAATTGATTTTATTAAGATTCTTTTTAAGGTTACTTTTTACTCAATGGGGCAGTGCATTGTGTGATGTGGTTGCAACAAAAAGTAAAGTGCATGAAATGAAACAACTTTCAACAACAAAAGGACTTTTTATTTTTCGTTTAATATTCTTTCCAAAGTAAAGAGTAAGAAAACCTAAACAAAGATTTCTTTTTGTTTTCTTTTCTAATTCTTAACAAAATAAACTATGCTATTTTCCAAAGATTACAAGCCTTACTATTATGAACAACCAAACTTATTTTGCTTTTCTGTTATATATGAACAAAAAAGAACTTGAAAGTGGAAGCAAATAAGGCCTATAAGAGATGTGTAAGCAATGGCAAGATGACTCTAAAGTTCACAACTATCAAAACAATGGTTCGACAAAGACTTGTCCTACAAGTTTTTTCAAAAGAAAAATCTCTCAAACTTGGAAACAAAGTGGGAAGAAAACAAAGAGGAAAGATGCTTAGAACTGGAAATCAATCTTAAAAGAATGCTCCAAAGCACCAAACCCTAACAAGACCACTATGCCAAGCAATAGGTAGGCAAGCAAACTACAGACAACCTTACTAACACAAAGACTGAAATATGAAGCAAGCTAAAGCACTTCAAACTCACTTGATACTGGAAAAGATAGCGAAGTCAAGAAATGTTGGAACTCAAAAAGTTTTGGAAGACACCCCAAAGGCTCCAAAAGATGGATCAAACCCTAAAACAAAGGATGAGATATCTAAAGACCATACAAGTGTTGCAACAAACATCAAATGCTAAGTGCAAAGGTTTGTAGGTCGGCAACACACTATCAGGGTATGGAATGAGTAAATGTGTTCACTAAGGAACAATGCCCAATCTCCAAAAAGAGTCACAAATGAACCAAACACTTCAAAAGTAAACAAGTGACCAAAAGATGACCTAAAGGACTCAAAAAAGGGCTAATGAGACTCAAAGAAGGGTTATAGACCTCAAAGACCAGTCAAGAAGGCCAAAACAAAGTTAGAAACTCACCCAAATAGGAAGAAAACCCAACCCTAACTCAAACAGAGAGATAAAGGAATGTGCCCTACTGTGCAGTAGAAAAACTAGCGCATTTGGGGATGTGGGCATTATTGTACAGAGGTAAACTGGCGCATGGGTGCTACTGCATGTACAATAGGGTAGCGAACAAGTCTTAAAGAGTTAAAAATTAACCTTGCAGAGGTGTAAAAACACTGAGTCAAGCAAAGGGAAGCAGGTAGGGACAACCTACAGGGCTTCTCAGAAGATTAAAGGGGTTAAGAGGTATTGGAAAGACAAACAAGAAGGGTTTCCTAGAGCAAAAAAAACAACCTCCCCAGCAGAGTCTCCAGTCTATTGGCGGGAAATACTACCCTATAGTGAGGAAATAGACACTATCAACTTAAGGGGGTGACAGTTAAACATACTAATTGCATTACATAAGTGTTTATAAAGGGAAATAGATCAGAGACCTTGAGGACATATCTTATGAATGAAGTTTGATCCTAGCTTTTGTCCAACCTTGCCCTCGATCTCCCATCTGATAAACCTGCAATACAAAGACCTTTCTCAGTGTATCTTGGCCAGTATAATAATGATGGAATTGAAAATTAATTCAAACATCAAGCATTAACCAACATGATCCAAACAAATACATAGTCCAATAAGCACTTGATTTGGGACGAGAAAGATGTTTCAACCTTTTATTGTCAAAAACATATGAATGATACAAAGTATACCTAACTTTGCAGCATGCTCATGCAACTTGATCCTAGGCTCCTACTCCTCTCTGACTTCAGAGTTCCTCCAGCACAGCCTCCTTCAATACAATCTTCTAATATAGAAGAGTCTCTCTATGGCTCTCATGTCTAACCCCTCTCTTCAATCCTCCTTGTATTTATAGGACAAGGTAGGCAATTCAGGTCGAGAGGTGGTTGAAAGAGAAATTGGGGAAGTTGAGAAACCAATTGCAACTAATCCCCATTCATCAAATTAATATTTTTTTGATCATATTTTAAGATGTGCAATACTATTTCATAGTGGAGTAGCGCACAGTGTGTGACTACAGTGTTTAACAACAAGCGTTTGACACTTTTTGAATGTTGTGCGCTAGTTTACTGAAGTGGAGTAGCACCCATCAGGAGGTGTGAGCTACTATATAGCCTACAGAGTAGGGCATATGCATTGGTTTGCTTCAAGAGAGTAGTGCCCATGCCAAAATATGATGTTTTTTAAGGTTTTGTCAGCTAACAGGAAGGTGAATCAGGTCAAAGTCTCATCTGAGGTCATCATGCTCTTCAATCCAAGTTGTCCTTTTGTGTGATCAACAGCTCAAGGTGATCACGGACGAAGAAGTGTAGATTTGACCTATAACAGAAAGGATTTCACCTTATAACACAGCGTGTAGAGCCAAATGGCTTATTACTCATATAAAAAAGTATTATATAGATGAAGCCATAAGGCTCAAAACCGATTTTATTTCTAGTCAAAAAGTATAAAAATCAAACATTACTGTAGAGTTGAGAGGGTGAGAAAGAAATCGTGGAATCATCTAAAAAACAACGTCATTGCTCATACAATATAATAGAACAAGATAAACACATCAAACCTGAACTAGCTTCATTAAGAAGTAAAAAATTTATAAGATCCGAAACGATTTCTAATTTATTTTGAAACAAAGTGAGACATGCCGAAAGGCTTCATACATTATATAAAAATGTTAAAATGACTCTGAGGGAAGTCGTATGGCTTCCCTCATCCTACATGAATCATGTAATAAGTAAACAAAGGAAAAACGTTACTCATTCCATCGACAAGATTCGAGTATGGAGTATTCCACTGGTATTTTCGCCATGGCAGAAACAAGAAGCAGGTGCCTACCTGTTTCCAAAGCCAATGTTGTTGCGTCTATGTGACCACATGCAAAACAACCAAAATGGATACGGTTATGGTTATTAAACAATATTGTAATAACCAAATCGTAAGCTTAATGTCCAAAATCACTTACAAGATTTATGTTAATACAGGAATGTTCGACGAGCATCACAATTCCAATGCAAAGGCGTCTTCCTATGACTTACACTACATATACATAATAGACAAGTTAAAACTTCTAAATATATATACATAAACTTGAAAAGAAATATATCTCAAACCCTTACAAAAGGAAGCTTGGATTTTACTTGTGGAATTCGCAGTCGCCAGTGAAGGTAATGAACAAAATCTCATTCCATTTTGTGTATCCTTTGTTTCGCGTCGAATACCAGAAGTATAGATAGCAGCACTTTAAACATTTCAAACCCTACAGGATTCGTAGGAATGCGTGCACAAATGATTTAGGGAATTTGTTAAAATCAATATGTATACATTATATAAACCTTACTAATATGATTTTAAAACTATCAACACAAGACCTCAGAAGGGAAGGAGAACCCTTACCATCTTTCCCATGAAGCATGCAAAACGAAGTCATCATTGAAAGAACAAATGCAAACCATGGTGGTACCTAAGGCCTTCATAACCATATTGGGTTCACATAAAAACAATAACAAGACCCAGTGAGTGAGTACTGTTGGGCCCAGGTTGAGACAAAAGTTTTGGAAACACCTTTTTGAGATAAGCAGGGAAAGTTGAGCTGAGCACAGCTCAAAAATACAATTTTGGCTAAGTATTGAGGATGCTGCGAAGTTGTGCGCGGCATCCAACTTTTGACCAGACTGCGGAGTTGCGCGTAGCATCAAAGTTTTGGTCGTGATGCGAAGACTAGTACTGCGCAGAAGCAGTGCTACAGAGTTAGGAGGCCACGTGGAGCCAGCAAAGCGGAGTGCTGGACAAGTATCAGGTGCAGGTACTGGTTGGACCAGTAGCAGCCATTTTTGGAAATATATTCCAGGATTGCCGAGCGACGGACATAAGCAAATCGTGAAGGTGGCCACGCGTGGGTTGTTAAGGAAAGCGACGTTTGGCACGCTTGGAAGTCAAAACCATTAGAGAGAAATGGTTCGACAGAAGCAACCTGTAGGCATGCGTGTGATAGGAAGGCCGATAGTGACAGGATGAGGACGTGGAGACCCACCATGATCAAGCAGATGCTACCAAGAGCTAGCAAGCCGGTTTGGGAAACCAGCGTAGTTTTGGAAACCCTTAGGGTTTTGGGTTTTAGGTCTTCAACATTGTACAGACATGACCTTCGAGCATGCTCTATTTAAGAAGACAATTTTGTATGGGATTGGGTTGCTCTATTTTTGGGGGCTAGATGCTAGTTGCTAGAGTAATCATGATATAACTTTTTGTATTGAGAAATCTCTCCGAGCTAAGAATATTGTAAAGGCTCTGCAGCTGTGCGCATAGAGACCTAGTCGAGAGAAAGGAGAGTCTGTAGCTGAGTGCACAGACTAAGAACGGCTGCCCCATCCCCTTTTGAAAGAAATATATTACCAACCATTCTTATGGACGTAGCTTTCCATCCGGGGAAGTGAACCATGTTAAATCCTGTGTTATGCGATTATGTTTTATGAATGAATGACTGTCTGTATTGCCTATAGAATGAATGTTTGAATGTTTCTTTGCATGCTATAATAGGAGAACTTTGATATGCATTTACCAATAGGAGAAGTTTGGGAATGATATGATAGGTTCCATGGGAACAGATGAATGGCGAGCATTTCAATTATATGTTAAGATCGTGAATCAATCATTTAAGTTTAATACTTTCTTAAACACAGTGAAGGAACGCAGCAAGGTTAGTTGCGTCTATCGTTTCAGTTCATGTTGTAATAATCTAAGTCCTTGAATGAATGCTAGAAAGATAACCAGTAAGTTCCTGAATGGATGGATGAGTGATATTCATCTCAGTGCCTTAACCTTTTCAAGATCTTCCAAGTAGAGGATAAGTGTGGTTGATTTGCAGTTCCAGTAGAATATTCACAGTAGTAAGAATCCCTTAGTGAGGCCCGCAGTGTTTCCATCACTGCACTATAGTCTCTCGCAGCGTAGATCTTGCTACGTACCGCATCGCTTTGACCCGCAGCGCACTCCTTCTGTCCTATGTTGCACAACTTGTTCATATAAACAACTCATCATTTACTGTGGAAACCTTATTCCGCAGTACCCCATAAGATACACCACAGGTGAGACCTCAACCTACTCACAGGTTGTTGCCGAAAGGGCCGATGCGAAGGGGTTTTGTTGGTCAAAAGGGAGAATTGCAAAGAACCTAGGTCTAATTGGAAACCTCTGGGTCAGTTTAAGCCAACAAATGGTTCCGTTGCCGTGCTAGAATCCATGATGAGTTGCAATCACGATGTGTGAAGAAGAATATCAGTTCCCCGAAGGATATGACAATTGGAATCCTGAAAAGAAATAAATCCAAGCTTGGTGGGATAAGACCATAAGAGATTTTAACAAACAAGAGAATAGACATCCACGTCTAAGTGACACACAGTGGTAAGAGAGATATCTGTTTGATGATATTCACGAGGATTTTTGGGCATCGTTTCCAAATGAGATGCATGCATGGATCTCGCAGCTCGCAGAGAAGAAAACTTGTTTCTAGGGAGGAGTTCCTACAGAGTGGAATCCTGAGCTCACAGCACAGCTCAAAGCGTTAGACAGCTCGTTGTCGCACGCAGTTGATTATTGGGTCGATCATATGCTAGAAGGCTTTGTAACAGAATTTGTTGTAGACACACTCAAATCCTACAGCCAAGCAGAAGCAAACTTTTTCGGAGGATTCCAAGGTAAGTTTCTGAACAATCTCAGTCTATACATTAAGATGTTGTTAGCTAAGAAAGGTGTTTTAAGAATGCAGTAATGTTCTTGAAGTTTGTCATGATAAATAATACATATATTGATTATGACGAAGAGACACATACTCTTAGAAGTGGTAAGAGATATAAAATTAATAAGAATTTGGGAGGCCCTGGACTCCATATTAATACTGATATCCCGTGTAACATTGACAACCAAGCTGTACCACCATTTACTCCTGAGAACACACCGGCTGCAGAGACCGCACCAACTTTATCTCAAAACCCACCCACTATGTAGCCTGCCCCGCAAAATACTTAGCCCATCCCGCAGAAGACTCAGCCTAGTCCATCTCTCTCGATAGTCCCATTTGTGTTCAATGCACAGATCCCTTTACAGCAGCCATGCACTAACCAGAGTACCCCACAAACTAACCCGACAATGGAAAACATGGATATGAAACTGCCAATATTCAAAGGAACTGGCCTAGAAGACCCTGATCAGCATTGATTCCTTTGTGAAGCCATATGGAGTGTAAGACAAATCCAGGATGATGCCATGAAGCAAGCACAGCTCATCACCACCTTTAGAGATAGAGCTTTACACTGGTTTATGAAATACTCTCAGATACAGCCTAGAACCCTCGCAGAAATTAAAGCTGCGCTGGTGGCTGAGTTCAAGAAACCAAAGTTTCAATCTCAGTGTATAATTGAGTTAAAGGAAATAAAGCAGAGACCAACTAAAATGGTCTGGGAATTTGATCAAAAGTTTAAGACCTTGCTAGACCAAGTAAGTTTTGTTATACCTCCAGAACAGCATAAAGAATGGTTCATTGCTGCGCTGTTACTCCATATCAGATTACCATTGATGCAATAGAAGGTTCTATCCCAGGAAGAGGCCTTGGAAATCGCAATGAAGCTGGACGCTTCGCCGATTGGTGATACTAGTTCTGGGATGTCTCAGATCTAGAACCAGCTAAACACCCTAACACTTGAACTACAAAGTATGAAAAATGGTAAAGAACAAAGATATGAACCTAGACAGGAGGTTTGGTGTACAAGTTGTAAAGGAGAAGGTCATGACCGCGAGCATTGCCCTCTATTCCGCGACTATCTTAACAGTGGTGCGCCTAACCCATTAAATCAGAATAAGGCCCCATGGTGTGAAATTTGCAGAACCACAGGACATAGACCTGAAGACTGTTACCTCATCTAGAAATATGTGAAAACTCCTAAGAATTTATACTGCAATTTTCTGTAAATCAATTGGACATGATGAATCCAACTGCCATGCATATGAATTAATGAATGAAAGAAAGCGAGATATAGACACAATGAGAGGCACTGGCGTATACCACGTACAGGAAGAAAATCAGCCTAAGTAGGATAACACATAATATGACCAAGGAGGATACAGAGGTCATGGTGGTGGATACCGCGGCAGAGGAAGAAATGCTGGTCCAGCGCAGGGAAGAGGCCGCAGCCAAGTCATTTATTATAATTGTGGCCAACCCGGTCATGTATCTAGAGATTGTGTTAACCCACGCACTACGTGCAATTATTGTAAATCATTTGAGCATGTTATTGAAGATTGCCCAGTATTAGAGGTGGAAATGCAGAAGACAAGACGAACAGAGGCTCTGAATCCAAATGTGTAGTGAATCGCAGTAGAAAATAGACCAGTGGATCCGAGCATCAATGTGGTCATGCGCAGTGGCGCTAAGACAGGCTGCAACAGAGGAGCGGAAGCTTCAACATCAGGGGAGGCACATATGAAGAAGGATCCCCTTGAAACAATATGGATAAGGAAAGTTCAAGGAAAAGCACCCCCTCTTAACTTACAGAAGAACAAGGAGATCTTCATTGACGCATGGGATACCTTTAGAGATCCAAAAGATAAGTCATCAAGGATCTCGCTGCACAGTGAAACACTACATGTTGAAGACATGACAGCTCCTTATGATAAAAGAAGCACTGTGACAGATGTCCGTACTTCTGTTGCACAGTTTTTGTGAAGCTGCATGAAGTTACTAAAAAGCGAGAAAGCCATAGTAGAGCTCCAGAAGCTCATCAGCCAGTATGAACCTTAGCTTGCAACAGAGACTCCAGATAGCACTGTACATCATATAAGGAAGCACAAAAAAACAGGCCGAGAGATGAGGCTCACTGCGCAGATAGGAGATTTTGAAATGGATGAAGTCATCCTTGATATGGGATCAGAAGTGAATGTCTTGACTAAGTAGACATGGCAGTAGATGGGTCAACCAAAGTTGCTCTGGTCACCTATCCAGTTAAGAATGGCTAATCAAGAGAAGGTCATACCTTTTGGCCGCTTAGCTAATGTAGTAGTTGACATCGACGGAGTACAGAGTCATGCAGACTTTGAAATTATTGAAATTGTGGATGATAGTCAACCTTTTCTAGCAATATTGGGAATTGATTGGGCTATGGATAACTTGGCTATCATAAACTTGAAGACAAAGAAGATGATCTTTGAAGGAAAGCATCGTAGGGTCATCGCACCATTAAATCCTAAAGATGGTGACAGATACAGTGAGCCGATTCAGGATGAATCCCAAGCTCAAGATTTAGACTGACTATACCAGCTGACTGCGAATAAGGAAGACTACATTAATCCTACTGCGGACGGTACGCTCAGCTGGAGATGTGACACTTCTTGTATCTCTGACTTGGATACAGGACTGGAGAATTGACAAAGCCGCATGCATGAAGTATCAGCAAGAAGATGTGTGCAGGTTACGAAATCACTGCACTGGATCGGAAAAGAGGTGAGTCCTATTCCCACATATGATGGTTCTGCTAATGTTTATAGTTTCATAAGGGAATATACTGCAACTATACCACATGAGCATAGACTACTAGCTTTAGATATAGCATTGCATGATACACCTGCCAGATGGTGGAATGGACATAAGAAGACATTAACCACTTGGGATCAATGCAGAACTAAGATGCAGATCCAAATCACCGAAAAGGTTACTTTACCCTTCGAAAAGTATAATAGACAGACAGACCCTAGTCAGCATATTGAAGTCTGTTCAAAGGCATGGGTGGAAAGACCACCTACAGAATGGGTACATTTATTTGTACATACATTGGATGCGGGTATCCCAGATAAATGGTACCTCAACCTGGAGCTGCGTAGTGAACTCACTGATTGGGAGCTACTCACTGCAAACTTCCAGAAGGACTTCAGTTTTGAAGATGAGAATCCATTAATCCATGAAGCATTACAGCTAATCAAAAAGCACATATTCCAGGACGACTATCCTCATCAAAACATAAAATTGCAGAAATTTTTTGGGACAGATTGCGTTCCTGCACACTTACAATCAGAATGGAAGGAACATGAAGAGCACTTTATCGAGTGTTACAACTTAGCTAAAGATACCAATGATACAAATGAAGACGATGAGGAGGACCCGCGCAACATAGATATACCAGAGTCAGAAGGCACGTGCGAGGTAGAAGGACATCCATTGGAAATCCTAGATATTACTCGACCAGTGAAAACACAAAAAGTGAACATTGGCATAGACAAAGAGCCGAAGTTTGCATCAATAGGAGATTATTGGGATGATCAGACTATTGCAGAGATCGCAGATACCTTACATGAGTATCAGGAACTATTTCCGACAAAATTTACAGAGATGAAAGGAATTTTGGGAGACCTAGGGGTCATGAAAATACCTTTAAAGCCAGGTGCTAAGCCTGTCAAGCAGAGGCCATACAGATTAAATCTACGCTACAAGGAAAAATTCCGCGTAGAGCTAGATAAGATGCTAGAGGCAGGAATCATTGAAGCAGTTGAAGAATCCGAATGGATTAGCCCCATGGTTGTTCAAGACAAGAAAGCAAAAGGCGAGATCAGGATTTGTGTGGATCTCAGAAAACTGAATGATGCTTCCATGCACGACCCATTTCCTACTCCATTCATAGACGAAGTGTTTGATAACGTTGGAGGAAATGAGGCATATTCTTTCACTGATGGTTTCTCTGGCTATCATTAGATCAGGATTGATCCTGCAGATAGGCATAAGACAACATTTGCTACAGAATGGGGGTCATTCCAGTACATCGTCATGCCTTTTGGTCTGAAGAACACACCTACCATATTCTCCAGAGTCGTCGTCGCAACATTTAAATATTTTATGCACAAGTTTTTAGAAGCATATTTTGATGATTGAACTGTGTTTGGTCTATTGAAAAATCATTGCGTGAACCTCCGCATGTTGATCGAAAAGTGTCGACAGCATCAAATATCCTTGAATTTGAAGAAGTGTATTTTCTGTGTGCCCTACAGAATTTTACTTGGGCACATTGTCTATAATTAAGGATTGATGGTAGACCCTGCAAAGATTGTAGTCATCGCAAACTTACCAACACCAAATTCAGTCAAGATGTTACACTCTACCTTAGACAGTACCAGATACTATAGGAAGTTTATAAAGGGTTATGCACAAATAACCACAGCAATGGAGAAGCTGCTGAAGAAAGATGCACCATTCATTTGGAACGCAGAATGCGAACAGGGTTTTGATACATTGAAAGAAAAGATGGCGACTGCGCCGATTCTAGTCTTTCCAGACTGGACAAAGCCATTCCATGTCCATGTTGACACATCATGTATTTCCCTGGGGATCGTGTTAGCATAGCCAGGAGAGGGAGGTATTGACCACCCTATTGCATTTTCTAGCAAAAAGCTTTCAACAGCAGAGAAGAACTATACTACTACTGAGAGTGAAGGCCTTGTGTTGGTATATTCCCTACAAAAATTTAGACACTACTTGCTGGGATCGCACTTCCTTATGTTTATTAACCATTCTACGTTGAAATATTTGGTCAACAAGCCAATGTTAGGGGGACGCATATGCCAATGGCTATTGCTGTTCCAGGAATATGACTTTGAGATTATTGTCAAGCCAAGTAGACTGAACTTGGGACCTGATCATCTATCAAGGATTGAGTTAGGAGAGGAGCCAATGAATATCGAAGACAGTCTGCCTGATGTGCAGTTATTTAGTATACAGGTTGCCGATGATTATTACAAAGATATCATTGATTTCCTAACCACGGGGTTGGCACCGCAGGAACTCTCTATCCAGCAGAAAAAATAGTTAGTGGTCCGTGCCGCGGACTTCACTATAATTGCAGGTCAGTTATACAAAATTGGGCTGGATGAAATCCTGTGCAGGTGCATACTTGATCATGAGAAGCCATTTATTCTAGCAGACGCATAATCAGGAATCGCGGGAGGTCACTATGCAGGAAGGGCTACTGCGCAGAAGATATTGCGCACAGGGCTATGGTGGCCTACGCTCCATAAAGATGCCAAAGAACATTGCAGGAACTGTGATGTCTATCAAAGGATAGGAAAACAATCACGCCGAGATGAGATGCCACTAAATCCACAGTTGACACTGCAACCATTTGAGAAATGGGAAATAGACTTTGTGGGTCCTATAAACCCACCAAGAAAAACAATGGGTGCAAGGTATATTATTACTGCTACTGATTACCTCACCAGATGGGCGGAAGCAAAACTAATTAAGGATTGCTGCGCAGTTCATTTTTGAAGAAATACTCACCAGATTTGGTTGTCCGAGGATTTTGATGAGTGACCAAGGTACTCACTTCTTGAACAAGACTATTGAGGCACTTACGGAAGAATTCCACATTCATCATTAGTGCAGTACTCCATATCATCCATAGGCGAATGGTACTGTAGAGGCTTTCAATAAAATATTGGAGAACGCACTCACTAAGGTATGCAATGTAAATAGAGACGATTGGGACGTACGCATCTCATCTGTGTTATGGGCATACGGGACCACATGCAAGAAATTGACAGGACAGACACCCTT
This sequence comes from Larix kaempferi, assembly GCA_027924585.1. Taxonomy (NCBI): domain Eukaryota; kingdom Viridiplantae; phylum Streptophyta; class Pinopsida; order Pinales; family Pinaceae; genus Larix; species Larix kaempferi. The sequence continues at coordinate 22,402,975 of BSBM01000767.1, read as the reverse complement.
TCGGTTGGTTTATGGGCAGGAGGCTATAATGCCTATGGAATATATTGTCCCTAGTTTAAGAATCGCTACATTCACAGGGATGGCAGATTGCGAAGTTCTAGAAGAAAGATTGCTACACTTACTGGGCTTGGAGGAAGATCACTTCATCGCAGGCTTCCACCAGCAAGCTCAGAAGGACCATGAGAAATCATGGCATGATCACCATATAAAGAACAAGTGTTTTCAGGTAGGTGATCTAGTCCTCCTGTATGATTGCAAATTCATGAAATTCCCTGGTAAATTTAAGATGCATTGGCTTGGCCCATATACTATGATACATGTTACTAACACTGGTGCAGTCCAGTTAGCCAATTTAGCTGGTGATACCTTGCCAACCTGGATAAATGGAAGCAGGATAAAGCTATACCATGATAGCACTACTTCGCAGAACCCTGAATAACGAACAAAGGAAGGAAGTTCTAAGTGTCAAGTACAGTTGAAATTGGACACTAGAAATATAAAGGAGTCTATACATGTATGATAAAAGGAAGAAAGTATGATAAGAAGAATAATCTATACACCGTGCAGCACTGTTGAAGCTGCACGGAAGGAAAAAAAGAAAGTGGAAGCCATGCAGTTGGAAATTTTTGGCACTGCGAAGTAGCCATGCAGGGTTGCAGATGGCTTGCCGTGCAGTTCAGTGCAGCAATCAGAGAAAAATAATCGTTGCATGGATTTTCAAAAAAATAGTTGTTAGATGACCGTTGCAGCAACCACTTCATCATTCAAAGAGAAGATAGCTATTTTGAGCATGCTAACAATGGAAAAGACTGAAGGATCCGCTCAAATTCACTAATAGACACCACATTAAATGCCTATCTAATCGTTGAAGGGCGCGGGAGGGGGTCTGCTGCGCCTATAAATAACACCATTGGGAGACTCGCAGGCGTTACCGGGCACTTAGAATTTTCTTGTGATTAACCTCTCCGAGCTAGTAGCCATCTGTATTCTGTCTTCCTTAGCCACTATCTCATTAGTGAATGTCCGAACCGTCCTATAGAGAAGAAGAATTGACCATTGAAGAAGCACTGAGAATATTTCAGCACAAAGGGATTCAGCAGTTAATGAAAACTCCAGTTAAGAAGGTCGCTGTAGAACAAGGTGAAGGATCCCGCAGATCACCAAGAATTAATCCGACAATGCAGGAAAAAGTGAAAGATAAAGGAAAAGACGTAACTACACCTCGAACCAAGGTCATAAAGATGGGCTCCTCAGTGCAAAAATCACCAGTCTTTCAGAAAGAACCCTTGAAGATGACACCCGAATATATCTCCCCGCGAGCACTGAATGCCCCTGTGTTTAAATTGTCCAAGAATGTGAGATATGACATCCTGCTGTCACCTATCTCAGAACATGTAAAGACTTCTAAGAATCTGCTAGGAAAGATAGCAAAATGTAAATGGGAGGATTATGACCTCTTAGGAATGAAGAAGGATGAGCCAGATGTTCCCAAGTACCCAGATTTTCAACCAGACCGGTATATGTGCTGGAAAAAGGATGCCAAGGGAATTCTTAACCTGGTTGCCAAGATCTGGCTAACACCTGTCGTTCAGTCAGGGCTACTAAACTTGCTCAGATTGCCACATTTTGACTGTTCCCCAGAACTTAATATCGTTGTTCGCACACTCATGGCGCGAATCCACCAAGGTTATCTGTGGCTAGACAGGAACATTGATATTAACATCGATTTGATCCACCGCATCACCGGGATAAGCAAGCACGGTAAGGATCCTAAGCAATTCTTCCAGGGGAAGAGCAAAGAAAAAGAGGCTTCTTAGGAACTCGTGTCAACCCTTCTCTTTACTATGTTAGTATATTGTTGTTGGACGCATATGCTTTGTAAGTCGTCCCGTAGTATTTGTTGACCCATAGTTTATATTATCCCATAGTATTGGATGCATATGCTTTGTAAGTCGTCCCGTAGTATTATATGTCCCATGGTTTTGACTCATAATATTGGGCATAGACTTAGTATATAAGTGTGTGTTGAGGTCATTAATGGCACAGTGAAGTTAATTATATTGAGCTTGCTCAAAGGAGGTTGCCCCATCGAAGTGGCCTATGATCAATATAAAAGTGATTCTGAGTTCTGTTATTTCTAATATCTTGCATTAATTAATTATTGTAGGTTCATCACATCTGGTATCAGAGCACTTTCTTGGGCTCCCTGGGTGAAATTTCTGTCAATTTTTTTTTCGCAGCTTCGAATCTGGGAATAATCCCTATCCACTTAAATGTGGGAAGTACTTGGGCATAATCCCTAAAACTCATTGTGAGGAGTACAACAGGAACCCCAAAGTAGCTGGCCCATTGAGAGGACCTGCCAGCGAAAAGGGCAGCGACCCCTACCTGATTGACTAGTTCCAACCTGTGAGGTAAACCAAGAGCTGTGATTTGTGGCAAAGCAGTTATTAGTTTTACCTGAGTCGTGGAGTGAGGGGTACTACCCCAATACACAAGCCGTCAGACAACATTGGTGGCCGAGTGAATCCCCTGAACCGATAGGAAGCCGCACATACCTGGGGTCCATATCTATTTTTAGCTGAACTATTGTCAATCACTTCCGCTCTAGATCCAGCCGTTTCAGATCTATTCTGAAATTCGTTCCAGATCCAGTCGCCGTTTCAGATCCAACCGTTTTCGATCCCTTCTTCATCGTTGCAGATCTATCTGTTGCGGATCCCTTCTGTGCCGCTGTTGCCGATCCATTTCTGAATTAAAAAATAAAAAGTAAAAAAAAAAAATTGTTTTTCGTCCATATCTCCCTTGTTTCAACACTGTTTTCCCTGAAACTTCACTGACATCCCTGCAAACCCATTCTACATATTTCATTCCTGAAGACCCTATCCCAAATTCCACTTTCCAAGACTAGAAATCTCACATTTGTCTATTTTTAGGGTTTTCCATAACTCCTTCAATTTTCACCCAATCACCTTCAAATTTTACCACGGAGTTCCTTTCCTATTTCTTCTTCTGTGTCCCTCTCTGCCAAATTTTCTCATTCCTTCACCCTGCTTCTAAAATCCCCATTTTTTGCTTCCCTGTCCTTCAGAAAGTGTCCAAAACCTAGTCACACCCCAATTACCCCTCCGAGTTTTTTCCAAATCCAAATTTCCCTTTACTAAATAAGCTTTTGTTTGTGTTTTTCTATCCATTCCCCCCCCAAAAAAAAAAAAAATAAACTCCTGGTTATGGTTGTCACCCGTGCAGGAGCGAAAACCATGGAGGAAGCACTTGCAACCATCCAAACCAAACTCCAACATCTGGATGAAAAATTTCTCAGCCTCCATCTTCATCATTCAGCGATGAACAATAACCGACAGCCAGAATCTTTTGCAGCTAGCAGGTTCTCTTCTTCCAGCAATTTTCGTGGGTCAAAGCTTGATTTTCCTCGCTTCAATGGTACTGATCTGACTAGATGGATATACCATGCAAAACAATATTTCAGCATGCATAATATTTTTGATGTCTAGAAAGTTCCACTTGCATCCTTTCATTTGGAATAGGAAGCCTTTCAATGATACCGTTGGTACATCAAAGCTCATCCCGAGCCAAACTGGACAGATTTTTGTCAACTCCTTTTGCCACGATTTGGTCCTAGTGCTTTTGACGACTTCACAGGAGCACTCACTAAACTTCACCAAGCTGACACAGTGAGAGAGTATAGACAGAATTTGAGAAACTCACCAATCACACAGAAGGATTGTCTGATGACTTTTACAGAAGTTGTTTTATCAGTGGTCTTAAGGATGAAATCCGGTCAAAGGTTAAAATTTTCTATCCCAACACAATGATGGAAGTCCTAGGTTTGGCTAAGTTGGCAGAAGACAAGCTTGCAGCCCAACAGCGCTCCAAACCCACTTTTGTTCCCTTTCGAAATATGGGTTCTCAACGACCTCCCATCTTGCCAGCTCCTCGACTAACTCCTATCAAGCATTTGTCTGAAACCGAGATGTAGGCATGCCGAGTAAAAGGGCTTTGTTATAATTGTGATGAGAAATTCACTTGGGGACATAGATGTGTTCAACAAAATCTCTATCTCTTGGATGTGGATTCTCTGCCTACCTCTAAACTTGGTGAAGAAGCTCCAGATATAGTAGATGATTAGGTCGACATTCAGCACCCGCCTGTTGACACCCCATCTTAGGACAACCCACCCAAGATCTCTCTCCATGCTGTAACCGGCGTCAAAACCCCACAAACAATGCAGGTCGGGGGATACTTCAAGAAGTTCCCTCTTACCGTACTCATTGATTTTGGTAGCACTAATAACTTCATTGACCCTCAGATTTCCAAACAGGCTGATTGTTTTTTCCATCCTTGCTCCAACTTTGAAGTCATGGTTGCCAATGGGGGCACCTTACCTTGCAAGGGGAAGTGTCACAATGTGCGTATCTCTATGGAAGATTATAACCTACGCTCTAACATGTTTGCCTTGTCCTTAGGTGGATGTGATGTGGTTTTGGGCATCCAATGGTTACGCACACTTGGCCCCATCTTATGACATTTTGGTGAACTTTGGATGCAGTTTTCAGTCAATGGGCCACAACACAAATTAATGTGCTTACAACCAAGGTCTCTCCACATCATCAGTTCACATTGCCTGGAAAAAATCCTTAAGAAGAATTCACATGGTGTCATCGCTTAGCTCCATTCCATTCAGATGCACCCATCAACGGTTTACACTACCTCCTTGGATAGATATGCAGGTGTCCTTGCTGAACCAATGAGATTGCCGCCTTCAAGCGACCTTTCCGGCAAGAATTTAGTCGCATCTACCTCTCAACAAGAAATGATGGCTATTTTGCATGCAGTACAGAAGTGGCAGCCATACATATTAGGGAATTATTTTTGCATCAAGACTGATCTCCAGAGTCTAGAAAATTTTCTGGACCAATGGGTCTCCTCCCCAACACACCTGAAATGGGTTATCCCTATGAGATCGCTTACAAGAAGGGTAAGGATAATATGGTGGCAGATGCTCCTTCTCACACAATTGATAACTCAGTTTCTCTTACAGCTCTTTCTCTGCTTGTTCCAAATTGGTTGCAATATGCTCAACAGGGCTATCTCTTCTATGAATTCCATGCTTCTTCATCAGCAGGGCACTCTGGGTTGTTCAAAACGTATGACCGGGAATAATGTAACTTCTTGTGGCAGGGACTGAAAATGAAAATTCAATAGATGGTGGCTGACTGTGATACTTTCCAGGTCAACAAGGGTGAAACGACACTCCTTTCGGGATTGCTCAAACCCTTGCCCATCCTTACACAGCTTTGGCCAACTATTTCTATGGATTTCCTTGAAGCGCTCTGGTGGTACAATACCACGTCTCAAAGGACACCATACGAAGCAATCTATGGACAGACACTGACAGTTCTTCTTCCATACACCCTTAGTAGCTCTCCAGTTCAGGAAATTGACTCGGTTCTTCAAAACCGCGCTCAGATTCTTCTCATTTTCCAGGACAATCTTCACATGGCCAGAACTCGAATGAAACAACAAGTCGATCAGCACCGTTCTGAGTGCACTTTCCATGCAGTTGATAGGATTCTTCTTCATCTATATCCTTCCAAGCAATCCTCCCTAACACTCCAAAGGCGTCAGTGGCCCGAACTGCAACCTGAGGATGATACCGGGGAACCACTCCTTCAGATTCTATAGCAATTTTCCCAACCAAAGCTTTGAGGACAAATTTTTTTCTAAGGGAGAGGGGATGTTAGGAACCTGTGTCAACCCTTCTCTTTACTATGTTAGTATATTGTTGTTGGACGCATATGCTTTGTAAGTAATCCCATAGTATTTGTTGACCCATAGTTTATATTAGCCCATAGTATTGACCCATAGTATTGGATGCATATGCTTTGTAAGTCGTCCCATAGTATTATATGTCCCATGGTTTTGACTCATAGTATTGGGCATAGACTTAGTATATAAGTGTGTGTTGAGGTCATTAAAGGCACGGTGAAGTTAATTGTATTGAGCTTGCTCAGAAAAGGTTTCCCCCTCGAAGTGGCCTGTGATCAATATAAAAGTGATTCTGAGTTATGTTATTTCTGATATCTTGTGTATTTGCATTAATTAATTATTGCAGGTTCATGACAAGGCTATTTAAAAGATGAAGAAAACCCATCCGGTGCTGAAGGGAAAGGTCATGAAGACACGTCTTCCAATGCAAGGCCTGATGAAGAAAATGGACGATGTCCAGAAAAGCCTACTCTTGTCACGTGACACAAGAGCGGAAGGGAGGTCGGTAGGGACCTCGCAGCAAGAAACCTAACAGCTAGCAATAACGCTATCGTCGAAGACTAGAATTGTCCATGTGGACCCATTGGCTATTGCATTGTCGATGGCAGAACAAGTTGTGTTGGACACAAAGGGAGTCGAGAGGGTAGAGCGTGACTTAGACAAAATTCCCTTACCAGGATTGCACTTCATCCACACACAGATTGTTGAGGAGATGCATGACCGGAAGGTGGAGTTGATGAAGTCACAAGCAGAGCTCACCCCAACAAACAGGCAAATTCAGCTGCACACAGAAATGCAGCTACGGAACGAACTTGACTATCGACAAAATTTGGAGACTACCATATCCAATGTTGTTGAGATATTGTAACTTCAAAGAATATTATATTTGTACTTTATTATTCTGGATATGTTTCATTCCTCCTTGAAGATCTTATTGTATATCCGGAGATGTTTATTCCTCCGTCGGAATGTGGTAACTTGGGTTATTAGACTTCCCTAGTGGGGGTCGGCCCTATATGTGTTATGTGGGTCAAAGGGTTATTATACCACCCTAGAGGGGTCGTCCCAGTCAGTTGTAGTGGGGTATTTAACCCATTGGTTAAATACGAGCCTACATGTTTTGTGTAAAAGAAAAGTCGGAGTAGTGTATAAATAGAGGAGGTGTATTCCTCATTTGACACACACACTCACTCACTTGAGAGTGCCGCACTTATGGAGGAGAGGTTTGCTATGGTGGAGGAGGAGATCATGTATGTGGTTTGCATCTTTGTATATTGCTGGTCATCTATATTGAGGAAGCTTTGCTGGGTTTTCTACCCCATGAGGGTTTCCCAGGATAAATCTGTGTCTCTTGTGTTTATGCTGTGCTTGTTGTTTCTTCAGTGATCCTATATATACTATTATTGTGAAATGGAATGTAATGCTACTATTTTCTGTCTTAGCATATTAAATATTAACATGGTATCAGAGCTAACCTGAAGGAAGGCAAGGTATGGCACTTATGACACTTGCTTTACTTACGACAATTTTAAGGTTAGGGTTTTATATAGCAAAAACCAGTCATCGTGGAAATTTATCCATAAATACATTTTGGAGAGGGTTGAGGATTTGAAACCTTTACAGGTCGTATATAACATCTCTAGGTATCTTGTGCCCAAAGGGCACCCTCAGATTCGTTGTACTTTGTAATTTATGATCAGTACAAGTTAGGGTTTCTGCCTCTTCCAGATCTCAGTCAAAATCAGGTGACCTAGGAAAAAAGGTCATAACTTGGGCTACGATGCTCCAAATTAAATTTAGTAAAACGTGACAGGTAGTAAACGGACTATACTATCTCAGGAAACTTTTTCAGATGCCGAAGTTGAACCAGTGACACGTGGCACGCTGTACAAGTTCGCTCTCCTGTTTTATCCCATAAACAGGTCACGTTGTGACACTTGGCATAACTCTCTCTCAGAAAATCCAATTGAGATCAGACCTGTCGGGATGGAAATACGACAGTTCAAGCTACCACAAGAAAAGTTTTCAGACCCTGTGGAGCAAAAATTTTGGAGCTACGGCAGAAACAATCAAGTACATATTTCTGTCAAAACAGAATTATTTTTGGAGCACCTTCATTCATGGCTTCCGAAATTTAGGGTTTCGAAGAAAGTTAGAATTTTTGGTATTGAAATCCACAGATGAATGCTACTCAAGAAAATCAAAATTTAGAGACCGAGATCGAATTTTTTGGTTGGGTAGAAGACCGGGCTTGATCAAACCCCAGTTCGAGATTTTGATCGGAAAGATGGAAATTTAGGGCTTCAGCAAAAGTTGGAATTTTTTAAGTCTGTAACCACAGCTGGAAGCTCCTCAGAAAAATAAGAGTTTAGAGCCTTGGATCAAACCTTTTGATTGGACAGAAGGGTGGGCTTCATCAAACCTTAGTTCGGGTTCCTATCCAGAAGATCCAGAAGTTTCGAAGGCAATTTTGAAGGGTCAAATTTTGGAGATTTCAAAATTGAAGTATGCTAGTTTGATCAGCTCAGCAAGACTCATCCTTCCATCCATTCAGAAGTGTGAAAGTCAAAGATTGAATTTTTAGGGTTTTTCTAGCAAACCCTAATCAAGCTCCAGATCAAGTTTCAGGGGGAGTTGAGGCTAAGGCCTTACATAAGAAGACTACAAGAAGTCTCGATAGGTATGACTTAAGAAGGTTCAGGTATGTCTTGAAATATGATTCTTGATTAAGTTCATAATGTGTTTGTCTTCATATTATTTATTAGTACAATCTTGATCAATGTTAGAATTGTCTTATGACCCTAGTAGCAGTATGAATGATCAAAGACATTCATTGATTAGGGCTATATGATTATACTAATGCATTATGGTGTTGTGTGAGGTTGATGTTGTCTGCTAACAAAATATAGGTACATCACAAAAGACAAATCAAGTTCCATGACCATGACAACATGAAGACAAAGACACATCCATCATATTTGCTCTACTTACGAGGTATGTATGACTTTGTTATATTATGCTTAACCTATGAGACATGCAGGTTCTAGCTCAGGATCTCTAAATCATTGAAGAGATTTTTTAGGTATGTTGAATCATATATACTAATCCAGGTATGTTTCCTATGAATCTTACCTTGTGTTAGGATCCCTTATATAAGTATACTTGGTATGATTGGTTATGCTTATCAAGGGTTTATGCATATTATGTCTCTTATCTTGATGATTTAACTAACTAGAAGAGTACTAAGATCAAACAAGAATATGCATGAGTAAAAGAAGAATATTATCTATAATCATGACTATACATTTTCAAGATTATTTAGAACTATAATGTTTTGATAACATTGAGAATATACTAATGAATGTATGTTTGTGTATGAGATCATGAGGATGACACTTGAGCATGCACAGAAGTTCAAAAATCAAGCAGGAGGCAACCACACAAACATAAAAGATAAGTATTTGAGTTGTAAATGATATTGCTTGTATGCATATTTGTATTCCTAGAATATATCATGCTGAGTGTAAACATTCATAGAGCATTGAATAGTATACTACTAATATGCATATGATTGGTAAGTTGGACAAACATTCCATTGTTTCTTTTCTAGAATGAAACCTCTTTCCTGACATGCTGAGAGCTATGCACACTCTCGATAGTATGTTCTGGTAGAGATGGAAGGCATCTAGATAGCCACTGTATGCATACAGGATATGGGAAAGTGTTGTGCCAAAGTATTGGTCAAAATAGTTGCATAACTATGTAAATGATATCTGTATGCATAATAGGTTATCATGTCAATATGATTTGATGATTATGAAGTATTACTAATCATGTACTTAATTTTGATTTGTAGGAAAGATCATGAAGAATGATGAACACCGAACAAGTGATGGATGTTCAACAAGAAGATTTACAAATCAAAAAAAATATAGAAAGGATCATTGCTAGAAGATTCTCTTAGAAAGAGGAAGAGAATCATGACAAGATGTTTGCTCCAAGTGGATAGATAAGACCATTCTCTTAATGGTGTAATTAAAGAAGAAGTGTGAATCAGGTTCTGTATGGGTACCCAGGATTGGTAGTAAATTCATGAGCTTAATGATCATCATGGGTGATGTGGATCTCAACCTTTGCTACAAGGTTGAATATGGCTTCTATACACATATGACATGGATGCAAGAAGGAACTCACCACAGAGTTCGAATGATTTTGAGGCTCATATCAGTAGACCCATTTGACGAGAGATGGCACATATAGATATGCAGAAGATCATTCAATGCAGAGTGTGAATGAATGAGAATTGACAAAGCTTGGGCTTTACCAAAAGTAAAGCTAATCCTAACCTTTACCTTAAGGTTGTGGATGATGAACCTATCATACCATTATTATATGAGAATGATCTCTTTCTAAGGAATGGGAAACATAAATGAACATGAAAGATCTCAGATTGAGGCATTACTTCCTAGGTCTGGAAGTATGGCAAGACTCAGAAGGAATCTTTCTCAACCAGGGAAAATATGCCGATAAATATTAAAAGGACTTGATGTGTTGGAATGGCCACTCTCATGGATTCCAACTTGAAGCTGTTAGCGAATGACTCTTCAGAGTTAGTGGATATAACTATGTACAAACAAATTATTGGGTCACTGATGTATCTAATAAATACTAGGTCAGATATATGCTTTGCTGTGAATACCTTGAGTCAGTATCTAGTGGAAACTAGATGTGTTCACCTGATAGTCGCAAAGCATGTGATGAGGTACCTAAAGGATACAATAGACTTTGATCTATGCTATTTTGGAGATCATGACTTTAGATGGCTACACATATGTTGATTGAGCAGAAAGTGTATCAGACAGGTAGAGCACATCGAGAGGATGTTATTGTCTGGGATCAACCATGATCTTGTGGTTTAGCAGGAAGTAGTCCAGTATGGCTCTTAGCACAAGCGGAATATATGGCTGCTTGCTCTTCTAGTTGTGAAGTAGTATGACTATAGGATTGTTTGACTTAGAGATAGACCCAACTGTGATACTATGTCACAAACAGAGTTGTATCAAGATGGCAGAGAATCCAGTGTTCCGTGATAAGTCAAAGCACATAGAGATCTGACATTTCAATATACAAGATTTGGTGCAGAAAGGAACTATAAAGTTCGAATTTGTAACAAGTTACCGATGTACTAACCAAACCTCTACCGATTCAATGTACTAACCAAACCTCTACCGATTCGATGTACTAACCAAACCTCTACCTCAAGTAAAGTTTTCCAATACAAACTTAATATAGTTCAGAAGGGCCCTCCTCGAAAGGGGGAGTGATGTGATAACTCATGATGAGATTGCCTGCATTGACAGTGAGGTCGATGATGAGGATACCTATATTAGTGAACCCGTCAGAGAGGTTGGTGGATGGTCCGTAGACAGGGTCTAAGGTGAGAAGAGGGATTGCATCATCCTTGAACACATGTTCTAAAGAGAGCCATAGACATATGTCTTCGAGAATGAAGTCCTTGGTGGACATGATAGGATTGCATCATCCTCAAGAGAGCCGTAGATGTATGTCTTTGAGAATGAAGTCCTTGGTGGACATGATAGGATTACATCATCCTCAAGAGAGCCGTAGACGTATGTCTTCGAGAATGAAGTCCTTGGTGGACATGATAGGATTGCATCGTCCTTGAACATATGTTCTAAAAGGAGCCATAAACAAGATGTCTCCAAGAAAGAAGAGGATTGTATCATCTATGGACTTTAGTCCTAAAGTGATCTGCAGACAGATGTCTCCGAGAGTAAGAGGATTGTATCATCTGTGGACTTTAGTCCTAAAGTGATCCGTAGACAAGATGTCTTCAAGAACAAAATCCTGAATGAACAGGTAAAGGGATTGGATCATCCTCGGACTTTGGTCCTGTGAATTGAGCGATAGACAAGATGTCTCCGAGAACAAAATACTGAATGAACAGGTAAGGGGATTGTATCATCCTCGGACTTTAGTCCCGTGAATTGAGCCGTAGACAAGATGTCTCCGAGAACAAAAATCCTGAATGAATAGGTAAGGGGATTGGATTGTCCTCGGACTTTAGTCCTGTGAATTGAGCGGTAGACAAGATGTCTCCGAGAATAAAATACTGAATGAACAGGTAAGGGGATTGGATCGTCCTCGGACTTTGGTCCTTTGAATTAAGTCGTAGACAAGATGTATCTGAGAATAAAATCCTGAATGAACAGGTAAGGGGATTGGATCATCCTCGAAATTTGGTCCTGTGAATTGAGTTGTAGACAAGATGTCTCCGAGAATAAAATCCTGAATGAACAGGTAAGGGGATTGGATCATCCTCGGACTTTGGTCCTATGAATTGAGCCATAGACATGAGGTCTCCAAGAATTGAATGATAGGACTGGATCGTCCCTGGACTTCGGTTCAAAAGGTACATGATAGGACTGGATCGTCCCTGGACCTCGGTTCAAAAGGTACATGATAGGACTGGATCATCCCTGGACCTCAGTTCAAAAGGTACATGATAGGACTGGATCGTCCCTGGACCTCGGTTCAAAAGGTACATGATAGGACTGGATCGTCCCTGGACCTCAATTCAAAAGGTACATGATAGGACTGGATCGTCCCTGAACTTTGGTTCAAAAGGTACATGATAGGACTAGATCGTCCCTGGACCTCGGTTCAAAAGGTACATGATAGGACTGGATCGTCCCTGGACTTCGGTTCGAAAGGTACATGATAGGACTGGATTGTCCCTGGACCTCGGTTCAAAAGGTACATGGTAGGACTGGATCATCCTTGGACCTCAATTCAAAAGGTACATGATAGGATTGCATCATCCATGGACCTATGTCCTAAAGAGAGCAGGATTGATCATCCTATAATATGATCGTGTGTGTTGCAGGGTATGCTGCTATTGTGTGGATACTTGTATTGTGTGTATACTTGTATTGTGTGGATACTTGTATTGATGATGTGTATACTTGTATTGATGATGTGTATACTTGTATTGGTGTGGATACTAATACTATTGATCTAGATGACGATGCTGCTGATCGTGTTGCTGATTACGATGATGCTAATCATGTAGATCGAGATGATCTAGATGCTATAGATCGAGATGATCCAGATACTGTAGATTGAGATGATCTAGATGCTGTAGATTGTGATGATCCAGATGCTGTAGATCGAGATGATCCAGATGCTGTAGATCATGATGATCCAGATGCTGTAGATCGAGATGATCCATATGGTGTAGATCGAGATGATCCAGATGCTGTAGATCGAGATGATCCAGATGTTGTAGATTGTGATGAACCAGATGTTGTAGATCAAGATGATGTGACGATGTTGATGATCATGTGATGACGATGCTGATGATCATGTGATGACGATGCTGATGATCGTGTGATGACGATGCTGATGATCGTGTGATGACGATGCTAACGATCGTGAGGATTCAGATATTGATGTTGCTGTAGCTGTTTGAGTGCTGCAGAAGATAAAGACTTAGTACTGAAGATGTTGATGTTCCAGTATTGAAGATGTTCCAGTAACTGGTTGAGTTACTGATGATGTTGATAAAGCTTCCAATGATTTATAGATGTATCATGTATGATGTTGATGACTCCTTGCTGATGTAGATGCTGTTATAATATCCTTCTTGTTAAGGGGGAGTGTTGAGATATTGTAACTTCAAAGAATATTATATTTGTACTTTATTATTCTAGAGATGTTTCATTCCTCCTTGAAGATCTTATTGTATATCCGGAGATGTTTATTCCTCCGTCGGAATGTGGTAACTTGGGTTATTAGACTTCCCTAGTGGGGGTCGGCCCTGTATGTGTTATGTGGGTCAAAGGGTTATTAGACCACCCTAGAGGGGTCAGGCCAATCAGTTGTAGTGGGGTATTTAAACCATTGGTTAAATACGAGCCTACATGTTTTGTGTAAAAGAAAAGTTGGAGTAGTGTATAAATAGAGGAGGTGTATTCCTCATTTGACACACACACTCACTCACTTGAGAGTGGCGCACTTGTGGAGGAGAGGTCTGCTATGGTGGAGGAGGAGATCATGTCTTTGGTTTGCATCTTTGTATATTGCTGGTCATCTATATTGAGGAAGCTTTGCTGGGTTTTCTACCCCATGAGGGTTTCCCAGGATAAATCTGTGTCTCTTATGTTTATGTTGTGCTTGTTGTTTCTTCAGTGATCCTGTATATACTATTATTGTGAAATGGAATGTAATGCTGCTATTTTCTGTCTTAGCATATTAAATCTTAACAAATGTTGCACAGGATATTGAAGGTATAGAAATCCAGGATGATCCTGCGGACACAGTTCTGAGGATCGGGGATAGGGTTAGATCTTTGAAGTCGGAGATGCAAGATAAGGAAAATTTTTATCAGGCTGATATTACCTCGTTGAAGGCACAAATGAACATGCAGGCGCCATTAACTGAGCAGTAGTTGAGAGAGCAAGGCATCAAGACCGCCGCGCAGAATATAACGAGTAGCATGGCTCAGTGCTAAGATCTGTTGGAACAAGTTTCCAAGGCATTCAATGTCCTTGAGGAGGATCAAGGGCTGCAGCAAGTGAAGACCGCGGTAAAGGAAAAATAAACTGCGTTAGACAAATTGGACGTAGAGGTCAAAGCTTTGCCACCTAGGGAGAGGCTACTGAGATACAAGGAGATATCCGACTTAAAGAAGGAAGTCCATGCACTACGAGAAAAAGAGTCTGAGATGGATAATCAGTTGCAGTAGCTCATGGAGGACGCCATGGTGGTGTCGCAACAGATAGAAGATAAGCTAAAGGAACTGTGCGAAAACCAGGAGTAGGTACAGGACCATATTGGAGAAGAGATAACTCTAGTGCTACTTAAAACAATTCAGCAAGTTGAGCAGGATACTAGACAAGTAGTGGAGCAGTTGCTCGGTGTATATAATGAGTTTGCAACCAAACCAGTCCCACCGATCACGGAGTAGAGTGAGACAACTGAAGTATCAAGTGGCTCGGGGATGAGCCACATGTAAGTGTTAGGGGCATGTTGGGCCTAGGTTGAGACAAAAGTTTTGGAAACACTTTTTTGACATAAGCAAGGAAAGTTGAGCTGAGCACAGCTCATAAATACAATTTTGGTTAAGTATTGAGGATGCTGCGAATTTGCGTGCAGCATCCAACTTTTGACCAGACTGTGGAGTTGCACATAGCATCGAAGTTTTAGCTATGATGCGAAGACCAGTACTGCGCAGAAGCAGTGCTACGGAGTTAGGAGGCCATGTGGAGCCAGCAAAGCGGAGTGCTGGATAAGTATCAGGTGCAGGTACCGGTTGGACTAATAGCAGCCATTTTTGCAAAGATATTCCAGGATTGTCGAGCGGTGGACATAAGAAAATCAGGAAGGTGGCCACGCGTGGGTTGTTAAGGAAAGCGACGTTTGGCATGCTTGGAAGGTGAAATCGTTAGAGAGAAACGGTTCGGCAGAAGCAGCCTGTAGGAACATGTGTGACAAGAAGGCCGATAGCGATAGGATGAGGACATGGAGACCCACCATGATCAAGCAGACGCTGCCAATAGCCAGCAAGCCGGTTTTGGAAACCAGTGTAGTTTTGGAAACCCTTAGGGTTTTGGGTTTTAGGTCTTCGACATTGTACATACATGACCTTCGGGCATGATCTATTTAAGAAGACAATTTTGTATGAGATGGGGTTGCTCTATTTTTGGGGGCTAGATGCTAGTTGCTAGAGTAATCATGATATAACTTTTTGTATTAAGAAATATCTTCGAGCTGAGAATATTGTAAAGGCTCTGCAGCTGTGTGCGCAGAGACCTAGCCGAGAGAAAGGAGAGTCTGTAGTTGAGTGCCCAGACTAATAACGGTTGCCCCATCCCCTTTTGAAAGAAATATATTACCAACCGTTCTTGTGGACATAGCTTTTCATCCGGGGAAGTGAACCATGTTAAATCCTGTGTTATGCGATTATGTTTTATGAATGAATGACTGTCTGTATTACCTGTAGAATGAATGTTTGAATGTTTCCTTGCATGCTGTAATAGGAGAAATTTGATATCCATTTACCAATAGGAGAAGTTTGGGAATGATATGATAGGTTCCACAGGAACAAACGAATGGCGAGTATTTCAATTATATGTTAAGATCATGAATCGGTCATTTAAGTTTAATACTTTCTTAAACACAGTGAAGGAACATAGCACAATTAGTCACATCTATCATTTCAATTCACGTTGTAATAATCTAAGTCCTTGAATGAATCATAGAAAGATAACCACTAAGTTCCTGAATGGATGGATGGGTGATATTCATCTCAGTGCCTTAACCTTTTCAAGATCTTCCAAGTAGAGGATATGTGTGGTTGATTTGCAGTTCCAGTAGAATATTCGCAGTAGTAAGAAGCCCTTAGTGAGGCCCGCAATGTTTCCATCACCACACCGTAGTTGCTCACAGCGTAGATCCTGCTGCGTACCGCCTCGCTTTGACCCGCAACGCACTCCTTCTATCCTGCGCTACGTAGCTTGTTCATATAAACAACTCATCATTTATTGTGGAAACCTGATTCTACATTACCCCATAAGATACACCTCGGGTGAGACCTCAGCCTGCTCGCAGGTTGTTGCCGAAAGGACCAATGCGAAGGGGTTTTGTTGGTTGAAAGGGAGAACCGCAAAGAACCTAGGTCTAATTGGAAACCTCTAGGTCAGTTTAAGCCAACAAGTACGAAGTTCATGAGAGCTTCATTGGTAGAACCACAATGCTCCAAAACTCTTTAACGATAAATAGAACTTCATATTCAAACTCTAAGCGATTATATTCTAAGGAGGTAAAACCCAGAGTCAAGCTTTAAAAACACAGAGTCAAGCTTTGACACATTACAAAGCTAAATAAAAATATAGAGTCAAATTGAAACGAAATAATATTGCAAACTGGAGGGAAAAGCCCTCATGAAGCATTACAAACACTCCATGAGGAGGTCGTAGTCGTAGATGCTCACCATTGCTATCATTGTCATCAAGCAGTATGTTATCATTGTATCATGATTGAAAAAGGTATATTAATGAGGGAAAGCTTTGCGCAGATCCAATCTCTATATCGTAGCAGCATAACCCGAGTGCCATGAAGGAACAAATGGAGTACTGATCAACCTTGCTAGACAATACATTGGGAGATCGGTTACAATATAAATAAAGGACTTCCATGGTGCACAACAAGCTACGTGAAGGGGCAAGTTGGTTCCACCAACCTACGTAAATGCCATCACATGGCTCTACCAACCCAATCTACATTGGCACCGCGCTGTGGTCCTGCAATAACCAATGCAAATCACAATATTAAATAATGAAATCATAACATATAATTCATAGATCTTCTTTTATTACACCTTATGATATATCATAACTATAGTATAACATTTTCCAAAGTATAAGGCTCTCTATCAAGCAAATTCGACTTGATATAGTCGTGATCATGACAACTACCATAGATTTAAATCAATACTAAAATGTAAAAATCCTATGGTTGCTCACGTTGATATATATATGATTTATAAGGTGAGGTTGATAACCATATCGTGAACCTAGTGAAGGGTTACTTATGGCGTTATAATTATATTGCTATATATAATTCATGCATAGGATTAATAATCGAGGAATTCATAGTATGAAGACGATGGCAACAAATGAACACACACACACACACACACATAGGGACTCTTGGTCCATTTAATTATATTCTTGCATAAGAGGACTAGATCAAAAGACTATCTAGAGATAAACATGATAATATTATGCAACGAGAGAATAAATTATAAATACAAGTAGTTCTAGGTTAGATATTGGTCCTTGAAGTTTGAGTCGTCACACATAACCTATCTTTATTCCGCAAGAACGACTTTAAACTTTGTAATGATTTCACAACACGATTTATACTTGTGGACGCTGCAATACTGAGATGTGCATTCTCGTCATTCCACTTGTATACTAGCAACAAAGGAATAATGTCGTTATAAAATACTTAGATAAAAAAAAATATTTATTAAAATTGGGGTTGTGACCACGGGGGCTTCACTAGAAGGAAATATAATACCACGTTCATTCATATTGCAGTATTAAATATTCATGAAAACCTAAAAATTATATTGCTTATATATTAAGGGGCAAAGGGTTTTTTTATTTAATGTAACAATACAAATATACTTTGGGGTCTTTTTTATATGGGCGGGCTGACAAATATCCGCCAAATGGAGATGGCGGGATCATGGCTGAATGAGAAATCGGATTTAGGCAAGGCTTGGGCTTACCAGTATGCAGGGAAATCACATCTTGAGGCATGCTTGAGGCCAGGGGTTTCATGGTGAAGTGGGTTTCCAGTCGATCATAGTCGAGAGACAGTGGTCATTGACATCCACTTGTTACCAATAGCACTCAGCCAGTTGTTACCAATAGCCTTGGGAGGCTCTAAGCCTCCAGGGCCTATTATAGGCCCTCGATAGGCCTTGGGGGCTTGAATACCCAACCAATCATGCCTATTACAGGCCTTGGTAGGTTTAGTTAGCCTCCTAGAGCTTGTTACAGGCCCTAAGGGCTCGGATACCTAGCCCACAACAAGCTTAGTCAGCGATTGGGGAACTGTAACATGCAATCTAAATGTTGTACTATGTGCATTGGCTCTAGTGACATACAAGAAGTGATCTCCTATCTCTTCATTAGACCATTAGATGTTGCAAATCATAATGATATGTGGTCATTGAGTAATTGAATTGTGGGTGATGTAATGTGCATCCACAATATACATCGAAAGAAGCAAGGTGCATTGTAGAATGCATGTGGGGTCATAAGAGGGGTATCATATCAATATACTAGTTACGAAAATAAAGGGGTATAAAAAATGTTAATGAAAAAATTGATACATACAATATCTAGTGAAAATAGGGGTTTTTTTAAACTGGGAAGGCATATTGGGAGGGGGTAAAAAAAAAAGATTTTGGAAGGTTTTTTCCAATATTTAGTGAAATTAGGGGTATTGTTTCATATTCCACGAACGAACGTGCTATGATAGTGGTTTATTGAGTGAATCCCCCGTGGTTGTGACATAGAAGGTAGGTTAAAAATGAGAGGTTTGGAAAATAATCTAATTGGGAATTCATAAACTATATTAAGTTTTTTGGTCTCGATAAGACTCCATTTTGTAATAATGGTTCGTGGGTGCTATAATCACTCCACACTGTAAAGTGTTCAAATATATCAGTTTGTGGGTCGATCAAGATTTGGGTCCCCATATGTCCGCTGAACCATTAAGGAATGACATGAAAGGTGGAGTCCCCACTTGCCTTGAATCTAGTTAGTGCAATTGTGTTTCACCAACACATTTAGTCGTGAGTGACCAAATACTACTTCCAAAATGTATAAATAAATCCTTCATCTCCTCATTCATGCATTTGTTCATTCAAGAGTCTAGGAGTCGAGAGAGTCTAGATTTGAGCTCTAGTAGATGCTCTTCTTTTGCACTTCCTTAGTAATCTATGGAATCAAAAGATGAGTCTTCCTCGAAAAGGATTCATGAAGACATTACAAGCTTTCATAATTCAATGAAATATTCAATAAGTTTTTACAATATTTTATAATTCAGTTAAATATTCGCCAATATTTTATAATTCAGTTAAATATTCGCCAATATTTTACAATATCTTATAATTTAGTGAAAGATTTGTCAAGATTTTACAAGATTTTATTTTAAAATGAAATATTAGCCACAAAATTATATATACATATTATATTATTGATAAAATAGCCTTCACATTTTCCCATATATCGAGGAGATTCACCCATTTATTATACATATAAGTTTGAAAGATGTTCTTAAAATGTTCCGTGATTAAGTTACGTTATATGATAACATCTCCTCCATATTGAAATGTAGAATGTAAAATACCTACCTACAATCATTTTTTAAATATAATGTAATTTAAAAATATCATTTTGAAACATATAAAATTTATTAAATACATTTTATGTATCCTTATCATTTTACTTAAGAAGATATTATTTATATATGATAGTATTTAAATTTTATTTATATATGTTTAATTTTAAAATTATTAATATATTTTTAAGTTTCTTTTAATTTATTATAAATAAGTTAGACAACTTATTTCCTCTTAATCCATATAATGTGATTTAAAAAATATCATTTTGAACTATATTAAATACATTTTATTTACTTACAAATAAGGTGGACAAATGGCTAAGACAACGTTATGTGGGACTTGAAATCCCCATCTATTTACAATTAATGTGATTATTGAACGAGAGTTAGTGGTCCAACCATAAATTAGTGGAAGTTTTCTATGGCCTTAACTTTAAACGAAAAAGAGACATTTTCAAGAAAACACAACTAATTACTCAAATATGATTTTTTTGATTATTTAAGAAAGTATAAATGTATTTAATATCACGTCGTCACAGAAATGGCGCGATTTTTAAAGGATGAAGCGTGAGAGAAAAGTTTATTAGTTTTGGTTAACCGCTTACACGTTTCATTTGTTTTGACCAAATTAAATAGCACTTTCCTTCAGTGATACTTCATTAAATAGCACTTCCAAAGCTCCAGAAGGATGGAAGACCTTAGCTCCAATCGAAAAATATGACCTTCAAAAACTTTTAACTCCAATCGAAAAAAATGACCTTAATTCCAACCGGAAAAAAATATTTTCTTGAAAAACACAACTAATTACCCCAATTCTGGTTATGATATCTCAAGAGAGCCAAATATGATTTTTTGAATATTTAAGAAAGTATAAATGCATTTAATATCACGTCGTCAAAGAAGAATGGTACGATTTTTAAAGTTTATTAGTTTAACATAACACGTTTCATTAGTTTTGACCAAATTACACGATTCATTTCACGTTTATTAGTTTAACATTACGCGTTTCATTAATTTTTTTGGACCAAATTACACCATCCGCAAAAGGAAAAGTGGCACTTTGCTTCGGTGATACTTCAATAAATAGCACTTCCAAAGCTCCACTACGACTGGAAGGAAATATAGTATGAATGTATTTGGTTTCACAATCTCCCGCAAACCCTAACCAGCGGAACCAGTAACTAGTGTCTCCTTTATAATTGGACGCTATACCGGAGAATAGCTTGCTTAAACATCTAAATACCTCACACTGCAACTCTCGAAAGTTTTATGTTTAAGTAGCGAAGTCAGGTGAAGCAGGCGATCAGGCGACCTAATGAAAACCGTAAAGGAAACTCAGATTCCATTTGGTTCAGGTTGGCTACAACCACTATGCTTACAAAAGCGAAAGCGGACGGTGACTGAAAGGAGACGACGGTCACTGGTTTACAAAGTTGATCATGTATGTAATCTTTTCTGTCTGCCTGCTTTATTTCTGGCTAGTATGTTTCTAACTAGAATCCATTGTCACTACTTATCTTCCTGCTGATTATTGAAGGCCTTAGTACACTGATTGGGACTGTAAAAAAATTCTAGTAACATCTAAGGTATTACACTTGCTGAAGGCCTGTCTCATACTCATTCTCTATTTGTGGATGATGTACTCCTTGCTGGAATGGCTTCTGTTGTGGAATGGCAATACTATCATTCCACCATTAATGCATTCTGTGATGCTTAAGGTATGTTAGTTAACCATAAAAAGTCCAATATTTATCATTTTGGTATTCGGGGACAAAATTTGGGTATTTTTAAGAGAATGGTGCCATATCAATTCTGCAATTTGGAGGCCAGTTTTAGGTATCTGGGTTATTTTCTTAAACCCTGCACATATAGAAGGAATGACTGGATGTGGCTGGTTGAGAAGATGGAAAAAAAGATAAACCACTCGACTTACAGACTCTTGTGTGTTGGGGGAAGAGTTACATTGATAAAATCTGTTCTTACAGGTATTCCTGTGTATTGGTTCTCAATGATGCAAATACCTTGCTCTATTATTAATTGCATCCGAAAGTTATTTTTCAGGTTTCTTTGGTCTCGGGGTAGGACTAAATGTAGTTTGGTTACGGTTGGTTGGGAACAAATTGCTCGTCCTAAATGTGGGGGTGGGTGGGGCATTAGGAGCCTGTCACTGTTCAATTGTGCCTGAATGTGGGGGTGGGTGGGGCATTAGGAATCTGTCATTGTTCAATTGTGCTTTAAGAATGAAAAGGTTTTGGCGTGGGATTTTTGGCCCTACATTGTGTACAGAAGTGCTTAAGGATAAATATATCAAGATGGATATTTTTAAGTGGATTCAGAGCCCTTTCAAAAAACAAAGGGGACTTTCACCAATTTGGGCTGGGTTTTTAAAATTTTACAATTTGATGGCGAGTGATGTGTCCTGGAAGGTTGGAAATGGTACTAATATTCTAGTAGGGATTGACCCAATATTGGGTATGGAGGATGAGTACACTCTTTCTAAAGAAACTATCAAAACTTTGCATAGGTTTGATTATGCAACACTTAGCAAGATCAAAAGAGTTAATTATAGATCCCTTAAAACTTATTGGTTAACTGCTATGGAGCTGGTATTAGAAGGCTATGAGGCTATTGAATGGCATCACTAAACTGAAAAACTCAATTCTATTGGTTGTAGACTGACTGTTGAAAATCACTATATTATCTAGACAAAAAATAGGGCTACTGAAATGGTTACTACAAGGCTTATCAGACAATTGTTACACATAAAGGTATGTATCCTGCAAACCGGTGGTATAAGGTTATTTGGAAATGGAAGATATCCGTGAAGGTTCAATGTTTCATGTAGCATGCCTTAATGGGTAGCTTGAAGACTTGGGAAAATCTGGCTTTGAAGGGGTGGATTGGCCCTGGTATTTGTTATCTCTATAGGAACAATTATGAATTGTCACAGCATATTTTGGTGGAGTTCGATTTTACTAGAACTCTGTGGCATCTGATTATTTCACACCTACAGTTGGAGCTGAATTGGGAGCTAGGTTTATTTGTGGAAAATGTTTGTAAATGGCAGCATGAATGCAGAAGCATTCCATACCTTCCTGCACTGATATCCTGGATGATTTGGTGGGTTAGAAATAGGGCTTTATTTGAGGATGAGCGGCCCAACATACATACCACTTTCCACAAGTCTATGGCTGTAATAAAGGATTTCAATCTTACACCAAGTTTGAGAAATATAAGAGTTATCGGCTCTTTTTCCTTTGATTGTCATAAACCGGTTGGGTTTTTTGATGGATCATCCATTGATGGTTCTTGTGTTTACTAAAGCGGGATTACTTGGGCTTTGGTGTATTATTACGGTGGTAGCTATTATGGGATTACTGGATCTGTCTGTATTTGGTGACTCCAGGGTGACTATAAAGTGGGCACTTCAGGAATACCAACTTAATGTCATATCTTTGCAACAATGGCGTAACAGAATTCTGGAAAAGATCAAACTGTTTAAAGACATCACTTTTGAGCATGTCTACCATCAACATAACACTATTGCTTATGCACTTTCGAAGGAAGCACATGGTGAAGCTGAAGGTGTTGTCATTTGGGAAGAATTCTTGGAAAATTATAGTTGTGACATGGGGAAGGTCAACTCGTTTGAATACTATTAACTGGGCAGTATCATGACTGAAAAATATGGGGAATGTTTTGTTTTTGATATGCTAGTAGTTGTGCAGTTTTTCTTTTGAAGTATTTTGTAAATTTGTACTTAAACTCTGGATATAGTTTTGCACATAAGTGTGCTTGCAGATTTATGAATTCTCTACTATTTGATTCGTTTTCATTAGTGAATATTAGTAGTATGACTTTTTTCCACTAAAAAAAACTAGAATCCTAACCCAAGTCTATTGGCCTTGTAAATCATGTTTGTCCATATGTATCCTTCTTAATATAGTCTTTGATTTCATTCATCTCAAGGGTTATTTTTCATTTTTTTTAGTTTTTAGTTGCAGTTTTCCTAGTAGAGATTTGTTTTGGCACCATATATGGTAAGAGTTTTGTAATATTATGTCTCACTAGTATGCTTCTAACTAGAATCGTGAACCCAAGTCTTCACTTCCTCGGATGGATTCTCATAACGTGTTTCCTTCTTTGTAGAGTTTTCCCAAACAAATTTCCATCTTCAAGAGTGGATCCCTCATTGTTCCCAGAACTCCCTCTATGTAAACAACTCTAGCTTCCCCCACATTATGTGGAACCCTATACTAAGATAAACTAGGATTTACTTATTGTCTATGGCTTCTCCCATTGCATGGCATTCTTTTTCTCTATCAACAAAGGGCAACCACCCAGTGCAACCCTCCAATAAGAAACAAGAGCTAGAAGAAAGGTCACCCATGAGGGAAAGGACCCACAACAACCACCCAAGAAGGAAAAATTACCAATACAGAGTAAGGAATGTGTGGAAAACTTCGAATTTCCTCTAACTAGATGGAGAGATAGTAGTGTTTTTTCACTTAGCTTATGGGGTGCCACCTTCATGGAATGATTATAGTCTTTTTCCCTGGCTATGAGCCTCTCAAATTGATCTTGTAACAATTAAAGAAAATTGTCTTTTAGTTGGGAGCATATTGTTGGGATGGAGTGAATAGTGAATCTCACTCGAGAGAAGAGTTCAAATCCTAATGAGTTCATTTCCCATTGTGAAAAGGTCTAAAAGGTAAGCCACCCATCACATATAAGTTTAGGCTTCATGATTCACAAGGTATTCCATTAATATGACTTAGAAGATGTTGGATATAATGTTGGGTTTATAGTGGTAGTTTCTAATTTGAATCTTGAATTGCATTTTAGAATGAGAGGAGATCTGTGGTAGAATTTTTCAATTCGACGGTTTAGAACCTTTTAAGCAGGTTCATCTTCAGGAGAAAGCAAATCTCATTAGGATTGCATATTAATCTTTATGACTTGTCCATTCCTCTTGGTTACAAAAAATAATCCGTTGTAATTGTGCGATAATTTCTTTCTTTCAAATGCAGGCGATCAAAGGGAAGAAGGCATCAGATAATGAACATGCTTCGGAGGACAACTCGTGCAGTAATGCGATGCACGGCGCCAGGGATGCACCCCTTGCATTATTTGCGGCCGAAACCTTAAATAAAATTATTTTACCACACGGAATCTCAGACTGCACGCAGCTGGACTCACTTAGCAGTTTCGACTTCGAGTTTCATGACATGTACGTGGACAGCATGTCCTTGGAGGCTTTTAGCGAAATGTTAAAAACATGTCGCTGGGGGATTTGATGCTTTAAACTCTGTTTAAATCTGTCTTTTCTCTTTTCTGAGATCTAAATTTTGATCTGTTATTATTTTATTAAAGACCATATGGGATGATCTATATGTCATTTTTAATGAATATAAAAATGGCTTATATGATCTTAAATGAATTTGAAATTTTAAAGGATGAATGATTTTGATGACTTATGTTATATTAAATAAATTTGGAAATAGTCATGACCATTTTCCATTGCAATGCACTTTGGATTTCCAATGGTTTTGGAAATTATTTATATTATTTTAAAAATTTGTATAGTAATTTTAGTTTTGTGGGAGTTTTATTGATTGTAGTAAAAATAGTTTTAGATTTAGTTATATTGAAGTTCTTTTATTTTTATTTTTATTTCTTATTGCTTATGTCTACCTTTGGGCTTTGTAGCTCGAGGCCGGAGGCTGGCTGATGCATGACATTGCCACTTGTGGATATAGTCAGTCTGTCCGGGGCTTTTGTTAATGCTGTGAAACCCATCTGCCATTTTGTTTGGGTGCAATTGTTTTCCCTACTTGTATATGAAGTGCAGAGTGAATGTTGATGCAGACCGAAACACCATGGGAGCCAAAAGAAGCAACGGGCTTTTATTAAGAAGAGAATCAATTTCTATGACGTGTTTAATAGATCCAATACTTCTTGAATAATAATCATACAAAGAAGTTGTCTATCACAACCTCCTCTAAAATGTTCAAGGTTTGTATTAAATGCCATTATTTGTTTTTTCCGTAAACTTTCAAAGGAATAAACATTTGCACATTCTGTAGTAATGATTGCATTGTTTTTTATCTTTTGGGATATTAAGTTAATATCACAATAATTATAATATTTGTTCCATGTACTTTAGGAAAGGATGAGCATCATTGTCTTCTCGAATTCAGATATTTACTGATGTAGATTACGTGGATTGAAATCCTTCACAGACCTATCAAAAATTTCAATTTGAAATAAATGATTATTGTCAATATGATTGTTGAAAGTTTCAATTTATTTGTCTTGTTATGTAATTTCTACTTCTGTCTTTCCATGTAGTGTTTTTGAGGTCCCGGCCTTGGGCAGTTTCCTTGTTTACTTTTGACTTTGGATTTTGGCCACCGTCTTTAAAAAAAGGGAACTGTGTCCACTATTGCGAGAATAAGACGAAACCAACCCAAGCCAGTCCAAAAACATTCTAAATATATTTTAAAAAAAATTACATTGTTGAGAATCTGCGATATCTATCAACACAAATAGTTTCTTGTGAACTTTCGATTAATTATATAGGCAATTTAACAATACCAGCAATCTTTTGGCATTAGCTTGCTTTTTCGATTTGTTTCAAACTCGGCTAAGTCTCCTGGCAAACTCTTTGCGGTTTAGCTGATTCACTTTATTTGGACAGACCTTTTAAGTGATTCTAATAATTTGACGGATACTTTTGATTGAATATAGGAATATAGGCCAGTATGTCGTGCGTATTTTGGCTCAATTATTCAAATTTTGACTTCTGAATTGTTTAAAATTGAACTTTATTACTCCACTAACCTCTAAATAATGACATCAGTTTTTTTTATTTTGAAGTTTTAGAATTCTTGCTTGTGAAGCTGCCAGCACACCGTATACCTAGTTGAAAAGAACTGCTGCTAGCTGGTAGTTCTTTGTTAATTAAAAGTTTAATTAAACTATTAATTTTCAGTGCTTACGGGCTTTCCGTATACCAGCTTTTTCTTCATGCTCACTTGACAACAATCATTTCATTCAAATTGAAATTTGACAGTTGTAATCACATTCTATAGTAATAATAATATTTGTTGCATGTCTTTAAGAAAGGATGAGCATCATTGTCTTGTCGAATTGAGATATTTACTAATGTAGATTACCTCGCTTGAAATCCTTCACAGACCTATCAAAAATTTCCTTTGCAAATCTGACCTGAAGATGGTCATCCGAGTTCAATGTGTCTATATTGGGAGCATATTTTAGCCAAAGAAATCCATGCACAGGTAGAGGATGTTGCCATTCATAGTGACACCAATAATAAGTAGCCTTATGAAATTTAGAGAAAATCACTTTTGGAAACATTGTTTGTCTCAAATGCATATAAATTGCTACAATATGAGGATTTCCAATTACATTTTGATGTCTCCATTTCCTTGCTTTCATTGGATCTATAGGGAATGTAATGGGCATTAATTTAGGCAAATATGGATTCATTGCGAAGAATATTGTTGGAGAGCATATTTTTTGAATCAAGTCACATAGCTCTACACGACACTTGGTCCAATATGAGCCCGTACCTCTTAGAACATTCTATCAACAAGTTGAGAATTTGGAAGATTTTATAAGTGTTCTAGTAACTCATGAGTAACTCATCAACTGTTGTAGTTACTTCAGCCATATTTTTCTTTACAAAACTTCTGTCGAGGAAACTTGAGCACGATCTCTCATAATGGTATTAAGCAAAAAGTATCTAAAGTGAGGATGTCTCCCAAATCTATTGTCACGATATCTAAGAAGATGTTATGCATACTCATGAAGATGCACATTTCTCATCTGCAATTGCAACCAATCAACTTCACCCATAGGGAACAATGTTGGAAATGCCCTATCAAATAACCCCTTAGTGTTATACTCATTTATTGGAGATGAAATCACTAGGGGGCAATTCATTCCATCCATAGATTCATCATCTCGGTGGTATTCGTCTCCATCAAGATTATTCACCCAAGATCAAATAAGTTCAATTTCCCTATGTGCATTTGGAAGCCTTGAAGAAAATGATGTTATGTCAACACCTTCTAAGATATCATCATGACCTGGGATCCCTTCCAACATCGCAAAGTGCATGTCATTTTCCATATCTAATAATATAACAAAATTTATCATTTGTGAAATATATGTTGCATTTTCTCGCAACTCCTCTATGGCTCAAAAAACAACTTCAACATCATGATAATATGGATCATTTTGAATCTTGCACACTAATGCATCCATTAATTTTTTATTTCTAACAATGAAATCATAGGTGATTCTTGTTGACCTTTTTTTTAAATGACAATCATTAAATCAAAATCTTTAATATAGTGGGGTATTGTTTTGGTAACATGTTTAACCTACTTAGGAAAAATGATGGTGTGTCGTGGATATTTGTATTTCCCACCTATTCAATACATAACTTTTGTATTTCCCACCTATTCAATACATAACGTGCAAGGACCAAAGGTTGCAAACCCGAATTCATATGGTTTTGAGATGAAAATCTATGATGGATATGCTCACTTTTACATCTCGTACACATCGGCCCTGTATTAGTAGTCACAACTTGAATCCCACGATAAGACTCCTCATATACATGACACATTTGAATATGACCTAATTTATCAATTCTTTCATGGAATATTTCATGTACCCTAACTTCATCTTCACACGTAACCACGGGTATATTTTATTTTGATGTATGTAATTCACCATCATCAATCACTGCTCCTTGATTATTTGAGTGATTGGTATTATTAATAGAAATAGGTACTATGTGTGTCATTTCCTCCCTCACACCTTCCAATTGTGTTTGTCGATGTGCTCTTACATGATCTCACTTTTTACTTCTATGAGTAGTCTTTTGTGCTTCATTCATTCCTTCCAATTGCATTCCTTTTTCTTTCAAAATCCTTTGTTTGTTGTTCTTCCCTCTGGTCCTCATTCATTCTTTGTTGTTGTATCCTTTTTCTTTGATGATCTTTTCTTCGTTGTTCTTCCCTTTGTTCCTCAATTGGTTTTTCTTCCCTTTCTTCCTCAGTCATCGTAATCTTTGAAGCTCATTTTTTTGTCCCTTGTTCTATTCCATTTCTTCCTCAATGAGTTGCTGCATTTGATTTAATGCTTTTCTTCTAACTTGTTGTCATTGCTGTATTCTTTCATTTTCACCATTTTCTAAGGGGAACATCAATATTTTTTAATAAATTTCTCCCTATAAAACTCATCTCATATATAAGGATGTATTTGACATGTCTCATCTCCTCCTGTAATGTAAGCAAATGTGACCCTTGTAGATTAGTCATGTCTCGTACTCATATATTAAGTGCATAGTGTATTGTTGATGCAGATATGTTGAACTCTGAAACACCGAAACACGAGTGGGAGCCAAAAGAAGCAAGGGGATTTTATTAAGAAGAGAATCAATTTACATGGCCTATTTAATATATCCAATTAGATAAGACTTTCGAGTACCAACAGTTACTTGAATAATCATACACATAGGTTGTGTATCACCACCTCCTCTATAATGTTCAAGGATTGTATTAAATGTCATTCTTTGTTTTTCCTCTAAAATTTTAAAGGAATAAGAATTTGCATGTTCTGTAGTAATGATAGCATTGTCTTTTTTGGGGGGATATGAAGTTAATAGGACGATTCAATGTGTCTTCATCCACAAACTTAGAATTCCAATTTTCCAAAACATCATGGTCCCTCAATCTAATCATGTCACACTCATTGACATTTATAAACTTATTCTTATACACCCCTGAAATTATCTCCCACTCATGCTCTCTAGAGTCTTTCTGCAAATTTCAGAAAATATTACCTTCGTCTTCAATATCATTTTAATGTGGATCCTTAGGGGGTATTCTATTATGATCAACATGCCACGGGTTGTATTGGAAATTTTCCTAATTTTGTATGATATCATTAGCTGTCTCACCTATGTCTTTGTGAAAGTCTTGAAATGGCTTGTACAATACCAATTCAGACCAACAAAACTCCAAAAACCGTTCATTTTTAGTTCGTGACAACCACTCTCATGATGATGATGTTTGTCATACGACCATGATATTCTAGTTTCAATCAATGGAAGGTGCTCCATATTCAAAGGTCTCTTAGTATATGCATAAATATGAAAATGATCATTCTCATTGTACTTTATGTCAACTTACACCACTTCGAAAACCTTCATCCCAACATTTAAAACCATGAATCAATGACCAAACTCGCAAAGTGGAAGTTCTAATAGCATGTGACATGTCTCTTGTGCTCCTATGTCCCTGTCTACAATTCTCTCAGTCAACAAATAACTATATGCATGCCCTTCTTGTTCATTTGGATTTTGAATAGAAGATATGCATAAACATATCATGGAAATTCTCTCACCCTTTTTCAGCTTTGGCATCATACTTTGCTATGTAGTTAATGACAACATTCTTAGAAAGAACATGTTTCCAATCTATATTTGCTTGCCGCATCGTCAATGTTTCTCGATTATGTGTATTTAATATATCATCATTTATTTGAGGTTCATATCTTTTTTCTCCATCCTCATCAATATAAAGTTTTGATGTCTGACATAACTCCCAACTTTCCTTATATCGACACACTAACTTTCCACTGTTTCTTTAAAGGCATGATTTCTCATTACATGTTATGTGTCGTTCGACACAATTGAGAAGCTCTTCATAATCATTGATTGGATTAGATGCAAATAATTGTTGCATGTCCTTTAATCAAGGATGATCATCATTGTCTTGTCAAATTGAGATATTAGTTCAAGTTGATTAGGTGGATTGAAAGCTTGCATAGACCTATTGAAAAATTCCTTTGCAAATATAACTTGAAGAGGTTCATCCCAATTTAATGTGTCCATATTGGGAGCATATTTTAGCCAAAGAAATCCATGCACATGTGGAGGTCGACGATGTTTCCATTCATAGCGACACCAATAATGAGTAGCCTTATGAAATTTTGAGAAAATCTCTTCTCGAAACATTGTTTGTCTCAAATGCATATAACTTGCTACAATATGAGGATGGTCAATTACATTTTGATGTCTCCATTTCCTTGCTTGAGCTTTATCTATAGGGAATGTACCAAGCATCAATTTATGCTAATCTCACCATTTCATATCAGCTACACTCAGTGCAAAGAATAATGTTGGAGAGGCTATTTATTGAATAAAGTGAGATAGCTCTGCACAACACTTGTTCCAATATGAACACATACCTATTAGAACATTCATAAACCTCATTATTCTATTAGTAAGTTAAGAATTTGGAATATTTTGTAAGTGTTCTCCTATCTCATCAACTATTGTAGGTGGATCAACCATATTTTTCTTTACAAAAAATGTCGAGGAATCTTGAGCACAATGTCTCATAATGTTATTAAGTAAAAAGTATCTAAAGTGGGGGTGCCTCCCAAATATTTTGTCATGATATCTGAGACGATGTTTTTCATACTAATGAAGATGCACATTTCTCATCCGTGGTTGTAACCAATCAGCTTCGGTAACATACCCCTTTACTGAAACATTTAATGTTGGAAGAAAACATTATCTTAACTTTTATTGCAAAGTTTTATATTTGGACAAGTGGCCAAGGATGACTGTAATTGCATAATATTATTATTTAATAAAATAAAATAGGAGACACTCACCCAAAGAGACTTTTGAAAGAGTGTTTACTGACCCACTAGGTGGAATGGAATCTGGGGTAGAAGGAAAGTGGCAGCATCATGAACTCAGTAACTAGCTGTTGTTATGGGACAACTCCCTTGAATTGTGGTCATAGTGCCCTGAAATATGGGATTGGAGATTGAGGCTCATTTATTTAGGAAACTGACCACTAAAGACATAGGCATCTTTATAAAGCCATCGAATTGAGTAGAAGCTCACACTTTTTCAGATGAGAAAATTTACCTTATGGTTCTACCGTATGCACACAAGAGATTTGATTAGGGGAAGCTATGTTCTGAGTTGCTTTGTAAGTCTGTTCCACATCCGCTAGATGTAGATTTATTCCTGCTTTGGGCAGAGGTTTTGAGGTGTATTGCAAGTCTCCATTGATTTCTACAAGTACAACCTGAGTGCCTTGCTTCTACACAGAGACTTCTACCTAGTGGTTCAGTAAACAGGCTCAGGGGTCCTAAAGGAGCAAGTGATATTGGCTACTTCTTTTGGAGAAGGTTGGGAGGAACAAGCCTCTTTGGGTGTTTGTCCACCCTATCTACAGTTTCAGGTTCTACTTTTCATTTCAGTTCCTAAGTAGTTTTAATTTTATATCTGTAATTGTTGATTTAGGATTTATTAGTCAAATACTGATAGGGATCATTCTGCATAAGTAAATATTTGATTTATGAACTAATTATGATTATGTAAATTATTGAGAAAATTATATGAAATGATAGAATAGATTTCTTCCCTGTATTTTTCCATGTACTATTCTTGTACTGTACACTAGTACAAGGGAGGGTGTTTAAAAATAGATAAGAATGATGTTATGCAATAGACAAAATGATTGAATAAATATCATAGACAAGAACTCTGCGATACTCCTGTAATTTTTCTAATCTATCTTCATTTTGTAATTAAATTTCCTATGTTGTTGAGTAATAGAAATCTTATAAGGATATCTATTTTATACAAAAATTATAATATTTTTATAATAGAAGCAACATCTTCTATTCTACACAAAAACCTGGCGTTTACTTTAGGTTAAATTATTTTTCCTTCAGCAAAGTAATTACTGCACTTTCCCTTATCATTTTCTTCACATTCTGTTAATGTAACTTATCTATATAATGACATCAATCTTCATAAGTGTGAAACATTTGTCGAAAAAGTAGTAAAAAAACATAGACATGTTACAAAGCTACTAAACATTTCTCTCATCATTATTACCATGCCAAACAAACACAGACAACATCTATTTTGGACGAATGTCCTAAAAATCTCAAACCCTCATATTTCTCTTTAAACGAATTTGACTTTTCTTATCATTTCGAAAATAGAATTTACAAGACAAAACTCAAATTTATCCTTATAATCTATACCTAGAGATTTATTTTCGAAACTCTTAAGAGAACCAAAATAATATTAGGATTGAGATGGACTCACTAACTCATTTGTTACAGGATTCCAAACAAGATACATTGTACATGATCAACATTAAACAACACAGTCACGATTTCATTTTCCTACACAAAGTCAAAACTTAAATGAAGGAACACAATCAACAAAACATTAGACATACGAGACTAAGTATCAACAGTTAGGTTATATTTACAAAACCCTCGAAATTATCCTCTAAAAAAAACTAAGTGTGAAACTACAGTTCGAGGAACCAAGCCATTCGGCTCTCAAACCTTGAAACTTTATTCAACATCATAGTCACGCACAGAACTAAGGCTTGAAGGCCATAAAACAGTTGAACAAACCCTTATATCAAAACAAAGTTAGTCAAATGATCATGGGTCTCCACATTTAGTTCAACTTCTGAAGACCCGTCGAGGTAATTCTTTAGCAAAAACAAGGTTCAGGGTTTGAAAATCCAACACGAGGCATTAGCCTTTGGCTCACGGCCATTATCTACACAAAGTATTTTAGAAACAAAACATTTAAATAAAATAACACAGGTCCTAGAGCATAGCTCTCTCATACGATGCACACAACAATATTAAGTTATGAGAACCCTTTTTCATTCCATCAAAATGATCGAGGATCAAACCCCTGTTATATTTTCAATGAATAAATACATAGAGAAGGGCTGTAGAGCTAACATCGAAGTAGGTAGAGGATCCCATCCTCCCTACATGTGTCTTTTGGCTCATTAAACATTACAATGACAATAATACCTTCAGCCAGGCATCAAAACCATAGTTCGGCTAACACCCAAACAACGACCATCTTTTTCCAAGAAGTAACCTACAGGAAACCACCGGCGCTTACGAGTTGTGTAAGCGATATCTCGTGATAGATTAAATCATAGCACCCTAAAGACAAGCTTACCTTCCATCAAAACCATTGAATGGTTAAACAGGATGCATTACGAAGCTTTGAAAACAATTTATAGACAACAACAACATTCTGGAACTAAGACATTACCTTCTTAAGAGCAAATGTGGTTCAAAACGAAGCACTCGTGCAACCGGTGTGAACCCTGAGCCATTAAAACTACCAAAACAAGTGCAGACAACCTCACTCATGGCTCGGCTATTTATACTATAAATTAATGATTGTAATCCTTCCAGTAGATCACGGTTCGAAACTCAAAAGGTGCACTCAAAAACCAAAGAAACGAAACCCTAAAGACCCGTAGGCCTGTCGGCCTCTCTACCACACCACTCCGGAAACACTGAATGCAAATGGTTATGCCATCGAAGTGGTAAGCTCGAGAGTATTTAGGGTTGGCACCAAGTTCAAGGAGACCACGTGAAGCGCTGCCACTGAGGTGCCAATAGACCATCCACCCACTAGCACTTTAATGCACTTTAATTCTCTTAGCTACCACATACATTTCCTGCCATCGCATATCAACAAGGTTATGGTTCAATTTTTGTAAAGGGTTACCAGTATGCCATAGTATGGTTAGGGTCAGTGCAAGCTAATGAGGGTCACTTTTGGCACGTTAGATGAAATAGAAAACCAAAAAATCAGGCATCCCTCAACTTAATTAGATTTTTTGAGATACTTACACAAAATATCTTGCATTGAGTAAAAAAGATGAAATGTAGGAAATTGAATCACGTTTCCGAATATATAACTTTTATGTATTGAAAATTTGCATAGCTATGTAAAGTTTCATTTTTCCTAACAGACACTTTTTATTTTTCAAGTAAATGATAAGGTATATGTTTTTGTGGGTGCAGCCTTTGAGGGCCTAAATGATGGAATCAAGCTACAAAAATGCACATGCATGTAGAGAACATATAGCACTTGTGCACCATTATTTTTTGGAAATTAAATTAATAATTTTATAATTTTTTTATAATTGTCTAAGTGATCAAACCTCAAAAATAGTACCTCTTTTGTGGATGCAACCTTTGAAGGTCTTAATGCAAAAATCTTGAAATGGGTTTTTCATAGAACATGGAGGCTAGTGTCCTCTTGTGCACCATACAATTGTTTTTTTAAATGACCAAGAATTGAAAAAGTTATGGAAGAAACACTAACAGTGTGTTTCATGAGTTAAGGAGGTAGGACACAAAAGAAATTGAAAGAAAATAGGAAAAAATAATATTTTTAAATAAAAGTTACATATTTGGAATCTGCAAAAAAAATGCTATTTGTGTTTAAGATTTCGTAAAAAATGACTGTGTGTAGCATACTGTAATGAGTGGCTAAGCACGGGATTCTCCAGAAACTGGAAGAAATACCCAATTAGCTTTGGTTTATCATTACCATATCACAGGCTTGGAATTACCGAAGCAAACTCCAAAGCATACACATAGGATTATTGTTGACATGCGAGCAAGTGAGTCAGCTTGGTTGAGGCTCTACAAAACACAAACGTGTTTTGTTTAAATTCAAAAATATTGTCGCGCTTTTAGAATTCAATAACGTGCACGCGTTATGTAGTGCCAAAACGCGCTCGCGTTATGTAAATCATAAAATATATGTTTAATACTTGAGAGAGAGGGGGTGTGCAAGACTCAAGGGAATTTTTGGTTAGTATTTGAGAAGGGGTGGGGAAGGGTCAAGGGAATCTATGGTTAATATTTAATAGGGGTGGGAAAGGGTCAAGGGCTTAGAAGGATGTTGGAAGCTTGAGTGGGGAGAGATGAAGGGAATGAGAACATGATGGGCTACAGGGGGTGAAGGGAAGTGAAGCTTGAGAGCACTATTAGGACTAGAAGAGGTCTTGAAGAGGTATAGGGTTAGAAGTTGAAAGTGAGACTTGAGTGACAAGGGGGAATGGATGGAGGCAAGGGGGATGTGAGAGAGAAATAAAGAATACAAGGGGGAAAGAGACATAGCGCGAGGGAGGGAGAGGGACAATGGGGTGGAATGGATTTAGAGGGAGTGAGAGATAGATGGGGATAGAACAAAATAAAGAGACAGGAAGGGAGGGAACGAAAGTGTTCGTGGGAGACATGCAGGGAGTGGTGGCGATGGAAAGAGAGAGAGAGATAATATGAGAGGAGGGGGAAGGGACATAAAGTGTGTGAGAGAGAGGGAGTGATGGAGAGATTGGGATAGGTTGAGGGAAAGATAACATGAGGGAGGGATAGAAGGTGAGAGAAAGAGAGGCGATGAGAGAGGGAGGGAGAGAAGGTAGGGTGGGGGATGGAGGGAGAAAGGTGGAGATAGATATGGATGGAGGGGGAATGGGTTTGAGAATGGAAAGGGACATAATGTGTGTGTCTGTGTGTGTGTTTGAGAGAGAGAGAGAGAGAGAGAGAGAGAGAGAGAGAGAGAGAGAGATATTGACGGTTTGGGAGAGAGAGACTAGAGGGAGGTGTGAGAGACAAAGAAAGTGGGAATTTGTTTGTGTGTGTGTGTGTATGTGATAGGGAAGGAGGAATTAGTGGGGTGGCAGGGACGAATATGGTGTAAGGGAGAGAAAGCGACATAGAGGGAGGGAGGTAAAGGGAGTGAGGGATAGATCCAGGGACATATCTAGAGAAAGAGATAGGGAGGGAGGGATACAAGGTGAGATAGAGAGGGCAGGGGGGAGGGATAAAGGCACATAGGGTTAGTGATTAAGGGCAAACGAAGGGAGATAATTCGAGAGGGACTTCGATAATTTCAAATATAAAGAGAAGGTGGATACCCTCCTCATCATAATCTTCATCACCATCACCATCATCATCACCATCATCATCATCATCAACATATTCATCATCATTGTCATCTCTAGGTTCCTCATAAACATCTCAATCATCATCATCTTCTTCATCCTCATCATCTTCATCATCATGCTCATCACCATCACCATCATCATCATCATCATCATCATCATCATTATCATCTTCATCACCATCAACATCATCATTGTTAAATTTTCAGTATTAAATCACAATACTATAGGATCTTTGCTGAGAGAATAACATCTACAGTATATCAATGCATGACAATCATAATATGACAAGCATCACAAGCATCATAAGAATCAAAAGCATAGAGACAAGAGACACAGAGTTTCCGTGGGGAAAACCCTAAGGTGAAAAACCCCACAACTTCCTCAGAGATAGAGAGAGCAATGGCTCAACCAAAATACAACCAAATAATACAGAGATAGTCTCCTAGCAGATGATCCTCCTCCTCCTCACTAGTGCGCCACTTTCCAGAGAGAGAGATAGATACTTTTCCGAGTGAGTAAAATAGAGATCTCCTATCTCTATTTATACTCACCTTTTTGCCCAGTGACCTACTGGGGCCGACTTGTCTACTTTAGTACATCCACATTATATTATATATTAATTAGGGTCGACCCCATAAGGTGGTCTAATAACCCATCGGCAAGTACACACACTTGCGACACTTGTCAATCCACATGACGACACTTCCTTATAGAGGAATAACACATCTCTTATAAGGGTACAATAAATATACATATAATATACTGATGAAATACATTCCGAAGTTACATATACATCAACACTCCCTCTTAACAAGGAAGGTATTTCTCGACACAGATTTGCTAGACAAGTCTTCTTCTCTGGATCATCATCATCGATGCATCGTCATCGTCATCGTCACTGCTGCTGCTATCTCGTCCAATCTCTGTCTCTACTCGTCATAGGAAGTTCTACAGAGCCAGTCCTTTTTCATACTGGATGTAGGCCCACCACCTGCAGGTCTTCATCATCACTGGCCATAATGTGGAATCCTCAGGACTTTTACGTGCGTCACAAAACCTCGAAAGAGCATCCCAGGATATTACGGGTACACAACTCCAACCTGTAGGATCTCCCAGGGCGCTATTACATGTGACCCCACCACAAAACCTCGAAAGAGCATCTTAGGATGTTACGGGTACACAACTCCGACCTAAGATCTCCCAGGGCACAAATTACATGTGGTCCACCACAAAACCTAGCAAGAGCATCTCAGGATGTTACGGGTACACAACTCCGACCTGAGATCTCCTAGGGCACAAATTACATGTGGTCATGGCAAAACCTCGCAAGAGCATCTCAGGATGTTACGGGTACACAACTCCGACCTGAAATCTCCCAGGGCCCAAATTACATGCCATAGGACAAAACCTCGCAAGAGCATCTCAGGATGTTACGGGTACACAACTCCGACCTGAGATCTCCCAGGGCAACGAATTACATGTCCTCCCAGAGCAATGTCTCGAAAGAGCATCCCAGGCTGTTACGGGTACACAACTCCGACCTATAGGATCTCCCAGACATGCTCATCTGCACAACCTAATCCACGGCCACAGAGTATCAACCTGATACTCACCATACATCATCCTGATGTACTCATGATCGTCTTGATCATAATCACTGCAACGTCCTGCTGCAAGTCATCTGGAGCAACATCCTGAAGCTCGTCATCTATGATCATCCTGATCATCACTGCAACATCCTGTTGCATGTCATCTGGAGCAACATCCTGAAGCTCGTCATCTATGATCATCCTGATCATCACTGCAACATCCTGCTGCATGTCATCTGGAGCAACATCCTGAAGCTCGTCATCTATGATCATCCTGATCATCACTGCAACATCCTGCTGCATGTCATCTGGAGCAACATCCTGAAGCTCGTCATCTATGATCATCCTGATCATCACTGCAACATCCTGCTGCATGATCTACCTGATCATCAATGCATCTTCCTGATGCATACCAAGTATCATACATGATCCTCCTGATCATTAATGCATCTACCTGATGCATACCAAGTATCTACCTGATACATATCATCATACATGATCCTCCTGATCATCAATGCATCTACCTGATGCATACCAAGTATCTACCTGATACATATCATCATACATGATCCTCCTGATCATCAATGTATCCACCTGATACAAATACAAATATATGATACATATCACCATACATGATCCACCTGATCATACAATGTATCCACCTGATACATATACAGATACATGGTCCAAGCATCCAACATGATGCATAAACAATACATACACATGATCCAACTGATCATATCCTGCATCCAACATGATGTGTACATACAAAAATGATCCAACTGATCATATCCTGCATCCAACATGATACATAAAATGATCCAACTGATCATATCCAGCATCCAACATGATGCGTACATACATACATAAAATGATCCAACTGATCATATCCAGCATCCAACATGATGTGTACATACATACATAAAATGATCCAACTGATCATATCAAGCAGAAACTAGAACATCATCCTGATGCTCATCATCCAGCGCTTACATCCACAGCCATGTGAAGGATCCTCCTTCCAACATGGTTGGAATGGCTTCAGCAAATGTGTCCATCACTTCTTCCTCGAAGTGTCCTCGATCTGAATAACGCCAAGCCTCTCTCTGAAGTACTCGAACTTCACCCTGGCTAGTGGCTTCGTCAGCACATCTGCAATCTGCTCGTCCGTCGCAACATACAGGAGCTTCACAGCTCCTCTCTGCACCATATCCCTGATATAGTGATATTTGATCTCTATGTGTTTCGACCTGTCATGAAACACTGGGTTCTCGGACAGCTTCACACAACTCTGGTTATCACAGAAGATACCAGTAGCCTCCAACGGGAGATCAAATAACTCAGACAGTAGCTTCCGTAGCCATACTACCTCACAACTAGCTGAACAGGCTGCAACATACTCTGCCTCAGCTGTACTCAGTGCTACGCAGGACTGCTTCCTGCTAAACCAAGAGATCACACCTGATCCCATACTGAAGCAACACCCAGATGTGCTCTTCCTATCTGCAGCACTGCCATCCCAATCTGAATCAACATAACCCTGCAGGTTAAACTTTTGATTCTCCTCATACCTGAGCCCATAATACACTGTACCCTTCAGGTACCTCAGAACATGCTTTACAGCAACCAGGTGAACACTCCTCGGATCCGTCAGGAACTGGCTCAATGTGTTCACATCAAAGTAAATGTCTGGTCTCGTGTTCGTCAAGTACATCAAGGACCCAATCATCTGATGATACAAAGAGATATCAACCGGCTCAGATGAAGCATCACATAGAAGCTTCAGATTCGATGCCATAGGTGTGGCCATGGCCTTGCAATCCATCATCCCAAATCTCTTCAGGATATCTACTGTGTACTTCCCTTGACCAAGGAAGATCCCACCTGCATTCTGCCACATCTCCACGCCAAAAACAAATAGTGCATCATCCCCAAGTTCTTCATCTCGAACTCGGTAGTAAGCTTCCGCTGCGTGTCGGCAATCAATCTATCTTCACCATACCAAGTTCTGCACATATATGATTTCCTATCATGTGTCTCAGAACGAAGTGGCTGCTTCTTCTTCAACTACACCATTCAAGAAAGCTGTCTTGAATCCATCTGGTGTATCTTCTATTTCATCACTTTTATGTTTCTCTATGCTGCCATCTGCAACATGCTTGATCTGAAAGTTCTATTTGGAAGTCACAACAGACTTCCCTTTAGCTCTTGGGATCGCATCCCAGACATCATTCTTCATGATCAACGGATCATGGTATTTCATTTCTTCATCCCAGATCCTGGGAATTTCAATATCTTCAATAGATATCTTTGTTGCTGGAACAAATGTTGTAGTCCTTTTTGTAGGTGAAGATATACGGTCTTTCCTACAAAACAGATTAAATTGCATGATTAGAAACAACTCATAATTTTCAGAACAAATTCTTACACATGAAGAAATATGTCATACAGTCATGCAGTCATGCAATTATCTTAGCCAATGCTTCAATACAACATTTATCCATATCCCGTAACTTTCTAGATGCCTTCCAATCTCTACCAGAACATTGTTAAGAGTGTGCACAACTCCCAACATGTCAGCAAAGAGGTTTCATTCTAGATAAGTAGCAATGGAATGTTGTACAATGCCATAGGCCACTTACCCAACACATGCATATTAGTAGTATACTGTTCATTAATTCAATCATTCTAATATGCACAATACATATCCTAAGTCTAGTAACATGAGCATATACA
The DNA here is from genome assembly GCA_027924585.1 of Larix kaempferi. Lineage (NCBI taxonomy): Eukaryota > Viridiplantae > Streptophyta > Pinopsida > Pinales > Pinaceae > Larix > Larix kaempferi. Next base: position 22,362,054 of record BSBM01000767.1, on the reverse strand, counting down.
TCATTGAACAATTTTACTTAAGCAAACAAATATGCAAGATAATTAAAATACTTATCTTTGTTTGTTTGTTGGGTGGACTCCCTCTGAGTCTTTTCTTCCTTGCAGGAGCTGCTGGAGTCCTTCTAAACCTTCTTGTTGTGGAATGTAGAGATATGGACAACTCCCTCTGAATATCTGCACCCTTACAGAAACCACTGGAGTGTGCTCCCTCTCGATCTTTGCTTCCTGGATTACCTGTTCTTGAACTCATATTCATCCTTGGTCCCTATGCATGCTTATTAGTATCATGATTGTGTTATCCTTGTAAAATCATACATTCATTAAAACACAATAATCTCAAGTATGTATAGTCATGATCATTTCAAACAGAAATAATAAGCATTAGCATTCAAGGTTTATATATAGGACTCTTATGGTTAGTCATATCATAAGAAACATAACATGTATAAACCTATAATTACTCAAACCTATGACTCTTCTGGTTAGTCATATTATTAATTAAGGTAAGACACATAATATGCATATGCCCATGATTATTCAAACTTATGACTTTATGAACAATCATCATCAATCATGCCATGCATACTTATATGATAGATCCTATGATATAAGAAACACATACCTGGTCACCATATTTGCTAGTTATGTCTAGCAATGTGTTCTTGTTCTCTTCAATGACCTGCATAACTCATTAGTTAACTTTTGCAAAAACAAATTATACATACCTCTATGTGATCCATGACTATGGATGAATCTTTGTATTTATGTCACCATGGCATGTTCAGGTTGTCCCTTCAAATTGTACAAACCTCCCTCTTGCTTTCCAATCACTACTGCATCATCTATGGTCTTTCCCTTTGGCCACATTAGGACTTGGCCATCCACAAATGCAACCCTCATACCTTTTGCATCTAATGCAGAAATGGAGAGTAAGTTCTTCTTGAGCCCAGGTACATAAAGTACTTCTTTCATCTTCAATGATTTTCCAGAATCTAGATTGTAGGAGGCTTCACCACTTCCTTTGATTGGGTATTGATAATCATCCCCAAGTTTCACTTTATGGGGTGATTCATGTTCAGAAAGATTCACAAAAGATTCCTTGAACCCAGTCATGTGTTTGGAGGCCCCACTATCAATTAACCAATCATTACATCCATGGGAGATGGTACCTGTAAGAGCAGAGATCAGAACATACTCTTCTTCACTTGATGAGTCATCATCACTATCACTTTCTGCCCTAGCCTTCTTCTTTGGAGGTTCATCATCTTCGGCAGCATGAGCATGAAACCTTCTTTTGTTGCCCTTCTTTTTCTCACTGGAGTTGTTCTTATTATCCCTTTTGTTCTTGGGACAATCTGAAGCAAAGTGACCCTTCTCATTGCATGTGAAGCATCTTAGGTCCTTCTTATTCTTTTGATGAAATCTTTTGGGGTGAGGGTGATCCTTCTTGGTTTTGCTTCTTTTGGTGTGAGCTGCAAGAGCTTGATCTTCACCTCCCATCTTTTCCTCACGAGCTATAAGTCTAGCTTCTTCTTGAGAACATTCTTCCCGAAGTCTACTGAAGGAGATCAACTTCTTCCTTGCACAAATTCCTTGAATAAAGGAATCCCATGACCTGGGTAGGCCATTTAGAGTGGTCATCACCACTTCACCATTCTCCACTATTTCATCTACTGCTTCTAATTGTTCCTTGATCTGAGAGACCCTTGAAAAGTAGGATTGAATGGTTTCCCCATTCTGAAACTTTACTGCTTTCAATTGGTTCCGCAGGGTCATCTTCCGATTTATGTTCTTTCCTTCAAATAGCTTGGTCAAAGATTCAAACATCTCTTTGGGTGTCTTGAGAGAAGACACATGGGGTATGAGATGGTCTTTGATAGAATCAGCAATGATTCTCTTTGCCTTGACCAAGTTCTTCTTGTGCAATACCTTGGCCTCTTCATCCTCTGGGATAAGGATGTCTTCTTTCACATATGAGTCCAACTCATTCTCTTCCAGGATTAGCCCAATCCTATACTTCCAGGCTCGGAAGTTATCAGCCCCTTCAAGCTTATCCTCAAGCTTGGTGTGAAGAGACATCTTTAAGAGTACTTCAAATGGAAATAGAAAAGATTTAGAACTTACCACTTGAAGTGTTGAAAACTGGATCTGGTCCCGGATTAGGGTTTGTCAGAGAAACCCTAAAAATTCAAAATGTGAATTTCAAAATTCCGAAAGGATAGAAAGATGCGCCTTGGAGAGCTGATCAGCCTAGTACATTTAGAATTTGAGATCAGCAAAGTCTTGTCCTTCAAAATTGCCTTTTTGTCCTCCCGGGTTCACTGGGGAGAGCCCTGAATTAGGGTTTGAGTTTCCCGGAGATCTACCCAGCCAAAAATCTCGATCCAAAGCTCAAACCTTCGATTTTTGCAAGGAGCTTCCAGCTGTACCTTCAGTTTCCAGAAATTCCTATTTTTGTGGAAACCCTAATTTTTAGGGCCAAAACTGAAAATGCTCGGAACTGAAATCTGATTGGACAGAAAGATGCACCTTGATGAGTAGATCCAATCTACTATACTGAATTTCAAAAATCTGTGGAGAGAAACCCAATAAATAAGGAATACAAGCTTCCGTCACTGCAAAATGTCTTCTTCTCAGTTAGGCTCTGATACCATGTTAAATTTTCAGTATTAAATCACAATACTATAGGATCTTTGCTGAGAGAATAACATCTACAGTATATCAATGCATGACAATCATAATATGACAAGCATCACAAGCATCATAAGAATCAAAAGCATAGAGACAAGAGACACAGAGTTTCCGTGGGGAAAACCCAAAGGTGAAAAACCCCACAACTTCCTCAGAGATAGAGAGAGCAATGGCTCAACCAAAATACAACCAAATAATACGGAGATAGTCTCCTAGCAGATGATCCTCCTCCTCCTCACTAGTGCGCCACTTTCCAGAGAGAGAGATAGATACTTTTCCGAGTGAGTAAAATAGAGATCTCCTATCTCTATTTATACTCACCTTTTTGCCCAGTGACCTACTGGGGCCGACTTGTCTACTTTAGTACATCCACATTATATTATATATTAATTAGGGTCGACCCCATAAGGTGGTCTAATAACCCATCGGCAAGTACACACACTTGCGACACTTGTCAATCCACATGACGACACTTCCTTATAGAGGAATAACACATCTCTTATAAGGGTACAATAAATATACATATAATATACTGATGAAATACATTCCGAAGTTACATATACATCAACAATCATCAACGTCTTCATCATCATCACCATCATCATCATCAACATCTTCATCATCATTTTCATCTCTAGGTTCTCCATAAACATCTCCATCATCATCATCTTCATCATCATCATCATCTTCATCACCATCATCATCATCATCAACATCTTCATCATCATCACCATCATCATCGTCATCATCTTCCTCATCAAATCAACATCTCTATCATCATCATCATCATCATCTTTTGAACATCATCATCATCATCATCATCTGAACATCACTCTCACCATCATCATCAACATCTTCATCATCATCACCACCACCATCATCATCAAAATATTCATCGTCATCACCATCACCATCACCATCTTCATTATCATTGTCATCTATAGGTTCCCCATCAACATCAACATTTCCATCATCATCATCTTCTTCATCATCATCATCTTCATCACCATCATCATCATCAACAACATCTTCTTCATCATCATCATCATCATCTTCCTCATCAGATCAACATCTCCATCATGTCACCATCATCTTCTTCATCATCATCAACATCTTCATCATCATTACCATCACCATCATCATCAACATCTTCATCATCATCACCATCATCATCATCATCATCAAGATCTTCATCATCATTGGCATCTCTAGGTTCCTCATCAATATCTCCATCATCATCATCTTATTCATCATCATCATCTTCATCACCATCATCATCATCATCAACATCTTCATCATCATCACCATCATCATCATCTTCATCATCATCTTCATCATCATCAGATCAACATCTCCATCATCATCATCTTCATCATCATCATCATCATCATCATCTTCATCACCATCACCACCATCTTCAACATCTTCATCATCATTACCATCACCATCATCAACAACATCTCCATCATCATTGTCATCTCCATCATCAACATCTTCATCATCATCACCATCATCATCATCTTCATTATCATCAGATTAACATCTTCATCCCCATCATCATCATCTTCTTCTTCATCATCATCATCATCATCACCATCACCATCACCATCACCATCGTCACCACCATCATCAACATCATCAACATCAACATCTTCATCATCATTGTCATCTCTAGGTTCCTCATCAACATCTCCATCATCATCATCATTGTCAACATCTTCATCATCATCACCATCATCATCATCGTCAACATCTTCATCATAATCACCATCATCATCATCATCTTCCTCATTAGATCAACATCTCCATCATCATCATCATCATCATCATCTGAACATCACCATCACCATCATCATCACCATCATCATCATTATCACCATCAACATCAACATCATCATCACCATCACCATCAACATCTTCATCATCATTGTCATCTCTAGGTTCCTCATCAACATCTCCATCATCAACATCTCCATCATCATCATCTTCTCCATCATCATCATCATCATCACCATCTTCATCACCATCTTCATCATCATCAACGTCTTCATCATCATCACCATCTACATCAACATCAACATCTTCATCATCATTGTCATCTCTAGTTTCCTCATCAACATCTCCATCATCATCATCTTCTTCTTCATCATCATCATCATAATCATCTTCATCACCATCACCATCATCATCATCATCATCAACATCTTCATCATCATTGTCATCTCTTCATCATCATTGTCATCTCTTCATCATTACCATCACCATCACCATCACCATTAACGTCTTCATCATCGTCACCATCATCATCATCATCACCATCCCATCACCATCACCATCCCATCACCATATCCATCTTTATCACCATCACCATCACCATCATCATTATCATCTTCATCACCATCACCATCATCATCAACATCTTCATCATCATCACCGTCATCATCATCACCATCAACATCATCATCTGTTAGGAACCCATGTCAACCCTTCTATTTACTTTGTCAGTATATTGTTGTTGGATGCATATGCTTTGTAAGTCATCCCGTAGTATTTGTTGATCCATAGTTTGTATTATTGTTGTTGGATGCATATGCTTTGTAAGTCGTCCCGTAGTAATTGTTGATCCATATTTTGTATTGGCCCAGGGTTTGTATCGACACATGGTATTGACCCATGGTATTAGCGCCTAGACTTAGTATATAAGTTTGTGTTGAGACCAATGAAGGTACCGTGAAGTTATTTGTATTGAGCTTGCTCAAAGAAGGTTGCCCCCTCGAAGTGGCCTGCGATCAATATAAAAGTGATTCGGAGTTATGTTATTTCTGTTATTTCGTGTGTTTTCATTAATTAATTATCACAGGTTCTTCACATTTGGTATCAGAGCACTTTCTTGGGCTCGCTGGGTGAAATTTCTACCAAATTTTATTTTTTTTCGCATATGTCATAGCTTCGGATCTCGGAATAATCCCTATCCACTTAACTATGGGAATTACTTGGGCATATGCCCTAAAACGCATTGTGAAGAGTACCACAAGAACCCCGAAGTATCTGGCCCATTGAGAGGACCTACCAACGAAAAGGGCAACGACCCCTACCTGATTGACTAGTTCCCACCCGTGAAGTAAACCAAGAGCTGTCATTTGTGGCAAAGTGATTATCAATTTTATCTGAGCCATGGAGTAATGGGTACTACCCCAATACGCAAGCCTTTAGACAACATTGGTGGCCGAGTGAATCCCCTAAACCAATAGGAAGTCGCACATACCTGGGGTCCATATCTATTTTCAGCTAAACTGTTGCCGATCACTTTTGTGCCGTTTCAAATCCATTCCGAGCCATTTCAGATCTAGCCATATCAGATCCATTTTAGATCCCGTCGTTTCAGATCCATTCTGACAATCCTTCCAGATCCAGTCGTTTTAGATCCAACTGTTTTTTATCCATTCGGCGTCATTTCAGATCCATATTTTTCTAATCCCTTCCACGCCATTGCATATCTATCTGTTTCTGATCCCTTTCAAGCCGTTACAGATCCATTCCTGAAAAAAAAAACAAAAAAAAACAAAAAAAAACAAAAAAAACAAAAAAAACAAAAAAAAAAAAACCAAAAAAAAAAAAAAACAAAACAAAACAAAAAACCAAACCAAAACAAAACAAAAAACAAAAAAACAAAACAAAAAACAAAAAAACAAAAACAAAAACAAAAAAACAAAAAAACAAAAACAAAAAAACAAAACAAAAAAACAAAAAAACAAACAAACAAACAAACAAAAACAAAAACAAAAAAACTTGGTTATGGTTGTCACCCACGCAGGACCAAAAACCATGGAGGAAGCACTTGCAGCCATCCAAACCAAACTCCAAGATCTGGATGAAAAATTTCTCAGCCTCATCTTCGGCATTCATCCAAGAACAATAACTGACAATACGAATCTTCTGCAGCCAATGGGTTCTCTACTTCCAACACTTTCTGTGGTCTAAAGCTTGAATTTCCTTGCTTCAATGGTATTGATCTGACTGGATGGATCTATCATGCAGAACGTTATTTCAGTCTGCATAATACTTTTGATGTCCAAAAAGTTCCACTTGCATCCTTTCATTTGGAACAGGAATCCCTTCAATGGTACTGTTGGTACATCAAGACTCATGATGAGCCAAAATGGACAGATTTTTGCCAACTCCTTTTGCAACGATTTGGTCCTCGTGCTTTTGATGACTTCACCGAAGCACTCACTAAACTTCGTCAAATTGGCACTATGAGAGGGTATCAGACAGAATTTGAGAAACTAGCCAACCACACAGAAGGATTGTCTGATGACTTCTACAGGAGTTGTTTTATCAGTGGTCTTAAGGATGAAATCCGCCCAGAGGTCAAATATTCTTTCCCAACACAATGATGGAAGCCATGGAGTTGGCTAAGTTGGCAGAAGATAAGATTGCCACCCAACAGCGCTCCAAACCCACTTTTGTTCCCTTCCGAAATATGGGTTCCCAACGACCTCCCGTCCCGCCAACTCCTCGACCAAATCCTATCAAGCATTTGTCCAAAATAGAGATGCAGGAACGCAGAGAAGAAGGGCTTTGTTATAATTGTGATGAAAAATTCACTCAGGGACATAGATGTGTTCAACAAAGGCTCTATCTCTTAGATGTGGATTCTCCGCCCGCCTCTAAAGTTGGTGAAGAAGCTCCAGATACACCGGATGATCAGGTCAACATTCAGGAGCTGCTTCTTGACTTCCCAACTGAGGAAGGCCACCCAGAGATATCTCTCCATGCTTTATCCAGCATCACCACCCCCCAAACAATGCGGGTCAGGGGTTACTTCAAGAAGCTTCCTCTTACAATACTCATTGATTCTAGTAGCACTCATAACTTCATTGACCCTCGGATTGCCAAACATGTTGATTGTTTTGTCCATCCTTGCTCCAACTTTGGAGTCATGGTTGCCAATGGGGGAACCTTACCTTGCAAGGGAAAGTGTCACAATGTGCATATCTCTCTGGAATATTATAACCTATGCTCTGACATGTTTTCCTTGTCCTTAGGCGGATGTGATGTGGTTTTGGGTGTTTAATGGTTACGCACACTTGGCCCCATCTTATGGGATTTTGCTGAACTTTGGATGCATTTTTCAGTCAATGGGACACAACACAAATTTATGGGCTTACAACGAGGGTCTCTCTGCATCATCCATTCACATCGCCTGGAAAATATCCTTAAGAAGTATTCACATGGTGTCTTCACTCAGCTCCATTCCATCCAGATGCACCCACCAATGGTCTCCACTACTTCCTTGGATAGATATGTAGGCGTCTTTATTGCACCAGTGGGCTTGCCGTCTTCCAATGACCTTTCCTGTAAGCATTTAGCTGCATCTACATATCAGTAGGAAATGATGGCTATTTTTCTTGTAGTACAGAAGTGGCAGCCATCCCTATGTAACATCCCAATAATTTCATAAAATTTTAAAAAATTTAAATCATCATTAAATGTTAATAATTGTAATTGCGGAAATAATAAATGCTTATAAAGACAAGGTTGATTGAGAAAGCCATTAATGTAGAAAGTAATTAATGATTGAGACTCTTAAATAAAGACCAACTAGTGATTGTGACACGTCATACTTTTGTTAAGATACGTACGGCAATATTTCTATTTGTGTTAACTGTAACTCATGATATTTTGCAATAAAGATTTATTGACTGGGTTCTAACAGTTGTTTTTGATGATGATGAAAGGGGTCCTGCGAGGCACCCTGACGTTTACTTAGCTATGTTTAGCTAAGGTATTTGTACCTGCCCTTCTTGCGCAGATTCTCAGGTAAGGATTAAGTGGCAAACAAGTGTTTTTTAAAAGTAATTCTGTAATTCAAATAATCGTCAATACGGTGAAAACTCCTAAGTAGAATTCTGCTGCAGATATGGATATTTCATTCTTATATCTTGATGGTGTACTAACTTATTAACAGTTCAATATTATTATTATCATATCCTTCAATTGCTTTTTCATTGTTAAATCTATATAATCCATTCTAAATGGTTAATATCATTATCATTAAAGTGATGATACCATTATCCATTTATATGTTTATTGAAGATCTTGTGAATATATTGCTTGTGATATGAATTTAGCTTTCAACTACATACCACCATGAATTAGACCTTGACTATATCCTTACACCTAACAATTATATGGCTAAAACATGAAATACTTAACTACCCTATATGATTATACAATGCTATAGAGGAGAATTATATGTACGTACCTTAACACTGTGATACATTCTCCAATGTTGTGTGCAGTATCAATGCATTCTAATATTACGAAACATTGGAGAAAATATATGTAAACTAAGTGAACTAGGCATTAACACACAAGTCATAGCTTGTATTTTCAACACCCTGAGACATGGTAATAACCTATGAACCAATATGAATGTGCACTATAATTTAAGTAATGCAATGAATGCGATTGACAAGGTTTTAAAGTCCGGTCCTTGCATCTTTCAGACCTGTTGATACCAGCTTGCAGCATTAACGTTGCCTAACTGACTCAGCGAATTGGTAGCTAAGGTGGACAGTCTTAATAAGATACGATTTGAAAACCATGTACCCGACAACGCTGAGCTGTACTAGTTATAAATTCTAGTTCTGAATGAGTGGCGACTGGGTAGATGCAGTAGTTAATGTGATGTTGATTTCCAAGTTGTCTCGAATCCTACGTTCTCGTCTGGCAGCTAGATCACCGTTTGATCAACACAAAATCTAGGGCTCGGAAGAGACCCTAGTATTTCGTTAGTAAGTACTGAGAACGTCTTCCTAGCCTTCATTTCGAATTTAGAGTTGATGGAGGAGGCAAACTATGCCGCTGCATTGTGGGGTTTGAATTTTTCTCGGTTAGGAGAGTCCCTCCCACAATTTGGAACCCGAGGCTTGTGAGGAGGGTTTGTAAGTTCCAAGTTTTGAACCCTTACAAGAGCCACAACGTAGCCAGTGTATTTGTAGAACGGTCCCTCTGTCAGTTTGGTTGAGTGAAATCACTTAAAGCTCGATTCTCCATGCTATAACATGGTTCCAAGATCATGAACCTAATAGTGTTGTAACTGCTATCAGATTTCGTCATTTGACGGATGTGGAGTGTCTCGAGCTAGGATTCATGCTAAGGTAATTTTTCATTGTTTGTGGTAATGATACTATGAGTGTTTCAAGTTGTTTCTTCAGTGTTTTCTAGTAGTAACCCCTTTTTAAACTGTGATGCGATAGGTGCTACCGCGTTGGATAATTTCTATGGCAAAGGTTGGAGAAGGATACTGTGATAATCTAGACCTGGCCATAGGTACCTGCAAGGTTGGCCACGTCTAGATGGTGATGGCAGGGTGACGAGAGTTGGGAATCCGACTTTAAAAGGAGTACTGGCTTAGTTTTAAATTTGTTTTGTCTAAGCAAATGTGAAGGGATAAACCCTCAATATTTTTTTTTTTACTATCCGGCTCAGCAATGTTTAGCTGCAGCATTTAAGGGATAGATTTGAAAATTTACATCTGCACCACTAAGTGTTTTTTTGGGAACTACGCTTGGTCTTTAATGTGACGCTGTCATGAAAATGGTTAAGTTGTAGTCGAGGGTTTAATTGCTTTTCTAAAACAGTGGGTCGACATGAGCTGAAATGTCGAAATTTTGATTAACTAGATAGTGAGAAATCATTTGTAAAATTGTTGGTAGATAGATCATGTTCTTGTATCGTCTTTGACAGTTTCAGTAGGAATAATGATTTGGTAAGGTTGGCCTTCGGGCGTTTGAAAAGGAATTGCCATAGCTTTTGATCTTGTTTCAATGAATGCAACCCGACCCTGTAAGTTCTGTTTGCAGCCTTACCTGGATCGAGAAAAGATTTCGAGGACTGGGCCTTAACTTGAGTATGCAGAGGTTTCGAAACTGTGTATGTTTCTTATTGGGATTGTGATCTATATGTTATGCAATGGTCCTAAATCGTGATTTCTTCTATGTGTTTGAACAGTGTCTTGTTAATATTCTTATCATAGAAAATGGAATTTCAATTAAACATGAAGTGTAGGGTTTTGAAAAGAAAACATGTTTGTCAAAGTCTCTAGAAAGCATATCAGTTGATGCCATGCATGGCTTGATAAACGATTTGTTGAACTGTGCACGAACAAAGGGGTTTTGAGGTCTAGAGTATTTATTTAATTCTATAGCGGAAGTATTTAAAGTTTAATGATTGCAAATGAATGTAAGATTTAGTAGAGTATTAGTAACTGTCTACTTATTACTCGTAAGTAAGATCTCTATCCAGAAAATGGTTGTAGTTGCTATGTATTAAAATGTAAATGCTTACGAATAATGAATTCATAATATTAAAATGCACAGTATTTCTGTGCGAAACAAAGGAAACTTGAATTTGAAGATAATATAGAACTGAATCAGAAGTCAAGTGTTTCTCTCTTAATATGAAAATACATATTGTTACTACCTGAAATAGATGGAATGGAAATGAAAAGACTAGATCTGTGCAGAATTAAATGGTGTTTTTCTTCACTTAAGAACTCGATGAATGCTATGAATCTATTTAAACTATACCGTATTATGTCCTACGTTTTAAACATTTGAAATGACTGAATTTAACATGAATCCTATTGTATTAAGTTTTTTCATCAATTGCCATTCAGTCTATCTCTTATCTATTCTAAAATGCTCTTCTCTGCACTAGAGTATGGTGCAGCAACCGGCATGAGGAAAAATGCAGAGAAGAATTTTATTCTATCATTATGTCCAATCAGTCAATACTTTATAAAACAATTTCAGAAAGTAAAACAAAATTTAACAGAAGGGCAATTAGAAACTGAACAAGTAGATAAGTGGACAAACACCCAAGGAGCCTGTTCCATCCAACCTGCTCCTGAAGACAGCCAATAACTTGGCTTAGGACCCCCGAGCCTGTTCACTAAACCATCAGGAGGAAGAAACTTAGAAGCTTAGGTCCTCAATCTTGCAGCAACAAGTAGTTTATCCAGTCTTACAGACTCAGCAGTCAAAGAGACCTGCACCAACACCTCTGGTTTTCCTTTTAAGAAATAATTTGCAGACTTACAGTTGCACTCTCACATAGCCTCCCTACTTCAAATCTCTTAGTCATCACCTGATGCACATTAGGGATATTTCTGCAGAAAATATTGTAAGAGCTTCCTGCTCAATTCGAATTGCCTTATATAGGCTGCCTAGGCCTTTTTAGTGATTAACTGGTCATTAATGAGTTGCCTTCTCCCTTCCCACCTGCGAATAATGCCACAATTTTAGGGGTAGTTGTCCCATAACGAACAACTAGTGGTGGAGTGCAAATGCTGCCATCTATCCCATGCCTTCTAACAGCTTCCATTCCTCCTAGTGTGTCAGTGAACACTCTTGTAACAACTTTCTTGAGTGTTTGTCTCCTATTTTAATTTATTAAATAATAATAATGAGTCATTACAGTCATCTTTGAACAGATTTGGTCATAATTACAAAACTTTGTAATTATAATTTAGCATAAAGTATTTTGCAAAATAAAATAATTATTCTCAAAATTTGGATCTCTCTACATCATCAGTTCACATCACCTAGAAAAGATCCTTAAGAAGTATTCACATGGTGTGTTCGCTCAGCTCCATTCCATCCAGATGCACCCACCAATGGTCTCCACTACTTCCTTGGATAGATATGCAGGCGTCTTTGTTGCACCAGTGGGCTTGCCGCCTTCCAGCGACCTTTTCGGTAAGCATTTAGCCGCATCTACATCTCAGCAGGAAATGATGGCTATTTTCCCTACAGTACAGAAGTGGCAGCCATCCCTACTAGGAAATTATTTCTGCATCAAGACTGATCTCTAGATTCTGGAACATTTTTTGGAACGATGGGTCTCCTCACCAGCACACTAGAAATGGGCTATCCAATTCATGGGTTATGACTATGCAATCACTTACAAGAAGCATAAGGATAATATGGTGGCAGATGCTCCTTCTCGCCAATTTGATGACCCAGTTTCTCTTACAACTATTTCTCTACTTGTTCCAAATTGGTTGCAATCTGTTCAACAAGGCTATCTCTTCTATGAACTCCATGCTTCTTCATCGGTAGGGCACTCTGGGTTCCCCAAAACCTATGACCGGGAACAATGTAACTTCTTTTGGCAGGGACTAAAAATGAAAATTCACCAGATGGTGGTTGGGTGTGATACTTGTCAGGTCAAGAAGGGTGAAACGACACTCCTTTCAGGACTGCTCGAACCCTTTCCCATCCCTACACGGACGTGGACAGCTATTTCTATGGATTTCCTAGAAGCACTCCAGTGGTACAATACCACATCTAAAAGGACACCATATGAAGCAGTTTATGGACAAGCACCACCATTTTTTTCTTCCATACACGCTTAGTAGATCCCCAATTTAGGCAATTGACTCAGTTGTTCGAAACCGCGATCAGATTCTTCTCATTCTGCAGGACAATCTTCACATGGAAAGAATTCAACTAAAACAACAAACCGAGCAACAACGTTCTGAGCACACTTTTCACGTACCTGATACGGTCCTTCTTCCACAACCTTCCAAGAAATCCTCCCTGAAACTCAAAAGGTGTCAGTGGGACAGAATGCGACCCGAGGATGCTACAGGGGAACCACTCCTTCAGATTCTACATCAATTTCCACATCTAAAGCTTTGAGGAGAAATTTTTTTCTAAGGGAGAGGAGATGTTAGGAACCCATGTCAACCCTTCTATTTACTTTGTTATTATATTGTTGTTGGACACATATGCTTTGTAAGTATTCCCGTGGTATTTGTTGATCCATAGTTTGTGTTAACACCCAAAATGACCCCCTAGGTTGTGGGAGAGGGAAAACTGGGGTAACCACTAACTGATATTTAGACTTAAGCTACTAACCCAGCATAGTCTGAGAGGGATCTCTCTACAGCGCTATTAAAGATTGGAATAATCAAAGTTGTCAACAATGAAAACATGCACCAACATTCATCATTCAAGATATTCAATTGCAACATTACAAAAGATCAGATTTATGTGGGAAACAAAATGGTTTAAACGTAGCTTGGCGGAAACATATGAATCTTTATTTGGGAAATGGAGTCACATTCAAACAAACTCTAAAAATTCATTTACAAATGCTTCACAAATGCATTAACACAAGGGCGAGATAGCAAACAGCTCGTAGTCAAAGTGATTTTAATTGGTGAAACAGAAGAGAAAGAAACAATCCATCGACATAAGGCATACAATGATGAATCCTATATCAATTTTAACAGAGAAGTAATGGTGGAATACTTGGAAAAATATAAGTAGAGCATAATTTCTATGAATTCTACTTAGCTATCACACTGCACCAAGTATGAAAGAATGTTACAGACTGGAATTAACAATGAGAGATACACAATTCACATAGAAAAAGAAAGAACAGACTACAAGACCAGTTACACAAGAATCCCTAAAAACATCAGCTCAGCTCTACAAATCTTTATTCAAAATATAGCTCAAAATGTCTTACAGAACAATACAAAAATTCCCATAAATTTTTCAACAATATTTTTCAACCCTCTATCATTCTATTACATCGCATATATATAGATGCTGGGAGCCCTTTGCTTGAATCGCCTAAACCAAAACAGTAATATCTGAGTGACACCTCATTGACCAAAAACTTTAGGAATATTACATACGTGTCATGTTCCAAACAAACTGATTAAGACAAGGAACAAAATATCATAGACAGAGGGCCGTCTTAACCCTGGGTTCGCAAATGACCTTGCGAGTCAAAGAAATCTTCCACTTTCAATGAGCTGTCAGTTTGTGATGCCTCATCCGGAAGGATAGGTGTCACTTCTTTAGTGGAGATTACAAAATCATGAACCATTTCTGTAACCAGCTGGCTGCCTCACTTGATTTCAAGGGTCTCCTCCTTCCTTCATCGTCGGATTCCTTTGGACACTTGTCGTCTATCAGGCTCCTTGTCTTCGCTAGCAGAGCTAGATTCTATGAGTTCAAATACCATAAGAGATGGAGGAGTAAGCTTTTCCTCCACCTCAGTCCATGTTTGTTCTGGCATGAACACCATTTCGGACTCCTGCCCTTTCTCCATGATCCAATCCCAACAGAAAATATGCTCGAACTGCTAGGTGCACCATCTTTCCCATATACCAACTTCGAACAAGGGACGTGAAGACCATACCCATAACTGCTATGATGATGATAGCAGTTACGTGTGGCCATAATTGCCATGATAACTTGATCGGATTCCTCAATCAAGTAACCATGATGCCCATGGTCCGAGCTGACATGCAACACGCTTGGCAAAGTTTTTTAGATAGATGGCGTAGCCAAAAAGGAGGTTGATGCAGCTTCCCTTGCATCGACAATCATTTGGGGTGGCAGAAAGGTGTCCTTAAGTCGCCTATCCCTATGATCTCATTTACGTCACAATACTTAGCCTCACGTTTTCTCCCACATGTCGAAGGACATGAGTCACATCATCCTCGCAGCCAATTCAACCTACCCAATAGTCTCCATGAGTAATTTTCTTTCTTCCTGTATTTTTATCACCCGCTGCTTTAGGCCTATACCTTGATCATCGACCGAACCATGGCCAACACATCTGCTAGCCTCATCCTAGTGCTCGTTGCGCCTCCAAATTTGGTGGTCGACTTCCTTTACCTTCCAAGGTTCGGGTGGTTTCCTACTGAGGAAACTCCCATCTGATCAATAACGACGAGCCTCTTCGGAAAACCTCCTAGCTCAGAGGGAAACGTAACTTTGAGAGATGCTATAAAGGGAAAATGATCAACGAGATACGTATACACAAGTATAATCTCTCACTATCATGTTTATATTTCCTTTAGAACAATACCCTCGACCCGGTATGGCTGGGGTCGATGTCTTCACCGTTTCTTCGTCTCAGTCCTTGCCCCCTCTCTGGGGCCGAGGTCTGAAGTCATTAGTACAGGAGGAGCCTATCGCTTGCGGGTGGATACCTTTGGTCATATGCTATCCCACTTCGAAGTCCAGTATCAGTCCATTTTTTTCCCTAGGCGGATAATTCTTTCCTTTGAATACCCATAAGGGTTAGCAAGGCAACCTTCACAGAGGTTTTCCTAATTTCGGGGGGAATTTGGAGACACAAGGCGACGACTGACGTGCTTGAGGGGAAAATCAGAATGGTCATTTTGTGGTAGGTGTGCTGATATCACCAAAGGGGCGAACTTAACAGGGTATATCAGTGACAGCTGAGGTCCTTTCCTACAACGACCGCTTCAGAAAATCTCCTCGCCCTCCAACCTGAAAACCCTTGTCCAAACGGGCTCTGGGAAAAACATCACCTTTAACCATCGACGACTATATATATACAAGCCTCATTTCCTTACCCATTAATCTTGTCCATCAGTTGTCTAACGATCTCTGCCATTGGTTTCACATGCGCTAATCTCCACCGTCAGATTTGGCCTCTATTTAATTGCTTGATTTGACAACTACCATCTGTCTGCCATCATCCGTACACCACATGTCCATGAAGAAGTATCGCAAACACCCCAACGCGGTGGTACATACCACCTCCATTCTTCACAATGGACTCTGGCTCTAACACCTATCCGATGGGTTTCTCCATCGCTTCCACCTTTTCCTTTTCTGGCATGCATCTTCTGGATGCAACGATCATCCAGGACCATCGATCTACTTAGGGGAAATCTCATACGTTTACTTAGTCATATTGCATTCATTACTGCGGGACCCTTGGCCTTGATCATAGTCTACCACTCTTCTTTTTCTGGATCGTCCACGTGGCCGAACACCTGCCTTTACATCTTGGCGTCATCACAATGTTATTAAAACGATACTGCTCACCTCTTATAGTCTTTGCGATGTTTCCTCCGACTGCCATCTGTCTGACGATACTACCCATCGCAACCACTCATGCCTCTATTCCTTACGCAACTTGGTTATGCGATGATCAATGATAGCTGGAGATCTCTCTCTTGAGCCCATCCGACGGTGTGGGACTTCCTGCAGTATACCTCGCACAATATTCTCTTAAACCGTAGTAATATGCTCCCCTTTTTCATCCTTTTTTGTCCCTTTAGCACCTAGTTATGGAAAAACAAAGGGTAATACTCGGTTTTTTATCAAAATTTTTAGGGCTATCCCTTCATTTCCCCTCCATACCAACACTGTGAAAAATAGGTGCTAACAGTTTGTATTATTGTTTTTGGACGCATATGCTTTGTAAGTCGTCCCGTAGTAATTGTTGATCCATATTTTGTATTGGCCCATGGTTTGTATTGACACATGGTATTGACCCATGGTATTGGTGCCTAGACTTAGTCTATAAGTTTGTGTTGAGACCAATGAAGGTACCGTGAAGTTATTTGTATTGAGCTTTCTCAAAGGAGGTTTCCCCCTCGAATTGGCCTGCGATCAATATAAAAGTGATTCTCGGTTCTGTTATTTCTGCTATTTCATGTATTTTCATTAATTAATCATTGCAGGTTCTTCATATCATCATCATCACCATCTTCATAATCATTGTCATCTCCCCCTCCCTCATCAACATCTCCATCATCATCATAATCATCTTCATCACCATCACCATCATCATCAACATCTTCATCATCATCACCATCATCATCATCACCATCACCATCAACATCTTCTTCATCATCATCTTCATCATCATCATCATCATCATCATCATTATCTTCATCACCATCACCATCATCATCAACATCTCCATCATCATCATCTTCTTCATCAGCATCATCATCATCTTCTTCATCTCCGTCATCATCATCTTCATGACCATCACCATCACCATCACCATCATCATCACCATCAACACCTTCTTCATCATTATCTTCTTCTTCATCATCATCATCATCATCATCATCTTCATCATCATCGTCATCATCATTATCATCACCATCACCATCACCATCACCATCATCATCAACATCTCCATCATCATCATCATCATCATCATCATCATCATCATCATCATCATCATCATCACCATCATCATCAAAATTATCATCATCATCCTCATCATCATCATCTCATCATCATCATCATAATCATCATCTCCATCGTCATCATCATCTTCTTCATCATCATCATCATTATCATCTTCATCACCATCTCCATCACCATCATCATCAACATATTCATCATCATCACCATCATCATCATCAAAAACATCTTCATCATCATTGTCATCTCCCCCTTCTTCATCAACATCTCCATCATCATCATCTTCTTCATCATCATTGTTATCTCCCCCTTCTTCATCAACATCTCCATCATCATCATCTTCATCACCATCATCATCATCATCATCTTAATCACCATCACCATCATCATTAACGTGTTCATCATCATCACCATCATCGTCATTCTCTCCATCTTCATCATCCTCTCCATCTTCATCATCATTCTCATCTCTAGGTTCCTCATCAACATCTACATCATCATCATCTTCTTCATCATCATCGTCTTCATCACCATCACCATCACCATGACCATCACCATCACCATCATCATCAACATCTTCATCATCACCATCACCATCACCATCACTATTGCATTAGATAGCTTCACTTACTCCATTAAAATTCAATTGGACATGACATGAATGATTTAAATTCAACACCTTAGCTAGCTTCATTTCATTCAATGATGTGCCTAAATTGATGGGAGCATGGGAAACCGGACTCCATTAAAATTCAATTGGACCCATTAAAATTCAATTGGACGTGACATGAATGATTAAAATTCCAGCCGGGAACGCTAGCCAAAAGTGCCCGGTGGATGATTTTGCAAAGTTGACCACCGTGTGCAAAAACTACACACTCCCGTACTGAGCATCTGGTACATTGATTCTTTAAATGATGAACTCTTTCCTTTATGGCATTATAGGGATGCTTACCTTGCATTTAACAATGGCATTAATTAGTTAATGGCTTCCTTGTTCGGAGTGTAGAGGAGGCTTACAAAATCCTTGCAACATCATATAAATTAATAAAGGAGGCTTCCAATATGATCTCAATTTACGAGAAGCTTCCACATAGCAATAATTTGCATAGCTGGGCATTTTTCTCTGATATTAGTTATTATTTTTATCTAATATCATAGAAAAATGCCCAGCTATGCAAATACGAATGAGTTCCCCCTCTTCACCTTTTTCTCTTGGAGTTTATGTTAGGTTCTCTCAGTCTGCACCTGCCACTTAGTCTGACATGAATTATGGTCACTGGATAATCTGCTGCAGGTAAGAGTTATACCTAAATTGCTTACTTTGGTTTTAGAACCGGTGCGTGGTTTTAGAACTGGATCAACCTTTTCTGGCCTACCCACCTGAAATTTTTAACCGTCGAAACTAGCCCGATAGAGTCACAGCTGTATTATTTCTCAAATTCATTTAAGCGGGTTGAGTGGAGTATTTCGGTCTTTTTGGTACCCAGACCAACCAGTTGGTTGAGCCTGCTTGCACATCATCGATATCTCGGTCCAAAATTTATGTGATTTTAAATAGAGGAGCATGAGTGCCTTTGAACTAGGAAGAGGTAAAATGATCTAGGTTGAGGACAATAAATGTTGTATTTTTTCACACAATCTAAAGGAAAAAAAACACGGAATTGGGCGGGATAACTCCCACCAAACAATGGCCAGCACAGATCTATCAAATGCTGCCATAACCCGAAGAGCTTACCAGTCTTAGCAGGAATATTCCCCTAGTAGATGAAGGTGGGAAATTCATTAGGGTACGAGGCTCTCTAAAGTTACTCCAGCCTACATCCATGAGTAATTGGGCCAAGTTAATGGGAAGGAATCCCTAGACTACCATGGGCTTTTCAACCCTTTCTGAAGGTTAACTTACACTACCATCTTGTGCAGCAGCTTTGATGTATTCAGTTAATGATTTAGTTTCATTCTTTCAAATCCACCTTGATGTAATCCACTTTTCCTTTTCTAAAACTGAATTTCCATGGGACTTCAAAAGGGAATCCAGGTCTTGCTGGGATGGGAGGATTTTTCTGAACAAACGAGGGGGAAATCTTGCATCTCTACTCAAAATTCACAGGCACAGCCACAAATAATGTGGTGAAATTGCAAGATCTTATCACTGGCCTTTCTATCACCCATAGACAAGCTTGGTCAACTTTGGTGATTGAGGGGGATTCACAAATTATAATTAACACCGTGAAGAAACTCTCCAATGGAAATCCTCTCAATAAGATATCCAAACATTGTCTACTTTGTTGGATGAAAGAGAAGCTGAGAGATTTTCTCAAGACCTTTGTTTTGCTACAAACAAGTCATATCAGAAGGACTGACAATAATCTTGCAGAAATAATTTCCAATCACGGGGTGGATAGATTGAATGATACTTTTGATCACAGTTGGGATCACTTCAGCACTTAGCCAGTAAGGGATCATATCATCAGGATCAAGGAGCAAGAATTCACGTCCCCACAGAGTGTGTTAGATATGGTAGATGGAGGAGTGAATGAGGGGCATGTGGCCAGGCCTCAAACACCCCATGCCACGACCTCAACACCCCTAGCATGGCCCTTGTTAAATAGGGCTCTCGTGAGCATTCATTTATGTAGTTGCTCGGGTACAATCCCGCATGACCACAGAGGTAGATCACCGGTGAAGTTTGGTCAGGATGATGAGAATGTAGGTGTGCAAACCTCTCTGTCCAACTCTCGCCATGGTATCAATACTACTGCAAGACATCCGACTCAGCCCCATTCTCATCATATAGATGAGTGACTTAATGATAATCTCTCCCATTAAAGGAAGCCTCTCCTTCATTTCTTTCTCAAGTTCTGGATTTCGAAATTCAGTTGTTATCTGCATGATTCTTCTGTCTGCAAATGAAGCTTGCAATTATCCCTCAAAAGGTAATTGCTCATGGGTTCAGAGTATTTCTTTTCATCCCTCGGTGCAGAATTATCTTCTTTGTGGGTTGAACATTCAAGTGAGATCCAAGTGTTATTCTCGACACTTTTTCCCTGAGCAAGTTGTTATATTTTCCAGCCCCATGCCCTCTTTTAATTTGGTGCTCCCTTCGCATTCATGAACCCTCATGCCTCCTTAGAAGCATTCGTATAGTCATATAAAATCCAAGCAATCTAGATCCTCTTCTATCCCCCCAACCAATCCAACAAGAACTATGAGGAACATCACCCAAACAACACGTATGACAAACAACAAATTCCAAATGAAATCAAAGAAGAAATTGTTGCAGTAGAAGCAGATGCCAAGGTAACCAGGAACTGCACTCACGATTAATAAATTCGTAAGTATTTTGAAGCCCTGCTCCCGGACCCAATCTATGCTCGAGGCAGAGTGGACCTATATCTAAAGACTCTTGACCTAGCCTGGTAATAGAAATAGCTCATGGCGAATGCTCTTTTAGAAAGAGGAGAAGATCACCAAGAAATCCTCCTCCAACTGGACGAGATCACTTTGAACATGCAACAGATTGCTTCTCACCTTGGCTTCAAACTGAAAACCAACAATGAAGCCCCCTCAAGCCTGGATAGAAATCCTAAATCTGGTTGATCTCAAGTTGATCTATGTTTTAATGCTTTTTTTGTGAACTTTTATTTATGAAGAACAGTAGTAGAACTATCTCTAAGAACTCACAAGGTAAGTGGTTCAGTTTAGTGTCATTACGTGGTAGACCTTCAGACAGCTTTCTCTAAGAACCTGATCCTATTTCCTACTGTTGGGAGGGCTCAGATTCTCTCTTTTCTTCATGTTTTCCCTATGTAGGGAGGGAATTGATATTATTGTTGACTGTATTTCTTTGTTTTCGGCAATAGAAGGATTTTAACTAGCTTACAAAAAAAAACAGACCATTCAAAAAGGGGTAGTATGAAGCACATGGGTGAATTTGTTAAGATTTAATATGCTAAGAAGAAAATAACAGCATTGCATTCCATTTCACAATAATAGCATATACAGGATCACTGAAGAAACAACAAGCACAACATAAACACAAGAGACACAGATTTATCCTGGGAAACCCTCATGGGGTAGAAAACCCAGCAAAGCTTCCTCAATATAGATGACCATCAATATACAAAGATGTAACCCTGAGCATAAGCTCCTCCTTCTCCATAGAAGACCTCTCCTCCACAAGTCCGTCACTCTCAAGTGAGTGTGTGTGTGTAAAATGAGGAATACACCTCCTATATTTATACACTACTCTGACTTGTCTTTTACACAAAACATGTAGGCTCGTATTTAACCAATGGGTTAAATACCCCACTACAACTGACTGGGCCGACCCCTCTAGGGTGGTCTAATAACCCTTTGACCCACATAACACATACAGGGCCGACCGCCACTAGGGAAGTCTAATAACCCAAGTTACCACAATCTGACGGAGGAATAAACATCTCCGGATATACAATAAGGTCTTCAAGGAGGAATGAAACATCTCCATAATAATAAAGTACAAATATAATATTCTTTGAAGTTACAATATCTCAACAGAATTTGATAGTGAGGTGAGAGTTGACTAGGTAAAAAGTTATGAAATGCATGAAAATCACTTGACTCGGGTCACCAAGATACAAATCAGCCTCTCACCAACACTCTAATTAAATTAAAATACAACACTAAGATTGGACTAATAAATAAGAGATGATTGAAGTATATGAGCCACACATCTCATCTCGAGCAAAAACAAATCAAAATTGCCACTTATTGAATAAGGGGTAACCATGTTCACATGTTTCCCTCCCAGATATTGCATCTTAATATCCTAAAAAAAATTCCATTTGACCAAATCTATGAATGTAGAAGGATGTCCCACAAGAAACTAAGGACTATGAGAAAATTGCAAAATGATATTGTAATGCATCTCTATGTCACAAATAATCTTATAAATCCTTTCTTTGCTCTCTTATTTTTTCATACACTTCTTATTTCTTTACCATTTGGATATACATTTTGATACTAATATAATAAATTTCCTTGTGTAAACCTCATAGTTAAATTGTCATTCTTCCTAGAGCCTTTCAAATCTCATGTACCCAACAATTGGAAAAACTCTCGATATGAATATATGTTTCCATGGATAATCGACATAAGGGAAATTCAAAAAAAAAACCACTAATCACCTATAATACAAATATTATTGCATCCTTCACCACATAAGTGCTTCGAAACGAGAACTGGATAATTACCAAAGTGGACCAATATAGCATCCACCACAAAACTGACTTGAATCCTAACCACTACGAAGACAAAAAACCAAACATATGGAATGCACCAAGGCCAGAACATCCCAAAACAATCCAAAACCAACATCTAAAGATAGCGGATTGTAACATCAATCTTTTATACCCCGATTATTTGGTAAATATAAATGCATATTGTAATTGTTTTCTGGTGAGGAGCTCAAGCCCAAGGCCCCACTAGTAAACATTGTAAGTTATGTGGTTTAATTCGTAAGTTGTAAATTGTAAACTAAGGAGACTAAAGACGATGACGCAACTAAACGATGGACAACTGAATCCACTAGGGGGAGAGGTAAGGTTAAGAGAATCCTTGAGAATCTAAGTGATGATGTCTAGGAGTATTTATGATGCCTTTAAGTAACATATTTATTTGGTTGTGGGTTTAAAGAGTATAAATAATCTATGATTATTACCCTAAAAAATTCATATGACGTCCTAAGTTGAGGAGATTAGATTTTCGATACAAAGCGATTAGATAGTACTTATGACCTATGTATTAGCATGACTCTATGTGCTACAGATGATTTCCAAATAATTATCTCTTTGTGAACAGAGATCGTGGGTTTCATTGCTTTATACTTCAGCATTGTTTAAACATTTATCCCTGTAAAATCAGAGTAGAGCCCAGATGTGGTGAGATCTATGTGTGAATAGAGATCATGGTTTTCATTTTTTTATACTTCTGCATTATTTAAACATTGATCCCTATAAAATCATAGTAGCGCCCAAATGTGGTGAGATATTTGTGTGAACAGAGATCATGGCTTATATTTTTGCAATGTTTATTAATTGATCCCTGTAAAATCAGAGTAGCGCCTAAATTTGGTGAGATTTCTGTGTGAACATAGCTCGTGGGTTTCATTTCTTTATACTTTTTCATTATTTAAACATTGATACCTATAAAATCAAAGTAGCGCCCAGATGTGGTGAGATCCCTGTGTGAATATAGATTGCGGGTTTCATTTATTTATACTTCTACTTTGTTTTAAACATTGATTCCTTTTGTTGGTATATTATGTAAATACTATGTTATGATCCCAGCATCGTGATTCTGTAGAACAACTTGGGAAGGGACAGCGTAAGAGCTGGATCCCTGGTTTAAGTTTTCCTGTTGGGTAATTTATATGTTATGATCCTGGATTTAAGGATAACCCTGTATCATGATTTTTGTACAATGCTTGGGAAAGGAACATCGTAGGAGCTTGATCCCTATTTAGTTTTCAGTCCTTTTTTGTTATATAGGTCAGATTGATCTCTGTAAATGTGTTGATTTCTACCAAACTCAACTGATTATATTTATTTCATATCAGGGAAAGATCTCTGTGAATGCGTTGATCCCTGGAAAAACTC
This sequence comes from Larix kaempferi, assembly GCA_027924585.1. NCBI lineage: Eukaryota > Viridiplantae > Streptophyta > Pinopsida > Pinales > Pinaceae > Larix > Larix kaempferi. Next base: position 22,337,711 of record BSBM01000767.1, on the reverse strand, counting down.
ATCTATTGATACTTATATGATCTATGTAAGGATGTGAAGTATGTATTATTAGATTTGAATTCTACTAAGGTAAACTTAATACATATATGTATTTTCGGAGTTGATCTATGAAACATGTTGTATATGTTAGATCTATTTTAGTCTAAATCTTTGTGGCGTATTTTAAAAATACTTAGCCCTATTTTATTAAACCTTTAACTTAGATATCCACTCTTGAGAGTCGGTAAGAGTATCAGTCGAGTTATTGGATAAGGTGAATTGAAAAGTAAAGTGTTGCAGGTTAAAATTATTAAATACTTATTTGGCATGGTTAAATGAAAGGAAAATCCCTTAATGAGTTGATTAATATAAATACCTTAGAAGACTCTCCTTAGAAAAATTCCTATAAAGGGTTGAGACGTCTTGGTTCTTGGTTATCCTTCCCTAGGGGATTCACTGCCAGCTCGGGGGTGGCCTCTTGGTGGTAGTAATATACACCGGACAAAGTGCCAGATGGTTGGGAGGAAAGTTACAGTCATGTCTTTAGTCGGTTAGTCTACATTATAGCATTGTTGTTTATGACAATGTATAAATGTATATTTTTGTCAAGATATACCTTGGTAAATGATAATCCATTGTTAGTCATGTCGTTTCATTTGATAATATTGATGGCCATTTATATGTATATTTTTTTTTTGTTCATGCACATTTAAGCTTACCACTAATGAGCAAGTGCTTACATGAAAATTTTCAACGTGATGTTAGTAATATTCGAATATGATCTAATATAGATATGATAGATGAAATGATTTACTAAGGGTATTTACACAAGGAACTTATATGGTTATCAATTTGCTTGAAGAAATTTACTATTGTTATATATGTTGTATAGTTGTAATGTTTTCCATTTACTTATAATTGACCAAAGTCAGATAGAATAAGTTGTCTATATTTTATTTAAATAAGGTAGGTGAATTGATGTTGTATAAGTATTGAAATTATTGACTAAGAAATTTTGCATAAGATAGTTATACATGGTTATACCAAGGAACGGGTTAAGACATATGAATGTTTGTTCTTGTATCTTTATAACTGCTGGTAGTCATGTGCAAATTCCGTGCCACAATAATGAGATTAATATTACAACTACATACTAAATCAAAGATGTCAATTCTAGGAGAAATGATACAACCATATATGACTATTGTTGCAGATGTCTAGTTTAAGGATGTTAACCTATTCTCATTCTAGAAGCATGTAACAAGAAGTAGTTTGTATTGTTGGTAATGGATCATTCTTGGAGTAAGAAGTATGGGCCATGTCCCTAAGTCGGTAACATCTCACTCTTCTCTCCACCCATGCTCACTCCACCCATTTTCATGTCCTCAAATATATTTTTCTGAAGTATACAAATTGTGATAGTAAACCTATGCATAGATCTAACATGTTTGAAGAAACTATATATTTATAAATATTTATCTATTCATGGATGGATGCTTAACATCTCATTCTCCTCCATGAAGTTTTCCATTACCATTTTGCATTTCATTTCGAAAATCCCTTTTTTTTTTAACAACGCAAGTGTCTTTTAAATTTATTTAAGGATTCATTCACTAGAATAATAGTGAGACCATGTGTTATTTAAAGATAGATCATTCATGACATGCATTGGAAGAACGGGTATGGTAGCAGTTTTCTGAGAGATAAGAATATCTTCTAGGGTTTTAATTTTTCTCTAGGGTTTCTGTGCTTGGATTCCATGGTGGCCAAAAGTGGAGGAAGAAAGAATCCCTCCTTCAGCAACATCCTATCAAGGAGGAAACCTGCAGTAAAGCCCCTCTTGCTGCTTGGGTTGGATGCACCAGCTGTTGTGGTGAAATCAGTAAAGATGAAGGGAGGAGCAGGATTAACAGATGCCTAGCGAGAATCATCAAGTCCTGTGACGACCCTGAATGCAGACAACATTGTTAAGGAGGACGTGACCTAGGAGAGCACAAAGTGAAAGCCTAAAACTCTCCAAATCCTGGGTTATGAGATCACTTCAACTATGGTAAGTCAACACATATAGTTTCTGCATGACCACGCTATCATTTGCAAGTCTATTGGACTTTGGCCTTCAGAAAATGCTCTAGCAAGATGGCTCACCAATACCTGGAAGCCGAAAGGACAATGTGAGCTAAAATTAGGGTCGAAAGGTTTTTTTATAGTAATTTTTCATAACTTAGAGGATAAACACATAATTTTCTAAGGTGGCCCATATTTTATTCACTCAGTAGGTTTGTATATGTGCAACTGGAAGGAGAAGTTCTCTCCATAGAAAGAGGACTTCAAACTAGTACCAGTCTGGGTCAGACTGTATTCCCTTCCTCAGGAGTTCTGGAATATTGAGACACTCATGGGTATTGGAAATACCCTAGGTACTTTTGTTCAAATCTTCAATGCAACCCTAGCAAGGAGGTATACATCCTATGCTTGGATTTTCCTATACCTAGATATTTTGGTTGCCCTCCCTAAAGCCATCTTCTTAAGCCATCGAGATTCAGATTGGATTCAACCAATTGACTATGAACACATTCCTTTTAGATGCCGCAATATCCATGAGCACAGCTATCTATTTAGAGAATGTCCCCTGAATGCCAAGCCTCCCCCCCCACCTTGCCCCCCAAAGTGGATGAATATGGATTTACTAAATCAGTGGGAAAGCGTAAACAAAACAAGAAATATCCCAGTGCGAACCCACCCCTGAATCCTTCCATTCAAAACAGCTTCTCCATTCTTTCTCATCTTAATCCCAGGAGAATTCGAACTCAATTCCCCCTCCTGCAACCATTCAAGAAACCTTAAACCCTGTTATCCATGATTCCAAAAAAGGATTTCTCTTGTACAATCTGCCTCCTACCTCTAATAAGTCGCATCTCCCTTCTATGAAGGATCATATAATGAATGAAGAAGAAGAGCTACATGAAATAGACGACATGGAGATAGGGGAGCTGGGTGTTTCCGCCTTAGATGCAGCATCCAGATCTGGAGACACAACCAACATACCAGCTCACCAATTGCACCTTCTAGAAGATGTATACAAATCAATAAGCAAAGACAAACTCCCTCACAAATAGGGGGAATTACCAACACAAATTCCAAGACAAATCCATCTAGGGATAAAAGCTCAGAAGAGAAGAGATATGCCAAAAATTCAAAGTGCCACCCCGAAGAAAAGAAGGAAGACTAACAGACAACTAATACAAGAATTGGGAGCCTATTTAATAGACTCAAGGAACAATGTCTGCATAGATACGCACTTTTATCCCCAAGTTTAAATGGAATTAAAACTTATTTCATGGAACATTCATGGAATATGAGGAGATTCCAAAAGGAGAATGCTCAATAATAGGATTCTCACAGAGAAACCTGTCGTTATCATGCTTCAAGAAACCAAAAGTTTGGAGCAAAGCTCCAAATATTCATTCATCAATGTTGGAAAAATGCCCAAGTTATGGTGTTGGATGCTAAAGGCATCTCTGGAGGTTTATCAATAATTTGGGACCCAAAACTTCTACAGATGGAAGGGTTCTTCTCGTCCCTTCATACTTTGTTTGGTTGGTTTAGAATGATCGGAACTAAACAAGAAGGAGTGATCACCAATGTCTATGGGCCTCAGCAACTAGATCAAAAACTCAGCTTTATCAACCACCTAAGCTGGCGTCAAACTCGAATCCCCTCCCCAAATTGGATTATTGGAGGAGATTTCAATATAATCGCTTCCCTGCAGGGAAAAAATGGGGCATTAGAAGACTAGACAAAGACAGTGAACCACTTCAACCTCTCATCAGAGACCCCAAATTAGTGGATATACAAACCTCCAATGGAACCTGCACTTGGAACAATGGAAGAGGGGGTGAGCGCCAGTTTTCATGTAGATTAGACCGATTCCTTTTGTCGAAATCCTTTTCTACAAAACCACATCAACCTCTTGGACACAATTCTACCATTGATGGGATCAGATCATTGGCTTGTCTGTGTCCTTTTGGAACTTGAAGGCCCCCACAACAAAAGACCCTTCAGATTTGAAAATTTATGGCTATCCCATCCTGATTTCAAATCAAAAGTCACATAATGGTGGTCGGACTCGGCCCATCTAGAAAGATCAATTGTGTACAACTTTCAACAGAGGTTAAAGCAGTTGAAGAAAAACCTCAAAATATGGAACAAAAAGGAATTCGATAACATTTTTTAGGAGAAATAAAAGTTAGAAAAAGAATTACAAGCCATTCAAGCTGGATATACAAAAGAGCTCAGACTTCAGGAGAAGGCTACTCAAGAACATCTCAATATCAAATATAAGCAGGAGGAAGAGATTTTGAAGCAAAAATATCGAATACAATAGCTCAAGGAGGGAGAGAAAAACACACAAAAAGAATCACCACTCAATGATACAAAGAATACAGTAGAACAAGATTACTAGACTCAACTCCAACCAAGGAACGGTGTTGCAAATCAATGAGGAAATAGAGCAGGAATTGGTTCACTATTACAAGGACCTTCTAACAGAAGTAATCCAACATAAAGCCCATCCAATCCAACAAGTACTGCAAGACATTCCCTTAATCATCTCGCAGGAACAGAATTGCAGCCTCTCTTAGGATATCTCTTTACAGGAAGTGGAGGAAGCAGTGATGGAAATGAACTCCGGAAAAGTCTCGGGGCTGGATGGCTTCACCACGGACATTTTCCAGGCCTGTTGGGACATCATCAAGTTGTATGTTTGGAAGGTGGTGGAAGCTTCAAGAAAATCATGTCTAATTCTCCCATCCCTAAATGCCAACTTTATCACCCTAGTACCAAAAATGGACAATCCAGCCAATCCTTCCAACTGTAGACCCATATCCCTTTGTAATGTAATTTACAAAATCATTAAAAAAGTTATTTCCAATAGAATGAAACCCCTGCTACCTCTCATTATCTCCCTAGAACAAACTGGATATGTGGAAGGGAGACAAATCCTCAATGGTATTATCACAGCACATAAAGCTATACTTGCTCTCAAAACCTATCACCACTTGAGTATTCTTATCAAACTAGACATGTACAAAGCCTTTGAAAAAATAAGCTAGCAGTTTTTGAAGGAAATGCATTTAGCCTTTGGATTCTCCCCCTCCTAGGTGAATTGGGTTTTAGCCTAGTTAGTCTCCTCTACTTTATTTTCAATTCTATTAAACGGCTCACCCAATTCCACTTTCTCCAGCTCAAGAGGCACCAGGCAAGGAGATCCTTTATCACCCTATCTTTTAATTATCTTGGCGGAAGGACTTGGGAGATTCATATCCACCCAGGTTTAGGAGAATCACATTCATGGTGTCAAACTCTCAGCTTCCGGAAATCCGCACTCTCACCTCCATTTTGTATATGACACCATGCTTATGGGTAAATCCTTCGTTATGGAATAAAGATATTTCAAGCTCATCCTCAATACTTTTTTAAAATCCTTAGTAATGTCAATCAACAACCTTAAGTCTCATATATTTTTCTTCAATACCCAGATTCTCACCCATCTCCACATTACCCAGATCCTTGGTTTTCAGAAGAACTCCCTACCTTCCAATATTTTAGGTGCCCCCCCTAATTCAGTCGGCTCTTAAGAATTCCTCTTGGAAAGATCTGTTAGCTAAATTGGAAAGAAAACTCTCCTCCTAGACTTTTCGAGCACTAAACTTCTCGGGGCAGCTCATTCTCTTAAAATCTGTTTTGGAGGCCATGCCTTTATATTTATTCTCAGTAATGGATTCTCTATAACATGTGCTCAAATCTATTCGAAACATACAGGGGAAATTTATTTTGGGGGAAGCAATGCAAAAACGAAAATGGCCTCTGGTAGCATGGAAAAATATTTGCACTGAAAAAATTATTGGAGGTCTAGGATTGAGGGACCCCCTCATTCTCAACAAAATTTTGAATGCGAAATTATGGTGGAGATGCCTTACGGAGCAATATTTACCATGGGTGAACATCTGGAAGGAAAAGTATGCAACAAAGGTGCTCCATCATGATCTTATCAGGATGGAGGATCTCCAAGAAGGATCAATCATCTGGAAATATCCCTGAGCGCAAAGGGAGATTATGAGAAAGCACAGCTTTTGGGAAATCAAATTGGAAAAACTGCCCTGTTTTGGGAAGTCTCTTGGTAGCAGATCCCTCCCATGGAAACAAGAAATGAAATCCAAGATCTGCAACTCAGAATCTGGTAGGAAGGAAAATATAAAGTGGCACATTATTGGTCGACAACTCTCAACCAAAACAAATGGAAGGCTTCGCTTCCGAAGGAGGATTGGTAGGGGAAAGGTAGCATCCAGGAGATTTTTGATTTCTAGGACTCTCTACAATCAAGGAAAATTCTCATGCATACAACTCCTGACAAGATAAGATGAGGGTTACAACCTAAAGGCTACTTCATGATTAAATAAGCTTACCACTTGGAACACTCTCAAGAGGTCCCCCCAAAGGAATCAATATGGGGAAAATTTTGGGATTCACACCTTTGGCTGAAAGTTAAAACCTTTATTTGGCTAACTGTGCATGGAAATATCCTCACCCGAGACCATCTTATGAAGAGGGGTTTCATAGGAACTTCTAAATGTGTGCTATGTGAACAAGCGGAGGAATCCAAAGAGCATCTCTTAAATCAATGCCAATTTTCCAACAAGATCTGGGATTGGGGTGCGAGCCTCTTCCGAAGAATGGACAAGGAAAGAAATGGTATAAACAACACCATTTGTGATTGGAATCCTCAATCGTTCAGCATTCCAATTCTAAATAGATTTTTGAAGCTCTTCCCAGGCTTACCTCTCTGGAACATATGGAAATAAATAAATCGATGAATTTTAAAAAATGAGATGCTCCCCTTTCAAAAAGTATGTCTCTCAGTCAAATGCAACCTTCTGGAAATGATGCAACTTTCCCTGTTGGTGAATTCTGATCTTGGATTCCCATCGTTAGAACAACTTATCCTAAAAGCGTGGGACTTTCACATCTCTAGTCTTGGTTTGATGCCAAAGCCTCCTCATCCCATGTGAAATCTCCATACAAATTTTTTTTTTTGTTGTTCTTTTGTCTTTCTTAACTGTAGATCTCTTTTTAAAATGAATGAACAGAAAGTAGACCTATGCTATCACCCATCTAAAGTTAATTAGTGCCTTCAACGTTGATCTTACTGATGTTCTTACCCTGGAGTTTCCTACAAGTTAGAAGGATATTACATTGTCATACCACTTACTTAGCTTCGGCTAACTTCCCTTCATGTTCTGGTGTGCACGTTCCTATGCTCCTGAGTTTCCTCATAATGCCGGTGACAGGGTATGGTATCCACTGTTGTAAAAAAAAGAACTAGGGCTGGACTCACGCAAGGCACATATTCAAAAGAGGAGAAGGTATACTTACTAAAAGTGTTGATAGGGTCTTAGAAATCCTTATAATATTACCAACTTTGCAAAGTAATAACAAGTTATCATATTTTCCTTAAATCTCATTACTAATTCACAGGACGAATTAAGGAATTGACATTATCCAAGCCTACCAAGCTAAGGTTCGATTGCCACATAAAATTTTACATTTGCAGATTAACTTTAATATACTAGCAACTGATATGTAGACCATTTTGATTTTGGGTGACGTGAGAGTTTAATCCTAACATTTAAATCTACAGGTACTGCCTACCAGCTGCGAACTCAGCTAAATTAAATGAGTCCTGTGACCCTATTAATGTGGTTGTTGTCGGAGCTGCCACCTGCGTTTTCGGCAGGATACCTGTACTGGGTTTATTATTAATCTCTAGACGGGCCATGTGACCTTAGTTAATGTGGATGAATTCAGCATTGCCACCTGTAACTGGGATGTCAGGGTTTACTTGTCTCGATATTTGGAATAAGGCAAACTCTTCAATATGTATTCAACTTCACTGTATCGATCGCTTTCTGATATTCGATGGAGGTTCAAGGACTATGTCCGAACTTACTCTGGCGATTTGGTTGAACCTCGACATATTACAGTCGCTGTGCTTTTTCTGCAATTCAGAGGAATGGCTTCTTGCCATCGTGGTTACCCCAGAAGAAGTGCTCCTTGAATTCCGAGACGTGGTCTCTTTCCTACGATATCACGAAGGTAACCCAGCAATCCTATGATTCAGCATTCAATATTATTTAAACTGTTTTGCAAGGGGTCCGATAATAATATGTTACCTGTTTAATTGATAGGTAGCTCCAGCTCGGATGGCGCAAGCGAAAATGGGAACATACCCTGGTAAGTGGTATCGCTCCTTCGTTCTCATACAATGACAGGAAGCTTGGAAGAACTCCTCAATGACAGTAGGAAATTTTGGTGCTATAAAAGGTAGTTCATTATTCTGTTGCAGCGTCAGGGTTCATCGTGGCCTGGGTTTGCACTGCCACGGACCCGATATAATGACTATTTTATTTAATAAATTCCCTCTGGGGTTTAGATGTTGGAGAACTCGTATTGAACTATTTGAATTCAAGTTCAGGTTCTTGTTTTCTTGCTGTGTTCCGAAGGACTTTAATATCACAGCTAATCATGAATTTGTATTCATATAGAATATTCATTTCCATAGTAAGATAAGTGGAAAAGGGTTCGATCTCCATGGTTCCAAAAAATCTCTGGTTTAACATTGTGAGAAAGCGATTTTGACTGTTTTAATCCTGCTCTAAATAGTCGTGCAACGTTGTTGTGAAATTATTTTTCCTTATAAATGTGTAGAACAGATACGACTTTTAGGAAATGGTCTCTGTATGTGATTCCTTTTGTTTATTTCCTGTGTAAGCAATATAAATCTATGATTAAAAAGGGGTCTGTGAAAAGAATGGAACACAGTTTTGTTATTTAACTGAAACTAAAGCAAAACGTAATTCGTAATGCTATTTTCCAATCTGTGGGTCACCATTTCCAACAGTTTTTGGGATTTTTCTTGTAACAATACCATTCCCTACGTTTTCATAAGAAGAAAAATGCAGTCGAACCCTAGTTTAGAAATTATACCACAAGAACCCTGTGCGACCTGTCTAAAGCATTTATCTACTTCTATAAGTTAATACAGTCGATACCAGTGGGATTGATTTTTTTAAAGGAAGATCTCGCCGATGTAAGGATTGAGAGTACCATTAATAAGTTTAATCTAAACGTGGCTCGGCAGTTTTCCAGATCTCTGTATCCTGCATGAATTAAATCCCTGAACCCATACCCGCAAATGGTAGGGTTTCTACCTAAACCCTTCAACCCTATTTTTCTCCCGGTAATACGTCTAGTTCAGAATTGAAATCTAGAATTTAAAATGTTTAATAACAGAAAAATATATTCAAGTCTTTTTATTTGGACCTTCGACTGCAGCTAACCAGAAACGATCAAGGGTGATAAAGTATGAATCTATCCTAAATGGATATTCCGTATCTAAAATTTGGATCCTCTTCAACTATGCAGAGGTCCTCGATAACTCTAGCAGTAGTAATAGGTTACCACGGCCACTGTTATATATATATAAACAAAAACAAAACAGAAAAACGATTTTAGGGTTCTTCTATTGTTCAACATTGATTTTTAACCCAGTTTTTCCATGAATTACTTTTTCCAGGAAAATAACACAATAAGTATATACAAAATCGTGCAATAGGGATTTATAGATCAATTTATACACAAATGATAAAATCGATATAATAATCGATGAGAATGTACAGTAATCGTCGCTGTTTTGTCATCCATTCTAAATATCTATAATACAGATCAAGCATTAGTCGAATACCAGAAATTACTTAAACATATATTTTTAACAAATGGAGGCAGATAAATAACAGAAATACTTAATGTATGAGATCACAAAACCTGGAATTTTAAACCAAATGCAGTAGGAACAGCCACGTTCCTCCCAACCGTAGATTAGGTACAAACACCAAGTCTGTCCGCAATCACCCCCGAGCCAGACACATGCATGGAGAAAATGTGGACAGCTAGCCTCAAACTCAGTATTGTTCTCCTGAATCCCTTGCCTAACACAGAGTGCTCACACAGCAAGTGAAATTCCTTCCGGCATACTCAGCAGCGTCCTGCCTCCTCACATATGCCCTTCCTTTATAGTTTGCCTAGGTCTTACCATTAGCAGCCAATTCCTCATGGAATTTTCGCAGCTAATCAAATCCCTGATTTTCAAGGTGTGTCTAGTGTCTTAAATACACTTCTGACACTTGTTCTGGTTTCCCAGAGGCTAACTCTAACTTGTCCCCCACTTCTCCATGCATGATCTCCTCATTTAACTTGGTTGTTCCTACTCATTCTTTTATTAATATAATAAAATTGTTTGTTTACATTAGTCCTCCTAGGACTTAAGTCAGCCGATTTCTCATCTGGCTTCCTCATTGCATAATCTCAAAATTAATAAAGATAATTTTAAAAATAAATCAAACATAATGTTTTTCATCATTGGAGAGGGATGTCACATCCTCGCCCCCTTATTGTGAACACTGTCCTCAGTGTTCTAGTCTTCCTCCATGGGTTATGGGAATAGATTCGGGTACTTTTCTAGCATATCGCTTTCCAATTCCCAGGTTGCCTCCTCAGGATTAAAGTGCTTCCATTGCACCTTTACCTGAGCGATGGCTCGGTTCCGAAGTACTGTTTCTTTCCTGTCCAGAATGCGTAAAGGTTCCACTTGAAATTCGCCTTCTGGAGCCTCCTGTATCAAATTCCAATCAATAATATGAGTGGGGTCATAAATATATTTCTTCAGTAACGAAATGTGAAAAATATTATGAATCTTTAAGTGTGCTGGTAATGCCAGTTTATAAGCTACGGGTCCAATTCTTTCCAGTATTTGGAAAGGCCCGCAGAATCGTGGTGCCAATTTAGTACAATTCCCTAGCCGGAGTGAACTTTTCTTTGGTTTAACCTGCAAGTATACATGGTCTCCAACTGAAAATTCCTTATCCCGTCTTTTTAGATCAGCATAGCTCTTTTGGCGGTCCTGGGCCACCTTTAAATTCTTCTGTACCTTTTGGACTATTTGTTCCATGACTTTCAGCAAATCTGGTCCTACCAATAAACGATCGACCGGACTATCCCAACTAATTGGGGTAGTGCAATTCCTTCCATAAAGAATTTCGAATGGGCTCATTCTTGATGACTCCTGATACCCGTTGTTGTAGGCAAACTCTACCAGATGTAAATAGTCTTCCCATTTGGTAGGTCTCTCCATAACGTACATTCTCAGCATATCTTCAATGATCTGATTTGTACGTTCAGTCTGTCCATCCGTTTCAGGGTGATAACTCGTGCTGAAATTAATTCTTGTTTCCAAACCTGCAAATAAAGATTTCCAGAATTTGGAGGTAAATTTTACATCCCTATCTGAAATTACCATCTTTGTTACTCCGTGTAATCTGAATATTTCTTTTAGAAATATTCCTGCAATATCTGCTGCCTTGTAGGTGGTTTTTACCGGAATGAAATGTGCAAATTTGCTAAATTTGTCAACCACCACCATTATAGAGTCATGTTGCCGCTGGGTTCTTGGCAAGCCTGTGATAAAATCTAGTGAAATCACTTCCCATTTCCATTCAGGAATTGGTAACGGTTGTAATAAACCAGCAGGATGTCTATGGTCAGCCTTCACCTGTTGACATTCCAAGCATTTAGATAAATAATCAGCAAGATCAGTTTTTAATTTAGGCCAAAAGAACTGTTTTCTAAGGGCTGTTATCATTTTTTGATAACCGGGATGACCTGCAAAAGGGGGTTTGTGCATCTCATTTAGAATAAACAATTTAAATTCTGCAACATTAGGCATGTATAGCCTATCTTTGAACCAAATCAGACCTTTCTGATCCATTTTGAAATCTGTCCCGTTCATGCTTTTCTCATTTTGTTGTAATTTACCTTGCAGATTCATGTAATCTACATCCTGTTTGCTTGCCACTAATACTTTCTCCATGAGATTACTTTCTGGTTGACTCATTATTATCTCGTACACCTCGTGGGTCCTTCGACTCAGTGCATCTGCCACTTTATTTTCCTTACCTTTTATGTGTTTTACATCAAAGTCGAATTGACTTAAAAAGGCCATGCATCTTGCTTGTCTGGCATTGAGCCCTGGTTGGTTGAATAGATTCTTGACGCAAGTGTTATCGGTTAATAACAAGAAATTTTTTCCCAGCAGGTAGTGACGCCACATTTTCAGTGCGTGTACTACTGCCGTTAATTCCAAATCATGAACCACGTAGTTGCGTTCATGTTCCTTTAGTTTCCATGATTCATAACACACTACATGTCCGTCCTGGGACAGTACACCTCCTATTCCTTCTTTGCTAGCGTCCGTACAGACCGTGTACCCTTTACATGGGTCTGCTACTTTTAGAACAGGTGCCTTGGTCAGTAAATCTTTGAGTCGTTCGAAACTTTCTTGACACTTGCTGGACCATACAAACCTTATCCCCTTTTTCTGTAGGGAGGTAATGGGATAGGAGATCTTTGAGAATCCCTCAATGAATCTCCGATAATAACCGGTGAGTCCCATGAAAGATCTGATATCCCTCACATCTTTCGGTACTGGCCAATCTGCTATGGCTTTTATTTTCTGTGGGTCTACGGAAATTCCTTCCGCAGAAATGATATGGCCTAGGTACTGGATTTCCTTTTTGAAGAACTCACATTTCTCCAACTTTGCGTATAACTGGTGATCCCTCAAGGTTTGCAATACGATTCTTATATGCTGTTCGTGTTCTTCCTCCGACTTAGAGTATATTAGGATGTCGTCAATAAAGATCAGCACAAACTGATCTAAGTATTTGTTGAAGATACCATTCATTAAACACATGAATGTGGCAGGGGCGTTGGTTAGCCCAAAAGGGATTACTACAAATTCATAATGTCCATATCGAGTACAGAATGCGGTTTTGCTTATATCTTCATTTTTAATACGAATCTGATGGTACCCAGATCAAAGATCTAGTTTGGAAAAGACTCTAGCTCCCCCTACTTGGTCGAACAAATCATTAATACGTGGTAAGGGGTATTTATTCTTAACAGTTACCTTATTCAGTTGTCTATAGTCAATACATAATCTTAGAGTCCCATCTTTTTTCTTGACAAACAGGACCGGTGCACCCCAAGGCGAAACACTAGGTATTATATACCCTTTGTCTAGTAACTCTTGAATCTGAATCTTTAATTTCGTCAATTTTGGGATACTCATCCTATAAGGTACTTTTGACACTGGTGCAGATCCTGGTAAAAGTTCAATAGAGAAATCTATTTCTCGTAGAGGAGGTAACCCCGGTATTTCCTCTGGGAATACGTCTAGGAACTCACCTAAGACAGGATGCTCTACTATAGAAGTCTGAATTTCGTTGAGAAGTAAATCAGATACTCTTACAGCGTAAATCTTGCATCCTTTTCTCATGCATTTCTTTAGCTGCATAGCAGAAATCTGCCTAACAGAGACAGGTTTCTGTTTTCCAATCACGGTTCTTAGAGTTTGGTCTTCCACAACGTAGGTAAAGTTTTTGGTAAAGCAGTTCAGTACTACTTTATTTTTTTCAAGCCAGTCCATACCTATTATCATGTCGTAAGATCCTAAAGGCAACACATTTAGATTAATCTTGGTTTTGTGGTCCTGTATTTGAAGTTCACAATCAGATATGTATTCAGTAACCTTCCTCTTTACTCCTGTAGCTAACTGAACTAACCAAGGTTTTGGGTGCTTTACCTTGGTGAGTTGGCAGTGCTCCATCATCTTGGGAGTGATGTAGCTTAAGGTTGCCCCAGGGTCAATTAAAATAGAGCAAATATGGTCAGAAATTTTACCTTCAATCTCCACAATGGCAGATTGATGATCTCCCTGTCGGTCCTCCAAGGCTGCATTAATTCGGTGATAACTTTTCCCAATGTCTCCCACCGTGGATGCTTCTTGCATATTATGCAGTACTTTGTTTGCTTCATTGTATCGGGGACAATTCCTGCGTAAATGGGCTTCACCACATTCCCAGCATTTCAGGGGTTCCTTAGGAGTACCGATACTTCCTTTTATTCCCATGTTAGGGGCTTTGAAAGTTTTCTGCTGTAACTGTTCATTTCTGGGAAATGAATTTCCCTGGAAGTTTTTGGGCATGTTCCTGAAGGGCGGGGGTTTGTAACCTTTCTTCCGCTGGTTAAACTTTTCCTGTTTCTTGTCCTTCCATGCTTGAGTAGTATCATTTCTTTGTTTGTATTGCTCATAACACAATCTGGCCTTTCTCAGTGCTTCTTCTAAAGTTCTGGGATTGTCGAACTCGATTCGATCTTTATAGGACTGTGGCAGGCAGCTTAAGAACCGCTGTACCTTCAGTTTTTCTTCCTTGATATACGGGACGAACCGTAATAAGTCTAGGAATTTATTGATAAGATCTTCCATCGTCATTTGACCCAGCTTTAATTCGTAAAATTCCTTGGTTTTTCTCTCATAGTAACTTTCTGATAAGTACTGTTTCTTGAAATATTTCTTAAATTTTGACCATTCGAGGTTCTTTTCTTTCAGTCCTTGGGAAATCTTCAGATCTTGCCACCATATGCTGGCCTTCCCCTTTAGGTTGTACACAACCATTCTGACTTTCATATTACTGGAGTAGTTGTAGATCTGAAAGTATTTCTTTATGTCTAGCAGCCAGGCTTCTGCTTCTTCGCCAGTTTTTGATTCTCCATCGAAGCTGGTAGGTTTTATTTTTTTGAATTCACCCTCCACGTGGTCAACCTTTCTTTTTCCCATAGTCTTGTCTTGATGCTCCGATTTCTGGGTCTCATTGGAGGAATTTCCTCTTTTCTCAGCGTTCTCGTCAGTCTCCTCTTTCCTCTTAGTATCCTCCTTCTGTTTTTCGCCATTGTTCCTTTCATGAAGGTTCTGCAACAAAATCTCATTAATTTCTTGTTGTTTTTCCTGGGCTTTCTTCAGTTGCTCATTGCCTGCTTTGAAACTTTGTATCTCTACGATCAAGCTCCTCATAGTTTCTAATACCTGACTTGCTTCAGAATGTTCTTCTACTCTTGCCTGTTCGTTTCCTTCAGGCTCTTCTCCGTATTCTTCATGCGAAGTCATCTGAAAAATCAAACTGGAACATATACATACAACATCGATTATATTAATATTAGAAATTTTATATATTTGTGCAGCAAAAGTTAGATGTTCCCAAGTCGACAGGGTTGAAACTAGCTCTGATACCATATGTGAAATCTCCATACAAAATTTTTTTTTTGTTGTTCTTTTGCCTTTCTTAACTGTAGATCTCTTTTTAAAATGAATGAACAGAAAGTAGACCTATGCTATCACCCATCTAAAGTTAATTAGTTCCTTCAACGTTGATCTTACTGATGTTCTTACCCTGGAGTTTCCTACAAGTTAGAAGGATATTACATTGTCATACCACTTACTTAGCTTCGACTAACTTCCCTTCATGTTCTGGTGTGCAGGTTCCTATGCTCCTGAGTTTCCTCATAATGCCGGTGACAGGGTATGGTATCTACTGTTGTAAAAAAAGGAACTAGGGATGGACTCACGCAAGGCACATATTCAAAAGAGGAGAAGGTATACTTACTAAAAGTGTTGATAGGGTCTTAGAAATCCTTATAATATTACCAACTTTGCAAAGTAATAACAAGTTATCATATTTTCCTTAAATCTCATTACTAATTCACAGGACGAATTAAGGCATTGACATTATCCAAGCCTACCAAGCTAAGGTTCGATTGCCACATAAAATTTTACATTTGCAGATTAACTTTAATATACTAGCAACTGATATGTAGACCATTTTGATTTTGGGTGACGTGAGAGTTTAATCCTAACATTTAAATATACAGGTACTGCCTACCAGCTGCGAACTCAGCTAAATTAAATGAGTCCTGTGACCCTATTAATGTGGTTGTTGTCGGAGCTGCCACCTACGTTTTCGGCAAGATACCTGTACTGGGTTTATTATTAATCTCTAGACGGGCCATGTGACCTTAGTTAATGTGGATGAATTCAGCATTGCCACCTGTAACTGGGATGTCAGGGTTTACCTGTCTCAATATTTGGAATAAGGAAAACTGTTCAATATGTATTCAACTTCACTGTATCGATCGCTTTCTGATATTCGATGGAGGTTCAAGGACTATGTCCGAACTTACTCTGGCGATTTGGTTGAACCTCAACATATTACAGTCGCTGTGCTTTTTCTGCAATTCGGAGGAATGGCTTCTTGCCATCGTGGTTACCCCAGAAAAAGTGCTCCTTGAATTCCGAGACGTGGTCTCTTTCCTACGATATCACGAAGGTAACCCAGCAATCCTATGATTCAGCATTCAATATTATTTAAACTGTTTTCCAAGGGGTCCGATAATAATATGTTACCTGTTTAATTGATAGGTAGCTCCAACTCGGATGGCGCAAGCGAAAATGGGAACATACCCTGGTAAGTGGTATCGCTCCTTCGTTCTCATACAATGACAGGAAGCTTGGAAGAACTCCTCAATGACAGTAGGAAATTTTGGTGCTATAAAAGGTAGTTCATTATTCTGTTGCAGCGTCAGGGTTCATCGTGGCCTGGGTTTGCACTGCCACGGACCCGATATAATGACTATTTTATTTAATAAATTCCCTCTGGGGTTTAGATGTTGGAGAACTCGTATTGAACTATTTGAATTCAAGTTCAGGTTCTTGTTTTCTTGCTGTGTTCCGAAGGACTTTAATATCACAGCTAATCACGAATTTGTATTCATATAGAATATTCATTTCCATAGTAAGATAAGTGGAAAAGGATTCGATCTCCATGGTTCCAAAAAATCTCTGGTTTAACATTGTGAGAAAGCGATTTTGACTGTTTTAATCCTGCTCTAAATAGTCGTGCAACGTTGTTGTGAAATTATTTTTCCTTATAAATGTGTAGAACAGATACGACTTTTAGGAAATGGTCTCTGTATGTGATTCCTTTTGTTTATTTCCTGTGTAAGCAATATAAATCTACGATTAAAAAGGGGTCTGTGAAAAGAATGGAACACGGTTTTGTTATTTAACTGAAACTAAAGCAAAACGTAATTCGTAATGCTATTTTCCAATCTGTGGGTCGCCATTTCCAATAGTTTTTGGGATTTTTCTTGTAACAATACCATTCCCTACATTTTCATAAGAAGAAAAATGCGGTCAAACCCTAGTTTAGAAATTAGACCACAAGAACCCTGTGCGACCTGTCTAAAGCATTTATCTACTTCTATAAGTTAATACAGTCGATACTAGTGGAATTGATTTTTTTAAAGGAAGATCTCGCCAATGTAAGGATTGAGAGTACCATTAATAAGTTTAATCTGAACGTGGCTCGGCAGTTTTCCAGATCTCTGTATCCTGCATGAATTAAATCCCTGAACCCATACCTGCAAATGGTAGGGTTTCTACCTAAACCCTTCAACCCGATTTTTCTTCCGGTAATACGTCTAGTTCAGAATTGAAATCTAGAATTTAAAATGTTTAATAACAGAAAAATATATTCAAGTCTTTTTATTTGGACCTTCGACCGCAGCTAACCAGAAACGATCAAGGGTGATAAAGTATGAATCTATCCTAAATGGATATTCTGGATCTAAAATTTGGATCCTCTTCAACTATGCAGAGGTCCTCGATAACTCTAGCAGTAGTAATAGGTTACCACGGCCACTGTTATATATATATAAACAAAAACAAAACAGAAAAACGATTTTAGGGTTCTTCTATTGTTCAACATTGATTTTTAACCCAGTTTTTCCATGAATTACTTTTGCCAGGAAAATAACACAATAAGTATATACAAAATCGTGCAATAGGGCTTTATAGATCAATTTATACACAAATGATAAAATCGATATAATAATCGATGAGAATGTACAGTAATCGTCGCTGTTTTGTCATCCATTCTAAATATCTATAATACAGATCAAGCATTAGTCGAATACCAGAAATTACTTAAACATATATTTTTAACAAATGGAGGCAGATAAATAACAGAAATACTTAATGTCTGAGATCACAAAACCTGGAATTTTAAACCAAATGCAGTAGGAACAGCCACGTTCCTCCCAACCGTAGATTAGGTACAAACACCAAGTCTGTCCGCAATCACCCCCGAGCCAGACACATGCATGGAGAAAATGTGGATAGCTAGCCTCAAACTCAGTATTGTTCTCCTGAATCCCTTGCCTAACACAGAGTGCTCACACAGCAAGTGAAATTCCTTCCGGCATACTCAGCAGCGTCCTGCCTCCTCACATATGCCCTTCCTTTATAGTTTGCCTAGGTCTTACCATTAGCAGCCAATTCCTCATGGAATTTTCGCAGCTAATCAAATCCCTGATTTTCAGGGTGTGTCTAGTGTCTTAAATACACTTCTGACACTTGTTCTGGTTTCCCAGAGGCTAACTCTAACTTGTCCCCCACTTCTCCATGCATGATCTCCTCATTTAACTTGGTTGTTCCTACTCATTCTTTTATTAATATAATAAAATTGTTTGTTTAAATTAGTCCTCCTAGGACTTAAGTCAGCCGATTTCTCATCTGGCTTCCTCATTGCATAATCTCAAAATTAATAAAGATAATTTTAAAAATAAATCAAACATAATGTTTTTCATCATTGGAGAGGGATGTCACATCCCAAAGCGTTCATCCCTTCGATTTAGTCCCCCTCGACTTTTCCTTTTCTGAAACTGAATTTTGATGGGTCTTCAAAAGGGAATCCAGGTCCCACTAGGGCGGGAGGAGTTTTCCGAACAAACAAGGGGGAAATCTTGCATCTCTTCTTGGAATTCATAGGCACAGCCACAAATAATGTGGAGAAATTGCAGGCTCTTATCACTAGGATTTATATCTCCCATAAACAAGCTTGGTCAGCTTTGGTGATTGAGGGGGATTCACAAATTATAATTAACACTGTGAAGAAAATCTCGAATAGAAGTCCTCTCAATAAGCTATCCAAACATTGGCTACTTTCTTGGCTGAAGAGAAGATGAGAGATTTGCTCAAGAAATTTTTTGTGCTACAAACAATTCATATCAGAAGGACAATCATGGGGTGGATAGATTGGATGAGACTATTGATCATAGTTGGGATCTCTTCAACACTCAGCCAATAAGGGATGGTATCATCAAGATCAAGGAGCAAGAATTCACGTCCCCACAGCGGGTGTTAGATTTGGAAGATGGAGGAGCACATGAGGGGAACGTCACCAAGCCTCAAACCACCCATGCCACCACCTCATCACCCCCAACATGGCCCTTGTTAAATGGGACTCCCACGAGCATTCATTTAGGTAGTTGCTAGGGTACAAGCCTGCATGATCACAAAGTTAGATCATCGGTGGAGTTTGGTCAGGATGATGAGAGTGCAGGTGTGCAAACCTCTCCATCAAGCTCTCGCCATGACGTCAATACTGTTGTGGGGCATCTGACTCAGCCCTTGTCTCACCATATAGACGAGTGACTTAATTATAATCTCTCCCATTAAAGGAAGCCTCTCTTTTATTTCTTCCTCAATTTTTTTCTTTTGAAATTCAATTGTTATTTGCATGATTCTTATGTCTGCAAGTGAAGCTTATAGTTATCCCTCATAAGGTAATTGCTCACAGGTTCAGAGTATTTATTTTCATCCCTCAGTGCAGAATTATCTTCGTTGTGGGTTGAACATTCATGTGAGATCCAAGTTTTATTCTCAATACTTTTTCCCTGAGAAAGTTGTTATCTCTTACATCCCCGTGCCCTCTTTTAGTCTGGTGCTCCCTCTGTATTCGCGAACCCTCGTTCCTCCTTAGAACCGTTCATATCATCATAGAAAATCCAAGGAAGTTGGCTCCTCTTCTATCCCCCCATCCAAGCCAACCAGAACTATGGGGAACATCACCCACACAGCACGTCTGTATAAACAACAAATTCCAAATGAAATCAAAGAATAAATTGTTGCAGTAGAATTCGATGCCAAGGTAACCAGGAACTACACTCAGGATGAAGAAATTCATAAGGATTTTGAAGCCCTGATCCCAGACCTAGGCTATGCTCAAGGAAGAGTGGCCCTATATCTGAAGATTCTTGACCTTTCCTGGCAGCAGAAATACCTCATGGGGAATGCTCTTGTAGAAAGAGGAGAAGGTCATCAAGAAATCCTCCTCTAGTTGGACAAGATCACTCTGAACATGCAGCAGATTGCTTCTCACCTCAGCATCAAACTGAAAACCAACAATGAAGCCCCCTTAAGCCCGAATAGAAATTTGGAATCTGGTTGATCTCAGGTTGATCTATGTTTTAATGTTTTTTTTGTGAACTTTGATTTATGAAGAACAGTAGAAGAAATATCTCTAAGAACGTGCAATGTAAGTTGTTTAGTTTAGTGTCATTCCATGGTAGACTACCAGATGACTTTCTCTAAGAATATAACCCTTTTTCGTTGTTGTTGGGAGGGCTCATATTCTCTCTTTTCTGCATGTTTTCCCTATGTAGGGAGGGAACTGATATTATTGTTGATTGTATTTATCTATTTTCGGCAATAGAAGGATTTTAAGTAGCTTACAAAAAAAAAGATAAACCATTCAAAAATGGGTAATATGAAGCGCATGGGTGAATTTGATAGTGAGGTGAGAGGTGACCAGGTAAAAGTTATGAAATGCATGAAAATCACTTGAATCAGGTCACCAAGATACAAATCAGCCTCTCACCAAGACTCTAAGTAAATTAAAATACAACACTAAGATTGGACTAAGAAATAAGAAACAATTGAAGTATATGAGCCGCACATCTCATCTTGAGCAAAAACAGATCAAAATCAGCACTTGTTGAATAAGGGGTAACCATTTTCACATGTTTCCCTCCCAGGTATTGCATATTAATATCCTAAAAAAAGTTCTATTTGACCAAATCTATGAATGTAGAAGGATGTTCCACAAGAAACTAAGGACTATGAGAAAATTGCAAAATGATATTGTAATGCATCTCTATGTCACAAATAATCTTATAAATCCTTTTTTGCTCTCCTATTATTTCATACACTTCTTATTTCTTTACCATCTGAATATACATTTTGATACTAATATAATAAATTTCCTTGTGTAAACCTCATAGTTAAATTGTCATTCTTCCTGGAGCCTTTCAAATCTCGTGTACCCAACAATTGGAACAACTCTAGATATGAATATATGTTTCAATGGATAATTGGCATAAGGGAAATTAAAAAAAAAAACCACTAATCACCTATAATACAAATCTTATTACATCCTTCACCACATAAGTTCTTCGAAACGAGAACTATATAATTACCAAAGTGGACCAATATAGCATCCACCACAAAACTGACTTGAATCCTAACCACTACGAAGACAAAAAACCAAACATATGGAATGCACCAAGGCAAGACCATCCCAAAACGAACCAAAACCAACATCTAAAGATAGTGGATTGTAACATCCCTAATTATACCCCTATTATTTGGTAAATGTAAATGTATATTGTAATTGTTTTCTGGTGAGGAACTCAAGCTCAAGGCCCCACTAGTAAACCTTGTAAGTTATGTTGTTTAATTCCTAAGTTGTAAATTGTAAACTAAGGAGACTAAAGACGATGAGGCAACTAAACGATGGGAAACTGAATCCACTATGGGGAGAGGTAATATTAAGAGAATCCTTGAGAATATAAGTGATGATGTCTAGGAGTATTTATGACGCCTTTAAGTAACATATTTATTTGGTTGTGGGTTTAAAGAGTATAAATAATCTATGATTATTACCCTAAAAATTTCATATTACGTCCTAAGTTGAGGACATTGGATTTTCAATACAAAGTGATTAGCTAGTACTTATGACCTATGTATTAGCATGACGCTATCTGTTACAGATGATTTCCAAATAATTATCTCTGTGTGAACAGATATCGTGGGTTTCATTTCTTTATACTTCTGCATTGTTTAAATATTGATCCTTGTCAAATCAGAGTAGCGCCCAAAAGTGGTGAGATCTATGCATGAACAGAGATCGTGGGTTTCATTTCTTTATACTTATGCATTGTTGGAAAATTGATCCCTGTAAAATAAGAGTAGCACCCAAATGTGGTGAGATATCTATGTGAACAAAGATCATGGGTTTCATTCATTTATACTTCTGCATTGTTTAAACATTGATCCCTGTAAAATTAGTGTAGCGCCCAGATGTGGTGAGATCTCTGTGTGAACATAAATTGTGGGTTTCATTTCTTTATACTTCTGCATTGTTTAAACATTGATACATGTAAAATCAAATTAGCGCCCAGATGTGGTGAGATCCCTGTGTGAACAGAGATTGTGGGTTTCATTTCTTTATACTTCCGCTTTGGTTTAAACATTGATCTCTGTTGTTGGTATACTATGTAATTACTATGTTATGATCCCATCATCATGATTCTGTAGAACACCTTAGGAATGGACAACGTAAGAGCTCGATCCCTGGTTTAAGTTTTCCTGCTCGGTAATTTATATGTTATGATCCTAGATTTAGGGATAACCCTGTATCATGATTTTTGTAGAATGATTGGGAAAGGAACATCGTAGGAGCTTGATCCTTGTTTAGTTTCTAGTCTTTTATTTTTTATATAGGTCAGATAGATATATGTAAATGCGTTGATCCCTAGAAAACCCAATTAATTATATTTATTTGAGATAAGGGAAAGATCAATATGAATGCGTTGACCCCTGGAAAAACTCAACTGTTTATATTTATATGATCTCTGTAAGAACGTGAAGTATGTATTATTAGATTTGAATTTTGCTAAGGTAAACTTAATACATATATGTATTAGAAGAGTTGATCTATGAAACATGTTATATATGTTAGATCTATTAGTCTAAATCTTTGTGGCATATTCTATAAATACTTGGCCATGTTTTATTAAACCTTTAACTTAGATATCCACTCTTGAGAGTCTGTGAGAGTACAAGTGAGGTTATTGGATAAGGTGAATCGAAAAGTAAAGTGTTGCAGGTTAAAATGATTTAGTACTTATTTGGCATGGTTAAATGCAAGGAAAATCCTTTAATGAGTTGATTAATATAAAGAACTGTTGGCAGGCAACAACCCTCTCAATTTTTCTACTTTGCTAAATAAAATTGATCAGTTCTCTTCTATTATTTATCATTAAAATTATTAAAGAGTACCTTCAGAATCAGAATCTATGATACTGAAGGTACTCTCAATTAAGGAAGAGTTAATGATTATACTGGAAGTCCAGGAAGCATTTTCAAAATTGGGCATTTTAGCAACTGTTAATATTTTAATTTTATATATAATCAATTCTTATTATCATTAAATATTTGATTATATATTATTTGGGATATTTAAATTACAGCTTGTTAAAAAAAATTCTTTGAAACAAATCAAAATAATTTAAAATACATTCTAAATTGGTTTTTGTTAGGGTTTATTAGTTTCATTTAGACTTTTTGACAAAGTATTCATCATTATTTTTTTTGTGTTATAATTTATATGATTAGGGTTGATGGATTATGTTTAAGCATTCCATTTTAATCTTAATAAATATGTTTTAACATAGAAAAATTTATCATTTAAATACTGTGTCATTTTATTTGTAAATAAATAAAATTTTAAAAAATTAGGTTTTAAATGAATAATGTGAATCCCATATTCTGAATTGACACTTGGTCACTATCCTAACCTGGTGATGAAACATGAAATGTCATAATTGGAGACATGTAAGTTAATGTACAAATCATGTCATTTCAAAATAATTCCTACAATCTTTGAATATCAAACACGTACAAGGTTATCATTTCATTATCTGAGTTATTATGATTTTAACCTTGGTATTATTTCGTTGAGAAAACAAATCTTTGAATCAAATTATAGTTTGGTTGCAGAAAGGTTTGGTTATCCTCGTGATTGTGTTTCTATTTTAGGAAATAACATGATTTTGGCACTTGTTTTCATCATTTGAAAGTATGGTTGAAGGGATTATGTTTAGGGTTTTAATTCTCATTACAGATCAACTAAGCCATGATTTGATGTTCCACACAATGTCATTCACATGGACTACTATACCATCGGTATTCACGCAGCCTTTCATCCCAAACCCTAATCAGAGTCTTTGCAGGTAACAATGGCACCTCTTAATCATTTTGAGGTATCAACTCTTGAACTGGTTGAATGTGACCCAGAAGCAGCTGCATTGTTTGAAAAAATAGGTTGGAGTTCGTTTTTTAAAGGTTTTAGTGGCCATCATGTAGAAGTAACCAGACGATTTGCCATGTCGTTGAAAGATGATATAGCTCGAATTAGGGATTTTCAGCTAGTTCTAAATGAAGATTTGATTGCTAAAGCTACCAAGCTTCCACAAACCGGTGAGCGTTGGTTCAAGGGACAAAGGGTAAATAAAAAAAGATGCGAATCATTCATTTTTCCATTACCATAAAGTTCAGATCTTGGAAATGGTGTTTCTGCTAAGTTTTTGAAACCACATGGAAATCCTGTTTCGAGATTTTAATCAGGTATGTTACGTGTGATGGCCGATATTCTCATATTCATTATTACCATTTGCAGTTGTTAATGGCCTTAAAGGGTTGTAGACTCAATCTGCCTTTAGTTTTACTTCAAAGTTTGAAAAAAATGGCACATACTGTACATACCACTATTAGAGATGTAGAAAGAAGTTTATTTCATCATGGTCTCCTTAAAATTTTGTTTCAGTACCAGTTAAATCTTTTGGGTAGATCTTGGGGGGAATTTTTAGATGAAAATGGTTTCAGGTCAACTCAGTATTGGCCAACTCTGCGTCCTAAAAACCGTAAAAAATGTAAAGGTCCCCTTAAGTTTGAAGTTGAATCTGAACCAAGAAGTGTTGAATCGCCTGAATTGGATGCACCTATAGAGGATAATACAAAACATACAATTGCTGAATAATATCCTCCTTTAATTTTTGAAACCCCTGTAGTCCCGGCTTCACTTGAAAAACTTCATATTGTACATGTGGATGAAGGGAAAAATTTGAAGAAATTAGAAAAGGGGAAATCAAAATCCAAGTTCTAGCGAGGCCTCTCAAATATTCCTATTGCAAATTTAGGTTTTCGCAGAATTACCTGGGGTATGAAATCTTCTGCTTCAATAGCACCTCCATAGGTACAATATTCTTCATTGATCGAAATTATGAGTGAAGAAGATGATTATTGTTCGATGGATATATCTTCATAGAAGCATGAGGATAAAATTGATAATCCTATAGCTCCTCCGAATGATTGTTTTGATGGAAGTCAATCACCTATTCTGCAAAACGATACAGAGATCAAAGGAGAAACTTTGTTTGATGATGATTCTTTGTCAGAACAGACACTAAGAAGCACCATGAAGACCATAAAATTAAAGCAATAAATCATTCAGTTGAGAAAGAGATTGGAAAAGTCTAAGACAAATTCTATTGTTTTGAAAGATGAAGTACAAAACGTGAGAAGTGATTTATTAGCATGGGTGAAACGTTGGCAAGATTTAAAAGTGGAAAAGGATGAGTTAAAAGTTGTGAAGAGATCATTGATTTCTTCTAATAGAAAGTTTCTGAAGCGTGAAAAGAAATATAAAATTAAAAATATGAAGTTAAGTGTTAAATTGTCAGAGGAAAGAAGAGTAATTAATTTGCAAAACAGAATTTGACACTTATTTCGTTTTCAGCTACGTTGGTGTATTTCTCCTTTGACAGGTAATGGAATACTTTAAATTTATTTCATTCTATTTTTGTGTTGTATTTAATTATTATTATTTTGATTAGGAATTAATATATCTATAACTGATTGTCACATGTGTACTTATGATATGAATGCATTGGATTGAATGGAAATGATTTTGCTCACTGGTATACATCTTTGAAGCTGCTTTATCGGAGGAGAACAATTTTTGCCTTAATAGCTGGCATACATTCTTGATGGTCACGTTTTGTTTTCTTCGTTGGAGGCTCATATTTTCCAGGTGCTTCTATTGGTGTCAATTGAATCGTATCGTCAATAGAAAGAATATAGGGATGGTCATGAGTTATCTTAACAGTTGTTAAGAAACGTTTTTTACTATTTTTGTAAATAAATCCTAAAATAACCCGAAGACAGTTGTTCTTTTTATGTATATAAGTCCCAAACAATTTCTGAATTGGGGTCGATGGAGTTTCTACGAAAAGACTTATACTAAGATTTTAGATTTTGCACTTGTGGGTATTCGAAAGGAGCTATCTCTTTCTTAGATCTCTCAGAAGCACCGTTTCATGAAACTGGTATTATTTCTTATAATTGTTTTTGAAATATATATATATATATATATATATATATAAATTTGGTATTTGACTTTCTCGGTTTTAATTATATATTATCATACATGGTTATGATTTTTGTATAAATCTGTAAAACTTGCTCTAATCGCTCATTTTTGTATTTGATATTTAATATCATATCTTTTATTTATTTAAGTTATCCTTGGTAAATAAATGATAGTGATATTGTCATTCATTAACTAATTAATTAAAATATTTGTATTTTGACAAATATTTTAATACATAGTTGGTTAATTATCAATATTATTCAAATATCGAAGTGTTGAATTTTAATTATCTTTTGATAAATTGTGATGGTAGAATAGTGAAGTTATTTTATTATTTCATTGTTCTTCTCTCTTAAATATTACAAAATCTTATTATTTTATAAATTGTTTCTTTTTAGATTTATATATCATCAATAGGTAGTTAAATTTAATTAGTTATAATGGATCTCAGTTGAGACAAATTAGTTTAGTTTTAATTCTAAAGTTTTAGCTTGGTTTAAATTTTAGCAGCTGTTAGATAGGTTTTATTTAGATTTTGTTTGTTTAATTTTTGAATACTTTCCTGTAAAGGGTTGAGACGTATTGTTTCTCGATTATCCTTCCCTAGGGGATTCACTCCCAACTCGAGGGTGGCCTCTCGGTGGCAGTAATATACACTGGACAAAGAGTCAGATGGTTTGGAGGAAATTTGCAGTCATGTCTTTAGTCGGTTAGTGTACATTATCGCATTGTTGTTTTTGTCGATGTATAAATGTATATTTTTGTCAAGAGATACCTTGGTAAATGATAATCCATTGTTAGTCATGTTTTTTCATTTGATAATTGAATGGCCATTTATATGTATATATTGTTTTGGTTCATGCACATTTAAGCTTACCACTAATGAGCAAGTGCTTACATGAAAATTTTCAAGGTGATGTTAGTAATATTCGAATATGAGCTAATATAAATATGATAGATGAAATGATTTACTAAGGGTATTTACACAAGAAAATTATATGGTTATCAGTTTACTTGAAGCAATTTACTATTGTTATATATGTTGTATAGTTGTAATGTTTTCCATTTACTTATAATTGACCCAAGTGAGATAGAAGAAGTTGTTTAGATGTTATTTAAATAGGGTAGGTGAATGGATGTTGTATAAGTATTGAAATTATTGACTAAGAACTTTTGCATAAAATAGTTATACATGGTTATACCAAGGAATGGGTTAATACATATGAACAATGCCAATAGTCATATGCAAATTCCATGCCACAACAATGAGATTAATATTACACCTACATACTAAATCAAAGGTGTCAATTCTAGGAGAAATGATACAACCATATATGACTATTGTCGCATATGTCTAGTTTAAGAATGTTAACCTCTTCTCATTCTGGAAGCATGTAACAATAAGTAGGTTGTATTGTTGTTAATTGATCATTATTGGAGTAAGACGTATGGCCCATGTCCCTAAGTTGGTAAGGAATGTTTTATATAAATATTAGTGCAAGATCTTCATTAGTTGGCCACCTGTTTTATAGTGGAAGTTGTACAATCGTAAATGAAGTGTTTGTTTCAATATATATGGTTCCTTAGATTGATTGAAATTATTCAAATGATATACTTACCAAGTATGCTTTAGTGTAGAACATATTTGCTTATCCGACAAGAAATAAAAATAAAAATTTCACCCCATTTCCTCTAGAACGTAATGAGGATATCATGTATTTTACATATGGTATTAGAGCATAAGTTACTGTTAAGATTAGCATAAAATTCACAACAAGAGCATAATAAGGATCACTGAAAGAAACACAATCACAAGATAGACACATATTTATCCTGGGAAACCCTCATGGGGTAGAAAAACTAGCAAATATTCCTCAATATAGATGTCCATCAAATACAAAGATGTAATCCCCAAACAAGAGCCCCTTCTCCTCCTTCGCAGATCTCTCTCTCTCCTATGTGCAATTCACAAGTGAGTGAATGAGTGAGTGTGTGTTAAAATGAGGAACACACCTCCTCTATTTATACTTTACTTCACTTGACTTTTAACCCTATCTGGGCTGACTTCTCCTAGGAGATTCTAATAACCCCTAAACACTTAACTCAGGTTTGACCCCACTAGGGAAGTCTAATAACCCTAGTTACAATATCCCAATGGAGGAATGAACATCTTCGAATATATAATAATGTCCCGATGGAGGAATGAAACATCTCCGCATAATAAAGTACAAATATAATATTCTTAGAAGTTATAATATTTCAACACTCCCCCTTAACAAGAAGGATATTGTAACAACATCTGTAGGAGCAAGGAGTCATCAACAACATGATACATGATACATCTATAAATCATTGGAAGCTTTCTTCAATCATCATCAGTAACTCAAACAATTACTGGAACATATTCAATACTGGAACATCAACATCTTCAGTACTGAGTTTTCATCTTCTGCAGCACTTGATCAACTACATCAACATTATAATCTAGATATTTTGATCAATAGCATCATCTGAATCTCTCGATCAACAACATCATCATTTCGATATCCCGATCAATAGCATCATCTAGATCTCTTGATCAACAACATCATCATTTGGATCTTCCGATCAACAACATCATTTGGATCTCTTGATCAACAACATCATCATCTGGATCTTCTGATCAACAGCATCATCTAGATCTCTTGATGAACAACATCATCATCTGGATCTTCTAATCAACGACATCATCATTTGCAATACACATGATCCAATTACGGGATGATCAATACCTCTCACTTTAGGACATAATTCCAAGGATGATACAATCCTGATCCACTTACGGGATGATCAATCCCTATCAATTTAAGACACCATATCATGTCTAGGGACGATGCAATCCAAATCTGCTTATGGGATGATCAATCCATATAAATTTAGGACACCAAAACATGTCTAGGGACGATGCAATCCAAATCTACTTACAGGATGATCAATCCTTATCAATTTAAGACACCACAACATGTCTAGGGACGATACAATCCATATCTACTTACAAGATGATCAATCCTTATCAATTTAAGACACCACAACATGTCTAGGGACGATGCAATCCAGATCTACTTATAGGATGATCAATCCTTATCAATTTAAGACGCCACAACATGTCTAGGGATGATGCAATCCAGATCTACTTATAGGATGATCAATCCTTATCAATTTAAGACACCACAACATGTCTGGGGACAATGCAATCCAGATCTACTTATGGGATGATGAATCCCTATCACTTTAGGACATAAGTCCAAGGATTATGCAATCCTGATCCACTTACGGGATGATCAATCCCTATCAGTTTAGGACATAAGTCTAAGGATGATGCAATCCTGATCCACTTACGGGATGATCAATCCCTATCACTTTAGGATGCAATTCCAAGGATGATGCAGTCCTCTCGTCCTCTTAGACAAATTCTAAGGACCACTTCATCGACCTCATCGTCGGTACAGGTATCCTCATCATCGAACTCATCATTGAAACAGGTAACCTCATCATCGATACAAGTATCCTCATCATCAATACAAGTATCCACATCATCAATATAGGTATCCTCATCATCAACCTTACCGTCGGTATAGGAAACCTCATCATCGATACAGTTATCCACATCATCGATACCAGTATCCAAATGTCATCATCGACCATATCACTCCCCCTTTTGAGGAGGGTCCTTCTGAACTACACCAAGCTTGTCTCGGAAATACTCAAACTTTACTCAAGACAGAGGTTTGGTAAATACATCAGAAACTTGTTCATCAGTGCTCAGATGCTCGAGCTTTATAGCTCCTTTCTACACCATATCCCATATATATAAATATCATATCTCTATGCGCTTTGAATTATCATGGAACAATGGATTCTCCATCATCTTGATACAACTCTGGTTGTCACACAAGATCACAATGGAGTCCATCTCTAAGTCAAATAGTCCTGATAACAACTTCCGAAGCCATATGGCTTCACAACTAGCAGAGCAAGCTGTTATATATTCCAATTCATCTATGCTAAGAGCCACACTGGATTGCTTCCTGCTAAACCACGAGATCATAGCATATCCTAGATAATAACATCCACCCAATGTGTTCTTTCTGTCTAATACGCTTCCAGCCTAATCTGTGATTCTGCATCTATATAACCATACAATTTGAAATCATTATCTCCACGATAATATAGACCAAATTCTATCGTACCTTTTAGGTACCTCATCACATGCTTTGCAGCTACTAGGTGAACACATCTAGGCTCAACTAGATACTGACTCAGGGTGTTCATAGAAAAGCATATATCTGGCTTGGTATTCGTCAAATACATCAGTGACCCAATAATCTGTGTGTACTGAGTCATATCCACTAATTCTGATGATTCATTAACCAACAATTTCAAGTTGGTATCCATGGGAGTGGCCATGGCTTTACATTCCAACATATCAAATCTTGAAAATTTTCAAGATTTCCATAGCATACTTTCTCTAGTTGAGAAAGATTCCTTTTGGGCCTTTCCATACTTCCAGACCTAGGAACTTATGCATCAATCCGATATCTTTCATCTCAAATTACGTAGCTAGCTTCTTCTTGCTTTCCATGATCTGTTTATCATTTCCTGTCAGAAGTAGATCATCCACATACAGTAACAGTATGACAAGTTCATCATCCATAACCTTAAGGTAAAGGTTAGGATCAACTTTACTTTTGGTAAATCCCAAGCTTGTCAAGAAGCTATTAATTCTTCTGTAGCAAGCTCTAGGAGCTTGTTTCAACCCGTACAAAGCTTTCCTCAACTTACATACATGAGTTCTTCTATCTTCAATCTCAAATCCTTGTGGTTTTTCTATGTACACTTCTTCCTCAATCACACCATTCAAGAAGGTTGTCTTCACATCCATATGATGTAATCTCCACTTAATCATGGATGCAAGTTCCATGATGGTTCTAATGGAAGTGTACCTTGCAACTGGTGCAAATGTTTCTTCATAGTCAAATCCCTATTTTTGAGAGAATCCCCTCACCACAAATCTTACCTTATACTTTTCAATGCTACCATCCACAACATGCTTTATCTTGTATATCCACTTGGAGGATACCACACTCTTGTCTTTTGGTTTGGGAACTACATCCCAAACATCATTCTTCATTATTGACTAGTATTCCTCTGTCATTGCTTCTACCCATTCTTTCTTATGAATTACTTCTTCATAACTAGTAGGTTCTTGATCTACAATATCCCACATCAAGGCCACATAGCTAGAGAATGGATTTTGTTTCTTGCTCACTCTTGTGGAGCCTTCTAGAGCTCCATACTTTTCTGCTTCATCTATGATTTCTCTTTCCCATTCTAGCTTTCTCTTCTGTGATATGTTCATTGGTGGGGGTTCTTGAGGTTCTTTCATATCATGGTCTTCTGGTGTTTCTTCTTCAGGAAAGGAAACAACTTATGTATTTCTAGGAGGTATATCTTCTTCATATACTTCTTCACACTGGATCTTTCTAGATCTTTTGAGAGCAACTTCTTCATCAAATGTTACATCTCTACTAATTTCCATGTGATGGAATCCTGGGATGTATATTCTGAATGCCTTGGATGCTTCACAATATCCAACAAATATTCCCTTCTTTCCTGTGATATCCCTCCTTTATGACCTATTTTGATCTTTATTGTTTTTGTAATTGTAAATTATGTATAAGGGCCTAGTGAGGAGCTCAATCCCAAGGCCCCACCAGTGGATCTAGAAAACCAGTGATATATTCATAAGTGTTCGGGTTGGCACATCTAACAAAGACGACAACAAAATTAACTAATAATCAATGATCGCGGATCATCCTAGTGCTACGAGCATTGGAGCAATGGTAAAACGACTTAACTAGTGCCTTAGGTGATAAGGTCATCACCTAAGTTTGGGGTAACAACTATTTAATGGATATTATATATATATTATGTCTTTTATATATATATATACCCAAGGTTGAAATAGTTTGAGTTAACTATTAAAAGGACGTTAAATTAATAGTTGTGATGACTATTAAAGAATTATTAAATACATATATTTATATATATGTCTTGATTATAAATAAAAGACAAGAAGGATATTTATAGATAATGATGGAAAAATCATATATATATATCTATATAATTGTGGATATTTTATAAAAGATCATTATGTTGTAGTGACAACTATTTAAGGAATACTATGTTGTAGTGACAACTATTTAAGGAATACATATATAAATAGTTGCGAAAATTATATAGATATGTGCCTTAAATATATATAGGAAAAGTAGATAATTATAAGTACTACTTTTAAAGTCTATGAATGCGGGTATGCATTTATTTAGTACCATGAACTTTTATAATAAAGATAAATAAATTTATAATTGAAATACCTAAGAGTCGGTTGCACATGGAAGAAGTCAAAGAGCTCTATGAAGTTGTCACCTTAGTGGAAGAAGTGGAAGTTACTACTAGGCCACCTTGACTATCGGGTTTAAATACCACCAACCAAATCTTCCTTACGTATCCGTTAGAAATTACACTTGGCAAGAGGTTCCTTCAACAAATAGCTAGAGACTCCTTTTCCAAACCATTGACTGATGGTGTCCCTAACTTATGCGAATAGTGGAGATCGTGGCGTTAGTTGGAGTGGATGATCTTTATTTATTCATACACCACTAAATGGTAAAGGATTATCATTAAATTCTAATACAAAGCACATCTTTGTTATGGAGAACACCCTTGCTTGCATTAAGGAGTTTGTCCCTGCCACGTTCCTTGACTTGTACCGAGAAGAGATAAATGATGTTTCACTCAAGGCATACCTCCTTTATGAACAATGCTTACTTTATTTTTTTCGTTATGAATATCATGGATGGAGTGGGGGAGTTATCGGTAGTGGGGAGAAAATTACCCTGAATCCAAGGGATTATGTTGAACCTATTAACTATCTACTTAGTGCTCATCATGGCGTGAGGATACGTAAGGGTTTAGGGGATGAAGTTCGTGGGGAGGAGGAACACGATCTCAATGATGGAATAAAGGAGAGCTCTGAGCTAGAGCTATAAGGACGATAAGCGGGAATTAGGAAGGATGTTTCTTTTTTTTTGTCATATTCTTGGGGTGAGCTCGGCGTGGCAGGGAAATCACCAATTGTATTCTCAGGTTTTCAAGGATTTTGTATGCTGCTTGAAGCCGTATTTGATGATAGTTTTGCCCATCTATTCGGGGAACGAGATAGCAATCTGGTATGAGGATGAGCATGAGCGTGGCTCCCACTACCATCTGGGTAGCTCGTGGAAAGAGGCAGAAGCGGTTCTGGCATCATGAGTACGAGACAAGGTATCGTTGCAAGGATTGTTCTACCGTCCAGGTATAAGGCAGGTAGCTTGATGGAGAGATGAAGTAGATGAAGGCTGCAATGATTTCCGTATGGAGAAGGACGTAACTAAGTGTATGGAGTCGTTCGCCATCAGAAAAGATTGGGTTCTGAGAGGACGAGTGGAAATACGATCTGGACGTTGAAGAGAGGTAAGATCTGCAATGCAATTAACAAATTATAGCTGTTGTGATATGATTTTTCCTTCATAAATGTCGACCCATGGATACTACCGATGGATAGGGTTAAGGTATTTTAGATCTTTACATCTTAGTGTCGATCTCAGTACTGTTCTATTGGTTGTATTAAATCTTGGCGTTTGGAGTTGTTTTACCTTGCATCTTGATAATAGATCTCAGCGCTACATATTTATATATTCTGATGGAAGGAACTTAATCCCCAAAACTGAGAATAGAGTGAGCTTCCATTAATTAGTTATAATCCGTGATGAGGAACTCCAGTATGACATATACTTTGAGACCGAGATGGAAAGAATCCGCAGACTTTAACTATGCCCAATTTGATTGACGGAATTTTTTAAAGCTCTATGCGATCTACTTACAGAGTTTGTAAGGATTTTACATCATCTTAGAAAAGCACGACCTGTAGGATGTTATATTTTTAGTCTATTTATTTTTGGCCGCACATGCCTTGCAGAGATGTTGACAGAATGAGTCTCTGTGCTTAGTATGTTACCCTGCCATTCTGTATGGTTGTTTGTTGTTTATTTATTCATTTGTGTTGGCTGCCCAGATAGGATAGGCTGGGAGATACCTCCGTCGTGAGGATCGACGCCCCTTTAGATATTAAATTTATATGTTTTTCCGATGACACTTATATATATACTTTTCATAATGCAGAGATAGATCTCTATAAATTATGTTCATAGTATGATTACTAGCGGATATATATATATATATATATATATATATATATTAAGTTCTCCATAACTTATGTTGTCGTTAGTATGAAAGCGAGTGGTAGTGTATACCCTCGTCAATTGCTATGCTTTCATTTAAATGTTAGATCTAAATCGTTACATATATATTTTTATATGTATGCTTAATAGAAGGATATTCCTTTCATCAAGTGACAAGTCTTGGGTTGATTTGGTTTCGCCGAGCATCAAAACCCTTGCATTTTATTCTCAGGATCATTCTCGTGATAACAACCTTGAATACTTTTCTCGGCAAAAAGGGTTTTCTTTTAACCCTAACTTTGGTAATTTCAGCACATCAACTTCAAAGTTGATCCACTTAGCTTATTTATATATATATGATAACAAGAAATGTTATTGCATAAGCAAAGGTTATGCAAATATTTTATATATATGATATTGATAAAAGTATATTAATGCTTAGGTAAGAAGGATCTTACTTTTGTCAAACAGCAAATTAAAAGTGTAGCCATATATGTAAGACTCCCAAAATGCTTAGTCTTAGGTAAGAAGAAATTACATTCTATTGGCCTAATAGTAATATGATTGGGTAATGATCCATGCGGGTCTAGAATTATGTGTATTCATATCAATAATATTAAAGGTCACTTCTAGAAAACATAATAGAAGTTAGTAAAATAAAGGTTGCCTTTTTATAAATCTTGGTTTGGTATTAAAGGAACTATGTTGGTATAAGAGGACATATAGATGTTGATAACATAATATATGTATATAAACTCTTAGGATATTTAGAGGTTATAATCATAGGTAAAAGTTTGGACCAAGAAGGATTTTAATATTAATGAATTACATATAGGTTATGTTGTTCAATATAAATCTTTAGACAAGGAAGTATTTTTATGAGGGATATCTATATAACTTTATGAGCATATTAAATTGAAGAATTTTCTTGGTAAAACAAGAGTGTTTATAAAATATTGATTTTATTGTATTAAGATTTTTGACCCATAGTTTAGCTTCAAATATCTTGAAGAGAAAATGCTCTCTAGGAGAGAAGCATCAAGAATGATAGAATTTTGCAAACAACTGAGTTTGCCATTTTGTAATACTTCACTTGTTTCGATAATTATAAATAAAGATGCACACACACCTTTGTGGAATAGCCCATGTACGGGTGAACCACGTTATATTTTGTCTCCTATGGTTCCTGTGGTGTTTCTCAATGTGTCTTATGAATGAGTACTTGTTTCTGTCCTTAAAAATGTTTATAACTATTTTTAAGTATCCGATCCATTAGAAAGTTGATTATGATGTATATTGCTAATATGTTTCCCTTATGATTATGGTTATGTTGTTACCATTTAGGTTGTTCTATTGGTGCGATAAAAGATATACATGCTTTCTAAAGATGTATATTGGTACATGATGAAGTTTTTGTGTTTCCCGCAAGATTTAAGAAATGGTTGACATATCAAGTTCAGAATTTATTTAGTTGAAATTAGAACGTATATCTTTTCCTTGATTAGCATAACGACATTTGTAAATAGCAAAAAGTGTCGCAAAGTTTTAATTATTTTGTAAAACAGTTTTTAAAGAAAGTGAACCCACACTTTATATTTCAGCATATATTTTTTAGTGGCATTTTAGGCACTTAGGAAAGTTTTTAAATTTTACGAAATTTTGGGTTCGTTACATTTCCGGAAGGGTTCAGCTTACTTCTCTTCTCTTTTGGTATGTGGACATATACGGGGCACCCAAATATCTTGAGGTGGCTTACCTCGGGCTTCTTCCTTGTGAACATTTCTTCTAGATTTTTTAATAGTTGAATCATTGTCACTTGCTCTATGGAACAAGTCTCATCATTCTTCATTTGTAGGTGATCATTGTACGATACTTCCTACAAGTCAAATTCAATAGTATGGTTAGAAACATCTCATAGTTTCCAAATAAATGCATAAAAACATAATTCATACTATCTTAGCCAATTCTATAACATTCATCCATATCCCACGTTCATATGGTAACTTTCTAGATGCCTTCCATCTCTACCTGGATATTATTAAGAGTGTGCACTGCTCCCAATATGTCAACAAAGAGGTTTCACTCTAGATAAGTAGCAATGGAATGTTGTATAGAACCATAGGCTACTTACCCATCACATGCATAACACTGCAAATATCCTAATACATATGTATACAACTGGATATTATCATTTAAACAAAAATGACAATTCAAATACTTATCTTTGTTTGTTTGGTAGGATCTCCTTTTGATCCTAGTCTTCTGATCATCATCGAAGTTTCTAAACCAATATTGTATGTTGCTTCTCCTATTCTCCTAGAGAGCTTCGTGAGGGGACTCCTTTTCCTCTAAACTGGAGAGAGTCTTCTTTTGTCCTGTCATGTGCTTTGAAGCACCATTGTCACGAGACATATTCTTCGATTTCTTCATTTTCTTGCTTCCTGGGAGGTTCTTCATCCTCTTCTTCTTCACTATCATCTTCTGCTAGATGTGCTTGATGTCTTCTGTGGTGGAAACCCTTCTTCTTCTTTGAAGTACAATCCTTAGCAATGTGTCCTATTTTGTGATAATTGAAACATTGGTATGAAGAGTGATCTCTTTCTGTAATGGTTCTTCTTTTCTTTTGAAACCTTTTTGGAGGTTGAGACTCATTGTGGCTTTCTTTCTTGAATTTGGATTGACTCCTTCTTCTTTTGGTATGGGTGGCTAATGCTTGATTTTCTTCTTTGAGTAGGGATTCTCTATTGGATACTCTAGCCTCTTCTTGAATGCAATCCTCCCATACAATATCAAAATTCATGCTTTCCTTTCTGGCACACATGGTCTGGATGAATGAATCCCAAGGTCTAGTGAGACCATTAAGAGCAGTCATAACTAGTTCATCTTCATTAAGGGAGTCTCCAATGGATTCTAGTTGTTCCTTGAATTGGGAGACCCTTGTGAAGTAATCTTGAATAGATTCTCCTTGACTCATCTTAGTGATCTTCAATTGAGCTCTCAAGTTCATCTTCCTATTGATGTTCCTTCCTTCATACATTCTGGCTAGGGAATCATACATTTATTTTTGGGTCTTCTTGGATGACACTTGAGGGATCAAGTGATCTTTGATAGAATTAGCAATGATTCTCTTTTCCCTAATCATGTTCTTCTTGTACTTATCTTTAGATTCATCTTCATCAGGTTCTTCAACTTCATCTTTGATGTATTGAGCAAGATCATTCTCTTCAAGAATGAGACTAATCCTATATTAACATGCCCATAAATTATCTATACCCTCTAGCTTGTCCTCAAGCTTAGTGCTTGGGGCCATCTTATCTAGGAGGTGACCAAAAATTGAAAATTCTCACAATACAAAACAGATCTTACCAGGAGATGTGCTTGATTGAATTGAGTTGACTGGTGTACTTGGTTTCTGGAAACTTCAATTGTTCACCCTTCAAACTTGACCAGCAAATTTTGGATCTGCAACAGGTTTTTTGGTTTACTAGTTCACAGATTTTTTGATTTACTGGTGCACAAGTTCGCAGTTTTTTTTGTTCACTGGTGCACAGGTTCACAGTTTTTCTAGTTCATTGGTGCACAAGTTCGCAATTTCTCTCGTTCACTGGTTTTCTTGTTTTCTGGTCCAAAAGTCAAACTAGGGTTTGACATATCTCGGGGTTCTACCCACTCAAAAACTTCGATATAGGGCTTAGAATTTCTCTTTTGAGGAGGAGCATCCATCCATGCTCTCAGATCCCAAAAATTCCAACTTTTGCAGAAACCCTAATTTCTCACCGGAGGAGGAGAGAGATTTTCACCTTGTGAAAGATGTCCTATCCAGGCTAGCTCTAATACCATGTTAAGATTAGCATAAAATTCACTACAAGAGCATAGGATCAATGAAAGAAATACAATCACAAGATAGACACAGATTTATCGTGGGAAACCCTCATGGGGTAGAAAACTGAGCAAAGCTTCCTCAACATAGATGACCAACAAATACAAAGATGTAATTCCCAAACAAGAGCTCCTTCTCCTCCTACGCAGATCTGTCTCTCTCCTATGCGCAATTCACAAGTGAGTGAATGAGTGAGTGTGTGTTCAAATGAAGAACACACCTCCTGTATTTATACTTTACTTCACTTGACTTTTAACCTTAACTAGGTTAAATTCCCCTAGGAGAGACTAATAACCCCTAAACACTTAACTCAGGGCCAACCCCACTAGGGA
Organism: Larix kaempferi; assembly: GCA_027924585.1. Classification (NCBI taxonomy): domain Eukaryota; kingdom Viridiplantae; phylum Streptophyta; class Pinopsida; order Pinales; family Pinaceae; genus Larix; species Larix kaempferi. The sequence continues at coordinate 22,298,863 of BSBM01000767.1, read as the reverse complement.
AGTCTAATAACCCTAGTTACAACATCCCAATGGAGGAATAAACATCTCTGGATATATAATAATGTCCCGACAGAGGAATGAAACATCTACGGATACTAAAGTACAAATAGAATATTCTTAGAAGTTACAATATTTCAACAGTTACAACACTCGGGCCTATTTGGGCTCAGCATGAAGTAAGAGAATATAAAGTGGTTGAACTAATGAAGGGACTCTACCTGTAAGGTGAAATAGGCGAAGGAAAAAATTCATCTTCAAAGTTCTGCAAGAGGTAAACAATAATTCGTCGGTAAGTTACAAGTAAGTAGTTCCACTATGTTATATTTCCGGAGCATTATGTTCTAAACTGACAAATGAAATTTGGGTTCAAAGCATATTCCACAAGAAGTCTATATAGTGCTTTAGAATTATGGTAGACTAAGATGTCTAGGGTTATAATAATTTTTTATTTTATGAACATATAAGATAAGATGTGTTGAATAGGATGAGTAGAATAGCTATGATGAATTGACATTATTTTGCATATTTGCCATAGGATAAGATATTGTAGTTCATGAGAAAATTATATTGTGTGCAGTTGACCCTACAAAAAAAAAGTAGTTATATTTGGTTGAATGAAAGATGAGTAGTTATATTTGGTTTAATGAACTGTAATAGAAATCATATTCCATTAAAGATGTATAAAGTTGTTTATCAAAGAAGGGTAATGACGCCTATCAGCTTTGGCATTATTATGATTCAATAAAGTTGATAGTAACATACTAATTTATAAACAATATCCCATTTCCGGAAGGGATATTACAATGAAGATCAATAACAAAAAATATTAATGATAGTTGGTCTAACTGATTCTAATACTTTTGTAAAATAAGTCTACATATCATGTCAAGATAAACTCTACCATGTTCTATTCTTTATTGTACTTAGTAGTCCGTACTTCAATATAGTACTCAAGGAGTAGCATTCTCCTAGTAAAATTATATGGTCTAATGGATAGGGATAAAGATGCAATCACAGAGTTAGTAAAAGAACTTTAAGAAAGATGTGCTAAATTTTTGCTATCCTAAAACCGATGAACATCTCATATAGAATTAAATTGTTTGGGTATGGGTTTCTAGACAAGATAGTAGATAATGAATTTGTTCTGATAGTTGAATTCCTTTTCATGTATGTAGGGAAAAAAAATTCAGGAATTTACTTGTCTATGAATATATTGATTCAATAATCATGATGACTATTGTATTGACCATTTGTATCAAGATCATGGAAAAATTTTACACTCCATCTTCCGCATATAATGGATGAATATGTGGAAATTTATGGTGAGGCATGTTATTACTTTGACCAACAAAATTTGTGGATTAAAAACTGTAAGCATAGGAGTAATGCTTTCGTTTTGTTTTGGTATTATGAAATTTGTTGACATACTGAAAATGGAAGTTGGGTTATGTTTAGAAATTTTCTCGATATATATATATATATATATATATATATAGAACTTGTTTGCAATAGTATTGTAAATTTATATAAACATAAGTTGAAAACAGTTTAATGGTGAATATGATGACCATTGGAACTCTTGAAGAGGTTGTATACTTATCAAGGGGATGACCTATTATACCTCATAAAAATCTAAGTTAATGAGAAGAGAATAATAAATTCTATGTGCTAACTAGTTTCATGTCGTAAGGTATGATTGATGAAAATAAAAATCAAAATAAGAATGTTGATTTTAGTTCATCGTGTATGGATATTTGAGATGAATCTAATCAAGTATGAAGGATGATTTTAAAAAATATTATTATGTTTAGGAAAGGATTTGTTACAAATTTCGACTATGTCATGAAAAGCTGTACTAACAAGTGATTTTGACAGATTGTCAATATCTGCGAGACTTGTTGGAAGAAAAGAGCATGATACATATTACGCATAAAGTATGGTAATCGTATTGTAAGAGTATGAATAAAGATCAAAGAATCATGTAAATATATATTCAAGCATGAGTAAGCATTGATAAGTAAATAGGTGAACCTATTTGATGATATTATGTTGCATATTGTGATTGACAAAAAATGCAAGAAATGATAAATTATCATTATTAATAAGCCATAAAATCGAGAATGATGGTATCAACACCAAGTGGAAAAATTGATGATCCAGCTCTACTTTGCTAAAATAATTTTTCCTGGACTCAAGTGAAAGGGCTTGAGTGGAAAAAGAATTTTTCCTTGACTCAAGCGGGAGATTGAGTGCAAAATAAATTCTTAGAATCAAGCAAGGGAGCTTGATTGGAATAGAGAAAGATTCAGTGGTCATCAATGGAAAAGAACTAGGCACCAAATTATAACATCTAGAAGACAAGACGTTGTTTGATGTTTTTTGAGAAGGAAAAATTTTGACTAGCAATCAAAAGAAGAGTAATCTCAAAATCTTATCCTATAAGACCACACATAAATTGGTGACATAAATCGAGGGAGAGTTATGTAACTCAACAGAGGGTTGTTGAAGTTCCAAACTCAAGTGAGATTTTGGTGTTAAACAAAGTGTTGTTGAAGTTTTCCATCTTCATGATGTAACAATGAAACATATATTAAAGAATTTCCAAGTAACTAGGCTGTTGAATTTTCTAATGTGTGAATGTCATGAATATAAATAAAACTTGAGTAGGAAAAATTCCCTCAAGAGAAAGGATGAATGATGAATTTGAAGTTTACTACTTGAAACTATGTGAGATAAATGATACTAACCTGTGAATGAAGGAGATGCCTACCTCAAGCTAAGGACTAGTTAAAGTGTCCAAGTATTGAAGGTAAAGGACGTCCTCAAAAAGATAAGTATGTTTTGTATTACCTATGAATTCTTTTAAGTTATATTGAAAAATAATCATATGTTATGCTTCCTTATGATGCCAAAAGCACAAACAAAGGCTGGAAGATGCTCCATGAATAGCAACAATGTTGTGTTGCAAAAAGGACCCATTGCTTATGTTTTGAGTTGAATTAAGAAATAATGATATGTTTTACTAAACAATTTTGTAAGACCCAATTTTGTTGCACAAAAGTGCAGGTTATGAGCGATAACGACTTGCGGGAATCATGAAAGTTAGAAGATGATAAAGAATATCAAAACATAGATAACGAAATGAGCAAAAGATGACGTATAGAGTGGAAGACAAACTGTTGAAAAGCATGAACGTCAAGGATGGTGTTATTCTTAAGGGGGGAAGGATGTAACATCCTTGTTTTATACGCCTACTATTTGGTAAATGTAAATGTATATTGTACTTGTTTTCTGGTGAGGAGATCAAGCCCAAAGCCCCAATAATCTATGATTATTACCCTCAAAATTTCATATGACATCCTAAGTTGAGGACATTAGCTTTTCGATACAAAACGATTAGCCAATACTTATGACCTATGTATTATCATGACGTTATGTGTTACAGATGATTTCCAAATAATTATCCTAATTAATTTTATTATAAGTATCAATCGTATTCCGACAAGAGAGTGATAGAGAACTCGGTAACTTCCTAAGCTAAAAGAAGCTTAACTTATTAATTAATATATTAGTATACTTGCGATATTAGTATACTTGTTATAATTGACTATAAGTTATACTATGAGATAAATAAACATTATATATATATATATATATATATAATACAAGAGTGGGTTATCTCATTTGAGGAAGTGAGTAAGTATATCCTCACTCATAACCTACCATAAGAAAATTGACTTAGTGGTAATATATATATATATATTGAGAAAACCTTCTTCATAAATAACGAGTCATCCTTCATGAATCACTTAGAGAGTTTTTAGGAGGGTTGTATCCTTAGTGGAGCACCCGAATATCTCCCACCACCATCTATCCTACTAAGTGGAACACCCGAACTTTGTGCCACGCCATATGTCTCCTTAATGGAGAGCTTGAACTCTCTAAGGCTGCCATCTGCCTCCAGGGAGAGCATGATCCCACCTATTTAAGAAACTAAATTCGAGTAGACGGGGATGACAGTGGCTGGGGTGAACTCTAGAAATTCGAAGTGGTTTCGGTTATTGTGATGGCGGGGAATGACAGATTCGTGGAAGTCTGATTATTACTCAGGTATTGTGTTATGGGAGAGGATGGCTCACAGAAATCTTGATCCCTGTTTATTACATTTTTTCTAAACGTTATGTTTCGTTTAGAGCTTTGGAAAGATGCCTCTGTTAGATGTTTGCATAGCAAACCCTGGGAAGGGATGAATCACATAGAACTTGATCCCTGTTTAGTTTTCCCATTGGTGTCTTTTAAACATTGATCCCTGTATGATCAAAGTAGTGCCCAGTCGTGGTAAGATCTCTATGTGAACAAAGATCATTGGTTTCATTTATGTATACTTCTGCATTATTTAAACATTGATCCCAGTAAAATCAGAGTAGCACCCAGATGTGGTGAGATCTCTCTGTGAACAAAGATCATGGGTTTCATTTATTTATACTTCTGAATTGTTTAAACATTGATCCCTGTAAAATCAAAGTAGCGCTCAGATCTGGTGAGATCTCTATTTGAACAGAGATCATGGGTTTCATTTCTTTATACTTATTCATTGTTTAAACATTGATCCCTGTAAAATCATAGTAGTGCCCAGATGTGGTGGGATCTCTGTGTGAACATAGATCGTGGGTTTCATTTCTTTATACTTCTGCACTGTTTAAGCATTGATCCCTATAAAATCATAGTAGTGCCCAGATGTGGTGAGATCTCTGTGTGAATAGAGATTGTGGGTTTCATTTCTTTATACTTATGCATTGTTTAAACATTGATCCCTATAAAATAAAAGTAGCACCCATATGTGGTGAGATCCCCGTGTGAACAAAGATCATGGGTTTTATTTCTTTACACGTATGCTTTGTTTTAAACATTGATCCATGTTTCTAGTATATTATGTAATTAATATGTTATGATCCCACCATTGTTATTCTGTAGAACACCTTGGGAAGGGACAACGTAAGAGCTGGATCCTTGGTTTAAGTTTTCCTGTTGGGTAATTTATATGTTATGATCCGAGATTTAGGGATAAACCTGTATCATGATTTTTATAGAATGCTTGGGAAAGGAAGAACGTAGGAGCTTGATCCCTATTTACTTTTCAGTCTTTTATTTTTTATATAGGTCAGATAGATCTCTGTAAATGCATTGATCCCTGGAAAACTCAGTCAATTATATTTATTTCAAATTAGAGAAATATTTCTATGAATGCGTTGATCCCTGGGAAAAATCAGCTATTTATATTTATATGATCTCTATAAGAATGTGAAGTATGTATTATTAGAGTTGAATTCTGCTAAGGTAAACTTAATATATATATGCATTAGCAGATTTGATCTATGAAACATGTTGTATATGTTAGATCTATTTTAGTCTAAAGCTTTGTGGTGTATTTCATTAAATACTTGGCCCTATTTTATTAATCCTTTAACTCATATATCCACTCTTGAGAGTCGATGATAGTATCAGTCGGGTTATTGGATAAGGTGAATTGAAAAGTAAAGTGTTGCAGGTTAAAATGATTAAGTACTTGTTTGGCATGGTTAAATGTAAGGAAAATACCTTAATGAGTTGATTAATATAAAGACCTTAGAAGACTCTCCTTAGAAAAATTCTTGTAAAGGGTTGAGACATCTTGGTTCTCAGTTATCCTTCCCTAGGGGATTCACTGCCAGCTCATGGGTGGCCTCTCGGTGGCAGTCATATACACCAGACAGAGTGTTAGATGGTTGGGAGGAAAGTTGCAATCATGGATTTAGTCGGTTAGTCTACATTATAGCATTGTTGTTTATGTCAATGTATAAATGTATATTTTTGTCAAGAGATACCTTGGTAAATGATAATCCATTGTTAGTCATGTTGTTTCATTTGATAACGCCGATGGCCATTTATATGTATATATTGTTTTGGTTGATGCACATTTAAGATTACCACTAATGAGGAAGTGCTTACATGAAGATGTTCAAGGTGAAGTTAGTAATATTCGAATATGAGCTAGTATAAATATGATAGATGAAATTCTTTACTAAGGGTATTTACACAAGGAACTTATATGGTTATCAGTTTGCTTGAAGTAATGTACTGTGGTTATATACGTTGTATAGTTGTAATGTTTTCCATTTACTTATAATTGACCCAAGTGAGATAGAAGAAGTTGCCTAGATGTTATTTAAATATGGAAGGTGAATTGATCTTGTATAAGTATTGAAATTATTGACTAAGGACTTTTGCATAAGATAGTTATACATGGTTATACCAAGGAATGGGTTAAGACATCTCTTGTATCTTTATAACTGCCAGTAGTCATGTGCAAATTCCATGCCAAAATAATTAGATTATTATTACACCTACATACTAAATCAAAGATGTCAATTCTAGGAGAAATGATGCAACCGTAGATGACCATTGTTGCATATTTCTAGTTTAAGAATGTTAACCTCTTCTAATTCTGGACACATGTAACAAGAAGTAAGTTGTATTGTTGGTAATGGATCATTCTTGGAGTAAGATGTATGGGCCATGTCCCTAAGTTGGTAAGGAATGTTTTATATAAATATTAGTGGAAGATATGCATTAGCTGACCATCTGTTTTATAGTGCCAGATGTACAATCCTAAATGAAGTGTTTGGTTCAATATAGCTGGTTCCTTAGATTGATCGACATTATTCAAATGATATACTTACCAAGTATGTTTTAGTGTAGAACAGATTTGCTTATCCCACAATAAATAAAATAAAAATTTCACCCCATTTCCTCTAGAACGTAACAAGGATATTAGGTATTTTACATGGATATAGCCATATAAAATCCCCTTTGCAACATTGAAATTTGTAATAAACAATTTAATACCCTAACCAAGCACACAACATTGCAAATGTAGGAGGGATACCAAGGATTGAGAAAGTATTAAGACTCCATCCTTGAGCCTCCACCAAGTACGAGTGCCTTAAGTTTTCTAACCCATTCCATGCATATTGCGTTAATGTCCCATGATAACAATATTCTTAATGAATTAATAAATTTCATAATCACTCTCATTTTTTATTAATAACCTTGTCTAAATAAACATCAACATTAATCAATTGCATAAATTATATAAAAATATATATATGATTCTTTAAATGAATGATGAACTTATAATATGATTCTTTTCATTATTCAAAATATTTTAATTCACAAGTAACTTCAATCTCCTTAACCACCCCGTGACTAATGACAAATCACCTAACATCATAAAATTGTTAATATTTCTTGGACAGAAAAGGGTGAATCAAAGGTAAAGTGACATGTATCTCTTCCCTAAAGTAGATTACCAATAGTATTGTAAGAAATATAATGATGTAAGGATTATATACATGTATTTATATACAACTAAAACCTGATGGGCTATCTCATGTTGTTGAGTTATTTGAAGTTAACACAAGATGGTTATGTGTGAATAAGTGATTGAGTGCTTTTTTCACCAAAAGAATCCAACATAAGGATTTAATGGTTAGTTACTATTTGAAATTTTAGGTTGCAAATTTTTGTTTATAACTTATATTTTATCTTTTATTATTGTGGATATTCAAATAGCATTGTTTTGTGTAATTAAATAACTAAACAAACATGTAAAGCTATTGGTTATGTGTGAATAAGTGATTGAGTGTTTTTTTCACCAAAAGAATCCAACATAAGGATTTAATGGTTAACTACTATTTGAAATTTTAGGTTGCAAATTTTTGTTTATAACTTATATTTCATCTTTCATTGTTGTGAATATTCAAATAGTATTGTTTTATATAATTAAATAACTAAACAAACATGTAAAGCTATTATAGATCCTTATTAGAAAAGAAAATATTACATTATGAAACCATATACTTAATATTATTAATAATATATAATATTGTGTGAATTAATGTTTAATATTGATCATATACTTTGTAAATTTTAGTAGTTTTTATAAGTAAATATATAATTTAAAAATTGAAATTCTATCAGAAATAAATGAAGATTTAATTAATATTATATTACTTGTAAACAAAAAAAATTAAATATTATTATCAATAAACAAAAAAAATTAAATATTATTATAAAAAAGAAAGATCCAAGTAAAATTTTATTATAAGCAAACATATAATTGAAATATTATTAGTGAGAACATATTTTTGTATAGTACATTGAGGTTTATATGTCGGACGCCAATATATTTTTTGTAAAAAGATATATTTATAACAAAGAGAATTGTAAATCTTTATTGAATGATAAACCATGAATATGAAAAAGATACTAGCACCATTAATATTACAATAACCTTTTTTTTTTATAATATTTTTATTTTATGTTTTACATAAATATAATTTTCTAAAACAAGGAAAAATATTAGCTTTCATCCTAAATAAACTTATAATAAAATACATATCAATAATATTTATCTATTAATATTCTTATAATTATGTATAAATGATATTATAAATTTTTCACAATAATATTTTTAAATATTTAATAAAAACAATTTATTGATTTTGATATTAATTTTAAATTATTAAAGTTATCTAAAAATTGTAAATAACTATATTTAATTATAATAAAAAAAACATAAAAGCTTGTCTTTAGGTTGAAAGACTTTGAGGCCAAGAAGAGGGTTGAAAGTGGACAGCTCTACAATTTTGACTTACACTAAATTCAAACGCTACATTCTTTCAAGAAGCTAAAAGAGTAATGGAACCACCTCAACGAGGTCCTTGAAAGAGTTTGGATGATGCATTTCAGCGATTAGTACCAGCAAACCCTTCAATGTCACATGGATCCTCGACTACTGTGAGATTTGTAAAACATGCAAGTGCACCATAAGTAAAAATCCCTTTGAATCTAGCAAAGATGAGAACCATCAAATTGAAAGAGAGAGGCCTAGTAGTAATTTTTACAGGTCTTTAGCCATCTCTTAGAGTCATGGAAATATTTATTAACAAAAATGGAGACATATGTTAACAAGAAGAATGCATCATCATTTTTGTGGAAAAGGTTATTATAATTTTAGTTTTGAAAATAAAGAGGATAGAGATCCGATATTTAGAAATGGGCCTTACTTCATGGTTCTTAGAGGTATGTATCTCAATAATTGGAATATATCCTTTGATTTAGCACATGATATCCCTACTTCAGTCCTCGTATGGGTTAAATTAATCGATCTTCGTTTACATTGTTGGTTTGATGAAGCTATTGCAACTATTGGAAAGTCTTTAAGAAGACATATAGATAAATATGATCCCAAATCTCGTATGTTTTCATTTTCTCGAATTTTCTTTGAGGTTTATCTTGAAAAGGGATTACCAAATATTATCAATCTTACAATGGAAAATTGGACACATGATCAAGAAGTAGATTATGATCAACTACCATTTAAATGCAAAACTTGTGATGATTATGCAAATTTTGCAAGAAACTATCCAAAAAAGATAAAGGAGCAAGATCTATGTAAAGAGAAGGAACAAGGTTGGCATTAGGTTCATAAGAAAGGGAAATAGAATGTAAATGCTTCAAATCAAGATAGTTGTACATATATGTTCTCTACAAATAAATTATAGACCCTATGGGGGACATAAGGAAAAGACTATGAAATAGAACCAAAGACTACAATAGTTCAATACCTTTAGAGATTGGAACAAGTTAGAGTCCAATACTTGGAAAAGAACATTCATAACTTTTCTTCTCAACTGATTTTAGAAGAGGAAGGGGTCAAGGAATATGTCTCTATTATTCCTACTGAACCAGTTCAAGAAATAAATATCTTTCAAAATAAGGATAGAATGTTCAATATAGAAGAAGATGATAGGAGAAAGACTCAACAATCTTAGGAAGATTCATCAAAAGAGGTAGAAGAGGATAAAATTGTGTCAAGACAGAATCACGTAAGTGAAAAAAGAGAGGATAAAGAATACATGGATAAGAAACTAGGAAAGCAAGCATCTCTTAATAAACTTATCAATGTAGTAGGATCGAGTGAAAAAAGGGAAAAGAGGGGACACCAAAAGCAAATATGGAACTCAACCAAAAAAATAATGCATCCAATCTCATGGAAGTGCAATGGTTTTGGATTCATTCAAAGTGTTGAAGCAATTAAAGGCATGATACATAAATAAAGACTTTCCATTCTTCTACTTAAATTACATATTGATTTTTATTGGATTGTTGAAGGAGTCTCATATCTTAGTCTACTTGTGTTTAATTTTGTTGGTGAGAGTGACATTGTTATATATGTCATTCTACTTTATTTCCTATTGGAATTGGATAAGGAGAGAAGTAACATCTTAAGGAGCGAACACATTGAGTTTTACATCACGCCTTATGTGATATTTTGCACAAAGGATTCTTTATGTTGTCTCAACAAATTTGTTTTTCATGATATTTGTCTATTGTTTGATATAATAGCTATTTTCATAAATACATTTTATATGGCTATCAACCTCAAGAGTCAAATTGTCATTTTTTTGGATATCGTTTGGAAGTGGAGGAAGAAGAGTAATAAGTGGAGTGAAGGTAGTTGTTTTGGTTGGATTTTTTATATTCCTTGTATTTTTTAAAGGTTTCAGTAACCAATGGAAAATTTAGTTCAGTGAATGGATATTGTGAGTAGAGGTAAAGAAGGCAATGGCTATGATGTTTATAAGAATTTGGCCCAGAAAGTTAAACAGTTGGAGAAGGACAATAAAAAACTAAATACCATCATGAGCATGAATATTTCTATATCCCATCTTCAATTCAATAGTGTGGGTGAGTAGAACATTCATTCATCTAATTCCCCTATGGATGAATCAATGCAAGTTGAAAGTGTTGAAGAGTTGGCGGATCCCATCAAGGATGAAGATTCTAATATTCATGTTAAAAGCATGCAAAAAGGCATGTAATGGCTAGTTTTATTTATTTTTTATTTGTAATGTTTTATAAGTGCATATTTCTTGGTGGAAAGTCTTTATTTCTATAAAATAGACTCGCATTTTAGAGACAAAATAACAATAGCATGGTAGATAGATTCCTCTATTTTTAATTTTGTCAAATTGATGTTCAGAACTATGTATCAAAAATATTGTATGTAAATAAAAAATTAAAAACTCCATCAAAAACAATACAACCACTTCTATAATTAGTTAAATATTAAATATTTAATTTTATAAACATAATATAAAGGAGGTTACCTTGAAATAATATTAATAATGATAATAATGAAAATGAAAATTTATTTCCAAACGTTGAATTTATATAAATTGTTTTATATTAAATTTTAATATTTGATTGAATTTTTTTTTTTTTTTACTAGTTTCTTTGATTTTCCCTATCTTTGTTGATTTAATTTAATTAAAGAGTCTCTATTGATTTAATTTAATTTAAACTAGACTCTTTAATTTTATTTTTCATTATAATTGTTATCCTTTTTATTAAAATAACATATTTTTTTTTAAATAATATTTATTTCTAAACCAATTTTCCCAAATCTTCTAAAGTTAATCTTACCCTTTCTTTATTGCTTAAATATTATTAATTTTAATATTTTGCACATTCTTCTCATTTACGTTTCATAATTTATTATTTTTAATCTCCTTAATTTAAAACCTTATTGCTTAAATATTACTAATTTTAACACTTTGCACCTTCCTCTCATTGACTTTCATAATTTATTTTTTTAATCTCTTTAATTTAAAACCTTATTGACTAAAATCCTCTCATCATCACATTAAATATTTTTTAAATTAGGTTTATATATAATATTGCATATATGAAAATGTGTCCCAAGGCTAGTTGAAATTTGTTCAAGTCTCATTTTCCATTTTACAAGTCAAAACTTGGAAGTTTAAATTGTTAGATGAACTTGAATCGGTTAGAGAGTCAAATACTTCGACATTTTATGGTTTTTTGGGCCCATGGTATTTGCTGGCCCATGGTAATGGCCCATTATATTGCTTGTGAAGAAGTCTATTTAAAGATTTTCTCATAAACTCTTTTTGTGAGTATGTGTTTGCTTGGTTTAATCATTATGCTTAATATGTGCTAATAACTATAACACCTATCAACTCAAGCCCTTCTGGTAAGCATTGTTGAATTGCGAAAGTCTTTCTTGTGTTAAGATACAAAGTTAGATTATATTATGATTTATTGAACTATATTTTTGTAAACTTTTTATTTTTGTACTATATGAAGAAAGAAAGATATGTCAATGTTTCATATAGTTATTATAAGCATTATTTAAAAAGAAAATCTAAATATTCATATAAACAAAGTTAAAATTAAAATGTCTCAATTACAAGATTCTTTAATAAGAAATTTATAAATTAAAGTTTATTAGTTTAACATTACACGTTTCATCATTTTTATTTTTTACCAAATTACACCATCCGCAGAAGGAAAAGTAGCACTTTGCTTCGGTGATACTTCAATAAATAGCACTTCCAAAGCGCCACTACGACACGAAGGAAATGTAGTGTGAATGTATTTGGTTTCACAATCTCAATCTCACAATTCAAATGGACATTTCCTCTCTGCACGGTAAGTAATACGTCGCAAAAATGTTTAGAAAATACAAATAGTTAATAAATGTAATAAATTCTTTCTCCTATCTCCCGCAAACCCTAACCAGCGGAACCAGTAACTCTAGTGTCTCCTTTATAATTGGACGCTATACCGGAGAATAGCTTGCTTAAACTTCTAAATACCTCACACTGCAACTCTCGATAATTTTATGTTTAAGTAGCGAAGTCACGTGAAGCAGGCGATCAGGCGACCTGATCAGTTGGTTCCACTAATGAATATTTGACAATCTGCCTTCTTTATTTGACAATCTGATATTTGAATATTGGGTTAGAGAAACATAGATTGAAAGTGTTGTAATCCTTTAGTTTCTTGATGTATTGCAGGAAATGAATGACTTAAACGTTTTTTTTAAAAGCAGCTCACGTACATTGATGCAAGAAAGCTAAGGATAATCATTGGCAAGGTAAGATTAGTTATATGATATTTAACAATTTAAAATATAAAATTGATATAGAGATATTTCAAGAACTTACACAAATTTAATAGTCTCTTTGTAAATCATGTTTGCCCAGCCTTCTTAATTTATTCTTTGTTTCTTTTATATGAAGGGTTATTTTTCATTTTTTTTAGTTTTTAGTTGCATTTTTTTGAACAGAGATTTGTTTTGGCACCATATAGCAAGGGTTTTGTAATATTATGTCTCCCTAACTTATGTTTCTAACTAGAATCCTGAACCCAAGTCTATTGGCCCTGTAAATCATGTTTGTCCATATGTAACCTTCTTAATCTAGTCTTTGATTTCATTTATCTGAAAGGTTATTTTTCATTTTTTTAGTTTTTAGTTGCACTTTTCCTAGCAGAGATTTGATTAGGCACCATATGGTAAGGGTTTTGTAATATTATGTCTTGCTAGTATGTTTCTAACTAGAGCCCAAGTCTATTGGCCTTGTAAATCATGTTTGTCCATATGTAGCCTTCTTAATATAGTCTTTGATTTCATTTATCTGAAAGGTTATTCTTCATTTTTTTTAGTTTTTGGTTCAGATAAATGAAATCAAAGACTAGATTAAGAAGGCTAGTTATGGACAAACATGATTTACAAGGCCAATAGACTTGGGTTCAAGGTTCTACTAGCAAGACATAATATTACAAAACCCTTACCATATGGTGCCAAAACAAATCTCTGCTAGGAAAAGTGCAACTAAAAAATTTAAAAAATGAAAAATAACCCTTCAGATAAATGAAATCAAAGATTAGATTAAGAAGACTACATATGGATAAACATGATTTACAAGGCCAATAGACTTGGGTTCTGGATTCTAGTTAAAAACATATTAGCCGGACATAATATTACAAAACCCTTACCATATGATGCCAAAACAAATCTCTGCTAGAAAAAATGCAACTAAAAACTAAAAAAAAAGAAAAATACCTCTTCATATAAATGAAATCAAACACTAAATTAAGAAGGCTACATATGGGCAAACATGATTTACAAAGCCACTATTGGATTTGTGTCTGTAGATCATTAAAATGTCTCTATATCAATTTTATATTTTAAATGGTTAAATATCATATAACTAATCTTACCTTGCCAATGATTATCCTTCCCTTTCTTGCATCGTTGTACCTGAGCTGCTTTTCAAAAAGAAAGTTCAAGTCATTCATTTCTTGCAATACATCAAAAAACTAAACTATTACAACACTTTCATTCTATGTTTCTCTAACCCAATATTCAAATATCAGATTGTCAAATAAAGAAGGGAGACATAAAGATTGCATACATGATCAACTTCACGTTGTGACCGTCGTCTGGTTAAAAACATACTAGCCACACATAGAAGATTGTATACTTAGGTTCAGGATTCTAGTTAGAAACATACTAGCCAGCGAGACAATATTATAAAACTCTTACCATATGGTGCAAAACAAATTTCTGCTAAAAAAAAAGTGCAACTAAAAACTAAAAAAAACTAAAAATTAAAAAATAACCCTTCAAATAGATTAAGAACGTTACATATGACAAACCTGATGTCAGTGCATTAACTCTTTTTTATTGCTTGGATACTCCGCTTTGATCCCAGGATGCTCAACTGCCTTACGTTGATTCATATCGTTGTTATATCATGGTTTATGCTGAGTCACTCTATCACCACCATACCATGTTTTTCCAAAATTACACCAACCTTTGCTGTTAAAGGTATAATTTTAGGACTGCCTGCTCTTCTCTACCCTCCCTCCTCTTTCCCACTGGCCTCCAGCCTGCAATGTTAAAAAAGAGGATCCCCGGTCTTAGCCAGCAGTAGGCAGCAGCTAAAGAAGCCAAAAGGAGAGGAGAAATACGTACTTTTTTTGGCTGTCCAACTATTCCTCGTTTATTGTAGCTTTATTTGTCTTCCGCCCCTATGAGTTCCTCAAGTAGGTAAACGACAGATACTGCAGATGGATGCTTCGAAATAAACGACTTCAACTACTTGTGTTTATGGGCTAATATATCAAAGTAGGTAAACTTCAGGTACTGCAGGTATCATATATCGATGTATTTCTTTAAATCCTCTGGGTAACCTTCTTCTTATGAGGCTTGTACACTTATCCCATTCTTACCTGAGCATCAGTCAGAGGGACCTAACCCCTCCCTATGCATAGTGGCAGGTGTGCCATTCCTATAATTCCTCTGTTCGTTATTCAAGAAACACAGCGTGTGAAGACTTATTGTTTATTATTTTTTCTTAACATAATTTTCTATTATTTTTTAATTTCTTATCCCATCTTATCATAACTTTTTCTTCAATTTAAATGTTATAATATTTTTAATTCAATATATTGTTTCTTCCTTTATTGTTTTTATACATTAAGTATCTAATCATAATCATGTTGTGAATGAAGAGATTCCTTTATTATTCTCTATTGCTTTTTTAATTTTAAGATTAGATTATATGTTATAAAATGTCTTTCTGTTTACTTTATCTTTCTCCACTATTCTCTAAAAACATACAACCTTAAATTTCATATCCATATAAAATAATATGAAATAAAATTTATGTTTTAAATTTTTAAAATATAATTCATTAATATAAATAAAGATTAAATAGTTTTTAGAGAAATAAAACTTAGTTTCTTATTACATATTTTTTCTTAAATATAATAAAAATATATATTTTTAAATTTATTTTCAATATGACACAAATTTACTTTTTCAATTTTATTATTATATTTTTTTGTCTACTCCAATGTCCTTAACTTGCATGACTTAATAGTTTGTGATGCTAACATCAAAACTATTTCCATGGTATAGAGTGAAACTCACCAAAATCAACTCGATATACATTAATATTTTACCTAATAAAAATAAAAAATAAAAATTAACATTTAATACACATGTATACGAGGAAACAACTATAAAAATTAAATAGTTTCAAAAAAAACACAACCACTATCATATTTAGGAGGATTTTGTCATTTTTCAAGATTTTCTTATAAATACTAAATCTAACAAAACAATGCTCTAAACATAAAAAAAAGTGACACAATTAGTTTAAAAAAGTGTTCTTTTTTATGTAAATTAATTCCTTAGCTCATCTAATTAGGATATATATATGATCTCAAAATTTGAGTTTGAGTTTGAATTATTTAAAGAAATTATCTTCTTTTTTATTTATTTTAATTTATTAAATTATTACTCCTCATTGAACCCATAAATTGCAAGATAATATTACTCACTTCCTAACACATAACAATATTTAAAAATAATTGACATATTTCCTCGTATCCCAAATAGAGTCTCTCTAAGTAGCCCTTTATTTGAATCTTGTTAGTAAAGTTGGTGGATAAAAATATGTGGCAGTTATATATTATTGTATACTACTGCCTTAATTATGGATATATATTATGGATCATATATATGGCTTAATATGAACATTTTAGTTTAGTTATAATTAATGAGGAATGAAGTTTATGGGGTTTATTATTATTGAACGTAATTAATGTTGGTTGTGACTAATCATTATGGTTATATTTAATTATAGTTCATTAAACATGATTAATTACAATTATTCTCACTTTCTCTATTATGGAAACAAGAATTTAAGGATGGAATGAAATTCATCTAACCAACCAACCATCCTATCTTTGACCCAAAATTTTACTCTTTAGTATCATTTATTAACTTCATTTAAATACTTTGCTAAAATCCAAAAAGTTTATCCAACACTTTATTATAATTATAACTAAAATCCAAAAAGTTTATCCAAAACTTTATTATAATTATAACTAAATATGAAAAAAATGGATTTGATACCCTTTAATTAAATATAATAGGTTGAAGTATTTAGTTATTTTAAGATAAATTATTAATTAATTGAAATCAGATATTATTAAATAAGTTAATTAGATTGTACATGACAGTAATTATCTAGTAAAAAGGGTCAATCTAAAGTGATTGGATTGTAATATAAACAAATATTTTACACTAAATTTTTTTTCTAATTGTATATGGAATTAAAAATTTAGTTTCTAATTATTATTTTTAAAAATGTATTTATAATTGTAGAAAGTGAGCCACTTTAAAGCCGTAGGATTCCCAAGGAGTCGGTTGATTAGCACATAGGTAGCAATTAACAGTGTCATAGGTTTACAAGTTTCTGACACATAATAATATTTAGACAGACATGCGGCTGGATCGAATCCCATTAGTATAAGCTTATTTGTTAGCTAGCGTGAATTAATGTAGGTGACCTGCCTCATCATAGGCTCATAACGACACGTGACCTGCCTAATCATGGACTAAAAACAACACACTGGATGAACATGCTATAGCACTGCACCAGGTCAACTAAAATTACTTCTATCTCCCCTGCTACCTCTTTAGCTGACTGCAATATATTCGGGAATGGGTTCAAATTCCTTTGTAATAAATAATAATCAATATATAATGTAGACTATTGGAATTAAATCCGAGGTGCATAGCCATTCATTGCTAAGTTCTTATTGGGGCCTATCTTTGATTGCTTAGAATGAGTACCCTTGTTAGTACCATGACTACTCTCTTAACTCTATGGTCACTTATTACGTAAATACATTTTTCTAACATATATCAGATTTATTGCCAAACTTGTAATATGTATAACTCCTAGAATCTTTCTCGGATCAAACTCTGTATCCAACAGAACCAACTATTCGAAACTAAAAGATTAATTGCTATCGCTCAGGATCAACAGAATAAGTTGAAACAATATAAACAATTGCTGAAGAAATTGGCTACTAGATCGACTGCTTCTTCGACTGTATAAAATAAAAAAAGCCAAAAGTAACAGAACCAATTGCATAGCAGAAGCCAAAGCATAATCCTCAACAAATAAGTTTATGTGCACCTAACACGATGACCAAGCTCAACAATCCTTCGATGCAATGAGGTACTAGCTTTAGTCCCACTTACCTAGTCAAGGTTAGAGGGAAAAGGTGAAAAGCCCTACCAAGACAAACAAAGCATGGGTTACATAAATAAAAGGTGGGAAATTTAAGAGTTAGAAGGTGGCATAATCGTCGGGTTAGTAGAGTGAAGCAGAATCACTATGTTTGTCTTCCCCATTCTCTCTTTTCCCATTCAAGCCAGCAAGGGACTAACTTCGCTTCGTGAAGGATAAATTTATATCAGCAGTAGTTAGTTGTTCCCCGTCCATTTATTTTAGGTCTAAGTGGATATTTTATTGTAACCAATTAACAATATTGACTTTCTTAGTTATAATAACCCCTCATACAATTATACATAAACTGATCCAATACATTTAAGTGATCCAATACATTTAAAGGGTCAAATCAAGGTATTACATTTATAACATCATCTCCCACATTCTTCCCAACTTGGTTGGTTATTCGAGGATATCAGTTATTCATATAGAAAACAGACTCGTAGTGTGATGCCAGCCATGCCATCCTGCCAATATAATTCTATAGTAGTACTCACTCACTTACTGAGGGCTATTCCCATTGATAGTGTTTTTGTGGATGTAATATATGTCTCACTAGTAAAATTGGTAATATCTGTGTGCTAGAACTTCATCAACGACCATTCAACAACTCTATTTAACACCCTTAGAGTCACCCTGATGTCATTAGTACCCACCCCTCTGAGTGTCCCCCATTTCAGTCATATTTCCTGGTATCCCAATTGTGTCTCTCTCTAAGATTCATTTCACATATGCTTCTAGTTCAACCATGCAATCATACTCTAAACAAAGGAATTTTGAGTCCCTATTACTCAATTTCTCTTGTATCCCCGAGCAATGTCTCAGTCCCGTGTCCAATTCTATCGCTCTTTGGTTGTATCGCTTGTGCTTCTATCAAGGAAACATCATTTCCTTTCCAGTTGCATGTCTCCCTCTGTCGACATCAACACATTAATTCCATAGGATAGACCTAGAGGTACCATGTACCTTGGCCTCATAACCCTCGTTGATGATCCCCTTGGACCACCTAAAGGGGGACCTTAGTGCCCTTTGGAATGGTTGTTTCTCAAGTGCTTGACATCAACATTATCACATCGATGAGATTCATATAGGTTAATGGTTCTTTCATAATTTGGTCGAAGACCTCGAATGTCCCTTGACTCTAGTCCATTGGTAAGTCTTTATGGAAACCCAATGATATTTTTTCCCTGAGATATCTAGGTTGCGTTAATGACAATGTTTGGAATCCCTCCAGTTACATGATTCCTTATGTATCCAATTCACGTGCAATGCATTGTACCAATTAGATTCAAACTCTTAGTTGTTTGATTCATTACAGATGGTGGACCCTT
The DNA here is from genome assembly GCA_027924585.1 of Larix kaempferi. Classification (NCBI taxonomy): domain Eukaryota; kingdom Viridiplantae; phylum Streptophyta; class Pinopsida; order Pinales; family Pinaceae; genus Larix; species Larix kaempferi. The sequence goes on along the minus strand of BSBM01000767.1, from coordinate 22,279,524 downwards.
TCAGATCCAACAATGCATCAGTTATTGAGATTCAACATTCTGTGAGAATTCCATTGTTCATATTCCATTTCTTCATATCTGCCTTGGTTGGACCATGATTACATTCCAAATTTGAGTCTATCTTGGACATTTATGATGTACACAATAGTTTGTCCATGTATTGATCAGGCCCCCTTTGGGCCTCCATCCAATTTTTAATTTGATACATTGATACGAGCATGGGAATGGGCGCCTCATCCATATATTTGAGATTACATGCACCTAATTCATATTGATTATTGTATCTACAGGTAAGGGCCATTATAGTCCTGTTGAAGGGTGAGTTCCTCCAACGCAGTCCTGATTCTCTATGACACCTTCACACTGGAATAGAAAATCCTATGATGTATGTCGGCCATATGTTGAGCTCCTAACATCACACATCAAGGGGAAATCTCTTAGCACCTAACTCTTTTCCACCTACCTTGTCATTATCCCCATCACACCTATACATCATTACCACATTCCATTTCCACTATTTTTACCTTGGTAAACCCAAAAAACCAAAGTCTCACATAAAAGGGCCATTTTACAAAATTAATTTGCTCAATTATCTAAAAAATGAGCAACTTACACCCTAACTTGTTTTTTGGATGTTTCTCCTTTTCATTACTAAAAAAAAATAAGAAACTTGGCATGACACATATGACAGCCCAATTTGAAAAAAGGATAAAAAGGTAAAAGACACAAAATCAAAGGAAAAGTCCAAAAATTAAAAAATCAAAAGCCAAAAATAAAAATAAAAAAATCAAATCCTTATCATTATCCTAGATCTATTTGTCGTGCCTATAAATGAGCCATCAAGGTCCAGCACTCAACACCCATTCTCCATATATTACTCAAGCCAATATCATGCGAAAATATCCCTGAGACCAGAACTCCCTTTGTGTTTTATTGTCAACCTTCTGGAGATTGTGTACATGATGCATGGATGGAGAATTGTGGATTGCAAGGATACCAAGCGAACCCTCCCTCAGACAGCTACAGGCATGGAAAATTTTAAGAACCCCCCAAAATTTCTATGTATAATAAATGGGAAAATCCCCATGATATATAGGAAAATATCAAGGCTATTATATCGATGTTATATTATGTATATATAATGTTTTCGCGAATCTCTCATTGAATTATATAACTCTGTAAATTCTTGGCAAATATTTCACTAAATCATAAAACCTTGTAAAATATATTGTTGAAACTTTTACTAAATTATAAAACCTTGTGAAGTCTTGGCGAATCTTTTGGCAAGTTTCTCCTTGGCAAGTCATGGATCCCTACATGCCCAATTACTCGGCTTTAAATGAATTCCCATCCCCCAAGCATGATGCCCCAAACACCCACAAAAACGTTATTGTTGCATCGTCGATCGCAAGCTTCACAATCCCCATTTTTCTTAGGGAAACTTTGGATCTCAGGTGATGGGATTTAGAATTCTCCTAGATGAAAATGGGTCGCTATAATTTCTTATAGTAAATATCAACTTCCCTTATTGTGTGTACATTATGTTGATGTATTTGTAACTTCAGAATGTATTTCATATATGTATATTGTATTCCTATAGAGATGTTATTATTCCTCTATACGTAAGTTTTTGTATTCCTATAGAGATGTTATTATTCCTCTATACGGAAGTGTTTGTATTCCTATAGAGATGTTATTATTCCTCTATACGGAAGTGTCGTCATTTATATTGTAAGTGTCATAACTTATAATTGATGGGTTATTAGACCACCTTGATGGGGTCAGCCTTGTATGATTCATGTGGGTAAAAGGGTTATTAAACCACCCTAGTGGGGGTCAGCCCTGTCAGCATTATGTTATGTGGTTAAGTTGAGGCCGACCTAGTAAAGGTTATTAGGCAATTCAAGTCATGTATAAATAGAGTGCGAGAGGCACTCTATTTCATCATTCACTTTCTCACTCATACTCTTATTGGAGAGTGGCACACTTGTGGAGGAGGAGAAGCTGCTGCTAGGAGAATACTATCTCTTATACTTGGGTTGTATCATTTCTCTATCTATCTCTGAGGAAGTTGTGGCGTTTTTCACCTTCTTGGTTTTCCCCGGTGAAACTCCGTGTCTCTTGTGTGCTTGCATTATTGTGTCCATGATTGATATGCTGTAGATATGTTGTACATGTTATTCTCTTAGTTAAGATCTTAGATCAGATTGAAAATTCTGAAAAACTAACATGGTATGAGAGCTAGCCTGAAAGAAGGCATGGTATGGCATTTATGACACTTGTTGCATTTGCGAAGCTAGGGCGTGATATAGAAAAAAACACTAGTCATCGTAGCACTTTCGCTATAAATCAAATTCGGCAAGGTTTCACGATCTGAAACTCTTAGAGGTCGAAGATAAGATCCCCATGTACCTTGTGTCCGAAGAACAACTTCTAATTCGTTGTAATTTGTGTTTTATGATCTTGTACAATCTAGGGTTTTTGCCTCTTCCAGATCTCAATCATAAACAGGTGACCTAGGGAAAAAGGTCACAACTTGGGCTAGGAAGCTCCAAATGAAATTTCGTAAAATGTGACAGGTAGGGAACAGACTGTAGTTTCTCAGGTAAGGTTTTCAGAGGCCGAAGTTGAACCAGTGACACGTGGCATGCCATACAACTTTACTCTCTTGTTTTATCCCAAAAATAGGTTACGTTGTGACACTTGGCATAACTCTCTCTCAGAGAATCCAAATGAGGTCAGACCTATGGGGTTGGAAAGATGATAGGTCGGGATACCATAGGTCAAATCTTCAAACCCTATGGATTTGTAATTTTGGAGTTACACCAGAAACAATTAGGTGCATATTTTTGTCAAAACAGAATTCGATTTTGAGCACCTTCATTCATGGCTCTGGGAATTAGGGTTTCGGATAAAGTTGGTATTTTTGTAATCGGAGACCACGGCTGAATGCTACTCATCAAAATAGAAATTTAGAGACCAAGATCAAATTTTTTGGTCGGGTAGAAGGCCGGACTTGATCAAACCCTAGTTTGGGACCTTGATCGAAAAAGTGAAAAATTAGGGCTTCTGCAAAAATGGGAATTTTTTAAATCTATGACCATAGCTACAAGCTCCTTGGAAAAATCAAAGTTTAGAGCTTTGGATCAAACTATTTGGTTGGGTGAAGCTCCAGAAAACTCAAACCCTAATTCAGGGTCCTCCCGAGTGAATCCGAAAATCTAAAAGGCAATTTTGAGGGGTGAAACTTTGCAGTTTTCCAATTATGAGTATACGAGCTTGACCAGCTCAGAAAGGCAAATCTTTCTATCCTTTTAGAAGTTTGAAATTGAAAGTTTGAATTTTTAGGGTTTCTTTGACAAACCCTAATCCAGCGCTAGATCCAGTTTCTACAAATCAAAGTGGATTGGGTTAATCCTAGAAGAGAATGGATTAGTCACGTGCATAAGTGAAGAAGTTCCTGTTTTAGAGGGAGTTGAGGCTAAGGCCTTACATAAGAAGATTACAAGCAATCTCAACAGGTATGACTTATCCAGGTATGTTTCGAGATCTGTTCATGATTAAGTCTATGGTATGTTTGTCTTCATTAAGGTTAGTACAATCTTGATTAACTTTAGACTTGTTGTATCACCTTAATAAAATTATGAATGCAGATATTCATTGATTAGGGTTTTGACACTTATGATTGTACTAATGCATTGTGGTGTTGTATGAGGTTGATGTTGTCCGCTAACATGAAAGGTACATCAAGAAAGACAAATCATGTTCTATTTCAAGAACATATGACCACGGTGACATGAAGACAAAGATTCATCCATTGTCATGGATCACATAGAAGATCTACTTATGAGGTATGTATAAGTTGGTTCTACAATGCTTAACCTTTGAGATATGTAGGTTACTAACACAAGTCATTGAAGAGAACAAGAAGACATTACTAGACATAACTAACAAATATGATAACGAGGTATGTTTTTCCTATATCAAGTTAGAATCCTACCTTGTGTTAGGATCTTATACTATTGTATGGTTAATAATGATTATTCATGAAGTTAGAAATGTAAGTAATCAAGGGTTTATGCATATTATGTCTCTTACCTTGATTGATGATATGACTAACCAAAAAAGTCCTTTGGTCAAGTAAGATTATGCATGAGTAAAAGAAGTATTCCCTGAAACCTTGAATACTAATGTTTATTATCTGTGTTTGAAATGATCATGACTATACATGTTTAAGATTATTGTGATTATACTAATGAATGTATATATGAGACCTCAAGGATAACACAATGATGATAATAATAAGTATGCATATAAGTTCAAAGACAAATTAATCCAGGAAGGAAAGATCAAGAGGGAGCACACTCTAGTAGTTCCTACAAGGAAGCAAATATTGAGAGGGAGTCCACCCTACAACCTAACAAAGATAAGTATTTGAATTGTCATTTATTGTATATTTGTTTGTTTAAATAATATTGTTCAATGATGTATATGCTTATGTTCCTAGACTTAGGGTATGTATTATGCATATTAGAATAATTGCATTAATGAACAGTATACTACTAATATGCATATGATGGGTAAGTGGCCTATGGCACTGTACAACATTCCATTGCTACTTATCTAGAATGAAACCTCTTTGCTGACATGTTGGGAGTTGTGCACACTCTTAACAATGTTCTGGTAGAGATTGGAAGGCATCTAGAAAGTTACGGGATATGGATAAGTGTTGTATTGAAGCATTGGCTAAATAATTGCATGACTGTATGACAAATTTATTTATGTGTAAGAATTTGTTCTGAAAACTATGAGATGTTTTCTAATCATGCAATTTAACTTGTTTTGTAGGAAAGATCCTATACCATCACCTACAAAAGAAGAACTACAACATTTGTTCCAGCAATGAAGTTCAAACTATCTATTGAAGATATTGAAGAATCTGAAGTTCCGAAGATAAGGGATACAGTAAAAGGATGCCATGGTCGAGAAGTACCAATCAATCATGTTTGGGATGTGGTCCCAAGACCTGAAGGGAAGTTTGTTGTGACTTCCAAGTGGATCTATAAGATCAAGCATGTTGCAGATGGTAGCATGGAGAAATACAAAGCAAGGTTGTAGCTCATGGCTCCTCCCAGAAAGAGGAATTGACTATGAAGAGACTTTTGTACCTGTAGCCAGATACACTTCCATTAGATCAGTACTTGCTCTGGCTGTAGTGATGAAATGGAATATACACCAAATGGATGTCAAGACAGCTTTATTGAATGGTTTAGTCGAAGAGGAAGTGTATGTGGAGCAGCCACTTGGTTTTGAGACACATGAAAAGGAGTCATATGTGTGCAGACTGAAGAAATCCTTGTATGGATTGAAGCAAGCTCCAAGGACTTGGTATGGTAGGATAGAAAGCTTTCTATCCAGTTTGGGCTTTACTAAGAGTAAAGCAGATTCCAACCTTTACTACAAGGTTGAGGAAGGCAATCCTGTGATACTACTCTTGTATGTGGATGACCTGTTTGTAACAGGAGAGGATGGATTGATTGTTGATACCAAGAGGAATCTTGTTTCCAAGTTCAAGATGAAGGACTTGAGTAGGATGCACTACTTTCTAGGCATGGAGGTGTGGCAGAGTACACATGGAATTTTCCTTGGACAAGGGAAGTATGCAGTAGAGATCCTGAAGAGGTTCGGGATGATGGACTGCAAGGCCATGGCCACACCTATGGCATCGAACTTGAAGCTTCTTTGTGATGCTTCATCTGATCCGGTTGATGTCACGATGTATTGTCAGATGCTTGGGTCCTTGATGTACCTGACGAATATGCGACCAGATATTTGCTTTGCGGTGAACACATTGAACTAGTTCCTGACGGATCCCAAAGGTGTTCACCTGGTTGCTATAAGCATATTCTGAGGTACCTGAAGGGTACAATTGATTATGGGATCAAGTATGATGCGAATCAAAAGTTTAACCTGTAGGTTTATGTTGATTCAGATTGGGCAGGCAGTGCTACAGATAGGAAGAGCACATCTCGGTATTGCTTCAGTATGGGATCAGGTGTGATCTCTTGGTTTAGCAGGAAGCAGTCCTGTGTAACACTGAGTACAGTCGAAGCAGAGTATGTTGCAGCTTGTTCGGCCAGTTGTGAGGTAGTATGGCTCCAGAAGCTACTATCTAATTTATTTGATCTCCCGCTGGAGGCTACTGGTATCTTTTGTGACAACCAGAGTTGCGTGAAGCTGTATGAGAACTCGGTGTTCCACGATAGGTCGAAACACATTGAGATCAAATATCACTATATCAGGGATATGGTGCAGAGAGGAGCAGTGAAGCTCCTGTATGTTGCAACAGATGAGCAGATTGTAGATGTGCTGACAAAACCACTAGCTAGAGTGAAGTTTGAGTACTTCAGGGAGAGGCTTGGTGTTCTTTAGATTGACGACACTTCGAGGAAGAAGTGATGGACACATTTGCTAGAAGCCATTCCAAGCATGGTGAGAGGAGGATCCTTCCCATGACTGTGGATGTAAGAGCTGGATGATGAGCATCAGGACGATGCTCCAGTTACTACTTTGTATATGCATCATACTGGATGCTTGGTATGATCGGTTGGATCATGTATATGTATATGCATCATGTTGAATTCTTGTTATGATCAGTTGGATCATGTATGTGTATATGCATCATGTTGGATGCTTGTTATGATCAGTTGGATCATATATGTGTATATGCATCATGTTGGATGCTTGTTATGATCAGTTGGATCATGTATATGTATATGCATCATGTTGGATGCTTGGACCATGTATCTGTATATGTATTAGGTGGATACATTGTATGATTAAGTAGATCATATATGTTGATATATATCACGTGGATACATTGTATGATCAGGTGGATCATGTGTCTGTGTATGTATCAGGTGGATACATTGTATGATCAGGTGGATCATGTATGATGATATGTGTCAGGTAGATACTTGGTATGCATCAGGTGGATGCATTATATGATCAGGATGATCATGGATGACGAGCTTCAGGATGTTGCTCCAGATGACATGCATCAGGACTATGCAGTGATGATGATCAGGATGATCATGTGTACATCAGGATGATGTATGTTGAGTATTAGGTTGATACTCTGTGGCCATGGACAGGTTGTGAAGATGAGCATGTAAGTGACCTGGGAGATCCGACAGGTAGAGCTATGTGGTCATAACAGCCTGGGATGCTCTTTCGAGGCATTGCTCTGGGAGGACATATAATAGCACCCCGGGAGATCCGACAGGTAGAGCTGTGTGCTCGTAACAACCTAGGATGCTCTTTCGAGGTTTTGTCATATGGCATGTAATGTGTCCTTGGGAGATCCGACAGGTAGAGCTATGTGCTCGTAACAGCCTGGGATGCTCTTGCAAGGTTTTTCCATGACCACATGTAATGTGTCCTTGGGAGATCTGACACGTAGAGCTGTGTGCTCGTAACAGCCTGGGATGGTCTTGCAAGGTTTTGTGGTGATACCACATGTAATATGCTCTTGGGAGATCCAACAGGTAGATTTGTGTGCTTGTAATAGCTTGGGATGCTACAGCCAGGTTTTGTGGTGGGGTCACATGTAATATGCTCCTAGGAGATCCAACAGGTAGAGCTGTGTGCTCGTAACATCCTAGGATGTTATAGCCAGGTTTTGTGACGCATGTAATAAGTCCTAAGGATTCCATAGTATGGCCAATGATGATGAAGACCTACAGGTGGTGGACCTACATCCAATATGAAGAAGGATTGGCTCTATAGAACTTCCTATGACTAGTAAATCGGATATTGATTGAGATAGCAGCAGCAGTGACGATGATCCAGATAAGAAGACTTGTGCTAGCAGATCTGTGTCGAGAAATACCTTCCTAGTTAAGAGGGAGTGTTGATGTATTTGTAACTTTGGAATGTATTTCATATATGTATATTGTATTCCTATAGAGATGTTATTATTCCTCTATACGGAAGTGTTTGTATTCCTATAGAGAAGTTATTATCCCTCTATACAGAAGTGTCGTCATTTATATTGTAAGTGTCATAACTTATACTTGACGGGATATTAGACCATCTTGATGGGGTCGGCCGTGTATGATTCATGTGGGTAAAAGGGTTATTAGAGCACCTTAGTGGGGGTCAGCCCTGCCAGCATTATGTTATGTGGTTAAGTTGAGGCCGACCTAGTAAAGGTTATTAGGCAAGTCAAGTCATGTATAAATAGAGTGTGGGAGGCACTCTATTTCATCATTCACTTTCTCACTCATACTCTCATTGGAGAGTGGTGCACTTTTGGAGGAGGAGAAGCTGTTGCTAGGAGAAGACTATCTCTTATGCTTGGGTTGTATCATTGCTCTATCTATCTCTGAGGAAGTTGTGGGGTTTTTCACCTTCTTGGTTTTCCCCGGTGAAACTTTGTGTCTCTTGTGTGCTTGCATTAATGTGTCCATGATTGATATGCTGTACATGATATTCTCTCAGTTAAGATCTTAGATCAGATTGAAAATTCTGAAAAACTAACACATTAAGCAACTTCCAAAATGAGATTCAACCCATAAAATATGGACGAATGTAACTTCGACTTCGATTTCCATGATCGATAGAAGGTGAAAGATCCCCTAACAACTACCATTTCTCGAAATCAAGGGAAAATGAGAGCTTCCTATAGATTTTTGTGGGCTAAAAGAGGTTTAAATCCATTTTTAGAAGGGCTAAATTATTTTATCTTGGATCCCTTTTTTAAATTTGACGAGGCTAACCTCCTATTCAGTAAAAATAAGAAAATAAAATGTGGGCTAATCATACCTTACAGGTGCTTAATAAAACATTAGCCCATTAAAAAATTAAAACCCCTAAATTTAGCCCATAGGCTAAGATTAGGCCCTAAAATTTTCCATGGATGCACAGGCCTCTCCCATTGTAACTCAGAGGTGATATTAAATCCTTGTAAATGCCATTTTTTACATAATGAAAGAGCATTTTTTATTCTTTAAAAGATGATTCTATCTGTTTGGTTGATAAAAAGTGCAAAAAAAATTAATTTAGATTTATTTTAATACAATGTGCATGTTTGATTAGTTTAGTTGTTTAATTCATGTTTTGTTTATTTCTCCATTGATACTCTACTAAGATTAACACAACCCTTAGTAGGTGCATATTTGCACATGGTGATGTGAAAACACCAGCAATAACTGTAGTGGAATTGTTGAGCATAGTTCTATTTGGTAACTTGGCATTATAGTTTAAGTGTTTTTTAATCGGAATTTTCGGTTGTTGTTGTCAAAGTAACCATAATCAACATCTTTCTCCTAATACAATTTAAAGGTTTGAAATATAATAGAAAACCATGATTCGAATATTATATAATAACATTATGGTTAGTACTCCATCATGTATTATAATTTCCTTGACAAAATATTCAAATTATCACTTACGTTATTGATGATTTTCTTAAGTTAAACTTTGATTCAACTGCATATGGCTTATTAGATGATTGAATCAACACATTCTATACATTCCAAGGGAGAAGCTTATATGAAAGTATGTGACATACCCTAAGACATTTAATTCATGAATATTTAGTACTTCAACCTCTAATATACTTTCATTATACTATCATTGTTAATTTTTTAGCATTAATTCAACATACTCTAGGATCTTTACTAAGAGAATAACAGGTACAGCGTATCAAGCATAACAATGCATATCAATCACACCAAGCAATCACATGAGACAATAGACACACATAGTTTCACTGGGGAAAACCATAAAGGTGAAAAACCCCACAACTTCCTCAGAGATAGAAAGAGCAATGATACAACCCAAGTACAAGAGATAGTCTTCTCTAGCAACTACTCCTCCTTCCTCACTTGTGCGCCACTTTCCGATGGGTGTAGAAGTGAATAATGAGATGATCAAATAGAGTGCCTCCCGCACTCTATTTATACATGACCTGACCTTCCTAATAACCTAGCAGGGCCGGCTTGTCTAACTTAGTCTAATAACCCATGGTTATACTAATCAGGGCTGATCCCACACTTTGTGGTCTAATAGCCCATCACTTGCAAGTTGAGACACTTGCGACACATGTCAATGCAAATGACGACACTTCCGTATAGAGGAATAATAACATCTCTATAGGAGTACAATATACATAGGTGAAATACATTCTGAAGTTACAATTACATCAACACTCCCTCTTAACTAGGAAGGTATTTCTTGACACAGTTCTGCTAGCACAAGTCTTCTTCTCTGGATCATCGTCACTGGATATCGTCATCGAATCATCATCATCATCACGGCTACTACTATCTCAATCAATCTCTGATCTACTCGTCATAGGAAGTTCTTCAGATCCAATCCTTTTTCATACTAGATGTAATCCCACCACATGTAGGTCTTCATCATCACTGGCCATACTGTGGATCCCAGGACTCGTTATGTGCATCAACAAAACCTAGAAAGAACATCCCAACCATTTTACGAGCACACAGCTCAACCTATCGGATCTCCCGGGATCTTTTAAAAGTGACTGTCACAAAACCTTAAAAGAGTGTCTTGCCCAACAAGATCTCTAAAGAGCATCTGAGGCCTTTTACATGTCTAGCACAACCTGTCCGGATCTCCAGGACTTATTACATGTGACCCCTACCACAAAACCTTAAAAGAGTGTCTTGCTAAGCAAGATCTCTAAAGAGCATCTAAGGCATTTTACGTGACTAGCACAACCTGTCCAGATCTCCAGGGCTTATTACATGTGGTCCCCACAAAACCTTAAACGAGTTTCTTTCTAAGCAAGATCTCTAAAGAGCATCTAAGGACTTTTACGTGATTAGCACAACCTGTCCAGATCTCCAGGATGTATTACATGTCGTCTAGCAAAACCTTAAAAGAGTGTCTTTCCAAGCAAGATCTCTAAAGAGCATCTGAGGCCTTTTACGTGACTAGCACAACCTGTCCATATATCCAGGATGTATTACATGCTACCCTTGCACAACCTGTCCATGGCCATGAAGTATCAACCTGATACTCACCATACATCATCCTGATGTACATCATCACATGATCAACCTGATCACCATCATAGCATCATCCTGATGCAAATCATCTGGAGCAACATCCTGAAGCTTGTCATCCATGATTATCCTGATCATACAATGCATCCACCTGATGCATACCAAGTATCTACCTAATACATATCATCATACATGATCTACCTGATCATACAATGTATCCACCTGATACATATCATCATACATGATCTACCTAATCATACAATGTATCCACCTGATACATATCATCATACATGATCTACCTGATCATACAATGTATCCACCTGATACATATTCAAATCCATGATCCAACTGATCATATCAAGCATCCAACATGATGCATATCCATATACATGATCCAACTGATCATAACAAGCATCCAACATGATGCATATACATATACATGATCCAACTGATCATAATGAGCACACAACATGTATATAACAAGCATATAACAAGCATCCAACATGATGCATATACAGAGCAGTAACTCGAGCATCGTCCTGATGCTCACCATCTAGTGCTTACATCCACAGCCATGGGAAGGATCCTCCTCTTACGATGCTTGGAATGGCTCCTGCAAATGTGTCCATCACTTCTTCCTCGAAGTGTCATCAATCTGAAGAACACCAAGCCTCTATCTAAAGTACTCAAACTTCACTCTGGCTAGTGGTTTGGTCAGCACATCTGCAACCTACTCATCCGTTGCAACATACAGGAGCTTCACTGCTCCTCTCTGCACCATATCCCCGATATAGTGATATTTTATCTCAATGTGCTTTGACCTGTCGTGGAACACTGGATTCTGATACAACTTCACACAACTCTGGTCATCACAAAAGATACCAGTAGCCTCCAGTGGGATATCAAATAACTCATACAGTAGCTTCTAGAGCCATACTTCCTCACAACTAGCCGAACAAGCTGCAACATACTCTGCTTTGGATGTACTCAGTGCTAAGCAAGACTGCTTCCTGCTAAATCAAGACATCACACCTGATCCCATACTGAAGCAGCACCCAAAAGTGCTCTTCCTATCTGCAGCACTGCCTTCCCAGTCTGAATCAACATAACCCTACAAGTTAAACTTTTGATTCACATCATACTTGAGCCCATAATAAATCATACCCTTCAGGTACCTCAGAATATGCTTTACAGCAACCAGGTGAACACCTTTGGGATCATTCAGGAACTGGCTCAATGTGTTCACCGCAAAGCAAATATCTGGTCTCATGTTCATCAGGTACATCATGGACCCAATCATCTGACGATACACCATGACATCAACCAGCTCACATGAAGAATCACACAAAAGCTTCAGGTTCGATGCCATAGATGTGGCCATGGCCTTGCAATCCATCATCCCGAACCTCTTCAGGATCTCTACGGTATACTTCCCTTGTCCAAGGAATATCCCATCTGCACTCTACCACACTTCCATGCCTAGAAAATAGTGCATCATCCCCAAGTCCTTCATCTCGAACTTGGAAGCAAGATTCCTCTTGGTATCAGCAATCAATCCATCCTCACCTGTACCAAACAGGTCATCTACATACATAAGTAGTATCACAGGAATTCCTTCCTCAACCTTGTAGTAAAGGTTGGAATCTGCTTTATTCTTAGTAAAGCCAAACTGGATAGAAAGTTGTCTATCCTACCAGACCAATTCCTAGGAGCTTGCTTCAAGCCATACAAGGCTTTCTTCAACCTGCACACATATGACTCTCTGTCATGCATCTCAAAACTGAGTGGTTGCTCCACATACACTTCCTCCTCGAGTACACCATTAAAGAAAGCTATCTTGACATCCATATGGTGTATCTACCATTTCATCACTACAGCCAGAGCAAGTACTGTTCTGATGGAAGTGTATCTGGCTACAAGAGCAAAGGTATCTTCATAGTCTATTCTCACTTTCTGGGAGAAGCCACAAGCTACAAATTTGGAAGCGTCCCCTGCTTCCATGGGAATATGAGGAAAATCGTGTTGCACCATCTCAGATGTCATCCACTTTGCTTGAGCTGGAGTATGTCCTACGTGTGCCAGGAGGTAGGAGGTGTACGCCCGGTAGGAGAATGGAAGATGTTGAATGGTCTTATTGGTACCAAAGTGGACTCCACATGCAAATGCATGAGCTTATTTAATGAGCAACAAACGATCATCAAAGTGTGGTACACATAGTAGATTTAATTTGTAGAGCCACCCATAACATATGGTATAGTCTAAGAATGGAGTCTAACTGATGGTTGTAGGGTCCTGTAATGCAGCCTATATTTCTTGAAATTCATGGTCAGTAGCATACTAATATTTCCATGTATCATAAGTAGCACAACGCACCTCTAGCATTTGGAGCATTGGAAGGGTTGTCATGCTGAGCAGATCTGCCATTTTGTTAGAGGTTCCCTTCTTGTATCGAATAACCAGATGGAATTGCTGAATGTAGGATGCCCATTTAAGATGCCTTTGTTCTTGTATCTTGGAGTATGAATTGATGAAAACCAGTGGATGGTGGTATGTATGTAGAATAGTCTCCTTTCCCAATAGATAATGATGCCATTGGATGAGAGCTTGCACTATGATGTATAATTCCGTGTCATAGGTGCTATAGCTTCTCTTAGCATCTAAACGAGATTTTGATGGGAACGCAACATGATGTCCTCCCTGTTTAAGCACTGCTCCAAAAGCATACTGTGAGGAATCTGACTCAATCTCAAATGGTGAACCCAAGTGCTTCCTGAAAATATCATTGATGAGCCTCATGAAGGTGGCGGGGGTATTAGTCAGGCCAAAAGGCATAACCTTCCATTTGAAAAGACTCGATTTGGTATTGAATGTTGTCATCCACATAGTTGTTGGGTTCCTTCGAACCTGATGGTATCCTATTGTCAAATACAACTTAGTGAACAATTTAGCACCTTGTTTGGTGTCAAGTAACTCCTCATTCTAGGGTAGGGGGTAGTGTTTTTTCACCGTGGCCTTGTTAAGGGCTCGATAATCAATGAGAAGGTGCATTTCTGTGGTGTCTTTCTTGGGAATTACTAAGGTTGGGAAGCACAAGGAGAGGATGAGGGTTTAATGTGTCATGAGTTGCTTAGTTCAGTCAACTGCTTTGGAAGTTCCTCTGTTTCTGGTGGAGCAAGGCAGGATGTGGGTGCATTGGGTAAAGTAGTTCCTGGGATGAGGTTAATAACAAAGTCTATTTGGTGATGGGGGGGTCCTATAGGGGGTTGGAAAACATCGGCAAACTCTTGGAGGGGAGGAGACATGGATTTTGGGATGGGATGAGTGGTGTTGTTTGGTTGAATGGGGTGGAGCAGACAAAGAGGCACACACTAGTTGAGATGGACATGAAGGAGTTTTTCTTTTGTTGGCTTGGGTTTAGGTGGGGCTATTGTAAGGATATAGGTGTGTCCATCCTTGGTAATTTTATACAAGCGAGATTTGGCTATACAAATGCCATTCCATTGGTCCTGGTAAGGGAGGCCAAGAAGTAACTCAGAACAATATAATGGTGATACATCACAGATTACAAAGTCTTTAAATTGACCGATGGAAAATGTTACTTGGCAACAATGAGAAAACAGTAGAAGGGGACCATCCTTTTGGACACATCCTAGATGATATGGTTTTGGGTGAGGAGTGGTGGGTAGATGGAGGCACTACACTAGCTCTTGTGAAACAAAAATTTTATGGTTGTCGTTGTCCATGATGAGCAAGGCCAAGGAATTTTATATTTGGCAATTATGAGTAAAGAGGGGTAGGGTAGATGAGTTGGAATATTCAGTTGTCATTAATATCAATGAGGGATCTACTTCAGTACGATTATCAAGAGAAACCTCATCAATTTCATCTATAGGTTGGGATGAAGTAGCTTCTATGCAGAGAGTTTTGTTGGTCTTCAGAGATTGTAAAACGCGACAATCTGAAGTGTTGTGGGAATTAGTCTTGTGGAAGGAACACCACTATGTATCGACATTTTGGTTTGTAGGATGAGTGGAGGGAAAGCAAGCTGAGTTATTTGGTGGGGGATTTTGTGAAGAAACGAGATTCTAGCTGGGATGGGATTGAGGAGTACGACCCCGGGGAGCTATCTTCCTTTCGACTACCAATGCTCTTTGAAAAGATTTATCTAATGTAGAATTCTCAAATAACTCAACTTCTCTACAGAACTAAACCAATCAACCATAATTAAATTTAATTTTTAATACCTCTTCTCGGTCTGGAATGTGTAGCAGTAGTCAAAGTTTAGAGAATTATTCAATATAGGCTTGTACCCCTTGTGTAGGTAGTTGGCGGAGTTGGTGCCAACGGATCCATAAAGATTGAAGGTAACCAAGTGGATAAAAACGATCTCTCAATGTGTAACATCTCTTCTTCTAACATTTTTCTTTTAAATATATATCAACCAAAACTCAAACATAATAATTTGTTACGATATGATTCATTTTCATTTGTTTATAAATTATTAAAATTCAAATATACAAGTTGTATTTTAAATAACTTATAATTAAGAGTTATTATTGATTTCACTAAATGAAAACGATCAAGCATAAAAATGCTTGCCATATTCTAATATACTATTTAATGTCTATATTCTAATATGAATATAAATAAAATTAACGTGTATTAACTAAAGTCCAAAGGAATCCATACAAACATTTCAAATTCCTTGCGTTTATATGTTATATTAAACACTCCACAACCTTGCAGTTATATATTATGTTGAACACATTACCATGTGTTAATAATTATTAACCAAGTGCGTGTTTATAACGCCACCCTAGTAGGTTTCCAACGAGATCAAAGGTATTAAATTTAGTTATGGTTGAGAATGCATTAATCCACGCCACTCTGGCTTGATTCCAGCTGGTCAACCACAACTAC
The DNA here is from genome assembly GCA_027924585.1 of Larix kaempferi. Lineage (NCBI taxonomy): Eukaryota > Viridiplantae > Streptophyta > Pinopsida > Pinales > Pinaceae > Larix > Larix kaempferi. Next base: position 22,263,568 of record BSBM01000767.1, on the reverse strand, counting down.
GAGACTGTACAAGATATGGTCGAACTACAACAAACCATGCCCCGTTGTGGAGGGTGCGAAGTACCACAGCCTGGTAATTAATTTCACAAGTTTATGCGACCGTTGATCATGATATGTGGCTCCAATATGGAAACTCATGATTCATCTCCACCGTTGATCACTTGTAGTTGGTTTTGATTGCTTTTGTGCCCATCTACTGTACTTTGAAAGCATTTATAGCTTGATCACCGGGTTCAGTGGTCAGCTCTACCATCCGGACCAGTGAATGTAGTATGGAAGAGCATCCAACAACTAAGACTCACCATTCTCCTGGCTCGTGCTCTACGAAATGCGTTCTTTCCCTATGCAGAATGTTCCTGCATTGTGTAAAGTTGTAAAGTTTGATTCCTTTCTGAACCATATCATTTTCAAGGAATACTACAAGCTTCATTGCAAGCTCCAATGAAGACTTCTATCTGACAGATTTGTACAGACGCATGTAAAGGTAAGTTGTGAGGAAAATACACCTATAGTTTAGGGGAGAAACTACCAACTTCAGTTATAAAAGATAAACCTACAAATGTTCTGCAAGTACAACTAATAAGTGAAGAGATTAAGGTTAGAGATATATGCACCTTATTCATAAGGTTGATCCAAGCTTCATCTTCCTTGCTATTCAATGCTATCCAATATCGCAAGGCCCACACCTGCAAAACTACTTCATACCGTTCTCAAATACATTTGACTACATATATAAGACTGATATTCATGACAGAAGAAGACATAAAACTATAAGCAAACTGTAATAAAGTCTAAGACACACATGAATAGGTCATATTTGGAAAGGAAAGAACGTCTGATCTTTATTAATGAATGAAGCAATTACATAGCATTATACCTTCCTTCAAGCTTGGAACTTCACGAAACCTAGATTCAAGGTCTCCTACTTCTGTTCTCCAAGGATCCCAGCCTCTAATCAGCTGTGCTAGGGTTTATCAGAAATTGAGGCACAAGAGAGGGGGGTGAGGGTCTCCATTCCTCCAGCATAACATTGTTATAGGCTTGGTCCCCTCACATGGCCCTTCGACCTTCCTTATATAGTCAATAAAGGAGAGGAAAAGTAGTTATAACCAATCAGGAGGTTTCCAAACCAACTCATTTCAACCAAAATTCAATATTTTGACTAGTTCAGGAAAGGGCCCTACTCTTCCTACTACAAACCAGCACATTTTTCAAGGTGTGCGCTACTTTATTGAGGCAAACTTGCATATTTTCCAAGGTGTGCGCTACTTTATCGAAGTGGATTTGCATATTTTCCAAGGTGTGCACTACTCTATAGGCATAAAAGTCGTGCACACATCCTAGTATGCCCTACTCTATGCATAGGAAACCAACGTTTTTGGAGAAAAATGGCCAAAAACAGGGTTTTCTTATGATTTTCAGAAGATGGTTTGGTCTAGAAAAATGTTCCTAAGCGTTATAACCATCAAATGGGCCAAGAGTGAGGTAATTTCAACAATTTTTAGTGTCCCTAATGACCCTTCAATCCACAAGTGTCCTGTTGTGTGACTAAACTTGATCTCAAGAAGTGTCGTCATGCGACCAAGGGATACAAGTGTCATCATGGATGGAGAAGTCTCATTTTAAGCTATAACAGATGCCCCCTAATGTATGAGGTCAGAGGGTGTGAGGGAAACGATGGTCGAAATGCATTATAAATAACAAAGAGTTGAATCATGGAGGAACCAGAGAAACCAAGAATCATAGGCTCAAATGAAGTACCTGAAAGCAAAGGCAATGTCAGACAAACTTATCCTTGGGGTAACTGTCCATGTTCAAATAGTGGAACATGACCTCCAAGAGGATACAATAATGATCCAAATATTGATGCATATATCATGGCCACTATAATACAAGCGTGGATCCATGAGGAACATAAGTGTAAACATAGCCACATAAATACAAGGTGGATCTATGTCAAAACTAGAGAACATAGGCATAGAGAACAAGCTAGATCTATGTCTCATCAAGAGCCAAAAAGAGTGTGGCACAGTCTTGCGCAACTTGGGCGATAACATAAATGAGGTATGCTATCAAGGATCCCAAGGTCTTCATCCAAAAACAACCCAAGGTACAAACCTATCCATGCGAATAAATGAGTTGATGTCGAACATGGGAGGTATCGTTTGATTACCGGTCATTGATGTATACCGTTAACAAATGCGAGGGTGTCCACCAATAATGAAAATGGAACCCAAGGTACCTAGTACATTCAAACAAGTGCGAATAAGTGGTCTTGTTGTCGAACACTTGAAGAATCTATCGGATAGGAGACATTGATGTATTCCCATCTATCCAATAGTGAGGGAAACTACCACTAATGATTTCAATCCCCAAGGTACTAAACGAAACTCTAAACTTCATTCCCAGAGCACAATGAGTTGAATTCGATGGGAAGAAGTCCATTGGAAGGGAGGCCTTAGGGAATCCTCCATCATCCAACATGAGGGACACTCAACAGATATGAGCTGATTTGAAGTAGGACTAAACACATGATGAAACATACTGAAAACTAGGAATGGCCGACGCATAAGGTCAAGGCAACTGCAGAATGGCCGACACAAGTTATATCCTTGAACAGTGAGCACGATATAAGAGTGAGTTAGGCAGCTTTTAACACAAAGAGACCACAATGCAAATTTGCAATGTAGGAGACATTAACAGATTCTTCATATGATTGGAAGACTAACCAAATGGAGGAGTAAGAACTATGAGATTAGGTTTATCCTAAGGCCAACACTAGAACCCAACTTCTTTGATAGACTCAAAACAGGTGCTTTGTTCAAGGAGATAGTTGACTTGCTGCCATCATATTGAAAGATATTTTAACATTCTTCCCTTCCCTTTCCTTTTCCATTTTTTAACGAGCTTGACAAAGAACTAAAGCATGCTCGACGGCATTTTCATATTTAAGGAGTCTGAAAAATCCAGAAGAAAACTCCATACACCTATCCGTGGATTTTATATCGAGCCCGGATTGGTCTGTGCTCGGCGGTGTTTTCTTGATTATGGAGTTGAAAAACTTAAACAGTCCTCTATCAACCATCTTGTGAATTTCACATCGAGCTCAAGTAGGTGAATGCTCGCTTGGTGTTTTCACATTTCGAGAGTCTGAAAACCCTAAAGAAGAATCCAAAGGTCCTTTTTCATAAAGTTAGTCTCCTTCCCCAAAAAAGTGCAAAATAATGGAAGAAGAACTCTTATAGTGCATACCAGAGTATACCTAGAGTATACCTTTTTCGTAAATTATCCACCAAGGCCCAGAAAAGGGGTAATTCTATACCTAAGTGGATGTCGGTTCAGTTATTTTAACGAGCCCGAAAATAAAACTATGCTCGGTAAACTTTTCCTATTTAAGGAGTCTCAAAAGGGATTAAAAGAACTCCATAGGGATCTTTTCCTTAAAGGTTTAACGAGTCCGGAAAAGTAAACTCATGACCTCCTTATTGTTTTTAACGAGCTCAAAGGAGATACAGGAAGAATGCTCATAACTTCCTTACTATTTTTAACGAGCTCGAAGGAAAGGTGGAAGAAATGCTCAAAACCTACTTATTGTTTTTAACGAGCTCGAAGTAAAGGTGGAAGAATGCTCGACACATACTTACTGTTTTTAACGAGCGCGAAGGAAAGGTAGAAGAATGCTCAAAATGGGAGGAGACGATTGTTAGGGACATGCAAAACTAGCTCCAAGCGCATGGAACAAAGCTATGCCTAATGCAAGGAACATGAGCAAGATAAGGACACTCAGGGTGTGTCTCCTATGGGTAAAAGGTGTCAAATTGTGAAGGAAAAATGATACAGGGCTTAGCGGAAATGAGATCAGAGATGGAGGATTATATAACGAGCTAAAAGCGCGGAATCCGGCATCAGGCTCATTAGTGCAAGAGGGATCATAACAGATGCATATGCAACTTGAACACAAAGATGGAAGCCTTATCAGGGATGGCCATAAATATATGAGGAAGAAATATATGAGGCTTCTTCTCAAAGCCATGGTAAGTCTAAAAAGGCTCCCAAGCCTATGAGAAAAACTCAGCATGGGCACTAGAATGGCATTAGGGTGCTGACTAGGGTGACCCATGTTAGGTAGGCTCTGTTGTCGGACTGGTGCACAATGCATAAAGAGATGGCTAGCACACCAATGTCCAACAGGTTCGATCCTATGGCGAATTCGGATGGAAAAAGGTTCAAATGCAACATAACAACGAGGAAGCCTAAACCTATATGCAAGGTTCTGAATATACTTGACATGGTCGCACAAGGTGTCGAAAAGGACCAGTAAGCAAGTATAAATACAGCTAAGAATCCTGTCTCCAAGAAACATTAGTACCAAGATCATATCTAAAACATATGTAAAGAAAGACCCGATACAAGTCACTGTGGTAGAAATACTTTCAACTTCACTATTGTCAACAAGAGGCGTAAACAAGGCAGAGTTTTCAAATCAAGATTCTATGGTACCCAAGCCCAAGGACTTAAAATCAACAAGATCGACTTCAGGATGAAGATCAAAGTTGAAGGACATGATGGAATTTGCAGAAACAAATTCATCATCACGGGATTTGAAAATTATAGAAGCAGAATCAAACTCATCAGAAACACTGATTTGCGGATCTATAGGAGAGTCCAAAGACTCAACAGTAGGGAGATCAGACTTTAAGGTCAAACCAGGGCTGGACATAACTGTGACTAGATCAACATCCAAATGAATGGCATACTATACTATGGACTCTAGGAAAACTTCATCAGGAGGAAATGTATCGTCCCAGATAGAACACATACCTAAACATTCAGATGGAGGTGTCACTTTGTCAAAAGCTGGGACTAAGTCCCGAGAAGGTAAGCATGAACTCAGATATTTCTTCTCGGTAGCAGTTCAACTCAAGGAACAATATGCCACTTAAGTCCCATGTGACATAGTAGTGCCTAATGACGAGGGATCTGACTGGACTACGATTGGGTAATAAGGAGGATCAACGAATGCAAGATGGTCGATAGTGACGATGATTTCGTTATGAGGAAAATGCATCACACGAAAGAGCGTAGACACCACAGCATGCATAGCATAAACGTAATCACGCCCGAGGATCATGTCAAAGTCCACAGGGTCCTTTAAAACCATAAAATCAACTAAGACTATTTTTCCACCAAAAGTAACAGGTTCCTGACAGAGGAATCCGAAAGGTTCACTAGGTCTTTTATCGAAGGTGAATGACCAATTAACAGCTAGAATAACATTAGGGAAACCCAAATCTCTCCAAGCATAAGCGGATAAGATACTAACAGAAGCTCCTTCATCAACAATGCATCGATCAACTGTATGGTTCCCGATATCAACCTTTATCTGGAAAGGTGTCAAAGGAGGAAGACGAGGTTCAGCCAGACTATTCCAATCAAAGGAAACGATCCTAGGGCTTGGTAGGGATTCACATGGCACAAATGAAGTGTCCCCTTTTTCAGAAACATCCAAACTGGTAATGCAGAAGACTTCCACAGTAGGTGCTTCAATCTTTGTAGGACTGATGGGATTGGTCGAAGATTGCATCGATTCGATCACTTCACTCTCCGAAGGAAGAGTGGGGTTGACCAAAGATTGCATTGGTTCAACCACCTTATCAACCAAAGGTTGATCTGACTGTAGGGAATCTATAGACAACTCAGGAACATAGGTTCCTTCAGACATGTACCACACTCTTCGTGCCTCTTGAATGGCAGGGCATCGGTGAGTAAGGTGATCTCCCGTACAAAGTTTACAAGGGAACTTTGGTTTTTGTCCTATAGGTTGAGACTCCTTTACAACGTCCTGTTGATGCCTCGGATATCGTAGCATCAATCAGAAAGGGATTCTCCCCGAGGGATGGTCCCAATTAGACTATCTCTCGTTTGGTGTAGGGAATCCGTCCGGTTAGCGGTTCCGGCAACCGTGGTTTTGGACTTTAAATCCGATTCTACCGGTTATGGCCCGATCCACCTTTCTTTTGGGTTTTATGTGTTTTATATGAGATGCACATGCCTAAATTATACTTAATCTAAATGCAATTGAAACAGATCTAAATCTAGAAACGGGAACACGTTTATCTATCCCTGCAGGGAATACGCTTAAGGGAGGAGCAATTAGCTGTAACAGTTATCGTAATCAAAGAACAGATAGCTATTATTTCTCACAATGAAAGCTACAGCAATATGAAGATCTTGAGAAGGTAGCTTCTCATTCAGCATGGACGCACCTATTGCTCAGACAACAGAGGGAAACGAAAGAATAAAGAACGCATCTATTGCTTGTAAACAGAAGAAAGCAAAATTATTTAATCTATGTAGCAAAATAAAGAAACAGACCTAAACGTAACAGAAATGGAATTAAATTCAAAGATCCCTGCAAGGAGCAATTTAAAATCATGAACAATGAGCCACATGGATTACCCGGAAGAAAGAACAGTTAGCTATTCGATCTAGACAAAGAAATTCACTATAATACATTTCATTGTTCACAAAATAGAGAGAACGCATGCATAGCGGGGAGCAAAATCATTAATGCAAAGAAATAATTCAGATGCCAAGAATGATCTCACATTGCAGAATTGCAGTCATTAGAACAGTCCAAAATAGAGCAATCCAACATTCCAGGCAAAACGTCCATCTCCCGTGGCTTCTATTAGAAAATTCAATTTACAGACCCGATACAAGATAGCTCATATCCTTTGCCCAAAATTTTCATTCCCTGCCAAAAAGTCCTTTTCTAATCTTTCCTAGCTTCTATTTATAGTTACAAATTTGCCCTCTGGGCTGACACCTAGCATTCCCCACCTGTCATTTACAGGGATTTCCACTATAATCGACCCCCAGAATGGCCACTTCCTTTACCAAAAAATATTTTGACAAAATCAGGGACAGCTGTCCCATGGCTTACGCCTTACATATTCAAAATATATATAACAGAAAATTTGCTAAAATCAAAGCGTTCCCTGCTGGGCACGTGTCTGGCTGAAGATAGTGGCTCACTGAATTCATCTTCTTCATTCCTGTGCGTGAGCTTCTGCTGGCAAAGGGTCGCCCAAGTTGATTGTCACTGGTGCTGCCTGGGCAGAGGCCCTTGAATCCCCTGTCGATGCTGCTCCTAATTGGGAAGGGGGAAATGAACTGGCCGGCTTTTCTGTCATTGCTGGGGAAGAGGCTGTTGGGAGAGAGGCTGCCGGATCTACTGATGTTCCTGCTGCTGCTGCAGCTTTCCTGTTCTCCTCTTCAATGTAGCTGTGCCACACACCTGTGTCCCTTATGATTACGTTTAATGCAGCAGGGAACAGGATTTTCTGGGAAGTCACATTCTTCCCGAGCTCTGTTTTAATGCCTTGGACCTCTGCTTCAGCAGCTTGATGCGCTTCCTTCAGCAGATGGTTGTGAAGTGTTGATGAACCAATGTAATGTTGGAGATCATCCATGGCCAAGACATCAATCCTTCTCACATATTCCATCTGGACCCCCAGCTCTTCTTTCAGTTGAGACGACCGCTGTTCCTTTTCCGGGAAGTCTTCTAGGGTCTGAGGGAAGCTCAATGTGCAGTTGTCATGGAATCCTTTGAGCTTTTGGTACAGGACGTTGATTCTATCTGTTGTCCTCTGCACACTGGCCATCAGCTTATTGGCACAGTTCCGGCCAAACTCCAACAAGGCTATATCTTCATTAAAATATTCCACGGCCTTAAAAGGAAGATGCGGGGGGAAACCTCCTCTCCCTTCTCTCCATGCCATCTGATTTATGACATTTTCCTTGACACGGGTATTCTTAGCTTTGAGCTTGTGGGCTTCCATATTAACCTCTTTTAATCTGGCTGTCATGGCCTTGAGTTTGCAAACCTCGTCAGTGATCAGCTCCTGCGTGTCATTTATTTGTTTCAGAATGCCGCAGGACAGCTCATGAAAGGGAGCCAAGTCTATCGCTTTGCTCTCAGCCTGCTCTAACCGCTCGGCTAATTTTTTCTTGTCTGCTTCTAGCTGAGAGGCCTTCTCTTCTGCTCCACTCTTCTCCGCTTCTGCAATCATTATTTGGAGTGCTAGCTGGTCCTTTTCCTCCTCCAGGTAGCTGTACTTGTTTGCCAACTCTTTATGCTCAGCGTACAAGCAATTGTATTTGTTCACTGCCAGGTCTCTTTGGGCTTGCTCATTAGCCACATTTTGTTGTAGGGTACGTGCTCTCTTCTTTGTCAATATATTTTCTTTGACTATAACCCCTACATTGGCAAATGATGCCTGTGCTGTTGCTATGGCTGCGGATGCCATGGCGACGGGATCTGCGTCTGTGTTGTGCATGACAGCGACCTCTCGGCGAGTAACTATGTCATCATGGAAGGGACTTTTAATCCTCTCTTCTGATTGGAGGACCATTGCTTTTCTTTTCTTATCATAAACAAACTCATTCCATTTGGACACCGTACATTTCCCAGATGGAGTGTACGGTACAATTGGTCGGTTTATGATGTCTATGTCTTCTTCCATGGGTGGGGTCCGGACTTCCTGAGCGGGGTCTATTCCTTCCTTTTGGGTACCAGAGCCACCTGCTTGAGAGGTGTCTATCTCCATGTCTTGCACACCGGACCCGCCTGCCTCGGTATTTTCCCTTGTCTCCAATTCTTCCTCCGCCTTCTTCCTTGCTTCAGCTCGTTCAGCTTCTGCTTCTTTCTGCTTTTGGGCTTCTTCAGCCTCCTTCCGCAGTCTTTCATTTTCAGCATCTTGTTGCCTTCTTGCTTCCTCGGCTTCCTTTTGTAACCTTGCCTCTTCTCTTAATCTGAGTTCTTCCTGAGCTCGGGCATCCTTGGCTTCTCTCTCCTTTTGCTGGGTGGTCTTCTGGGCTTTGGTTGAGCTAGAGCTTGCTCCAGTACTTTGGCGACAGATCCGTAGCTCAGTCATGTTGCTGATGCCTCTGAATGCTTCCTCCTTGGCATCGGGGTAGTGGGAGTATTCGAAGTTAGCATAATTCCCCTTGCAATGCTCGGCCACTTTACCCTTTCTGTCGTTCCTGTGGAAGATGACCTCACCGAAATGGAAGGCCTTCAACTCTTGAACAAATTCGTTGGCAGAGGCCACCCCTGAAAACTTGTAAGCACCAATGCAGAAAGGTAGGGGGGGAAAGGAAGCCTTGTGTAGCTTGTGGAGGAATGCTCCGATCCCATCCAAGAAGAGTTGTCTTACTGCTTCCTTGAGCACCACATAGTCTGTGGCATACTGCGGCAATATGTATGGGGGCTTAGTCCCTCCGAACATTCTCAAGTAGGTACCTTGTTCTGAAAAGTAGAAGTCCCCATAATCCTCAAGGACTTCCAAAGCGTTTTGTGACAGGCAACTTGGTTCTTCCTTGAACATTTTTTCGTATAGGGGCATGATGAACCCCTCACAGATGAGTTTGTAGCTGGGCTTGTAATTCTGAGCCCACAACATCTTGAATGCGATGTAGACCGGGGCTGTGGCCCTATCCCATGTACACCCCAATCCGGGGAACTCTATCTTTGCCAAGATACAATCTATTAGGTATGAAGACATGAAGAATTCAGCCTTCTTCATGGCCAGCCCGGGTTTAGCAGCACTTATCATTGAGGCCAGACTATCTGACAAGATAGTGGCCCAGTCAAACACTGTTCCCTGAAATGCCACATAGTGAATAATAGGGACCCACTGAATCTTATATACTGTGCCATCGGGCATGCCGAATATTCTGCATAGCATTAAAGCGATCAATCTGAAAGGGGCCCTCAGGTTCTGTACGTCATATTCATCATTTCCCTTCTTTCTCAAGTGCTTCCCTCCCCTTAATAGCTTCTTGGCCATCTCGACGTTATCCATTTGGCCCAACCACTCGTCAGTCAGAGCTTGTTGGACACGGGGGAATCTGTAGGCCGCCGCAACATACGCGGGTTGAAACGAAGCAATAGCCACTTTCTTGCTGTCATTTATCACCCTCCCATCAGCATCTGCATGTTGGAGTATCCACCCGATCACTTCAGCACAGGGGAACAGCTCAGGGCGGGTAGCGGCTCTAGTTATGCCTGAGGCTCTGATATTTTGATAGATCGGTGCCTCCTCCAGCAACATATCTGGGATCTCTTGGTCCCTGATCATTCTGTATATGTCATCCCATCTGATTTCTGGAGGGACACCAGTGGTGCACTTGGTGTCCTGGAGCGAGGTTTCCATTTTGGGAGGGGCAGGCTTCTTTTCTGTCATCCTCGCCTTCTTCTTACCGATTTTCGGCATCTTGATTTATTCCTCATAACATCCACATCAAAGTAATCATTTGAGCAACAGGCTGTAAGGTTTTAGCAGAGAGCAACATCGTTTTAATATCAATGAGATAAGTCAATGAAGCAAAATATTTAGGAAGCCAAAACATTATTTCAACACAAGACTCAAATTGGACATTTGCAGCTCTGAAAGACGAGTATGGGATAAGCTATGTCGCGGAAGCTATTGGTCTTCGGACCGATAAGCGATTCACGGAAGCAATTGGCTTCCGGTTCCGCCTCGCGGAAGGAGATGTCTTTCGTTATAACTGCGGTTGGAGAGGTTGATGGCGGGGAGACGCGGGTTGTCTCGGTGAGGGCTATGGATGCTATCGTCACGCGCGGCCACTCACCGAGTCACTACGGGGTACTTTTAGTCTGAGCGGAGGTGACGACGCCGGGGAAATGCTGACGGGGAGTGCTAGGGCGGCCATGGCTTCAGGTTTCGGCTCTCGTGGCTTAAACGCTTACGGGTTTCGGCTCGCGTGTAGGGGCTGGGGCTTATGGAAAGGGCCCAGGGTTTTAAGTCCGAGTTAACGGCCCGGGACATGGAAAGCCCATAGGGTTTCGACAACTTAACCCACGATGAGGGGCGCGGCCCGGGGTTTAAAAACAAAACAGGGCATGGTTAACCGCCCACACCCACCACTATTGAAATAAAATATAACGTTTTCACGAAGGCCTATGACGATTTTGTAAAATGAAAACTCCGTTCACTGTACCTGACGGGCAAAACATAGCCCTTGACGGGTGTTTTGCCCGTCACAATCCCGCTAAAACCCAATGTTTTCCCCAAAAGGACAACTCAGTAGTGAGAATCAAGGTTAAGATCCTACCTGGCACCGTGGGGATTGCTTGAGCAAGGTGGCTGCGAGCACGGATGCGCGAGGTGAGCTGGAGCGATTTGCATGGTATCGCACGTCGCTGGCCGGTTCAAAACAATGGTGTATTGGTCGAGCCCCCCACCGTATTTTATAAAGAATGGGCATGTGTGAGCCTTTAATTCGGTAGGTGGCGTGGTTAAAACGGGGTTTAAAATCACCGCGCGTAGCGGTCACGTCAAAGCACCTCGGTTTCCGTGCGACCGCCATCCGCGGGGCCAGTTCGCGAATTGTATCCGCCATTGCGGAAGGATTCAATGAAAGCTTCCGACGTTTCGGGGCTTAATGCGGAAAGGAGACATGAAGCCTTCCGCGAGAGACCGCCGCGTAGCGGATGGGTAACGCCAAAGCTTCCGCCCTTTCGGAACGATATAGCGAATGCTCCCGGCATTTTCGGAAGACTTTTGCGAAAGCTTCCGCAAAGCAAAATTTCAAAGTCTTGTTGATTTTGCGGGAAGGTTTGGAGAAGGCTCCCGCTAGTTTCGGAAATCTTTTGGGAATGGCTTCCGCCGTTTCGGAAGCGAAAATTATACTTTTCCGCATATTCACCCGGGGTCGTTCCGGAATCCTTTTGCCGAGCGGGTTAAGCGATTGGCTTCCGCTGTTTCGGAAGGGTAGCCCGAAGGCTTCCGCGTTTCGGGAGCAGAGGCTGAAGGCCTCTGCGACAGCTTCTTGAGAAAATTCTAAGTCTTTCTCATGGTTTCGGAAGGCAATTGTGAATTCCTCCGCGGGACTTTATGGAGATGGATTCCGCTGTTTCGGAAAGGCTTCATGAAGGCTCCCGTGGTTTCGGGAGCAAAAGGATGAAGGCTTTCACCGAAGCTCTCCGAAAAATTCTAAGTTCTTTCATACTTTGGGAGGAAATCGTGAATTCCTGCGCGGGACTTATCCGAATGGTTTCCGCCGTTTCGGAACGCTTTAGTGAATTCCCCCGCCGTTTCGGGAAGGGAACCCCAATTTCTCCGCGGACGGTTGTGAAGTGTTCTAAGTGTTTTCCGGGAGACTAAGGCGAATGTGTCCCGCCATTTCGGAAGGCTAGCCGGAACCTTTCCGCGGTTGCGGAAGGCTTGAGTGAAAGGCTTCGCTGTTTCGGGAGCTAAGCCGTTTCGGAGCTTGAACCGTTCCGCAGAAGTGACGATCGAAAAAAATTTCCAAGTCTTTTTTTTACTTCGGAAGAAATTGATGAATTCCTTTGTGTTATTTCGGCAAGTTTAACCGAATGGCTTCCGCCGTTTCGGGAGACAGAGCTGAATCGTTCCGCCGTTTCGGCAAGGTTTCACCAACGGTTTCCGCAGCTTATGGCCATAATCAGAGTCCTTTTCCGGAGAGGTAAAACACGTTGGCTTCCGCTGTTTCGGGTGGCTTTGTTGAACCTCTCACCGTTTCGGGAGAACAACGCGAACCTTTCCGTGGTCGCGGAAGGCTTGAGCGAAAGCTTCCGCCGTTTCGGGTGGTCTTGCCCAATGGCTTCCGCTGATTTTGGCAAAGAGAATCTAAGTCCTCCTTTCGGAAGGTTGGACGCTTGACTTCCGCCGCTTTGGGACAATGTCCGAATTATTCCAAAACGTTTGGGAAAAAACTAAGTTATCTTTTGGCTCATTGGGGAAATTATGGAAGGATTGACGGCAAGCTGTTTAGCAGGGAAGCAGAAATTTATGTTGAAAACAGAGCTGACGGCTGGGATGGCTTCTCAAGCAAAATTTCTACAAAAAATAAAGGAGGGGCCCCAACATGTACAAAATTTTGGGGAGGGGTGTTGCTGCAACAACAATGGCGAGTCGCTGGCGAACACAGATCTCTGAAAAAATACCCTACATGGTCCGGAACCTCATTAAAACATCCGTCTCGGGTGCACTACTCAGCTGAGCATTTTAGACTCATGCGGGGAAAGGAGCACTTTTCCTGCTAGCCATTGGGGAAAGGGGAGCTTCGATCGAGACATATTCACCACTCTCAGAGGGCCAGCATATGAGATTCATTTTAAGAGGGTCATCCCTCAAATGGTTACTATTGCCGGACTCCACAGGATTTGCAACACTTTCTCATGGACACTATTGTTCTTGTTTCTCATTCCCATGCGGCTGGCATCCTTTGGGATGCTTGTACTTTGGACAGCTTAGCTGTTTGAGCCTTCCAGGGATATTTTCTTTTGGACAGATCTTTGATTTGGGCTCCTCAATCCATAATGTCCTTTTGTGTGAGTTAGAGGTTTTATTGATTGGTTCAAACTTCACGGACGGAGAGGAGCCCATTTTGAGCTGGGCCTTTTGGACAACCTTCTTGATTTTACATGTCCCTTTTGCTTTTGTCTCAGCCATGCTTTAATTGAGGCGAGAATCCCTGGAAAACAGACTCTTGAATGTAGGCCATTTTGGCTTTTAAATCAACAGCATGGAGTCATTTCAATACCCCGTGTCCTCGAGAGGTGCCACTTTCCATGGGTCCAACTTAGGTAACCTTTCTTGAGATGCCTTCGAAGTGTGAGAGTGGGTGGAGCCCAACGATAGTGGTGAAGATGGCCATGGGTCTCTGCTATTGAACAGGATTAGTGTGACTAGCAGGGTAGGCTTCCCCCCTTTTGAATATTTCAGCGAGAGCACAGCAGACCGGGTTTACTGAGCAGGGTTCCGGACTCATGGGTTGCAAGTTTTCTTTGAGAGAGCTATCTTCAACGGGAAACTCAACAAAAAGGGGCTTCAGAAAACAAAACCTATCGAAAATTTCAAATAACAAAGAAGGAAACAAAGTGGCCGAAAAATAAAACAGCTAAAAGCGAAAGCGAAAAGACAATTTTATTTATGTACAGGAAGTCTCGAGGAGACTATGCGAAATATTGTTTCAGGGCGAGGCCATTGAGTGGAAGGGCTACTTCCTCTCCCTCGAGATTTGTCAATTTATAAGTGGATGGGCCTAATTTTGCAGAAATCTGGTACGCGCCTACCCATAGATGTTGAAATTTCGTATGCATTCCTTTGCCTTCATGATTATGGTCCCATTTCAGGATCAGATCCCCGACTTCAAAATCCCTTTTGCCGGATTTCCTTTTATCGAACCATCTCTTAACTATATCCTGGTGTTGATGGAATCGATCTTTAGCTTTGTGTCGGGCTTCTTCCAGTCGAAGCAGGGTGTTTATCCTGGATTGTAAGGCTTGGCTACCAGAACCCCGAGAGGCTTGGGACAATTGCAAGGATGGCAGTAAGATGTTTGGGGGAAGTATGGCTTCCTTGCCATAGACGAGAGTGAAAGGGGAGACACCTAAAGCATTCTTCGGGGTTACTCTATCTGCCCATAAGGCGTTTGGGAGAGCCACATGCCAACTTCTCTGGTTTTCTATCACATTTTTCTTAAGGATTCGAATCAGATTCTTGTTTGAGGATTCAGCTAATCCGTTTCCCTGAGGGTAGTAATTGGATGAATAATGCAACTTAATTCCCCATTCATAAACAAATTCATTTATCTTGCAAGACGAAAAATAAGTAGCATTATCAAAGACAAGGGAAATTAGAACCCCAAACCTGGTTATGATGTTCTCTTTCAGGAAGCTTATGACTGCGTCTTCATTGATCTTGCGCAACGGGATGGCCTCCGTCCACCTGGTGAAGTAATCGGTAGCCGTCAGAATGTATCGGTGTTGCAAGGAAAAATTTGGATTTATTTCTCCGATAACATCTATGCCCCATTGCTCAAAAGGCTCAGAGATGATGACCGGCTGTAATGGGCCTGCGGCCTTAGGTAACTTCCCAGCGCTTCTTTGACATACATCACAGTTTCGTGCGTATGTGTGGGCATCTCGAAACAATGTGGGCCAGTAATAACCAGCTCTCAGTATCTTGTGTGCTGTCGTCTCTCCTGAATAATGGCCACCTGCGGGGCCATCATGCAATTCTTTGACAACTTTGTTTGCATCCTCCTTTTCCAAACACCTAAGAAGGACTCCATCATAATTCTTTCTAAAAAGAATCCCATCAATGATCTGATAGGGTGCCGATTTCAAGCGGAGTGCCCTTCTTTGTTTAGAATTCCAGTGTTCGGGTAGATATCCTTGCTGCAAATAGTGCACTAGATCCCTATACCATGACTGGGGAGCTGTAAAGGTATGGCATACCTCAACCAAATTGAGCTCAGCTTCATTTCTCCAATGGTGTTCTTCATCAGTCGAGTTTCCCACCAGTAACTTGCATAGACCTTGTCCTTTGATGATTGTAGCCGGTTTAAATTCCAGATCATATTCCTGCAGAGCTGTGACCCAGTTTCCTCTCCTCTCTCCCAATTCCTTTTGAACGAAAAGGGATCTAACAGCTAGATGGGGAACTATGACTTTAGTTCTGTTCTTCAAAATGTATGGCCTAAACTGCTTGACTAATTTGAAGACTGCGTAGGCGTGCTTGTCAACTACGGGGTAATTCAGCTCAGCCCCTTGCAGACCAGTGCTCATAAACGAAATTGGGTATTCGTCCCCCAACTCCACCTTTTGCGTGAGTACAGCTGCGAGAGAATCATCCGAAGCGAAGGTATACAAGATGAAATCTTTATCAAAATCTGGACTTCTTAAGGAAGGAGCTTTAGCTACAGCTGCCTTGATATCTCTAAATGCGTCCTTTTCCAAATCTGTCCACTTGAATTGTGTGCTTTGTTTAACCATCTGCTGTAACGGCTTGACGATTTGTGCAAAATCCGGAACAAATCTGCGGACAAAATTGATGGTGCCCATAAAAGACTGCATAGATTTTTTGTTGTGAGGCATTGGGATCTTATTAATAGCTTGGACTCTTTCTTGGTCGATTGACACTCCCCCTTTGGAGATGACATGACCCAAGAGCTTACCTTCGGGTACAGCAAACACGCTCTTCTTGGGATTCTAGGAAATACCATACTTCCGGCAACGGTCAAAGATGTGCCTCAGATGAACAACATGATCTTCCCTTTTCTTCGAAAAGACTGTCACATCATCTAAGTAAACAACAACACATTGCCCTCCCAATCCTCGGAAGGCAATATCCATCGCCCTTTGGAATGTAGCTCCAACATTTATCAGACCAAATGGCATTCTCCTGTAAGCGAAAGTTCCCCACTTAGTCCTGAAGGTAGTCTTGAGACGATCTTCTTCGGCTACTAATACTTGATTATAGCCAGAGAAACCATCGAGGAGAGAAAACAATTCAGATCCAGACACCATTTGTAGGATATGCTCCATTGAAGGCACGGGGTAGTTGTCTTTATTTGAGGCTTTGTTTAAATTTCTGAAGTCTACACATAGCCTAATCTCTCCTGATTTCTTCCTCACGGGAACCAAGTTTGCAACCCATTCGGAATGCCGAACTTTGAAGATTATCTTAGCGTCCAGGAGCTTCTTTAATTCCTTTTGGATCAGCGGTTCAAGAGTGGGATGCATCCTCCTCAACTGCTGCTGAAAAGGCTTGACACCCGCTTTCATTGGTATAACATGCTGGATGATGCGGACGTCATATGTTTTCAGATCTTCATAGGTCCATGCAAAAACATCCTTGTACTGTTTAAACAGCTTAATGAACCTATCTCTTTCTCTTGGTGAACAACATTTGCCAAGGTTGACAAATTTTGGTTCTGCCTCGGTACCCAAATTGACCAACTCATGTTGCATTGATGAGCTGTTAGTTTTGGTATTAGCTGGTCTTTTGAACTTATCTTGAAGGTCGAAAAGCATTTCGAGGGACCTTACCCCCTTTGGCATGAAATTTCCTTTCTCGTCTTCCTTCTTCATCAAATCAGCATCATGTTCTTCCTCATCTATTGCGGCTCCTTGAAAACTGTCTTCGTTTGTCAGGAAACTGATAATTTGCTCATCATCATCGAATACTCTGAAGTTCGTGATGTTATCGGGAATGGAAGGCCTGAAAATCAATTCAATAGAGCATTTGTTATTTGACGGCACCAATCTAGAAGCAGATGTTGCTAACAAATCAGCAGCAGCATTTTGCAATCTGGGAATTGATCTTATATTGAAAGCGTCAAAATACATGATTAAATCCCATACCTCAGCCTGGTACCCTTTCAAGTGCGGTGAGAGACAGTGAATGGTGTCCCTTACCTGTCTGACAACTATCTCGGAGTCACCAAAAACTTTCAGGTACTTAACATTTAAGCCAATGGCCTTCTTTAAACCATGTACCAAAGCTTCATATTCAGCGGTATTATTAGTACACTCGAATTCTAATCTACAAGACAAAAAATACTTGTTCTTCTTTGGATCCATCAGAACACAACCGGCTCCGGATCCTTCCAGAGTTTTAGAGCCATCAAAGTATAATGTCCAAAAGGTATCTTTAGATTCAACTAAGTTAGTTTCTTTGTGGTCTACGTTAGCAACTAAATTGACTATGTTACAATCAACCTCATCAGTCCGAGAGAAATGAAGGAGATCGGACTGTTTGTCTGATTTATGGCAAAAAGTTTCAGATTGATAGTTACCCGGATCCATTTCTAAGAAGTAATTTCCCAGGACCGAGGAAGAGAAAGCTACAGCCTCATTCTTTTCTTCTAGTTGGGTTACGTTTTGTTTCATATGAGGTTCCCTAAGAATTTTAATCTGATTCTGCCTGTTCTGATAAGGCAGCCATAGATGAGACCAATCGGTAGCAAAGTAGCCACTCAACTTGGTAGACCAATCCCTACTCAAAATCAGCCCATAAGCTTCCGGGATATCGACCACCATTATGTCGATAAATTGACAGACTCTAGGGTCGGCTGACAGTCTAATTAAAACATCTTTCATCTCCCCTATAACCTTGACAGCAGTCCTGTCTAATTGTATGATTTGAGCTGGAGATGGTATGGGCTGCCCATTAATTTTCTTACAAATTGAAAGTGGCATAACGTTTGAAGAAGCTCCGGAGTCTACCAGACAGTTATGAACATTGTGATTAAAGATTTCGAATGTCAGCAGAAATGGCAATGTTTGGGATTTGGATTTCCCACCGATGCTAGCCTCGTTAATTTCAGGATTGTCTTGAGAATCTGTTAACGTAGCGCTGGGTTTTGGTTGTAAAACATGCAGTAGTTTGTCTCGTTGATGGGGCAAGCTACACATGTCGAATATTGATATGTTCGCTTTAACTTTCTTGATATCTTCAATAATATCATACCCTATATCGGATTCATTCCCAATTCGAATGGACTGATCTGTTTTGTTCATGGTTTCTTTAGGTGGCTGAACTGTGTTGTCAGCGCTTGGCTGTTTGGCAGCTGTTTGGTTTACTTTGGGCTGTGGGGGAATGATTGGTATATGCCTCCTAGGCGGATCTTTCGAAATTTTAGGCTTATGGGGAATGGTGACTGGTACAGGATCCGCAATTGGGCCCTTGCTGCGAGTGGCAACATTTATGGTAGAGGGAGAGCTATCTACGTGATCTTCTTCTACTAATTCAGTCATAGGTACCCAATCCCACAACACCATAGTAGTGTCCGGGGTTGGTTCCTCTAACTCAGGGCTTGACTCTTCTGGAGGATCATCCTGGTCTGGGATCTGAGAATCTAACATTTGGTTCATGACCAAGCTCATGGAATTGATCCATTGAGGGCAGCTCTTCTCCGAGTGTGGTTCTTGGTGAAAGGTGCAGAAATTTTCCATCCCAATCTCATTTAAGTTTAAAACAGGGGCAGTGTTCATTGGTGGGTGAGACTGTTCCCCGTCTTCCCTTCTTTTATAGAATGGCTTGAAAGGTTTCCTAGGTGTACTAGCAGCCTTGTCTTTCTCAAGATCTATGATTTTGTTAGATAATTTTTGCATCATTTTAACTACATTTTCCATATCCGTAGATGGCTCTTCTTTGCCTCTCGTGAGGAGCAAAGGTTTCTTGCTAGCTGCTGGTTTTGTTTCCACATCTAAGGCATGTTTAGCAATGCTATCAGCCTCTTCCTCTATCTTTCGAGCTTCCTCAAAATTCTCTATCAGGGTCGTTTTCTTGGATCGCTTTACAAACATTGCGATTGGACCTTCAAGAGCTGTTGTGTAGTATTCAATCAAAGACTCTTCTGTGGGTTTGTTAGTTTCACTAAAGTTATTCAACAGCGTTGTGAATCTTTGATTAAAGTCTAGAACCTTTTCCTTCTTCTCCATTCTCATGGATAAGAGTTCTTTCATAAGCGTGGCTACAGTCTTTTGGTTCCCGTATTTCTTCAGGAAACACCTTTCGAAATCATCCCAACCAGAGATTGAGCTGGGTTGAAGGCTGAAGTACCAAGATGATACCTTAGGCTCGAATGTGTACGGAAACAACCTGCAGACTACGTCTTCATGTTGGAAATTCAAAAGGTTCAGAGCTAAGTAAAAACTCTTGAGGTGATCCTCCGCCGAAATGGCTTTCCCTGGATCGTACTTAGGCAAGACCTTTTCTGGGTTTTTAGGGAGATTATGGAATGGTCCAGCTAGGTTCAGCGCTCCCCTTTCTCTCCAAGCAGGTACAGCCATGTTTGGGTTTGGATGTGGAGACCCTGGTGGAGAATTGTAGGGTGACTCTTGTGGAGTACTTTTGGGAGTGGTAACTTCTTCGGGATTTTCTTGGTCTGCTTTGTTAAGAGTGCCGGAGATTTCTTCCAACGTCAGATTTACCAGTTCTTCAAAACTTTGAACGAGGATTGAATCACGGGTGTAGTGTGGCTCCTTTCTGGGTGTAGTTTTCTTAGGGAGGAAGTTGACAGCGTTTAAACCACCTAGCTGTTTAACGTAGGATCTAGTGTGTCTTCTCAAGTCCTCTATCTCTGCGAAAGGAACAACGTACAAAGCTTCCTGAGGCTCAGGGTCAGAAATGAGGCGTTCTTGGTCTGTTAATCCAAGATCTGGGCTGTTTGAAAAGTTTTCTTCAAGCGGGTTTTCAGTGTTATCTATGACCGTGGAAGATTTTCCTCTATCAGCCATGCACTTCAGGCCCTCCTTCTAGCGCCAAAAACTGTTGATGCCTCGGATATCGTAGCATCAATCAGAAAGGGATTCTCCCCGAGGGATGGTCCCAATTAGACTATCTCCCGTTTGGTGTAGGGAATCCGTCCGGTTAGCGGTTCCGGCAACCGTGGTTTTGGACTTTAAATCCGATTCTACCGGTTATGGCCCGATCCACCTTTCTTTTGGGTTTTATGTGTTTTATATGAGATGCACATGCCTAAATTATACTTAATCTAAATGCAATTGAAACAGATCTAAATCTAGAAACGGGAACACGTTTATCTATCCCTGCAGGGAATACGCTTAAGGGAGGAGCAATTAGCTGTAACAGTTATCGTAATCAAAGAACAGATAGCTATTATTTCTCACAATGAAAGCTACAGCAATATGAAGATCTTGAGAAGGTAGCTTCTCATTCAGCATGGACGCACCTATTGCTCAGACAACAGAGGGAAACGAAAGAATAAAGAACGCATCTATTGCTTGTAAACAGAAGAAAGCAAAATTATTTAATCTATGTAGCAAAATAAAGAAACAGACCTAAACGTAACAGAAATGGAATTAAATTCAAAGATCCCTGCAAGGAGCAATTTAAAATCATGAACAATGAGCCACATGGATTACCCGGAAGAAAGAACAGTTAGCTATTCGATCTAGACAAAGAAATTCACTATAATACATTTCATTGTTCACAAAATAGAGAGAACGCATGCATAGCGGGGAGCAAAATCATTAATGCAAAGAAATAATTCAGATGCCAAGAATGATCTCACATTGCAGAATTGCAGTCATTAGAACAGTCCAAAATAGAGCAATCCAACATTCCAGGCAAAACGTCCATCTCCCGTGGCTTCTATTAGAAAATTCAATTTACAGACCCGATACAAGATAGCTCATATCCTTTGCCCAAAATTTTCATTCCCTGCCAAAAAGTCCTTTTCTAATCTTTCCTAGCTTCTATTTATAGTTACAAATTTTCCCTCTGGGCTGACACCTAGCATTCCCCACCTGTCATTTACAGGGATTTCCACTATAATCGACCCCCAAAATGGCCACTTCCTTTACCAAAAACTATTTTGACAAAATCAGGGACAGCTGTCCCATGGCTTACGCCTTACATATTCAAAATATATATAACAGAAAATTTGCTAAAATCAAAGCGTTCCCTGCTGGGCACGTGTCTGGCTGAAGATAGTGGCTCACTGAATTCATCTTCTTCATTCCTGTGCGTGAGCTTCTGCTGGCAAAGGGTCGCCCAAGTTGATTGTCACTGGTGCTGCCTGGGAAGAGGCCCTTGAATCCCCTATCGATGCTGCTCCTAATTGGGAAGGGGGAAATGAACTGGCCGGCTTTTCTGTCATTGCTGGGGAAGAGGCTGTTGGGAGAGAGGCTGCCGGATCTACTGATGTTCCTGCTGCTGCTGCAACTTTCCTGTTCTCCTCTTCAATGTAGCTGTGCCACACACCTGTGTCCCTTATGATTACGTTTGCTGCAGCAGGGAACAGGATTTTCTGGGAAGTCACATTCTTCCCGAGCTCTGTTTTAATGCCTTGGACCTCTGCTTCAGTAGCTTGATGCGCTTCCTTCAGCAGATGGTTGTGAAGTGTTGATGAACCAATGTAATGTTGGAGATCATCCATGGCCAAGACATCAATCCTTCTCACATATTCCATCTGGACGCCCAGCTCTTCTTTCAGTTGAGACAACCGCTGTTCCTTTTCCGGGAAGTCTTCTAGGGTCTGAGGGAAGCTCAATGTGCAGTTGTCATGGACTCCTTTGAGCTTTTGGTACAGGACGTTGATTCTATCTGTTGTCCTCTGCACACTGGCCATCAGCTTATTGGCACAGTTCCGGCCAAACTCCAACAAGGCTATATCTTCATTAAAATCTTCCACGGCCTTAAAAGGAAGATGCGGGGGGAAACCTCCTCTCCCTTCTCTCCATGCCATCTGATTTATGACATTTTCCTTGACACGGGTATTCTTAGCTTTGAGCCTGTGGGCTTCCATATTAACCTCTTTTAATCTGGCTGTCATGGCCTTGAGTTTGCAAACCTCGTCAGTGATCAGCTCCTGCGTGTCATTTATTTGTTTCAGAATGCCGCAGGACAGCTCATGAAAGGGAGCCAAGTCTATCGCTTTGCTCTCAGCCTGCTCTAACCGCTCGGCTAATTTTTTCTTGTCTGCTTCTAGCTGAGAGGCCTTCTCTTCTGCTCCACTCTTCTCCGCTTCTGCAATCATTATTTGGAGTGCTAGCTGGTCCTTTTCCTCCTCCAGGTAGCTGTACTTGTTTGCCAACTCTTTATGCTCAGCGTACAAGCAATTGTATTTGTTCACTGCCAGGTCTCTTTGGGCTTGCTCATTAGCCACATTTTGTTGTAGGGTACGTGCTCTCTTCTTTGTCAATATATTTTCTTTGACTATAACCCCTACATTGGCAAATGATGCCTGTGATGTTGCTATGGCTGCGGATGCCATGGCGACGGGATCTGCGTCTGTGTTCTGCATGACAGCGACCTCTCGGCGAGTAACTATGTCATCATGGAAGGGACTTTTAATCCTCTCTTCTGATTGGAGGACCATTGCTTTTCTTTTCTTATCATAAACAAACTCATTCCATTTGGACACCGTACGTTTCCCAGATGGAGTGTACGGTACAATTGGTCGGTTTATGATGTCTATGTCTTCTTCCATGGGTGGGGTCCGGACTTCCTGAGCGGGGTCTGTTCCTTCCTTTTGGGTACCAGAGCCACCTGCTTGAGAGGTGTCTATCTCCATGTCTTGCACACCGGACCCGCCTGCCTCGGTATTTTCCCTTGTCTCCAATTCTTCCTCCGCCTTCTTCCTTGCTTCAGCTCGTTCAGCTTCTGCTTCTTTCTGCTTTTGGGCTTCTTCAGCCTCCTTCCGCAGTCTTTCATTTTCAGCATCTTGTTTCCTTCTTGCTTCCTCGGCTTCCTTTTGTAACCTTGCCTCTTCTCTTAATCTGAGTTCTTCCTGAGCTCGGGCATCCTTGGCTTCTCTCTCCTTTTGCTGGGTGGTCTTCTGGGCTTTGGTTGAGCTAGAGCTCGCTCCAGTACTTTGGCGACAGATCCGTAGCTCAGTCATGTTGCTGATGCCTCTGAATGCTTCCTCCTCGGCATCGGGGTAGTGGGAGTATTCGAAGTTAGCATAATTCCCCTTGCAATGCTCGGCCACTTTACCCTTTCTGTCGTTCCTGTGGAAGATGACCTCACCGAAATGGAAGGCCTTCAACTCTTGAACAAATTCGTCGGCAGAGGACACCCCTGAAAACTTGTAAGCACCTATGCAGAAAGGTAGGGGGGGAAAGGAAGCCTTGTGTAGCTTGTGGAGGAATGCTCCGATCCCATCCAAGAAGAGTTGTCTTACTGCTTCCTTGAGCACCACATAGTCTGTGGCATACTGCGGCAATATGTATGGGGGCTTAGTCCCTCCGAACATTCTCAAGTAGGTACCTTGTTCTGAAAAGTAGAAGTCCCCATAATCCTCAAGGACTTCCAAAGCGTTTTGTGACAGGCAACTTGGTTCTTCCTTGAACATTTTCTCGTATAGGGGCATGATGAACCCCTCACAGATGAGTTTGTAGCTGGGCTTGTAATTCTGATCCCACAACATCTTGAATGCGATGTAGACCGGGGCTGTGGCCCTATCCCATGTACACCCCAATCTGGGGAACTCTATCTTGGCCAAGATACAATCTATTAGGTATGAAGACATGAAGAATTCAGCCTTCTTCATGGCCAGCCCGGGTTTAGCAGCACTTATCATTGAGGCCAGACTATCTGACAAGATAGTGGCCCAGTCAAACACTGTTCCCTGAAATGCCACATAGTGAATAATAGGGACCCACTGAATCTTATATACTGTGCCATCGGGCATGCCGAATATTCTGCATAGCATTAAAGCGATCAATCTGAAAGGGGCCCTCAGGTTCTGTACGTCATATTCATCATTTCCCTTCTTTCTCAAGTGCTTCCCTCCCCTTAATAGCTTCTTGGCCATCTCGACGTTATCCATTTGGCCCAACCACTCGTCAGTCAGAGCTTGTTGGACACGGGGGAATCTGTAGGCCGCCGCAACATACGTGGGTTGAAACGAAGCAATAGCCACTTTCTTGCTGTCATTTATCACCCTCCCATCAGCATCTGCATGTTGGAGTATCCACCCGATCACTTCAGCACAGGGGAACAGCTCAGGGCGGGTAGCGGCTCTAGTTATGCCTGAGGCTCTGATATTTTGATAGATCGGTGCCTCCTCCAGCAACATATCTGGGATCTCTTGGTCCCTGATCATTCTGTATATGTCATCCCATCTGATTTCTGGAGGGACACCAGTGGTGCACTTGGTGTCCTGGAGCGAGGTTTCCATTTTGGGAGGGGCAGGCTTCTTTTCTGTCATCCTCGCCTTCTTCTTACCGGTTTTCGGCATCTTGATTTATTCCTGATAACATCCACATCAAAGTCATCATTTGAGCAACAGGCTGTAAGGTTTTAGCAGAGAGCAACATCGTTTTAATATCAATGAGATAAGTCAATGAAGCAAAATATTTAGGAAGCCAAAACATTATTTCAACACAAGACTCAAATTGGACATTTGCAGCTCTGAAAGACGAGTATGGGATAAGCTATGTCGCGGAAGCTATTGGTCTTCGGACCGATAGGCAATTCACGGAAGCAATTGGCTTCCGGTTCCGCCTCGCGGAAGGAGATGTCTTTCGTTATAACTGCGGTTGGAGAGGTTGATGGCGGGGAGACGCGGGTTGACTCAGTGAGGGCTATGGATGCTATCGTCACGCACGGCCACTCGCCGAGTCACTACGGGGTACTTTTAGTCTGAGCGAAGGTGACGGCGCCGGGGAAATGCTGACGGGGAGTGCTAGGGCGGCCATGGCTTCAGGTTTCGGCTCCCGTGGCTTAAACGCTTACGGGTTTCAGCTCGCGTGTAGGGGCTGGGGCTTATGGAAAGGGCCCAGGGTTTTAAAGTCCGAGTTAACGGCCCGGGACATGGAAAGCCCATAGGGTTTCGACAACTTAACCCACGACGAGGGGCGCGGCCCGGGGTTTAAAAACAAAACAGGGCATGGTTAACCGCCCGCACCCACCACTATTGAAATAAAATATAACGTTTTCACGAAGGCCTATGACGATTTTGTAAAATGAAAACTCCGTTCATTGTACCTGACGGGAAAAACATAGCCCTTGACGGGTGTTTTGCCCGTCACAATCCCGCTAAAACCCAATGTTTTCCCCAAAAGGACAACTCAGTAGTGAGAATCAAGGTTAAGATCCTACCTGGCACCGTGGGGATTGTTTGAGCAAGGTGGCTGCGAGCACGGATGCGCGAGGTGAGCTGGAGCGATTTGCACGGTATCGCACGTCGCTGGCCGGTTCAAAACAATGGTGTATTGGTTGAGCCCCCCACCGTATTTTATAAAGAATGGGCACATGTGAGCCTTTAATTCGGTAGGTGGCGTGGTTAAAACGGGGTTTAAAATCGCCGCGCGTAGCGGTCACTTCAAAGCACCTCGGTTTCCGTGCGACCGCCATCCGCGGGGCCAGTTCGCGAATTGTATCCGCCATTGCGGAAGGATTCAATGAAAGCTTCCAACGTTTCGGGGCTTAATGCGGAAAGGAGACTTGAAGCCTTCCGCGAGAGACCGCCGCGTAGCGGACGGGTAACGCCAAAGATTCCGCCCTTTCGGAACGATATAGCGAATGCTCCCGGCATTTTCGGAAGACTTTTGTGAAAGCTTCCGCAAAGCAAAATTTCAAAGTCTTGTTGATTTTGCGGGAAGGTTTGGCGAAGGCTCCCGCTAGTTTCGGAAAGCTTTTGGGAATGGCTTCCGCCGTTTCGGAAGCGAAAATTATACTTTTCCGCATATTCACCCGAGGTCGTTCCGGAATCCTTTTGCCGAGCGGGTTAAGCGATTGGCTTCCGCTGTTTCGGAAGGGTAGCCCGAAGGCTTCCGCGTTTCGGGAGCAAAGGCTGAAGGCCTCCGCGACAGCTTCTTGAGAAAATTCTAAGTCTTTCTCATGGTTTCGGAAGGCAATTGTGAATTCCTCCGCGGGACTTTATGGAGATGGATTCCGCTGTTTCGGAAAGGCTTCATGAAGGCTCCCGTGTTTTCGGGAGCAAAAGGCTGAAGGCTTTCGCCGAAGCTCTCCGAAAAATTCTAAGTTCTTTCATACTTCGGGAGGAAATCGTGAATTCCTGCGCGGGACTTATCCGAATGGTTTCCGCCGTTTCGGAACGCTTTAGTGAATTCCCCCGCCGTTTCGGGAAGGGAACCCCAATTTCTCCGCGGACGGTTGTGAAGTGTTCTAAGTGTTTTCCGGGAGACTAAGGCGAATGTGTCCCGCCATTTCGGAAGGCTAGCCGGAACCTTTCCGCGGTTGCGGAAGGCTTGAGTGAAAGGCTTCGCTGTTTCGGGAGCTAAGCCGTTTCGGAGCTTGAACCGTTCCGCAGAAGTGACGATCGAAAAAATTTTCCAAGTCTTTTTTTTACTTCGGAAGAAATTGATGAATTCCTTTGTGTTATTTCGGCAAGTTTAACCGAATGGCTTCCGCCATTTCGGGAGACAGAGCTGAATCGTTCCGCCGTTTCGGCAAGGTTTCACCAACGGTTTCCGCAGCTTATGGCCATAATCAGAGTCCTTTTCCGGAGAGGTAAAACACGTTGGCTTCCGCCGTTTCGGGTGGCTTTGTTGAACCTCTCGCCGTTTCGGGAGAACAACGCGAACCTTTCCGTGGTCGCGGAAGGCTTGAACGAAAGCTTCTGCCGTTTCGGGTGGTCTTGCCCAATGGCTTCCGCTGATTTTGGCAAAGAGAATCTAAGTCCTCCTTTCGGAAGGTTGGACGCTTGACTTCCGCCGCTTCGGGACAATGTCCGAATTATTCCAAAACGTTTGGGAAAAAACTAAGTTATCTTTTGGCTCATTGGGGAAATCATGGAAGGATTGACGGCAAGCTGTTTAGTAGGGAAGCAGAAATTTATGTTGAAAACAGAGCTGACGGCTGGGATGGCTTCTCAAGCAAAATTTCTACAAAAAATAAAGGAGGGGCCCCAACATGTACAAAATTTTGGGGAGGGGTGTTGCTGCAACAACACGTCCATACTCTCAGCATGACTAGCATTGGGTGACAACTTTCCCCCAGCATAACTCGCAGTGGCTGGTTGCTCAGAAGCAAAAGACTTTTGAACTAAGGACCACACTTTTTGCACTTCCGCAAGTACAGGGCACAAGTAAGTAAGGTGGTCTCTCTCACAAAACTTGCAAGGGAACTTATACTTCTGTTTAATGGGTTTGTCGACAATTTCAATTCCCTCAGCATGACTTGCAGTGGCTGATCTGGTGTCTCCAGTATGACTCACAGGAATTGGTGACTTGTCATTAATATGACTAGCAGTGACCAATGACGTGTCCTCAACATGATTGATAGTGGTTCAAGACAAACTTTCAGTGTGATTTTCAGTGACTAAAAGTTTTCTCCTAGCATGACCTCCAGAGGCTAGGTAGGTGCCCCCTGCATGATTTGCAGAGGCAGGGTGCTTTCCCCTAGCATGACTTATAGAGGCTAGGTTGTTGTCCCCTTGTTTTGGCATCTTCTTCCTATTCTTCCTCCGTCTATTCCTTTTAGATTGCTGGTTACTAGTATTGCTACTTTTGCCACATGAGGTAGAAGGAGGAGGAGAAGATGTTACTGGTAAAGAAGGCACAGGGTTCTGATGCTCTTGATTTGATGTTCTTACAAAAGAAGCGTCAGGAGCATGCAAGGCATTTGGAGTGGAGATTAACCAAACTGGCAGCCCTATAGTGAATCTAGGAAGATTCAGAGTGGCCATTAAGGGAGTACCAATGTTTCAAATGAATGGAATAGCACAAGGATCCCCTGGAGAAGGGGTACCTTGATTGGCACTCGCCGGAAAGCTAGACATAGTTTTCTGCTCAAATGAGCAAGAAGTTCTCTAAGGGAAACTAAGACAAGTAGCACAAAGAGAACACCACTAAAAAAGGTCCTAGGTAAATCAAACCAGGAAAATAGATGCCTTTCATAGAAGAGTCTTGGATGATGAGGGCCCAGAACAAATCAACGAAGGAAGAAGAACAGTTACCTACGGTCCACAATACAATGACTAAGGGTGCAAGCACTGGAATCACCCAATCACCCTTCCAAAGACCTGCAAGGGATTTCCTCCCACGTCTGTCCTAGGTACAGGAGATATAACCCTCCGCCATCACCTGTGTATGATCCTATGGTCAGATACTAAGGATACCACCACACCGAAAACTACTGGGGGAACAGTCTCTAGTCAAATCAGAAGGTGTGGGCAGGGTAACTGAGCCTGAAAATCAAAAGAGTCCCCAAACATGATCCAATCCTGGTATATGCTCGAAACAGAAAGTAGGAGGTTTACTCCAAACAATCTGATCTCACAAAACCTATTGCATAGATCCCAGGCAAGTTTTGATTGAGGTGGGTTTACCTATGATAGTCGAACTATGATTTTTGCGTAATGTGTGATCTTGGGTGGTTTAAGGTGTTTTAAACCCAAGATACTAACCAAGACTAGTTGGTGAATAATGTAACCTAGAAATGAAAATGTTACTAGTACATTTTATTAGGGTTCATTTTAAAGGTTACTTGCTTACTCAAAAAGGTAGTGGGTGTGTGAGAGTGGTTATAACAGAGATAGAGTACTGCAATGAAATATTTACCACTAAACAAATCTTTTCTTTTCAATGCAAGTCTTAAAGATATGATCTAGAATGCATGTGCAAATGCAATTTTTAGTCTTTTCGAATGCAAAAAGGGATAAGAATAAAGTCTAAATGTACAAAATTAAACTCAAAACCTAAGGATGCAGCTACTCAAACAAATAGGTATGCAAAAGAAAATTTCTTCTTTTTGATGAAAAGATTTCTTAAATCCTTTAAGCCACTTGCAAGGTACTCTATTCAGAAAATAAATCAATTTTTTTTTATGCTTTTCGAAGGTAAGAAACAAAACTGAAATTGAAGGTAACCTAGAATCAAAGCAAAAGCAAAGAACTTTCAGGTTTCCTTATTCAAATAGTAAAAGCAACCAATATGACTTTTAGATTCGTATTGATGTAAGCATGCCAACCACTGGGAAAAGAGTACGAAATCTACTTTTAGAACCAAAAAAATCAAATGACCTACAAAGAAGTATGGTTTAGTAAAGTCAAGTCTGCACATAAACATTGCAGTCGAGGTCTTGAACAACAGCAAAGACACTTGAGCTTTCACTACAAAAAGAAAACTAAAAGCATAAGGGGGGATAAGAAACCAATCTAAAGAGAAATTTCACTCAAATAGATACCAACAGGGTCAAGTAGACTCAATAGTTTTCATTCCAGTGGAAATGGAGCAAGTAGATTTAGTTAGACTCAAATCAAGGTACAAAACACCATACTGGTCCACAACCCCCCAACTTGGGTCCACAAGCCCCAAAACTTTCCAAACAATCCCAAATTGATCAAAGAAGGTCCAAATCATGGTCATAGGATCAGTACAGGGATAGGAGACCACTTACAATGGTTTAACTCAGACCTAGGGTCATCAGGGCCCCCAAAAAATGCAGTCACAGCTCCCCAAAAGAGGTGAAGACTCAAAAAACTCAAATCCAGAATGTGTGCACTACTATGTATGAGGGATACTAGCACCCAAAATAGGGGAATGCGCTACTGTGCTACACAACAGTAGCGCACAGGTGGGAAAAGTTAGAAAAATTGGGTTAAAACCCCCCACACCTCAGCCAGTAAGGGTTTGTAAGGGCTGGGAAGGGTCTGTAAAAGCCAAGGAGGGTCAAACAAAGCCTAATAACTGATTCCAATCAATAAATTGAACAAATACCATCAAACAAAACTGAAGAAATGACCTTGGATACCCCTAAGTAGACAGGCTTTGCCCAGCGAAGTCGTCATTCTGTTGTGAGGAAAATACATCTATAGTTCAGGGGAGAAACTACCAACTTCAGCTATAAAAGATAGACCTACAAATGTTCTGCAAGTACAACTAATAAGTGAAGAGATTAAGGTTAGAGATATATGCACCTTACTCAGAAGGTTGATCCAAGCTTCCTCTTCCTTGCTCTTCAATGTTGTCCAATATCGCAATGCCCACACCTGCAAAACTACTTCATACCTTTCTCAAATACATTTGACTACATATATAAGAATGATATTCATGACAGAAGAATACATCAAACTATAAGCAAACTGTAATCAAGTCTAAGACACACATTAATAGGTCATATTTTGAAAGGAAAGAACATCTGATCTTTATTAATGAATGAAGCAAGTGCATAGCATTATACCTTCCTTCAACCTTGGCACTTCACGAAACCTAGATTCAAGGTCTCCTCCTTATGTTCTCCTAGGATCCCAACCTATAATCAGTTGTGCTAGGGTCTATCAGAAACTGAGGCACAAGAGAGGGGGGTGAGGGTCTCTATTCCTCCAGCATAACATTGTTATAGGCTTGGTCCCCTCACATGGCCCTTCTACCTTCCTTATATAGTCAATGAAGGAGAGGAAAAGTAGTTATAACCAATCAAGAGGTTGCCAAACCAACTTATTTCAACCAAAATTCGAGATTTTGACTAGTTCAGGAAAGTGCCCTACTCTTCCTACTGCAAACCAGCGCATTTTTCAAGGTGTGCGCTACTTTATTAAAGTAGACTTGCATATTTTCCAAGGTGTTTGCTACTTTATTGAAGTGGAATTGCATATTTTCTAATGTGTGCACTACTTTATAGGCATAAAATTCGTGCACACATCCTTGTATGCCCTACTCTATGCATAGGAAACTAGCGTTTTTGGAGAAAAATGGCCAAAAACAAGGTTTTCTGATGATTTTCAGGAGATGGTTTGGTCTGGAAAAATGTTCCTAAGGGTTATAACCATCAAATGGGACAAGAGCGAGGTAATTTCAACCATTTTTAGTGTCGCTAATGACCCTTCAATCCACAAGTGTCATGTTGTGTGACTAAACGTGATCTCAAGAAGTGTCATCATGTGACCAAGGGATAGAAGTGTCGTCACGAACGGAGAAGTGTCATTTTAAGCTATAATAGTAAGGTAAGTTTCTTAAATGTTACCTCATTTAACTTTCATCATTTCAAATTAATTATTTAACACTTCTGCATCAATTAACTCCTATCTTGTGTCGTCTGTAGGTGAAACAAATACAAGGAAGAGGTTAATCGCATCATGGATGAGTCTTCAGCAACTACCAACAATCAATAGTTTACATTCTTTGTGTTGGCCAGGTAATGCACCGATGCCGAAATAATTGGGAAAAACCTACTCTGTTGGTTAGGGTTATGGTTGACAAAAAATTTTAGAGTTCTTCCTTTAGTTAGGGTTTTTCCTTACTATCTGCAAATCGAACCAGATAGCCGTCGGCCTTCTTTTCTATATAATTGTGTTAAACTTCTTGAAAGGTCTTCACGACCGATGGGTGTAACTATTTTTTAATTATAAAAATCATTTCTAATACCAGTATTGTATTTGGTAGATACTTTTGTGCTAGGTTTAGTCAAGCTTGGACTATAAGTAATGGTTTAATGCGATAACCATATAGAATAAAGCTACACTATAGCATTTGCATTTCGTTTGTGGTTTAAAGTCTGTCTCAAACATTTTTATCCAAGGTTAAAGTACAGGGTTACGATTAATATACAAGGTTACTATCTTTTAATAGAAGCAAATTTCATTTTAGTTTGAAATTTCATGTTATATATATATAATAGTTATGTATTTGTATACAACGGGTATTAAAACCTAGCTTGTATTGTATACAGAGGTTATTTAATGAAAAAAATCGCATTAATACTTATTCTATCATTTGTATAATGATTTCATTTCAATATAATGGTCGAAACTTGACCATGGAGTTCAAGCTTCCACGCAGAATATAAATGGATCTCTTATATACATAATAGATAGAAATATAAAAACTATGTCGAGCATTGGAAATCAATTTATATGTATGTATAAAAATACTATGTTTATTGTATTTTGTGTATCTATAAAAAGGTAGAATTAATCGATTTCTTTTCGAGTTCTTGTATTAGAAATTTATAAAAATGTTTCCACGTATTTTATATATATACTGCACATACATTCCATTCAAGTATTTCTTTAAACATTTCATAAAATATCTAATGTTCACACATAAGGTTATTACCGAATACACAACAAGATTGGTCAGGCCAAAAGGTACGACCTTCCATTTGAAAAGACTCGATTTGGTCTTGAATGTTGTCATCCACATAGTTGTTGGGTTCTTTCGAACCTAATGGTATTCTGCTGTCAAATACAACTTAGTGAACCATTTAGCACCTTGTAGGGTGTCAAGTAACTCATCATTATGTGGTAGCGGGTAGCGGTTTTTCACCGTGGCCTTGTTAAGGGCTCGATAATCAATGAGAAGGTGCATTTATGTGGTGTCTTTCTTGGGGATTATGAAGGCCGAGGAAGCACAAGGAGAGGATGAGGGTTGATTGTGTCATGAGTTACTTAGTTCAGTCAATTGCTTTGGAATTTCCTCTGTTTCTGGTGGAGCAAGGCGGGATGTGGGTGCATTGGGTAAAGCAGTTCCCGGGATGAGGTTAATAGCACAATCTATTTAACGATAGGGGGGGTCCTGTAGGGGGTTGGAAAACATCTGCAAATTCTTGGAGGGGAGGAGACATGGATTTTGGGATGGGATGAGTGGTGTTGTGTGGTTGAATGGGGCGTACCAGGAAAAGAGGCACACATTGGTTGAGATGGACATGAAGGAGTTTTTCTTGTGTTGGCTTGGGTTTGGGTGGGGATGTTGTAAGGATATAGGTGTTTCCATCCTTGGTAAGTTTATACAGGCGATATTTGGCTGTATAAATGGCATTCCATTGGTCCTGGTAAGGGAGGCCAAGAAGAAACTTGGCACAATAAAATGGTGATACATCACAGAGTATAGAGTTTTTAAATTGACCGATGGAAAATGTTACCAAGAAATGATCAGAAACTGGTAGAAGGGGACCATCCTTTTGGACCCATCCTAGATGATATGGTCTTGGGTTAGGAGTGGTGGGTAGATGGAGGAACTGCACTAGCTCTTGTGAAACAAAACTTTTATGGTTGTCGTTGTCCATGATGAGAAAGGCCAAGGAATTTTTTATTTGGCAGTTATGAGTAAAGAGGGGTAGGGTAGATGAGTTGGAATATTCAGTTTTTATTAAGATCAATGAGGGATATACTTCAGTAGGATTATAAAGAGAAACCTCATCAATTTCATTTACAGGTTGGGATGAAGTAGATTCTGTGCAGAGAGTTTTGTTGGTCTTGAGAGATTGTAAAACGCGACAATCTGAAGTGTTGTGGGAATTAGTCTTGTGGAAGGAACACCATTGTGTATCAACATTTTGGTTTGTAGGACGAGTGGAGGGAAATTGAGATGAATTATTGGGTGGGGGAGTTTTTGAAACAACGAGATTCTAGTTGGGATGGGATTGAAGAGTGTGACCTTGGGGAGCGATCTTCCTTTCGACTGCCAATGCTCTTTGAAAAGCTTTATCTAATGTAGAATTCTCAAATAACTCAACTTCTCTACAAAACTGAACCAATCAACCATAATTAAATTTAATGTTTAATACCTCTTCTGGGTCTGGAATGTGTAGTAGTAGTCAAATTTTGGAGAAGTATTCGATATAGGCTTGTACCCCTTGTGTAGGTAGTTGGCAAAGTTTTTGCCAGCGGATCCATAAAGATTGAAGATAACCGAGTGGATAAAAACGATCTCTCAATGTGTAACATCTCTTCTTCTAACATTTTTTTTAAATATATATCAACCAAAACTCAAACATAATAATTTGTTATGATGTGATTCATTTTTATTTGTTTATAAATTATTAAAATTCAAATATACAAGTTGTATTTTAAATAACTTATAATGAAGAGTTATTATTGGTTTCACTAAATGAAAACGATCAAGAATAAAAATGCTTGCCATATTCTAATATACTATCTAATATCTATATTCTAATATGAATATAAATAAAATTAACGTGTATTAACTAAAGTCCAAAGGAATCCATACAAACATTTCAAATTCCTTGCATTTATATGTTATATTAAACACTCCACAACCTTGCATTTATATATTATGCTGAACACATTACCATGTGTTAATAATTATTAACTAAGTGTGTGTTTATAACACCACCCTAGCAGGTTTCCAACGAGATCAAATGTATTAACTTTATTTATGGTTTGAGCATGCATTAATCCATGCCACTCTAGCTTGATTCTAGCTTGTCAACCACAACTACGAGGTTGTACAAGATACGGTCGAACTGCAAAAAGCCATGCCACATTGTGAAGGTTGTGAAAAACCTACTCTGTTGGTTAGGGTTACGGTTGACAAACATTTTTAGAGTTCTTCCTTTAGTTAGGGTTTTTCCTTGCGATCTGGAAATCGAACCAGATGGTCGCCAACCTTGTTTTCTATTTAACTGTGTTAAACTTCTTGAAAGGTCTTCACGACCTATGGGTGTAACTATTTTTTAATTATAAAAATCATTTGTAATATTGGTATTGTATTTGGTAGATACTTTTGTGCTCGGTTTAGTCAAGCTTGGACTATAAGTAATGGTTTAATGCGATAACCATATTGAATAAAGCTGCACTATAGCATTTGCATTTCATTTGTGGTTTAAAGTCTGTCTCAAACGTTTTTATCCAAGGTTAAAGTATAGGGTTACGATTAATATACAGGGTTACTATGTTTTAATAGAAGCGAATTTCATTTTAGTTTGTAATTTCATGTTATATATATAATAATTATGTATTTGTATACAGCGGGTATTAAAACCTAGCTTTTATTTTATACAGAGGTTATTTAATGAAAAAAATCGCATTAATACTTATTATGTCATTTGTATAATGATTTCATTTCAATATAATGGTCGAAACTTGACCATGGAGTTCAAGCTTCCATGTTGAATATAAATGGAGCTTATATACAGAATAGATAGAAATATAAAAACTATGTCGAGCATTGGAAATCAATTTATATGTATGTATAAAAATACTATGTTTATTGTATTTTGTGTATCTATAAAAAGATAGAATTAATCGATTTCTTTTCGAGTTCTTGTCTTAGAAATTTATACAAATGTTTCCATGTATTTTATTTGTATACTACACATACATTCCATGCAAGTATTTCTTTAAACATTTCATAATATATCTAATGTTCACACATAGATCTCTCTTCTATAAAATATTTAATGTTCACACATAGAACCCTACTATGTTCTATAAAATATCTAATCTTCACACATAGAACCCTACTATGTTCTATAAATATTTAATGTTCACACAACATTTATAAAATAAATTAAACCATGAAGAATACATTTAGAGGGTTCTGATATCATAAAACTTTTACTGTTCATATTTATTGATACAAATCTTTTCATAAGTAAACCAGTAGATATAAACAAAACCCTTTTGTAGACAGTCAATAACAAAAATCATTTAAATACAAATAACATAATACTTATCTGTATTTCCTGATGATTAGTGGAACACAATCACAAAAATCCCATCCTTATACTAGCAAGTCCTTCCTTGCTCTCGTGGTCACCCCCGAGCCGAGTTCAGAGTTCCTCTCAGTCAGAGTTTCTTTTATTTCTCTTGACTTGTCCTCCAAGTTATTAATAAAAGTCTTATTTACAATAGACAACCCAACATCCAACCCAGTACTCCTCAGCTCCAAGATGTTCCAGGGACTTTTAACTCTCTGTACTTCGGAAAACAGCCAATCACGGCCTCTTCAGGGTAATTAAAGTGCTCCTGCAACTTGTGGTAGTGCTCCTACGTGAATACTGTTTGTATTCCAATTTAATACCCAGCTATTGTTGTTCCTTTTTCTAGTTCAGTTTGTACTCCAAACTGCCCCCTTTCACTTTATTGATCATTTAAGTTTATTCAGTTCTCTTGTATCACTTTCTCCTTTTTCAGTGTGTTCTCTTTTGTTTTGTGTTGATAATAATGAAAAAAATCATTCTTCCTTTGTTGTTCTCCTTTTGTGTTTCTCTTAATTTTTATTTCTTTAATTCAATTATTCTCCAAAACTCTTCTTTAGGGTTTTTACAAGTGTCTTAATAATAATTTTCTCATTATTTATTTTATTTTGTATTTATCCTCCAAACCCATAGGAACTGTGACTCCCATCTTTTTAATGTGTTTGTCCACATAGTCATCAGAAATTGATTTATCTATATTTATAATGTCACATAAGTATAATGAAATAATACTTAACCAAAATAAAAGGGGGTTTTAAATCAAAAATTTGGGGTATTACATTTCCCCTCTCCTTAAGTTTTCACCGTCTTCGGTGTTAAAAAGTGTAATGCCCGCCTCGGTACTTTAACTGATTGGACTAATGAGGGCGCTTTTTTTGAAGTGAACCAGCTAAATAAAACACGAACCATCGAATTTGCTTGGAAAATTATTGTGTGAAATGAAAATGATTAGATGACATATCCTAGATTGAGAAATTATGAAATAGAAATGATTAAATGAAATATATGCTCTACTAAGTAAGATATTACGATAAATGATGAAAAGATTTTATAATGGAAATGATGAAAGAAAGATATACTTGACTGATTGAGATATTGTGATAATGTAAGATAAAATGATTTGATGGTGCAACACTATTTAATGTGTGCTTGAGTATGTATGTGTGCAGTAGCAGGTAAAACGATTTATTGACTGACTCACAATGGAAACTAGGGGTCGTAAGAATAGAAAACATACATAGGGTTCGACAACAGACTTTCGACTCTTCATTAGCACTCCACGCACGGGTCGGAATCTTGTGAGCTCACCCGAGGAATTGTTTGCCGTACGGGCGAGGCCACAACAACTTAGTCGTGTAAAATGAGTTGAGGGGCGCACGATAAGGAGAGTCTTATCCCTCAGTCACCCTTAGTCTCCAAGGAATGTAGTCGAGAGATCTCGGTAACGATTTCCCGATCGCTACACAACTCTTCCCACCAAAGAAAAAGAAAACTATCGGAAGGAACTGCCAAAGGGGTACTTAGACAAAGGAAAGGATGATTAGCCATTTAATTGTACTTACATAACTGAAATCACATAAATAGAATTTTTGAAGAATCTATTTAAAATAAATAATTTATTGTATTTTTTATTATTCTAAATAAAAGAGAAAGTGTGAACTAGATCACGGTATTTTTTAAGGATTATAAAAGTATACCTACGTATAGAATTCTAGGCGATTATTTTGGATTGAAAAAAACATATATATAGATTGGTAGGCAAATATTAAAAATGAAACATACGATTTACTAGTGAAACTTGTAAATTTTGGCGAATATTAGGCTAAAAAAACATATTTTATGTAAATATAGGCGATATTAGAGGGTAAAAATGACCAAATAACGAATTTATTTTTTGAAAAAAAGTCCAAAACATAGCCAATTGGCTAAATTTCGCCCCTAAAAATTTCCCTGAACTAGATTAGAGAAATCTATTTAAAAAGAAATAACTTATTTTATGATTATTATTTAAAGAAAGGGGAAAGTGAGATAAATTAGAAAAATCTATTTTAAAGAAATAATTTATTGTATTCCTATTATTCTATGGAAAAGAGAAAGTGGGAAATAAATTAGAAAAATATATTTTTAAGAAATAATTTATTGTATTATTATTATTCGAAGGAAAAGAGAAAGTGTGAACTAGATTAGAGGAATCTATTTAAAAAGAATAATTTATGTTATGATTATTATTTTAAGAAAAAGAGAAAATGGGAAAAAGAATAGAGAGGTCTAATTAAAAAGAAATACTTTATTTTATTATTCTTATTTTAGAAAATGAGACAAATTTGGAATAGATTCAACCTATCCTTACCAAAACAAATTACACATAAGAAGAATACTCAATAAATAATTAAGAAGCAAAAAATAGCTAAGACTCAAGAAGAAATCACTCCACCTACATCCCATTGATTTAGGGATCAGAGAAATTAACTAAGGAGACAATTTAGGGGTTTAGGTGCACACTTAAATAAAAAGTGACAGATGCTCCATGAGAATAAATATTAAGATAAATATTAAATTTAAAGAATAATTTGCATGGAAAGACACATGGCTTGCAAGTTTTGGCTATAAAAGAAAGGGAGGGGAAGGAGAAAGGTCTCTCTTTCTCCCCAGAGCTGTACGAGCACCGTAATAGAGAATTTATCTTGTGATTATTGGAGTTGGGTTGAGCTTGACTGAAGATTAGGAGATCCCAACGGAAAGCTCAGGGCTTGTATGTTCTTACGACCCAATCTTCTTGTAGGTTTGGGGAAAAGAAGAGTATCCCCGTTACGATAGGGAGGTCAACTGAGGGGTCTCTTGGTAAATCATCAAGGATGGAAACAACTTGGATCGAACACTACTTCAACATACTCCTCACCGTGCAACCAGTCTTCAAAACATGTATGAATATTTAAAGTTGACTTCTTTTTCTTTCTTGGAGATTATTACGAATGAACTTGTGCTTACTTATGAGAATTGATACTATGTTTCCAGTATAAAACTCTACAGGGATCTAACCGTGGTATTGCGGATTACACCTGTGTAGTGTTTAATTTTATAAATAATCTTTGTCCCAAAATTTATAGATGTGAAAGCTAGAAGTAATATTTCCATATAATTACTGTTCTTTTAAAGAATTTGATCTGAAAGATAGAAGAAACATTTCTTTATAAATTGTTGTTCTGTTAAAGAATTTCCCTTCCGAATTATTTTCTGAGAACGATTTAGTAATTTCCTCATGCATGTCTGCTAAGATATGAAAGTTAGGAGTAATCTATCATTATATCTGTTGTCCTCTATTTTAAGAATTCCATTTAGAATTATTCTCTAAGATTGATTAATATCATGTTCTGCGTGTATGCTAGAATTGAAGGTTAGAATTAATCTATGTTCCATTTTGAGTCACTTTAGTTTACTTACCGAGATCGAAATTTGAATTAGAATAATCCAAAATTCCATTTCTAACTACTTTACTGAGGTCAAATTTATTTCGCTAAATAGACCCAGATCTCATATTTTACTCTGTTTATGGGAATACATGTGTATTAGATTATTGTGAACTTCAACTATTTAGATATGGAACCGTAGTCAATCAAAACATAAAGCTTTCTTTCGGAGTTTGTCGCTAAGAAGATCTCAGGTTTTACGCCCATTCTCTCTCTCGTGGATCTTGGAATTGTCCTCTGCACGTCCTCACGACCCCATCTGATGGATATCCATTTGCCATGTTTGCCTTACACACCACTCTGTTGCTAGATCCTGAAGATAGCTGAGTTGTGAGCACCGAACTCATCCCTTCTGCATTGATCGAGAAGGACTCACCCTGCCATACCATGTAACATTTAAGAAGAGTATATTGTTGGCTGTCAAATATATCATGCTGGAGTGAAAGTTCGATTTGGGGGATTCCTTTTGCCACCTACCCAATAACCTTAACAAACGCTTGTTGCCTCTGAAATTTTGGGATGTATGTTAGCTGCTGTCGACCAATTTTATATCCAACATTGGAGTTATGTTGGAGTTCTAAAATGCTACTTGTTGAGTGACTTAGCAACCACCTATTCACTCATGGTAACATTTCAGATTTATATATTTTGTGCTCTTATTTGGGAATGGTCCTTTACAGGGATGACATGAGTTTAGCAGTTAAAATATATTGTTGAATTGGAGCATTGTTCCGATAGGAAATTTGGTATGCATAATTACACTTTTGTGTTTAATGGAGGTGCGATATTTATTTTCCTATTCGATGCAATATGGGGTTCTATTCTATTATTTACTTCTCTTGTGAATAGGATCCAAAATCCCATTTATAAATTAACTCAGCCTTTATGCTAAAAAGATGGGTTGTAGGAGCTCTTCAAAGCCATACATATTTTCCTTCTTACTTATTTTCTATTACCCCATAATTTGGAAAAGAATTATAATACTCTTTACAATATAAAGTTACTATATCCGATAGTCCTTAGGAAGGGGAAGCTTAATTTTGTATAGGTTTACGGAGAGTACTTTTATGCTTAATGTTTTTTACCTAAGGTAGTATAAAACTGATGATACCGACTTAATACTAGTAGGTTGACTTTCGTACTCAACAGTAAGACCAAGGAAGACCCTTACTTGGTAGTCGGCCATAACTAACTTGTCCTCCTTGGATTACAACCTATTCCTCCATCTAGTGATTTTATTTCTCTCTCGACTAGTTGTGTTTAAAAATTTAAGTCACCTAGGTCCATATCCTCATTTACGACTTAGGAAAAATAAAAGATAAAGATCTTATGGTTTACTGGTGGGGCCTTGGCCTTGAGCTCCTCGCCAGTAAACTAGTACAATATTTTATTACAATTACAAAAATACTAAGGCATAACCGAGAGATATTACAAATAATTTATTGTATTCCTATTATTCTATGGAAAAGAGATAGTGGGAAATAAATTGGAAAAATCTATTTTTAAAGAGGTAATTTATTGTATTATTATTATTCTAAGGAAAAGAGAAAGTGTGAACTATATTAGAGGAATCTATTTAAAAAGAATAATTTATTTAAAAAGAATAATTTATGTTATGATTATTATTTTAAGAAAAAGAGAAAATGGGAAAAAGAATAGAGAGGTCTAGTTAAAAAGAAATATTTTATTTTATTATTTTCATTTTAGAAAATGAGACAAATTTGGAATAGATTCAACCTATCCTTACCAAAACAAATTACACATAAGAAGAATACTAAATAAATAATTAAGAAGCAAAACATAGCTAAGACTCAAGAAGAAACCACTCCACCTACATCCCACTATTTAGGGATCAAAGAAATTAACTAAGGAGACAACAAGGAGACAATTTAGGGGTTTAGGTGCACACTTAAATAAAAAGTGACATATGCTCCATGAGAATAAATATTAAGAGAAATATTAAATTAAAGAATAATTTGCATGGAAAGACACATGGCTTGCAAGTGTTGGCTATAGAAGAAAGGGTGGGGAAGAAGAAAGGACTCTCTTACTCCCTAGTGTTGAACGGGCACCGTAATAGAGAATTTATCTTGTGATTCTTGGAGTTGGGTTGAGCTTGACTAGGAATTAGGAGATCCCAACAGAAAGCTCAAGAATTGTATGTTCTTACGACCCCATCTGCTCAGGGGTTTGGGGAAAAGAAGAGTTTCCCTGATATGGTAGGGAGGTCAACCGAGGGGTCTCTTGGTAAATCGTCAAGGCTGGAAACAACTTGGATCAAACACTACTTCAATGTACTCCTCACCGTGCAACCGGTCGTGAAAACATGTATGAATATTTAAAGTTGATTTCTTTTCTTTCTTGGGGATTATTACAAATGAACTTGTGCTTACTTATGAGAATTGATACTTTGTTTCCAGTATAAAACTCTACAGGGATCTAACCGTGGTATTGTAGATTACACATGTGTAGTGTTCAATTTTAGAAATCATCTTTGTCCCAAAATTTATAGATCTGCAAGCTAGAAGTAATATTTCCTTATAATTACTGTTCTTTTAAAGAATTCGATCTGAAAGACACATGCAATATTTCTTTATAAATTGTTGTTCTGTTAAAGAATTTCCCTTCCGAATTTTTTTTCTGAGAACAGTTTAGTAATATTCTCATGTGTGTTTGTTAAGATGTGAAAGTTAGGAGTAATCTATCATTATATCTGTTGTCCTCTGTTTTAAGAATTCCATTTAGAATTATTCTTTGAGATTGATTAATATGTTTTTCTGTGTGTATGCTAGAATTGAAGGTTAGAATTAATCTATGTTCCATTTGGAGCTACTTTATTTTACTTTACCGAGATCGAAATTTGAATTAGAATAATCCGAAATTCCATTTCTAACAACTTTACTAAAGTCAAATCGATTTCGCTAAATTAGATTACTCTGTTTACGAGAATACACGTGTATTAGATTATTGTGAACTTCAACTATTTAGATCTGGAACTGTAGTCAATCAAAACATAAAGCTTTCTTTTGGATTCTGTCGCTAAGAAGATCTCAGGTTTTATGCCCATTCTCTCTTTGCATTTTTTTTATGGACAGCAAAATATTCCAACTTCATGGGATTCGACCTCACAATCCATATCCTCGACAACACCCTATACAATGCCATTATGTACTTATGCATCAGTTTACAGTTAGTAATACCCCTAACTAATACTCTATATTGGTCCTTTGCATAAAAGTTGTATCACACCTCTATCAAGCGTCACACCTTCACCCTCTGTCGCGTGGATCTTGTCATTGTCCTCTGCAAACATTTTGCCACACCATTATCAAGACATCACGTCCTCACGACCCCATCTCATGGATATCCATTTGTCCTATCTTCCTTACACACCACTCTCTTGCTAGAGCTTGAATATATCCGAGCTATGAGCACTGAATTCATCCCTTCTACGTTGATCGAGAAGGGCTCACCCTGCCATGCCCTGTAACATTTAAGAAGAGTATACTATTGGCTGTCAAATATATTGTGCTGGAGAGAAAGTTCGATTTGGGGGATTCCTTTTTCCACCTTCCCAATAACCTTAACAAACTCTTGTTGCCTCCAAAATTTTGGGATGCATGTTAGCTGTTGTCGACCAATTTTATATCTAGCATTGGAGTTATGTTGGAGTTCTGAAATGCTACCTGTCAAGTGACTTAGCAACCACCTGTTCACTCACGGTAACATTTAAGATTTATATATTTTGTGTTCTTATTTGGGAATGGTCCTTTATAGGGATGACATGTGTTTAGCAATTAAAATATATTGTTGAATTGTAGCATTGTTCCAATAGGAAATTTGGTCTACATAACTACACTTTTGTTTTTAATGGAGGTGCGAGATTTATCTGCCTATTCGATGCAATATGGGGTTGT
Source organism: Larix kaempferi (assembly GCA_027924585.1). Lineage (NCBI taxonomy): Eukaryota > Viridiplantae > Streptophyta > Pinopsida > Pinales > Pinaceae > Larix > Larix kaempferi. Next base: position 22,220,464 of record BSBM01000767.1, on the reverse strand, counting down.
ATTCTATTATTTACTTCTCTTGTGAATAGGATCTGAAAGCCCATTTGAGAATGTGCATTATTGTCTTGCATAATCAATATTCAAACTCTCCTTATGAAGACCTAGATCAAGTTCGGGTTACCTAATTCATGAAGATATGGGTGGTTACATTGAACGCTTTAGCATGAAATCCCATGCACTCTATTCATCACGGTATAAGTAAAATTATAATATAGATATAGTAATTTATTTTTAAGTTTCCTTTAATGACATAATTAGCATGACAGGAATAATACATTTATACATTTTAGAAGAATGCATTTCATATGCTTATATAAATTGATGGATTGCATTATTGAAAGGAATAATACATTTATACACTTTAGAAGAATGCATTTCATATGCTTATATAAATTGATGGATCGCTTTATATATACAGAGGAAGATTGAAATTTAAGAATTCCTTTATATATGTTATAACTGAAATTGAAGGTAGTAAAATCTAAGTCAGAGTTCTACATATCAGAGATGCAATAGGGTACATAAGAGTGTATATGTTGACACATATAATTTAAAAGGGCTTATTAAATAATACATCACCTTGTTTACTTCTTGTTGCATTAGAATGCATATATTCATTTCACACTTGAAAGGAATTTAAATGTATGTTTGGGTTGCATAAGATGTATGTATGGAGATGTATATTTTATATATCTTGTAATTGGAATTTGTTGGTCCTAGCCCAAGTGGGGCAATTTTGAGCAAGAAGGAGTTTTGGAACTACGGAGCTGAGCGCAGTTCAGTTGAAACATTTTTGTATAAGTTTTTGGGATGCTACGAAGTTGCGCGCAGCACAGCGTCAGAAGAGCTGCAAAGATCAGTACTGCGAGGAGGCAGTACTGCGAAGTGTCCAGTCTACGTGGATCCAGCAAAGAAGAGTGTTCGACGGAAGACAACATAGGTTCCGGTTAGACTAGCGGTGGTCTATTTTTGGTAAAGATGCTCTAGGAGTACCAAGCAACGGGTAGGAGCAGAAGAGGAAAGAAAGCAACTGGTCGCACATGCAAAAGAACCACTACCTGAACCAGTTGCACGAGACTGTTAGAGGAAGAGCATCTCAGTGAAAGTGACCTGTTGGCATGCGTGCGACAGGAAGGCCGATAGCGATGTGGGCATGCATTGGAGGCAAGCCATGATGGAATATTCGCTACTAGAAGCCAATGAGCTCGATGAGCTGGAAACTGTAACAATTTTGTAAACCTAAGGGTTTTTTCCTGCGCATTGTAAAGACATGACCTACGGGCATGATCTATAAAAAGGCATATTTTGTATGGGGAAGGGTTGTTGGTTGAAAGGGTTAATCTTCATTGTTGATCTTTTGGGTATTGAATACTCGCATTTTGTATTGTTCTCATTATCGATTTGATAACATCTGTTGAAGAACATTTTGTAAAGGCTCTGCAGCTGTGTGTGCAGAGGCCGAGAGTGAGAGAAGAAGGTCTGCAAACTGAGTGCGCAAACAAAGAAATGTTGTGCCCTTCCCAAAGACTAATATAACAACAGTTCTTGTGGATGTAGCCTCCATCTGGGGGGTGAACCACGTTAAATACTGTGTAGTGTGATTGTTGTGTTTATGCATTTGCTTATTTTCCTACTTTGAATGTCTGGATTCTCATTTATAAGTTGTATGTTAATGCTTTTATATGTATTTTCCATAGAGGAAAGATGGGAATAGTATGTTAAGTCTTACATGAATAGATGAATGATGAATAAGTAGTATTCCAAGTTGGTGGAAGTATCTGTTTATTGAATAATCACATGTGTATGTAATGTTCAGATTGTATAACCCTTTGACGCGCAGCACCGGGTGTGCACAGCATTGTGTGTTTCGTCTAGTTGCATTTATTATAAAGCTAGTTAACCTAAGGCAACAGATGAATGGATCAGTGTTAGTGTAAAACCCCCATAATGGTTAAGTTTGGAAGAGGAAGCATATAAATCTGTTGCGTTGTCCTATTCTTTGTATCCTTCCTGAACCGTGCAGCCCTTCGATGCACTAGTTGTGAAGGTAGCTTCGCATGTGAAAGTAAGGACCGTGATGCAGTCTATCGTCGCACAGTCCTCGGCTCGCAGCGCAGGTATGATAGTGCACTGCGCAATAGTCCTGTCTGAACAACTCATCACTTCACTATGGAAACCTGATTTTGCAGTGCCCCCATAGCTACACCTCGGGTGAGACCTCAGCCTGTTCGCAGGCTGTTGCTGAAAGGTCCGATGAGAAGGGGTTTTGTTGGTCAAGTTAAACTGCGAAGAACTTGGGTCTACATTGGAAACCTCTAGCTCATTTTGTAAGCCAACAAATGGTTCCGTTGCCGCGCTAAGAATCCGTGATGAGTTGAAGTCATGATGTGCAAAGTACAAGAAGTTGAGCTGGGCGTCAACTTTTTGTATCCAGACAAGAAAGAAATCTGGGCTTGGTGTGACAAGACAGAAAGAGATTTCGCAAGGAAAGAAAACAAAAACCCACATCTCTCTGACATTCAGTGGTTGAATAAATACCTGTTGAAAGACGTGCATGAAGTTTTTTGGGCTTCTTTTGGGAATGAGCTACACAAGTGGTTGTCAAGGCTTGTAGAGCACAGAAACTGTATCCTGCGAAGCGCACCAACCGATTGGACACCGGAGCTTATTGAACAGCTCAAAGCACTAGATATTCCATTCGTACGAGCAGTCGATTTCTGGGTCAACAGTACATTGCAAAGTTTTGTGACAAAGTTTGCTGTGGACATGCTAAACTCCTACAGTGCAGCTGAAAGAGAATTTTTCAAAGGAATCAGAGGTAAGTATATGAACAACCTCAGTTTATATATTAAAATGCTTTTAGTTGAGAAAGGTGTTTTTAGAATGCAGTAAAATATTCGCATCTGTCATGGTAGACAGTACATATAGTGGTTCCTACGAAGAAATTCATAGATTGAGAAGTGGAAAGAGATACAAGTTCATCCCTGAGCAAACTACTAGTGGACTCGGATTCCATGTAGACATACATTCAGAAGTTGATCCTGATAGCCAAACTGTGCCTCTATCTTCCACCGCAAAATCCATCAGTTGCACATACCGCACCTCCCTTATATCAAAACCCATCCATCCAAAACCCACTGGTTGCGAGCACCGCATAACATTAGTACTGGTAACACCGTAGGAGAAGGTGCCCAGGCTATTTTGAATCAACCTAGTCAGTCTCAGGATGTACCACTTCAGAACGTCTAACCTGAGAATATTATCCCTAGAACCACTCAGATAAGCATGCCACCTTGAAGGAGGATGGCTGATGATATCAAACTACCAATATTCAAAGGAAAGGGTCTAGAAGACCCTGATCAGCATTGGTTTCTATGTCAAGCCATATGGACTGTAAAGCAAGTACAGGACGATGATGTGAAGCAAGCGCAACTCGTCACCACATTTAGAGACCGAGCCTTGTACTAGTTCATGAAATATTTGCAGGGACACCAAAGAACCCTCAAAGAAATCAAGGTTGCACTCTTCACAGAATTTAAGAAGCCGAAGTCAGAGTCACAGTGTATCACAGAGTTGAAAGAGATCAAACAAAAACCTAAAGAAACAGTATGGGAGTTTGATCAGAAAATTAAGACCTTACTGGATCAAGTAAGCTTTGATATTCCACCGCAATAGCATAAGGAGTGGTTTATAGCCGCACTATTGCCCCATATTAGACAACCATTGATGTAGCAGAAAGTGGCTTCGCAGCCAGAAGCATTGGAGATTGTGATGAAGCTGAAAGCTTTACCTATGGGAGAAACTAGAATTGGGATGTCGCAGATTCAGAACCAGTTGGCTACCCTAACACTACAATTGCAAGACATAAAGCAAGGAAAGCAAGAGAGAAAGGAAGTCTGGTGTATAGGCTGCAAGGGAGAAGGACACACTAAGGATCATTGTCCTTTATTCTAGGATTTTATTAACATGGGTGGACCAAACCCATTAAACCCACATCCATGGCCATGGTGTAAAATTTGCAGAACCGGAGGACACCGGCCAGAAGATTGCCATATGATACAGAAATACGTGAGAACACCAAAAAACCTCTATTGTAATTTATGTAAGTCAGTAGGGAACAACGAATCCAATTGTCGTGCATATGAGCTCACGCTAGAAAGAAAGAAATATATTGAGCATATATATGGAGGAATGTACAGAGTCCAAGGAGAGACTTCGCAGAAACAAGAAAATGCACCGCAGGATCATGGAGGATACCGAGGCCGTGGAGGATACCGAGGTCACGGAGGATACCGCGGACGAGGAAGGAACAAAGGCTTGGCACAGGCACGAGCCCGAGGCCAAGTAATCTGTTACAACTTTGGCCAAGCATTCCATGTATCTAGAGACTATACCAAACCATACACTACATGCAGCTATTTTAGTTCTTTCGATCTTGTTATTGAAGACTACCCAGTGTTGGAGGTAGAAATGTAGAAAAGAAAACTGCAAGAGGCGTCGGCCCCAAATATCCAGTTGATCGCAACAGAAAGGAGACCTACGGATCAAAGTATTAATGTAGTAACGCGCATTTGTGCTGCAACAGGGCAAGATAGAGGAGCAGAAGCTTCGACTTCTAGGGGTTTCAGTACCAATCAGACTCCTCTTGAAATGATATGGATAAGGAAAGCCACTGGGAAAGAACCTGCTTTTGACTTGAAGAAAAATAGAGAAGTCTTTGAATAAGCGCGGGATATCTTCAAAGAATCAGCACCTGAATCACCAAGAATCCCGTTGTGCAGTGAAATACCGCATATGGAGGATATTTTGGTTGCGTACGACAGAATGAGCACCGCAGTAGAGACATGCACCTCTGTTGCGCAGTTCCTCAGGAGTTGCATGAAGTTACTAAAGAGTCCGAATGCGATAGCAGAGTTCAGAAAGTAATAGACCAGTGTGAACCACGCAGCGAAAATGAAACTACTAATAGTGCAGTTCATCATATTAAGAAACACAAGAGAACAGGGAGAGAAATGAGACTCAGTGCACAAATAGGAGATTATGAAATGGATGAGATCATTCTTGATCTAGGATCAGAAGTAAATGTCTTAACCAAGCAGACATGGCAGCAGATGGGGAGACCAAAGATGTTATGGTCACCTATCCAGTTGAGAATGGCCAATCAAGAGAAATTCATACCCTTCAGATGATTATCCAACGTGATTGTTGGCATGATGGAGTGCAGAGTCATGCATATTTTGAGGTTATTGAGATTGTGGACAATAGTCAGACTTTTCCTGCACTATTAGGAATTGACTGGGCTATCGATAACCTCGCCATCATACACTTGAAGACAAGGAAGATGATCTTTGAAGGAAAGCATCTCAGGGTCATCGCACCATTGGACTCTACGATGGAGACAGATACATCGAGCTGATTCAAGAGGAATCCAAGGCTCAAGATTTGGACCAATTGTATAAGATGACTGCAAACCAGGATAACTGCGAGCAGATTTAGGGGGAATCCATAGCTCAAGACTTAGACTGGCTGTACAAGATGACTGCAAACCAATAAGATTACATTAATCCAACTGTGGATCGAACACTCAGCTAGAGATGCGACAGTTCTTGCATTTCAGACTCGGACGCAAGACTGGAAAATTGGCAAAGTTGCATGCACGAAGTATCAGCACGGAGATGCGTGCAGGTCACAAAGTCACTGCGCTGGATTGGAATGGAGGTAATCCCAATCCCTACATATGAGGGTTCATCTAATGTTTATTCATTTATCAAATATTATACTGCAGCAATTATAGATGAGCACCGCTTACCAGCATTAGACATGGCATTGCGTGAGACACCTTCCAGATGGTGGGCTGCACATAAGCAGACATTGACCACATGGGATCAATGCAAATCAGGTTTGCTGATAAAGTTAGCCTATCTTTTGAGAAGTACAATGGGTAGATAGATTCAAGATAGCATATTGAGGTATGTTCACAAGCATGGCAGGAGAGACCAAAGACAGAATGGGTTCACTTGTTTGTGCACATGCTGGAAGAAGAGATTCTGAAGAAATGGTACTTATACATGGAGTTACGCAGAGGAACCACAGATTGGGACATGCTGACTGTGAAATTCCAAAAGAGCTTCAGTTTTGAAGACGAGAGCCCTACCATAAACGATGCGCTACAGATTATTAGAGAAAGAATATTAATGCCAGAATGTCCACACAGAAATATGACACTGGAGGAATTCTTTGGAATTAACAGCATACCTGAATGCCTACAGAAAAAATGGAAGGAATAGGTAGAACATGCTATGGAATGTTACAACTTAGCTGAAGAGGCTGAAGAAAAAGAAGACAGTGATGAGGAGGACCCGCGCAACATTAAGATACCTGAGTCAGAAGGTGCGCACGACCTCCGCTGGAAATTCTAGATATGAGTGGACCTGTGAAGACAAAGAAAGTAAATATTGGCAACAACAAAGAGCCAAAGTTCACGTCTATGGGGGATTACTGGGATGATCAGACTGTGATAGAGATCACGGATATATTGAAGGAATATTAGGAGTTATTCCCAACAAACTTTACAGAGATGAAGGGCATCTTGGGGGACTTAGGAGTTATGAAAATACCTCTTAAGCCAGGTGCAAAGCCGGTTAAGCAAAGACCATATCGCTTGAACCCGCGATACAAAGAAAGAGTGAGAGCATAGCTAGATAAGATGCTCAATGCAGGGATCATTGAGCCAGTTGAAGACTCTGAATGGATAAGCCCTATGGTTGTCCAAGATAAGAAAACAAAAGGTGAGATTGGGATTTGTGTGGATCTCAAAAAGTTGAACGATGCTTCAATGCATGACCCATTTCCTACTCCCTTCACGGATGAAGTGCTTGATAATGTTGGAGGAAATGAGGCCCAGTCCTTTACTGATGGTTTTTTGGGATATCACAAAATAAGGATTGATCCCACAGATAGACATAAGACCACTTTTTCCACAGAATGGGGGTCATTCCAGTACATGGTGATGCCATTCGGTCTGAAGAATGCACCTACCATCTTTCCAAGAGTTGTCCTCACAGCGTTTAAAGATTTTATGCATAATTTTTTAGAAGCCTATTTTGAAGATTGGACAATATTCAGGTTGCTGAAGAACCATGGTGTGAACCTCGGACTCATGCTAGAAAGTGTAGACAGTACTAGATCTCTTTGAACATAAAGAAGTGTGTTTTCTATGTTCCTTATGGGATTCTATTGGTACACATTGTATGTAAACAGGGACTCATGGTTGATCCTGCGAAGATCGCAGTCATTGTAAACTTTCCAATGCCAAATTCAGTCAAGCAATTGTGCACGACATTGGGGCATACTGGTTATTACAGGAAATTCATAAAGGGGTATGCGCAGATAACTACAGCAATGGAGAAGCTACTGAAAAAATATGCGCCATTCATTTGGAACACAGAGTGTGAGCAAGGTTTTAACACCTTGAAAGAAAAAATGGTCACTGTGTCGATCCTAGTTATTCTCGACTGGGGGAAGCCATTTCATGTACATGTGGATGCGTCATGTATAGCATTAGGATTTATCTTAGCACAACTAGGAGAGGGAGGTGTTGAACATCCCATTGCATTTTTGAGCGAGAAGCTCTCATCTACAGAAAAGAATTACACCACTATTGAGAGAGAAGGCCTCGCGATGGTCTATGCACTACAGAAGTTCAGGCACTATTTGCTTGGTGCACACTTCTTGATGTTTACTGACCATTTTGTGTTGAAATACCTGGTCAATAAGCCAGTTTTAGGGGGGAGAATCTTTAGATGGTTATTTCTCTTTCAGGAGTATGATTTTGAGATCATTGTTAAGCCAGGCAGATTAAACTTGGGACCTGATCATCTGTCAAGGATCGGGTTAGGAGAAGAGCCTACCAATCTTGAAGACAATCTGCCTGACGTGCAGTTGTTTTCTATCCAGATAGCCGATGATTATTATAAAGATGTCATAGAATTTATGACTACTGTATTGGCACCCATGGAGTTCACTACGCAGCAAAAGAAGTAGTTGGTAGTGCGAGCAGCAGACTTCACCATTATCATAGGTCAGTTATATAAATTGGGACCGAATGAAGTGTTGCGCAGATGTGTATTGGAGCATGAGAAACCATTTATACTAGTAGACACACACTCAGGAGTAGCAGGAGCTCACTACGCAGGAAGAGCCACCGCCTAGAAGATATTGCAGGCAGGGCTATGGTGGCCTACAATTCATAAGGACTTAAAGGAACATTGCCATAGTTGCGATGTGTGTCAGAGGATGGGAAAGCCATCGCGAAGAGATGAGATGCCATTAAATCCACAGTTGACATTACAGGCATTTGAAAAATGTGCAATTGATTTTGAGGGACCTATAAACCCACCGGGAAAGAGAACTGGTGCGAGGTACATTATTACTGCAACTAATTACCTCACCAGATGGGAAAAAGCGAAGCCAGTAAAGGACTGTAGTGCAGGTACTGCTGTGCAGTTCATATTTGAAGACATCCTTACAAGGTTTGGATGCCCAAATATTTTGATGAGTGATCAAGGCACTCACTTTTTGAACCGAACCATTGAGGCATTGACAGAATAATTCCACATTCATCATCAGCGAAGTACGCCTTATCATCCACAGATGAATGGAATAGTTGAAGCATTCAATAAAGCACTGGAGAATGCGTTGACCAAGGTATGCAATGTGAATCACGATGATTGGGACCTACACATTCCCGTTGTGTTATGGGCGTATAGGACCACATGCAAGAAGTTGACTGGCCATACACCTTTTAGGCTGGCTTATGGATAGGAAGCCATTATTCCTATGGAGTACATTGTTCCCATCTTGAGAATAGCTACATTTATAGGCATGGAAGATCGCAACGCGCTGGAAAAAAGGCTTCTACACTTGGTTGGTCTAGAGGAGGATCGCTTCATTGCAAGATTTCACCAACAAGCACAGAAGGAAAGGGAAAAATCATGGCATGATCGCCACATCAAGAACAAGTCTTTCCAAGTAGGTGATCTAGTCCTCCTGTATGATAGTAAATTCATGAAATTTCCTGGGAAGTTTAAAATGCATTAGCATTGTCCATATACTGTTGTGCATATTACTAATGGTGGCACAGTTCAGTTAGCCACATTACCAAGAGATAACTTGCCAGTTCTAGTCAATGGAAGCAGACTAAAACCCTATCGGGATAGTCCTGCTTCGTAGAATCTATGATGATCAGAAAGAAGGAAATTTCTAAGTGCCAAGTACAGTCGGAAATGGGCACTAGAAATGGGAAAGAATCTATACGCAATGTATGATAAGGAACGTGTATATACCGCACAACATTGTTAAGATGTACTGCTGCACCCAAAAAAAAAAAAAAAAGAAGAAGAAAAGAAAAGAAAAGAGGAACCGCGCAATTGTGAATTCCAAAAGGCAATTGTGAAGAGCAAGTGTACAAGGAAAGATATTAAGTTCAGAAGCAAGAAATAAGGCACCGCGAAGTAATTGCGTAGGAGCAATGATGACCTGCCGCGCAGTTCAACCAAACACTCCAGAAAAATAGTCATTACAATGTCGATCGGAAAAATAGCCGTTATACAGTGATTTGCTAGCAACCACTTGGGAATTTAATGTACAAATAGTCGTTCTAAACGAGTTTATGAAGGAAAGGACCGAAGGATCCGTCATATTTGGCCAACGGATACCGCCATTAATGTTCATCTAGTCGTTAAGGGGCGCAAAGGGGGTCACGCTGCGCTTATAAGTAACGCTGCATTCAGACTCACGGGTGTTACCAAACACTTAGATTTTTCTGGTGCACATTACTTGCAATTTTTTTTTAGTAAGCTGTCCGAAACTTCATGAAGTTTAGCCGGTGGATTTCTAAGTGGACCACCATTGAATAAGAATTCACAATCCAGGAGACTGTAAAGGTGTTTCAACACAGAGGGATTGAAGGGTTAATGAGAACCCCATCTAAGAAGGGCATCTTAGAACAAGGTCAAGGATCAAGAAGATCACCAAGACACGGCCCAAAAATGTAGGACAAAGGCAAAGATCCAAGGCAACCGAGGACGAAGGTACCAAAGATGGGTTCGATGGTGCAAAAAACGCCGATAGTTGATAAGGAAATCCCTTTGACGATGACCCCAGACTATATTTCACCATGTGCACTAGACGCACCGGTTTTCAAGTTAATTAAGAATGCCAAATACAACATCCCACTCTCACCAATCTCAAAGCATGTTGATGTTGGTAAAAATTTGTTGGGAAAAATTCCGGAATGTAGGTGGGAGGATTATGATCTTCTCGAGATGCAGAAGGAGGAACCCAAGGAACCTAAGTTCCCACAGTTCCAGCCTGACCAGTACATGGGATGGAAGAAGAATGCAAAGGGAGAGCTTAACCTAGTCGTCGAGAGTTGGTTATCTGGAGTAGTCAATTCTAGACTGCTCAATTTGCTCAAGCTCCCGCATTTCCACAGATCACCGGAATTAAATGTGGTGGTGCGAACACTGATGGCATGCATTCACCAAGGATATTTGTGGCTTGACTGCAATGTCGACCTAACCATTGATATTATCCACCGCATCACTGGGTTGAGTAAAAGGGGTAAAGACCCAAAGCAATTTTTCCAACAGAAAAGCAAGGACAAGGAAGCCGTGGCGAAGATGAAGAAAACCCAAACTGTCGTCAAAAGAAAGAGGGGGTTTTAGATAGAGTACATAGAGGATAAAGCCATGCGATTTCTCACACAGCTGTTATCCGACAAAAGTTTGAGAACATGTAGGCCACTTGAAGTACCTGCGGGTGCAGTACTACTTGGCACTACGGTCAATGAGGGAGAACATTTCAACTTGTTTCAATACCTATTGAAGGAGTTCCTGGAGGAACTTAATGACACACAACTCAATGGAGTAAATTTCCATTTCACATGGCACATAGTGTTGATCTCTTTTGTGGGGTGGAAGGAGCCAAAGGATTATGTGGGCGTAATCACAGAGACCAATGATTGCAGAGGATCCCGCTGTTCAAAACTTTGGGCGAATCTGAATTCGCAGAGATAGCACGCGACAGCTGAGGTTTTCTACCAATATTATAACCAGATGCGCGATGCAATCATAAGCACGTCGTGGATAACAAAGCAAGTAACCAGTAAGTACATTCGTATTGTTTATTTTTATGCTAACATGCGTAGTATTCATATTTCAGCCAAAGCACAGAAGAGGAACGTGGAATGGTTCGTAGGAAACTACCACATGTATGAAGAGGATATTGATAATATCATGAAGGAATGGCTTGCCGAGTTCAGAGTGGAAATTGTAGATGTTCCAAGCGACTCCGGCGAGGATGAACCTATTCCATGTCCTATTACTGAAGAGAAGGATACGGGAAAAAGGAAAGAAGCTGAGAGCCCAGGACAGAAAAAGGGACCGAGGAAGAAGCAGAAAGCTGATAAGAGCCGATCAGACGCAGTCCTCCATGATGAGGATTATGAAATAATCGTCGCGAGGGTCATAGATTTGATGGAATATATGATGACTGATAAGGAGAAAAAGACAAGGCAATTCAGGAAATTCTAGAGAAGAATCTGAACACGCTGCAGGGAATTACGTAGAAAATTGAAGAAGTCCACAAGATATTTCCCCTGCCGCGGGACTTAGAGTCTGAAGGGAAGTCGGGAGGAACTTCGCAGCAAAAGGAGCCATGTTTAACCATGACCATTCCTTTGAAGTCCCTTATTGTCCATCTGGATCCATTGACTGTAATTTTTCCATTGCTAGAACAACTCCTATTGGACACAAAGGATGTCTAGCGTGTGGAGGTCGATCTTACAAAGATACCACTTCCTAGGTTACAGTACTTGCATATACAGTGTGTCGAGGAAATGCATGAGAGAACCACTGACGCGCTGAAAGGACAGGCTGAGCTGCAAATAGCCAATAAGCAGTTGGATGAGTCTAGCTCGCGGAGAGCTATGGAACTACAGGATGAGTATGATCGTCGGCTAAGACTAGAATCCACGATCACTGCAGTCGTAGATGAGATTGAATATTTTGAAGTGTAGGTAGACCTTGGGGACACTATTGTGAAAATTGGTGAACTAGTTCACAACCTGAAGACAGAGATGCAAGACATGGAGATTCTCCATGAGGCTAACGTTGCTGCCTTGAAGGAACAAATAAACCCACAGACCCCACCAGATCAATAGCAGATAAGACCGAAAGAAGTGATGGCCACAGCAGAAAGTATTGCTGCCGAAGTGGCCAAGTTCCAGAGTCTATTGGAAGTGGCATCGAAGGCATTCATTTCCCACGAAGAGGACCCAATATTGCTACAAGTAAAGAATGCAGTCAAAGATAAGCAAGCCGCACTGGAGTAGTTGGATGCAGAGGTGAAAGCTCTGCTACCAAGATATAGGCTGCAGAAGTACAAAGAAATCAACGCGCTGAAGAAAGAAGTGCAAGCCTTAAGGGAAAAAGAGACGAAAATGGGAAACAAGTCACAACCCTTACTGGAAGATGCCAGCACGATCTCGCAGGAGATCGAGGAGAAGTTAAAGGAGTTGCGTGAAAATCAGGAACAAGTGGAAGGCCAGATAAGTGATGAGATAACACTTGAGAGGCTAGAAATAGTCAAGAAAGTCGAGAAGGACACAAAGGAAGCAGTCGACAAGCTTATCGGCACATACAATGAGTTAGCTGCGAAGCTAGCTCTGTAGCCGGAGGAACAGCTTGGAGAAGTTGCAGGTGGCTCGGGGGCGAGCCACATGTAAGTGTTAGGGGATTGTTGGGCCTAGCCCAAGTGGGGCAATTTTGAGCAAGAAGGAGTTTTGGAACTGTGAAGCCGGAGCGCAGTTCAATTGAAACATTTTTGTATAATTTTTTGGGATGCTGCGAAGTTGCACGCAGCGCAGCGTCGGAAGAGATGCGAAGATCGGTACTGTGAGGAGGCAGTACTGCGAAGTGTCCAGTCTACATGGATCCGGAAAAGAAGAGTGTTGGATGGAATATGGCACAAGTTTTGGTTAGACCAATGGTGGTATATTTTTGGTAGAGATGCTCTAGGAGTATCAAGCGGCGGGTAGGAGCAGAAGAGGAAAGAAAGCGGTTGGGCGCACATGCGAAAGAACCACTACCTGAACTAGTCACACGAGACTGTTAGAGGAAGAATGGCTCGGTGAAAGTGACATGTTGGCATGCGTGTGACAGGAAGGTTGATAGCGACATGGGCATGCATTGGAGGTAGGCCACGATGGAATATTCGCTACCAAAACCCAGCGAGCTCGATGAGATGGAAACTATAACAGCTTTGTAAACCTAAGGGTTTTTGCCTACAGATTGTAAATACATGACCTACGTGCATGATCTATAAAAAGGCATATTTTGTATGGGGAAGGGTTGTTGGTTGAAAGGGTTAATCTTCATTGTTGATCTTTCGGGTATTGAATACTCTTATTTTTTATTGTTCTCATTATCGATTTGATAACATATGTTGAAGAACATTTTGTAAAGGCTCTACAGTCGTGTGCATAGAGGCCGAGAGTGAGAGAAGAAGGTCTGCAAGCTGAGTGCACAGACAAATAACTGTTTAACCCTTCCCAAAGACTAATATAACAACAATTCTTGTGGACGTAGCCTCCATCCGGGGGGTGAACTATGTTCAATACTGTGTAGTGTGATTGTTGTGTTTATGCATTTGCTTATTTTCCTACTTTGAATGTTTGGATTCTCATTTATAAGTTGTATGTTAATGCTTTTATATGTATTTTCCATAGAGGAAAGATGGGAATATGTCATGTCCCAAATTTGGAATTGGGTCACAATGGCCTAATCACATTAGCCATATTCATTAGAGTTTGTAAAATTGGTGTTAAGGGTCAAATAATTGCCAAGGAGGAAAATTACTAGTTTCCTAGGTTTGGGGTGGAAGCTTTGGGATTTGGAATAAGGGGGATAATAAATGATGTTTAGACATTAGAAGGGTTCAAGTATTTAATAAATAGAGTGAATAAATAAATTCAAGAGAAATCCTAAGTGACAAATGGTTTTGGAGACATATGGAGGATGTGGGACCCACACTAGCTTGATTTTTCATAATACATGGTATCTCTCTTTTGCAAATTCGAATTAATGGGAATGTGAACACTCTTGGGTGAGTTGGTAAGTCATAACACATGTCATTGAGCATCTTAGGTCGAATTTGGAAGGATTGGTAACCTCCATGGAGGATAAAGAGTCAAAGTGGAAGTTTGTGGACACTTGGGCTAGATTCCCTAGCCCTATGACACCAATGATGGAGCATCTATGACAACTATGACAAATTGCAGACCTGACCTCTGACATCTGACCACTATGACATGTCAGCCCCAAAAATAGGCTCAAAGAAGGAAAATTTGGGAGTGGGAGAAGCCAAAGAGACTCAAAATCGAATTTGGGAGAAGATGGAAGGTTGGAACTAGGAGACAAGTGGCAAATGTGGAATATTTCCTAAATGAAAATCTATTGAATCTATTGAGAGGATTTCGACCCTTAGAAGGCTAATTTTGGTTATAAAATGTAGAAATGAAGTATGAGAATGGCTTTTGATCATTTGTAGAATTTGCAATTGCATTTGTGAAGAGGGAGAGCTAGTGGATGACTAGTTTCTTGCCTTAGCCAATTTCGAGGGTGAAAGATTCCCATCCAAGTTGGAAATTGGAAAGGCCATTCATACCTTTCATTTGGAGCTTTAATGGAGTCTTTATTTGCAGGTGTAAGCTACAGGGCATCTCATGGTTTCTTCTATTGCAGCTCACTCCTTCAACCATTTCCAGTTTTGATGGCATATTCTTGATCCTTGAGGGAGGGCGTTTTTGGTGAGCTATTGTACTCTTTGGGGAAGCTGTTAATGCCCAATTTCTTTTGTAATATGAAGTAAATACTCTGTTCTGCATCTCCAAAAAGTTTCAGGTCGAAATTCAAAGTAGAAATGTATAAATCTCATTGTTAATGGAAGAACAATGCCATTTCCCCACTACCTTGTTGTGAGCCAATGTATTGATGATGATTTCGAATGAATGGATGATTATCTGATATATTTGTGATATATATACTACCATGGATGTTTTCTACAAGTTTCATGTACTGTACTTGAGCATTTGAAGCATTTTTACTCAATTTAATTGCATTGGGAGAAGAAATAGTGCCATTTCCCCAAGGGTCGAATTGGTGATTTTTGCAGTTGAATGGGAGAGGGTGAGAACAGTTGTAATAAACCATTAATGGTGCATATGAGACCTTAATAACATACTTAACACATTACATACCTCTGTTCATAAATTTGAGTGGGTTTGGAGGCATTTGGGAAGCCATTTTCAGTACTTACCTTAGGGGGATTTGAACCCCAAATTACTAGTAAAATTGCATACTTGGTTCAGAATCTTAAGAGAGTTTGCAGAGGTCTTTTGGTAGCCATATGTTATCCCTGAACATCATATTCAATTCCTAATATCATTCATAAACCTTCCTTGAATATTTGAAGGCATTTGGAGTCAATTTGAGTCCTAGAGACCAATACTAATCAAAGGGAAATCACTAGTAAAGTTACCTACATTGACCAGAATTGAAAGAGTATTTGCAGAAGTGTTTTAAAGGTACAAAGGCATCCCTGAAACACATATTTATGTTCTAATATCATTCATATACCTTCTCAGAAGATTTGGGATCATTTGGGGCAAATTTGGGACCTAGAGATCGAAACTAGTCAAAGGTCGAATTAAGGAAAAAAGTGGAAAATTGCAATTTTAATAAAATTCCTAACAAGGGACATTACAGTGGTATCAGAGCATGGTCCTTGCACCTGTGTATTAGGTACATACATTCAAGAATAATTGGAAGCCATGTCTTACTATTATGATGAATCCTATGAGTACAATTCTTATGAGGAATATGCAGATGCTTATGAGCAATATGAAGCAGAATGTGAATGGTATGAGGAAGAGGTGCCATCATGCAACACTTCTTACAATTTCAAGAGAAATGAAGATTATTCTTATGACTTTAAATCTGATGAATATGAGTGTGTCACACCAACCAAGGATAATTCTATGAGTGAGTTCCAAAGATGGAGAGAAAAATATAAAACCTTGCCCCAACAATATCAAAAATATCAAGAATATCTTGCTTTTAGCAAAAATACACAAAATGCCATGTCTTTTGAGTGCTATGCTGAACATGTTTTTGAAAATAGGCCCAAAAATGAAGATGTGGAGTTAGTGAAGAAAGGTTTATGTCCTTCTTGTAAAAATCCTTGGAGCGAGTATCATATATGTGTGCATGAAATGATGTCCTCCTTGAGGAGAGCTTTTGAGATTTATTCAAGAAGAGATTCCAAATATATTGATCCTAAGGAAAACAAGGGGCAAAATGCATCAGCTTGCTTTAAGGAGCAAAAGGAAGAGACATCACAAGAGCATGAAGAAGATTCTATTGAAAATATGGAAGATCATTTCGAGACACCTTCTAGCTTAGACATGAACCAAAGAGCATCTACTGATGGATGCTTAAACTATGAAGGAGTACCTACTGATGGGTGCTCACACCTCTATGTTGGTGACATAGAGATCACTTTTGAAAGTGTTTCTACAAGTACAAGTTTCATTAAGCATGATAATGAAGACCTTGTAGCAGTTGAAGAAGAACCAAGATCAACTTCCCCATCACCACTTGAGCTTCATGAAGTTGGTCCAAGCAAAATTGAAGAAGATGAGGAGGTTCATTTGCAAGAGCCTCATTTTCTTGAAGGGTCCTTAAAGATGAATGAAAATAAGATCCAAGAGTCCCTCAGCATTCTCCATGACACTCAAGCATTGGTGTCAAATTCTTGTTGGAGAGCTACTTCATTGGAGGAAACATCCTTCCTTGAAGACATGGAGAAGATTCAAAGAGCAATGTGCCACATCAAAGGTAATTTCATGTCTTTGCTTTTTGATAGAAACCATTTGTTTGAGCTTAATGAATTGTTACATGATGCATACTTGAAGAATAATGAGGATATTCATAAGCTCACAATTCAAAATGAGCAACTTCTTGCAAAGTTGCAAGATACTTGTTTTTCCTCCTATGTTTCAGATTGTCAAATGGTAGATTGTTTGGAGGATTCTCATGACATGGTGGATCATGAGAAATGTGGGAATTTGAATGTGCTTAATGTGTTTGAAGATGAACTTGAAGAGATCCAAACACTTGATGTGGTGGAAGAGGAACTTGAATTGTCTCTTGATGAAGCTTATGCAATTTTTAAAGAAGAGCATGATTCCTCTACATGGGAACCAATCTATGACAAAGGTTTCCCACTTTTGAAGGAGCTGCATGATACTACCCACATGGATCCTTCCCATGATGAAACTTCTGCACTTTTTGATCATTTGGGTGATTTGGTACATTCTCCTACATCCTACAATTCCATGTTTTGCAACATTAGTCTCAATGAAGTATGGGTGAAAGGGTTCTTTTTGATGGTGCCACATGAGGAGTATGGAACTCCTACATCTACTTTTTATGATGATATGGTTGGAGCACATTCTTATTCACATTTGCAGCAACATTATTTGTCACTTTATGATGATGCAAATCTACATGGATGCACCTATGATATGCATTTGAGTCACTTGAAGACTCATGGTTTTTCTTGCTCAACATTTGATTCATTTGATGTTGGAGGAACTTCATCCAACACTTGGGAGAATAGATTTATGATTGGAGAACATTTTTGTTGGCAGCCACATACTTTGTTATATTTTTATTATTCTCACATTCATGGATGTATGGGTGAGACTTCTTTGATTCATTTGAAGTCTCCTTGTTTTTTCTGCTCATTATTTGGTTCAGATTTTAGTGGAGATTCTTCATTCACTTCTTGGATGAAAGAATACATGGCTGAATATTTTGATGCATATCACATCCTCTTGGAGCAGCTTTATAGGACATGGGATCCTCACCTATGTCATTGGAGCAGATTTGATTGGTCACTTGAAGCTTGTATGCACTTGGAAAACGGTGGTCTACTTGCTTGGAGGTATAAGCACTTTCATGATTCTTTGATGAAGCACCTCCTTGATATTAATTTTCATTATGTAGTTATGTACTTTGATGATATATATTTTGTACTCATGATGTTTGGAAGAATGCATACAAGAAAATGGGATCCAGGAATCCTCTTATATGATGGTATGGGTTGGATAGCACTCTTAATTGTTCGGGTGCAATACAAGCAATGGGACCCTGGAATAATTTTTATCTCATTGGTTTCAATTTTTTGGGGGAAACAAGAAGTATGGGAGATGGATTTCCCACTTAATAAAGTGATTTTTATCAGAGTAGTGCAGCAGCAAGCATGGTGGTTCCTCTCTAAAATCTTCATGGAAACCCAAAGACTCAAGGTTTGGCAATTCAATGGCAACTTCAAAGAATTATACAGAAAGCAGGTTCTTCAACACCCTTGTTTGAAATTGCTTGAGGACAAGCAATATTGGGAAGGGAGGATTTCTCATGTCCCAAATTTGGAATTGGGTCACAATGGCCTAATCACATTAGCCATATTCATTAGAGTTTGTAAAATTGGTGTTAAGGGTCAAATAATTGCCAAGGAGGAAAATTACTAGTTTCCTAGGTTTGGGGTGGAAGCTTTGGGATTTGGAATAAGGGGGATAATAAATGATGTTTAGACATTAGAAGGGTTCAAGTATTTAATAAATAGAGTGAATAAATAAATTCAAGATAAATCCTAAGTGACAAATGGTTTTGGAGACATATGGAGGATGTGGGACCCACACTAGCTTGATTTTTCATAATACATGGTATCTCTCTTTTGCAAATTCGAATTAATGGGAATGTGAACACTCTTGGGTGAGTTGGTAAGTCATAACACATGTCATTGAGCATCTTAGGTCGAATTTGGAAGGATTGGTAACCTCCATGGAAGATAAAGAGTCAAAGTGGAAGTTTGTGGACACTTGGGCTAGATTCCCTAGCCCTATGACACCAATGATGGAGCATCTATGACAACTATGACAAATTGCAGACCTGACCTCTGACATCTGACCACTATGACATGTCAGCCCCAAAAATAGGCTCAAAGAAGGCGAATTTGGGAGTGGGAGAAGCCAAAGAGACTCAAAATCGAATTTGGGAGAAGATGGAAGGTTGGAACTAGGAGACAAGTGGCAAATGTGGAATATTTCCTAAATGAAAATCTATTGAATCTATTGAGAGGATTTCGACCCTTAGAAGGATAATGTTGGTTATAAAATGTAGAAATGAAGTATGATAATGGCTTTTGATCATTTGTAGAATTTGCAATTGCATTTGTGAAGAGGGAGAGCTAGTGGATGACTAGTTTCTTGCCTTAGCCAATTTCGAGGGTGAAAGATTCCCATCCAAGTTGGCAATTGGAAAGGCAATTCAGACCTTTCATTTGGAGCTTTAATGGAGTCTTTATTTGCAGGTGTAAGCTACAGGGCATCTCATGGTTTCTTCTATTGCAGCTCACTCCTTCAACCATTTCCAGTTTTGATGGCATATTCTTGATCCTTGAGGGAGGGCGTTTTTGGTGAGCTATTGTACTCTTTGGGGAAGATCTTAATGCCCAATTTATTTTGTAATATGAAGTAAATACTCTATTCTGCATCTCCAAAAAGTTTCAGGTCGAAATTCCAAGTAGAAATGTATAAATCTCATTGTTAATGGAAGAACAATGCCATTTCCCCACTACCTTGTTGTGAGCCAATGTATTGATGATGATTTCGAATGAATGGATGATTCTATGATATATTTGTGATATATATACTGCCATGGATGTCTTCTACAAGTTTCATGTACTGTACTTGAGCATTTGAAGCATTTTTACTCAGTTTAATTGCATTGGGAGAAGAAATAGTGCCATTTCCCCAAGGGTCGAATTGGTGATTTTTGCAGTTGAATGGGAGAGGGTGAGAACAGTTGTAATAAACCATTAATGGTGCATATGAGACCTTAATAACATACTTAACACATTACATACCTCTGTTCAGAAATTTGAGTGGGTTTGGAGGCATTTGGGAAGCCATTTTCAGTACTTACCTTAGGGGGATTTGAACCCCAAATTACTAGTAAAATTGCATACTTGGTTCAGAATCTTAAGAGAGTTTGCAGAGGTCTTTTGGTGGCCATATGTTATCCCTGAACATCATATTCAATTCCTAATATCATTCATAAACCTTCCTTGAAGATTTGAAGGCATTTGGAGTCAATTTGAGTCCTAGAGACCAATACTAGTCAAAGGGAAATCACTAGTAAAGTTACCTACATTGACCAGAATTGAAAGAGTATTTGCAAAAGTGTTTTAAAGGTACAAAGGCATCCCTGAAACACATATTTATGTTCTAATATCATTCATATACCTTCTCAGAAGATTTGGGATCATTTGGGGCAAATTTGGGACCTAGAGATCGAAACTAGTCAAAGGTCGAATTAAGGAAAAAAGTGGAAAATTGCAATTTTAATAAAATTCCTAACAAGGGACATTACAGAATATTATGTTAAGTCTTACATGAATAGATGAATGATGAATGCACAGTATTCCAAGTTGGTGGAAGTATCTGTTTATTGAATAATCACATGTGTATCTAACGTTCTGATTGCATAACCCTTCGATGCACAGCATCGGGTGTGCGTAGCATTGTGTGTTTCATCTACCTACATTTGTTATAAAGCTAGTTAACCTAAGGAAGTAGATAAATGGATCAGTGTTAGAGTAAAACCCCATAATGGTTAAGCTTCAAAGAGGAAGCGTGTAACACTGTTGCATTGTCCTATTCTTTGTATCCTTCCTGAACCACGTGTAAAATTAGTCACAGCAGATCTATTGAACAAGAATATCAATCACAAAGATGTAAAACAATTTGGAGTAAAAAACTGTGCAAGAGAGATGCATCAGTGGTCTATAATCCAGAATGGTAGAATTACAATACAATACTATCACAATGAGTGAGCAATTCGAATTAGCCAAGGAGGTCATTCGAATATACTGCATGGCATAGCTTGGCTCCAACTAGGAGTCCTCATCATCAATCAGTGGTGGTTATCAATGCACAAGTCACTATCAAACAGGTGTCAAACTGAGTCTAACTGAGTGTAATAAGTGTAACTGATGGTAAGTGCCACTAATGTAGGGATGGAGGCTCAGTGGAGGGCGCATGAGGAGTTAACTGCACTCATAATAGGTAGTCATGTCTCATCGTATGTCAATTGGAGTGATAACAGTAGTGAGGAGTCAATCTAGCCTCAAATCAAGGAAAGACTGCTGGCTAACTGAAGTAAACTGGACTGGTAGGTGAGAAAGGCGCCCTTTTGCAGTGGAAGGTGAGAAGTGGGCGCATGAATGGCTGGGAGGGATAAATCAGAGTGGAATGTAGCTCCTAAGTGCTGGAAGACTAGGGACTAGGTGCTGGATGCATCATACTGGTGACTGGGCAGCATGCGGGTGCATGAAATGCATGCAAAATTCATGCATGCATGCAGAGTGCATGCAAAAGTACATATTGAATGATGAGATATCCTAACACCCCCCCTCAAGCTATAATATGATGTAAAAAATAAAATGTAGGGCCCTGGTTACTGAGACCAAAGGTCACCCCAATACAATAATCCAAATAAAGAACAATCCATGAATCGAGGAAATGGAGAAAACCTCATGGGAAACCCCCCCCACCTCAAAATGGACTATAACACACCAAAAGATTTAACTGCTCCAAACTAAAAAAGATATGTCTGGAGGTATCTTACTCTTGGGAGTAAATGGATCATGCTCCAAAAACATGTGCTTGAATTCTCCATCAATGGATGAAAGCGGATGTGGAGACTTTATGAACTTGCTCTTCATACCGAAAATGGTGAGAACAAATCTAAAAATATGAGGATGATCCTGGAACCTGTGATTCGAACCAAGTGAGGTAGGAATAGCTCCAATCAGATCAAATAGATCTTGAAACTTGAACTTCTTATCAGTGGAAGTTAAATTAGCTTCAATATTTGACAAATGGTTTCTTGAGATCTCATTTGAACCAACAGGGGTGAGATCAAAACCAAAATCAGCAAAAATTGCATGAGAATTAAACTCAAGCGAATGGTAGTGCTCTTCATCTTCAGTAAAACTCTGAGAAACTGTGCAAATGATAGAAAAAAAGTTTATAGAAGGCATGCAATCAAGGAGGACAAATGCTTCACCTCCAAAATCAGATTTTACATCCAAAACATCAAGTAGATCATTATTCTGCATGCCGGAAAGCTCATGTGAAAGAGAAGGTTCAAGAACCTCTTCGGAATCTAGAGTATGAGCTGGTTTATTTTGCTTAGAATTTGAAATAGAAGACTTTGAGAGAATAAGTGTTGAATCTACAGTTTCTTCTTCATCTTGAACAATGGATGAGGCTAAGACATAATCGGAGAGAGCACATAAGGAGATCTCACTAGGCTTGTTCTCCAAAAGGCTAGCATGATCCTCTTCTTCCTGCTTTCCAAATTCTCTATTGAGTTGGGCCCATAGATCTCTTGTATTTTCAGAATTAGTACTAAGGTAGCACATACAAGGAGACATAGCAAGACATATTATCCCAAAAGCTCTATCACAATCATTAAGCCAATCATTCTCCTCATCATTGGAATCAAAATATCTTGTAATACCAATGCACACATAAAAAATACATTGTCTCTTCAAATATGCAATCATCTTTGGTTTCCATTCATCATAGTTGAATGGAGTAAGAAGATTTTGTGAAGAAGAAGCTTCCATCTCTGCAATAGCGAATACAAATGGAAGAAGTAAGAAACCTGCAAATCACAAACAAACAAGAACCATAAGTTCGAACAATCCACCCTTTTAGAGTTGCATCACACCCGGCATAGGAGATCAAGCAAGCTTGAAGATCCAATTATTCATGTCCAGGAATTCTATGGAAAACTCAAGGCTTCTGGAGTGGATTGGAGAGAAATTTTCAGCTTTGCATGCACATGGACGAATGCACATGACATTTTGCATGCTAAAACTTCAGTATTTTTTAGCAAATTCACTCAATTCTTCATGTAAAACACCTGTAGAAGAGAGATCTTGTCCCTGCCATGGCTCTGATACCATGTAAAATTAGTCACAGCAGATCTATTGAACAAGAATATCAATCACAAAGATGTAAAACAATTTGGAGTAAAAAAATGTGCAAGAGAGATGCATCAGTGCTCTATAATCCAGAATGGTAGAATTACAATACAATACTATCACAATGAGTGAGAAATTCAAATTATCCAAGCAGGTCATTCAAATATACTGCATGGCATAGCTTGGCTCTAACTAGGAGTCCTCATCATCAATCAGTGGTGGTCATCAATGGACAAGTCACTGTCAAACAGGTGTCAAACTGAGTCTAACTGAGTCTAATAAGTGTAACTGATGGTAAGTGGTACTAATGTAGGGATAAAGGATCAGTGGAGGGAACATGAGCAGTTAACTGCACTCATAATAGGTAGTCATGTCTCATCGGAGGTCAATCAGAGTGATAACAACAGTGAGGAGTTAGTCTAGTCTCAAATCAAGGAAAGACTGGTGGCTAACTAAAGTAAACTGGATTGGTGGGTGAGAAAAGTGGTGATACCAGTATATACGTATTTTTTTCAAGGTAAAAAATAGAGCCATGGCCTAAAATCCCATACTGTTGTTTACAAAAACCTTAAAATCAACCCCTAAATTGGAAAAAAGCGTTATATTTTGAGCATTAATTCAACATACTTTAGGATTTTTACTGAGAGGATAACATGTACAGCATATCAATTATATCAAGCATGTATCAAGAATATCAAGCAATCACATAAGACAATGGACACACGGAGTTTCACTGGGGAAAACCATAAAGGTGAAAAACCCCACAACTTCCTCAAAGATAGAAAGAGAAATGATACAACCAAAGTACAAGAGATAGTCTTCTACTAGCAGCTACTCCTCCTCAACTAGTGCGCCACTTTCCGAGTAGTGTATAAGTGAATATAGAGATGATCAAATACAGAGCTCCCGCTGTCTATTTATACTTGTCCTGACCATCCTAATAATCTAGCAGGGCCGACTTGTCTAACTCAGTCTAATAACCCATGGTTACATTAATCCAGGCCGACCCCTCACTAGGTGATCTAATAACTCATCACAGCAAGTTACGACACTTGCGACACTTGTCAATACAAATGACGACACTTCCGTATAGAGGAATAATACCATCTCTATAGGAGTACAATATACATAGGTGAAATACATTCTGAGGTTACATATACATCAACACTCCCTCTTAACTAGGAAGGTATTTCTCAACACAGATCTTCTAGCACAAGTCTTCTTCTTTGGATCATCGTCACTGGATCATCGTCATCGAATCATCATCATCGAATCGTCACTACTGCTGCTATCTCAATCAATATCCAATCTACTCTTCGTAGGAAGTTCTATAGGGCCAATCCTTTTTCATACTGGATGTAGGCCCACCACCTACAGGTTTTCATCATCTACAGAGCCAACCCTTTTTCATGCTGGATGTACATCATCAACATCTCTGCGAGCAAGCCATCAAGTAGGTACACCTCAGGACTGATTACACTGCCTCTGCAAAACCTGCAAGATCTCCCAGGACTAATTACACTACCTCTGCAAAACCTGCAAGAGCATATCAGGACTGATCATATGCCTCTGCAAAACCTGTGTACCATACTATCACATCATCATCTTCAGATCATTGTCATCGTCCACGGAGCACAACCCAGATGCACACACACAACACTTACACTCATCGGCATGGAAGGACTTTCCTCAACCATCCGGGAAAGGCTCAGCACTTACACTCACCAGCATGGAAGGACTTTCCTCTGACCATCTTAGAAAGGCTCACAACACTTACATCAACGACCATGGAAGGAATTTCCTCTGACCATGTCAGAATGGCTACAGCAATTACATCATGACCATGGAAGGAATTTCCTATGACCATGTCGAAAAAGCTCGGCAATTACATCACCACCATGGAAGGAATTTCCTCTGACCATGTCAGAAAAGACATGCCCATCACTTACATCTCTCCATGGAAGGACTTTCCTCTGACCATGCGAGAATGGCCTAGCCCTTACATCTCACCATAGAATGACATTCCTCTAACTATGTGAGAATGGCTCCACCCAGCCCTTACATTTCACCATGGAAGGACTTTCCTCTAACCATATGAAAATGGCCCAGCCCTTACATATCACCATGTAAGGACTTTCCTCTAACCATGTGAGAATGGCCTCATGTGCATCTATGTCTCTAGACTAGTCACTTCCCCTTGGAAGGTATCTCGATCTGAAGTACACCAAGTCTCCCTCTGAATTATTCAAACTTCACTCTAGCCAGCGACTTGGTCAACACATCGGCTATCTACTCATCCATCACAACATACAAGAGCTTCACTGCTCCTCTCTGCACCATATCCCTGATATAGTGATACTTGATCTCAATGTGCTTCAACTTGTCATGGAACATTGGGTTCTCCGACAACTTCACACAACTCTAGTTGTCGCAATATATACAAGTAGCACTCAGCAGGAGATCAAACAAATCAGATAGTATCTTCCTAAGCCATACTACCTCACAACTAACCGAACAAGCTGCGAAATACTCTGCTTTGGTTGTACTCAGTGCCACATAGGACTACTTCCTGCTAAACCAAGAGATCATACCGGATCCCATACTGAAGCAGCACCCTGAAGTTCTCTTCTGATCAATGGCACTGCCTGCCCAATCCAAATCAATATACCCTTCCACGTTAAACTTTTGATCCACCTCATACTTGATCCCATAGTCAACTGTACCCTTCAGGTACCTCAGAATATGCTTTGAAGCTATCAGGTGAACATGTCTCAGATCTGTCAAGTACTGGCTCAAGGTGTTCATCGCAAAGCAAATATCTGGTCTCGTATTCATCAGGTACATCAAGGACCCAATCATCTGATGATACATCATAGCATCAACCGGGTCAGAAGAAGCATCACATAGAAGCTTCAGGTTCGATGCCATAGGTGTGGCCATAGCCTTGCAGTCCATCATCCCGAACCTCTTCAGGATCTCTACTGCATACTTCCCTTGTCCAAGGAAGATTCCATCTGCACTATGCCACACCTCCATACCAAGAAAGTAGTGCATCATACCCAAGTCCTTCATCTCAAACTCGGAAGCAAGCTTCCTCTTCGTGTCGGAAATCAATCTATCCTCACCTGTCATAAATAGGTCATCCACATACAATAGTAGTATCACTGTATTTCCTTCCTCAACCTTGTAGTAACGGTTGGAATCCGCTTTACTCTTGGTAAATCCCAAAATGGATAGGAATCCATCTATCCTACCATACCAGGTCCTGGGTGCCTATTTCAAACCATACAGGGCTTTCTTCAGTTTGCACACATGTGACTCTCGGTCATGTGTCTCAAACCCGAGTGGCTGCTCCACATACACTTCTTCTTCAACTACACCATTCAAGAAAGCTGTCTTGACATCCATCTGATGTACCTTCCATTTCATCACTGCAGCCAGAGCAAGTACTGATCTAATGGAAGTGTATATGGCCACAGGAGCAAAAGTCTATTCATAATCTATCCCTTCTTTCTGGGAGAAGCCACAAGCTACAAATCTTGCTTTATATTTCTCTATGTTGTCATCCGCAGCATGCTTGATCTTATAGATCCACTTGGAAGTCAACACAGAATTCCCATGTGGTCTTGGGACCACATCCCAAACATCATTGTTCATGATCAACCGGTATTCCTTGACCATGGAATCCTTCCATTCTTTCTTCTTTGTTGCTTCTTCATAACTGGAAGGTTCTTTGTTCATTATGTCACAGAATAAAGCAACATAGCTAGTATGTGATCTTGTCCTTTTCGTTTCTCTGTGTTCCTCTTCTGGAATGCCAAACCTTTCTGCATCTTGGATGAGCTCTCTAGCCCATGTTGGTTTCCTCTTGTGAGATTCCTTCTCACGGGGTGGATCTATAGGTTTTTGTGGATCTTCTATTCCACGATCTTCTTCAGGAACTGCTTCATTCATGGTGGTGTCTTGAGTTCTAGATATTCTAGGTTCTTCATTATATTCAACTAGTGTTTTCCTTGATTTGATGTATGCTGAGCTTTCATCAAATGTTACATCCCTACTGATATCAATCTTCTTGAATCCTGGGAAGTAGATTCTGTAAGCCTTCAAGCTTTCACTGTAACCCACGAATATGCCCTTCTTTCCTGAAAGATCTAGCTTTGTCCTCTTTTCTTTTGGGATGTGAGTGTATATTGGACAACCAAATATTCTGAGATGGCTAACTTCTAGTTTCTTACCAGTGAACACTTCTTTTGGTGTTTTGTTGTCAAGTATCTTATGAGGTTTTCTATTCTGCACATATACAGCTATCGTTGCTGCTTCAACCCATAAGTGCATAGGTAGATCTTGGTCATGGATCATTGCCCTAGTTGCTTCCATGATTGTTCTATTATTCCTTTCAGCAACCCCATTATGTTGTGGATTGTAAGGAGTGGTCAACTCCCTCTTAATCCCTAAATCACTACATAGCTTCTTGAAGTCTCCTGAAGTGAATTCTCCGCCACTGTTGGATCTGAAGATCTTGATCTTCATGTCAGTTTGGTTTTCTATCAAGGCTATGAATTACTTGAACTTGTCAAACACTTCATCTTTGTTCTTCAAGAAGTAAACCCAAGTCTTCCTAGATAAATCATCAATGAAGGAAACATAGTATACATACCCACTCAGAGAACTAGATGACATCGGACTGCATACATCAAAGTGGATGATTTCCAAGATTCTTTTTTCCTTGCTTTCACTGCTTGGAAATGTCTTCTTTGTGTTCTTTCCCTTTGCACAACCTTTGCAAATGCCTTCATGTTTTGTCTGGATTTCAGGAAGACCTTCTACATCTTTGCTTGAAATTGGTAATGCCCTATAGTGCATGTGTGCAAGCCTTCTATGCCAAATTTCACTTGTCTCTACTGAATCATGGACCATGGCCTGTTCTGGTTAGCCTTTCAATTTGTATAATCCTCCCTCTTGCTCTCCAATCACAACTGCATCATCTATAGTCTTACCTTTTGGCCACATTAGGACTTGGCCATCTACAAATGCAACCCTCGTGCCTTTGAATCCAGTGTAGATATGGAAAGCAGATTCTTCTTGAGACCTGGAACATATAGTACATCTTTCATCTTCATAGACTTTCCAGAGTCTAGTTTATAGGAGGCTTCACCACTCCCTTTTATTGGATACTGGTAGTTATCCCCAAGTTTCACCTTGTGGGGTGATTCATGTTCAGATAGGTTCATAAAAGATTCCTTGAATCCTGTCATTTGTTTAGAATCCCCACTATCTATAAGCCAATCATTACTTCCATGAATAAATTATGGTTCCAGTGAGAGCAAAAATCAAAACATATTCTTCATCACTTAAAGAATATTCACTATCTTCTCTAGCCCTCTTCCTGGGAGGTTCATCATCCTCTGCAGCATTAGCATGATGTCTTCTTTTCTTCTTCTTGTGAGAACTATCTTTCTTATTTTTGGGACAATCTCTGGAATAGTGTCCCTTCTCATCACATGTATAGCAACGGACATAGGACATGTTCCTTCGAGGTTTGGGACTACCTCTCTAATTCTGATGGTGATGTCTTTCTTTCTTTCTATGATGGTGAGCCTTCTTGTCACCATGTCTTTTGGAGTGTGCTATGAGAGCTTGGTCTTCATTCCCCATCTTCTCTTCTCGAGCTACAATTTGAGCTTCTTCCTGTGAGCATTCTTCCCACAGTCTACTGAGAGTGATAAGTTTCTTTCTAGCACAAATCCCTTGGATGAAGGAATCACATGACCTAGGAAGGCCATTAAGAGTGGTCATTACCACTTCTCCATTCTCTATATCTTCTCCCATAGCTTCAAGTTGTTCTTTTATCTGGGAGACCCTTGAGAAATAAGACTGCATAGTCTCCGCATTCTGGATCTTGATATTCTTCAATTGATTCCTCAAGGTCATCTTCTGATTTATGTTCTTCCCTTCAAATAACTTGGTCAGGGAATCAAACATATCCTTTGGTTTCTTTAGGTATGACACATGGGGTATGAGATGATCTTTGATAGAATCAGCAATGATCCTCTTTGCCTTGACCAAGTTCTTCTTGTGAAGAGCCTTAGCCTCTTCTTCCTCTGGGACAGGGGCCACTTCACTTATATAAGTGTCTAACTCATTTTCTTCCAGGATTAACCCAATCCTATACTTCCATGCTTGGAATTTATCAACCCCTTCAAGCTTATCCTCAAGCTTGGTGTGGTGAGGCATTTTAAAGAGTACTTCAAATGGAAATAAAAAAGATTTACGTCTTACCACTTGAATTGCTGAAAATTGGATCTCGTCCCAGATTAGGTTTTGTCAGAGAAATCCTAAAAATTCAAACTTTAAATTTCAAACTTCTTAAAGGATAGAAAGATGCGCTTTGATGATCTGATCAGCCTGGTATACTCATAATTTGAAAACTGCAAAGTTTCACCCTAAAGAAATGCTTTTCAATCTCTCATATTCACTAGGGAGGACCCTGAATTAGGGTTTGAGTTTCCTGGAGCTTCACTCACCCAAAAAGTTCGATCCAAAGCTCTAAACTTTGATTTTTCTAAGGAGCTTCCAGCTATGTCTTCAGATTTCAGAAATTCCTATTTTTGTGGAAACCCTCATTTTTAGGGCCAAAACTGAAAGTGCTCAGAATTCAATTCTGATTGGACAAGAAAGATTCACCTTGCTGAGGAGAGTCAATCTATCATATTGCTTTTCCAAAATCTGTGGAGAGAAACCCAATAAACAAGAAACCCTAGTTTTTTCCACTGCATAATGTCTTCTTCTCGAGTTAGCTCTGATACCATGTTAGATTTTGAGCATTAATTCAACATACTCTAGGATCTTTACTGAGAGAATAACATGTACAACATATCAATTATATCAAGAATGTATCAAGCATATCAAGCAATCACATAAGACAATGGACACACAGAGTTTCACTGGGGAAAACCATAAAGGTGAAAAACCCCACAACTTCCTCAAAGATAGAAAGATAAATGATACAACCAAAGTACAAGAGATAGTCTTCTACTAGCAGCTACTCCTCCTCCTCAACTAGTGTGCCACTTTTTGAGTAGTGTAGAAGTGAATAATGAGATGATAAAATATAGAGCTCCCGCTATCTATTTATACTTTTCCTAACTAGCCTAATAATCTAGCAAGGCTCACTTGTCTAACTCAATCTAATAACCCATGGTTACATTAATCCGGGCCGACCGCTCACTAGGTGGTCTAATAACCCATCACAACAAGTTACAACACTTGCGACACTTGTCAATACAAATGACGACACTTCGGTATAGAAGAATAATATCATCTCTATAGGAGTACAATATACATAGGTGAAATACATTTCGAAGTTACATATACATCAACAAAAAAAAAATTCCTTTTAGAGATAAATTACAACTTTTTGGAAACTTGCATATTAAACAAAAAAACAAATTTCATAACTAATTTCATCACTCTAACCATATAAAAACAAAGAAATTATGATGTGTTTCATAATGAAATAATATATTAGACCATACAAGAACAAATGGTTCATATAAATATTCAAAAACTCCTCTAGAGTTTCAATTACAAACATCATACTAATAAAAAGCATCTAAAATGCTTAATGTGAAATTATTCAAATTCATCCATGGATTTTGACACCCCATCAGAATCTACATTTTCTGCAGATGAAGGACTGGATGAAGATGTCAATGACCCATATTCTTCCATATTATCAATGGGTTCACCATCTGAGTCTACATCTATGCCCATCATTTCAGATGTCAGATTCCTTCGGGATCTACGGCTTACTTTAATAGACTCCCATCTTGCAACTTCTTTTTTTGGCAGCAACCTCTTGATAATCTCTATAGTCTTGGAGCGAAGAGTGTCTTTCTTTGTCAACTTTAAATCATAAACAAGTATATCAACTTCCTCTAATTTCAAGGTGTCAATGCGATGACGATTTATTTCTTGACCCTT
Organism: Larix kaempferi; assembly: GCA_027924585.1. Classification (NCBI taxonomy): domain Eukaryota; kingdom Viridiplantae; phylum Streptophyta; class Pinopsida; order Pinales; family Pinaceae; genus Larix; species Larix kaempferi. The sequence continues at coordinate 22,189,300 of BSBM01000767.1, read as the reverse complement.
TCTTTTTCTCTTTCTGCAAACCTTTTTATCAAGCACCATATCTGCCTTGTACACACCATCAAATGGGTGCGTATCTATTGCATACCAATGTAATTCTACTGATACTACTTCTTCATTTTCATTCTTGACCTTCATAGCTTTTTCAATCCAGAATGGATACTAACATGCATCATCTATAGCCAACCCTCCTTGATATCTTGTACTGAGCCCCTGTAAAGGTCTTCCATCTCTCGACGCTTTTTGGATGATCTTCTAGAGCCAATATACATTTCTCTTTCCTCTATTTGAGAAAACTCAACAGCTCGAGGTTCAACATTTGTTACCTCATTTTCATTTGATGAGCTTTTTGGCTAAGAAAATGGAGACTTCAAATATATATCTCCATTCGTAAAGTTTGAAATTATGTCAATCTACTCCATGAAAAAAGACTCCCACCAAACAAAATCAACAACATCAAAGTACTCATATGTATCTTCGATAGAATTTTTTATTTCCTCCAAGCATTGACAAGAATCAACATCTCTACTATGTCTCCTTGCATTATGAATCTCTGCAGATGATTGCAATAACAATAAATTTGAAGCATATATTTGACGATCTGGGATGAATTTCAGAAATGCCAAACCTGATGGAGGCCCCCATTCTGTGCTAGTTGAGTACTTCTTGCCCCACGGTAGCATTTTTCCATCAATATTTTTTATAGAAAATTGATGCTGAAAGATAATGTCATTAAGTTTTTCAATGCACCTTTCTTCACCATGTGATCCAAAAAGAAATATTCGCATGTCAACAGTTTCTTTCAATTTATGTACAATTGGATCTGGATGGTATGCTTTTCCTACAATTTCAATCAATGATGGTAGGCTCCCGAATTTCTTCCTCCACAATGTCCTTGCAAAATGGTTGAACATTTGATCAATATGATCATGCGTATGGCCAACAAGAAGGAAACCAACTTTTACCTTTTTGAAAATTCTCAATTCAACAAGCATGCTTAGATAACCAAACATGACCTGATTTTTGTTTTCTCGACTTGTGTTGTCCAATTGTAGATATAGAACTTCAGGAGGATCACCAGGCCAATGAGTAATGACATGGTGAATTATGGCGATGGTCAAATTTGCATCATTGTTGATATTTGGAACTGTAAAGTAAACCCTTGGAATCATTTCACCATTAAAAACCATACACCCAACCAAGTGAAACTGAATAAAATTTTCCTCCTTTAAATTCTTTGGCACATGGACAAAATGTGGAAAGAGCATTTTTTTTCTTATCCATTCCATCAATTATCAAACCCATGTGGAGCATCATAACACTTCTTGCGATGTTTGTACAACTTTTGTCGTTCATTTGATTATTGATTGCGATGTTCTTGTAGTGCATTGATTATGGAATCTACAAACAACATAACAAGAAAATATTGTTAGGTAGCTTTAATAATTGACATTTATCTAAAGAATTTATTTTGTAAACATATCTCTTTCTATCCCCTCTGATATATCCCTTCTTTCTTTCAGAGAAGCACATGTACTGCAGACTCCCATCCTTGACCTCTTTGGAATGCTGACATTGTTGAACTTCTTTTTCCATACTCTTGTGAAATATGCATATATGATGAAGTTGCCATTTCCCTGACCACCTTGAACATAATCCTTGTATAAGTTGTATATTTCCTGCCTTGTGAAATTATCTGGAATGTGTATTATTTTTCTATTTGGCATACTCTCTCCATGCTTGGAAAAGAAATCATGCATCCATGATATTGAAATGTGTGTTGATGGCCTAGTGATTTGTCCTTGATAATCATCAAAATAAAATGTAGGATCCGTTTCCAGTCTTGTTTGGATTCTTGATAATCGGAGATTACCAATTGAGTGAATCCATTTGAATGCCTTTCTACAAAGCATAAATTTTCCAATGTGATAATCATAACCTGTCCTAGTAGGAATCATGCACCCCACTAAATAGGAATTTTGCATACTTTTGTTCATTGATAAATACATCTTCCTTTTCTCCAAGGCATAATTGTAGCCTAAACATTTCAAACAACTTTTGTGGCAACACTCACTCGAAATCAGAGTAATGGAACTTGTACTTGTGAGCAATTCTTTCCTAGACCTTATATAATTGGAATGCTTTGTATTGACATAAAAAGGTCTAGTCCTACACTTAATGCTGCTCTGCGTTGGATTATGTCATTGCATTTCCTGGACCATTATGTCTGCAACAACATCCTCATTAGAATGAATGTTTTAATTGTGATGCATATGACCCCCCTCATTGAAAATCTCATCACCAAGTTCAGTATGAAAATTATTGTCATAATCACTAATCAGTTGTTCAATTGCTGACAGATCAATGTGACCATCAACACTATTTGTGCCACTAAATTCTTCACTGAAAGGGAACTCTTTAGATTCAACATTGACATCATTGGTGCCTATAAGTTCCTTAATTGGAGGAGAATCATTGTCTTCATCATTGGTGCCTGTAACATCCTTACTTGGAGGAGAATCATTGTCTTCATCATTTTTGGATTCACCGTCAATAGAATGATCATCAGTGCTGTTGAAATCCTCGCTCAGACGGTAATCATCATTTGTGCCACTGAAATCCTCTCTCAAATTAAAGTCATCATCGATGCCATTGAAATCTTCACTCGGAGGAAAATCATCATCGGTGCCATTGAAATCTTCGCTTAAAGGAAAATCATCATTGGTGCCATTGAAATCCTCGCTCGTAGGAAAATCTTCATCGGTATCATTGAAATCCTCACTTGGAGGAAAGTCATCACCCGTGTCATTGAAATCATTGCTTGGAGGAAAGTCATCACCCATGTCATTGAAATCCTCGCTTGGATTAATGTCACCATCGTTTTTGTTGAAATCCTCACTTGGAGGTAACTCATCATTGGTGCCATAGAAATCCTCGCTTGGAGGAAACTCATCATCAGTTCCATTGAAATCCTCGCTTGGAGGTAAATCATCTTCAACATTATTTATGTCTTATTCCTCACCAAAATCATCATATATCCCATTAAAATCCTCACTTGGAGGAAAATCATCATCAGTCCCATAAAAATCCTCACTGGGAGGAAAATCATCATTGGTCCCATTAAAATCCTTGCTTGAAGGAAAATCATCATTTGTCCCATTATATTTATTACTATGAAGAAAACCATCAACATTTTATGTACATTCATGCTCGAAAAAAGCATCATTAGTCCCATCAAAATCCTCGCTGGGAGGAAAATTGTCATCATTCTGCTTACTGTCTTCAAGATCCCCACTTGGAGGAAGCTCTTCATCAACATCACATTCTTTCCCTTCATTACTAGTGTTTTCAAAATCTTCATAATTAGGAATTTCTTGAATAACATGCTTGATCACATTGCTTGCAGTGCCAGTATCTTGGCTAGATGAACAATACACTAACTCTTCATTGACATTGGAATTTAATTCAAATGAGTCCATGACTTCTCACTAAAATATAGAAATATAGAAAAATATTAATAGATAAGACAATGAAATTTTACCACATTCCTGACCAAAAAGTAGAACGGTGCAACCGTCAACTAACAATCTTATAGCTGTGAGAATGAAAATATCCCTCCAAAATATTCCCTCCAAAACTTCCCTACAAAATTTTCGTTCAAAATTTTCCCTCCAAAATTTCCCTACAAAATTACAATGCACATTCATAACACTAGTAAAAAACACGAATTTATGATATAAAAAAAAATTAAAAATGTATAAACTAATTATATAAGTTTAATAATAATTCTGTAACTAATTTCATTTTTTTAATCCCACATTCTTAAAACAATTAATGTTAAACCTAATCTAGGCTATATAAACTAATTAGATTTCCTACTATTCATCATTTAATTTGGAGCAATTTAGTAAAGCTTTCAAGGTTACTACTTTTTCTATTTTTAATTAATTAGTTAGTTTTATTGTTAATTTTGCAATGATTATTTTATGACTTTCTTAATTTGGTAATGTTTTTTTATGGCTTTAGGGCTTTATTAATTTGGTAATGTTTGTTTTATGGCTCTATGGCTTTATTAATTTGGTAATGTTTGTTTCATGGCTTTATGGCTTTCTACTTTTACAATTTCCGTATGTCTTAAACCTAATCTTTCTTATTAATACATGATTGTTTAGTCTTTGGAGCAATTCATGAAGGTTTTGAATAAGAATGAGGAGATAGCAAAGAGGAGCTTCTACCACTTTCAAGAGAGGAGGCTCTTCCACTTTCCGGGTTAGTTATTTAAATATTTTTTAAATATGTTTTTTTCTTAAATTCATGTATTATTAATCGAGGCAAGGATTTGGGTTTAAAAAATGCCCCCTATTCCACAAATATTAGCTTTGGGTTTAAAAACTAAAATTAAAACCAAATTAAACTAACAAATTTAAACTAATGTTGTTATAATAAAAAAATTTAAAAAAATTAAAAACAAAATATACTAACCTAACATTATAATTTAAAATTAAAAATAAAAATAAACTAACCTAACATTATAATTAAAAAATTTTAAAAAAATAAAAATAAAAATAAAACTAACTAACATTATACAAAATTTTAAAAAAAAAATAAAACTAACATTATAAAAAATTTAAAATTAAAAAAAAATCAAACTATATACTAACCTAACTAAAATTATACAAAAAATAAAATCAAAATAAAACTAACATTATAAAAAAAATTATAATTCAAAAAATTCAAACTATCGAGGGCAGCAGGGGAGGTGGAAGGGAGGGCAGCGGAGGTGGAAGGGAGAGCGATGGCGGAGGTGGAAGGTGTGAGGGAAAGGGGAGGAGAGAGGAGGGGGAAGGGGAGGGCCGCGTAGGGAGAAGGGAGGAGGAGGAGGGGGAGGAGTGGGAGTTGGGCGGCGGGGGGCGGTGGAAGGGAGGGCGCGAGGTGGGGAGGAAGTGTGGTGGCACTGAGGAGGGAGGAGGGGGAAGGGGAGGGGTGCGGAGTGGCGAGCGAAGGGGGCGTGAGGAGGGAGGAGGGGGAAATGGAGGGGAGCGGGGAGGAGGGAGGAGGTGGAGGGCGAGAGAGCTCCGCCTGCTTGGGTGCTAAAGGGATGCCCCAGCATCGCGTCGCTCATGACGGGCGGCCCTTTGGCGCCCAAGTGGGAAAAGCTCTCACGCCCTCCACCTCTTCCCTCCTCCCCGCTCCCCTCCACTTCCCCCTCCTCCCTCCTCGTGCCCCCTTCCCCCTCCACTTTGCGCCCCTCCCCTTCCCCCTCCTCCCTCCTCCCAGCGCCACCACACTTCCCCCGCCACCCCGTGCCCTACCTTCCACCTCCCCCCACCGCCCAACTCCCCCTCCTCCACCATCCCTTCACGGCCCTCCCCTTCCCCCTCCTCCCTCCTCCTCGTGCCGCCACACCTTCCACCTCCCCCGCTGCCCTCCCTTCCACCTCCGTCGCCCTCGCTTCCACCTCCCCTTACGCCCTCCATAGTTTGATTTTTTTTAATTTTTAATTATTTATAATGTTAGTTTTATTTTGTTTTAATTTTTTTATAATTATTTCATTTTTAAGTTTTTTTAAAATTTTGTATAATGTTAGTTAGGTTAGTATATAGTTTGACTTTTTTAATTTTAAATTTTTTATAATGTTAGTTTTATTTTGTTTTTAATTTTGTTTTTAATTTTTCTTTTTAAGTTTTTTTAAAAATTTGTATAATGTTAGTTAGGTTAGTATATAGTTTGATTTTTTTTAATTTTAATTTTTTTATAATGTTAGTTTTATTTTGTTTTTAAGTTTTTTTAAAATTTTGTATAATGTTAGTTAGGTTAGTATATAGTTTGATTTTTTTAATTTTTATTTTTTTATAATGTTAGTTTTTTGTTTTTTTTAACCAGCGTAGATCCAAATCCTAGGCTCTATCAAGCGCCAAGAGGGATCAAATTTCCGGAGGTGCAAACCTCTCCTTGAATAGCTCCTTGAGTGCAATACTTGAGCCACCTAATCCTAAGCTCTAAAGTCTCTAGTTTAAGTCTCATATTTACTTTTTACTTTCTATTATTCTTTTTTTGTTTATGGTCGGCATAATATTTATTACTTTTTACTTTGTATTATTCTTTTTTGTTTACTTTGTATTATTTTGTTACTCTACAAACACTCGACAAACACTCTAAAGTCTCATATTTACTTTTTACTTTGTATTAAAAGTAAAAAGTAAAGTCTCTAGTTTAAGTCTAATATTTACTTTTTACTTTGTATTATTCTTTTTTGTTTATGGATGACATAATATTTACCACCTAATCCTAAGCTCTAAAGTCTCTAGTTTAAGTCTCACATTTACTTTTTACTTTGTATTATTCTTTTTTGTTTATAGCCGACATAATATTTACAACCTAATCCTAAGTTCTAAAGTCTCTAGTGTATGTCTCATATTTACTTTTTACTTTGTATTATTCTTTTTTGTTTATGGCCGACATAATATTTATCTCTTTTTACTTTGTATTATTCTTTTTTTTTTACTTTGTATTATTTTGTTACTCAACAAACTCGAGAAACACTCACATGTTACAAAATCTCCCTCATACTGGGCTGTAGAGCACCTCTCGGCGCAATTATTTTGGTTTTAAGTTTTTTTAAAATTTTGTATAATGTTAGTTAGGTTAGTATAATGTTAGTTAGTTTTATTTTTTTTAAAATTTTTTTATTTTTATTGTTAATTATAATGTTAGGTTAGTTTATTTTGTTTTTAATATTTTTTTTAATTTTTAATTATAACAACATTAGTTTAAATTTGTTTTTAATTATAACAACATTAGTTTAAATTTGTTTTTAATTATAACAACTTTAGTTTAAATTTGTTAGTTTAAATGTTAGTTTAATTTGTTTTTAATTTTGTGTTATAATGTTGTTAGGTTAGTTTAAGTTGTTTTTAAATTTTTTATTATAATGTTGTTAGGGGTTAGTTTAATTTGTTTTTAAATTTTCTTTAAAATTTTTATTATAATGTTGTTAGGGGTTAGTTTAATTTGTTTTTAAATTTATTTTATTATAATGTTAGAGGGCGGGTTTGTTTTAATTTATTTTTTTAAATGTATAATATTGTTAGGGGGTAGGTGGGTTAGTTTTATTTTGTTTTTAAGTTTTTTTAAAATTTTGTATAATGTTAGTTAGGTTAGTATAATGTTAGTTAGTTTTTTTTTTTTTAAATTTATAATTATAATGTTAGGTTAGTTTATTTTGTTTTTAAATTTTTAATTATAATAACATTAGTTTAAATTTGATAGTTTTAATGTTAGTTTAATTTGTTTTTTATTTTGTTTTTAATTTTATGTTATAATGTTGTTAGGTTAGTTTAAGTTATTGAGTAGGATGGAAATACCTGTGTTAATGTTCATGAAACCAACGTTTCGGACTTCAAAGTGAGTCCATCATCAGGGGTGAGCTTGGTACTCTTCTGAGAAACGGTGTGAGAGAGTAGTTATAGGTGAGTGAGGTGTGTGATGTTAGGTTTTGAGAGAAAGTCGGCTAGGTTTTGGGTTTTTAAGAGAGAGTCTGCTAGGTTTAGGTCTTGGTGCATAATTTTAGGTTGTGTGTTTAAATAGTGTATTAATTAATGTATTAGGTAATGTATTAATTAATACATTAATTAATGTATAGTTGATGTATTAACTAAATTTTTGTATTGATTAATTTAATGTATTAATTATTAAAATTTAACAATTTATTGTGTTTATTACTAAATGTTAAAGTATTGATAGTGTTAATTTATGTTTAAAGTATTGAAGGCTTTCTAATTAGTATTAATGTGTTAATTAATAATGATGTATAGATAACTTTATAATTAATGTTAATTGTATTAAAAATTGTGTGATGAGTGTACATTATAGTTATTATAATTATTTTTATTCTTAATAACATTGATTGTAGTTTTTAATTATGTAATTATTATTATTATCTTATGCAATTATTAATATTGTTTTTTTTATTTTAATAATGAAATTGCAGGTGTAGTATTCTCTTAATGATTAGGCTCACTTATGTGGATGAAGCTTGTTTATCGTGTGATGATGATGTTGGTGTTTTCTTTATCTTTTTTATTACTGGTTTCCAGGAATCACTTAGTTTTTAGCCATCGTCTTTGTTTAGGGTGTTGTTACGTTTTTCTATTTCTATGGCCTCTTTAACCTTTCTTTTTATGTAGTGCTCTTCCTTGTTGATTATACATGCCTTTTCTATGCAAATTTGATGAGAGGTTTTGCATGCATGCTCCGCTATAGCCGATCTCAAGGCTCTTTCTCTGTTTATGTCTGTTGCGTGCTCTTTGAGTCTTGTCTTCAGCGATCTCCCTATCTCACCTATGTACTCATCTTCGCAAGAGCATTGCACCATGTAAACTCCTTTTTGTAGGTATGGGTCTACTGCGTCTTTGGCCAAGTCGACCATCTTCCTAATGGTGGTGAGTGGTGTGAAAGCTACCTGAATGTTGTGTTTCTGAGGGTGCTAGAAATTCGGTCTATTGTACCTTTGATGTATGGTAGGGAGGACTTGGGGACAGTGTTTGAGTGTTTGGGTTGTGGTCTTCTTTTTTGGTTTTGTTGAAGGGCTTTCTTAATCTCTTGCTTATGGTATCCATTGGATGTGAAGACTTCTTGGAGGTGGTCTAATTCCTGTTGTATGTGGTCAGGGTCTGAGATCCTTGAGGCCCTAGTTGCTAGTGTTTTAATAACCCCAATATTCTAGCTTGGATGGTGGTGAGAACTTGCATGGAGGTATCTATCAGTGTGGGTTTTCTTTCTAAAAATTTGTTGTCCAAGTCTCCCGTCTTTTTTAGTGAGGAGTACATCCAGGAAGGGCAACTGATTTTCTTCTTCTAGTTCAATGGTGAACTTGATATGCTTAGAAAGGTTGTTTAAATGGGATAAGAACTCCTCAAGTTTCTCCTTTCCATGTCTCCATTTTGCAATTATATCATCTACATATCTTTTCCGAACTTTGGGGGTTAAGGGTGCTAAGTCGAGGGCCCTTTGTTCGAAATGCTCCATGTATATGTTGGCTACTATGGGTGATAACGGGGAGCCCATTGCCACACTGTGTGTTTGTTCATAAATGGTTCCCTTATAGCTGAAATATGTGGACTTGAGACATACTCTAACTAGGGCTGCAGTCTCTGGGTCTGTGATGCTTTCTATTACCCTAATGGCTTCATCTATAGGGACCTTGGTGCAGAGTGATGTGATGTCAAAGCTTACCAATAGGTCTTCTTCTTTTATTTCTTGATCTTTGATCCATTGTACGAATGAGGCCGAGTCTTTGACATATGAGGATGTGCTGTCGGATAGTGGACGAAGTTTATTTGCTAAGAATTTTGCTAGTGAATAGGTTGGGGAACCTATAGTATTTACTATGGGCCTGAGGGGGACGCCTGCTTTGTGAATCTTGGGAGTGCCATATATTCTTGGCATTATCGTTGTTTTGGGAGCGATATTCTTCATTATTGTCTCGTCCAAGGAGGAGTTTTTAATTATTTGGTTTACCTTTCTCAAGATCTTTTCACACAGGTCTTTGTTTAAAACTCAGTAGCTTCCACTATACTATAGGTGTTCAGCATTTTTGTGTGATATTCTTCTCTATCTAATATTATCGTCGTGTTCCCTTTGTCAGCTTTGAGTATAATGATATTATTATTGCCTTTCAGGTTTTTTAACGTTGTCATCTCCTCTTTTGATAGGTTGTTTGTAGGTGGTTTGGAGTTCCTGAGAACAACGACGCAATCCTGTCTTATTTGTTCTGACTTCTCTGCTGACTCATCTTTAATGGCTAGCTTGATGCTGCTAATTATTTCTTCCACGGGAATTTTGTTGGGTGCTATGGCAAAGTTCATGCCTTTCTCCAGGACTGTGCATGCTGGTTCTTCCAATCTGACGCGTGAGAGGTTCACCACCGTCGAGTTACTCTGCTTGTTGTCCGAGTTGTCCATCTGGTCACGTCTTAGTAGTGTGAATTTTTTATTCTTCTTCTGCGTTTTTAATTTTTTATTATAATGTTGTTATGGGTTGGTTTAATTTGTTTTTAATTTTTCTTCAAATGTTTTATTATAATGTTGTTACGGGTTAATTTAATTTTTTTTTAATTTATTTTATTATAATGTTAGAGGGAGGGTATGTTTTAATTTTTTTTTTAAATGTATTATATTATTAGGGGTAGGTGGGTTAGTTTTATTTTGTTTTTTTAATTTTTTATTATACTGTTAGGGGTGGGTTAGTTTTATTTGTTTTTTAAAACTGATTATTATATTGTTAGGGGGTTAGATTTAAATTTGTTTTTTTTATTAATTTTTCTTATATAGTTGTGTAACATCCCAAAAAAAATTACAAAAATTTTAAAAAAAAATTGACGTGACATATAATGCCTATTTAATGTGTGCGGAATAGAACAATGCATAAAAGGTTATCTTGTTGTACTAAGTACCATGCTGGTTTATAGTATAAGATTTGTGACTAGATGATTCACGTTTATGTCTTGATGTTATTCATACTCAGCTGTACTATTGCAAACTTCTATTGTTGTTGTTATGATTTATGATTCAACTATTTTTGACTAATGTGATTTTGTTGATTGATGAAGGGGTCCTACGGACGCACCGAGGCTTACTTAGCATTCATGCTAAAGCATGTGAATTCGTACTTGTGGCAGTTTACAGGTAAGGATTTAAAGTTGCGACAAGTGACCAAACATATTTTCAGTAATCTCCTTTGTAAATATTTGAAGAGATAAGACTTTGGGCACTCTATCGGGTGAGAAACTTAGTTTGAGACTAAAATCGTTCAAGATAAATACATCTGAAAATGATTGTTGAGACAAACAGTGCATCTTAATTAATGTAAAATTATAAGCTTGTATTGGATTCAAGAGAAGATCTATATCGATCATGATTCAGTTTTATACTCCGAATTATATATGATTTTCATTTAAATTTCATGTTGAGTCGTACATGAATGTCTATCTTTTTCCTCCATAGCAGTTGTAGAAATTCTATGTATGAATGATTTAATAATTTTCCTAGGGACTATACTCTACGATGATGGTGATAATTCGATTTATCGATTATGAATTTCATTACACTATACATTGAAATGCATGTGTATTGTAATTTATTGGATTATTTATATAATCTATTTGCAATGTTTATTAAAATATTAACAAACTATTATATAAATAAACTTTATATAATATGTGTTGTGTGCACTTAACGTAACCCTATGTGATACTATGCAAACCCTAGCGAAAATCTATCCAAACCCTTAACATAATGTGATAGGGTGGTGCATCACGACTTTACCATATACAATAGCCACATTGTATTTAATATTATGATGTGAACATTAATATGTCATAGGTTGGAAGATATAAATGCTGCCTATGCATTGAATGCATACAACTGTCAAAACAGTGGAGTTCCACCGTGGATGGTGTAGTGAGCTTTGAGCATGTGATAGTTTCGTGGTGTAACAGTTCTTTGATGAGTTGTAATTTAACAATGGTTCAAGTGTTGTCGAGTTGGCTCCTTCGTGGCTGTGACAATGATAGTTCATTTAATGTGGTAGGTTGCCTGGTGTTTCGTGAAACTAACCCGGTGATCTCCACCGTTGATCTGGCAGGGTTTTGATGGATGAGGTTTAAACCCTACCTCCACTATGTTCAAAGTCTTTATTGTAATTCTTGGCATTTGGTAGTAGTGGCTCTGCGTCTGGTCGACAGGATGAGAGTTTTTAGGGTTCTTGTTTTGCATTCCAGAGGCATTATGCTTGCGTTTTGAACCCGTGACCTATGGAAGGTTTAAGAGCTGAACTCTCTAGGTTTTTACAATGGTATTTGTCACGGTTGGCAGCTAAAAGTCTATTTTCTTGATGTGGTTCGATACTCAAACCAATTGAGGGTTTTTCTTTCAAATCTGGGTTCAAAGTGAGAGGTCAGGTCCTCATCATGGTTAATACAGGTCTCAGCATTGTTTAACTATTTAGTAGCTGATAGCTCGGTGTGGTTTTCTTTCATCTCAACATTCGATAGTGTAAAAGTTTACAGTTGCAGTTGCACCTATCTGGCGTTTTTCTACTATAATCCAACATTTAGAAGGTAATGTGCTTCGAAACCTTCACTGTAGCTTCCATACATGAGTGTTAACACAATAATGGTTGTTCGAATCGATATCGAAATCATTCTTTTTAAGGAATACTATTTTTAACCACATATCCAATGTATTTGTAGGTGCATGGTTCGGTGGCTTCTCCAGTCTAGGCATTGAAGGATGGATATGGCTGCACCGACCGGTAAGCCTCGGAGGTTGCCTTGTAACTCTGGTTAGATGGAAGTGATGGCCAACATGTGTTTGTTCTGTGGTCTTCGTGTTTATCTCGGAGAGTTTGTATTTCATCGAATTAGGGTTTGTGAAATGTAAAGGATTTGGGAAGGGTAATTCCTTAACCCAAAAGGCACAAACCTATTATGTTTGATTTGTAACTGTCGTGTGGAAATTTTCTTTCTCACAGACTTGGATAATGTAAGAAATTATGTGTTTCAAAGAACGATGGTAGATGTTTGATATAAATGGGAAGGCCTTGGCATGTGTGTAGTTCATCTATTTTATAAACAAGATGCTACATTTTTTCATGCTAAATTGACTTTGAAAGTTAGGGTTTGGTTGTTCGGTTTTGACTCTACTCTTCGATATGATATTGGCATTCAAGCTTGCCCTTCTTGTTAGTTCTGTTTGGTTTGTTCTGTTGTCAAAAGAAGTCTTGGAAGAAACACAGGAATGTTGTCTAGTTCGATCTATAGGAACGATTACGGTTTAGATGTTTGGCTTTATGGAATAAGCTCATGATTCAACTTAATGCTTGTGATTGGTAAAAATGTTAGCTATGTGCCATGAATGGATAGCAAGATTTTACAGTTATAGAATGTAATGGTAATAGTTTTGTTTCCTACTTTGAAAGGGTAAAGTGAAGCTAAAAACTTCTAACTGTTTGTGATGTGAAAACCATAACCTGGTTTTGATTAAAAAAAGTAATGATATTATTTAGTATCTTTGTTGCTATCGTTCGATGATAAATTCAATAGTTTGAAGGTTTGGTTTTGAAAATGAATGTGTAAACCCTAGGTTGTAACCTAATAATTCTGTTATATGACAAGAAGATTTGTTTGTCAAATGGCATTAATAAAAAGCATAAAAGTAGGTGAATCTGTACATGAATAAATTTGTGTTTATTACTATGCACTATTTAAAAAGGAAAAATGATAATAGTATGCTGTAAGTTGAGATCTAGATTTTGCAACTGTATGATATAAACTTATATATGTTTTTGAATACCATAACATAGAAAATAATTCATAAAATTTTCAGAAAGGAAATTTATTTATTCCTAAACAACTGATATTATAAAATGGAGAAAAACATTATTGTAAATTCTGAAAACAATTATATGTGCAGAAATAATAAGGAAAACACCGATACATGTATACATAGGAAATTAACAGTAAACTATGACTTAAGAAAATACAATGTTAATTTTATCTTCTCATTCACATGGCCATTTTGCCTATCATTTATCTATCCAACTTAATTTGTCTCTGTACTAGAGTATGATGCAGTTCCTATAGCATGGGGGAAAATGCAGAGAATATTCATTTCATTCATCATTTCTATTCATAATTTTAACTTGTTTCAAAACACAGGGGATTCACTCAATAAACTGCTATCATAGCACATTCGTTCATGGCATATGAAACAATACCCCTAATTTCACTAAATATTGGAAAATACCTTCCAAAATCTTTTTTTTTTACCCCCTCCCAATATGCCTTCCCAATTTGAAAAAACCCCTATTTTCACTAGATATTGTATGTATCAATTTTTTCATTAACATTTTTTATACCCTTTTATATTTCTACCTAGTATATTGATATGATACCCCTCTTATGACCCCACATGCATTCTACAATGCACCTTACTTCTTTCGATGTCTATTGTGGATGCACATTACTTCACCCATAATGCAATTACTCAACCACATATCATTATGATTTGCAACATCTAATGGTCTAATGAAGAGATAGGAGATCACTTCTTGTATGTCACTAGAGCCAATGCACACAGTACAACATTTAGATTGCATGTTGCAGTTCCCCAATTGCTAACTAAGCCTGTTGTGGGCTAGGTATCGAAGCCCCCAGGGCCTGTAACAATCGCTAGGAGGCTGAATAAACCTCCCAAGGCCTGTAATAGGAACGAGTGGTTGGGTATTCAAGCCCCCAAGGCCTATAGAGGGCCTATAATAGGCCCTGGAGGCTTAGAGCCTCCCAAGGCTATTGGTAACAACTGGTTGAGTGGTATTGGTAACAATTGGCTATCAATGACCACTGTCTCTTGACTATGATCGACTAGAAACCCACTTCACCATGAAACCCCCTGGCCTCAAGCATGCCTTAAGACGCGATTTCCCTGCTTACTGGTAAGCCCAAGCCTTGCCTCAACCCAATTTCTCATCCGACCGTGATCCCGCCATCTCCATTTGGCGGATATTTGTCAGCGTGCACATATAAAAAAGACCCCAAAGTATTTTTGTATTGTTACATTAAATAAAAAAAACCTTTGCCCCTTAATATATAATCAATATATTTTTGAGGTTTTCATGAATATTTAATACCTCAATATGAATGAACGTGGTATTATATTGCCTTCTAGTGAAGCTCCCATGGTTCAAAAAACTAAAAGTAGGGGTATCTAAACCATAACACATTCTATAAATAAAAAATAAATAAATACTTGCAAATAGATAGATTTAACTACTTTAATAACAGATAAACAAATAGAACCTGTAGATGAAGATAGGGCTGACAAACACCCAAGGAGGCTTGTTCCTCCCAACCTATTCCAGAAGAAGCAACCCAACTGCTGGCTTCTTGTGAACCCCCGAGCCTAATTACTGAACCACTAAGTAGGTGGAATCTGTGTAGAATCAAGGGACTCAAAAATTCCTTCAGCACTCAGCATCAACCTCCTGTAATAACATTCCTTCAGCACTCAGCATCAATCTCCTGAACTCAATAAGAGCTTGGCAGACTCACAGCATGATCAACAACATAGCATATCCACTCATCAAATCTCTTGGGTGCAAACACAACAAAACCCCAAGGTAAATTTCCTCGTCAGGAAAAGTGATGAACCTCAGTTCATAATTTGACGGCTATTATATAGAATGTCTAGCTCTTTAGTGGTCAGTTTGGAATAAATGAGCCTCAAGCTCCAGTCCCATCTTTCAGAGCACTATGACCACATTTCAAGGGAGTTGTCCCATACGAACAGCTAGTTAGTTGCATCATGATGTTGCCACTTGTCCATTGCCTTCTACCCCAGATTCCATTCCACCTAGTGGATCAGTAACCACTCTTTCAACAGTCCTCTTAGGTGTTTGTCTCCTATTTTATTTATTTAATAATAATATATTGTGCAAATTACAGTCATCCTTGGACACTTGTCCAACATAAAAATTTACAATAAAAGTTATCATAATGTTTTCTAACACAAAATGTTTTCCAGCAAAAAGGGTATGTTACAAACACCCCCACTTAAGCTCAACATCGTCCTCGATGTTTCTTATTCATCATCAAGTTCCCAAGTAGCTTCATCAGGGCTAAGGTGCTTCCATTGCACCTTTACCTGCCCTATGGTGCGATTCCGAAGCATAATTTCCCTCCGATTGAGAATACAGTCCAGCTCCACCTAAAAATCTCCTTCGGTTTCCACCTGTATTTCATTCCAATTCAGCACATGAGTAGCAAAGTGCACATACTTCTTTAAAACAAAAACGTGAAAAACATTGTGGATTTTTAAATTGTATGGCAATGCCAATTGATATGCAACAGTTCCAATCCTTGATAGGATTTCGAATGGTCCACAATACCTTGGTGCTAGTTTAGCACAACTCCCAAGCTTCAAAGAACTTTTCTTGGGCTTTACCTTTATAAAAACATGGTCTCCTACCTGAAATTCTCTTTCAGTGCGTTTCAAATTAAAATAGCTTTTCTGTCGATCTTGGGAAACCTTTAAGTTACCTTGAACCTATTTCATGGTTAGCTCCATTTCTTTCAATAAATCTGGTCCTAACATTAATCTGCCTACAGGGTTATCCCAAGAAATAGGAGTACAACATTTTCTTCCATACAAAATATCAAATGGACTTAATTTAGAAGATGCTTGATAATTATTATTGTAGGCAAATTCTACTAAATGTAAGAAATCTTCCCACTTAGATGGCTGATCTTTAACATACAATATTAACATATTTTCTAAAATTTGATTTACCCTTTCTGTTTGACCATAAATTTGTGGGTGGAAAGAAGTGCTGAAATTTAGTTTAGTATTTAATCCTTTAAATAGTGTTGTCCAAAAATTTCCGGTGAACTTAGAGTCCCGGTCTGAAATAATTACCTTTGGAATTTCGTGTAAGCAAAAATTTTGCTTCATGAAAATATCTGCAATGTTAGAATCCTTGAAAGTAGTTTTAACAGGAATAAAATGAGCAGCTTTACTAAGTTTATCAACAACAACCATGATTGAGTCATTCTGCTTCTGATTTTTAGGCAAACCTGTAATAAAATCAATGCTTATAATTTCCCATTTCCATTCTGGCATTGGTAAAGGCTACAATAGTCCAGTTGGATGTTGGTGTTCATCTTTGATAGTCTGACATTCAAAACATCTAGCTATATATTCAGCAACTTCACTCTTCATGTTGGGCCAAAAATACTCCTTTCTTAACATAGTTATCATTTTCTGATAACCAGGATGGCTTGAATAAGGACTCTTATGAACTTCATCTAAAATCAACAACTTAATCTTCGAAATATTAGGTACATAAATTCTATTTTTATATGTTAAGAAGCCTTTTTCATTAATACTGAAATCTGTTATTAAATTTTCAAATGAATTTTCAGCCACTGTATCATGTAATTTTTTGTAATTTTCGTCTTGCTTAATTCCTTCTTTGATCTGATTTTCCAAATCAGTCTTAAAAGTACTGATTGCTGCTACAAAACTCAATCTAGCATTTCTGCTCAAAGCATCAGCAACCTTATTCTCCTTTCCATTAATGTGATGAATCTCAAAATCATACTCGCTAAGGAAAGCTAACCACCTAGCTTTCCTTGCATTAAGATTTGTTTGATCCAATAAATACTTTAAGCCCTTATTATCAGTCTTAAAATGAATTTTCTTCCAATCAAGTGATGGCGCCACATTTTTAATGCATGTATCATGGCTGCCAACTCAAGATCATAGGTTGCATAATTATTTTCATTTATTTTTAACTTCCTTGACTCAAAAGCAATTGCATGACCTTCCTGACTTAAGACCCCTCCAAGTCCATCATTGCATGCATCCGTGCATACGAGGAAATCCTTATTAGGATCTGCAATTTTTAATATGGGTGCAGTAATTAATAATTCTTTTAACTTATTAAAACTTTCTTGACACTTTTGATCCCATACAAATTTCTTCCCTTTCTTCTGCAAAGAAGTGATGGGATTAGCAATTCTAGAGAACCCTTCAATAAAATTTCTATAATAACCCGTTATCCCCATGAATGACCATATACCGGTTACATCTTTGGGGATAGGCCATTCATTAATTGCTTTTATTTTATCAGGATCAACAAAAATACCATCTTTAGAAATTATATGACCCAAATAGTGAATTTTATCTTTATAAAAATCACACTTACTGAACTTAGCTTAAAGCTGATATTTCTAAGTACTTGCAAAATGACTTTTAAATGCTCATCATGCTCTTCTTTAGTTTTTGAATAAATCAGAATATCATCAATGAATACCACTACGAACTTATCCAAGTATTTATGCAGAACGTTGTTCATTAAACACATGAACACTGCTGGTGCGTTGGTTAGCCCAAAAGGCATAGCTACAAACTCGTAGTGTCCATAACGTGTTCTAAATGCAGTTTTGAATATGTCCTCATCTTTTATCCTGACTTGATGATAACCCGACCTTAAATCAATTTTAGTGAATATCGCTGCTCCACGTACTTGATCAAATAGATCATCTATACAGGGTAAGGGATATTGGTTCTTAATTGTCATTTTATTAATATGACGGTAATCAATGCACAATCGCATGGTACCATCTTTCTTTTTAACAAAAATTACTGGTGCTCCCCAAGGGGACACACTGGGCCTTATGTAGTTTTTATCTATTAATTCTTTCAGCTGAGATTTTAACTCATTTAACTCCAGAATATTCATCCTATAGGGAGCCTTCGAGTTTAGTACCGCACCGGGTACTAACTCAATGGTGAAATCAAGTTCCCTTTTCGGAGGTAATCCTATAATTTCTTCCAGGAATACGTCAGAAAAGTCCCTAAGGATGGGAATATCCTCTAGTTTTAACTTGTCTTCTTTAGATGTATACTCATCATTAACAACATTTACAGTAAATAATTTACAACCTTTTCTTGCAGTTCTTTTTACTTATAACACAGAAATTTGTCTTACAGAAGTCTTCCTAGAGATGCCTTTTACAGTTTTAGTATTTCCTTCATTATTTAAACAAACAAAGGACTTTTCATAACAATTCAGTAAAACTCTATGTTGTTCAAGCCAATCCATGCCAATCAACAAATCATAAGATCCTAATGGTAAAACATTCAAATTAACTTGCGTTTTCAGC
The DNA here is from genome assembly GCA_027924585.1 of Larix kaempferi. Classification (NCBI taxonomy): domain Eukaryota; kingdom Viridiplantae; phylum Streptophyta; class Pinopsida; order Pinales; family Pinaceae; genus Larix; species Larix kaempferi. Next base: position 22,170,579 of record BSBM01000767.1, on the reverse strand, counting down.
TGACTTAGAAATACTTCACAATCTTTGACAAAATCTGTAACTTTTCTTTTTGTACTAGTTGCAAGCTGAACTAACCAAGGATTGTCAAATTTTTCTATCTTTAACTTGCAATTCCTCACTAATTCAGGTGAAATATAACGCAGATTTGCACCCAAATCTATTAAAATGGAAATAGACTTGGTTTGTAGCAAGGTATTTTTTAAGGATTCTAATATTATACTTAAGTATAGTATTCTAGGTGATTATTTTGGATTGAAAAAAACATATATATAGATAGGTAGACGAATATCAAATATGAAACATACAATTTACTACTAAAATTTGTAAATTTTGGCAAAAATTATGATAGAAAAACATATTTTATGTATATATAGGCAATATTAGAGACTAAAAATGACCAAATAGCGAATTTATTTTTTGAAAAAAATCTCGAAAAATAGCCAATTGACGAAATTTCGCCCCTAAAAATTACCCTGGTTTGTACCATACCTTCAACTTCCACCATGGATGTTTGGTGGTCTGCTTGACAATTTTCCAATGCTGCATAAATTATGGGCATCTCCATTGCTACACCTCCAACTATAGGCTCTGCTTGTACTGTGTGAATATTGTTGACTGTCTTTCTGTTGCATGGACAATCTGCTCTCTTGTGTGGTCCGCTGCAGTCATAGCACTTCATGGGTCCTTTCTGTTCAGCATACCTGTTGTTGTTGTTGTTGTTGCTACTGTGATTATTATTGTTGGGTACGTTTCTTGCAGTCGTAAAGTTCTGAGATGCATTACTCTTTTAATTATTAGAAAAATTTCTGTTATTAAAAATTTTCTTAAAACCTCCAGAATTATGATTAAAATTCTTCTTTTTATAGTCAAACTGATTTGTCTTACTGCTCTTCCAGCCAGTTGTTCCTTCTCTTTTTCTGTTTTGATCAAAACAAAAATTCACCTTTCTCATTGCCTCTTCCAAAGTGGAAGGATTATCATACTCAATACGGTCTTTTATATTAAAAGGTAGACAGCTGAGAAACCTCTACACTTTACGCTTTTCCTCGACCATATACAGCAAGCTAAGGAACTTGCTGCACATTTCTTTCATGCTCATTGTACCCAAATTTAAATCGTAAAACTCCTTTGACTTATCTTTAAAATATTGTTCCAACAAAAACTTCTTTTTAAACAAACTTTTAAACATATTCCAAGTTACTTCTTTTTCTTTTATACTCTTAATTCTTTTAAGATCCTGCCACCAAATATTAGCCTTCCCAGTCAGATTGTAAATAGCCATGTTGGCTTTTAGTTGAGAAGAGTAGTCGTAAATATTAAAGTACTTTTTCATTCCAGACAACCAAGCTTTTGTTGTCTCACCCTTCTCACTTTCGCCGTTAAAGGTGGGTGGCTTAATCTTTTTAAATTCCCCAGTAATCTGTTCATGATGTTTATGTTTTCTCTTCTTAGAGCAGCATTCACTGTTACTGCTGTCATAATTAAAGTCATTATTACTTGAATCATATTTAGAGGATTAGTAACTGTTCCTTTTATCATTTCTTGTTTTCTTATGCTTATGTTGGTGGGACATTGTTTCAGAATCAGTCTTCATTTCTGATTTTCTGCCTCTTTCATCATTATGACAATTTCCTTTTAAATTTTGTTGTAACTCTTCCTGGACCTTAAGGATCCATTCATTTTCTTCTTTAACGGCTTTTAACTCAGATTTTAAATTATGTACAGTGCTCATGAACGAGATTGGGTATTCATCTCCTAATTCTACATTTTGCGTGAGCACAGCCATGAGAGAGTCATCTGAAGCAAAAGTATATAAGATAAAATCTTTGTCAAAATCTGGGCTTCTTAAGGAAGGAGCTTTAGCTATGGCTTCCTTAATGTCTCTGAATGCATCATTTTCCAGGTCTATCCACTTGAAATGTATGCTCTGCTTGACCATTTTCTGCAAAGGCTTAACAATTTGAGCGAAATCAGGAACAAATCTCCGGACAAAATTGATAGTGCCCATAAATGACTGCATGGATTTCTTATTATGAGGCATGGGAATTTCATTGATATCTTGTACTCTCTCTTGATCTATTGAAACTCCCTTTTTCGAAATGATATGACCTAGCAATTTACCTTCAGGAACAACGAACACACTCTTCTTGGGGTTTAAAGAGATACCATATTTTTGGCAACGATAAAAAATACGCTTCAAATGAACAACGTGGTTTTCTCTTTTCTTCGAAAAGACTGTCACATCATCTAGATAGACAACAACACAGTGACCTCCCAATCCTCGGAAGGCGATGTCCATTGCTCGCTGAAACATAGCTCCTGCGTTTATTAAGCCAAAGGGCATCCTTCAGTATGAGAACGTTCCCCACTTAGTGCGGAAAGTAGTCTTGAGACGGTCTTCTTCAGCTACTAACACTTGATCGTAACCAGAGAAGCCATCAAGAAGGGAGAATAATTCAGATCCTGACACCATCTCGAGAATTTGTTCCATTGAAGGGACCGGATAGTTGTCTTTATCTGGAGCTCTATTTAAATTCCTGAAGTCAACACATAGTCTTATCTCTCCTGAATTCTTTCTCACGGGAACTGAATTAGCAACCCACTCAGAATGCCGGACCTTAAAGATTATCTTAGCATCCAATAGCTTCTTTAATTCTTTTTGAATAAGAGGTTCAAGAGTAGGATGCATCCTTCTTAATTGTTGCTGAAATGGCTTGACATCTGCTTTCATTGGTATGACATGCTGAATAATGCAGATGTTGTATGTTTTTAGATCTTCATAAGTCCATGGAAAAACATCTTTATATTGTTGAAACAGTTTGATGAACTTATCTCTTTCTCTCGATGAGCAACATTTGCCAAGGTTAACAAATTTTGGTTCAGCCTCGGTGCCCAAATTAACTAATTCATGCTACATTGATGAGCTATTGGTCTTGCTATTTGTTGGCCTTTTGAACTTGTTCTGAAGGTCAAACAACATTTCAAGTGACCTCACTCCTTTGCGGATGAAATTGCCCTAGCTGTATCTTTCTTTTGTAAATCAGAATCGTGTTCTTTTTCATCTATCACAGCTTCTTGGAATATGTCTTCGTTTGTTAGAAAACTGATAATCTGATCATCATCATCGAAGACTCTGAAGTTTGTGATATTGTCAAGGATAGAAGGCCTAAAAATCAATTCAATTGAGAACTTGTTATTAGTCGGCACCAATCTGGAAGCGGATGTTGCTAATAAATCAGTAGCAGCATTCTGCATTCTAGGAACAGATTTTATATTGAAAGCATCAAAATGCGTAATTAAATCCCATACCTCAACTTGGTACCCTTTCAAATGAGGTGAGAAACAGTGAATGGTATCTCTTACCTGTCTCACAACTATTTCTGAGTCGCTGAAAACTTTCAGGTACTTGACATTTAAACCGATGGCTTTCTTTAATCCATGGACCAAAGCTTCATATTCAACAGTATTGTTAGTACAATCAAATTCTAACCTACAGGACATAAAATACTTATTTCTTTCCAGATCCATCAGAACACAACCGGCCCCGGATCCTTCCAAAGTTTTAGAACCATCAAAGTATAATGTCCAAAATAGATCTTTTGATTTAGCTAAGTTAGTATCTTTATGATCTAAGTCAGTGACTAAACTAACTATATTACAATCAATATCATCAGTCCGAGAAAAATGAAGGAGATCGGATTGTTCATCTGATTCATGGCTAATAGTTTCAGACTGATAATTACCCGGATCCATTTCTAAGAAATAATTTCCCAAAACTGAGGATGAGAAGGCTACAACCTCATTCTTTCCTTCTAGTTGAGTTACATTTTGTTTCATGTGCGGTTCTCTCAGAACCTTGATCTGATTCTGCTTGTTTTGATATGGCAACCACAAATGGGACCAATCAATAGCAAAGTAACCATTCAACTTTGTGGACTAGTCCCTACTTAGGATCAAATGATAGGCTTTAGGAATATCAACTACCATTATATCAATGAACTGACAAACTCTAGGATCTACTGACAATCTAATGAGGACATCTTTCATTTCCCCAATATCTTTGACAACAATCCTATCTAACTGAATAATTTGGGCAGGAAATGGAATTGGCTGACCGTTAATTTTCTTACAAATAGATAGTGGCATAACATTCGAAGATGCTCCAGAATCTACCAGACAATTATGCACATTGTGATTGAAGATTTCAAAAGTTAAAAGGAAAGGCAATGTCTACTATTTGGATTTCCCATCGATACTGGCCTCATTAATTTCAGGGTCTTCTTGAGTGTCTGTTAACGGAGTACTGGGCTGGGATTGAAAATCCTGCAACAATTTGTCTCATTGCTGGGGCAAGCTGCACATATCAAATATTGAAACATTTTCCTTCACTTTCTTAATATCTTCAATAATGTCATATCCCATATCACATTCTTTTGCAATTCTAGTTTGATGATTTGTCGTATTCAAATTGACCTTTGGTTGTGGACTTGTTATTTCAATGTTTGGCTGCTTGGCCGCTATTGGGATAGCTTTGGGTTGTGGCGGAATGACTATTATATGTCTTCTAGGTAATTCTTTTGAAGCTTTCGGTTTGGGAATAGTCGAGCTTGGAACTGGATCTGCAATGGGGCCTTTACTACGAGTCTTAATGTTTACAGCAGAGACTGGGCTTTCCACGGGATCATCTTCTACTGATTCAGTTAAAGGTACCCAATCCCATAGCACCATGGTGGTGTCTGGAGATGATTCCTCTATCTCAAGGCTTGGTTCTTCTAGAGGATCATCTTGATCTAGAATCTATGAATCCAACATTTGGTTCATGACTAAACTCATAGAGTTAATCCATTGTGGGCATCTTTTTTCTGAGTGTGGCTCTTGATGAAAGGTGTAGAAAAGTTCCATCCCTACTTCATTTAGATTTAAAACAGGGGAAGTGTTCATAGGTGGATGAGGTTGGTCATTGTCTTCTCTTTTCTTCTAGAATGGTTTGAAAGGATTCCTAGATGCACTAGTTGCTTTATCTTTCTCGAGATCTACAATTTTATTGGACAATTTTTGCATCATCTTAACTACGTTCTCCATGTCTGATGATGGCTCTTCTTTATTCCTTGTGAGTAGTAAGGTTTTTTTACTAGCTGCTGGTTTTGTCTCTACATCTAAGTCATGTTTGGCAATGTTGTCTACTTCCTCTTCTACCTTCCTAGCTTCTTCGAAATTTTCTATCAGGGTAGTTTTCTTAGATCTTTTGACGAACATTGCTATAGGCCCTTCAAGAGCTGTTCTATAATATTCAACTAGAGATTCTTCTGCTGGTTTAGTTGCTTCGCTGAAATTATTTAGGAGCGTAGTGAACCTCTGGTCGAAGTCTTGAACCTTCTCTTTCTTTTCCATTCTCATGGATACTAACTCTTTCATGAGTGTAGCTACAGTGTTTTGATTTCCATACTTCTTTAAGAAACATTTTTCAAATTCATCCCAATTGGAAATTGAGCTAGCTTGAAAACTAAAATACCAGGAAGAAACTTTTGGTTCAAATGTGTATGGGAAAATCCTACAGACTACATCTTCATGTTGTACATTTAAAAGATTCAAAGCTAAGTAAAAACTCTTGAGATGGTCTTCAGCCGAAATGGCTTTTCCTGGGTCGAATTTAGGTAAGACCTTCTCTGGATTTTTAGGTATATTGTGGAATGGCCCGACTAAATTTAATGCTCCCCTTGCTCTCCAAGCAGGTACAACCATGTTTCTATCTAGAGAATGAGGTGCAGAATTACGTGGTGAATTTAGTGGAGTGTTCTTTGGAGTGATAAGTTCTCCAAGATTTTCTGGATCTTCAAAATTTTCTGGGTCTTCAAGATCGACTTCTTCCAGAGGTCCTGTGATCTCTTCCAAGGTTAAATTTACAAGTTCTTCAAAGTTCTGCACAAGAATCGAATCACGGGTGTACTGTCTTTCTTTTCTTGGAGTACTCTTCCTAGGGAGAAAAGTTATAGTGTCTAAACCACCTAATTGCTTAACATAAGACCGCGTATGTCTTCTTAAATCTTCTATCTCTGTAAAAGGCATAGCATACAGTACTTCTTTATGTTTAGAATCAAAGATGAATTTTTCTTGATTTGTTACTTCAAGATTTGGGTTGTCTGAAATTCCTATTTTAAGCGGGTTTTCAGTAACATTTTTGATAATGGGAGAGGTTGGCGCTAGAAGGAGGGCCTGAAGTGCATGGCTGATAACCCATGTTACTACTGGTGCCCCGAATATCGCAGCATCAAGCAGAAAGGGATTCTCCATGGTAGACTGTCCCAATTAGATTGTCCATCATTTGGTATGGGGAATCCGTCCGGTTAGTGGTTCCGGCAACCGTCAGATTTACTTTCTTTTACACCGGTTATGGCCCGATCCATCGTTCTTTTTGAAATTTTATTATTAAGATGATATGCAAGTGCCTAAGTTGATTTAATCCAAATGCAGAATTTGAAGCAAATCTGTGTCTAAAACTGAAATAAATCTAATCTATCCTTTCAAGGAGCAAAAATGTAAATATGAGTAATGTGCTCAAGAGAGCATCCAAAGATCAACAGATATCCATTAAACCATAAAGATACATCTACAGTAGGAGATTAAAGATATAAAAGATAGCTTTTAATTCATAAGAAAGCATTCCTTTACTCATGTGGAGAAAATATCATTTACATAGAAAATAATGTAAGATCATCCAAAGCATAGAAATAATTCACAGCACAACATAAAGATCTCGCTATAAATAATGAATACCATAGGAATAGTCCAGCATGCATCCAAAACCCATTCTCAGGCAAAAAAAATGTCCTCTCCAAGCTCTTATTAGGAAAATCCAACTTTCTTGGAGCAAGTGCAAAGTAGTTCGTATAGACTCAGAATATTCTATTCTCCTACCAAAAATTCCTTTACACTATTCCCTAAGCTTCTATTTATATCTTTACAAAATCCTTCTAATGTTGGCACATGGCCTTTTACAAGTGTCCTTCACAGATTTTAACAAAAAATAACAATTCGTGGCCGCTTTTCTCATAATAGAAAATTCTTTTTCATAACAGAAAAGGACAGCTATCCTTGTGACTCCACATCCTAACCATAGGGACAAAAAAGAAAACAGTAGAGAAAAACCACACACGCATTATGACTAGCGTGTTTATTCTTGGGGTGGTGCTTCTGCTGGGGATGATGTTCCTACGCTGGCTGCTACTGCTGCTGCTGCCTTCTTCTGCCTTGGATTCAGTGTTTCCAACACTAAATCCAACACTGAATCAGGACATAAATACCAAGAAATTCTAATCTTTGGTTAAACTATCATGCTCTAGAGTCATTTTCCATTATCATACAAGTTGCACAGTTGCCATCCCATTGAGGTCATTGTTTGAAAGATACCTAACATAAACCAAGTTTTTCTTGGTTAATCTGTAAAGAGTTAAATGACACTCCAAACTGATTCATTTTCAGCAAATACCTATGACACATATCGCAAGCACCATGTTTGATTTTTGAAAGGAATCAAATCTAGGAATTTATTAGTTTTCACTAATCCTGACTTGCAGGTTCCCAACACCAAAATCATATCAAATAGTTCAACTTCCATGAGCTACTCTAATTCGTGGGTATAATAAATATTAAATTGGGATAGAAAGCAAGTCCAAAAATAATCAATTCAATGCATTTTTTGAACAGTCAAGGAGAATTTTCCATCTTAGAACTGGGCCTTCCCTTCACAGCCACAATCATGTGTACCGAATCATTTATTTTCTTCACTGATATAGATTTTTTTCCCCGTCTTTAAGCAAAATTTGGATCTTCATTTAAAATATTTGTAAGATCGACACCACTACATCCAGGATTTCTCATCGCCATGAGATCAAGTGAGACACCTTTATCTAGTTTTTTGTTGTTAGAATAAACTTTAAGGATGGCTTTACGACTATTCACATTAGGAACAACAACACTGATTTGTCTATTGAATTTTCCAACCGACATAAAGCTGCATCCAACACATCAACTCGATTGGTAGCTGCGATGACAATCACTCCCATGTTTCCTTCAAATCCATACATCTTAGTAACCAATTAGTTCAATATTTGTTCTTGTTCATCGTTTCCTCTACCAATTCCTGCTCCCTCTAGAGGTGTTTCTCATGGCATCCTTAATGTAGAAATATCTTGATAAATGTCCCTACAAGCCGGGTAATTGGATCAACTTCATCACAACATTCAATACCATGGTAACCTTGAAACCAACAAACCCTGAAGATGTTGTTGGTCATTGTCGACATTTCAATGCATGTCTCGTGGTTTATCATTTGCTGAAGACTCATGGCATTTGGTATTCTCCGACGTTGGCATTCAATTGCAAAATGAGCCCAACGCTTGACATTTAGGTGCTTTTCCTTTACAACTAGATGGTATTACCTCCTTCACACACATGTGGTCTCAATGGATAAGGCACACTTCATAACAAGTTCATGTAACAGGTTAAAGCATGCTTAGTGAAAATTTTCAAGAAAGTGTTTTTCATACGACATATCTGAAGGACCAGACCCCTCCATTCTTCCTTCAATCGAAAGTTGTGGCTATAGCATTCATAAAAGAGCACTGACATGTTATTCATTAAGTTGGTGACAGGCTTCTTTGTAAATAGAAGAATTCCAATCTGGAGAAAAAATACACTCTTTAATAAAACCAAGCACTTCAACAACTCCTTGTAAATATATATTACTAGAGTCAGAAACACTGTTATTTCTAGAGAGGGGTTGTTCATGTCCATCAGAGATGACTACTTTCCTTCTAGCCTCTGAGAAAAGATCTCCAAGGAGCATCATCTTCATGTCCACTTGCATATTCTGCATCATTTACTCCTAGCCCATCCTTACTAGTAGTTGGCCATGACTTATCCTCCTTGGGCCTTGTTTTTAAACCTTGTGCATGCAGAAAAATTGCAATAGCTATTAGATCCTCTCCTCTAGTCAGTGACCTACCTATGGAAATATAGCATTTAGTTTATTCTAGAGCATATGGAAATATAGCATTTTGTGAAGGATAGGGCAGTTGTCTAGAAATAAAAGATACACGCATTGTAGTAGAACCCCTTTCAAGAGCAAACTTAACTTGACTTCCATAAAACTCATACAAAGCTATGCACATGGTTAACAACTTTTTGGAGAAGAGATGAGCTCCCAAACTACCAAAACTGTAGCCAATATCCAATATTGTGTGAACTTGCAACAAACAGGAAGAGTCAGAAAAAAGATTGCTAATAAATAAAAACAAGTGCTAATAAAACTAATGTGAAGGATGCAGACATTATGAGCACAAATTGCAAAGGAGAGTTGTGTTTATGGCCTTATTGTTTCCATTTACAAGCATATAGTAACTCTTGAAAAGAAGTGAAGAACATCAAGTGATACTAGAGTATATTTTGCTTATAATGCTATATTATAGCTTCTTTTCATCTCTTCGATTATCTTTAGAAATTTATGCTTTTAATGAGAATATATGTATACAGTGAGGATGGTGCATTGTGAAATGTTGATTTGGACCAATTAATGATTTCTATTATTATAATTGATTTAGTTTCAAATACCACTTTTATTTTAAGAATTTAACATTACCATATAGTATTTCCAAATGTACTCAGTAACTGAACAAAGCAGATTTTTTTTCCAGACAACTCAGCCGGTTCAAGTTTAGGTCCAAGTCAGCTCAGTGCTCATAGTTACCAAAGGAGGTTCAACCTTTAAACCATTTGAAACTGGTCCACTTGAGGGGCCTCTCCAAATTCCCACTTGCTGATAGTTTGCTGCACACTAAAACTGTCCACTCCATGGCTTGCACCATCCAAAGAAATATTTAAAGGGAAAAGCTTAGCATTGTGTTATTGTTTATGATGGATCCAACATTTGAACATATTGTTCTCAATGTCCAAATGTCATGTAACGGTTGCCCTAGAATCTCCAATTGGATAGATTTTGTTGAAACTACTGCTTAGGTCCACCCCCACACAAGTTATAGCACATGTGATAATATTCTTGCCTTTTTTTCCAATACCAAGTCAACATACTTGCCTAAGGTATTCCCAATCTTTTCGTAGATCTCATTCCTCTAGAGGGGAGCCAATAAATTTTGAAGTGGAACCCACACCAAAGTTTTTTGAAGCATATTGAAGCATTAGGTATGCCCTTAGGCCTTGTTTTGGATTTAATTTTTACCAGATGCTTAATGCAATGAGCAATCTGCTTGAACCACAGTCCATGTTCATGACTTTCGCCCATTTTTTCCCTTTAGCTTGACTGCAGTTTAAATTTCCTCAATGTTTTGCATCCTTGCAGAGGTCTTCTTCTGTTTGATCAACCTGGAACTGGTAAAACAATGCTTGCAAATGCTGTTGCCACAGAAGCTGGAGAAAATTTTATAAATTTCTCAATATCAACAATTGTCTCAAAGGTGTGGACATTATTTTAGATTTTGTTTATCATGAGTCTTTAGATTCTATGAGTTTAAGTGATCTAGTATACTTTGTTGTACTTACAGTGGTTTGGTGAAGTAGAGAAGTATGTCATGGTAGTGTCTACTTTAGCTAATAGAATAGCCCCTAGTGTTAATTTTACTAATTAGGTAAGTTTGGATTAAAGGTAATCATTTGGATTCAATTTTTTGATGTAAGCATATGAATTCAAATTTTTTTATGTAGGGTTTTTATCTATTGGCCGGGGAAATATACTCCCTGTCATGAGTGTGTTTACTCCCTGTCATGACTGTGTCTACACCCCGCGAACTGAACTGAACAGAACCCTTGTCAACCAGCTACCAACACCTTCACCATCACTTGCTGAGACCCCTAAGACATATCCTTTGCAGAATCCAAGTTGTCCCACAAAACCATCGACTGGCCTAAGTGCTGTGAAATCCCAGGATAGAGAAGCGAACTCTGGACTCAAGGTAGTGAACCTAGAGCTCTCATGGAGAAGCTGCGGATTGATAAGGTGAGAATACTAGAGAAAAAATAAAACAATTGTCCATAAATCATGGTGACAAACCTCCATCTTCCTCAAACCATTTAAACCACCAATTTTCATAATCTTAGGCTATGATAGATCATTTAATAGCTTGCTTCTCATATTAGTGCATTGTGTATCAGTTCACCAGTGCATGAGGATGCTTTCATTACTAGGAGTTATGGAGATATATAGAGTTAAAGCAAGCTGGACAAAACCCATCATAGCTTGCCCCTTCAACTTGCCATTAGTTTTGAAATTAGACCCCAATAACCAATCCCATTTCTAATATGTACCTCCTAGTTACAGATAAGACATCATCTCAATAGCCATATAGTCTAGCTCAGCCCTCAATATTATTGAGAAGGAAGCATGCCTAATAAACTTATAAAAATGATGATCTTGTCTCTCTTTTATTTACCAAATGATTTTTATTCTAGGATATATCTCCTCCTTCAAAAGTATTCCATTGACCTTGTTGGCCTCCTTGTTGCACCAAGAGGTGTGTCTACAAGCCAGGTAGGGGAGATCCTTGTTACTTCAAGTGTGTGTGTGTAACCTCAAGGTGCAAACCTCAATGTTTATGAACTCTCAAAGACTTTAAATACGTTGAGTTTTTTAATCCCTCTCATTGTTTAGTAGATCTAGGGTTAAGATGGATCTCTGTTAGTCTAGCTCTTCCACAATTGGAGTTGTATGTGCCTTACCTCTCTATTTTCTCTGCTCACCCTTTCTTGGATTGTCTTTATATAGCTCTGTTTTTACCTTTAATGATTTCTAGAATTCTTGTTGCAAATTCATGAGGTTTATAAACCTCATCTCATTCTGTATGGAAAATCTCAACCCATTAGTGAATCTTGTAGCCATTATTTGAGGTCCCTTGGATAAATTCATCCTGGTATATTAATGCAATATCTCATACATAATTCATTTTTAAATATGATGAGAAAGTGATTAGAATAATTCATAAAGTGTGGAAAAGCAAACACAACCCCTTAGAAGAATGTGCAAACGATGTGAGTGACGCTTGGTCCAATTTGCATTTGAGGCCCACTTTATAAAGCTTATGGGCCAACCCACAAACCATGGATATAACATCCATGCATCAAACCAAGATATATAAGGTAGCTCATTCCCTTGACCGGTCAATGCTTTGCATGCTGTGCTATACAAAATTCAGTTGAATCCCCCTCCATGCTGGACGTCCATATGCCACAAACCTTCACTCAACAACACATGCATTGATTTTCATTAATGCAGCCGACAATTATTTTCTCCAAATTGTGCCGAAGTTGGAGTTTGATCGTGCAATAATGATGAATCCTGTAGCTTGATCAGTCAGCAAGAGAGATGGCAGCCCCAGTCAATTAATCAAACCATAAGCTTGTTTTCCAATATGTGACCGTGGCTTGGCTATTGCTGTTATCATTGTTTCAGTTTCCTTCCATTGAAAATGATCTAGTTTTCTACTGGCACCTGCTAATACAACCTTCACAGAATGCATACTCCTTGTCGAACCCCTACAAATATCTTTCATTTGATCTACACATGAGTACCTTTCCCTTGATTGCATTTGTAAGGGGATGATGATGACAAGTGTTTCAGCATGTTTGATTTGATGACCATGTGAAACATCTGAAGGCATAATGCTAGAAGTTTGTTGTCTCTTATCAATTTGAGGACCCCTTTATGATTGTATAACTTGATTACCCAACTTGATATGATGTTCAGAATCTTCAAGCATTAATACCTAGGGAAACACTCCCTTGCTTGTTTGTAAGTGTTCATGTTCCCAGACATCAAATTTGATCTCTGACTTTATCATTTGGGTTACATATTCCATCACATTGCCACATTAAACTCTTCTTCTTCCAACCTTTTCCCCTTGTTTCCTGATTCTAATTTTGTTTTCAATAGTGTTCCTGCAATGGACAGTGTTTGGGAGATAAAACAGGATTTAAACATCCCTAGACTGCTCAAGTGTTAGCCCAGACTTGGAGCTGATGAATTTTGATGCCCTTGGGAGGCCAAAATGTGCCCAAAAATCCATATTTAGTGCTGTCACAGTGCTCATACTTGATAAATGACCTTCTTTATTACTGTTTATGTGCCCAGATCACCCTAGGACTTCCCAAAATTCCTCCTCTCAGCTGTTTAAGAGTGGCATTTCCCAGAATGCTACTAAGACACTCAGAATGTTGATATACCACAAAAATTGTCCAAAATTCATCTTTCATGCTTAGGAACCATGCTGCTTCTATCCATACTTATTCTGAGAAAGTTCAATATTCATCCCAGAAAAGCTCCAAGTATCCACCCATGCAAATAGGGGGGAACACCCTCCCACCGCCTTGAGTTCCCAGAGTCCCATTACCAAATTCTCCTTGACTTTTGAGTGTTAGGAGAGATGTGGTAGATGGTTGGTTTCCACCAATCCCCTCATCACAGGTTCAATCCGAAAGAGCTTATCAAACAATGCATCAGTTTCTTCTCGAAGTTCAATGAGCTTACTGGGGAGTCCTCTTCTTCTTCCTCCCCTCATTTTGCTTCTGCTTCTAGACCTGATGTGCTTTCACATCAACATATTTTGTTCGACATGGCTTTTGTATTAGTTTTATTTTTTATCACTATTATTTGTCTCTTTAGCTCTTTTTATTTTTGTGTTAGGAGTTATTTTTACATTTCAACTATATGTACTTACATTATTTATATCTCTGAGTGCCATTGACCTAATAGTTTTAACTTTTTTCCAAGGAAAACCTCGTGGGAAAACCCAAGGGATACTTCCCTACATTCATGGATAATAAACCCATCAGCATAGACTTGTGTGCCTCACCCAGGGGGATTCAAATTAGGCACCTGATGGCATCGAACTAGCACGGAACTAGCCAAATGCCCAATAACATTGGTGACACCCAGTTGCGCTAACCCCTTGGGCTCCCATTGACCTACTATTGTGGTCACTAGACACTGGACAGTAATAAAATTATCTTATCCTATCTCATCTGTTGTCCACCATTTTCTCTTTATATTGCCTTCTGTTCAATTTGATATCAGTTTCTGTTGGGTATTGTGCCTCTAGTTTCTTTTATTTTTTACACAGAAAAAGAAATTCATAACTTTATTAATATAACCAAGTTACACTCTTCAGATGCTTCAAGAGCATGCCAGATATCAAGAGAGCAGACAAACAAATGCTGTAGAAAAAAAAAAACATATTCTATAGCATATTACATATGTGAGTTCAAAATACTTTCTTCCAGATATGCCTACTATGCCAACTTCCCTATATAGAAAGACCTTATATGAAATTATCCAATAAAATACAGTATTTATGAGAAATGACCTATTAATTACAGACATGGATAGACAGGGGACAAACCCTGTGTCATAATAAGCCCCAAAAGAAAGACAAAAATATAAAAAATATCTCTTGTTTCTTTTATACTTAACTAGTTCGTGAGATTAGGTTTAGTTTAGGGATGAATTATGTTAGGGTTTTTCTTATGCATTACTACATAGGTGAAAATTCCTAGAAGAACATGGCTTTTAAAGTTTGTGCTAGGCATGTTCTATCAATATTTGGTGAATCCATATTTAAAATCTGCACATATCCCACTTTCTGTGGCCCAGGAATTGCCCCTAATTCGAGTCTTTGACATCTTTGGTTTGAGAACTGCTATATGGTAAAATCTTTTTTATTTTTTCAACAATTTCTTGATATGCACAACTTATATGTAAAGGCAGTAAACTCAGTTATGAATTGCATGTTTTGCATATCAAGAAGGATGTCATTCTACATGTAGGTGCTATCATCCTTCAACTCACCTTAAATGCATACTAGAATTGCATCAAACCTATGCATGTTGTAGAAAGAATCTAATTGTGCTATTTGGGTAATTTTTTGTATGAAGAAACATCAAACCATACACATGAGTGGAGAAAATAGTGGTAATAATGAATGCTTTACTTTAAAATCATAATTCAAAATATGACGAACTCAAGTCCAAAAAATTATTTTTAAATAATTGCTTAAGATCCAAACTCTAAACCGTTCCCTTTTGTTTGTTCTTGCCAGGTTTGAGAAAGCGCCTGGAGACGTTTTTTTGCTCTATTGATCAAGATGATGATGGAGAAATTGAACAACATGAAGCAACAAAGGTTATAAATAAACTTGTTTACACTGTCTTATTAGGGCAATTGTGTTTCCTCCTATGTTATTTCTGTTTGATTGCATTAATTTCTTCAACAACAAACATTTGAGGCAACTTTGCCTGGAAACTAAAATCTGCCAATGAACTGTTCCCTATGATTTCTACATAAATATTGTCATCTTAAAACTAGTATGCTATTATTGGGTATATATTTCTCTGTTTTGTTCATTATGATCTATTTGGCGAGTAGTGTACATGGGACAAATGTGACTTTCTTTGGTGGGATTTGATGTTGATCACTTGGTGCTATGACATTCTCGACTCAGTTTCCAGCGTTGCTCAAAGCATCGACAAGAATAACGAGCGTATGTTTCCGTGGGAAGAAATATGTTGCTATCCCATACTCTAGAACTTTATAGGTTTCATCCATTTTTCCATCTTACAAAGCTCATTTATGAGTTTATTATAAGTAAAATTATCCAGAGAAACCCTATTTTGAGTTTAATTGAAGAATTCCATTTCAATTGTAACAAACTTTCCTCTACAAAAGAAACAAATGGCCACATTGATAGTGATCATGTCCAAGAATTTTTTTATTTTTTTTTCCGCGACATCACCCACGGTAGTGTCCATAGCGTTGTTTAGGAAATAAACCAGGTTGACTGCATGTTGAGAAACAACTTATAAATGAAGTTAGATTGAGACCCCAATGACCTTTCCCGTGCAAAACTGGTATGCAATTATAAGCTATTACGATAGTGTCGTATCCCTATGATGGGACTTTTTTTACATCAGTACTTTCTCTTGCCATGTGTGGGTTTTGTGAATAATCCCACATTGGTATTGATTATGAGACAAATGTGGTTTGTGAGTCATTACCTGCACCAAAATCTTTGTCAATATGGAATTTGGCTTAGAGGTGCAAGTCCCTTCCTGGGTTGATGTGTTAGCATCCTCCCTCACTGTAGTGCTAACATTGCTGGTCGTTTTGGTGTCATGCCTTGTAGGCCCTCTAGGGATTGTTGTTGTTATCTATCTGATGTCCATAATTACAATCTATAAGCTACTACTACAACTGTACATCCCCATGATGGGATTTTGTTCCACACTAATAATTCCTTATGTTCTCTCTAATCCCTAATAGGTCTGATAACATTCCCAAATAAATGGAGTTGACTTTTGATAATGTTAATGCCATCTCATGTGAATCCAATAGGGTTGAAGTTATTTTTTTAGAACTAAAGAGTACAACAAAATGACTTTTTTAATTTATTTTAAAGAGTTGTTGTAAGGGTCACTTGAAACAATGGTGTCATGAGACACTTTTGGATCAGTGGTAGCAGTTACTTTACAACATTACAGTCCAAACACCAATTCTCTCAAACTGTCATCTATGATAGATCAGATGCACATCTAGTATTTTCTCAATTGAGAACTTAGTTTTATGGCAATGGCAGTGCAGAAGAAGGAAAAGTTGAAATATTTCTTTTAATTGCTAGAAGAAGTAGTCGGTGTTTCCATAGAGTGATGTGTACCTTCTTAGTTATCTGATGGTAGCTGAACGACTGAGTTTCCCTCCATATGTTTCTGACATTGTGAAATAGATTTCAGTGGGACAGTATGAGGCCAAAACAACTTTAGATGCACATGTAAATGTTAGACTCGTGAAAAAAAGAACTCGAAACTGGAAAAAGGTATAGGAAGCCTGAGAAAAGATAACAGAATTGCAAGGAAATTTAATTTAGAATCAATAAACGAAGGAGGAATTGGGCCAAGGGTAAAAATGAACATACTATCATCACAACCAGAAGAAATACTCTCAGATACAAACTTTATGAAAAGCAAGAAAATAGAATCCCAAACTAAACTAAAGCAAAATATCTTAAATATAGAAAGTAAATATATTGAAACTTTTCGCTTCAGGCATATCATTGGAAAATATATTTCATTGTTTTGAAGTTAGATTACATCTCGGGATTACCATAATTTTTATGTCCAAGGAGATCAATGTCAAGAAGGATGAGATCTAGATAAAAAATTTCCTAGTTCCAGTGCAAAAGTTTTGTTTACTTGTTGAATTCTACAACAATATACAAAAAAAATGTCAAAATGGCTGGTGGCTTGGTTTGATATGACTAAAGTGGGACAATTATAACTCAAACATTATGGAGTACAGGGTACACCACATGGAAGTAGCATATAATGTGAGACTTGAATCAAACAACAGAGAGATTCATCAAATGAAGGCGTCTATTAAGATGGACTACCTTTTTCCTAGCACATTCCAACTTATGCTGAAAAGGATTAAATCTCTCTACTCATAAATGGCAATGGAATCCCATAAACGAAGTTGATGTCAATTTTGTAGGACTTTGAAGATCATGGTTTTGAAATACACCAAACACTTATATAACATTTAGATTCTTTGTATCAGTACAATTCAATTACATATAGGTCCATAATGACATTGACAGTAGTTATATTATATTGGACTCACGCTTTTTGTTCTATATTTGAAATTTTCTTTGTCAATTCTCTCACACCTTGGACAAAATACTGATACTTGTAAAATATAGGTAAAATCTTAGACTACATGGTTTGGTTTATTACTAAATAAACAATCGATATTTTTGAGGGGAAAACCAAATGAAGACAACTAAATGGCTATGGGATACATCCATCATAAACATAGCATTTGGTTTCTTATAGACATTATATCGCTTAAGTGGGACAGTTATGAAATGAATATCATCAAGTACAGGCTGCAGCACATGGCAGTGGCATATGATGGGAGGCATGAATCAAACACCAGAGAGATTTATCAAATGAAGGCATCTCTTGAAATGGACTGCCTTTTGCTAGCACATTGTAACTTATTTTCCTTTTGCTAGCACATTGCAACTTATTCTGAAAAGGATAAGATCTCTTTACTCGTAAATGGCTATGGAATTCCTTAAATTAAATTGGTGTTAATTTTGCAGGACTTTTAAGATCATGGTTATGAAATACACCTAAGATTTTGATAGAATTTAGATTCTTTGTATTGGTACATTTTATGGTATATAGTTTCATAATGACATTGACTTTAGTTATATTGATATTGCATGCAAAATTTGTGTTCTATATTTGAAGTTTTCTTTGTCGATTCTCCCCACAAAATGGACAAAATACTGATACTGGTAAAATATAGGTGAAATATTAGATGGCATGGTTTTCTTTGTTTCTGAATAAACAATCAATTTTATTGTGGGGAAAACCGAATGAAGACAATTGAATATTTATGCAATACATCTTCCACAAACATAGGATTTGGTTTCTTACAGGCATTATATTAAATTCTGGCTTTGCGCTTTCTAGAAGTGATAACAGTTTCCTCCAAATTACAAATGCGATGATAAATAGGTGGAAGTATTAAAAAAGGTTGATGGATAAAGACTAATGCATGGGGAAAAGAGAATTTTCATGAGGATGGTAGTTAAGATCATAGAGAAATAACAGTAAATGCTATGTAATTTTAAAACTGATTTTAGGGCTTGTGGTTGTAGGGGGTAGAAAATGAGGGTGGCAATTCCTATATGCGAACTGGAAGTACGTCAAGGAGAGCATTTCTTTCAAGTAGGACAACTATTTCAGCTGAGATTGGTGAACAATCTCATTCACTAAATAATTTTCTTCCTTCCAAGTCTTCGTTCGTCAGGTTCTGTAGTTGAGCCCAAGAGATCTTCAATATCTAGAAATCCATCTATGAGGAGTCAACAAGAATTGTATAAGAAATTTCTAGCTTCTCTCTATAGATTCACAACATAGGAGGTGATCTAATTTTTTAATTTGTCTAAGAGCAGTTATATAGTGGAGTTTCTGTTCAGAAATGGAATATGCTTTCCTGATCATCTAAAAGTTCCATTATGTGTCAGCTTCTTAAAATGCAATAGCTTTTTAAGAGGTTGCTCATGTGATACAAGGGGCTAAGGTACAAGGCATGTTGAGTTTCTTGGAATTTGCATACATTAGTTCTGTAATGTGCAGGTAAATAGCAAACCAATGTATATGTAACTAGGCAATATTTCCTTTTCTTCTTTCTACAGCTATTGATTTGATTCTATTAAATTGTTGAAGGCACCAATTTGGAGTGGTTGGAATGAAATTATGGATGTGAGCCTAAATGGCCATATTGGATTTGGTTATTTGACCTCTTAAGATGCACTTCAAGTTTTCATTTACCAAGTCTTGTCAGAAAAGCTATGATCCATTATTCCTTGGTAGAAATAATCCTATGTTTAGAAGTTCATGCCATCTCTCAAAATGAGAAGGATTTAACATTTATTCATCATAAAATGAGAAGCTATTTCACGGATTTTATTATATTTTCTCATGGGAAGACTGGTAGACATTGTTTGTTGTAAGGGACCTTTTCTTGTCACTAGCCTTGAAGAAATTTCTCAAAGTCTAAAGATATCAAAGGACATTTTCCCGTATGGCTGTCTTAATATGAAATATAATCATTTGTTGATTTGCATTATTTTCATAATTTATATTAAAATAAATATTGGCATTGTTATTACAATACAGAATCAGTTGGAAAAGGAAAAATTCATTGCCCAAAAGGGCCTTGTAGGCTTGCACCATAGAACAGATCTAATACGTGCAAAGTAAGACCTATTGGGCCTTAGTCACTAATGCTACTACAAATCGATCATAAAATGTTTGATGGACCAATTTATCAGTGTAAGACAAAAGACTATTGGGATGGTAGTCATCATCATAATTAGATTGGAATTAGCCACTCTGTATATTCTTGACCTTTAAGTTCCAGTTTCTTACTGAGGTGCTGAAGGTGGTGTCTCATCTTATTGGTGACCCTTTTTCTAGAATTAGGCAAGATGGTGCTAACAGTTAGAAATTTTATTCTCATATCAATCCATAAGGAATTCTATTTAAGGGTGCTAGCTCAATGGTAGAGCACCTGCCTTATAGGCAGGAGGTTGGTGGTTCAATTCCTCCGTGCCCTATTTATATTCTGAAACCACTAAAAAGAGATAAATGACAAAAACAATGACCAAAATTTGCATATTAACGACCACGAGTACAACATGAGAGAGTAATAAAAAAATGACCAAAATATGCATATAAATGACCACTTTTGAGTTGGCGATCACTGGTAGTAAATTAGCGGTCATTTATCACGTGACAAAAAATGTGACAATTAATGACCAAATATATTACCAAATCAATGACCAAATATACGACCAAATATATGACCACAAGATAAGCTATAAATGACCAAGCTAAATATGACCACATTTTTGGTCGCGTGATATATGGCCATTAATTTGCTACCAATGGTCACCAACTCAAAAGTGGTCATTTATATGCGGATTTTGGTCGTTTTTTTGGTCACTTATCTCTCATTTTGTACTAGTGTATCCATGTTGGAAAAAATATAATCTGTTCTTTTCTAATGAGCATCTATTTATATATCGCAGAATTTTCATTTTTTTTTAAATCAAGCATTCTGCTTCCTCTTTCTACAGTACATGATCTTTCCTATTGAGAAAACAAAAGAGGTCCGTTAACTAGGTTAAGTTTACGTCTGTCAAATCTTCAACCCGTTTACAGCCACCACGAGAATCTGGATTGGGATTTAGTCACCGGTATTGAAAACCACAACGTGAAGGGAATCTGGGATTGAGTTATTAATAAGTATAGAAAATGAACTATAATATTTGATAATTCAATTTTAGAGATAAAAAGTATTAAAAAAAACCTAAATGTATTGAAGACTTTTACTTATTTGTTTCTTGATTTTTGGCAGGAAATACACATGGAAAATTTAGAGTGAGTTAGTGCGGTGAATTTTAAAAGAACTTTACCAATATTAAAGCTCTCCGTAATGAAAATTTAAGAAGCTTCCATCCTTTCATGATTAAACGCAACCATTTATACACCTTACCATTTATTCTCCTTCAATCAATAACACATAAACTTTACTTCATTATGTGAAGGTTTTTGCATCCATCTTTATATGTACTGTCCCCATATAACTATGTAAAACAATCTATTTAACATGTTCACTCATGTTCGTAATTAATGTCAACTATACTTGGAACACCTTCATGCAAATTTAATCCATTTATAATAAACATAATATATCTAAACCCAGAATACGTTTACATGCATATTACATAGTCACATAGTCAACATAATGCAACAATCACTTATCCTTTAATTACAACATATATCTTATAGTCAACATAATGCAACAATCACTTATCCTTTAAGTACAACATATATCTTATATTGACATGCATGACAAGTCATCATAATATCAAGGAGAATCCATACACTTAAGTACACATAGAAAGACCAATGTATGTAAGAGTTAAAAATACATATAAAATAGAGACGAGTAAAATACACACAAAAGATATAACACATCAGAAAGAGGCCATTTTCAGGTGGTTCACCCACACAAAAGACACAAGACACATCAGAAAGAAGCCATTTTCAAGTGGTTCACCCAAACTCTGGCTACATCCACAAAGAGGAGTGATATCTTTATATTAAAAGAGGAGTTGCAATCGACAAGGCAATTGCTGTAATAATTGCTTCTCACCTTTATCTACCTATTTTCTGAAGAAAACTTCACAAAATGCTTTTCCAAGCATTTCAACCATATAACAATATTATTAATAGCAAGGTCTATCCTCTCATAGACTTAACTAGTTGTATTTTATGTTTTCGCTACAAATGGCCTAACCTAGATTAAATCCAAGTAATCAATGCTTCATCAAAAGATTATAAACATTATTAATATCGGATAGAACGCAACTAGTTGTAATCAAACATTTCAGTTTTAACAACAGCTTAACTTAGAATGATTATAAGTTGGTCAATGCTACATAATAAATAAAAGGTAGTCCACAAAAACTATAATGAACTTCATTTCATCACACCAATATCTATCACTGAGACATAACATAAGAAGACAAATCATAATTATATGAATATTTACTACGAACATAATGCAACAAAGGTATATAAGTAAGGTACCCCACGGATCAAGCGCTGTCCAAACCCTGCGATTCTATAATCAATACAGAGATAAAAATAACAAAATATGGACAAGAGGTATGGAAAACGCTCATCAAAATATTCGTATGCTATCCAACAATAGACACGAAGATGACATAAGTAAAAACCAGACTTTGTAGGGGTTGAGCTCTCAATGAGCTATCCCTTTGTCATGATCTCTATACAGTGAACAAAATACAGCGTGTGTACTTGAACTATGTCCTTAAAGATCAAATGTGCGGGGACCCTATATCCGTTATAGCCATCGATCTATAGAAAATACATAAACGCTGTAAGCAACCTAATCTATGCAGAGATTAGGTGTATATAAATACATCAATGCTTGTAACAGTGATCAACTCAGACCTATATGTATATAGATCATAATTCTATAGCCAGGGTTTCATCTCAGTTATAACACCCATGATTTGTGGTGATAAAGATAGAGTTAAAATAACTCTCCACGCTTCAGCATAGCTGAGCTCATATCTAGCTATAGGCCAATGCTTTAACTACCCGATCAGATTTGTTCATACCGAACAGAGATCACTTCCCAAAGGAGGCAAACTCAGATAAATCGCTTTCTCTACAATACTATGCGCATATCTGAAAAATAGATCAAAACATAATAAATAGGGATCACATCATAACGCAAGTAAATACTCAGAGAAAACGCATTCTCTATATTACTATGAGCGGATCAAAATATACAGAAGCCGAGATTAGTTGCATTTTCTAAATGAATGTGTGTAGAGGTATAGATCTCCTGAACTTGCCTATATATGAACTTATAACTATGGAAGAAACCCGATTTTGGAATCGGCTTGTTAAGAACTACTCCTCAACATGCAGTAAACAAAATCGATTCGATTGCAAAAGCATAGATCCTACTCGGTAGCAATAATAAATAGCAGCATATTTCAAATTCTAAATGTAAAAGGAAGCGATCCAACTCGATGTTTAAACCCAGCAAATGAGAAGTAGCAACATACGTTTCGAAATCTAAAAGCAAAAGCAGAGATCCAACACGGTTTCCAACCCAGTAAAAGAGAAATACCAAGGTATACGGTTTCGACTCTATCCTTAAGAAGAAAAACAAGAAACCGCTAGCCTACATTCGACAGAGGTTAAACAATTCTACCAAAAACTGATAGATGGATTTTAATACCCTACTCTGTACATATTTATATTTCTACCAAAGCAGATCACAGAGTCTCTTTAACACATAGCTCTTATTAAAACGCCAACCAGGAATGAGATATTACGACTCAAGGATTCCGTCCTTGCTATCTTCCTGGCGATCGCTATCCAGCAATGAAGTCAGTAGAGATCCGTTTTGCAGAAAGTGCCTCCGCCAACTCCATGCAGAGACTTTTATAACCCTGTCAAGCGATGTGCAGGGCCTATCTTCCCTGATCCACCCCCATATTGTCTTCCAAAATAAACTCGATCCTCCCCTTTTCCTCCCAGAACAAAAATACACAGAAGCAGGACCCCCCTCTCACTCGAGATCCCTTCTTTATAAAAGGATGGACCTTCATTGCCGGAAAGACAAGTGATACTTCGTAGGGCAAGTGGCGGTTTTCTGAAGAGTTTGGCGCTCCAGTTAAGAGATCAACTCGCCGCAACTCTTACTGCTTAACGTTTAACTTCTAGTATCATCGTTTAATATGCGACCTACTTGAGATATAAATCATATCTCATCATTGGTGAAAATATTATTAAAGCGCCCTCTAAGTAGTTCACCCTCTTTTAATTTATTATTTTCTTAAATAAATTATAAACAGGTAGGAACCCCTTTTTCAACAACTCCATTGTTTATAAATATATATATAAAAACGAATTAACATCTAATTTTTCACTGAAATATATATATATATATCCAAAACACCAAAAGCGTAAAGGAGAAATGAAAATGCTTGAAAAACCATCACTCGACGAAGATTCCTTCTATCTAGTTTAATAATAACTCTCTCGTAGTAAAGGCCCTTGTTAACCTAATGGTTAGGTTAATCTTCTTAATCTTTTCTAGATACTTAATTTAATATAAATAAGCCATATTATGTTTCTTGAATAATTTTGGAAGGAAAGGGGTTTCCTCGTCATAACTATAATGGTCGCGTAACTTATGACCTTTCTTAAGGTTTTAAAACTAAGGAAAAATAAAACCATTACCTTCCTTCGAGTGTATATGGACTAAGATGACATCTAGTCATTAAGATCCATATTCTTATCGCTTCCTTGTCCGTCGATCTCTCTCTCCCCCTAGTGTGTTAGTTACACATCTTTTAGTTCCGTCAATATAAGTTTACGATTTATAACCTACAACTGAGGAAAGAAATAACGATACTTTCAAGGTCCACTGGTGGGGTCTTCGCCTTGAGCTCGTCACCACGGCCTCATACATGATTTTCAACATACATTTAGTTATGCTCATAGGGATAGGAAGAGGGGTGTTACACTAACTTGAGGATCATAACTTGTAGTATAACTTACAAGTAGTTAGCTTAATTTTCATATTTGGGACATGGTGGTGGAAGCCTTTAAATAGGAATATTATAACTATGTTGATGATGAATGAGTTCCAATTGATTCATTAAACATTTACAAGAAAAATCTTGTCAAGTCTTTACAAATTTATTACTCATGATTTAAAGAGCTCATCTCCCAATTAAAATTCCAAACCTTAGAAAGACAAAAAAAGAAAAGAAGATAGTGCATGTCTAGAACTAAATGCCCTAGTGTAAGGGAACCCATTAATCTCATATACCAAGAACATATAAAGAAGATTTGGAAATTTCTAAGGGGAAAATATAATGGACATCTAAAGATGTTAAAATACTAAATAAAATTGAAAAGTAACATGAGGACATTAATAGAACATTGGAGACCAAGGAAGCAATGATAGTCATTTGGGACACACAACAAGAATCATGACAAGTACGGAAATGATCAATGACATTTTAATAGGTCTTACATATATTATAAGAATTCTATCCTTGTGAAACCCATAAGGAATCTTGAACACCACTTGTTCCTTTGGATACTTTATCTAGTTAATCTCAAAAATGTATGGAACAAATAAGATAAAAGGAAAAAGAAATAGGAAGAAAAAAAAACCACTATAGATTAGGTTCAAGCTCTCCCTCTCGCAAAATACATTGAAGTTTTATGGAAACAATTTAGAGGATGTGCATGCATAATCTACAAAGTGCAAGGTATCTAGATAGGCCAAAGAAAAAACCTTGCTCCTGGAATAAAGTCTATAAAATGTTTCTTGTGTGGAATTTAAGGCATAACCAAAGAGTATTTACAAGTTGAATATCCAAGCAACATGTTTATTTTCTATGCATGGAACCCCTAATTTTAAAGATGGTACCATTATGCAAGAAAGATTCCTAAGGAATTTGAATGTGATCAATGCTAAATTT
The DNA here is from genome assembly GCA_027924585.1 of Larix kaempferi. Classification (NCBI taxonomy): domain Eukaryota; kingdom Viridiplantae; phylum Streptophyta; class Pinopsida; order Pinales; family Pinaceae; genus Larix; species Larix kaempferi. The sequence goes on along the minus strand of BSBM01000767.1, from coordinate 22,144,903 downwards.
GCAAAAATTTGCACCTCATCATAATAAATATAATTAATTTATGATCATCATGAGATCCCACACCCAAGGGTTTCATAATCCAACTTGATAGATTATTGAAAGAACCTAGGAAATGTGTATAAAGTGACTTTGTGATTGATTACCACAAAAAGGAGGGTCATTAAATAATTCCTACGAAAACTATAGGAATCGTAAAACAAAGTTATAAAAAAGGTTTAAAATTATCTAAATATTACTATAGAATATGATTTCAATGGCATCCTAATTTTCATCCCCTAACAAAGTTTTTGTTCTCTTTTTTTTCAAGTTTCAAGGTTGTAAATAGGGGGACATTTTTTACACCTCATTTGAGACTTATTGTATTATTTTTTTCAACCATGATATTTATACTGCATCAAATTGTCGTGACACTTTGTGTAAGGTGTCAATGAGGAAAAATAGGCAGAAACTCAACAAAGACATAAAAATAGGCATTAATCACATATAATCAATGTATAATATATACAATGAGAATTGACCCCTCAGTTCATATACCCAAGTGGGGTCTTAGACTCCTTTTTCTATTTCATATCCACCTATGCCCCTTGGTCTTCTTCTCTCACATGAATATGAAGATAACATAATAATTTTCCTAACACAAAGCATTAGGTTCCCAACAATTCCCCTATTGATCGAAAGGGGTGTATATTAGTCCAAGAAAAGAGAGTTTAATAAATGGAAGTGGATAGCTACCAAATGTTGAAAATTTCCAAATTGACAATTCAAATTTTCCAAGCAAGTTAGGAGAAGCTCACATCATTCTTTGAAGGGGTGGTTTTGGTTGACCACAAACCAAAACCGCTAGTAGAAGATGAATTCTTCTACGAAGTGGGTGGTTTAAGGATAACCATATATTGTTGGACTTGGAAACAACTCTTTTCTTGCTCAGAGGTTATATGTAATACCCCAATTTTGACCCTTATGAAATATTGGCTTTTAATGTAAATATTGTATACATGTGATGTATGTTTCCCCTAGCATGGAGCTCAAGGCAAAGGCCCCGCTAGTATATGTTCGGATTTTATTTAGAACGGACAAGCATTTGATATTTTGTTACCCATGTGCTATTAAGCCATGGAATATTGTAAATGGATGTAAATATTAATATTTCAATAAAATACCAAAACTGGCTATGGAAGCAATGAATGAGAAGGGGCCATGTGTATTACACTAGGGAGTGGTGAGGGGGTTGTGGGGATGAACCATATGTTTCCAAATGTCATTGTGAGAATCCATTTGACCTTCCTTGCTGACATTTAATTCTGTTGTAAGGAAGTTGTTGAAGAATTCAGTCCATGGCTTCAATGGAGCATGGGTAGCCCAGAAATTCATATGGCAGAGTATGGGCTCTATTTTCTTGTACCACAATTCACTCTACCTCATGGGAATGGGTCCTTCCTCATTCCCATTCCATTGTGGAACATCCCAGTAGCAGTTTGCATCCATTACGAATTCCCAGGAGTGAGAAAAACCAGAAATCACAACTTTGCAAGAACCCACGTTTTGAAGAGCCATAAACATCCAGAATTGGATATTGACAGCAAAATCCAATGTGGGATCCATAGATATGAACCTTGGGGTGAATTTGAGAGTATTAAGTGTTAAATTTTGAGCATTAATTCACAATACTCTAGGATCTTTACTGAGGGAATACCATGTACAGTATATCAATGCATATCAATCATAACAAGCATTTCAATCATCACAAGAAGTAAAAGCATGAGGGATAAGAGACACAGAGTTTCCGTGGGGAAAACCCTAAGGTGAAAAATCCCACAACTTCCCCAGAGATAGATAGATAAATAGCTCAACCAAAGTACAACCAAAATACACAAAGATAGTCTCCTAGTAGCAGATGATCCTCCTCCTCACATGTGCGCCACTTTCCGAGTGAAGGAAGAATGAGTTTCTGAGTGATCCAAATAGAGATCTCCCAATCTCTATTTATACTTGATCTATTTGCCCAGTCACCTTATGGGGCCGAATTGTCTATCTAGGTACATCAACCATATATTACATAAATCATGGTTGACCCCACACATGGTGGTCTAATAACCCATCGGCAAGTTTACACACTTGCGACACTTGTCAATACACATGACGACACTTCTGTATAGAGAAATGACACATCTCTATAGGAGTACAATAATATATAAATTAAATACATGGATGAAATACATTCTGAAGTTACATATACATCAACACTCCCTCTTAACTAGGAAGGTATTTCTCGACACAGATCTGCTAGCACAAGTCTTCTTCTATGGATCATCGTCATCGATGCATCATCCTAGAATCATCATCATCGTCACTACTGCTACTATCTCAAACAATCTCTGTATCTACTCATCATAGGAAGTTCTATAGAGCCAGTCCTTTTTCATACTGGATGTAGTCCCACCAGCTATAGGTCTTCATCATCACTGGCCATACTGTGGAATCCTCAGGACTTATTACATGCATCACAAAACCTCGAAAGAGAATCCTAGGATGTTATGGGTACACAACTCAGACCTGTAGGATCTCCCAGGGCCATATTATATGTGACCTCACTACAAAACCTCGCAAGAGCATCCCAGGCTGTTACGAGCACAGAGCTCTACCTATAGGATCTCCCAGGGACAGATTACTTGTGGTCACCACAAAACCTCGCAAGAGCATCCCAGGTTGTTACGAGCACATAGCTCTACCTATAGGATCTCCCAGGGACATATTACATGTGGTCATGGAAAAACTTCGCAAGAGCATCCCAAAACTTATTACGGGCACACAACCCAACCTATCAGATCTCCTAGGGACATATTATATGCCATAGGACAAAACCTCGAAAGAGCATCTGCCAGATATCCCAGGGCTAAATTATATGCCATAGGAAAAAACTCGAAAGATTATCTGCAGATATCCCACGGCAAAATTATATGTCCTCCCAGAGCAAAACCTCAAAAGAGCATTTGCCAGATATCTCAGGGCCAGATTACATGACATAGGCAAAACCTTGAAAGACTATCTGCAAATCTCCCAGGGCCAAATTATATGCTCATATGCACAACCTGTTCCACAGCCATAAAGTATCAACCTGATACTCACCATACATCATCATGATGTACACATGATCATCCTGATCATCATCACTACAACATCCTACTGCATGTCATCTAGAGCAACATCTTGAAGCTCATCATCCATGATCATCCTGATCATACCATGCATCTACCTGATGCATAGGAAGTATCTACCTAATATATATCATCATACATGATCCACCTGATACATACATAGATACATGATCCACACAATGTATCCACCTGATATATATCAACATACATGATCTACTTGATCATACATAGTATCCACCTAATACATATACAGATACATGGTCCAAGCATCCAACATGATGCATATACAAATACATATAAATGATCCAACTGATCATATCCAACATCCAACATGATGCGTACATACATATACATATAAATGATCCAACTAATCATATCCAACATCCAACATGATGCGTACATATATATAAATGATCCAACTGATCATATCCAGCATCCAACATGATGCATACATACATACACATAGCAGTAACTAGAGCATCGTCCTGATGCTCATCATCCAGCGCTTACATCCACAGCCATGTGAAGGATCCTCCTTCCAACATGCTTGGAATGGCTTCTGCAAATGTGTCCATCACTTCTTCCTCGAAGTGTCATCAATCTGAATAACACCAAGTCTCTCTCTGAAGTACTCGAACTTCACTCTAGCTAATGGTTTCGTCAACACATCTGCAATCTGCTCGCCCATCGCAACATACAGGAGCTTCAATGCTCCTCTCTGCACCATATCCCTAATATAGTGATATTTGATCTCTATGTGTTTCGACCTGTGGTGAAACACTGGGTTCTCAGACAGCTTCACACAACTCGGGTTATCACAGAAGATACCAGTAGCATCCAACGGGAGATCAAATAACTCAGACAGTAGCTTTCGAAGCCATACTTCCTCACAACTAGCCGAACAGGCTGCAACATACTCTACCTTGAATGTACTCAGTGCTACGCAGGACTGCTTTCTGCTAAACCAAGAGATCACACTTGATCCCATACTGAAGCAGCACCCAGATGTGCTCTTCCTATCTACAGCACTACCAGCCCAATCTGAATCAACATAACCCTGTAGGTTAACATTTCGATTCGCTTCATACTTGATCCCATAATCAACTGTACCCTTCGGCTACCTCAGAATATGCTTTACAGCAACCAGGTGAACACTCCTCGGATCCGTCAAGAACTGGCTCAATGTGTTCACCGCAAAGAAAATATCTAGTCTTGTGTTCATCAGGTACATCAAGGACCCGATCATCTGATGATACATAGAGACATCAACTAGCTCAGATGAAGCATCACATAGAAGCTTCAGATTCGATGCCATAGGTGTGGCCATGGCCTTGCAATCCATCATCTCGAATATCTTCAGGATATCTATAGTATACTTCCCTTGTCCAAGGAAGATCCCATCTGTACTCTACCAATCCTCCATACCTAGAAAATAGTGCATCATCCCCAAGTCCTTCATATCGAACTCAGTAGAAAGATTCCTCTTTGTATCGGCAATCAATCTGTCATCTCCTGTAACAAATAGGTCATCCACATACAGGAGTAGAATCATAGGATTCCCTTCCTCAACTTTGTAGTAAAGTTTGGAATCTGCTTTACTTTTGGTAAATCCCAAACTAGATAGGAAACTTTCCATCCTACCATACCATGTTCTTGGAGCTTGCTTCAAGCCATACAAGGCTTTCCTCAATCTGCACAAATATGACTCCCTCTCATGTGTTTCAAAACCGAGTGGCTGCTCCACATACACTTCCTCTTCAACTACACCATTCAAGACGGAAGTCTTGACATCCATCTGGTGTATCTTCCATTTCATCGCTGCAGCCAGGGCAAGTACTGATCTGATGGAAGTGTACCTAGCTACAGGAGCAAAGGTTTCTTCATAATCTATTCTCTCTTTTTGAGAGAAGCCACTTGCTACAAATCTTTCCTTGTATTTCTCTATGCTGTCATCTGCAGCATGCTTGATCTTGTAGACCCATTTGGAAGTCACAACAGTCTTCCCTTCAGGTCTTGGGACCGCATCCCAAACATCATTCTTCATGATCGACGGATCATGGAATTCTTCTCGTATCCTGGGAACTTCAATATATTCAATAGTTAATTTTGTTGCTTGAACAAATGTTGTAGTCCTTCTTTTGTAGGTGAAGGTATACGGTCTTTCCTACAAAACAAGTTAAATTGCATGATTAGAAACATCTCATAATTTTCATAACAAATTCTTGCACATAAAGTAATATGTCATACAGTCATGCAATTATTTAAGCCAATTCTTCAATACAACATTTATCTATATCCTGTAACTTTCTAGATGCCTTCCAATCTCTACCAGAACATTGTTAAGAGTGTGCACAACTCCCAACATGTCAGCGAAGAGGTTTCATTTTAGATAAGTAGCAATGGAATGTTGCACAGTGCCATAGGCCACTTACCCATCATATGCATATTAGTAGTATAATGTTCATTAATGCAAATATCCAAAGTACACAACCTAAGTCTAGGAACATAAGTCTATACATCATTGAACAGTATTATTTAAACAATCAAATATACAAGAAATGACAATTCAAATACTTATCTTTGTTTGTTTGTTGTCGGGTGGACTCCCTCTCAATATTTGCTTCCTTTCATGAACTACTGGAGTGTGCTTCCTCTTGATCTTTGCTATAATCACCTTGAAATAAAAAGAATGGTATCATAGTATTTATGCCATTATACTTTCATACATATATTACTTTGAATAAATGATATAATATCAAGGAGATTATAATTAAACAAATTATATCTTTGGCTATACTATGAAATATTTACAGTTATATGAACTCGGAGGCTGGGATGAAAAGCTAATTTACAAACTAAACTTTAAATAGTCTAAACCAAGATTTCGTTTCACGCTTACAACGTGATTACATTTATTTATACATATCGTTATTACTTAATGAACACAACCAACCTCATCGGAGCAAGCTGAGATTTTTTAGGAGGGTGTCTCCCTAAGGGGAGCACCCACATCCCTAACCAGTGCCCATGCGGACAACCCCAACTGCCATTTGTCCACATTAAGCATAAGTGAAAAACACGTGGGTTTCCTTATGGTTTTCAACCTTCTTATGGAGGTGAAGCCCTAGCCTCTGCAAGGACAAAAGGGAGGGAAGAGCTAGAACGCAAAGGGGGCACATGCAATTTTTAGTCTATCAGTTCGCCATTTGATTTGCGATGAAGGGGATTGGAGTCGGCGAGAGAGAGAAGAAATTGGACTAAGCGTTATGGAGGAGATAGCTTCCAGCTCTACCAAACCTTTGTAGAATCAGATTAATATTGTAAGTTCATTCTTTTATTTCTGTGCAGTAATTAAGTTTGACCTTCGTATGAACAACTATGCCCAGTGTTGGGAAAGATCTCATTGTGAATAGAGATCGGAGTTATTTCTATTCGGCATTTTTCTAGCGGGTATCATTGTGTTATCAAGCTGCGCTCAGTTTTGTACCAGACCTCTGTGTGAATAGGATCTAGGTTACCTTTTCTTACACCCTGCTTTGTTTATCATTTGAATCATGTATGATCAGAGTTGCGCTTTGTTATGGAGAGATCCCTGTACGAAAGTAGATTGCGAGTCTCATTCTAGTTTACTTCTTGTTTTCAAATTTGGGTGTAGAAGCTGGGCGATCTAGAGAGGGGAAGCTACCATGATTCAGTCCTCTCCTTTTAGATATTTTCAATGGGGTGGGGTTCTCAGAGAAATATTATTTTAGTCAATCCATGAAGTAACTGCGTCTTCTTGGTTTAGAAATCTATGTTCCTCTATCCTTGCAATTTGCATTTATAGTTTAAACCATGTTCACTACCTCTGTGTCTAAGTGATCACGTTGATCTCAGAATGGCGTAAACCATGCTCACTATCTCTATGCAAGGAGTGATCGCTTTTAACCTCAGAGCAAGTAAGATCTTTCACTGCCTCGTGCGTGAGTGATCACTTCCAATCTTGAAATTATTAATATTGGTTTCTGATTTTGTGCATCAATCCGACCTTGATGGCCACTATTTTTGTCTTCTACTTCTACCTGTAAAGGAATTGAGCAGAGTATAGATTTATATATTCTAGATCTGTTGTGTTATCTCAATATTCAATCTCTGCAAAAAGTTAGATCAGAAATTAAATAATGCTTATTCTCTGCCAGAAATAAACAGTTTGATCCCTGCGTCGAACTCAGTAATAGTATAGGTTACACATTTTGAGTTCATTGCATGCATATCCTAAAATATATCCGCATTCATTGCCACCTTGCTGTTTGCGATCTGAGCCATGATTGTTGGATTTAGAATTTAAAAACCTTTAATACATACGATTTGTTAGATGATCTCCGTGAGTACCTGCTGATAAAGCCTTTGCTCATAATGGTATAAAGGGGTTTTCGATAAGTAACCTCTATACTTAAAACTCTGGTTGCTTGTGATTTGGAATAGTAACCACTGTATCATTATTTATGTTTGTCATTTGCATTTCATACATCGTATCAAAGATCAATGTATAAGTTTTTCTGGTGATATTTTATTTATATATTTTACCGTAGTTAGTAAACCATCGAGTTATATATTTCCAAACAACCATCGAGTTATATATATATATATATTTGGAACGAGATTGCTGTCACATACAACGCCGACCCAGGCAATCAGATATATGCATTTAGGTTTATCTAGCTTGGTTTTTGACCTCCAAGCCTAGTTTTGAAATGGAAAACAGAGTTAATAATATCTCTAACTTATGTTGATGAGATCCCTGCAAAAATAAAGATAGTAGTTTACCTGCATATATCTTTCTTTGCTTGATTTTGTTAAAAACCTATAAGATCGAGAAACGCCGAGATGTCCCGATTTCACAATCGAAATAGAGACCGGGTAGTTTCCTCTTCTTTTATATACCTTACATTGTTTAAAGTGGATCCTATTAAGGGAAGACAGATCGATCTCAGCTTATAATAGTATGAAGGTTTTCCTTTATATAGAAATGAACTTTATATCTATATATATATACAAGTCATTAAAGTATTTTCGATGGATGTCTTATGAAGGTGGACTTTAGATATATACATATTCAAGTCTTTAAATATTAGGTTTATTATGACTTGAACGGGAGAGACGTATGAAGTCTTTTTTATACATAAATGCATATTAAAGATTTATATTCACATCTTTGAGTATTATGTTTATTAGGATTTCAGTAGAAACTCTGTTAAAGATTTCTTTATAAAATTTTATGTAATGTATATTTATGTATTTATACAAATCATTAAGTGTTATGATTCATATGAATCTGAAGGAAGCTTTTGGGAAGTCTTATAAAGATCTCCATATATGAATATCTATATAAATAAATCAAATAATGTTGAAGGTTTCAAAGAGGTAGTCGAGGTTAGCCAAGTTGATCTTTCAATCCTTTTTAGATGTCCTCAGTAATGATAGGACAAGTAAAATGTATCTACATTTATTATTGTTGGGAAAATGCACTCCATAAGAGTAGCCTAAGAAGGAGAAAAGCAACATTTGTGTTGCAGATTGTAACTTTTCTTCCTTGAATAAATTACGAACACACACTTTTGTGGACTAGCCCGTGTACGGGTGAACCACGTTATCTTTGGTCTCATGTGTTTGCTTATGGTGTTTCTCAATGTGTCTTTATGTTTGAGTACTTGCTTCTTTCTTAAAATGTTTATGATTACTTTGAAGTATGCGATTAAGTTAGGAAGTTAGTTGTTTATATGATGTATAATGCCAATATATTTCCCCTTATGATTATGATTAAGTTGTTACCATTTAGGTTGTTGTATTGGTACAATTAACAGATAAAAGACGTACATACTTCTTGAATATGATTTAACATCTTGAAGTGCATTTTATTAATTTGACGAATAATTGAATGATTTGTTAAAAGAAATAGGGGGCTTAAACATAGTTGTCTATGGTTTCTTGGTCTATATTCTCAGGCAGGGAAAGGGTTAGTAAAATTTAAACTATTGTTATTTAATATTAAATTTTGAAGGTTCTATCTTGTGCACACATATGAAGAGTTAGTTGGTTCAAAAGAAGAAACCATGTGTTGAATTTAGAAGAGTTATGTATGATAAGACATAATGAAGTTTTGTGTTTCCCGCAAGATCTAAAAAAAAAAATTGGTTGACATTCAAGTTAAGAATTGGATTAGTCGAAAATAAAATGTCTATCTTAATTGTGAAAATATGACAGGAGATAGTACTTATTATGCATAAATTACATTTGAGGGATCTTTTTCTTTGATTATCATGACGACATTTATAACAGGATTAAAAGTCGTAAAGTTATAATTATTTGTAAGCAATATTTAGAGAAAGTAAACCCACTTTATATTTCCGCATATATTTTAGTGGCATTTTAGGCACTTAGAAAAGTTTTAAATTTTATGAAATTTTGGGTTCGTGACACAACTCCCTCTTAATCCCTGAATCATTGCATAGCTTCTTGAAGTCACCTGAGGTGAATTATCCACCATTGTCGGATCTGAATGTTTTTATCTTCTTATCAGTTTGGTTCTCCATCAAGGCTTTGAATTCCTTGAACTTATCAAATACTTCATCTTTGTTCTTCAAGAGGTAAACCCATGTCTTCCTGGAGAAGTCATCAATAAAAGAGACATAGTAAATAGACCTACTCAGAGAACTGGATGACATTGGACTGCATACATCAGAGTGGATGATTTCCAAGATTCCTTTAGCCTTGCTTTCACTGCTTGGAAATACCTTCTTAATGTTCTTTCCTTTTGCACATCCTTTGCAAGCACCTTCATGCTTGGTCTTAATTTCAGGAAGACCTTCTACAGCCTTACTTGCAATTGGTAATGCTATGTAGTGCATATGTGCAAGTATTCTATGCCAAAGTTCACTTGGCTCCATGGAATCATGCACCATGGCATGTTCAGGTTGTCCCTTCAATTTATACAATCCTCCCTCTTGCTCTCCAATCACCACTGCATCATCAATAGTTTTACCCTTTGGCCACATCAAAACTTGGCCATCTACAAATGAAACCCTCATTCCTTTTGCATCCAATGCAAAGATGGAGAGAAGATTCTTCTTGAGCCCAGGTACATAAAGAACTTCTTTCATCTTCAAAGACTTTCCAGAATCTAGGTTGTAGGAGGCTTCACCACTTCCTTTGATGGGGTATTGATAGTCATCCACAAGTTTCACTTTATGGGGTGATTCATGTTCAGATAGATTTACAAAAGATTCTTTAAACCCAGTCATGTGTTTGGAAGCCTCATTGTCAATTAACCAATCATTACAACCATGAGAGATAGTACCTGTGAGAGCAAAGATTAGAACATACTCTTCTTCACTTGATGAGTCATCATCACTTTCTGCCCTAGCCTTCTTCTTTGGAGGTTCATCATCTTCGGCAGCATGAGCACGGAACTTTCTTTTGCTTCCCTTCTTCTTCTTGCTGGAGTTGTTGTTATCCCTTTTGTTCTTGGGACATTCTGAAGCAAAGTGACCCTTCTCATTGCATGTGAAACATCTTAGATCCTTCTTATTCTTTTGTTGGTTGTGATATGATCTCTTGTAGTGAGAGTGCTCACTCTTGGGATTTCTTCTTTTGGTGTGAGTTGCGAGAGCTTGATCTTCACCTCCCATCTTTTCTTCTCGAGCTACAAGCCTAGCTTCTTCTTGAGAGCATTCCTCCCACAGTTTACTGAAAGCGATCAATTTATTTCTTGCACAGATTCCTTGAATAAAGGAGTCCCATGACCTAGGTAGGCCATTCAGAGTGGTCATAACTACTTCACCATTGTCCACTACTTCATCCACATCTTCAAGTTGTTCCTTGATCTGAGAGACTTCGGAGAAGTAAGATTGAATTGTAACATCCCAAAAATCGCAAAATAATTTTTTTTTTTATGTAGCCTATTTTATAAGATAAATGCTAACTGCGGAATGATAATAATTAGCTAACAATGATAACTGTCTCATACAATTTGTCTTAATTGTTTTAAACATGATTATGTACTTGGTTGTAAGTAGGATGCAACAGAACAATGTTTGTTTTGTTATGTGTAAGGATCTGGTAACAATACTGATGAAGTTGTTTGCATATTTCTGAAGGGGTTCCTATTGGGTGCCCTTGGGTTTACTTAGCTTTGAAAGCTAAAGCATTGGATTCTTCTTTCGCAGATTTGTAGGTAAAGTTATAGAGTAATTCCAGTTTTTACAAGACAAGTTGTAAGCTTCAGCTTGTCGTCTCTATGTTTAAGATAATTATAAAATCTGCCATGCATGAAGATGTTGATGGTATGCATCTTCAGTTTAACTTCGCCACTTGTATCGTCTTGTTATGATTATGATTGCATGTGTCGTCAGCAATGTTTAAGCACTAAACTCGTTGTAACTATTGGTGAGATCAGTGGTAATATTGCCTAGTTTAACTGTCTGAATTTGTAACATGTTTGGTTTATATGAAAGATAGTGTCATCAAAATAATAAATGATTCTCCTAGAATGATGGCAGCAATGTAATAAGTCTTGTAATGCTAGTGCTGACATTTGTATTGCGTCCACATTTAAATCATGATGCTATTGAAATATAGGATACAACATAGTAGAGTTTACATCAAACCCTAGTTTTCAATATGGTGTAAAGGTTAAGTAATATTCTACCCTAACCTTAAGCAACTAGCCTAGCTATTTAAATGTAATGTTTAAACATTAACTTTGTGGTAGTCCATACTATACTATGGCATAGTTGGTTTATAATATAGTTGATATATTAACTATATCGATTCTATGTTGGATATCCTATGGAAACTATGTTAATAACATTGTTGTAATGTTATATGGCGTGAATAATAATATGGGCATGAAATGTTTAAACTCCATAGTTTGGCATGCATTGCATATATGTAATATATAAACTTTGGACATGGTTTATGCTCCTATCGTGAATGGTATTAACCTTATGAATTGAATCATATGACTTTGTTTATGGTATTATTATTCCTCTATCCTATGTTTGTTAACTTATACACAGTTTTATGCAGCTGTATGGCATTGTTAAAACCCCGAGGCCTTCGATGTCACAAGACTTGAACTCTGATATGAATTAAATGTGTGTGCAGTCGAGGCTCTAGCTTAAATCTACGTGAGATCTTCAGCATTCAATGCGATCCTGTTGTGGTGTTGTGGTTGCTCCGCTGGCGTCTATGTGTCTGATTTAATGTGATGATCATGGTGGGAAATGGTGATGTGTCACCAAGTTGTGAGCTTAGCTTTGGGTGATATGGCATCCGACTATTCTGTAATTTAATGTGGCTATTTATTGCTATATGATCGTATCTCTGCCTTGGTTCTTCCGTAGTTCGCTGGCTCAATCTCGATCGTTGATCTTTGTGGTTCTCGGTAGTTGGAATGTGTAAACCCTAGGTAGACTAGTCTTAACATTAATCTGCCTTCCTGTATTCATTTGGTGGTTTTGTTTTGGAGAAAGAAGGCCGATAGGCCGCTGGTTTACAGGGATCGACCCTGGGCAGTTGTGGAGGGCACTATGCCTCAAACTCTGTAATCTTGTTATGAAAATATTGTATAAGTGTTTGAACTTTGCTGAGAAGGTAGTGTGGAATCCCTGTGGCTTTCTTTTGGTGGCAAATAGGTTAGTAGGGAGGTCTTGGCTTCGAGTTCGGTTATGATTCAATTGCATGGCAAATTTTCTGCGTTGGAGAAAGGATTTGGAAGCTAAACGCATTCCAATCGACTTGTTTAACAGCTGGGTAAGTTTTCTAGTCTCTTCGTTATGTAATGTATTTCTTCATTTGTTAACATTCAAATGATAATATTGCTAACTCCCATAGTTATTTCTGGCAGGTAACGCCAAAGTTCTGTATTCAATGCTCTATTTTGGTGCAAATGGAGTTCGGTGATCAATGGATAGCAATGCAACTAAAATGGTAAGCCCGGTGGCAAACCCTCATAGGTTCTCCTGGCAGAAATCATGGTAAACAGTGTATCGTCAAACCTAGAAGTTGTGGTTGTAAAACCCTGGGTTGTTGTTCTAGTTTGTATAGTCGATGTAATAGCTGGTAATTGCATAGGGTTTGAGTTTAGGGTTTCGATCTTGGCAACGATCCTTTGTTTTGATTTGGGTTTCAGACTCTGTTGAAGTGATAATAAATTATCCTTTTGTAGAACTTATATGGCCGTGACAATCTTCATGTTTAAGTGTTGGGGCTTGGCCCGTATAAGAAACTTATTGTTCTTTGATTGATAAATGGAAATAAGTCGTGTTTAAAACAGTCTTTGTGAACTGATAATGTATAAGCAAACTAGGTTTTATACCTGTGCTATTGTGCTTCGTGCTGGACTGTAAACTTATGAATGTTTTTAAAAGGAATTTTTTTTGCAAAAAGCATATGAAGAGAACACTGCTACTGTTTATAAAATATATATTTATGTGTTGAAATAAAATATGACAGGCTTCAACCAAATGCCTCACCTTCGACTGTGTAAATGTTTAGGTATTAAAATTATAAACCTGTCAGGGTTTAGGATTGTAGTTAAGTTTATATTTGATGAAATGATGATGACTATTTATACGTTCGACATCAAATGGAATTTGTGTGTTCTGTTTAACTTATGCTCCTACACTTATTGAAATATCTTAACTTTGAATTGATAATTGAAATCAATAAGTTCAATCTACAGTAATGATTTGTGATGTGAAAATATACTTGATTTGTCTATTGTGAGTAAAAATAGAAAATGACAGAGAGCTTGTTAATCTAAGTCGACTCTGTAACAACATTTTATTTTCATGTTTATGGTTATAAGTGTATGTATAAGAAAAACATTTAAACCCTAGCTATATGATAAAAGACTTTGTTTGCTTAACTATTATGTGTGTACAGTAATAGGAATATTAGTAATAACAGTAAACTTTGAGAAAATTTAAATGTAAAATTACAAACCCTAAGTTGGTAATATGATGATTCTTATTTGTATAACTATCCTATATGTACAATAATGATATTAATAGAAAACTATAGTTATTCTTTTGAAACTAAACATTGGGAAAATAAAATGAAAAGAAAGATAACTTGATTCTTTGTCTGATATAAACTCTGCTATTTCTATAAAATAGATTTATTGTCTTTAAGGAAAGAATTGAAATAAAAATAGTACTGTGAGTAAACTACAGTAGATAATGCTAATTAATAACAACAAATAATTTAACCAGAATATAAAAATAGTACTTCCATCACCATGACAATTTGCCTATCATATCTTTGTTAGGATATTTAGACACTTAGGAGTTAGTTAAGATCAACTTGTGTAATATATCCATTAGGGATAGTGTGTTTCTTTAGTATGCATTAGTATGCATTTGTAAATACTTAATCCGACAGTCACGATATGTTTCCGACATAGAGTGATCCGACGACTCAACTTCTCTTAGATCAAACCTAACCTTGATCCGTGGCTTAACACCCGATTGGTCCATGATCTCTATTTAAAGAGCATGGAGGGTCATTGTTTAGTTGATCGATTATGAGAAGCTCATTTGTAACTTTCTTTCTTTGCATAATAAATTGTCCCGTAGAAGCTATTTGGCCGGGGCCGTGGAGTGTTTCCCTCAAGAGGGTTTAAACCACGTCAAAACATCGGTGTGTTGATCTGTGATCTATTTGTGTGAAGTGGTTGCTCTTGGTTTTCGGTCCTTTGGTAGTACCCTATGTACCCGAACATGGTATCAGAGCTTTTATCAAGTGCCGCTTCCGGTTATGATCTAGATCTTGAACTGTTGTTGCCGAAACTCAAAAGGGTTTCTAGTTCTGGTATTTCTGTGCATTTTTGGGCTGTGGGAGGTGTTCCATTGCGTCCGGAGCGTCGTTTCCATTGGGAAATAGTTTTCGTTTGATCGAAAACGGTTCCCGGTTGCTCCAAAAACGCGTTTTTCATCAGATCTGAAGGTATAATGTTACAGTGACGCATTTTTTTTTATTTCGTTTTTTGAAAAGAAAAAAGTCTCATATTTCATTTTTTGTTACTGTTAGATTTTTTTTGGTTTCGGATTGTTGCTTTCCCATCTGCGTATGCTCTTTGCCATTCACCTTGAGCGATCTCGGCAAATCAGAAACAGAAAGGGAAAGGGTTTTTCTCAGCTGCGTATGCTCTTTGCCGTGCACCTTGCGCGATCTCGGCAAATCAGAAACAGAGAGAAAACGTAGACTTTCCGGGCAAGCTAACAAGATCTAACCCCACGAGTGTGGAAAAGTTTTTTTTGGTTTCGTTTTGTGGTTTGTTTTGCAGGAAAAAGGGCAAGCACGCAAACCGAGCAAGAAGAGTAAAAAAAGAAAAAAAAAAAAAAAAAAAAAAAAAGAAGCCCCCTTTCTCATTCCCATATTTTACATACCTTTTAATCTAGCTCACTTGGTTCAAAGTTGCTTTATTCCTTAATAGGTCTTGAGTTCAAGTCTTAGGAAGTTACTTTTAAAAAGAAAAGTGCATGCAATTTCTATTTTCAAGTTACTTTATTGTAAAAGTGCATCTCACTTAAATAATAAAAAATAAAAATACAAGTGAGTCACTTAAGCTTTTTATTTATTGTTGCACTATTTAAAAGTAATATCATTGTAAAAGTGAAATCACTTATTTTACAAAAGTGATTCACTTAAAAGCAACTTTTTTGTAAAGTGGTTGTCAAAAGGTTCATCTTGGGAAGACGAGGGTTCTTTTTTTTGCTGGACATTCTCTAGCTGCCACGTCACTATTGGGGACATCTTCAACAGTTTCTTTGTTCAAGCATAACTTCATCATACAAAGTCCGTTTTCAGTGCCGTTTTTTTTTAAACCGCCTATTTTTTTGAGCTCTTCACATCCAAACTATTGGTTTCTGCTTTTACAGCCATTAATTTACAAATATGGCCGCCCTTTGTGATATTCTACTTAACAGTTCCAACTATTTCTCATGGAAATCTCGTATGGAGGATGTTCTACGAAGTAGGGGACTTTTCAGAATTACAACAGGGAAAGAAAAAGAACCCACTGATGATGATAAGAAAATAAAATGGGCAAATAGATGTGATGAAGCTCGTGGATTGATTGGGATGTCAATCTCTACTGATTTGCGATTCCACATATCTGGAATTGATGAACCTAATGATGCTTGGGACAAGTTGGAAACTGTGTTTGGTAAACACAATGAAATTCGAGGTCACCAACTCGAAAATGAGTTGATTTCTTTAAATCCATGTGACTTTTCATGCATTCAAGATTATTTATCTAAGTACAAAACTCTCAAGCTCTTATGTGCAGAATGTAAGATTGAGAGGGAAGACAAACAATGCATTTATCATATTCTTTCCAAACTTGGACCTGCATATTCTGTTTTTGTATCTACATTTTACTCCATGAAAGCGTCATTGAATGCAGCTAGCTATCAAGAGCCTAGTCTTGAATCCTTTTGTGATTCCTTGATTAGGGAACAAGATAAACTCATTCATCTTGGAATAATCAACAATGCAGATACATTTGGGAAAGCCTTATTGTCCCAACAGAAAGAAAAGTCCAAGCCTCCCAAGAAACAAAATTTTCGCAATAATAAGTCAAACAAGGGTCCAAAACCCTCTCAGTCAACTCCTTCTTTAAAAAATGACAAAGGATCCAAGCCAAAAGGCAAGAAGACTGAGCGTCATTGCAACTATTGCGGGAAAGATAATCATGATGAATCCAAGTGTTTCAAGAAGATGGCAGCCTTGGAAGCAACAATGAAGAATCACCACATAAGCCCAGATTCGCCTTCAGAATCTGCCTCTCATGGACATGCACTTTGTGCTTCTGGTTATTCTTATAATGCATCTTCTTCTTCTACTTCAAATGAATGGCTCATTGATTCTGGAGCATCTTATCATATGGCTAAGGATCAAGCCATCTTTTCTACTATGCATGAATGTAACACCAAACAAATATTTGTTGGTGATGATAGATCTCTAAGCGTTGTAGGAGCTGGAACAGTTCCAGTAGATAATGGTCATTTTAGTGATGTACTATGTGTTCCAAGAATTTCCTGCAATTTGTTATCAGTCTATCAGATCACTCATTCTGGTGAAGGTAAAACTGTGACTTTTACACCTCACCAAGTTGTAATCAAGGATTTTAAAGATCCTCAACAGGTCCTAGCTACCGAAATTGTTGATGATATTACCAGGTTGTACAAGTTTAACAACTTTGGGTCATCACCTTTCCCTTCAGTTTTTGTTGCTCATAGTGATAACTTGAGCAAACTTTGGCATGAGCAATTTGGTCACTTAAATTATCGCTCATTGCAACAACTATGTAAAGAAAATATGGTGACAGGTCTTCCGATGGTATCTTGCAGAGATGGTGTTTGTTCCGGTTGTGTACTCGAAAAACATCATCGGGACAGTTTTGACAAACGTGCCTCTTGGCACGCCTCGGTTCCCTTGGAGCTTGTGCATAGTGACTTGTGTGGTCCTCTTCCATCTGCTTCCTTTTCTCGTTTCAAGTATTTCTTAACTTTCATTGATGATTACATCAGACGCACTTGGGTTTATTTCCTAAAACTTAAGAGCGAAGTATTTAACATGTTCTTGGCCTACAAGGCCCTTGTTGAAAAACAATCTGGTCATCAAATTATTAAGTTAAGATCTGACAATGGAGGAGAATATGTTAACAAACAGTTCACTACCTTCTGCACTGAACAAGGCATCCAACAACAACACACTGTTCCATATACACCACAACAAAATGGTGTAGCTGAGCAAAAGAACCGCATTTTAAAAGAAATGGCAAATTGTATGATCCAATCTAAGGGACTAAGTCTTCAATTTTGGGCTGAAGCCATAAATTGTGCAAATTACATAGTTAATCGCACCCCCACAAAAGCATTACAAGGTATAACACCGGAAGAAGCATGGAGTAAAGTTAAACCTGATGTAAGTCACTTTCGTGTGTTTGGTAGTGAAGCATGGGCTCACATTCCGGATGAAAAACAGAAAGCATTGCAGCCTAAAAGTGAAAAGTGCATATTTGTTGGATATTCTGAAGATGTAAAAGGTTATAGACTTCTTCAACCACATTCTCATGCTATAATCATTACAAGAGATGTTAAATTTGATGAAAATATCTTGGCCTGCGAGCCTAACTCGGTGAGTGTGCCATCTTTGGCCTGCGAGCCTAATTCGGCGTTTGTGCCTTCTTCTTCTTCTTCCAACTTCCTTAACAGGTTTCCAACTCCAGTTTCTGATGATGACAGTGAAGATGAAAATCCACCTCCGCCTGCTCATGTTCCTCCAGTTGCACTAGCACAAGTGCTTCCTCGATGGGTCCGTTCAACATGTGAAGCAGCTGGTGATCTTGCCGGTGATCCTAGAGATCAATGTCGAACACGTTCTCAGTTTCAGCGAGCCTCTTCTCTTTTGGCTCAAGTTTCCGAGAATCATGATCCAGAAACTTTTGCAGAAGCTTCAGGGAATCCATATTGGGATGCAGCCATGGATGAAGAATATCGTTCCTTAATGGCGAACGATACTTGGGATCTTGTACCTCTTCCAAAAGGAAGAAAACTTGTCAGATGTAAATGGGTCTACAGAACTAAGTATGCATCAGATGGAAGTGTTGAAAGACTTAAGGCAAGGTTAGTTGCCAAAGGTTTTTCCCAAGTTGAAGGGATTGACTACAATGAAACCTTTTCCCCCGTCGCTAAAATGAACTCCATCCGCCTTGTTCTTTTCCTTGTAGCCTTACACAACTGGGAAGTCCATCAAATGGATGTCAAGTCTGCCTTCTTACATGGTGATTTACAGGAGGAAATTTACATGGAACAACCTCCTGGCTATGTTCAGAATAACTCTAGCCTTGTCTGCCGCCTTAAGAAATCCTTATATGGCCTTAAGCAAGCTCCTAGAGCTTGGTATGCCAAAATGGATAACTTTCTCCTTGACACTGGTTTTTCTAGATGCCATTCTGACCCCAATGTCTATACCAAGAAAGTAAGAAACCATCTCATCATACTTGTTCTATATGTTGATGACCTTATTCTTACTGGTAGTGACCCTAAGCTTATAACCCATGTGAAATCCAGTCTTAAACAAACTTTTGAAATGTCAGACTTAGGACATTTGCATTATTTTCTTGGTCTCCAAGTTCTGCAAACCAAAGAAGGAAACTTTCTTTCTCAGTCTAAGTATGCTTGTGACCTTCTTCGTCGCTTTCACATGGAAGATTGTAAACCAGCCCCTTCTCCCTTCCAATCTGGAGTCAAACTTTCTGCCACTTGTACTTCACCTGAAGTAGATGCCACATTGTATCGTCAGCTTGTTGGTAGTATTTTATACTTGACTCATTCCCGTCCTGACCTTTCCTTTGCCGTTGGTCGAGTTTCCCGTTATATGCAGACACCTCATGAAAGTCACTGGAAAGCAGCTAAAAGAATACTTCGATATATTCGAGGCACAGTTCAGTTTGGGATTCATTACAGTACAGGGGGGAAACCTTTGTTGGTTGGTTTCACTGATTCAGATTGGGTCGGCGATCTTGATGATCGAAAGTCTACTGCAGGTTATGTTTTCAGTCTGGGATCTGGACCTATTACTTGGGCTTGTAAGAAACAACAAGCTCTTGCTCTTTCTTCAGCAGATGCAGAATATCGAGCAGCCGTCAATGCCAGTCAGGAAGCTTTATGGCTTCGACAGATCCTTTCAGAGTTTGGATTCGAGCAGCAGCAGCCTACTCCACTTTGGTGCGACAATCAAAGTGCCATCAAGCTTGCCAAATATCCAGTTCTACATCAACGCAGCAAACACATTGAGCTACATATGCACTTCATCAGAAATCTTGTTCATGATCGTGTTCTCGAAGTGCTCTTTTGCCCTACAGATGATCAAGTTGCAGACATCTTCACCAAGTCTCTTACAGAAGCGAAGTTTTCTAAACTTCGATATATGTTAGGAGTTCAGGAACTTGTCATTAAGGGGGGATAGGCTCTAATGCCTCCTTCCTTCTCCTAATAGTGTCACTTTTGTAAATCCTTCAATCCTATCCCAAGTTGTTCTTAAGGGGGGATGTTAGGATATTTAGACACTTAGGAATTAGTTAAGATCAACTTATGTAATATATCCGTTAGGGATAGTGTGTTTCTTTAGTATGCATTAGTATGCATTTGTAAATACTTAATCCGACGGTCACGATATGTTTCCGACATAGAGTGATCCAACGGCTCAACTTCTCTTAGATCAAACCTAACCTTGATCCGTGGCTTAACACCCGATTGGTCCATGATCTCTATTTAAAGAGCATGGAGGGTCATTGTTTAGTTGATCGATTATGAGAAGCTCATTTGTAACTTTCTTTCTTTGCATAATAAATTGTCCCGTAGAAGCTATTTGGCCGGGGACGTGGAGTGTTTCCCTCAAGAGGGTTTAAACCACGTCAAAACATCGGTGTGTTGATCTGTGATCTGTTTGTGTGAAGTGGTTGCTCTTGGTGTTTGGTCCTTTGGTAGTACCCTGTGTACCCGAACAATCTTATCTATCTTAATCTGTTTCTGTACTGGAGTACGATGCTATTCCTTTTTGCATGTGGAAAAATATAAAAACCATTCTATTCAATCATTTTACATTTATATAGAATTATTAACTTATACAGGAAACTCAAATAACTTATAAATTAAACAATGAAAGTTTAATAATCAATAGAACTGTAATATGCAAAATAGATAACAGAAATTAAAAATAAAACATATAAGACAATAAAACCTGTAATTAACGATAGGGCCGACAAACACCCAAGGAGGCATGTTCCTCCAAACCTGCTTCAGAACAAGCAGCTCAACTACTGACTTCTAATAAACCCCCGAGCTTGCTTACTGATCTAGTAAGTGGGTGGAATCTATGTAGAAGCAAGGCACTCAAAATACCTTCTCCACTCGGTATCAACCTCCTGAAAAATGCCTTCTCCACTCAGCATCAACCTCTTGAACTCAATAAGAGTTTGGCAGACTCACAACATGATCAACAACAGCATATTCCCTAATCAAATCTCTTGGGTGCAAACACAGCAAAACCCCAAGGTAAATTTCCTCGTCAGGAAAAGTGATGAACCTCAGTTCAATATTTGATGGCTATTATATAGACTACCTAGGTCTTTTAGTGGTCAGTTTGGAATAAATGATCCTCAAGCTCCAGTCCCATCTTTCAAGGCACTAGGACCACATTTCAAGGGAGTTGTCCCATACCAACAGCTAGTTAGTTTCCTCATGATGCTGCCACTTGTCCATTTCCTTCTACCCCAAATTCCATTCCACCTAGTGGATCAGTAACCACTCTTTCAACAGTCCTCTTAGGTGTTTGTCTCCTATTTCATTTATTAAATAATAATATATTGTGCAAATTACAGTCATCCTTAGATACCTGTCTAATATAAACTTTACAATAAAATTTATCATAATGTTTCTAAACACAAATTGTTTTCCAGCTTAAAGGGTATGTTACAAACACCCCATCTTAAGCTCAACATCGTCCTCGATGTTGCTTATTCATCATCAAGTTCCTCATGGAACAGAACCGGATATGCTACCCGCATATTACTTTCCAGTTCCCAAGTAGCTTCATCAAGGCTAAGGTGCTTCCATTACACCTTTACCTACCCTATGGTGTGATTTCGAAGCATAATTTCCCTCTGGTCTAGAATACAGTCCGGTTCCAGCTGAAAATCTCCTTCGGGTTCCACCTATATGTCATTCCAATTCAGCACATGAGTAGCATCGTGCACATACTTCTTTAAAACATTAACATGAAAAACATTGTGGATTTTTAAATTGTATGGTAATGCCAATTGATATGCAACAGCTCCTATCCTTGATAGGATTTTGAATGGTCCACAATACCTTGGTGCTAATTTAGCACAACTCCCAAGCTTCAGAGAACTTTTCTTGGGCTTTACCTTTATGAAAACATGGTCTCCTACCAGAAATTCTCTTTCTGTGCGTTTTAAATCAGCATAGCTTTTCTGCCAATCTTGGGAAACTTTTAAATTACCTTGAACCTGTTTCATGGTTAGCTCCATTTCTTTCAATAGATATGGTCTTAACATCAATCTGTCTACAGGATTATCCCATGAAATTGGAGTACAACATTTTCTTCCATACAAAATTTCAAATGGACTTAACTTAGTAGATGCTTGATAATTATTATTGTAGGCAAATTCTACTAAGTGCAAGTAATCTTCCGACTTAGATGGTTGATCTTTAACATATAATCTTAACATATTTTCCAAAATCTGATTTACTCTTTCTGTTTGACCATCAGTTTGTGGGTGGAAAGAAGTGTTGAAATTCAACATAATATTTAATCCTTTAAACAGTGTTGTCCAAAAGTTACTAGTGAACTTAGAGTCTCGGTCTGAAATATTTACCTTTGGAATTCCATGCAAGCGAAAAATTTGCTTCATGAAAATATCTGCAATGTTAGAAGCCTTGAAAGTAGTTTTAACAGGAATAAAATGAGCAACTTTGCTAAGTTTATCAATAACAACCATAATTGAGTCATTTTGCTTCTGATTTTTAGGCAAACCTCTAATAAAGTCGATGCTTATGATCTCCCATTTCCATTCTGGAATTGGTAAGGGCTGCAATAGCCCAACTAGATGTTGATGTTCAGCTTTGATAGTCTGACACTCAAACATCTAGCTATATATTCAACAACTTCACTTTTCATGTTGGGCCAAAAGTACTCCTTTCTTAACATAGTTATCATTTTATGATAACCAGGATGCCCTGAATAAGGACTCTTGTGAACTTCATCTAAAATCGGCAACTTAACCTTCGAAAAATTAGGCACATAAATTCTGTTTTTGTAAGTTAAGAAGCCTTTTTCATTAATACTGTAATCTGTTATAACATTTTCAGATGAATTTTCAGCCACTTTATCATGTAATTTTTGGTAATTTTCGTCTTGCTTAATTCCTTCTTCGATATGATTTTCCAAATCAGTTTTAAAAGTACTGATTGCTGCCACAAAACTTAATCTAGCATTTCTACTCAACGCATCAACAACCTTATTTTTCTTTCCATTAATGTGATGGATCTCAAAATCGTACTCGCTAAGGAAAGCTAACCACCTAGCTTGCCTTGCATTAAGATTTGTTTGATCCAAAAGATACTTTAAGCCTTTATTATCAGTCATTAAAATGAATTTTCTTTCGATCAAGTGATGGTGCCACATCTTTAAAGCATGTATCATGGCTGCCAACTCAAGATAATACGTTGCATAATTCTTTTCATGTATTCTTAACTTCCTTGACTCAAAAGCAATTGCATGACCTTCTTGACTTAAGACCCCTCCAAGTCCTTAGTTGCATGCATCCATGCATACGACGAAATCCTTATTAGGATATGCAATTTTTAAGATGGGTGCAGTAGTTAACAATTCTTTTAACTTATTAAAGTTGTCTTGACACTTTTGATCCCATATGAATTTCTTCCCTTTCTTCTGCAGAGAAGTGACGGGGTTAGCAATTCTAGAGAACCCTTCAATAAACTTTCTATAATACCCCGTTATTCCCATGAATAACCGTACATCAGTTATATATTTTGGGACAGGCCATTCATTAATTGCTTTAATTTTATCAGGATCAATGAAAATACCATCTTTTGAAATTATATGACCCAAATACTCAATTTTATCTTTATAGAAATCACACTTACTGAACTTAGCGTAAAGTTGGTGATCTCTAAGTACTTGTAAAAGGAAGAATGAGTTCTGAGTGATCCAAGTAGATATCTCCCGATCTCTATTTATACTTGATCTATTTGACCAATGACCTTATGGGGCCAACTTGTCTAGCTAGGTACATCAACCATATATTACATAAATGAGGGCTGACCCCACACATGGTGGTCTAATAACCCATCGACAAGTTTACACACATGCGACACTTGTCAATACACATGACGACACTTCCGTATAGAGGAATGACACATCTCTATAGGAGTACAATAATATATAAATGAAATACATTCCGAAGTTACATATACATCAACATTAAGTACCCTGAAATCAATTGGAAAACCCAGTTTTTACAGCCCATAAATCAAGTGATGAGATTGAGTTATTGGATGATAGAATTGTGAGAAATCCAAGAATGACTGAGCAGAGATTGGGTTTGCTTGATAAACCCAGTGAAGGCTAGAATCTCAAGGAATTAGCAGCTAGACCTTTCTATGCCCACCCTAAAGAGCACTAGAGGGAAGGGATGCCTGAGGGACTGTGCAGCAGAGAAGGGGACACAAAGGGGACCTTGCTTGTGTTGGGTGTGGTAGGTATTGTGGGTTCCATGACTGTTGAGTTAATTTGAGATGCTTGTAGATTTGTGGTTGAACTCACTGGCTTAGCATCCTCCTCATTTGTCACTGCATGCTTGATAAACCCAACTGTGTGTTGGATTAGCATGGTTGTTTGTGCAAAACCATGGTTGTGAGTGAGCCTGTTTAGTTCCTCCTTAGTGGATACACAACCTAGCTCGGGGGTGATCTCTCAGCTGAAATAATATAGGATGGACAGATATCTATGGTTGGGTGGAACGTTCCTCTCACATAGCCAGTTGTTGGACAACTTCATCTCAAAGATAAGTGTTCTCTGTGTTTAAATTATATGCATTCTGTGTTCTGCTATGTGTTAATTCTGAATGATAATTATTCATGTTAATGGAATTGGTATGAAGTCTATGCATAGCATGAGAAGGGGATTGATTCTCTGTATATTGAATCATCATCTACTTGTGATGGATATGTTGATGCATTATTGTTTGTGTGTGTGAAAATATGTTATTTCCACTGTGTTTATATTGAGTATAAATCTGCACGTAGAAGTTTTTATTTATTATGAATTTCTTAGTAATATATGGGGCTGAGATTTCCAATAGGCCCAGGAATGTCATTCATGTTCCCTCTATGGTTTGGAATGATGAGAGGGGATGTGACATTATATCTTGAACTTGGAACGAAGTTAGTTCTCTCGAAAGTGGTGGCTTAGGGACAACCATATGATGTCAAGCAAAAGAGGAAGTCTTCTGCTAAATGGGAGTTTTAAGGATAACCACAACCTATTGTTTATGGACAATCTACTCAAGTAGAATCAAGCGAGATCTCCCTAGTCCAAGTGTATCTAGAAAAAATAGTTACAGAACTCAAACTACCTTCCTAGATCAATAGAGATGTAGGGTGAGCAAGTAGATAACTTATCTCACATCTGCAAATCCTTTCCTCTTTGTTGCTCCAAGCTCGACGGCCTTCAGATCTCGAGCTGCAAGACCCTGTCAAGCACGTGGAAGCAAGCAAACAAAAAAAGTATATCTAAATATGAATTGATCTAAACTAACCATTAAGGAAGAATGTTCTAATCATTACCAACACAACAATACTTATGGAAAGACTTTGTATTAATGTAATAAAGGGAAGTACATAGAGAGAGAATGTCACAACCTAAGCCTTAATGTCGCGACTTCCATCCAAAAATCCAAGCCAACCCTCCAAAGGATGATGTTTTCCTCCCAAAGGATGAGTAAGTATCACCTAGATTAATTCCCCCATCATCGACACGAAACATGATCATAGATGTTTGGAGTGAATTAGACAGTAATGTGTGAGACTAACTCAGGGTATACTGACATGATGGACAACATACTGACTATAGATAGTTAATGAAAAATGTTTCTTGAACATGGGCATGGCATGACTCGGTAGTATTGACTTGATGAGAATGATACCAATCACCTAATGCAACTGACGGTGGAAGCATTCGTTGGACGACCCAACGGAGTAAGAAGAATCTTTGAATCAACAGGACACGAAGGAAAATGGATTACCCAAGTACTGAATGCATATGCAGATGAGTGCCATGTTCAAGAGTGACTGTGTACTGCTAAAACTACAATGAACACAAATTCTTTCCTTATCTCCATCATGATTGATGAGTACCTCTTTTTTTTTAACAAGCTTGAGGAGGGTAACAGATGCTCGGTGTAGCTCATCCCATGGATGATTGCAATCCCAATTTTTTTACAAACCTAGGATAGGAGGGTTTCATCCCACAACGGGCCCTTCGATGTTAGATTTTAACACGTCCAAAGAAGGTAAACTTGGCATCATTTCATGTTTAAAGAGTCTGAAAGGAACTAAAGAAGACTCCAAAGGTTCTTCTTCGTAAAAGTTAGTCTCTTCACTCGAAAAAGGATAAAACAACTTGAAAGACAACTCTTCCAATCATGCTTGGCTGGAGTGATCCTTTTTCGTAAATAGTGCCTCCTGGACCAAAAAATGTGTAAACTATCACCAGAAAGACGTTCATTCAAATACTTTTACAAGAATGAAAGAATCAAGCTCACTTGGCGATATTTTTCGTATTTAGGGATCCTGAAAAGATCTTAAAGAAGGAGTCCGAGGGGTTCCTTTTTCGTGGGAGTTTAACGAGCCTGAAAAAGTGATAAAATACAACTCGATGACTTATTCTCATCATTTTATGAGCACAAGAAGGAACAAAGAATAAGCTCGGTGTCATTAATGTCTGATTTGAAGGAGAGAAATAATGACACAAAAATGCTTGAAGAGTTGTTTACACCTGATAACAGATGTGAGATGACCATGGTCACAACTGACTGCTCTATTACAGCACTTTACTTCACCAGTAGAATCCAAAAACTAGGTCAAAATGATTGATTAGGCGTCCGGACAGAGAAATATCCCTAAATATAGTAAAAATGACCCAAAAAAGAATAAATTAAAAAGAGAATATTCCATTTTCAATATAAAAAGGGAAAATAGTAAAAATTATTTACTATTTCTTTTTACCAAATTTGGAGGGTGAAAAATACCATTCGGAGTCATTTTTCAATTGCTGATCGGGGGAGATCTGGTTAGCCATTTTCATCGCCGTCAGCATCAGGTAACCCTATAACTTGTCCTCTTCATTTTCAGTGGAGTAAAGTTGCTTTTTATTTCCATTTTTTAGTTTTTTGATCTTGTGCAATGATGGGATAGTGCACCTGAAAGATGGAGCACTTTCCCCTTATGGGAAGTGTGTCAAGGGCTTATTGGCACCCTTCCCATAAGGGTGACGTGCACTAGTGGCTCCTTGTCTTTATTGATAGGGTGCATCGGCACAAGTCGGCCTCATGAACTCAATGACACACCAAAATTTGACTATATGGAATGTGAAGCAAGATTCTAATATATGTTTTAATGCTATTTGGAAAGGTTTGGGTAGAGAAGATGGTCCAGTGGAGAGAGAGGGAGAGTGAAATGGATGATTCCAAAGTGTCCAACGATCCCCATTGTATAAATGCACCGTGGAACTATGGGATACTCAAGTACTTTCATATCCAGGGCATGAGGGCCCAAGTACCACTACTAGAGTACTTGATCAGATGCTGGGATCCAGAGCAGCAATACTTCTGGGTTGGTGTCCATACACTGACAATAGACATAGAGGATATCTATTTTATGACGGGGTTATCCCAATGGGGAGCTCTAGTGTCTTTTTCAAGGTCACGAGGCAGTGACTGAACTACTGAGGAGTTAATGGCCCAGTGGTGCACTTTTGGTACACAGATGGCTGGTGGGAAAATCCCCATTCAGGATGTGCGGGACCATCCATTACGGACGGTCTTATTTACCATTGATAGGGTGGCAGGGAGTAGGGATCCTCACCTAGACAACAAGGCCCACATGTTGTATGTAGAGGATTATATGGCTCCTACAGTTTTCAACTAGTGCAAGGGTCTCCTCGTGAACCTCAGGGATCAACTCAACAAGTGTCGGCGTGGTTAGCTAAAACAATTTGGCTATGGATCAATCATGGTCTCATTCCTCCTAGAGAGGGTTCCACATCTACACCCATAGGTAGAGATAGATTATTTGGATCCGAGGGATCCTCACATGGTTCGATGGTCCGAGGTGATGTCCCTCCATAGCAGTGGGTCTCCTATCATTAGATACGGTCCTCCTTTTTTCAGGTGCTTGAGGGGACAACTCCTCAAGGTGGAGGACTAGCCCTATGAGGGTACTGATTTTAGGGGGGACCCGGATTTGGTTTTTCTTGAGGACATGCAATGGGGAGACATAAGTAAGAATGAAAATTTTGTTTTGTTTTTCATTTTATGGTTTTTAGATGTTTTGGAGTAGTACTGATGATTGATACATGTTTGGTGAAGATGTCATCCCATCTTGTCCAGCTGGTGCTTCTCTGGTCGCGCGGAGAAGGGACGTGCAAGATATTGAAGTTGCAAAGTGTGATGCAATGGAGGAGTTAGATGAGATGGAGGAGAACCTTGAGAGGTTGACCCTAGATATACCAGAGCCAACCGTACACGATCTACCTCATCGCTATCAACGGAAAACTGTGGGGGTATCCGCGCGCTTTGGTTCGCTACTTCAGAAAGTAGCTAGGGCCATTGTTTGTTACCATGAGCATCCTAGGGACTAGGAACATATATATATGTATATACTAAAAGCCAAGAGATTCATATTTTGTAGAGGATATTTTTACTGAAAGCTCATGTGCTTCAGATTTTCTACCAGTACCACATTTTTGTATTATACCAACATGACATATATACAAAACTCTATTTGCGGCTCTATATACCGTATTCTATTGGTGACTATGGGATCTTGTACATGTTTTTCTTATACATTATGGATGATTTACATGTTGTGTCTGTTTTTGTATCTTTTAGATGTTTTATGTATGTGCAATGTACCAATCTAAGATAAAATTGGCCATGGAGTCAGCAACAATGTTCATGTCTCTTGAAATGTGTAGGTATTGAATAGATTAAAAGGACCTCTCCAACTCTCCAAGAGATGTACTCGTCAAAAAAGATGGAGTAGGGTCGGGTAATGGATAATGTAGACACGGTTAAGATGGAAGACCACTAATTTGAGTCAAGATGGACAACAATGTGGTTCACACCTAGGGAAAGAGCATCGGTTAAGACTCCAATCACCGCGTGATACTCAACGTCATTATTGGTTGCATAACCTAGACAACTCCCTTTTGAACTAGTGATCTTGTTAGTAGGGGAATAAAGTACCCAGGATGCTGAAGCGAGCTTATGGGTATGTCGGCTGGTGTCATCCACGAATCCCAAACAGGTTGCCATCTGCACATGCAAACAGAACATGGTATAAGCATAAATCCAGGATCCTATCACACTAAAGCAAAGTGTCACACCACACAAAAAACACACCATGTAAACTATATATAGAATACTAATGCATAAAACAATTCAACATAACACCTCTTCAAGTAGAGCCCATTGGGAGGCTCCCCAAAAGATATTCCATCATAATATGCGAGTTCGTATGATCCCTCCTCCAAAAAATGCTTAATGACATATGGCACATGCTACATGGACTCAAAATTTCCTATTCCCAGCTTATCATGTTTTTGGTCATATGTGAGGACCAAATCCCCCTTGTTAAAGATACGAGGTTTGACCGATTTTTCATACTGGGCTTTGATGTGTTTCTTATCTGCTTCGTTAGCAAGAGGAGCCTCGTGGTGGGTCTCATCAATTTTTTCCAAGTGAAGGAAGCGTTCTTCCTCGGCGGTGGTGTTTGGGAGAAGTTTTATTGCAAGTTTCAATGATGGAATCTCGCACTCAGTAGGTAAGAGTGCCTCCAATCCATAGACCAATTGGAAAGGCATGAAACTGGTGGCAATTTTGACGGAGGTCTTATACGCCCATAGGGATGAAAATAGCATGGTTTGCTAGTTTGAACTATGTGTACCCACCATGCATTGAATCAAGTTTTTCAAGACCTTATTGATAGACTCTACTAGTCCATTAGACTACGGGTAATATGCAGTTGAGTTCTCATGGTGAAAACCCAATTTGGAACTCAGTTCGTCCACCATATTGTTTTGGAAGTGTAATCCATGATCGGTGACGATGGCTTGAGGGACTATGAATCGTGCAATGACATGGTTAAACATAAAGAGTGTGGTGGTTTTTCCATCTTCATTGTTCGTAGGCATAGCCTTGACCCACTTGGTAAAATAGTCAATGGCCATGATGACATAACCATGCCCCTCGGCCGAGGTAGGATTACAGTGCATGAAATCTATTCCTCACTTAGCAAAGGGTCTGATGTCAATAACAAGATGTAAAGGGGTTGGGTGAGAGCACTTTTGTGGTGAAAAAGTTGGCAGGGAGGACACTTCTTGATGGCCTCGATACATTCTTTGAATATTGAAGGCCAGTATTATCCAACGCGTAACACTTTTTGGGATGTAGCCATCCTAGAGAGATGACTGTCGCATGCCTCGGAGTGACAATCATTGAGAACCTGTTTAGCCTCCTCGTGATTTAGGCAGCATCGGAGGATGGAATTGACGCCATGACAAGACAAGGTATCGTATATTATCAAGTAGTACTTGGCATGCTGGCTCACACGACGACGGTCATCAGGAGGAAGTTGAGGGTTGAACCGTTGGGTTTGGAGATATAACGTGACATCTCCATACCATGGGTCAGACGTATTGATGAGAAACAATAACTTGTCGGGGAGGGAGTCGATGGGCTCAATTCCCAGATCAGTATGGGGAATATCACAGATAAGCTCTGCAAAACCCAAATATTTCTTTGATTTGGCCTTCTTGAACTGGAGGTCAAATTATTGAAGGATTACGATCCAACGTGAATATTTTTTTCATGTCCTAAATTTGGCATTGGGTCACAATGGCCTAATCAGATTGGCCCTATTCATTAGAGTTTGTCAAATTGATGCTAAAGGTCAAATAATTGCCAAGGAGGAAAATTACTAGTTTCCTAGGTTTGGGGTGGAAGCTTTGGGATTTGGAATAATGGGGATAATAAATGATGTTTGAACATTAGAATGGCATAAATATTTAATAAAGGAGCTAAATAAATATATACAAGTGAAAATCAAAGTGGCATTTCATCATGAAGACACATGGAGGAAGTGGGACCCACATATGGCTAGATTTCCCCACTACACTTGGCATCATTCTCTCACCAATTCAAATTCAAGGTGAATGGTAACATACTTGGGGGAGTCCAAAAGGTATTATTCATTGCATGACTCATCCAAGGTCGAAATATAGAGGAAGAGTAACTCCCATGGAAGAGGAAGAGGCAATTTGGAGCTAGTGAGACACTTGGGCTAGATTCCCTATCTCTATGACAACAATGATGAAGATGCTATGACACCTATGACACAAAAAAGACTTGAAGGATGACATATGACATATATGACATGTCAGGGATAATAATAGAATCCAAGAGGGAGGTCAAGGGTGTTAGGGCAGCTAAGATGCTTCCACATGTGATTTGGTGGAAGTGGGAGACTAGGAATTGTTGTACAAGTGGCGTTCTTTGGAATCTCTTCCCAACTTGAGTTGGAATGAGTCTCTTGGAAAGAATTCGACCCATGGAGGACATCGGAAGTTTATAAATGTCAATAACAAAGAATGAAACTGGATTTTGATGATTTTTAGAATTTGCAATTGCATTTGTGAAGAGGGAGAGCTAGTGGATGACTAGTTTCTTGCCTTAGCCAATTTCGAGGGTGAAAGATTCCCATCGAAGTTGGTAATTGGAAAGGCCATTCAGACCTTTCACTTGGATATTTAATGAAGTATTTATTTGCAGGTGTAAGCTACAGGTCAGCTCATGGTTTCTTCTATTGCAGCTCACTCCTTCAACCATTTCCAGTTTTGATGGCATATTCTTGATCCTTGAGGGAGGGCGTTTTTGGTGAGCTATTGTACTCTTTGGGGGAGCTTCTAATGCCCCATTTATATTATAATATGAATTAAATACTCTTTTATTCATCTCCAAAAAGTTGCATGTTGAAATTACAAGTAGAAATGTATAAATCTCAATTTTAATGAAAGAACAGTGCCAGTTCTCCACTACCTTGTTGTGAATCAACGTAATGCTAATGATTTCGAATGAATGGATTATTCTCTGATGAATTTTTGATTAATGGAATTCCATGGATGTATTTTACAAGTTTCATGTACTGTAGTTGAGCATTTGAAGTATTTTTACTCAGTTTAATTGCATTGGGAGAAGAAATAGTACCATTTCCCCAAGGGTCAAATTGGTGATTTTTGCAGTTGAATGGGAGAGGGTTGGAACAGATATAATAATCAATTAATGGTGCACATGAGACCTTAATAACATCCTTAATACATTTACTACCTCTTTTCATAATTTTGAGTGGGTTTGGAGGCATTTGGGAAGCCATTTTCAGTACTTACCCCAGGGGGATTTGAACCCCAAATTACTAGTAAAATTGCATACTTGGTCCAGAATCTTAAGAGAGTTTGCAGAGGTATTTTGGTGGCCATATGTCATCCCTGAACATCATATTCAATTCCTAATATCATTCATACACCTTCCTTGAATATTTGAAGGCATTTGGAGTCAATTTGAGACCTAGAGACCAATACTAGTCAAAGGGAAATCACTAGTAAAGTTACCTACATTGACCAGAATTGAAAGAGGATTTGCAGAGGTATTTTAAAGGTCCAAAGGCATCCCTGAAACACATATTTATGTTCTAATATAATTCATATACCTTCTCAGAAGATTTGGGATAATTTGGGGCAAAGTTGGGACCTGGAGATCAAAACTAGTCAAAGGTCTAACTAGGGAAAAAAGTGAAAAATTGTCATTTTGATAAAATTCCTAACAAGGGACATTACAGTGGTATCAAAGCATGATCTTGGAACCTGATGTGGTCTAATATTCAAGAGGAAAAGAATTCAAGTACCACCATTAGATATTGAAACCAAAAGTGCTTTTGTTGAAGAGGAAAAAAAAAAAGTAGGAGAAGAAGAGCAAATTTTTTGAGGAAACTATGACTAGGGATGAAAAGGGAACCTCATATGATGGTGAGGAGCATATAAAAATTATGAAAACAATATTTGAAGATATGACCAAGCAACTTAAGGAAGGATTCGAATTGTTTTCTATCAAACTTGTGGAAATAATTATTGATTTTAAGAAAACCAAGGGGCAAAATGCATCAGCTTGCTTGAAGGAGCAAAAGGAAGAGACATCACAATATCATGAAGAAGATTCTATTTAAAATATGGAAGATCATTTCGAGACACCTTCTAGCTTAGACATGAACCAAAGAGAATCTACTGATGGATGCTTAAACTATTAAGGAGTACCTACTGATGGGTGCTCACACCTCTATGTTGGTGACATAGAGATCACTTTTGAAAGTGTTGCTGCAAGCCCAAGTTCCATTAAGCATGATAATGAAGACCTTGTAGCAGTTGAAGAAGAACCAAGATCAACTTCCCCATCACCACTTGAGCTTCATGAAGTTTGTCCAAGAAAAAATGAAGAAGATGAGGAGGTTCATTTGCAAGAGCCTCATTTTCTTGAAGGGTCCTTAAAGATGAATAAAAAGAAGATCCAAGAGTCCCTCAGCATTCTCCATGACACTCAAGCATTGGTGTCAAATTCTTGTTGGAGAGCTACTTCATTGGAGGAAACATCCTTCCTTGAAGATATGGAGAAGAGTCAAAGAGCAATGTGCCACATCAAAGGTAATTTCATGTCTTTGCTTTTTGATAGAAACCATTTGTTTGAGCTTAATGAATTGTTACATGATGCATACTTGAAGAATAATGAGGATAATCATAAGCTCACAATTCAAAATGAGCAACTTCTTGAAAAGTTGCAAGATACTTGTTTTTCCTCCTATGTTTCAGATTGTCAAATGGTAGATTGTTTGGAGGATTCTCATGACATGGTGGATCATGAGAAATGTGGAAATTTGAATATTCTTGATGTGTTTGAAGATGAACTTGAAGAGATCCAAACACTTGATATGGTGGAAGAGGAACTTGAATTGTCTCTTGATGAAGGTTATGCAATTTTTAAAAAAGAGCATGATTCCTCTACATTGGAACCAAAAAATGACAAAGAGTTCCTACTTTTGAAGGAGCTGCATGATACTACCCCTATGGATCCTTCCCATGATGAAACTTCTGCACTTTTTTATCATTTGGGTGATTTAGTTCATTCTCCTACATCCTACAATTCCATGTTTTGCAACATTAGTCTCAATGAAGTATGGGTGAAAGGGTTCTTTTTGATGGTGCCACATGAGGAGTATGGAACTCCTAGATTTAACTTTTATGATGACAAGGTTGGAGCACATTCTTATTCACATTTGAAGCAGCATAATTTGTCACTTTATGATGATTCACATCTACATGGATGCACCTATGATATGCATTTGAGTCACTTGAAGACTCATGGTTTTTCTTGCTCAACACTTGATTCATTTGATGTTGGAGGAACTTCATCCAACACTTTGGTGAATATATTTATGATTGGAGAACATTTTTGTTGCAAGACACATACTTTGTTATATCTTTATGACTCTCACATTCAAGGATGTATGGGTGAGACTTCTTTGAGTCATTTGAAGTCTCCTTGTTTTTTCTGCTCATTATTTGGTTCAAATTTTAGTGGAGATTCTTCATTCACTTCTTGGATGAAAGAATACATGTTTGAATATTTTGATGCATATCACATCCTTTTGGAGCAACATTATAGGACATGGGATCCTCACCTATGTCATTGGAGCAGATTTGATTAGTCACTTGAAACTTGTATGCACTTGGAAAATGGTGGTCTACTTGCTTGGAGGTATAAGCACTTTCATGACTCTTTGATGAAGCATATCCTTGATGTACATTTGCATTATGTAGTTATGTACTTTGATGATATATATTTGGTACTCATGATGTTTGGAAGGATACATACAAGAAAATAGGATCCATGGATCCTCTTAACTAATGGTGTGGGCTGGAGAGCACTCTTAATTATTGGGGTGCAATACAAGCAATGGGACCCAGGAATAATTTTTATCTCATTGGTTTCAAATTTTTTTGGGAAACAAGCAGTATGGGAGATGGATTTACCCACTTAATAAAGTGATTTTTATCAGAGTAGTGCAGCAGCAAGCATGGTGGTTCCTCTCTAGAATCTTCATGGAAACTCAAAGACTCAAGGTGGGGTAAGTCAATGGCAACTTCAAAGAATTATACAGAAAGCAGGTTCTTCAACACCCATGTTTAAAATTGCTTGAGGACAAGCAATATTGGGAAGGGAGGATTTTTCATGTCCCAAATTTGGCATTGGGTCACAATGGACTAATCACATTGGCCCTATTCATTAGAGTTTGTCAAATTGATGCTAAAGGTCAAATAATTGCCAAGGAGGAAAATTACTAGTTTCCTAGGTTTGGGGTGGAAGCTTTGGGATTTGGAATAATGGGGATAATAAATGATGTTTGAATATTAGAATGGCATAAATATTTAATAAAGGAGCTAAATAAATATATACAAGTGAAAATCAAAGTGGCATTTCATCATGAAGACACATGGAGGAAGTGGGACCCACATATGGCTAGATTTCCCCACTACACTTGGCATCATTCTCTCACCAATTCAAATTCAAGGTGAATCGTAACATACTTGGGGGAGTACAAAAGGTATCATTCATTGCATGACTCATCCAAGGTCGAAATATAGAGGAAGAGTAACTCCCATGGAAGATGAAGAGGCAATTTGGAGCTAGTGAGACACTTGGGCTAGATTCCCTAGCTCTATGACAACAATGATGAAGATGCTATGACACCTATGACACAAATAAGACCTGAAGGCTGACATATGACATATATGACATGTCAGGGTTAAAAATAGACTCCAAGAGGGCGGTCAAGGGTGTTAGGGAAGTTAAGATGCTTCCACATGTGATTTGGTGGAAGTGGGAGACTAGGAATTGTTGTACAAGTGGCGTTCTTTGGAATCTCTTCCCAACTTGAGCTGGCATGAGTCTCTTGGAAGGAATTCGACCCATGGAGGACATTAGAAGTTTATAAATGTCAATAAAAAAGAATAAAACCAGCTTTTGATGATTTTTAGAATTTGCAATTGCATTTGTGAAGAGGGAGAGCTAGTGGATGACTAGTTTATTGCCTTAGCCAATTTCGAGGGTGAAAGATTCCCATCCAAGTTGGTAATTGGAAAGGCCATTCACACCTTTAATTTGGAGATTTAATGGAGCATTTATTTTCAGCTGTAAGCTATAGGGCAGCTCATGGTTTCTTCTATTGCAGCTCACTCCTTCAACCATTTCCAGTTTTGATGGCATATTCTTGATCCTTGAGGGAGGGCATTTTTGGTGAGCTATTGTACTCTTTGGGGGAGATTATAATGCCCCATTTCTATTCTAATATGAATTAAATACTCTTTTATTCATCTCCAAAAAGTTTCAGGTCGAAATTCCAAGTAGAAATGTATAAATCTCAATTTTAATGAAAGAACAGTGCCAGTTCCCCACTACCTTGTTGTGAAACAACGTAATGATGATGATTTCGAATGAATGGATGATTCTCTGATGAATTTTTGATTAATGGACTGACATGGATGTATTTTACAAGTTTCATGTACTATACTTGAGCATTTGAAGTATGTTTACTTAGTTTAATTGCATTGGGAGAAGAAATAGTACATTTCCCCAAGGGTCGAATTGGTGGTTTTTGCAGTTGAATGGGAGAGGGTTGGAACAGATATAATAATCAATTAATGGTGCAAATGAGAGATTAATAACATCCTTAATACATTCCCTGCCTCTGTTCATAATTTTGAGTGGATTTGGAGGCATTTGGGAAGCCATTTTCAGTACTTACCCCAGGGGGATTTGAACCCCAAATTACTAGTAAAATTGCATACTTGGTCTAGAATCTTAAGAGAGTTTGCAGAGGTATTTTGGTAGCCATATGTCATCCCTGAAAATCATATTCAATTCCTAATATCATTCATACATCTTCGTTGAATATTTGAAGGCATTTGGAGTCAATTTGAGACCGAGAGACTAATACTAGTCAAAGGGAAATCACTAGTAAAGTTACCTACATTGACTAGAATTTAAAGAGGATTTGCAGAGGTATTTTAAAGGTCCAAAGGCATCCCTGAAACACATATTTATGTTCTAATAGAATTCATATACCTTCTCAGAATATTTGGGATCATTTGGGGCAAATTTGGGACCTAGAGATCAAAACTAGTCAAAGGTCTAACTAGGGAAAAAAGTGAAAAATTGTCATTTTGATAAAATTCCTAACAAGGGACATTACAATTTTCCCTTGAGCACTTGACGTGTAAGGACATGGTACATAGGGTTAGAGTCGTCTATGATAGTGGTAGTACGAAGCAATATATAATGGAGGAACTACTAGACAACAATGACTGTTGCAAGGGCAAGTTTCTCGACATGTGAGTAACGAGTTTCAGGGTCAAGAAGACCCTTACTCAGGTAGTAAATCAAATGTTCTTGGGTGTTGTTTTCCTCCTGGACCAAGACTATGGAAATCTTTGTAGAGGAAGAAACAAGATAAAGGATGTAATCCTTAGTGTAATTGGGCAGTTGGAGCACATGGGCATGAGTTATGGCATGCTTTAAGTTCTCAAAGTATTGTTGGGAATAATTGTCCCAAATGAAAGGGACATCCTTCTACAACAACTGCATGTATCCCTGTGTCTTCTAAATGAAATTACATACAAAAAGATGGAGGTATTTTTCCTTCCCTTGCAAACTTTGAAGTTCCGTGATGTTAGTGGGAGGTGGGAGAGAGATAATGGCTTCCACCTTAAGGGGATCAATGCAGATCTCATTTTTAGAAACAATGAAACCCAGAAGGCATCTAGACTAGACATAAAATATGCACTAGTGAGGGTTTATACGGATATTATACCATATGCATCTAATGAATACATCCGTCAGATGATCGATGTGGAACTTAGGATGATTTGAATGAGCAGAAAGATCATCGATATAGGGTTCGACAAAGTCCTTAACATCATCAAAATCATACGACATGGCCTGCTAGAATGTAGCACCAGTATTTTTGAGGCTGAAGGGGAGTTTGCGATAAGAGAACGTACCCCATGGGAAGATAAAAGTAGTTTTATGTTGGTCGGCCGGGTGGATCTCAATTTGGTTAGAACCAGAAAATCCGTCCATAAACAAGAATATGATGCTTCTTGTGCAATTGTCAATGATTTGGTCAATGAACGGGGTAGGGTAGTTATCCTTAGCAAAATCCTTGTGCACATGGACAACATTAGAGACCCAATCTGCTACAGGAACATGATAAATGAAGCTGGACTTCAATAGCTTTTCAATCTCAGCCTCAATTGCCGTAGTTTTTTGAGGGTGCATGGGTCATAACTTTTGTCGGATAGGTTTAGCATCGAGATATGTTTGAATCTCATATACAACAATGGAAGGATCAATCCTGGGCATTTCCTCATAGGTCCATGCAAAGACGTCGCATAATTGCTTGAATAAGGTCGTATATGTGGTGATCTCTTCGAGAGAATAGTTTTGTCCAATGCAGATATTTTCGATGACGCCAGGTTTGACCGACATGTCGATCATAATAGTGGGCTGGTGTTTTCCAAATTTCCCTCTGTGACCGTATAACAAGTAAGAATCAAATATTGTGGGCAATGAAAGACATCTAGTGACAAAAGGGTTGTAATGTTGTTCTCCACAAAATCTAGGGGTGGTAGGAAATACGATCGATGATGGAGATCTTCCCATAGAGGTTCATCGATGCTCATATCCTCCATAATGTACTCATCGGAATGAAAAGTACGGAGCAAAGGATCTGGTAGGGATGAAATCCATTGTAGAGAGCAACATGAAGATGCCATTGAAGAGTGGTCATCAATGGCATATTGGATGGCCTCGTAAGTAGCTTCAGCTGATTAAAGGGGCATGGTATCTCCAATAAAGTGCATTGTAGCAGTATCAGGCATGAGCCATTGATCGGTAGGGTTGGATGATGATGGAATCATGGAGGATATCATGTTTATCGTGGCAACATGGGAACGGGGATCCAAGGTTGGAAAAAATCCCATAAGAGATGAATCCTTAAGGAGTTGGAATCATCTAGGGCACGATCCATTGATCGATAGTGTTGGATGATGATGGAATCATGGAGGCGATCATGTTTACCGTGGAAACATGGGAAGGGGGATCCGATGTTGGAAAAAATACCGTAAGAGATGAATCCTTAAGGAGTTGGAATCATGTAGGGCATGAGCCATTGATCAATAGGGTTGGATGATGATGGAATCATGGAGTAGATCATGTTTACCACGGCAACATGGGAAGGGGGATCTGAGGTTGGAAAAAATACCATAAGAGATGAATCTTTAAGGAGTCCGACCCCCACATTATCATATAACAATGAATAGTGTCCGAGTAAAGGGAAATTGTCTGTTGGATGAGTAGAGGTGTCTGGTGTACAAAAGTCCAATTGGTCAACGGTGACAATTCATCCTTGATGAGGGAATTGCATAGTGTGGAAGAAAGATGATGCAACCGCTTTCATGGCATAAAACTAGTAATGACTAAGAAATAGGTTATAATACAATGGGGCGACGACTACTTCCACGTCATGGATCCTTACTTGATGGTATCCGGACCACAAGTCGATCTTTGAAAATATCTTCGCCCCTCCGACTTGATCAAACAAGTCATCTATCCTAGGGAGTGGATATCGGTTCTTGATGGTCAGCTTGTTGAGATGTTGGTAATCCATGCACATCCGCATCGTCTCTTCCTTCTTCTTGACGAATATTATCGGTGCTCCCCAAGGAGGCACACTTGGTCGGATGTACCCTTTTTCCATCAACTCTTGTAACTGTAGTTTAAGGTCCACTAACTATGGTGTGCTCATACGATATGGGGCCTTTGAAGCCGGTATGGATCCGAGTGTTAATTATATGGAGAAGTCTAAGTCTCTCTTTGGTGGAAGTCTTGGTATTTCCTTGGGAAATACATCCTTGAAGTCTACAAGAACTGGAAAGTCCTCGATTTTCTATTCTCGCTCAGCTTCTACATTTTGAATGTTGACTGCAAAAATTTTACAACCCTTCCTTATGCACTTCTTTGCTTGCAAAATGGATATCTGTCTCACGAAAAATTTCTTAGGTATGCCTTGGATCTTTCATTGATTCCCTTGGTTGTCTATGCATAGGAGTGATTCACATTCTTTTACTAGTTCTGAGACCTTCCTTTCAATGCCAGTGGCTACTTGTACCAACAACAGTTTCCCGTGTTTCTCTCGGTTTAGTTTACAAGTGTCAAATATTTTTGGGGAAACATAGCTTTGGCAAGCACCAGGGTCTATCAAAATTGAAAATAGTTATGTTTAAAATTTTACCTTCTATCTCGACCATAGTAGCTTGATGGTTTGCTTGTTGGTCATCGAGTGCTACATAGATTCTTGGTGTGACATCCCAAAATTTCAGAAAAAATTTAAAATTTTTCTATGTAGCATAAGGTGCTACAATCACTATGCAGAGATACAATATAATACCATGTGAATCCAAAGTTCCAAAACTAAAATATTTAAATTCTACACAAACTAATACCTTGTGCCAATTTTTGAACTTTTGAAATTCAACTTCTTTTACTTCTAGCAAATATGACATGACAATAATTTTCTAGTTTTAGTGGAAACGAAATAGATGACAAAATAATGACGACACTTATTTAAAAGTCCCCAAGGTCATATACATGTTACGTAAATTTCTTGCTATGTTTTTCATATAGATTAAATGCATGTATTTATACTTGTTAATTACTGGTGGATGTTTTTAATTCTATTTTGCATTCTGATCAAATATAGTCCCTTATTTAAATGCATAAGAAGGTCAATTATTATTTTAAATATGTGTATTAACTGTTTGATTTTCTTGATGATGAAGGGGTCCTATGGGCACCCTAAGGATTACTTAGCTAAATAGCTAATGCTCTTGAAACTTATCTCGCAGATTGTAGGTAAGCGTGATACTTCCTTCCGAAGCATTAAAGATGTATGTAAAAAGAACTTGATTCACATAGTATCCAAAATTAAATGTGTGGAGGATTTAGTACGTCTGAGTAAAGGTAAGACCCACCCTAGCTGTGGTCATGCATGATACACATACATCATGACTATTTACTGGTGTTCTTCTATTGAGCTTAGCTTCCTATTCAAACATCATGGTTATGCCATTTTACTTACATTGTACTATGATCTATGTTTTTAAGTATTCAAGGTCTCCACTGTAGCCATTATAACTATGTGGATTCACCAAATTATGATATTTGATCTTTTGTGTACCACCAAACCCTATCTCAAAGGTTTTATACTTTAAGGTATAAACTAAGGGTTAAGACTTTATGCATAACATACTATATGCTAGGTGTTATAACTTTTAAACACATATTTCTATATGCTAAAGTTATAATTCTTATATTCTTTCTACCTTATTCTAAAGGTATTAACCTATTTGTATATTATAACTACACGTTAGATATTATAACCCTAATGTGCATTATATTATATGCTAGGTATTAATACCTTTGTACGCATTATGGATATATGCAAAGCTTTGACTTATCAAAGACTCGTACGTAAAACACTTGTGTTATTGGCCATAATGCAATGATATAGTTTTGTTATATGAATAAGGATAACCATAGATTATGAGCTTGATTATATGCCTAACCTACTATATGTAAGTGCAATAGTAA
Organism: Larix kaempferi; assembly: GCA_027924585.1. NCBI lineage: Eukaryota > Viridiplantae > Streptophyta > Pinopsida > Pinales > Pinaceae > Larix > Larix kaempferi. The sequence continues at coordinate 22,103,062 of BSBM01000767.1, read as the reverse complement.
ACATCACAACTAAAGTTTCGGTGGATCATGCGTTGGCAAGAACTCGTAAACTAGTAGCTATAGCATTTAAAGTACATTAAAAGTGTTTTGGTGGATTTCCTATTGGCAACCCTCGTGGTATGGCTCCATGTGAAGGTTTTGGGTTGTCATGTCAAACCCTAGCTACAATATGCACTAACTCAACGAAGCACTCACTTGGAGAATTCATTTGGTAAAACGGGTGGGGAGAGAGGCTGACAGGCTCTCGGGTTTTTAGGTTTTCGAAGATAGTGCTCCGAGGGTTCGATGTTGAGTCCTGTAGCTTTCAAATGTTATTACCAGTAGGATACATGAGCCAAGCCATTACCAAGTTGTAACTTACTACATTTGATGGTGAATCGTGCAACTCCAGTTTTGATGTCGAATCGCTTGAATGTTACAGAAGTGTTCAGGCGCGATACAAGAGTTTCTTATACAGGTAATGTAATGGTCTCCTTCTTGTACTTTGTCGAGGGTTTAACATTAATACAGTTTTATGTTTAAGTTTGAGCTACGTCCAAAGTTTAACCACGTTGTACTGTTGTGCTGACTGGTTCTTCCTCGACGTTGGTTTTAAGTTTTAGGAAGAGAGGGGTATGAGCTTAAAAGCCCTGGTAAGCCTCAGTGACTCCCTTGTGGGCATCCATAAAACTAAGAATATTTTTGGTGAACAAAGCCAAAATGCCGGTCTTCATTTTGTTTAGTCGAGAGTTTTGTTTTGTTCAAATTTTATTTTCCACAGTCAGTTGTAAACTTTTATAAGTCGTATGGCAAGTTTCTGTATACAGAGAATTGAACCCTCGACCTGCCTTCATTGGTTTCTAAATGATTACTGTGTAACTGTTTAAACATAAATGCAGACGGTTTTGCTTGGAAAACTTAGGGGTTTTACCCTTGTCATTTTGATAAAATGTGTTGATAAGGTTTTATGGTGTTTAGGGTTTTAGGATTCGATTCTGTTTATGATTAACCTAGATATAGAGAGGGTCGAACCCTCGACCTCAAATTGTATTGTTTTCTCCTGTAATGTATTTATATATATTTTAAAGGATAATTGCATTATTCAAATGAAGATTGAAAAGTTAGCCTGAGAGAAATATCTCTGCATTCATTGTTATTTTGAACTGTGTTTTGAATGTTTAAAATGTATAGATTTATTTATAAACATAGCCATATGGCTGAGTTATAAACCCTAATGTGAAAAATCAACATTCCTTAAGATTTGTTTGTAGAATTACTTGAGGGTTTCGAACCCTGAACTTGTTATGTAAATGATAACTTGTATTGTTATGAAATTTAGACTGTGTGGGTGAACCCTTCAGGTATCAAACCCTGGTCTCACATTACTCTTTCGTTTTGTTAAACAAATGCAATGTTATCACAGTAGTAGTGTAAAGCTAATGAACAGGTATTGAACCTTGGGACATTCGACAGATTATTTAGTTGCTATTTGATTTGTATTATTTAATGTTTAAAATCAATTGATAATTAAATAAATTCGTATGTGATAATATTTCATATTGCTTGTATTGTGTAATAGATATATATGATTTCGATCTATTTCCTTACAATATTTACAACTTCATTTTTGTTTATGAAAATGTGTACTATGTGTTTCGATATTATTAAGGTTTTCATTAACATTGTTTCTACCTAATTTATTCTCTATAATGTTTTAAAGAATAAATCAATACTATTAGGGTTTGTAATACAGAAACCATAGTGTTTTTAAAGGATAAGAAGTTTATGCTAAAACGTATGTGTTAATTGGTTTCTGAAATGAAAGGTTTAAAGCATGAATAAACTTACCGGTTGGAAAGAAAGCATAAGATTGCTTAATACACTATTACTTCTGTTACTATGAATGAAGTGCTATTTAAAAATTCTGTTAATAGATAAATGCTATGTTTTTTCTATATTTAGTACATAAGAGATTTTATTCAATGTAAACATAAGGTTGTAAAGAAACATAACATATTTTATCCATGATAATCATTCAGTCGAATCTATCTATTGCATATCATTAATCGAATCTATCTTAAATATTCTTCTATGTACTAGAGTACGACACTGAAATAGTGTGTGGAAAAATGCAGGGAAGCATTTTTATTCTATCATTCATATTTAATCATAGATTTTAAATATATCATTCTATCCATTTAACATTTAAACCTAATAGGTGCATGGATATTCAGAGTAGTTAACATTGCAGTAAATAAAAACTTACTAAAAGTCCAAAAGATATCGAGGATGTAAATAAAACTGATAACATAATAACATACATATCCTTAGTAAATAATTTGACAGAAAGTAAATAAGATAACACAATTTGAACATGGTAACTGTAGATGAGACAAACAACCAAAGGATCCCATTCCACCCAACCTTTTCCTGAAGACAACCAAGTTACTTTCCTTAGGACCCCCGAGCCTGTTCACTGAACCACTAGGACAAAGATGTTGTGTGGAGAAATGGAATAAATTCCTTTGCAATGCGGCAGTAGCACTTGATAGTAGTACTTCTGCTTCTAGCAATATTGAACTCAGCAATGTGGATTCACTAGTTCAGAATGCAATCTTAGTTCACTCAATCACTTCTAACCTTCCCTTCATCGAATCTCTTGTGGTCTCTTGTCTTTCCAATTCAGAAATTATCACAAGGTAAGAAATGAACAGCCTCCTGCTGAATTCAATGGGTAGATAAGCATGCCTAGGTAGTTTGGTCAGTTGTTTTTAGTAAATGAGCCACCTGCTCAGTTCCACTTTCTTGGCAAACAAGACCATAAAAATAGGGAATTTTCCCCCTACAACAGTTAGAAGTGAGTTGAGGATGCTGCCAAGTGTCAGTTTTCTCTCCACCCCAATCCATTCCTCCTAATGGGTCAGTGAACACTCATTCAACAATCTCCTCTGGGTATTTGTGTCCTCTTTTATTTATTAATAATAAAATATTCAGAGTAATTAATTACAATCATCCTTGACCCCACTTGGTCAATAACATAAAACTTTACAATAAAATAAAACACAATGTTTTTTTAACAATATAAAATGTTTAGAATTTGGGTATGTGACAAACACCCCCTCTTAAATTCAACATCATCCTTGATGTTACTTTATTCATCATCCTCTAGTTCCTCCTAGAACACATTTGGATATGCCACCCATATAATACTTTCCAACTCCCAAGTTTCTTCATCTCGACTAAGGTGCTTCCACTGCACCTTTACCTATCTAATGGTATGATTACGAAGCAAAATTTCCCTCTTGTTGAGGATTCAATCCAGTTCCACCAGAAAATATCCTTCTGGTTCCACCTGTACATCATTCCAATTAATCACATGAATAGCATCATGCACATAATTTTTCAAAAGAGAGATGTGAAATACATTATGTACTTTAAGATTTGGTGGCAAGGTAAACTAATATGCCACTGGTCCTACCCTAGACAGTATTTCAAAAGGTCCACAATACCTTGGTGCTAGTTTAGCATAGCTTCCTAACTTTAAGGAACTCTTTTTTACCTTGAGGAACACATGCTCACCAACCTGGAACTCTTTTTGAGTTCTTTTGAGATCTAGATGACTTTTCTATCTATCTTGTGCAATTTTCAGATTGCCTTGAACCTGTTTCATGGTTAGTTCCATTTCTTTTAATAACTTAGGTCCTAGCATTAACCTGTCAACTGGATTACTCCATGAAATAGGAGTATTACATTTTCTCATCATTGTTATCATCTTTTGGTAACTAGGATGTCCTGAGTATGGACTTTTATGCAATTCAATTAAAATCAACAACTTAATTTCAGCAACATTAGGCACATAATGTCTATATTTATACAGCAGTAACCCTCTTTCATCAATTCTGAAATCTGTTATAAAGTTTTCAGCATTATCTTCAACAATCTTTTTAAGTAATTTTTGATATTTTTCATCCATTCCGATTCCTTCCTTAATCTGATTTCTAGATCAGTTTTATAAGTGTTGATTGCTGAAACAAAATTTAGCCTAGCATTTATGCTTAAGGCATCGGCAACTTTATTTTCTTTACCTTTTATGTGTTGAATCCCAAAATCATATTCGCTAAGGAAAGCTAACCACCTAGCTTGCCTTGTGTTCAGATTTGGTTGATCCAACAAATATTTTAAACCTTTATTATCTGTAATTGAAGTAAATTTTCTTCCAATTAAGTGATGGCGCCACATATTTAACGCATGTATTATGGCAACCAACTCTAGGTTATAAGTTGCATGGTTCTTCTCATGAATCTTTAACTTCCTAGATTCATATGCAATCACATGACCTCCTTGTATTAAGACCCCACCAAGTCCATCATTGCATGCATCAGTGCATACGATGAAATCCTCGTTTGGATCAACAATTTTTAGAATAAGTGCCATTGTTAACAGCTCTTTCATTTTCTTAAAACTTTCTTCACATCTTTGATCCCATACAAATTTCTTACCTTTCTTTTGTAAAGATGTTATAGGGTTCGCTATCCTAGAGAACCCCTCTATAAATTTACGATAGTAACCTATAATTCTCATAAAAGATCATACACCAGTTACGTCTTTAGGGGCAAGCCATTCATTAATTTCTTTTATCTTATCTGAGTCTACTGCGATTCCATCTTTGGATATCACATGCCCTAGGTACTGTATTTTATCTTTATAGAAATCACATTTGTTGAACTTAGCGTAAAGTGGGAGTTCTATTAACACTTGTAAATTTATTTTTAAGTGTTCGTCATGATCTTCTTTAGAATTAGAGTAAATTAGAATGTCATCAATAAAAACAATTACAAACTTATCTAAGTACTGATGTAAAACATTATTCATAAGACACATGAAAACTATTGGAGCGTTGGTCAGCACAAAAGGCATAACCATGAACTCGTAGTGCCCGTAACGGGTTCTAAAAGCAGTCTTAAAGATGTCCTCATCTTTAATTCTGACTTAATGCTACCCCGACCTCAAGTCTATCTTAGAAAATATCTTCGCACCACGTAGTTGATCAAACAGATCATCAATGCGAGGCAAAGGATATATGTTATTTATGGTCATTTTATTTAACTAACGTTAATCTATGCATAAGCGCATAGTTCCGTATTTCTTTTTAACAAAAATTACAGGTGCTCCCCATGGAGACACACTGGGCCTTACATAATTTTTATCAAGCAGTTCCTTAAGCTGTGATTTGGGTTCATTAAGCTCCAGAATGTTCATTCTGTAAGGAGCCTTTGAGTTTGGTACTGCTCCCGGTACTAACTCAATGGTGAAATCTAGTTCCATTTTCAGAGGTAGTCCTGGAATTTCTTCCACGAATACATCAGAAAATTCCTTTAGAATGGGTATGTCTTCCAAATTTAACTTATCTTCCTTAGTTGATTGTTCGTTATTAATTACATTTACAACAAACAACTTACACCCTTTACGAACAGCCTTTTTAAGTTGTAAAGCAGAATTTGTCTAACAAATGTCTTTCTAGGAATTCTTTTTACTGTCACAGTTTTACATTCATCATTCAAACAAGTAAAAGTTGTTTCAAAGAAATTTAATACTACCCTATGCTTCTCTAACCAATCCATTCCAATCATAACATCGTAAGAACCTAAAGGTAACACATTTAACTTAACATGGGTCCTAAATTGATTCATCATTAATTCACATTCTTTTACATAATCAGTCACTTTTGTTTTGGTTCCAGTAGCTAATTGAACCAACCATGATTTATCAAAATTGTCTATTTTTAGATTGCAACATTTAACTAAATCAGGTGACACATAGCTAAGACTTTCTCCTGGATCAATTAAAATAGAAATGGGTTTATTTTTCAGCATACCTTCCACTTCAACCATGGAAGTTTGATGATCAGCTTGTATGTTCTCCAAAGATGCATTTATCCTGGGCATCACCCTTGCTAAGTCACCAATAGTAGCCTCCTCCTGTACTGTGTGTATGTTGTTGACAGTCCTCTTTCTAAGTGGGCAGTTGGATGCATAGTGAGGTCCCTAACAGTCCCAACATTTAACAAGTTCTTTCTGTTCATTATTTTTAACAAAAATTTTAGGTGGATCAATGTTTCTTGCAGCTATAAATTTTGATTGTGTATTACCTATAGCATTATTTCCTTGAGCTTTCCTATTAGAGTAATTATGTGAATTATTATTTCCAAAGTTGCGATTAAAAGAGAACTGCTTCTTCCTTTGTTCAAAGTTATTAGGCCTTTTTGCCTTCCAACTTGGTATACCTTTTCTTTTCTTATTTTGCTCATAACAAATATTTTATTTTCTCATGGCCTCTTTAAGAGTTCGAAGACCATCATACTCAATCCTGTCCTTTATATGAGAGGGAAAACAGCTCAGAAATCTCTGTACCTTAGGATTTTCTTCAGTGGTATAAGGCACACAGCTTAATAAATTTAAAAACTTGCTGCATAACTCCCTCATATCCATGGAGCCTAACTTTAACTCATAAAACTCTTTAGCTCTTTCCTCATAATATTGTTTTGACATAAACTTTCTTTTAAAATATTTCTTAAAATTACTCCAATTTACACTTTTCTCTTTTAAACCTTGTACTCGTTTCAGATCTTGCCACTAGATGTCCACTTTTCCAGTCAAATTATAAATTGTCATTTTAGTTTTTAGATGACTTGAGTAGTTGTAAATCTGGAAATACTTATTCATATCGGACAACCATGCTTCAGATGTCTCACGCTTTTATATTTCTCCATTAAAATTTGGTGGTTTGATCTTTTTAAACTCGCCATATATTTCTCTGTATGGCCTGTACTTATTCTTCTTAGTGTAGTAGTCACTGTCACTACTATCACTAGAATACTTGTGCTTTTTCTTACGTGTTTGTTCATAAAATTTAGAAGATGAACTGTTGTCATAATTAGTCAATTTTATCTTTTTATCCTTACATTGGTAGGACATAGTTCCAGAATCGACATTATTTTTTGTCCTTTTATCTTTATCATTATTATGAAAGTTGTTGAGGAGGATTTGATTCATCTCCTCTTGAGCTTTCAGGATCCGTTTGTTTTCTTCCTTAAAATTTTTTATCTCAATATTTAAATCCTTTATTGTTCTTAGTAATTCACATGAATTATCATTCAATTCAACAAATAAGTTTCCTGCATTAATGTGTCCTTGTTCATTATAATTTTGTTCATTATTAAGGGACCTGTCTTCAGCCGACTCTTCTGGTCCTTCCAAACCTGCAGATAAAATTGATAAAATGCTGAAACTGAAAACAAAATAAATAAAAATCATTAATTCGGAGTTCTATCCTAAACTTGTATTTGCACGAGTGAGCCCCTTCAGGCCTAGTATTTGAACTTGCGCTCTGATACCACATGTGACATCCCAAAATTTCACAAAAAATTAAAATTTTTCTATGTAGCATAAGGTGCTACAATCGCTATGCAAAGATACAATAAATGTTAAAATTTAGATGACACCATAATGATGACACTTATTTAAAAAGTCCCCAAGTTCATATACATGTTACGTAAATTTCTTGCTATGTTTGTCATACAGATTAAATGCATGTATTTATACTTGTTAATTACTGCTCGATGTTATTAATTCTATTTTGTATTCTGATCAAATATATTCCCTTCTTTAAATGAAAAATAAGGTCAATTATTATTTTAAATATGTGTACTAACTGTTTGATTTTCTTGATGATGAAGGGGTCCTATGGGAACCCCGACGCTTACTTAGCTAAATAGCTAATGCTCTTGAAAGTTATGTCACAGATCGCAGCTTAGCATGATACTTCCTTCTGAAGCATTAAAGATGTATGTAAAAAGAACTTGATTCACATAGTATCCAAAATTAAATGCGTGGAGGATTTAGTCTGAGTAAGGGTAAGACCTACCCTAGCTGTGGTCATGCGTGATACACATACGTCGTGACTATTTACTAGTTTTCTTCTCTAGAGCTTAGCTTCCTATTCAAACATCATGCTCATGCCATTTTAATTACATTGTACTATGATCTGTGTTTTTAAGTATTCAAGGTCTCGACTAGAGCCTTTATAACTATGTTGATTCACCAACTTATGATATTTGATCTTTTGTGTACCACCAAACCCTATCTCAAAGGTTTTATACTTTAAGGTATAAACTAAGGATTAAGACTTTATGCATAACATACTATATGCTAGGTGTTATAACTTTTAAACTCATATTTCTATATGCTAAAGTTATAATTCTTATATCCATTCTACCTTATTCTAAAGGTATTAACCTATTTGTATATTATAACTACATGTTAGATATTATGACCCTAATGAGCATTATATTATATGCTAGGTATTAATACCTTTGTACGTATTATGGTTATATGCAAAGCTTTGACTTATCAAATACTGTTACGTAAAACACTTGTGTTATTGGCCATAAAGCAATGATATAGTTTTGTTATATGCATAAGGATAACCATAGATTCTGAGCTTGATTATATGCCTAGCCTACTATATGTCGATGCGATAGTAAAGATCATAACTAAAGTCTCGGTGGATCATGCGTTGGAAGGCACTCATAAACTGGTAGCTATAACATTTAAAGTTCATTAAAAGTGTTTTGGTGATTTCCTATTGGCAGCCCTCGTAGCATGGCTCCAGGAGAAGGTTTCGGGTTTTTGTGTAAAACCCTAGCTACATTATGCACTAACTCAATGAAGCACTCACTTGGAGTATTCATTTGGTAAAACATGTGGGGAGAGAGGCCGCTAGGCTCTTGGGTGTTTAGGTTTTGCAAGACAGTGCTCCTGGGTTTCAATGTTGAGTCCTGTAGCTTTCAAATGTTGTTACCGGTAGGCTATATGGGTCGAGCCATTACTGAGCTGTAACTTACTACATTTGATGGTGAATCGTGCAACTCCGGTGTTGATGCCAAATGGCTTGAATGTTGCAGAAGTGTTGAGGCACGATACGAGAGTTTCTTATACATGTAATGTAAGGGTCTCCTTGTATTTTGTCGAGGGTTTAACATTAATACAATTTTATGTTTAAGTTTGAGCTACGTCCAAATTTTAACCACATTGTACTGTTGTGCTGTCTGGCTCTTCCTCGACGTCGGTTTTAAGTTCTAGGGAGACAAGGGTATGAGCTTAAAATCCCTGGTAAGCCTCGGTGACTCCCTTGTGGGCATCCATAAAACTCAGAAGATTTTTGGTGAACAAAGGAAAAATGCCGGTCTTCATTTTGTTTAGCTGAGAGTTTAGTTTGGTTTAAATTTTGTTTCCACAGTCAGTTGTAAACTTTTATAAGCCACATGGAAAGTTTTGGTACAGGGAGAATTGAACCCTCGACCTACCTTCGTTGGTTTCTAAATGATTATTGTGTAACTGTTTAAACATAAATGCATACGGTTTTTGCTTGGAAAACTTAGGGGTTTTACCCTCGGCATTTTGATAAAATGTGTTGATAAGGTTTTATGGTGTTTAGGGTTTTAGGATCCGATTATGTTTATGATTAAACTAGATATAGATAGGGTCGAACCCTCGACCTCAACTTGTATTGTTTTCTCCTGTAATGTATTTATATATATTTTAAAGGATAATTGCATCATTCAAATGAAGATTGAAAAGTTAGCCTGAGAGAAAGCCTTCGATATTCGCTGTTATTTTGAACTGTGTTTTGAATGTTTAAAATGTATAGAGTTATTTATAAACATAGCCATATGGCTGAGTTATAAACCCTAACGTGAAAACTCAACATTCCTTAAGATTTGTTTGTGGAATTACTTGAGGGTTTCGAACCCTGAACTTGTTATGTAAATGATAACTTGTATTGTTATGAAATTTAGACTGTGTGGGTCAACCCTTCAGGTATCGAACCCTCGTCTTGCATTACTCTTTCGTTTTGTTAAACAAATGCAATGTTATCATAGTAGTAGAGTAAAGCTAATGAACAGGGTTTTAACCCTGGGACATTTGACAGATTATTTAGTTGCTATTTGATTTGTATTATTTAATGTTTAAAATCAATTGATAATTAAATAAATTCGTATGTGATAATATTTCATATTACTTGTATTGTGTAATAGATATATATGATTTCGATCTATTTCCTTACAATATTTACAACTTCATTTTTGTTTATGAAAACCTATACTATGTGTTTCAATATTATTAGGGTTTGCATAAATAGTGTTTATACATAATTTATTCTCTATAATTTTGTAAAGAATAAATTGATACTATTAGGGTTTGTAATACATAAACCATATTGTTTTTAAAGGATAAGAAGCTTATGCTAAAAAGTATGTGTTAATTGGTTTCTGAAATGAAAGGTCTAAACAATGAATAAACTTAGGGTTTGGAAGGAAAGCATGATATTGCTTAATATACTATTACTTCTGTTACTATGAATGAACTGCTATTTAAAAATTATGTTAATAGATAAACGCTATGTTTTTCTGTATTTAATAAAGAAGAGATTTTATTGCAATGTAAAAATAAAGGTTGTACATAAACATAATAGATTGTATCCATGATAATCATTCAGTTGAATCTATCTATTGCATATCATTAATCGAATCTATCTTAAATATTCTTCCCTGTATTAGAGTACGTCACTGAAATAGGGTGCGGAAAAATGCACGGAAGCATTTTTATTGTATAATTCATATTTAATCATAGATTTTAACTATCCATTTCACATTTAAACCTAACAGGTGCATGGATATTCAAAGTAGTTAATATTTCATTGAATAAAAACTTACTAACAGTCCAAAAGATATCTAGGATGTAAATAAAACTGATAACGTAATAACATATAGATCCTTAGTAAATAATTTGACAGAAAGTAAATAGGATAACACACTTTGAACCTGGTAACTGTAGATGAGACAAACAACCAAAGGAGCCCGTTCCACCCAACCTTTTCCCTAAGATAGCCAAGTTACTTGCCTTAGGACCCCCTAGCCTATTCACTGAACCACTAGGACGAAGATGCTGTGTGGAGAAATGGAATAAATTCTTTTGCAACTCAACAATAGCACTTGACAGTAGTACTTTTGCTTTTAGCAATATTGAACTTTGCAATGTGGCTGCACTAGTTCAGATTGCAGTCTTAGTTCACTCAATCACTTCTAACCTTCCCCTCATCAAATCTCTTGTGCTCTCTTGTCCTTCCAATTCAGAAATTATCACAAGGTAAGAAATGAATAGCCTCCTGTTGAATTCGATGGGTAGATAAGCATGCCTAGGTCTTTTGGTAAGTTGTTTTTAGTAAATGAGCCACCTGCTCTGTTCCACTTTCTTAGGGAACATGACTATAAAAATAGGGAAGTTTCCCCTTGCAACAGTTAGAAGTGATTTGAGGATGCTTCCAAGTGTCAATTTGCTCTCCACCCTAGTCCATTCCTCCTAGTGGGTCAGTGAACACTCATTCAACAGTCTCTTTTGGGTATTTGTCTCATCTTTTATTTATTCATAATAAAATATTGAGAGTAATTAATTACAATCATCCTTGACCCCACTTGGTCAATAACATAAAACTTTACAATAAAATAAAACATAATGTTTTTCTGACAATATAAAATGTTCAAAATTTGGGTATGTGACACTTGGTGTCCCAGCCATGTCCCCTACTATTGGGTTTTCTTGTATGTTGTATAAAACCCCATCGGTCTTGTTGGGACAATGATTGATGTAATGGGGTCCTTGGCATTTCCAGCAACTAATGGGTGGTGGGGAAACTATTGCTCCTTTGTTAAAAACTGGTCAGTTGGTATGTGGTGCAAGCACATTTGGTCGTCCACCAGGTCGGTTGAAATTTATGTTTGGCGGGAAACTATTATTTTGTTTTCGGTATGGTGGTGGCCTAAACTCTGGTCTTCGGTTGTGAGAAAAGGACCTGAATCTGTCTTGACTTCTGTTTATGTTATCATTTCTTAGTTTTCCATGTTCATAGTAGAGTCTAGCTTCGTGCAATGTTACATCTAGAGTCTTAGGCATGTTGAACTCAATTTTCTCTTGAAAATTGGGAGGAAGACATCATGAGAATTGTTGTATCTTGACCTTCTCATCTTTTATGTATGGTACATAATGTAATAGATCTAAAAATATGTTGATGAAGGCTTCCATAGTTAGGGAACCCATTCTTAGTTCATGGAATTCTTTGATCTTTTTGTCAAAGAATCATTCTGACATGTACTTGTCTTGAAACATCTTGTTGAAAGCACTCCATCTGATATCTCTTACTTCATGCCCTTTTGTATGATTTAGGTCTCTCCACCACCTGGTTGCCTTTTTGTTTAAGTTGTAAATGGCCAGCCGTGCTTTCATCTCACTGGAATAATTGTGCACTTTGAAATATTTATTCATTCCTAACAGCCACTCTTCATATTTCTTCCCAGTATTCATTTCTCCTTCATATGTTGGGGATTTAATTTTGTGTAACTCTCCCTGCAAACTGTCATCATTTTTCCTCCTTTTCTTGCAAGGGTAGGGTGAACCATCATCACTGGAAGAGATTTTACAGTCCTCTTCCATGAAATCAAGTGTGTGTTCTTCATGTCCCTCCTCTTTAGGACTGCTGGACCTTTTTGTATGACAATAGTTTTCTTTGGATCTATTTGTTGAGTAGGTGGATTGTCTATGGGGGTTTACCTATGTCAAGATCTGAAGTAGAGCTTCATTGATTGCTTGTTGTTATCATCTCTCATTCATGTTGTCATCTCTAAAACTCTGTAATTCTGCTTGTAAACTCTGTATTAACTTCATTAAGTCTGAATTCAATTCCACCATGAGTTCTTCTTCTCGAGGTGGGGAATTCAAGTTTCCATGTCTACTGCTATTCTCTTCTGCATTCATAATTCAGATTGTATTTTGTACCTGAAATGTTTAGTCAGTCAACAAAACAAAATTATGTTCATTTTTGTAAAAACAAATCATAAGTAAATATTTTTTTGAAATACATTTATGGAGTGGATGTTTTGTAGTGAGCCCAAAGGTCTCTTAGTGTTGTAACTGGGCTCTGATACCACTTGTAATGTCCCTAAAACTATGAAAATTAAAAATTTCATATGTGGAATATTATCGTCAATTAGAACCTAATGTTTTTACAAAATTAACTTTAGCACTGAAAAGAACTAAATGTGAAAGATACTTGAAAACTTAACCTGGTTTATTTTCGTTGTCTAACATCTGGTGGTTTGTCATTCTGCTATGGTATTTTAGATCTTTTGTTCATGTATTGATGTTCTTCTACTCTCCACTATTGTTTATGTTCCGTACTGTTGAATTACTTCATATTTTATGGTAAGTATTATCACCTTGATGTATACTCATGCTTGGCTTTGTGTTTTAGTATGTGATACTTCTACTTGTTAGTATTTTAATGATTTATGCTTGTTTATTTTCTTTTTAAAGAGAGGAGGTTGACAAAGCCTCGGGTCTTACTTAGCTCTATTGGGATAATTCATACTTTGACCTACTTGTATGAAGGTTCCCTAAGGGTTCTTAGTTGAACAACTTGTTTGGAAGAAAACAAACATTGGTTTTTCTAAAGGAGGGCTTATCCTATGGTTCGAACTTAATTAATATTTACCACAAAGTGATGGTGACAAAAGGTAAGTATCTAAAATATAGGTGCTAGTAGAAAAATTTGAATCATGGTGGAGGTAGCTTGGGATTTAATGAAGCCCATGTGCTAGTCACGAGTTTGGAGTCCACACTGGCTTCGACATGAAAACCCTAGCGCAATCAATATTGGGGTTTTGTTGCTCTGCATTGGTTGTGTGGGGGAGGTAGAGAGACCAAGGCTATCGGCCTTCTCCATTGATGGGGAAATGTTGCACCTAAGCGTAGCACAGGGTCCTTGAAGAAACATTTTGATGGAAAGGTAAGCTATGGGTTTCCAAGCCTTTGCACTGTAACTTGGTATTTCATTTTCTTACAACTGTAGCTTGTTTTTAACCTCTATATTTTGTTTACTTGATAGGAGGGTCTCACTGGAGGCTTGTGTTGATGTATATGTAACGTCAGAATGTATCTCATCTGTATATTATATATATATTTATTGTACCCTTATAAGAGATGTGTTATTCCTCTATAAGGAAGTGTCGTCATGTGGATTGACAAGTGTCGCAAGTGTGTGTACTTGCCGATGGGTTATTAGACCACCTTATGGGGTCGGCCCTAATTAATATATAATATAATGTGGGTGTATCAAAGTAGACAAGTCGGCCCCAGTAGGTCACTGGGAAAAAAGGTGAGTATAAATAGAGATAGGAGATCTCTATTTTACTCACTCGGAAAAGTAACTATCTCTCTCTCTGAAAAGTGGCGCACTAGTGAGGAGGAGGAGGATCATCTGCTAGGAGACTATCTCAGTGTTATTTGGTTGTATTTTGGTTGAGCCATTGCTCTCTCTATCTCTGAGGAAGTTGTGGGGTTTTTCACCTTAGGGTTTTCCCCACGGAAACTCTGTGTCTCTTGTCTCTATGCTTTTGATTCTTGTGATGCTTGTGATGCTTGTCATATTATGATTGTCATGCATTGATATACTGTAGATGTTATTCTCTCAGCAAAGATCCTATAGTATTGTGATTTAATACTGAAAATTTAACATGGTATCAGAGCCTAACTGAGAAGAAGACATTTTGCAGTGACGGAAGCTTGTATTCCTTGTTTATTGGGTTTCTCTCCACAGATTTTTGAAATTTAGTATAGTAGATTGGATCTACTCATCAAGGCGCATCTATCTGTCCAATCAGAATTCAGTTCCAAGCATTTTGAGATTTGGCCCTAAAAATTAGGGTTTCCACAAAAATAGGAATTTCTGGAAACTGAAGGCACAGCTGGAAGCTCCTTGCAAAAATCGAAGGTTTGAGCTTTGGATCGAGATTTTTGGCTGGGTAGATCTCCGGGAAACTCAAACCCTAATTCAGGGTTCTCCTTAGTGAACCCGAGAGGACAAAAGGACAATTCTGAAGGGCAAGACCTTGCTGATCTCAAATTCTGAATGTACTAGACTGATCAGCTCTCCAAGGCGCATCTTTCTATCCTTTCGGAATTTTGAAATTCACATTTTGAATTTTTAGGGTTTCTCTGACAAACCCTAATCTGGGACGAGATCTAGTTTTCAGCACTTCAAGTGGTAAGTCCTAAATCTTTTCTATTTCCATTTGAAGTACTCTTAAAGATGTCTCTCCACACTAAGATTGAGGATAAGCTTGAAGGGGTTGATAACTTCCGATCCTGGAAGTATAGGATTGGGTTAATCCTGGAAGAGAATGAGTTGGAATCATATGTGAAGGAAGACATCCCTATCCCAGAGGATGAAGAAGCCAAGGCATTGCACAAGAAGAACTTGGTCAAGGCAAAGAGAATCATTGCTGATTCTATCAAAGACCATCTCATTCCTCATGTGTCTTCTCTTAAGACACCCAAAGAGATGTTTGAATCTTTGACCAAGCTATTTGAAGGAAAGAACATAAATCAGAAGATGACCCTGCGGAACCAATTGAAAGCAGTGAAGTTTCAGAATGGTGAAACCATTCAATCTTACTTTTCAAGGGTCTCCCAGATCAAGGAACAATTAGAAGCAGTAGATGAAATGGTGGAGAATGGTGAAGTGGTGATGACCACTCTAAATGGCCTACCCAGGTCATGGGATTCTTTTATTCAAGGAATTTGTGCAAGGAAGAAGTTGATCTCCTTCAAGAGACTGAGGGAAGAATGCTCTCAAGAAGAAGCTAGGCTTATAGCTCATGAGGAAAAGATGGGAGGAGAAGATCAAGCCCTTGCAGCTCACACCAAAAGAAGCAAAACCAAGAAGGATCACTCTCACCACAAAAGATCTCATCAAAGGAGTAAGAAGGACCTAAGATGCTTTACATGCAATGAGAAGGGTCACTATGCTTCAGATTGTCCCAAGAACAAAAGGGATAATAACAACAACTTCAGTAAGAAGAAGAAGGGCAGCAAAAGAAGATTTCATTCTCATGCTGCCGAAGATGATGAAACCCCAAAGAAGAAGGCTAGGGCAGAAAGTGATAGTGATGATGTCTCATCAAGTGAAGAAGAGTATGTTCTGATCTCTGCTCTTACAGGTACCATCTCCCATGGATGTAATGATTGGTTGATTGATAGTGGGGCTTCCAAACACATGACTGGGTTTAAAGAATCCTTTGTAAACCTATCTAAACATGAGTCACCCCATAAGGTGAAACTTGGGGATGATTATCAATACCCAATCAAAGGAAGTGGTGAAGCCTCCTACAACCTAGATTCTGGAAAATCATTAAAGATGAAAGAAGTACTTTATGTACCTGGGCTCAAGAAGAACTTACTCTCCATCTCTGCATTGGATGCAAAAGGTATGAGGGTTGCATTTGTGGATGGCCAAGTCCTAATGTGGCCAAAGGGAAATACCATAGATGATGCAGTAGTGATTGGAGAGCAAGAGGGAGGCTTGTATAAATTGAAGGGACAACCTGAACATGCCATGGTACATGAATCCATGGAGCCAAATGAACTTTGGCATAGAAGACTTGCTCATATGCACTATAGGGCACTTCCAATTGCAAGCAAGGCAGTAGAGGGTCTTCCTGAAATCAAGACCAAACATGAAGGTGTTTGCAAAGGATGTGAAAAAGGTAAGAACATTAAGAAGGCTTTCCCAAGCAGTGAAAGCAAGGCAAAAGACATCCTGGAGATCATCCACTCAGATGTATGTGGCCCTATGTCATCCAGCTCACTGAGTGGGTATGTTTACTATGTATCATTCATTGATGACTTCTCCAGGAAGACTTGGGTATACTTCTTGAAGGGAAAAGATGAGGTGCTTGATAAATTCAAGGAATTCAAAACCTTGATGGAGAATCAAACTGACAAGAAAATCAAGACATTCAGATTTGACAATGGTGGAGAATTCACCTCAAATGACTTCAAAAAGCTTTGCAGTGATTCAGGGATTAAGAGGGAGTTGACTGCTCCTTATAATCCTCTACAAAATGGAGTTGCAGAAAGGAAGAACAGAACTATCATGGAAGCAGCAAGGGAAATGTTGCACGACCAAGATCTTCCTATGCATCTATGGGCAGAAGCAGCTAGAACAGCTGTATATGTGCAGAACAGAACACCCCACAAGATAGTGGAAAACAAGACACCAGAAGAGGTCTTTTTTGGTAAGAAACCTGAAGTCAACCATCTCAGAATATTTGGTTGTCCAGTATATACTCATGTCCCAAAAGAGAAGAGGACTAAACTAGATCCTTCAGGAAAGAAGGGCATCTTTGTGGGTTATAGTGAAAGCTCAAAGGCGTACAGAATATACTTTCCAGGGTTCAAGAAAATTGATGTCAGTAGGGATGTAACATTTGATGAAAACTCAACATTCATCAAATCAAGAAAGACACCTATCGAAGTTTATGAAGAACCTAAGGAAACAAGATTTCAGGACACTGCCATGACTGAAGCAGTTCCAGAAGTTGTTCGTGAGTTTGAAGATCCACAAGAACCTGTAGATCCACCCTGTGAGGATAACTCTCACAAGAGGAAACCTGTATGGGCTAGAGAGCTCATTCATGATGCAGAAAGATTTGGCATTCCAGAAGAAGAACACAGAGCAAAGAAGAGAACCAGATCACACACTAGTTATGTTGCTTTACTCTGTGACATTATGAACAAAGAGCCTTCCATTTATGAAGAGGCAGCAGAAAAGAAGGAATGGAAGGATGCTATGGTTGAGGAATACCAATCAATAATGAAGAATGATGTTTGGGATGTTGTCCCAAGACCTAAAGAGAAGTCTGTTGTGACTTCCAAGTGGATCTACAAAATCAAGCACACTGCAGATGGCAGTGTAGAAAAATACAAAGCAAGATTCGTAGCTCGTGGTTTCTCTCAGAAAGAAGGAATAGATTATGAAGAAACCTTTGCACCTGTAGCCAGGTATACTTCCATCAGAATAGTACTTGCCCTGGCTGCAGCAATGAAATGGAAAATACACCAGATGGATGTCAAGACTGCTTTTCTGAATGGTGTAGTAGAAGAGGAAGTATATGTGGAACAGCCACTTGGTTTTGAAATACATGACAGGGAATCATATGTATGCAGATTGAAGAAAGCCTTATATGGCTTGAAGCAAGCTCCCAGAACCTGGTATGGTAGGATGGATAGTTTCCTATCTAGTTTGGGCTTTACCAAGAGTAAAGCAGATTCCAACCTTTACTACAAGGTTGAGGAAGGGAATCCTGTGATTCTACTACTGTATGTGGATGACCTATTTGTGACAAGAGATGACAGACTGATTGCAGATACTAAAAGGAAGCTTGCAGCTAAATTCGACATGAAAGATTTGGGAATGATGCACTATTTCCTAGGAATGGAGGTGTGGCAGAATGCAGGTGGGATCTTCCTTGGTCAAGGGAAGTACATAGTAGACATCCTGAAGAGATTCGAGATGATGGATTGCAAGGCCATGGCCACACCTATGGCATCGAATCTGAAGCTTCTATGTGATGCTTCATGTGAGCCGGTTGATATCACTATGTATCGTCAGATGATTGGGTCCTTGATGTACCTGACGAACACGAGACCAGACATTTGCTTTGCTGTGAACACATTGAGCTAGTTCCTGACGGATCCGAGAAGTGTTCACCTGGTTGCTGTAAAGCATGTTCTGAGGTACCTGAAAGGTACAGTGGATTATGGGCTCAGGTATGAGGCGAATCAAAAGTTTAACCTGCAGGGTTTTGTTGATTCAGATTGGGATGGCAGTGCTGCAGATAGGAAGAGCACATCTAGGTGTTGCTTCAGTATGGGATCAGGTGTGATCTCTTGGTTTAGCAGGAAGCAGTCCTTCGTAGCATTGAGTACAGCTGAGGCAGAGTATGTTGCAGCCTGTTCAGCTAGTTGTGAGGCAGTATGGCTATGGAAGCTACTGTCTGAGTTATTTGATCTCCCGTTGGAGGCTACTGGTATCTTCTGTGATAACCAGAGTTGTGTGAAGCTTTCCGAGAACCCAGTGTTTCATGACAGGTCGAAACACATAGAGATCAAATATCACTATATCAGGGATATGGTGCAGAGAGGAGCTGTGAAGCTCCTGTATGTTGCGATGGACGAGCAGATTGCAGATGTGTTGACGAAGCCACTAGCCAGGGTGAAGTTCGAGTACTTCAGAGAGAGGCTTGGCGTTCTCCAGATCGAGGACACTTCGAGGAAGAAGTGATGGACACATTTGCTGAAGCCATTCCAAGCATGTTGGAAGGAGGATCCTTCACATGGCTGTGGATGTAAGCGCTGGATGATGAGCATCAGGATGATGTTCTGGTTTCTGCTTGGATATGATCAGTTGGATCATTTTATGTATGTATGTACGCATCATGTGGATGTTGGATATGATCAGTTGGATCATTTTATGTATGTATGTATGCATCATGTGGATGCTGGATATGATCAGTTGGATCATTTTATGTATGTATGTATGCATCATGTTGGATGCTTGGACCATGTATCTGTATATGTATCAGGTGGATACATTGTGTGATCAGGTGGATCAGGTATGATGACATGCAGCAGGATGTTGCAGTGATGATCAGGATGATCATAGATGACGAGCTTCAGGATGTTGCTCCAGATGACATGCAGCAGGATGTTGCAATGATGATCAGGATGATCATAGATGACGAGCTTCAGGATGTTGCTCCAGATGACATGCAGCAGGACGTTGCAGTGATGATGATCAGGATGATCATGGATACATCAGGATGATGTATGGTGAGTATCAGGTTGATACTCTGTGGCCGTGGATCAGGTTGTGCAGATGAGCATGTAATCCGGTGCCCTGGGATATTTGCAGATGGTCTTTCGTGGTTTTTCCTATGGCATGTAATATCGGTGCCCTGGGACATCTGGCAAATGCTCTTTCGAGGTTTTGCTCTGGGAGGACATGTAATTCGGTGCCCTGGGAGATCTGCAGATAGTCTTTCGAGGTTTTTCCTATGGCATGTAATAGCGCCCTGAGATATCTGGCAGATGCTCTTGCGAGGTTTTGTCCTATGGCATGTAATAGCGCCCTGGGAGATCCGATAGCTTGGGCTGTGTGGCCATAATCAGTCCTGGGATGCTCTTGCGAGGTTTTGCCATGACCACATGTAATAGCACCCTGGGAGATTTTAGGTCGGAGTTGTGTACCCGTAACATCCTGAGATGCTCTTGCGAGGTTTTGTGGTGGACCACATGTAATAGCGCCCTGGGAGATTTCAGGTAGGAGTTGTGTACCCTTAACATCCTGAGATGCTCTTGCGAGGTTTTGTGGTGGGGTCACATGTAATGGCACCCTGGGAGATCCTACAGGTCGGAGTTGTGTACCTGTAACATCCTGGGATGCTCTTTCGAGGTTTTGTGACGCACGTAATAAGTCCTGAGGATTCCACAGTATGGCCAGTGATGAGTAAGACCTGCAGGTGGTGGGCCTACATCCAGTATGAAAAGGGACTGGATCTGTAGAACTTCCTATGACGAGTAGAGACAAAGATTGGTTGAGATAGTAGCAACAGTGACGATGATGATGACGATGCATCGATGATGATCCAGAGAAGAAGACTTGTCTAGCAGATCTGTGTTGAGAAATACCTTCCTAGTTAAGAGGGAGTGTTGATGTATATGTAACTTCGGAATGTATTTCATCTGTATATTATATATATATTTATTGTATCCTTATAAGAGATGTGTTATTCCTCTATAAGGAAGTGTCGTCATGTGGATTGACAAGTGTCGCAAGTGTGTGTACTTGCCGATGGGTTATTAGACCACCTTATGGGGTCGGCCCTAATTAATATATAATATAATGTGGGTGTATCAAAGTAGACAAGTCGGCCCCAGTAGGTCACTGGGAAAAAAGGTGAGTATAAATAGAGATAGGAGATCTCTATTTTACTCACTCGAAAAAGTAACTATCTCTCTCTCTGAAAAGTGGCGCACTAGTGAGGAGGAGGAGGATCATCTGCTAGGAGACTATCTCAGTGTTATTTGGTTGTATTTTGGTTGAGCCATTGCTCTCTCTATCTCTGAGGAAGTTGTGGGGTTTTTCACCTTAGTTTTTTCCCCACGGAAACTCTGTGTCTCTTGTCTCTATGCTTTTGATTCTTGTGATGCTTGTGATGCTTGTCATATTATGATTGTCATGCATTGATATACTGTAGATGTTATTCTCTCAGCAAAGATCCTATAGTATTGTGATTTAATACTGAGAATTTAACAGCTTGAAGGTGGAGTTAGATTATGCTTAAAGTACCATGTCATAGATGCTAGGTGCCATGGGTGATGGTAAGACTTGGGCACTATGAACGTACGCTTTCTATGGTGGGAATGTGGTTGAATTTGGTTCTAGTTTTGTTGGCTTTGTTTGGGAGTTACAAGGCATTTTGATGAGCCACTTCATATGTTGTGAATACTCTTTGGTTCCTACAACGTTTTCTGTTGAGATGTAGCTCATGGGAAAGGTTTTGTTTGAATGTATCAGGGTTTGGGGTTTAAAGGTGAAACATTGTTCCAGACTGTGGTTTTGAATAAAATTTGGCCTTTGTGTTATTGATTTGATAATTGAATCATGTACTTATTTATAAACATGAATGTACCTATTCTATGGAATTTTTGTTGTAGGTTTAGATACTCTACATCTTTTTAAGTTGATGGTTGATGAGTTTTTTGTTAACTGGAATGGAACTCGTAGCGTTTCCTCTTTTAATGGTTAATCTGGACCTAGGTTTAACTCTATCGAAACGATGATGTCGTAGGAATTTTAATAGTTAATATTTATTTTGGACCCTGAGTAATGAAATCGATTTGAGTTTTAAAATCAATATGGGGTTTGAAAATATTGTATGAAGCTTATTGCGTTTCAATTCTGAGTCTGTGGGTTTGGTTATGGGATTCAATCCCATCCTATGGATTTTCTAAAATGTATAAACCTTGTGTAATTAAAGGGTTACTTTGTTTTCGTTTGGCTTCGTTGGTCTACGAAATGTATCGACCAGCCTAAGTGTGATTATGAAGAATGTCATTCTAGTTGTTTAGCTTAGTTGATAGTTATTTAATTTGGTAGAACTTGATTATTAGGTTTAGGTGTAAAATTTGGTTTGATGTTTGGCCCAACGCAATAAGCGTGGCTATTATCCTGTGGATAATGCTCGATATTTTATTCTGCAATTATTTCTTTAATTTAGATAACTAAGATGTAAACAAGTCCCAACTCTACCTGTGTGTTTCTATGGTTGAAATTAAATGTTCAAAGAAGCATGGATTTCCATCCAATGCTGGGTTCTATATAAGTAGCAATCTAGAATGCTGAAGGCATGAGTTGAGCGAGAATTGATTTATTGTTTTGGCATAAAATGATTTTGTAGAAGAAGAGTATATGGCTTTAAGAGAAAAAAAATAGAAAATTTGATTTTAAATTTGAATGTATGAATGATTAACATTACCATTTAAGTTTGATTAAAGTGTGCTTTCTTTCCAGAATGATTTGATGATTTAAATATTATAATTATGGGTTCTTATTATTTAAAAATTTAAATGTTGTTTGAAGAATTTCTATGAGTTGGTTTGAAGGATTAATGTTCTAGGTTTTAAAATAAAAATGCAGAAAATAAATTATATCTAAAACTATTTTTAAACAGTAATTTAAATGAAATTTACAGAGCTAAGATTTGTTTATAAAAGAAAATCCTAACACATAACCTAGGTGCCATGACTAAAATTTTTTGTCGATGGCTAGCAAAAATTGAATAAGGTTTATGCAGGAAGAATTTACAGTTCTTTAATGGAGAGTCCTATTAATTACATTATTTAACTTGTAACTTAAATGAGAATATAGACAACATTAATTATGAAACAGAGGGTGAACCTCTTACCTGAACTATACTTGTCTGGATCTCCTTTAACACCTACACACTTCAGACACTAGTTAATGGAAAATATTTATCCTTAGATAACCTGTGGAATGATAGCCAAATAACTTTGGAACTGGCACGTTCCTCCCAACCTTGACTCGGAACCGTTCGTGGTTCTAAATCGGATCCCTTCGAGCTGGCTCCCACATGTAAGAGAAACAAGAGAACCTAAGGCACATAACTGATTGTAAATCAATCCTCGTATAATCCTCTTCCAAGTTGTAGGGACAAATTTTCTCTCTTGTTACCATAAAGAATGATAATAAGATAGATGCCTCTCTTTGGAAATTGTTCTTGTATTTATAGGAAATCTTTGAAATGGGAAGTTGAGTTAATATTATTATTTTTAATAATAACTTCAATTTAACTCATAGTTTGAATTATATAATATAATTAAAAGGTTTTACTTTAATTATAAAATTTAGTTTATCTAGGACTTTTAATTTGTTCCTTTTTTATTTTATTAATGGAACTTTATATTTTATTTATTTAATTTATATGAATGAGAATAGTTATATGTATAATCATTTTAAGTGGACATATTTATTTTACTTTATATAACTATGTGTCCTTTATTATTTTCATATATTTTTATATCTATATATAATTAATATCATTTATATACATACATATATTTTATGCATACCACTTGTGTACATAAGTGAGGCTCTTTATAAATAATCATTTTGATTTATTTAAGTAGTTATATAGCATTATATCTTTGATGCTTTATTAAATAAGGTCAACTCTTTTGACAAGGCCTTTGGTAGGTTTGGATGGTCGACTAGGTTAGGTAGCCCTAGATCCCTTGCATGTTGGATTACCTTGGGTTTCGTGGCAGTTTCCTCGGTCCTTGATGAGAGATGAGTAGTGATTCAATTAGTCAAATTAAACAAGTATGATGACTGGTGGTGCTATTCAGAGTCTTCCTCAACTCAACAAATTTTTAATTAAAGTAACCCCAAGAGCTATTCAGAGCTTATGCTCAACACTCTTCAACGCGCATTATGCTAGTGAAATTCCAAAGCTCCTCTCTCAACACTAGTACTAGGATGTAATTCTAAGATACACCTAGGGATACAATGGCCAAAGATCCGATGCTCCAAAGCTTATGCTCAAAATCAAGTTGGAGTGCTCCAGTACTTATGCCCAACACTCTATTTACATCGGATCTTACACCGAACACATAATAAAATTCATCTATGTACATCGGGGCTTACGCCCAACATATAGGACATCCATGTGCTCCAGATCCTACGCTCAACACATCATAAAAGTAAGTCATGCATACCATAACTCTGCACACTATATAACAAAGATCATCTCAGTATATTAGGGTTTGTACCCAATCACATAATAAACATCAATCAAGTACATTAGGGCTCTATGCCGAGTACATAACAATAATCTACATATGTTAGGGTCCATGCCCAAATATGTATATCTATAAAAAAGGTAAATCATGTGCATTAGGGCTTTCACCCAGCATATATAACAAAAGTAAAACATGTGCATTGGGGCTTACGCCCAGTATATAGGTATCATCAAAATAAATCATGTGCATCGGGGCTTACGCCCAATATATAGAATAATCATAATCAATAAAATTCAGGATATTACATACACAGAGTAAGAGTGCGTGATCTGTGCATTTAGCCAATACAGAGTAAAGCGATGGGGATCCACGCACTCTGGTGCGAGGACATCATTTAAAAAAAAAATTAAGTTTAAATGCATACACAGAGTTGCAAGGAGATCCATGAGATCTAGGTGAAGGAGCAATCTATGATAGAGTTTCAATTAAAAGAAATATGCAGCATATAACTCAAGTCTCGAAAATGGAAGTATGGATTGAATTTGTAATTTTGAAGTTGGAAGTTTTGCAGATCGATCCGCAGTGATCTTTCCTAATCCAATCGAATAGTAAGCACAGAAATATGAGTACAATCCATAGTGATTTGCCTAGATTCGATGGATCAATAATTATAAGCAGAATATCAGTTAACAGAGATCTCATCCAAACATTTGTGCATAGGATGGCGATGGATGTCAGCGTTAGCTGGGCTTGTAGATGTTTTAACCACTGCACATATTTATATAGAGTTTAAGGTAAAGAATCACATTATACACAATGCACTGGGTAGTGGTACACATAAACACGACTAGGCGTGAAGGTGTGATTGCTTAAAGAAGATGACATAAAAATGCTATGTGAAAGCTAATAACAACGATCCAAGCAATCGGGGAGTGAAAACGTGGTACCTGGATAGAGATGAATACACACTCAGAGTTCGAACTGGAAACCAATGCTACACAAGTAGAGATGGGTACAGACTCATATTCGATCTGTAAATGAATGCTACACAAACATAGATGGGTACAAACTCAGATTTGATCTGAAAATGAATGCTACACAAACATAGATGGGTACAAGCTCAGATTCGATTTAGAAATCAATGCTACACAAGCAACGATGGATAAAAACTCATATTTTGATCGAAAATTTATGCTACAGAGAAATAGATGGATAATTACTCAAATTCGATTTGAAAATTTGTGCTACACAGACAGAGATGGATAATTACTCAGATTTGATCTGGAAATGAATATTTCACAAACAAAGATTTGATAATTACAGATGAACAGAGCCGTGTCACTCATAAACCTGGGAGATTCTTTCGACCATACAAGAATTAATGATAGATATTTTAATGGTTACACATACAGGGGTTTGATTTCTACGAGTTGGGCATTACTACATTTCCATATCTGGGTATAAACATAGTTATGCTAGATAATTAATAGAGCCAACCGAATAGCCTGTAGAGCTTGGAAACTGAATTCTAAACATAACTATTTGAATCATTCAATAAATATAATTTGCATAGGTATGAATCTAATTATTCCATCCTAGTATAACACATGAAATCTCATTAAATAAATCCATGCATTCCTATTTCACATACTCAGCCACAAAGGATTTAACAAATGTAAATACATTAATTAAATAATCCGGATTTTGACAATCGGTCGTATGGTAACGAGCGCATTAGAGTATTGTCTGATCCAGATGAATCCTTGCTTGACGATTCACCGAAGACCCCTCGGTTGGCCTCCCTACTATATCATGGTTACTCTTCTTCTCCCCAAACCCCCGAGCAAGTGGGGTCGTAAGAACATACAATGCCTTGGATTTCTGTTGGTATCTCCCAATCCCCAAACAAGTTATCAACCCAACTCCAACGAGCCACACTTTAAACAAAAATATCTATTACGTTGCCCGTCCAACACTAGAGAGCAAGAGAATCCTTTCTCCTTCTCCTCCCTTTCTTTTATATCCAAAACTTGCATGCCAAGTGTCTCTTCATGCAAAAAAAATCTTTAATTTAAAATTCTCTTAATATTTATTCTCATGTAGCATGTCTCACTTTAACTTAAGTGTGCACCTAATTTCCCTAAATTAGTGGAAAGTAGGTGTAGTGGTCTCTACATGAGTTTTAGTTATTTTTTTCTCCATAATTATGTATTCAATATTCTTCCTCATTCACCTTTGTTCTAGTAAAGATGGACATAAATCTATTCCACATTTTTCTTTCTAAAATAAAATAAAATAAAATATTCCTTTTATTAAATCTTTCATCTATTTCAAATTTTCACTTTTTCCAAATAATAATAATAAAATGAATTCATTTATTTTATTGGATTTCCTAAACTTCAGTGTAGGTGATTTTAATTATGTATGCATAATTAAATGAATAGTAATCCTTTTTCCATTTTTGTCTAGGTACCCCTTCGGTCGGTCCTTCTGACAATCTCATTTTTCCTCTAGCGAGGAGAACTGCATAGTGATCAGGGAATCGTTACCGTGATCTCTCGATTACACTTCCTTAGAGACTAAGGGAAGCTGAGTGATAAGGCTCTCCTTATCGCATGCCCCTCAACTCATCGTATGTGCGACCAAGTCATTGTGGCCTCGCCCGTATGGCACATGCTTCCCTGGGCAAGATTGCAAGCTTCCGACCCATGAGTGGAGTGCTAAATCCGGGTCGACAATCTGTCGTCGTACCCCTATGTATGTTTCTCATTCTTACGACCCCTAATTTCCATTGTGAATCATTCGGTAAATCGTTTTACCTACTAATGCACACACACACACACTCAGAGAACACATTAAATAGCATTGCACCATCAAATCATTTCATCATACATCATCATAATATCTCAATCAGTCAAGTGTATCTATCATTCATCATTTTCATTATAAAATATTTTCATCATTTATCATAATATCTCAGTCTATCAAGTATATCTATCATTCATCATTTTCATTATAAAATCTTTTCATCATTCATCATAATATCTCAGTCAGTCGAGCATATATTTCATTCAGTGATTTCTATTTCATAATTTCTCAATCTAGCATATATCATCTAATCACTTTCATTTCCTAGTCTCTTAGTCAGTCGAGCATATATTTCATTCAATCGTTTTCATTTCATAAAATAATATTCAAATAAAATTCCATGGTTCATGTTTTATTTAGCCGGGTCACTTCAAAACTAGAGCCCTAAATAGTTTAATTAGTTAAAGTACTCAGGCAGGCATTACAAGATGTAATTATTCTGTTCATATTTTATGCATAGGATTACTGGGTTCAGTTTCTGTTATTTTATAGCGGAGTAAATTTTAATTTATGTACTGTAATAGCAATATTAATTATTAATACAAGTTTACATAATAGAATTTCTTTTATATATAAACCTAGGGTTTATATTGAATACATAATATATTACTCTACTAAATAGATAGAGGTAATATTTCTAATGTTTATATAGCTTTAAATGACCTGTTATGAAACACACAGTATCAAAGAAGTAACATAACAAAGTATGCCAAATATATTACCACATAGGAAGTTATATACAAATACAAATGGCTTGAATAATATTCATAATTATAAAAAAAAAACATTTATATATCGAGTCAAAGAAGCTTCGTTTGAGGTTAAGGATTTAAGAGTCGAAAGGATTTCACCTTATAACACAGCGTGTAGAGCCAAATGGGTTATTATTCCTATAAGAAAGTATTATATAGATGAACCCGTAAGGCTCAAACGTGATTTTATTTCTAGTCAAAAAGTATAAAAATCAAACATTATTGTAGAGTCGAGAGGCTAAGAAACAAATCATGGAATCATGATCTAAAAAACAACTTCATCACTCATACAATAGAATAGAACAATATAAACACATCAAATCAGAACAAGCTTCATTAAGAAGTCAAAAATTTATAAGAGAAGAAAGGATTTCTAATTTATTTTTAAACAGAGTGCGAAATACCGAAAGGATTCATACATTATATAAAAATGTTAAAACGACTCTCACGGAAGTTGTATGGCTTCCCTCATCTTATGTGAATCATGTAATAAGTAAACAGAGGAAAAATGTTACTCATGCCATGGACATCATTCAAGTATGGAGTATGGCACTGGTATTTTCTCCATGGAAGAAACAAGAAATATGCGCCTACCTGTTTCCAAAACCGATGTCGTTGCATCCATGTGAACACATGTAAAAAAAACAAAACGAATACGGTTAGGATTATTGACCAAGATTGTAATAACCAAATAGTAAGCTTAATGTCCAAAATCACTTACAAGATCTATGTTAATATGAGAATACCGGGAGAGCATCGCAATTCCGACAGAGAGGCGTCTTCCCATGATTTACTGTGCATATACATAATAGACAAGTTAAAACTTCTAAATATATATATATATAAACTCGAAAATAAATATATGGCAAACCCTTACGAAACAAATCTTGGAGTTTACCTCTAGAATTCGGAGTCGATGGTGAAGGTAGTGGACAAAATCTCATTCCATTTTGTGTATCCTTTGTTTCACGTCGAATACCATAAGTATAGATAACAACACTTTAAACATTTCAAACCATACAGGATACGTAGGAATGCGTGTACAAATGATTTATGGAATTTTTAAAAATAAATATGTATACATTATATAAACCTTGCTAATACTATTTTAAAACTATCAATAGAGGGCCGAAGAAGGGAAGGAAAACCCTTACCATCTTTCCCATGAAGCATGCAAAACAATGTCATCTTTGAAAGAAAAAATGCAAATTGTGGTGGTACAAAACGCCTTCATAACCATAATGGGTTCACATCAAAATGATAACAAGAGCTAGTGAGCGAGTATGAAGTTCAAGAGAGCTTCATTGGTAGAAACATGATGCTCCATAAATCTTTAATGATAAATATAAATTCATAGTCAAAATCTAAGAGATTATATTCTATAGAGCTAAAACACAGAGTCAAGCTTCGAAAACACAGATTCAAGCTTTGACACATTACAGAGCTAAATAAAACTACAGAGTCAAACTGAAATGAAATAATATTGGAAACCAGAGGGAAAAATCCCAGTGAGGCATTATGAACACTCCATGAGGAGGTTGTAGATGCTCACCATTGCTATCATTGTCATCAAGCAGTATGCTATCACTATATCACGATTGCAAACAATATTTTAATGAGGGAAAGCTTTGTGAAGAGCCAAGCTCTACAGCGCAATGACATAACCCCAGTGTCGTGAAGGAAAAAATGGAGTCTCGATCAACCTTGCTCGGCAATACATTGGGAGATCAGTTACAATATCAAGAAAGGACTTCCATGGTGCACAACAAGCTACGTGAAGGGGAAAGTTGGTACAACCAACCGGCATAAATGCCATCACATGGATCTACCAACCCAATCCGCATTGGCACCTCACTGTGGTCCTGCAATAGCCAATGCAAATCAAACTATTAAATAAAAAAATCATAATATATTATTCGTATATCTTCTTTGATTACACCTTATGATATATCATAGCTATAGTATAACATTCACCAAAGAATAAGGGTCTTTGTCAAGCAAATTCAACTTGATATATTCGTGATCAGGAGAACTACCATAGATTTAAATCAATACTAAAATGTAGAAATCCTATGGTTTCTCACATTGATATATATATGATTTATAAGGTGAGATTGATAACCATATCATGAACCTAGTGACAGGTTACTTATGGAATTATAATTATATTGCTATATATAATTCATGCATAGGGTTAATAATCCAAGAATACATAGTATGAAGACTGTGGAAACAAATGAAGAAACACACACACACACACATATATATATTAGGGACTCTTGGTCCATTTTATTATATTCTTGCATAATATGACTAGATCAAACAATGATCTAGAGATCAACACGATCATATTATGCAACAAGAGAATAAATCAGAGTGTAAATTATCAATACAAGTAGGTCCAAGTTAGATATTGCTCCTTGAGGTTTGAGTCGTCACACAGAACCTACCTTTATTCCACAAGAATGACTTTAAACTTTGTAATGATTTCACAACACGATTTATACCCGTGGACGGTGCAATGCTGAGATGTGCATTCTCCTCATTCCACTTGTATACCTGTGACAAAGGAATAATGTCATCATAAAATACTTAGATAAAAAAAAAAATTATTTAGTAAAATTGGAGTTGTGACAAATTGGTATCAGAGCACGGTTACAAACACTAGGCCTGAAAATAGTCTTAACACATATGGTCATGGTGATACAAAAATAAAACTGACTTATGTTTTCTTTATGGATATTTCATGAACAGAAATATAACCTCTATTTTGCAGGAAAATGGAAGGAAGAGAAACATCTCCTGAAAAAGGATCACATCATAGGGAACAAAAAATAATGAACAAGAAAATATTAATGACGATAACCTATGGGTAGATATGAATGAGACCAGAAATGATAATCAATCTGAATTTTTACAAACTGTAAAAGAATTAAAGGAAGAATTACGAAGTGTGAAAGAAGATAATGAACGTATCCTTAAGGCACAAGAAGAGTTAAACAACATTTTTCTTACTAAAATACATGAGAAAGAAAAAGTAAAGAGCCAACCTGCAGATAAAGAAATTATGAAAACTACATCATATAAACGTAGAGAAAGAAAATTAAAATTTTCTAATAATGAAACTGATTCATCTAGTGGAAGTTCAGTAAGGAAACATGAGCAGAAATATAATACCAGTGAAAGTAATGACAATGAACAAATCAAGAAAAAGAGTAAACACTACGAAGAAATTATTGGGGAATTTAAGAAAATAAAACCACCTATCTTTAATGGTGAAGTAGAAACCGGAGAAGAAGCTAAAGCATGGTTGTCTGGAATGCATAAGTACTTTCATATTTATAATTACTCTATAGAATTAAAGGCAAAACTAGATATCTATAATCTATCCGAAGGCAGATATATGGTGGTAAAACATTAAAAAGGTGAAAAATATAAAAGAACATCAAGTAACAAAGAACTCTTTTAAGAAACTGTTTAAAATGAAATATTTATCTGAATAGTATTATGTAACATCCCGAGAAAAGACTACTTTATTGTTTGAATATTATTTTATTTACGTTGTAATAAATTTGACTATGCATGATACGTGCATGAGCCAAGGGGGCTCGGGAAACACTAGTAGTTGAGTGAGTGTTGAGCTGAGAAGCTCTGGAGCACTTCGACTCGAACTAAATGACTGATGTTGAGCGAGAGGCTCTAGAGCATCAAGTGAACTAATGATTATTTTAAATGATGACTTATTATTATTTTATTCTCTCAACCTTACTAGGGAAACCACTCAAAGAGAAGCTGAGCATGCAAGGATCTAGATAGGTCAGTAGCTTACAACTAAAGTCGAAACTAGCCGATAGGAGAGTAAAAGTCTAATTTAATTAAGTTAAAGATTTAAAATGAATTGTGAGGATTAAAATAAAGAAATATAAATTAAAGAGGAAAAGTGAATCGGCTAGGTGTCAGTTAGATAATTGAGTGTTGTCAAACCCAAAACACCTAGCATCCTTGCCCCAAAAAGTATAAATAGCATAGAAGGTAACGTTGCATGGGCACATTTTCCAAGTACACTGAAAAGGGTCCAATCGTGAGTTTGAGTATTCAACACTAGAGTACTAAAACCCGGTGTGTCCCACATAAGGGATTGTCCAGAGAGGACTGTTTATTTATTGCATGAGAAATGACATTCAGATGGACTCACACCTAATAGCATGATAAACGAACCTTGTGGACGCTCTGTTGTAGTAAAAGAGATAGAAAACTACCCTAGGTCTGTCTAGATTCTTGTTATGCTCAGCTTGGCTCGAGGGTGACCAGTGAAACGGTCCAGGAACGGATTGCAGTCTATGGTTGGGAGGAAAGTGGAATCTCCTCAGTCAGTTAGGATACAATAAAATTTCTAATAAGTATTTAATTTGAGTTCTGTTGTTTTTCCTTATTTATGCTTCTACCTTCCTTTATAGTATGTTACGAATGATTTTCTGAACCTATAAGATGCAAATCCGTTGATTTGACAAGTCACCCAATACATCTGATAGATCAGATCCTTTTTAAATTAACCTTTTCTTTAGACAAATGAAGATCTATTATCGCTACCTTACATGTTAGGATTTCGACTGATAGATCTCACTAACCCTAGATTAAATGTTAGATAAATGCAGATATGTGATTCGTTAACCTGCTATTGATTAGATCTGGAATCACTGTGCTAACCTTGTGCAAAATAATGCAGGTTGTACAACAAGAATGTAAGACTTCCTTCCCTTTCTTTTATATAGCATTATTAATATTTGACAAACCTAGATCTGGCTAAGGATATCTTGTTAGAAACATATTTTTTTTGTTTTTATGCCAACACTAATTAACCATGGAAATGCAGGATTCCCCCCCTTTTTCTTTTTATAAATATTATTATTAACTGAGAGATCTCGATCTGACGAGAATGACTTTAGCAAAAAGTAATCTTTTTTCCATTATTGTCTGTCATGCCGAGTTAAGTTCTCATGATCCCTTTGAATGTTTAATTGGCGAAATGCATGGGTTAAAATACTTTCAGTTTAATATTTTATTATAAACGGGGAAATCCTCTTAAGACCCTTACACGAGGAGAGAAATCGTTTAGGATTTTTGGGCATAATGCCCTAAACCATCACATGGGATAATTTTAGTTTAACTTCTCCATAGAATAGTTATTAATAATTATTAACTATTATGTTGCAAAGAAAACGTTGTAAATATCATCATTGAAGTATTCACTATTTCAAACAACACTTTTTATAAAACTGAAATATTTGATCTACTTTCAAGAAGCCTTATGTTGCTTTTAAACTCCTTACAATCACGATTTTTTCCTTATTTAACCCTAGGGAAAAAAAAAGGCTATACATTTTTCTCAAGAAACCGATTTCAGGGAACCATGTATAGAGACCACATTCCCTTCTTTTAGGGCCACATATATTTTTGCCTCGTCTAGATAGGAAGGACATTCGTACACAGAACCTAATTATAGAAAATACTATTTTCCTTTACTTAAACACAGACACGCAGATAGACATTTAAATTACTAAAGAACACTTTATCCATCATTTATCTAACTGTTCTTTTTAAAGCAAGATTTCCAAATGTTTCTTCTCCTAAAACCCCTAAGACGAATTCAAGAAGTAACTACTACTATATTATAACTCTTATCCTGATTTCTTTCTCATTTAAACAAGTAGAATTGCCCAACATTTTATAGAAACAAAGCCCGACTCATACTACGACCATTTTTGCCTAAGAATGAGAATGTAGATAGAGCATTTAAACCGAATATTTAGGACACGAAATCAATAGAATTCAAGAAGAAAGTGTAATGTCCCATAATTAGTAAAAAAAAAAAATTCTCTCTTCTAACTAAACTACCTAACATGACAATATTCTCAAAATTAACTTCAACACTTAGATAATATGTACGGTCAAATTTTCACAGTATCCTTGCTAGGCTTAAGTTCTTCTGAGATCATCATGTTACTTGTTTGTATGCCTTAATGGTTTTGTGTATGCACTTGAACAATGGTTATGGAAAATTCTATGGTCTTCACTTCAGACTATAGTATTGTTTTAATTGTACTTCCTGCTTACTGAATTATAGTTTCACCTACTTAAAAATGAATGTCTCAATGTTACCTCAGGTGGAAAAGAACTCAAGTTGATGAACATAAGGCCCATGGTGGGGCATTGATTGTTGTAACCAGACAAGGGAGAAAATGTAAACCCCGGCAGGACTGCCGAGAGGTAACGGTGGCCTTGGCAAATGCTGGTCTTACTTAGCAATTTTGCTAATGTATCTATTCCATTTGCTTTTGTGCAGGTGCGGCTATGGGTGCTCCATTCCTTGTTCGAAATCCCTCATAAGGGGAGTAAGTCGTGGCTTGTGCAAAGTGTAGAGACAACAAGAGGGGGAGGACCTAACACCCAAAACTATGGTTTCAAAGATTATGGTATTCGTGATTATAAAGAGTTGTATAAAAACTATGGAGTATGGGTTCCATATTACAATATGGCTTATACTATGGCGTTTGGGGGTTTCTCAAGGTGCATTAAAGTTAAGTGGGTGGGTATTAACTACTCCTAGGTTCCCACGTATGGAGAGTCTAGTTGGCTTGGGTGATTTTCGAGATCTTTGGGGTATGGGACTGATATGGACATTCTACATTTCTGTTTCCTCTGGTTATGCTCTGTGTTTTCATTTCTTCTTGGAGGAGGGTCTTGTGCCAGACCAGAGCTATGCTCCTGGTCTTGGAACCAAGGAGCTATGGAAAAGATGAAAGGGATACAATGCTTTGGTACAAACTCAGGTGATAGTTTCATTCTACCTGTTTATAGTTTTAAAATGATAGTTTGATTTATAAATGTAATTTCCAGGTTTAATCTGAATGAGTTTGCTGTTGACAGGTGAAGAAAGGTGTACCACCCTGCGTGGCTGGCTAGAGATGGCCAGGCTCTGCGACTTAATGGTAAGTCCATTCCTAGCCAAGATGCTCCTTCCTCTCGTAGTCATGACAGGGTGCTGTTGAATCATTGTTTTGGGAAGCTTCATAGAGCCTTTGGCTCGGTATTTTGAATGAAGCCTCAGGGTCGCCATTTGGCTAGACCGGAAGTTCATATGTACATGCTATTTTGTTGTGGTGTTTTTGTGAGAGACTATGATACTCTGTCTCTGCTATTTGAACCTTGTGGAAACTTGTATAATGAATGGTTTAGCTGAGTATGTATATCTTAGAAAGATATCTGCATTTTGCTACTGGGATTTGTAAATTATTCCTACGCTACGACTATATAAATTTCTACAAGCTTTCGCTTTCATGGTTGTTCTACCCTGTTGTGTTCTGGGTTTAAATGTTTATGTGGATGCCATGGCGTGTATAGTATCAGTCAGTGAATGAAATTTGAGTCTGTTAAGACCCTAGCTAGTCTACTGTGGATGCGTTGGTAACGTAGAAGTCTGTAATCGTTAAAGTTTCGGTTTCTTGGTTGGTGTAGGTATGTATGCAAAGAGAAGAGAGGGTTTTCTTGAATGTTTAGAGAGGGATTCGACCCTCTGACCTATTTGATGTTTGAGTTGGGCACGACATTGTTTTTACTACTACCTTCAGAAATCGTAATGTTTACAGGAAAGTAAGGATAGAAAAACTGTCTTGTCTTCTTGTGTTGACAAAGTTTAGAAAATGAGTCGTGTGGTGGATCTCAGGACTTTCATCAGTATTTAATGGGTCTTACTTTTGTATCTATCATGTGATAGCTACAGGTTCTATGATAAAATGTGTGATGGAGTAAAATCGTGCTCTATGGGTTTAGATTCTATGCATCTTCCATACTCTGTTTGTTTGGGGCGTGCTTTTTGTTTTGTCAATAACTGGGAGGTGGAATGTTGATGGGATTCAAACCTTGGTTTGTTGTGTGAATCGCTTTTCAGTATGCTATTTATAAATGCTTGGGCTGTAGTGATTTTGTATGTAGATTTGAATGATACGATGATGAAATGAAATGCTCAGGGAGCAAAACAATAATGTTTTGATGCTTGATACTAAATTCCAAAGCATGTTTTGAGAAGTCCTCTGGTAAAAAATCGTCGCTGTATAAGTTTCTGGGTTTTACTGTTACTGTCGGTAGTATAAATTTCATTTAAATCTAAACAGGAAGAGGATAATGTATGTAGCGTTTGATAGGAATCGCAATCCAAGTTTATTGCCTTCATGGTTAGAAGTTTTGAAAAGAAACAATAATTTGAACCTAGAATAGTATAAAAAAAAAGGAATAATATAAATGCTATTTTAATACTATGAGCAACATTCAACACTTCCTTGTATAGAGACTATAAAAATATTTACTTTGTTTTCCTTGAAATAAATTTAAACCAAACTTCTAATATCAAGATATGACTATTCTTGAAGAAACAAATCTGCATGTTCTTAAAAATTCTTGAAAACAGAAATCAAGAATGTCTAGCACAGGATAGCATAGCTAGACCTACTAGACATTCCATTGTACAGAACTTCACTAGCTACGAAATTCTAACTTAACCATAGTTCTCTAATTTAACCTTTATCAGCAAGTCTATATTTAACAATTCTAGGGTTAATGATAAACAAGTCCGAGGGATGATGGGGAAGCACCCTGTACTACATATATAACTATCTCCATTATTTAACATAAACAATGATTAGAGTAGATCCCTTTAAACTCAGCTGACCTGGAAAGAATTACGTTGGGGCTACCACGTTCCTCCCAACCTTGACGCCTGAACCATTTCTGGTTCTATCTAGATCCCTCGAGCTCGGTTCCGATATGCAATGAAAGAGAGAGAGAGAGTTCTTAGGTCCACTACTGGTTCAGATCTAGGAATTATTAAGCAAAGTAGCTTCAGTTTCTTGGTGCAGTGAGCTTCCCTTTTATTACCATAAGAGAATGATAAAAAGATAAAGAGATCCCCCAAATTGGGAATCTGCTCTCCTTAAGTAGGGAGAAAAGATATTGAAATTAGGACTGCTCGAGAAAATATGCTGGTTTCTTTAATTTTAATAATTTAAGTGAAAGAAACTTTGTTTTAATTAATTATTTGTTCTTTTGGAAACATGACTTTTCAACTTGTTTTAACTAGAGTGCTTTTGAGCCTTTTCACAAACTAAAATAACAAAGTTTATAATTTAAGTACATGATTCGAATATCATTGCTTTATTAATTAAATGCACCACTTTATAAAATAAATAATTTATAAATAAATACTTCTTTTCAACCTTTTTAAGGATAGGGTCCACTTCTTTGGACAGTCTTGGTAAGCTAGGATAGGCACTTCTAGTCTCTCTTTCTCGCATATCAGATTCCCTCATTTAACATGGTAGCTCCCGCAGTAGGTGATGATAGTAAAAGATGAATCATTTAATCATTTAAATAAATGTGATGAAAAGTGCTCTTCAGAGTCTTCCCGACTCAACACTTTGAAACTCTGTAACCCAAGTGCTCTTCAGAGCCATTTAACTCAACACTCTCACATGGGTGTTACTCTAGTACAATTCCAGAGTCCCTACTCAACACTAGTGATAGAATGTGGTTGTGAGGCACATCTAGGATCTTTTAGTTGCCTTGGATCCGGTATTCATTTTATCAAGCTTGGAGTGCTTGAGGGTTTATACCCAACACTCAATGTACCTCAGGGCTTACTCCTAGTACATTATATATTTCCTCTGGGTACATCGGGGCTTTGGCCCAGTACATAGGTAATTGGTGTGTTTTTGATCCCACACTCAACACACTATATAAATCAAATTATGTCATTCACATCACTGTACAATATGTAAGAAAAAGGGTCATTCCAGTATATTAGGGATTTGTGCCAACATCAAAACATGGTCAGCAACATTGGGGCTTTCTTGCCCAGTGTATAAACAATAAAGGAATCTAGTTAGGATCCATGTCCAATATTTCAGTATAAAAGAATAAGTCATATGTACTAAGGCTTATGCCTCATAATCAAAATAAATCACAAGTGCTGGGGCCGTGGCACAATATAACATCATAAAGATAGTCAGTCCAAAATTTGGGATATTACATCCCTCCCCGCTTAGAACAACACCGTCCCGGTGTTTCTAGGGACTAGGAATGAGTTCATGAAACAAGGAAGGGTATGCCTCCTTCATGGTGGCCTCATTCTCCTAGGTAGCCTCATCTGATCCAAAGTGTTTCCATTGCACTTTCAGTTGAGTAATGGTCCTCCTCCTAAGATGGACCTCTCTCTTGTCCAGAATGTGGAGTGGTTCTTGCGTGAACTCCCCTTTGGGATCCACCTGTAATAAGGACCAATCAATAACATGTTTAGTATCGTATATATATTTCTTTAATAAAGAAGCATGAAAAAAATTATGAACTTTTATATGTGCTGGTAAGGCTAACTCATAAGCTATTGGGCCCTTCTTGGCCAGTATTTCAAAAGGTCCACAAAATCTTGGGGCTAGTTTGCCGCAATGCCCCAAGCTCAAGGAGCTTCATTTCGCTTTTATTTTTAGGAACACATGTTCACCGACTTGGTAGTCTTTGTCCTTTCTTTTCTTGTCCGCATAACTCTTTTGGCGGTCTTGTGCTTCTTTTAAGTTCAGTTGCACCTTTGAGACTAGTTGTTCCAAGTCCTTTAGTAAATCTGGCCCTAGCATAAGTCTATCCACCAGACTGTCCCAAGTCATGCAGGTACGACACTTCCTGCCGTAAAGTACTTCGAAAGAACTCATTTTAGTCGAGGTTTGATAACCGTTGTTGTATGAAAACTCTTCTAGGTGCAAATAATCTTCCCATTTGGTGGGGTTATTCATGACATACATCCTTAACATGTCCTCAAGGATCTGATTTACTCGTTCTGTTTGTCTGTCGGTCTGGGGGTGGTATGCAGTACTGAATTGTAACTGGGTTTCAAGATCGGAGAATAATGCTCTCCAGAAGTTGCTAGTGAACTTCATGTCTTGGTTAGAAATGATTTCTTTGGGTATCCCCTGCAATCGGAAGATCTATTTTAAGAAAATCTCAGCTATGTGGACTGCTTTGTAAGTGGATTTTACCGGTATAAAGTGAGCTGCTTTTGACAACTTATCTACCACTACAAAGATGGAGTCGTTTAGTTTCTTACTTTTGGGTAATCCTATAATGAAGTCCATACTTATTACCTCCCATTTCCATTCCAGAATGGGTAAAGGTTGAAGTAATTCATGTTAGAACAGTAACCACACTTAGTACCATAATCCATAAATTTTTTGATTGCCCATGTGCTTAATTAAACCATGTTTTGGATTAAGTGACTATAGTTGGTCAAAAACCCACTTTGAGAGTGTTCACACCCACTTCCAAGCAAACCAGTTCACCCAGCCTCCAGTTTTGTCCACAAGTGCGCCCTCATTTATTGCTGGTGCGCGCTCTCTCCTTGTTTTGGGGAATTTTAGTTGACCAAGGGCGCTAGGGTGGATTTTTGCCCTTTTTTGGCTAGATTTGGAGCATTTAATGCTCCCTTGGGCCCCCAAACCTCCTCTACTTGCTCACCCACGCCTGCCTTGAGCTCATTATTGATCCAGCATGCTTCAGCCACCTCACCACAAGAATTCGTAGCTGTTTGGGATGATTGGGATTGAGTTGGACCCACCTAGGGGGGATTGAGGCCAATTTGGCATTGATGACTTGTACACTCAGCTTGAGCCACCTAATGCTCTCGATTTTCTCATGGATGTAATAAAAACCTGTTACTAACATTTTCACATGTTAGACAGTCAGTTAATCAAAGATTTGAGCATACATTGTGTGTAAATTTATCATCTTTTTCAAGTTTTTCCACTGTATTTGCAAATTAATTCGATTTTGTGAGGTTCTCCATAGCTCCTCGATCTTCTGTGATCAAAATAATCACATGGTATCAGATCCATCGTGGAGTTAGTGAGTTGCAGGCCAACATTGAGCGTTGAACTGCATTCTAGAGAGGATTTCCAGAAAAAAAATTGAGTGTTTTTTGCAGGTGTTTCAGTAGTTTTCTCACCATCAACGCAGCAGTCATGGAAGCAAACCAAATGTTGCTCACACCCTTCAATTTTTTCGATTGGAAGGCTGAGATGGTCATCAAGCTGAGATCTAAGGGTCTCTATAGAGTGACCATGGGCACAGAAGTGGAGCCAAATTCTACTGTGGAGAAAGCAAAGTACTACAATCGACTTGATGAAGCTTATGGATTGCTATGCCTGAGCATTTCAAGGGAACTCTTGTTTCATACAGACAGTTTGACAACTCCCAATGAAGTATGGGTGAAGCTAGAATCACTCTTTGGGAAAACTGATGAACTGAGAGGCCACCAGCTTGAAAACGAGCTCATTAGCTTGAGCCCAGCGCATTTTGAAACCATCCAGGAGTTCTTCACGAAATTCAAGTCACTGGTGCTTCAACTGCAACAATGTGGAATTGTTAAGAAGGAGGAACAACTGATTCTGTCCATCCTTTCGAAGCTAGGCCCAGAGTTTTCAGTATTTGTTAGCACATTTCACTCAGCCAAAATGACCCTTCGAAATTGGCAAATGCCATCACTAGCTACCTTCATGGAGTGTCTCACTCAGTAGCAGGACAAACTAGTTCAGATGGGCACCATAAAATCAAAGGACCAAGCATTGGCAATGGGTGTTTCAAATGCAAGCAAAGGAAAGCAGAAAGCCAAGAATTCGAAGCAGCAAGAGAAGAGGAAGTTTGACAAGACCAAGTCTGCAGATGGGGGTTCGAATCTGTCAAAGGAGAAGGACAAGAAGGGAAAGGAAAAGACCAAATGCACCTATTGTCATAGGGGATGGCATCCAGAGAGCTCATGTATGAAGAAAACCATTGACTCAATGGCGCAGCTGCTGGAGAAGAACAACATCCCAGTCCCTGAGGGCGCAAGGAAGAAGGAGAGCACCTCAAACCCTGACAATAAGGAGAAGTGTCATGCTTTGGTAGCAGGTACTTCGAATCCCTCATCCTTTATCATTGATTCAGGAGCTTCCAGACATATGGTTTCATCCAGAGAGCTCTTCTCCTCTATGCATTCGAATGGTGGCCCAACAGTTCGAATGGGAGATGATTCAGAAATTCAAACCAAGGGGATTGGTAGGATTGAGATGGAGCATGGCTATTTCAGTGATGTGCTCTATGTACCTTCATTGGCTGCAAATTTGCTATCAGTCTATCAAATGACCCATACAGGAGAATCCAAGAGAGTGACATTCACTCCATATTTGGTAGAAATCTCAGAAATCTCCTCAAATCAAGTTGTGGCTGTAGGGTATGCAGATCATGATGAGAGAATGTACAAATTCTCAAATTTCATTCCAAATTCTAGTGACCATGCTCTTGTCTCTCATGCCAACGAGACCTCCAAGTTGTGGCATGAAATATTTGGCCACATGAACTACAAATACCTCCAGCAATTGCACAAGGACGAGATGGTGGAAGGGCTTCCAGAAATCAGATCTTCAAATGGTGCATGCATTGGGTGTGTAGTTGGAAAGCATCCTGAGCGCAGCTATGAGAAGGGAATGGCAAGGAGAGCCACTCAACCACTTGGATTGGTACATTCAGACCTCATTGGTCCTCTTCCCACTCCATCATATGGTGGATCAAGGTATGTACTTACATTCATAGATGACTACTCTCGATTCTGCTGGGTTTACTTCCTTAAATTGAAGTCAGAAGTGTTTGAGAAATTGAAGATTTGGAAAGCCCTAGTGGAGAACCATAGTGGTCATAAGATAAAGATCCTTAGGACTGATAATGGAAAGGAATATGTGAATAATAACATTCAGCACCTTTGTGAGGAATGTGGCATCCAAATGCAACATTCAATCCCCTACACACCTCAGCAAAATGGTGTGGCAGAGAGGAAAAATAGATCTCTCAAGGAGATGGCTACTTGCATGATTGAAGCTAGGGATCTAAGCCCTAAGCTATGGGTTGAAGCCATCAATTGTGCTGCTCATATTCAGAACAGAGCCTTTCACAAATCAGTCAAAGGAAAAACCCCCTATGAGGCATGGTTTGGCCAAAAACCAAATGTGTCAAATTTCAGGATTTTTGGGTCTAGAGCATGGGCTCGAATTCCATCAGAAAAAAGGAAGGCTTTGGAGCCACAGAGCAGGGAATGTATCATGGTTGGATATGGTGAGGACACAAAGGGATACAAGCTCTTTGACACATCCACACTTAAAACTTTCATTGAGAGAAGTGTGCAATTCGAAGAAGAACCAATTCCAGATTTTGAGCTTGCACCGGGGGAAAGCTCCTCTCCTCCACACCTTAATGAGATTAGTGATGATTCCACCTCTGATTTTTCTGATATTGCTGAAGATGACATTGCTGTACATGAGTCACCATCAAGGCCCAAGTGGGCTGAAAAAATCATACAAGATGCAGGTGAATTGGCAGGCAATCCCCAAGAGCCTAGGAAGACTAGATCTCAAACAATCAATGCTTCCTTTGCTAATGAGAATGAACTTGCTGATCACTGTTATATGATGATTGGATCTGATACAACATCATATCAGGAAGCTCATCATGATCCAAGGTGGAGAGCAGCAATGCAAGAAGAATTCCAATCTCTCCAAGAGAACAAAACATGGGATTTGGTGCCTCTTCCTCCCAAGAGGAAACTAGTGCAATGTAAGTGGATTTTTCGAACCAAACCTGTTGCTGATGGTTCTGATCTGAAATATAAGGCTAGGTTAGTGGCTAAGGGCTACTCATAAATCCATGGTGTGGATTATACAGAGACCTTTGCACCGGTTGCAAAGATGGACTCAATTAGACTAGCTCTAGCCATGGCAGCTAGTAAAGGTTGGGAAGTTCACCACATGGATGTCAAAAGTGCATTCTTGCATGGTGAGATACAGGAAGAGATATATATGTAGCAGCCTGAAGGATTCCAAGAGGATCCCACACTTGTATGCAGGTTGAAGAAGTCACTCTATGGACTCAAGCAAGCCCCCAGGGCTTGGTATGCCAAAATGGATGCTTTTTTGCTCTCAATTGGTTTCTGTCGATGCAAGTCTGATCCAAATGTTTATTTGCAGCATTGTGATGATAATTTGCAGGTCATTGTACTGTATGTTGATGATCTCTTAATTACAGGGAACTGCACCAAACAAATTGGCTCAATTAAAGCTTCTTTGCACAGTGAATTTGCCATGAGCGACCTAGGATTGCTAAGGCAATTTTTGGGTTTGGAAATTGAGCAATCTGAGAGAGGTATATTGTTGAGTCAACCCAAGTATGCTTCAGACCTGTTATTCAAGTTTAAAATGGCTGAATGTAAGGCAGCCAAGTGCCCATTCCTTTCAGGCATAAAACTAGGTGAATTTGAAGACTCTCCGGTGGTGG
Source organism: Larix kaempferi (assembly GCA_027924585.1). NCBI lineage: Eukaryota > Viridiplantae > Streptophyta > Pinopsida > Pinales > Pinaceae > Larix > Larix kaempferi. The sequence goes on along the minus strand of BSBM01000767.1, from coordinate 22,059,792 downwards.
ATTGCACTCTCTATAGGCAGCTAGTTGGAAGTTTGCTGTACCTTACACATACAAGACCTGATTTGTCTTATGCTGTAAGTGCTATAGCAAGGTATATGCAGCAGCCAAATGAGATCCATTGGAAGGCAGCCAAAAGAATCCTTCATTATGTCCAAGGAACAAAGAGCTTCGGGATACACTATGCAGCTGGTTCTTCACTTCAACTAGCTGGATTTTCTGATTCCGATTGGGCGGGAGATCCCATCGATAGAAAGTCCACTTCAGGTTTTGTGTTTATGTTTGCTGAAGGTCCTATTTGCTGGTCAAGTAAGAAACAGCATACAATTTCTCTTTCATCAGCAGAGGCCGAGTACAGGGCAGCAGTGAACGCAGCCACACAGTGTGTTTGGTTGCAAGGCATTCTTTGGGAGTTTGGTGTTGCTATTGATTCTCCAACCAATATTTGGGTGGATAATCAAAGTGCCATCAAGATATCTACTGATCCAGTACAGAGGCAAAGAACAAAGCACATTGAGATCCACATGCATTACATTCGGGGCTTGGTGCATGACAGGGTGATTTCACTGCAGTATTGCCCATCCACCGAGCAAACTGCTGATATTTTCACCAAGTGCTTTACTGAGAAGACCTTCACTCACTTGAGAGCTTTGCTTGGAGTGAGTGATGGATGGTGATTGCTGCAATTTAATTGCAAGTTCAGCCCCATGTCCATTTTTGAGGGAATTTTTTATCCCATGAGGTTTTACTTCTTTTCCTCGGTTCATATGGACAAATAAAATTTCTGTTTGTATTGAGGTGACTTGAGCCTTTGTTGCCAAGGCCTCCCACTTATCTTTCATGAGATGTACAAAGTTATGGTTAAGGGGGGGTGTTAGAACAGTAACCACACTTAGTACCATAATCCATAAATTTTTTGATTGCCCATGTGCTTAATTAAACCATGTTTTGGATTAAGTGACTATAGTTGGTCAAAAACCCACTTTGAGAGTGTTCACACCCACTTCCAAGCAAACCAGTTCACCCAGCCTCCAGTTTTGTCCACAAGTGTGCCCTCATTTATTGCTGGTGCGCCCTCTCTCCTTGTTTTGGGGAATTTTAGTTGACCAAGGGTGCTAGGGTGGATTTTTGCCCTTTTTTGGCTAGATTTGGAGCATTTAATGCTCCCTTGGGCCCCCAAACCTCCTCTACTTGCTCACCCATGCCTGCCTTGAGCTCATTATTGATCCAGCATGCTTCAGCCACCTCACCACCAGAATTCGTAGCTGTTTGGGATGATTGGGATTGAGTTGGACCCACCTAGGGGGGATTGAGGCCAATTTGGCATTGATGACTTGTACACTCAGCTTGAGCCACCTAATGCTCTCGATTTTCTCATGGATGTAATAAAAACCTGTTACTAACATTTTCACATGTTAGACAGTCAGTTAATCAAAGATTTGAGCATACATTGTGTGTAAATTTATCATTTTTTCAAGTTTTTCCACTGTATTTGCAAATTAATTCGATTTTGTGAGGTTCTCCATAGCTCCTCGATCTTCTGTGATCAAAATACTCACAATTCGGAGGGGTGTTGATGTTCTGCTTTGACCAATTGGTATTCTTGACATTTTGCGATGAACATGGCGATGTCAGCCTTCAACTTAGGACAAAAGTAATGTTTCTTTACTACTGATATCATCTTTTGATATCTGGGATGCCCTGAGTAGGGTTTCTGGTGAAATTCGGTGAGAATGTTTAGTCTAATGTCTCCAATCTCTTGGATGTAAAGTTGGTCTTTAGACCACAGTAGTCCGGACTCGTTGTTAACACCCAAAAAGTGCTCACTAGCTCATTTCCCTATTCACATGACCCATTTGTCCACTTTTTCACCATCTGAGCCTCTGAAACCAACAAAAGGTCACCAAAAGACCTGAGTACACCCCTTTTTCCATTAAAAAATATTATTTTTCCTAAAAAAGCATAAAAAAAACCCTCAAAAAGGGTCCAAATTCCCAAAAATATTAAAAAGGGAATTAAAATATTAATTTTATTCAAAAAAAGGAAAAAGGAGGGAAAAGTACCTAAACCATGTTGGTCAATACCATTTGGTGACCACCATGGTTTAGGTACTTTTCCCTCCTTTTTCCTTTTTTTGAATAAAATTAATATTTTAATTCCCTTTTTAATATTTTTGGGAATTTGGACCCTTTTTGAGGGTTTTTTATTCTTTTTTAGGAAAAATAATCTTTTTTAATGGAAAAAGGGGGTGTACTCAGGGATTTTGGTGACCTTTTGTTGGTTTCAGAGGCTCAGATGGTGAAAAAGTGGACAAATGGGTCATGTGAATAGGGAAATGAGCTAGTGAGCACTTTTTGGATGTTAACACTCATCTATCTTATATTCCTTCTGTTGTTGAAAGAATCTGTCTTCTTGAATATTTACGAGGGTTTTCGTATAATAATGATCGCTCCTACATGCAGTTCGAATCCTGTCATGTAAGTATGAGTTGGTTTGGCTTACCATGACTTCGTAAAGCATATGTGCTCGACAGCTTAGGGCATCCACAATTTTGTTTTCCTTGCCCTTTACATGCTTTAGTTCAAAATGATATTCACTAAGGAAGGCCAACCACCTGGCCTGCCTGGAATTTAGGTCGGGTTGGTCGAAAAGGTACTTTAAGCTCATGTTATCAGTCATCAATAATAATTTCTTGCCCATGAGGTAATGACGCCACATTTTCAGAGCATGGATGATGGCGACTAGTTCGAGGTCATGAGTCGGGTAGTTCTGCTCATGTTCTTTTAGTTTCCTTGATTCGTAGCATATGGAAAAATTATCTTGCATAAGGAATCCCCCGAGTCCTTCGTTGCTTGCATCCATGCAAACAACGAAATCCCCATTGGGATCCGCAATACGCAGAATCGGTGCACTAATCAAGAGTTGTTTTAACTTCTGAAAACTTTCCTCGCACTTGTCTGTCCAAATGAACTTACTGGTTTTCTTCTGTAAAGCGGTCATGGGACAAGCGATCCGTGAGAATTTTTCAATGAAATTTCGATAATATCTGGCCAAACCTAGGAATGATCGTATGTCAGAAACACAAGTAGGTGTGGGCCAATCCTCGATAGCCTTGATCTTGTCGGGATCAACCGTTATTCCCTTCTCGGAAATGAAGTGTCCTAAGTATTGTATCTGAGGTCTATAGAAATCACACTTGCTAAATTTTGCGTACAGCTAATGTTCTCGTAGTGTCCGTAGGACTATTCAGAGGTGTTCCTCATGTTCTTCTTCATACTTGGAATAGATCAGGATATCGTCTATGAAGACTAGAACAAACTTGTCGAGGTACTTACTGAAGACGTTGTTCATCATGCACATGAAGTTGGCAGGTGCATTCATCAAACCGAAAGGCATTACTACAAACTTGTAGTGGCCATATTGGGTGCAAAACGCGATCTTACTATTGTCCTCATCACGGATTCTCACTTGGTGATATTTGGATTATAGGTCGATCTTTCAGAAGATATTCACTCCTCCGACTTGGTCAAACAAGTCATCGATCCTAGGGAGTGAATAACGGTTCTTGATGGTTAACTTGTTGAGTTGATGGTAATCGATGCACATACACATCGTTCCGTCCTTCTTTTTGACAAAGAGTATTGGTGCTCCCGAAGGAGACACACTCGGTCGAATGTATCCCTTGTCTATTAGTTCTTGTAACTGTATCTTAAGCTCTACCAAATCTGGTGTACTCATACGGTACGAAGTCCTAGAGACGGGTACCGATCCAGGTGTTAGCTCTATGGAAAAGTCTAAGTCCCGTTTGGGTGGTAACCCTGGTATTTCCTCAGGAAACACCTCTCTGCATTCTACTAGTATTGGGAAATCCTTGCTCTTTTGTTCTCTATCGGCTTCTACTATTTGAAGGTGGATTGCAAATAGTTTACAACCCTTTCTTAAGCATTTCTTTGCTTGTAATGCAGATATCTATCGTACTGATACTTTTTTAGGTATACCTTGAATTGTTCTTTGGTTCCCTTGACTATCTTTGCATAGGACTAATTTGTTTAAGAAATCTAGCAAGGAATGATGTCCTTCTAACCAATCCATGCCTATTATTATATCATAAGACCCTGGAGGTAAGAGGTTTAAATATACCCTAGTCGGGAACCCGTTCAAATCTAACTCACAACCCTTAATTAGTTCGGAAACCTTCCGCTTGGTACCCGTAGCTAGTTGTACCAGCCATGGTACCTTGTGTCTTTCTCGGTTTAACTTGCAAATTTCTACTATCCTAGGGGCGATGTAGCTTCGACAAGCACCGGGGTCTATTAGAACTAAAATGACAGTGTTAGATATCATACCCTCAATTTCCACCATGGTGGCTTGATGATTTGCCTACCGGCCATCAAGTGTGGCATAAATCCTAGGTGTCTTTGCCATGTCCCCCACGGTAGGCTCCGTTTGGATGTTGTCTAAAACTCCATCTGATTTGTTGGGGTAGTCTCTTTAGTAATGTGGCCCTTGGCATTTCCCACAAGAAATAGTTGGTGGAACTGTTTTTGTCCCTTTGTTAAAGGCTGGCCTGTTGGCTAGTGGTGGGGGTGCATTTGGTCGAGCTTGAGGTCGGTTGAAACCCTTGTCGGGTGGAAAGATGTTGTTATGTTTCCGAAAAGTTGGGGGTCTAAAACCCTATCTACGGTTGTCTAAGAAGGTTTTGAATTTGTCTCTATTTCTAATGATGTTGTCATTCCTTGGCTTCCTGTGTTCATAACACATTCGTGCTTTATGTAAGGTTATATTAAGGGTTTTGGGCATGTCAAACTCTATATTCTCTCTAAAATTTGGTGGCAGCCCACCCAAGAACTACTGAATCTTTACCTTTTGATCCTTAATATAGGGTACATAGTGCAGTAAGTCTAGGAACCAATTTATGAATGCTTCCATAGTTAGGGATCCCATTTTTAGCTCATGAAACTCCTTTATTTTCTTGTCAAAGAATCTTTGAGACATATAGTTGTCCTGGAATATTCTGCTGAAAGTATCCCAAGTTATGTCTCTCAGTTCTTGTCCTTTGGTGTGTTTCAAATCCCGCCACCATCTGGTGGCTTTACCATTTAGGTTGTAAATGGCTAGTTGGGCTTGCATTTCACTGGAGTAATTGTGAACTTTGAAGTATTTATTCATTCCTAGCAGCCATTCTTCAGCCTTCTCTCCTGAGTTGACTTCTCCGTCATAAGTTGGGGCTCTTATCTTTCTGAACCCCCCCTACAAACTGTCATCGCTCTTCCTCTTTTTCTTGCAAGGAGGTGGTGAACCATTGTCATTGGAAGAGCTCTTACAGTCCTCTTCCATTGGATCTGCTTTGCGCACATCCTGTTCCTCCAGCTTGTAACTAGTTGATTTCCTTGTGTGATGGCTTTCGGTTCTAAGATAGTTGACTTAAGGAGTAGGCTGTTCATGGGGTTTTGTTCTAGTTAATATTTGGAATAAGGTTTCATTTATAGCCTATTGTTCTCTTCTTTCTTGTATTTTCTCGTCCCTGAAACTCTGGAATTCTGCCTGCAAGTTTTGCATGGATCTCATTAAATTTGAGTTGAGCTCCACCACGATTTCTCGCTCCCGTGGTGGGGAATTTAGATTTCCCTGTATGTTGATTCCCTGTTCTGCATTCATTTCTTAGATAGTGCCTATACCTGAAATGTTTATGTCAGCAAAATCAGAAGGAAAAATTTCATGTTAATATCCACGTAATAAACAAACAAACAAAAAAAAACTTTAAAGGTACATTTCCATTTGACTGTGAATTTGTAGCAGATGTTTCGTTAATAAGCCCAATAGGTCACTTAGTTTTAGAAACTAGGCTCTGATACCACTTGTAATGTCCCATAATTAATAAAAAAACAAATTTCTCTCTTCTAACTAAACTACCTAACATGACGATATTCCTAAAATTAACTTCAACACTTAGATAATATGTACGGTCAAGTTTTCACTATATCCTTGCTAGGATTAAGTTCTTCTGAGATCATCATGTTACTTTATTGTATGCTTTAATGGTTTTTTGTATGCGCTTGAACAATGGTTATGGAAAATTCTATGGTCTTCACTTCAGACTATAGTATTGTTTTAATGGTACTTCCTGCTTACTGAATTATAGTTTCACCTGCTTCAAAATGAATGTCTCAATGCTACCTCAGGTGGAAAAGAACTCAAGTTGATGAACATAAGGCCCATGGTGGGGCATTGATGGTTGTAACCAGACAAGGGAGAAAATGTAAACCCCAACAGGACTGCCGAGAGGTAAGGGTTGCCTTGGCAGATGCTGGTCTTACTTAGAAATTTTGCTAATGTATCTATTCCATTTGCTTTTGTGCAGGTGCGGCTATGGGTGCTCCATTCCTTGTTTGAAATCCCTCATAAGGGGAGTAAGTCGTGGCTTGTGCAAAGTGTAGAGACAAAAAGAGGTGGAGGACCTAACACCCAAAACTATGATTTCAAAGTTTATGGCATTCGTGATTATAAAGAGTTGTATAAAAACTATGGAGTATGGGTTCCATATTACACTATGGCTTATACTATGGCACTTGGGGGTTTCTCAAGGTGCATTAAAGTTAAGTGGGTAGGTATTAACTACCCCTGGGTTCCCACGTATGGAGAGTCTAGCTAGCTTGGGTGCTTTTCAAGATCTTTGAGGTATGGGACTGATATGGTCATTCTACGTTTCTATTTCCTCTAGTTCTGCTCTGTGTTTTCATTTCTTCTTAGAGGAGGGTCTTGTGCCAGACCGGAGATATTCTCCTAGTCTTGGCAACAAGGAGCTGCAAAAAAGATCAAAGGGATACAATGCTTTGGTACAAACTCAGGTGATAGTTTCGTTCTACCTGTTTATAGTTTTAAAATGATAGTTTGATTTAAAAATGTAATTTCTAGGGTTAATCTGAATGAGTTTGTTGTTGACAGGTGAAGAAAGGCGTACCATCCTGCATGGATGGCTAGAGATGGCCAGGATATGTGACTTAATGGTAAGTCCAGTCCTATCCAACATGCTCCTTCCTCTCGTAGTCGTGACAGGGTGCTGTTGAATCGTTGTTTTGGGAAGCTTCATATAGCCTTTGGCTCGGTATTTTGAATGAAGCCTCGGGGTCGCCATTTGGCTAGACCATAAGTTCATATGTACATGCTATTTGGTTGTGGTTTTTTTGTGAGAGACTATGATACTCTATCTCTACTATTTGAACCTTATGGGAAGTTGTATAATGAATGGTTTGGCTGAGTATGTATATCTTAGAAACATATCTGTGTTTTGCTACTAGGATTTGTAAATTTATCCTATGCTAGGACTGTATAAATTTCTACAAGATTTCGCTTTCATGGTTTTTCTATCCTGTTGTGTTATAGGTTTAAATGTTTATGTGGATGCCATGACGTGTATAGAATCAGTAAGTGAATGAAATCTCAGTGTGTTAAGACCCTAGCTAGTCTACTTTGGATGCGTTGGTAACGTAGAAGTCTGTAATTGTTAAAGTTTCGGTTTCTTGGTTGGTGTAGGTATGTCTGCAAAGAGAAGAGAGGATTTGCTTGATTGTTTAGAGAGGGATTCGACCCTCTGACCTATTTGATGTTTGAGCTTGGCAATAAATTGTTTTTACTACTACCTTCAGAAGTCGTAATGTTTACAGGAAAGTAGGGATAACAAAACCATCTTGTCTTCTTGTGTTGACAGAGTTTAGAAAATGAGTCTTGTGGTGAATCTCATGACTTTCATCACTATTTAATGAGTCTTACTTTTGCATCTAGCATGTGATAGCTACAGGTTCTATGATAAAATGTATGATTGAGTAAAATCGTGATCTGTGGGTTTAGATTCTATGCGTCTGCCATACTCTATTTGTTTGGGGCGTGCTTTTCATTTTGTCAATAACTGGGAGGTGGAATGTTGATGGGATTCAAACCCTGGTTTGTTGTGTGAATCGCTTTTCAGTATGCTATTTATAAATGCTTGGGATGTAGTGATTTTGTATGTAGATTTGAATGATACGATGATGAAATGAAATGCTCAGGTAGCAAACCGTAATGTTTTGATTTTTGATACTAAATTCCAAAGTGTGTTTTGAGAAGTCCTGTAGTAAAAAGTCATCGTTGTATAAGTTTATGGGTTTTACTGTTACTGTCGGTAGTATAAATTTCATTTAAATCTAAACAGGAAGAGGATAATGTATATAGCGTTTGATAGGAATCGAAGTCCAAGTTTGTTGCCTGCCTGGCTAGAAGTTTTGAAAATAAACGATGATTTAAACCTAGGATAGTATAAAAAAAAGGAATAATAGAAATGCTATTTTAATACTATGAGCAGCATTCGACACTTCCCTGTATAGAGACTATAAAAAGATTTACACTATTTTCCTTGAAAGAAATTTAAACCAAACTTGTAATATACAGATATGACTATTCTCGAAGAAACAAATGTGTGTGTTCTTAAAAATTCTTGAAAATAGAAATCAAGAATGTGTAGCACAGGATAGCAGAGCTAGACCTGCTAGACATTTCGTTGTACAGAACTTCACCAGCTATGAAATTCTAACTTAACCATAGTTCTCTAATTGAACCTTTATCAACAAGTCTATATTTAACAATTCTAGGGTTAATGATAAACAAGTCCGAGGGATGCTGGGGTAGCACCCTGTACTACATATATAACTATCTCCATTATTTAACATAAACAAAATAGGGAGTTTCTGTTTCATACCTGATGTCAGTAGTTGGCTCCCTCTCTAAAGTCACCTGCACATTCAAACAATTATTAGAGTAGATCCCTTTAAACTCAGCTAACCTGGACAGAATTACGTTGGGGCTACCACGCTCCTCCCAACCTTGACCCCTGAACCGTTTCTGGTTCTATCTGGATCCCCACGAGCTTGGTTTCGATATGCAATGAAAGAGAGAGTGAGAGAGTGCCTAGGTCCACTGCTGGTTCAGATCTAGGAATTATTAAGTAAAGTAGCTTCAGTTTCTTGGAGCAGTGAGCTTCCCTTTTATTACCATAAGAGAATGATAAAAAGATAAAGAGATACCCCAGCTTGGGAATCTGCCCTCCTTAAGTAGGGAAAGAAGATTTTGAAATTAGGACTGTTGGAGAAAATATACTCGTTTCTTTAATTTTAATAATTTAAGTAAAAGAAACTTTGTTTTAATTAATTATTTGTTCTTTCGGAAACATGACTTTTCAACTTATTTTAACTAGATTGCTTTTGAGCCTTTTCACAAAATTAAATAACAAAGTTTATAATTTAAGTACATGATTCGAGTATCATTGCTTTATTAATTAAATGCACCACTTTATAAATTAAATAATTTATAAATAGATACATCTTTTCAACCTTTTTAGGGATAGGGTCCACTTCTTTGGATGGTCTTGGTAAGCTAGGATAGGCACTTCTAGTATCTCTTTCTCGCATATCGGATTCCCTCATTTAACATGGTAGCTCCCGCAGTAGGTGATGATAGTAAAAGATGAATCATTTAATCATTTAAATAAATGTGATGAAAAGTGCTCTTCAGAGTCTTCCCGACTCAACACTTTGAAACTCTGTAACCCCGAGTGCTCTTCAGAGCCATTTAACTCAACACTCTCACATGGGTGTTACTCTAGTGCAATTCCAGAGTCCTCGCTCAGCACTAGTGCTAGAATGTGGTTGTGAGGCACATCTAGGATCTTTCAATTGCCTTGGATCCGGTATTCGTTTTATAAAGCTTGGAGTGCTCAAGGGTTTATGCCCAACACTCAATGTAACTTAGGGATTACTCCCAGTACATTATATATTTCCTCTAGGTACATCGGGGCTTTGGCCCAGTACATAGGTAATCAATGTTTTTTTGAACCCACGCTCAACACACTATATAAATAAAATTATGTCATTCACATCACTGCACAATATGTAATAAAAAGGGTTATTCCAGTATATTAGGGCTTTGTGCCCGCATCAAAACATAGTCAGCAACATTGGGGCTTTCTTGCCTAGTGTATAAACAATAAAGGAATCTAGTCAGGATCCATGTCCAATATGTCAGTATAAAAGAATAAGTCATATGTACTAGGGCTTATGCCTCAAAATCAGAATAAATCACAAGTGTTGGGGCCGTGGCCCAATATAACATCATAAAGATAGTTAGTCCAAAAGTTGGGATATTATAGAAAGCATACACACGAACCTTTCCTTTTCCCTTTTAGAGATCAAATTATTCTTTCATGGATAGAGTAAGCCGAAAGAAATCAAACATAAATTTTTTCCCCATAAGTTATTTTCTTTATAAAGCAAAAATCCCATTTAGAGTTATAGAATCTCAGTTTTGAGCCTCATTTGCGGTTCTTAGCACTAAAACACTTACCATAGTCCATTTATTACAAAAAAAAAACAAGATGACGCAAAAATATCCAAACATCAAAACCTACTACAAAGAAGTTTTAAATTCTTAAACAACTGGAAGTGTTCAAAGAAGTTTTAGGGTCAACATGTTTTTCCCAAACTGGCGTTAGCCATCACAAGAAATCACTAGACACTGGCGAATGGGCAGCTCAGCGTGGGCTACTCCTTGTGCCTCCCAAGCTGCTTCAAAATAACTACATTCTTTTCCATTTGAAGTTACAACACTACATTGGTATCAAATGAGAGTGTGCCCCTAGGACCCCAGGCCTTACCAGGGTCTAAAGCAAGGCTACCACTGCCAAGATAGTCGCCACTTCCAGGTAGATGCCATCCTATTGTTGCAACGAGACCTCTCCTATCACACAATCATAAAACACAGTATATTATTATCACGATTTTGTTAGATTATTACAACTAAGGAAAGCATTGTCTGAAAGATTAAATGTAGAGGAGGGAGATTACCTTATTGAAACGTTTAGTGGACAACTTCTGCAGCTAGAGTAATGTTCAGGCTGGCAGCATGGCTAGTGCGCCGAGACCAGCGTTAGAACTCCATGGTGCTCTCCCAAAACCACAACAACAAATAATGCAAAGCCAAGAACGAAATGAGGGTTTGTATCGAGGGTTATTTTCTCCATACTGCTACATGGATTCAAAAATCTGTTGGTTCACATGGGAGGATTCAATGCGCCAAATACCAAGGTTGTATCACATTTAATTTTGACAGCCAAGTCTCAAAGTCTGCAATAGTTCTCATTACAATAAGGTTTTAGGGCTTTAGGATCCCATTGATGCCTCTTAAACCAAAGTTTCGTAAGGGCCCAAACTTATGATATATTCCATTTACCTCCTTAGAGCACATGACTTGGATTTTGATGGTTTGCACTATGGTTCTTCTTGGTCTAAGTTTTAAAAACCTTTCTCATACCTGCAGGACACGCATAATTACAAAATGTGTTAGTTCCTAAGAGCTAAGTAAGATCGGGGAACCCGAGGGGGGACCCTTCTAACTTGTTAAGTGTTCACCCTTCATGGAGAATAGTATAATTTTTCGTTAGTCTCATTTCATCAACATAAGAAGGACCATCATATATCTCTAGACAAATAGTAAAGAAATTTAATCTAGTACATTCATGATTATCAAAACCGGATAAGTAGACTAAGCATTTCATGTTTAAGAAAGACATTGAAGAACTCTTCATAGTCAAACCCGTTTTTCCTCATTACAGTTGTTACATTGGGAGTTTTGTCTAGTTAAACCATAGGATGTCGAGAGTAAAACCTTATTAAAAAATTTTAAATTTTTACTTATTTTTTTGGGTTTATTACAAGTGGTATTAGAGCTCTGGTTCGGAAACTTGAGGCCTATGAGCCTATTGCTGCAAAAACTAACTAAACCCTTTTTGCTACACATTGGAACACTGTTCAGGAAATAACAAACATTATGAATGCTGAAAGGGAAGACAATCAACACAGTAACCTGAATTCAATCCCCAGGGAAGAGGAAATACTAGTAGAACTAAATGACGGTGATGGGGCTGTCAAAAAATCTGATTTGCTGAAGAGGGTGCAGAGCTTGCAAGCTGAATTTCGTAGTTTCAAAAATGACAATGTCAATGAGAGGAGAGAGTAACATGAGGTTAATGAGGCATTATTGCATCAATTAAATGGGAGGAAGACTCATAAGAAAACCACCCACTCAGCAACTAGGAAAGTACCTAAACATCACCATAGGAAGAGAAGTTGTAGTTCGGACTTTAGGAAACTTGAGGAATCAATCGATCAGTCAGATTCTTCCAGCCCCCTGACTTTCAATCTGAATATTCTTTTGATTCTTATGTCCCCTCTCCTCGTAAGAAAAAGTACAAGGGGGCAGCCTTCAAGGAGAATTCAAGAAGATTACGGCCCCAACCTTTGAAGGAGACCATGATTCAGGAGGAAAGGCCGAAGAGTGGCTACTAGGATGAATAAGTATTTCCAGGTACATCAGTATACCAGCCGTATGAAGGCCCGTCTGGCCATTTACAACCTAAATGGTAAGGCTTATAGGTTGTGGAATTATTTAAAACACACCAAGGATCTAAAAAGAGAGGAAGTTGGGTGGAAGGACTTTAGGACAATTTTTCAAGAAAAGTACATGTCAAAGAGATTCTTCGACAGAAATATTAAAGAGTTTCATGAGTTGCAATTAAACTCTCTCACTATGGATGCACTCATTAACAGATTCTTAGAATTGTTACACTACGTACCCTACGTGAAAGATGAGAAAGTAAAAATCCAGCAGTTTCTAAGATGCCTTCCAATGTACTACAAAAACAAAATCAAGTTCAATGCACCTTAGACCCTAGAGATGGCCTTGCGTAAGGCCCAACTCTGTTACGAACATAATCAACACCAAACTGATCTTCTGAATAAAAAGAAGGACAAGCTGAGACCAACCTTTGACAACAGAAAGAAAGGGTTCAGACCCCCTCCATACAGAAAGCAGAACATCAGTTTTCCGCCAAATAGATTTTTCCTAAACACTGTAACGCAGCCCAACAACTTGGAGCGAACTGTTAACAAGCCCACTTTTGACAGAGGGTTTAGGCTAGCTCCTACACCAGGTAAATGCTGGGGGTGTTAAGGCCCCATTACTACCGAGACTGTCCAAAGAATAAAAATGTTAAGGTCCTCAACAACCTACAGGAAGAATCAACTGCAGAAGACCTAGCAAGAACACCTCGGATATGCGCTTCCTTGGAAGTCAAAAAGGCAGATTACCAATCCACCATGGTCGAAATCGAAGGTAAGATTTTGAATATACCTGTATCTATTTTAATTGATCCGGGAGCTTGTCGAAGTTATTCTTCTCCAAAAATTGTCGAAGCTTGTAATTTGAACAAAGGGAAACATATCAAACCCTGGCTAGTCTAGTTAGCCACTGGTACCAAAAGGAAGATAAATGAGTTGGTTAAAAGCTGACAGTTGGATATGAATGGCTTACAAACTGAAGCAGACCTAAATATTCTTCCCTTAGGATCCTATGACTTGCTGATAGGTATGGATTGGCTAGAACAACATCAGGTTATGCTGGACTATACGAACAAAATTTTTACATGCACAGATCGGCATGGAAACCAAAGTAAAGTACAAGGTATACCCAGGAAGGTTCTTATTCGACAGATCTCATCCTTGCAGGTAAAGAAATGTGCACGGAAGGGCTTTTAGTTGTATGTTTTCAATATTCATAACCTTGAAACAAAAAACGAGCTTCAAATTGAAAATATCCCTATGCTAGCAGAATTTTGAGATGTATTTCCACATGAGATTCCCGGGTTGCCACCCAAGAGGGATTTGGAATTTTCAATAGAATTATTGCTAGGATCAGTGCCCGTCTCAAAAGCACCATACTGTATGAGTACTCCCAAGTTAGTAGAGCTAAAACTTCAACTACAAGAGCTGATAGATAAGGGTTACATTCGTCCAAGTGTGTCCCTGTGGGGAGCACCCATCCTCTTCATCAAGAAGAAGGTTCGAACCTTGCAGATGTGCATTGATTATAGACAACTAGATAAACTGACGGTTAAAAATAAATACCCTCTTCCAAGGATAGATGATTTATTCGACTAGGTTGGGGGAGCAAGGGTATTCTCCAAAATTGATTTGCGCTCCGGGTACCATCAAGTAAGGATCTGAGAAGAAGACATAAGCAAAACTGCTTTTAGGACATGGTACGGACACTATGAATTTGTGGTGATGACCTTCGGGCTAACAAATGCACCCGCAAATTTTATGTGTATGATGAACTGTATTTTCAGTAAGTTCTTAGATAAGTTCATATTGGTGTTCATAGATGACATACTAATTTACTCTAAGAATGAAGCAGAACATCAGGAGCACCTCAGAACCGTCTTGCAAATCTTAAGGGAATATCAGCTCTATGCCAAGTTCAGCAAATGTGATTTCTATAGAGATCAGATTCAATACCTTGGACATATTATCTCTGAAAAAGAGATATCTTTAGATCCAGAAAAGATTAAATCCATCAAGGAGTGGCCAACCCCCACAAATGTCACAGATATTAGATCCTTTTTAGGACTGGTTGGATATTATCGGAAATTCATTGAAAAATTTTCTAGAATAGCCTATACTATGACCTCCCTATAAAGGAAGGAAAGCAAATTTTTATGGACAACCAACTGTGAAGAGAGTTTTCAGAAGATGAAACAGTTACTAACAACTGCACCCATATTAAGGATTGCGGATCCAGATGGAGACTTTGTAGTTTGCACAGATGCAAGTAAGGAAGGGCTGGGGGGAGTACTTCTACAAAATGTCTTCATAATCTTTTACAAGTCATAGAAACTGAAGGATCACGAAAACAACTATCCAACCCATGACCTCGAGCTGGCTGCCATTATACATGCACTAAAAATGTGCAGACACAGTATTTGATGAGAAATAAATTCCTTCTTAAAATGGATAACATGAGCTTGAAATATCTTTTTGATCAACCTGATTTAAATGCTAGGCAAGCTAGATGGCTGGTATTCTTAAGTGAGTACAACATTGAGCTGAAACACATCAAGGGAAAGGAAAATAAGATTGCAGACGCACTAAGCCGCAAGGTTCACCTATTACACAATGTAACATTAAGTTAAACCAGTTCTGACCTGTTTGATAAAATCAGGACAGCATGCAAAAAATGATCACTTTTACACTGAAATAGTGCAGAAAATACAGGAAGACAAACTGTTTGTACAATAGAAAGACTACAAAATTGACGACACAAGACTACTTTGGTTAAAAGGAATATAGTACGTTCCCGACAACGGAAATATCAGGTCTAATATATTAATTGAATTCCACCAGAAACCATATTCTTGACACCCAGGATATCAGAAAATGATATATGCCGTGAAGCAATTTTATTTTTGGCCAAAATTAAAATCTGATATCGCATTGATTATCACCAAATGTCAAGAATGCCAATTGGTAAAAGTTGAACATCAGCATCCATCAGGGCTACTACAACCTTTACCCATTCCGGAATGGAAATGGGAAGTAATCAGCATGGACTTTATCACGGGTTTGCCAAAAAGCAATAAACAAAACGACTCAATCATGGTGGTGGTAGACAAGTTGTCTAAATCTGTGCATTTTATTCCAGTTAAGTCCAATCATAAAGCTGTAAATATTGCAAATATATTTTTAAACGAGATTTTTAGGCTGCTTGGCATACCTAAGGCCATCATCTCCGATAGGGACACAAAACTCAGAAATAATTTCTGGAGAGCCTTGTTTTCTGGCTTAGAAATGCAACTATAATTTAGCACTGCTTACCATCCACAAACAGATGGAAAAACAGAGCGAGTCAACCAAATCCTTGAGGACATGCTCAGGACATATGTCATGAATAATCCCAACAAATGGGAGGAGTATTTACACTTAGAAGAATTTTCATACAATAACGGTTTTCAAGCCTCGGCTGAAATGAGCCCGTTTGAAATATTGTATGGTGGGAAATGTAGAACCCTGGTCACCAGGGACATCCTGGTGGATTGACTTATGTTGGGACCAGACCTCTTGAAATATCTGGAACAGCTGGTTGTAAAGGTACAACAGAATTTAAAAGAGGCACAGGATAGGCAGAAGAGTTATGCAGACAGAAAACGGTAGTAGAAGGACTATCAAGTTGGAGAGCATGTATACTTAAAAGTCAAAGCAAAAAGGAGTTCTCTAAGTTTGGGAAGATGCAGGAAATTAGCTCTGCGTTTTTGTGGGACATTCGAAATACTGGCCAAGAGGGGACCAGTAGCCTATGAATTGGCTCTACCTACACATATAAGAGTGCATAATGTTTTCCATATATCCTTACTTAAGAAATATGTTTACGATTCTAAACATGTGATTGATTGGTCTTTGTTACAGGTAGAACCCAAAGGGGAATTTGTACAGGAACCACTTCACATACTGGATAGGAGAGAGGTATTGCTCAGAAAGTGAACCATTGTCCAGCTGACGGTGCAATGGAAACAATTCGAGCCTAGAGAGGCTACTTGGGAGAACGAGACCAAAATGAAATAGGCCTACCCCTCCTTGTTTCATGGTTTCAATTCAAGTCCCTAACATCGAGACGGTGTTGTCTTAAGCGGGCAGGGATGTAACATCCTGAGAAAAGACTACTTTATTGTTTGAATATTATTTTATTTACATTCTAATAAATTTGACTATGCATGACACGTGCATGAGCCAAGGGGGCTCGGAAAACACTAGTAGTTGACTGAGTGTTGAGCTGAGAAGCTCTAGAGCACTTCGACTCGAACTAAATGACTGATGTTGAGCTAGAGGATCTGGAGCATCAAGTGAACTAATGATTATTTTAAATGATGACTTATTATTATTTTATTCTTTCAAACTTACTGGGGAAACCACTCAAAGAGAAGTTGATCATGCAAGGATCTAAATAGGTCAGTAGCCTACAACTAAAGTTGAAACTAGCCGATAGGAGAGTAAAAGTCTAATTTAATTAAGTTAAATATTTAAAATGAATTGTGAGGATTAAACTAAAGAGATATAAATTAAAAATAAGGAAAACTGAATCTGCTAGGTGTCAATTAGATAACTGAACGTTGTCAAATCCAAAACACCTAGCAGCCTTGCCCCAAAAAGTATAAATAGCAGAGAAGGTAACGTTGCATGGGATTGTTTTCCAAGTACATTGAAAAGGGTCCAATCATGAGTCTAAGCGCTCAACACCAGAGTACTGAAACCTAGTGTGTCCCACATAAGGGACTGTCCGGAGAGGACTGTTTATTTATTGCATGAGAAATGACATTTAGATGGACTCACACCTAATAGGCTGATAAATGAACCTTGTTGACGCTCTGTTGTAGTAAAAGAGATAGAAAACTACCCTAGGTCTGTCTAGATTCTTGTTATGCTTAGCTTGGCTCGGTGGTGACCAGTGGAACAGTCTAGGAATGGATTGCAGTCTACGGTTGGGAGGAAAGTGGAAGCTCCTCAGTCAACTATGCTACAATAAAATTTATGATAAGTATTTAATTCGAGTTCTTTTGTTTTTCCTTATTTATGCATCTGCCTTCCTTTATAGTATGTTACGAATGATTTTCTGAACCTATAGGATGCAGATCCATTGATTTGATAAGTGACCCAATACATGTGATAGATCAAATCCTTTTTAAATAAACATTTTCTTTAGACGAATGCATATCTATTATCGCTACCTTACAAGTTAGGATTTGGACAGATAGATCTCACTAACCCTAGATTAAATGTTAGATAAATGCAGATATGTGATTCATTAACCTGCTATTGATTAGATCTGAAATCACTGTGCTAACCTTGTGTAAAATAATGCAGGTTGTACAACAAGAATGTAAGACTTCCTTCCCTTTCTTTTATATAACATTATTAATATCTAACAAACCTATATCTGGCTAAGGATATCTCATTAGAGACGTATTTTTTTTTTTCTTCCAACACTAATTAACCATGGCAATGCAGGATTCCCCCCCCCCCTTTTCCTTTTTATAAATATTATTATTAACTGAGAGATCTCGATCTGATGAGAATGACTTTAGCAAAAAGTAATCTTTTTTCCATTATTGTCTATCATGCCGAGTTAAGTTCTCATGATCCCTTTGAATGTTTTATTGGAGAAATGCATGGGTTAAAATACTTACAGTTTAATATTCTATTATAAACGGGGAAATCCCCATAAGACCCTTACACGAGGAGAGAAAATGTTTAGGATTTTTGGGCAGAATGCCGTAAACCATCGCATGGGATAATTTTAGTTTAAATTCTCCATAGAATAGTTATTGATAATTATTAGCTATTATGTTGCAAAGAAAACGTTGTAAATATCATCATTGAAGTATTCACTATTTCAAACAGCACTTTTTATAAAACTGAAATATTCTATCTACTTTCAAGAAGCCCTATGTTGCTTTTAAAGTCCTTACAATCACGACTTTTTCCTTATTTAACCCTAGGAAAAAAAAAAGGCTATACATTTTTCTCAAGAAATAGATTTCAGGGAACCATGTATAGAGACCACATTCCCTTCTTTTAGGGCCACACATCTTTTTGCCTCGTCTATCTAGGAAGGACATTCATACACAGAACCTAATTATAGAAAATACTCTTTTCCTTTACTTAAACACACACGGGCAGATAGACATTTAAATTAATAAAGAACACTTTATCCATCATTTATCTAACTGTTCTTTTTAAAGCCGGATTGCCAAACGTTTCTTCTCCTAAGAACCCTAAGATGAATTCGAGAAGTAACTACTACTGTATTATAACTCTTATCCCAATTTCTTTCTCATTTAAACAAGTAGAATTCCCCAGGATTTGATAGAAACAAAGCCCGACTCATACTACGACCATTTTCACCTAACAATGAGAATGTAGATAGAGCATTTAAACTGAATATTTAGGATAGGAAATCAATAGAATTCAAGAAGAAAGCATACACAGGAACCTTTCCTTCGCCCTTTTAGAGACCAAGTTATTCTTTCATGGATAGAGTAAGCCGAAAGAAATCAAACATAATTTTTTTCCTCATATGTCATTTTCTTTATAAAGAAAAAATCGCATTTAGAGCTATAGAATCTCAGTTTTGAGCCATATTTCAGGTTCTTAGCGCTAAAACGCTTACCACAGTCCATTTATTACAAAAACAAAACAAGACGATGCAAAAATCTTGAAACAACAAAACCTGCTACAAAGAAATTTTAATTTCTTAAACAACTTGAAGTGTTCAAAGAAGTTTTAGGGTCAACATGTTTTTCCCAAAGTGGCGTTAGCCATCACAAGAAATCACTAGACGCTGGTGAATGGGAAGCTCAGCGTGGGCTACTCCTTGTGCCTCCGAAGCCGCTTCAAAATAACTACATTCTTTTCCATTTGAAGCTACAACACTACATTGGTATGAAATGAGAGTGTGCCCCGGGGACCCTAGGCCTTACCAGCGTCCAAAGCAAGGCTGCCACTGCCAAGACAGTTGCCACTTCCAGGTAGATGCCCTCTTTTTGTTGCAATAAGACCTCTCGTGTCACACAATCATAAAACGCAGTATATTATTATCACGATTTTGTTACAGTATTACAACTAAGGAAAGCATTGTCTGAAAGATTAAACGTAGAGGAGGGAGATTACCTTATTGAAACGTTTAGTGGACAACTTCTGCAGCTGGAGTAACATTCAGGCTAGAAGCATGACCAGAGTGTCGATACCAGCATTAGAACTCCATGGTGCTCTCCCAAAACCACAACAGCAAATAATGCAAATCCAAGAATGAAATGAGGGTTTGTATCGAGGGCTCTTTTCTCCATACTGCTACATGGATTGCACAATATGCTGGTTCACATGGGAGGGTTCAATCCGTCGGCTACCAAGGTCGTATCGCATTTACTTTTGACAGCCAAGTCTCAAAGTTTGCAATAGTTCTCATTACAATAAGGGTTTATGGATTTAGGATCTCGTTGATGCCTCTTAAACCAAAGTTTCGTAAGGGCCCAAACTAATGATATATTCCATTTACCTCCTTATAACACTTGACTTGGATTTTGATGGTTTTCACTATGGTTATTCTCGGTCTAAGTTTTAACAACCTTTCTCACACCTGCATGAGAAGCATAATTACAAAATGTGTTAGCTCCTAAGAGCTAAGTAAGACAGAGGAACCCGAGGGGGGGCCCTTCTAACTTGTTAAGTGTTCACCCTTCATGGAGAGTAGTATAATTTTTCTTTAGTCTCACTTCATCAACATAAGAAGGAACATCATATATCTCTAGACAAATAGTAAAGAAATTTAATCTAGTACATTCATGATTATCATAGCCGGATAAGTAGACTAAGCATTTCATGTTTAAGAAAGACATTGAAGAACTCTTTGTAGTCAGACCTGTTTCGCCTCGTTACAATTGTTACATTGGGAGTTTTGTCTAGTTAAACCATAGGATGTCGAGAGTAAAACCTTATTAAAAAATTTTAAATTTTTACTGATTTTTTTGGGGTTATTACATATTATGAAGAGAATTTTAAATAATTTTATGATCTGAAACTTGGAACACTAACTATGAAGGAATTATGCAGCAAGCTTTTAAGTTTACTTTGATATGTACCCTACATTATTGAAGATAACCGAAAGTACAATGTTTTCTAAGTTGTTTTCCTGTAATATATAAAGAAAAGATTGAGTATGATAATCCTAAAACTTTGGAAGACGAAATGACAAAGGCAAATTTCTGCTGTGAAAAAATTAAAAAAAAAAAAAGATAACATACTAGACTGGAAAGGAAATAATTATGATCAAAAGAAAAGAGGAACTAAGTTTCTCAGAAATACTGGAAGTAACTATAAAGGTTATCAAGGGAATAATTACAGAAATATACCTCAAAATGTAATGAATGACAAAGGAAGAGATGTACCTACTACTTATAACAAAGTTAATAATCCAAAAGAATCATTGAAATGCTTGGAGTGTGGGGAACCACACTACTTTAAAGATTATCAAAAGAGATGAAAGTATGTTAATAATTTACATTCTATACAAGAAAATTCTATTGTAGGAGATGTATCCAAGAGCATACCAAGGATCAACATAGCATTGGAGAATTGACAAGAATATAATCAATCGACAATGGTCGAAATCGAAGGTACGTTAAAAAACAAACATATTTCTATGTTCATAGATCCAGGTGCATGTTTGAGTTATATATCTCCTAGATTGGTATCAGCATGTAAACTTCAACAAGATAAGTTTGAAAAGTCATGGCTAGTTTAGCATGCTACTAGAACAAAAAGGAAAATAACTAACTTTGTTAAAGACTGTGAGTTTTTCATGAATGAATTCAAGACACATGCAGATTTGAATGTTTTACCCTTAGGATCATATGACCTATTAATAGGAATGGTCTGGTTAGAAAAAAACAGAGTGATTCTAAACTGCTATGATAAATCTTTTACATGCATTGAAGAAAGAAATAATTATGTTATCATAAAATGGATTCATAAGAAAGCTATTATTAGAGAAATTTCTGCTTTACAAATGAAAAGATCAATTTGAAAAAGCTGTAAAGTTTTTGTTTTTCATATACTTAATGATAGAGATAAAATTGATATAAATGATATTCCAGTACTGAAATAATTTAAAGATGTTTTTCCAAAAGAAATTCTCGGATTACCTCCTAAAAGAGAGATAGATTTTACCATAGATATCATACTAGGAGTAGTACCATATTCGAAACCTCCTTATAGAATGGATATACTGGAATTAAATGAACTAAAATATCAGATTCAAGAATTAATTGACAAGAAATATATCCGACCAAGTGTATCCGCTTGGGGAACATCGGTAATATTTGTGAAAAAGTAAGATGGTACTTTAAGATTGTGCATCGATTATGTTCAACTAAATAAGATGGCAATTAAAAATAGATACATGTTACCACGGATTGATGATTTATTCGATCAATTGATAGGAGCAACTATATTTTCCAAAATAGATTTGTGATCAGGATATCACCAAGTAAGAGTAAAAGATGAAGATATTTATAAAATTGCTTTTAGGACTAGATATGGTCATTATGATTTTGTTGTGATGCCCTTTGGGTTGACAAATGGACCAGTAGTGTTTATGTGCTTATTAAATAGTGTATTGAGTAAATAACTAGATAAATTTGTAGTCATATTTATCGACGATATATTAATTTACTCTAAAACGAACAAGAACATGAAGAAAATTTGAAAATTGTATTACAAGTATTATGAGAACAAGAACTTTATGCAAAATCCAGTAAGTGTGATTTCTTTAAAGATATTATTCCGTACTTTGGACACGTAATAATGAAGGAAGGAATATCAGTTGACCCTGATAAAATAAAAGCCATAATGGAGTGGCTAGATCCTAAAGACATATCTGATATACAATCTTTCATGGGAATCAAGGATATTATAGAAAATTTATTGAAGGATTCTTGAAAATTGCATACCTTATAACTTCTTTACAAAAGAAAGGAAATAAGTTTGACTGGAATGATAAATGCAAATATAGTTTTAATAAACTAAAACACTTGTTAACAACGGATCATATTTTAAAGATTGCAAATCCTAACAAATACTTTACTATTTGCACGAATGCATGCAAGGAAGGTTTAGGAGGAGTGTCAATGCGAGATAATTATGTTGTGGCTTATGAGTCTAGAAAACTAAAAGAGCACATGAAATAAATTATGCAACTCACGATTTGGAGTTGGCTCCTTTAATACACACATTAAACATGTGGCGACATTATCTCATTGGTAGGTGATTTCCACTAAAATCTGATAATGTTAGTGTAAAATATCTATTTGACTTGTAGAATCTAAATGCAAGACAAGCAAGGTGGTTGTATTTTCTAAGTGAATATGATTTCGAAATAAAACACATCAAAGGGAAAGAAAATAAAGTAGCAGATGCTTTGAGTCATCATTGTTAAATTTTCGGAATTTACTTCAATCTGATCTAGGATCTTAACTGAGAGAGCAACATGTACAGCATATCTACAGCATATCAATCATGGAGACAATAATGCAAGCACACAAGAGACACAAAGATTTACTTGGGGAAAACCATAAAGGTGAAAAACCCCAATAACTTCCTCAGAGATAGATAGAGCAATGATACAACCAACCAATAGAGATAGTCATAACCTAGCAGCAATCCTCCTCCTCCATAAGTGCGCCTCTCCTCCTTAAGAGCATGTGTGAGAAGTGAGTGAGTAAATAGAGTGCCTCCCGCACTCTATTTATACTTGACTTGACTTGCCTTTTTACCTAACTCATGTAGGCTCGAAATTAACCACATAACATAATGCTGAGTGGGCCGACCCCCAATAGGGTGGTCTAATAACCCTTTGACCCACATGGCCGACCCCCAATAGGGTGGTCTAATAACCCTTTGACCCACATGACTTATACAGGGCCGACCCCAAACAAGGTGGTCTAATAACCCATCAAGTATAAGTTACGACACTTACAATATAAATGACGACACTTCCTTATAGAGGAATAATACGATCTCTATAGGAATACAATATACATATATGTGAAATACATTCCGAAGTTACATATACATCAACACTCCCTCTTAACTAGGAAGGTATTTCTCAGCACAGTTCTTCTAGCACAAGTCATCTTCTCTAGATCATCGTCACTGGATAATCGTCATCGAGTCATCATCATCATCGTCACTGCTACTGCTATCTCAATCAATCTCTGAATCTACTCGTCATAGGAAGTTCTACAGAGCCAGTCCTTTTTCATACTGGATGTAGGCCCACCACCTGCAGGTCTTCGTCATCACTGGCCATACTGTGGAATCCTCAGGACTTTTACGTGCGTCATAAAACCTCGAAAGAGCATCCTAGGTTGTTACGAGCACACAGCTCTACCTATAGGATCTCCCAGGGCACAAATTATATGTGACCTCACCACAAAACCTCGAAAGAGAATCCCAGGACTGATTACGAGCACAAGGCTCAACCTAATCCACGGCCACAGAGTATCAACCTGATACTCACCATACATCATCCTGATGTATCCATGATCATCCTGATCATCACTGCAACATCCTGCTGCATGTCATCTGGAGCAACATCCTGAAGCTCGTCATCTATGATCATCTTGATCATCACTGCAACATCCTGCTGCATGTCATCATATCTGATCCACCTGATCATCAATGCATCTACCTGATGCATACCAAGTATCTACCTGATACATATCATCATACATGATCCTCCTGATCATACAATGTATCCACCTGATACAAATACAAATACATGATACATATCACCATACATGATCCACCTGATCATACAATGTATCCACCTGATACATATAATGTATCCACCTGATACATATACAGATACATGGTCCAAGCATCCAACATGATGCATATACAAAATACATACACATGATACAACTGATCATATCCAGCATCAACATGATGCGTACATACATACATAAAAATGATCTGACTGATCATATCCAGCATCCAACATGATGCGTACATACATACATAAAAATGATCCAACTGATCATATCCAGCATCCAACATGATGCGTACATACATACATAAAAATGATCCAACTGATCATATCCAGCATCCAACATGATGCGTACATACATACATAAAATGATCCAACTGATCATATCCAAGCAGAAACCAGAACATCATCCTGATGCTCATCATCCAGCGCTTACATCCACAGCCATGTGAAGGATCCTCCTTCCAACATGCTTGGAATGGCTTCAGCAAATGTGTCCATCACTTCTTCCTCGAAATGTCCTCGATCTGAATAACGCCAAGCCTCTCTCTGAAGTACTCGAACTTCACCCTGGCTAGTGGCTTCGTCAGCACATCTGCAATCTGCTCGTCCGTCGCAACATACAGGAGCTTCACAGCTCCTCTCTGCACCATATCCCTGATATAGTGGTATTTGATCTCTATGTGTTTCGACCTGTCATGAAACACTGGGTTCTCGGACAGCTTCACACAACTCTGGTTATCACAGAAGATACCAGTAGCTTCCAACGGGAGATCAAATAACTCAGACAGTATCTTCCGTAGCCATACTACCTCACAACTAGCTGAACAGGCTGCAACATACTCTGCCTCAGCTGTACTCAGTGCTACGCAGGACTGCTTCCTGCTAAACCAAGAGATCACACCTGATCCCATACTGAAGCAACACCCAGATGTGCTCTTCCTATCTGCAGCACTGCCAGCCCAATCTGAATCAGCATAACCCTGCAGGTTAAACTTTTGATTCACCTCATACCTGAGCCCATAATCCATTGTACCCTTCAGGTACCTCAGAACATGCTTTACAACAACCAGGTGAACACTCCTCGGATCCGTCAGGAACTGGCTCAATGTGTTCACAGCAAAACAAATGTCTGGTCTTGTGTTCGTCAGGTACATCAAGGAACCAATCATCTGACGATACATGGAGACATTAACCGACTCAGATGAAGCATCACATAGAAGCTTCAGATTCGATGCCATAGGTGTGGCCATATCCTTGCAGTCCATCATCCCAAACCTCTTCAGGATCTCTACTACATAGTTCCCTTGTCCAAGGAAGACTCCATATGCACTCTGCCACACCTCCATGCCAAAAACAAATAGTGCATCATCACCAAGTTCTTCATTTCGGACTTGGAAGAAAGCTTCCACTGCGTGTCGGCAATCAATCTATCTTTACCTGTAACAAACAGGTTATCTGCATACAAAAGTAGTATCACTGGATTGCCTTCTTCAACCTTGTAGAAAAGGTTGGAATCTGCTTTACTCTTGGTAACGCCCAAACTGGATAGAAAGCTATCTATCCTACCATACCAAGTTCTGCACACATATATGACTACACCATGCTGTCTTGAGATCCATCTGGTGCATCTTCTATTTCATCAATTTTATATTTCTCAATGCTGCCATCTGCAACATGCTTGATCTGATAGTTCCATTTGGAATTCATAACAAAATTCCCTTCACATCTTGGGACTACATCCCAAACATCATTCTTCATGATCGACGGATCATGGCATTCCATTTCTTCATCCCAGATCCTGGGAACTTCAATATCTTCAATAAATATCTTTGTTGCTGGAACAAATGTTGTAGTCCTTTTGTAGGAGATGGCATACGATCTTTCCTACACAACAAGTTAAATTGCATGATTAGAAAACATCTCATAGTTTTCAGAACAAATTCTTACACATAAAGAAATATGTCATACAGTCATGCAATTATCTTAGCCAATGCTTCAATACAACATTTATCCATATCCCATAACTTTCTAGATGCCTTCCAATCTCTACCAGAACATTGTTAAGAGTGTGCACAACTCCCAACATGTCAGCAAAGAGGTTTCATTCTAGATAAGTAGCAATGGAATGTTGTACAGTGCCATAGGCCACTTACCCATGTATATTAGGATTATACTGTTCATCAATGCAATTATTCTAATATGCATAATACACAACCTAATTCTAGGAACATCAGTATATACATTATTGAACAGTATTATTTAAGAAATGATGATTAAAATACTTATCTTTCTTTGTTCGTTGGGTGGACTCCCTCTGAGTCTTTGCTTCCTTGCAGGAGCTGTTGGAGTCCTAATCTGAAGTAGCTTCTTCTACACCTTTCTGTTGTGGAATGTAGAAAGATGGTCAACTCCCTCTGAATATCTGCATCCTTGCAGAAACTACTGAAGTGTGCTCCTTTGCTTTCTTGCAGGAGCAACTGGAGTGTGCTCCTTTGCTTTCTTGCAGCAGCAACTGAAGTGTGTTCCCTCTTGATCTTTGCTTCCTGAATTACCTGTTCTTGAACTCATATTCATCCTTGGTCCCTATGCATGCTTATTAGTATCATGAATGTGTTATCCTTGTGATCTCATATAAAATCATACATTCATTAGTATACTATTAAAACACAATAATCTCAAGCATGTATAGTCATGATCATTTCAAACAGAAAATAATAAGCATTAGCATTCAAGGTTTATGTAGGATTCTTAAGGTTAGTCAAATCATAAGAAACATAACATGTCTAAACCTGTAATTACTCAAACCTATGACTCTTCAGATTAGTTGAATCATCAATCAAGATAAGAGATATAAAATGCATAAAAACTGTGATTATTCAAACCTATACCATCATGATTCTTCTGGTTAGTCATATCATCAATTATGGTAAGAAACATAATATGCATACAATCATGATTATTCGAACCTATGACTTCATGAATAATCATTATCAACAA
The DNA here is from genome assembly GCA_027924585.1 of Larix kaempferi. NCBI lineage: Eukaryota > Viridiplantae > Streptophyta > Pinopsida > Pinales > Pinaceae > Larix > Larix kaempferi. Next base: position 22,032,561 of record BSBM01000767.1, on the reverse strand, counting down.
CACAACAGTATAAGATCCTAACACAAGGTAGGATTCTAGCTTGATATAGGAAAAACATACCTGGATTAGCATGCTAGCTATTTATGTCTAACATACTCACATGATGTCTTCTTGTTCTTCTTCAATGACTTGTGCTAGTAACCTGTATATCTCATAGGTTAACTATTACAAAACCAAGTTATACATACCTCGTAAATGGATCTTCTATGAGATCCATGACAATGGATGAATCTTTGTCCTCATGTTATCATGGTCATATGTTCTTGGATCGGAACATGATTTGTCTTTCTTGGTGTACCTTTCATGTTAGTAGACAACATAAACCTCACACAACACCATAATGCATTAGTACAATCATAAGTGTCAACACCCTAATCAATGAATATTTTCCATCATGCATTCATAATTTTGTTAAGGTGATACGACAAATCTAAAATCTAAATTGTACTAACTGTAATAACATGAAGACAAACATACCATAAACTTAATCATGAACAAATCTCAAAACATACCTCGATGATTCATACCTGTCGAGATCGCTTGTAAACTTCTTATGTAAGGCCTTAGCCTCATCTCCCTCTGAAACAGGAACTTCTTCACCTATGTAGGTGACCAATCCATCTTCTTCTAGGATTAACCCAATCCACTTGATTTGCAAGAACTGGACCTGGAGCTGGATATGGGTTTGTCAGAGAAACCCCAAAAATTCAAACTTTGAATTTCAAACTTCCGAAAGGATAGGAATATGCGCCTTGATGAACTGATCAAACTGGTATATTCAGAATTTGAAGACTGCAAAGTTTCACTCCTCAATTTTGCCTTTAAAACTTCTAGATTCACTGGACGTGACCCTGAACTGGGGTTTGATGAAGCCCACTCTTCTACCCAATCAAAATGTTTAATCCAAAGCTCTAAGCTTCTATTTTTCTGAGGAGCTTCCAGCCGTGGTCACAGATTTCAAAAATTCCCATTTTTACAGAAGCCCTAATTTTCCATTTTTCTGATCAAAGTCCCGAACTAGGGTCTGAACAAACCCGGCCTTCTACCCAGCCAAAAATTCTGATCTTGGTCTCTAAATTTCTATTTTGATGAGTAGCATCCAGCCGCGGTCTTTGATTACAAAAATTCCAACTTTCTTCAAAGCCCTAAATTCCGGAAGACATGAATGAAGGTACTCAAAAATAATTCTATTTTTACAGAAATATGTACCTAATTGTTTCTGGCGTAACTCTGAACTTTTCAATCCACAGGGTCTGAAAAAGTTTCTTGCGATAGCCTGACCTGTTATCTTTCCATCCTGACAGGTCTGACCTCAATTGGATTCTCTGAGAGAGAGTTATGCCAAATGTCGCAACGTGACCTGTTTTGGGATAAAATAGGAGAGCGAGCTTGTACGGTGTGCCACGTGTCACTGTTTTAACTTAGGCCTCTGAAAAAGTTTCCTGCGATAGCTCGGCCTGTTACCTTTCCATCCTGATAGGTCTGACCTCAATTGGACTCTCTGAGAGAGAGTTATGCCAAATGTCGCAACGTGACCTGTTTATGGGATAATACAGGAGAGCGAACTTGTATGGCGTTCCACGTGTCACTGGTTCACCTTCGGACTCTGAAAAAGTTTTTTGAGATAGTACAGTCTGTGTACTACCTGTCACTTTTTACGAAATTTCATTTGGAGCTTCCTAGCCCAAGCTATGACCTTTTTCCCAAGGTCACCTGATTTTGACTCAGATCTGGAAGAGGCAGAAACCCTATATTGTACAGATCATAAATCACAAAGTACAACGAATTAGAGGTTGTCCTTTGGACACAAGATACCTGGAGATCTTAGCTTCGGCCTGTAACAATTTCAGATCTGAAAACTTCTCCAAAATGGATTTATAGCGAAAGTTATACGATGACTTGTTTTTGCTATATCAAGCCCTAGCATCGTAAGTGCAACAAGTGTCATACATGCCATATCATGCCTTCTTTCAGGCTAGCTCTGATACCATGTTAAATTTTTGGAATTTACTTCAATCTGATCTAGGATCTTAACTGAGAGAGCAACATGTACAGCATATCTACAGCATATCAATCATGGAGACAATAATGCAAGCACACAAGAGACACAAAGATTTACTTGGGGAAAACCATAAAGGTGAAAAACCCCAATAACTTCCTCAGAGATAGATAGAGCAATGATACAACCAACCAATAGAGATAGCCATAACCTAGCAGCAATCCTCCTCCTCCATAAGTGCGCCTCTCCTCCTTGAGAGCATGTGTGAGAAGTGAGTGAGTAAATAGAGTGCCTCCCGCACTCTATTTATACTTGACTTGACTTGCCTTTTTACCTAACTCATGTAGGCTCGAACTTAACCACATAACATAATGCTGAGTGGGCCGACCCCCAATAGGGTGGTCTAATAAACCTTTGACCCACATGGCCGACCCCCAATAGGGTGGTCTAATAACCCTTTGACCCACATGACTTATACAGGGTCGACCCCAAACAAGGTGGTCTAATAACCCATCAAGTATAAGTTACGACACTTACAATATAAATGACGACACTTCCTTATAGAGGAATAATACCATCTCTATAGGAATACAATATACATATATGTGAAATACATTCCGAAGTTACATATACATCAACAATCATGATAATATATTGTATGTGACTGCAAGCAGTAGTTACAAAACAGATTTAGAGATAAAAATACAAACAACAACAAGAAATGATGATGAATACCGAAAATTAAAAGATAAAACAATAGAAAATGAAGCAAGCCAAATAAAAACAGATTTTAAATTGAGCAGAAAAACATTATTGATGTATAAGGACAGGTTGTATGTACCTAATTCTGCAAAAGTTAAGCTTGTAATTATGAATGAAATGCATAAGATACCTTATTTTGGACATCCTAGATATCAGAAAATTATTACCATGTTGAGAAAAGAATTTTATTAGCCTAATATGAAAAATGAAGTTGCAGAATATATAGCTAAATGCATGGAATGTCAGCAAGTTAAAACAAAACATCAGCATCCAACAAGGTTATTGCATCCCTTACCCATTCAAGAATTGAAGTGGGAGGTCATTAGTATGGAATTCATAACATGTTTGCCTAAAAATGCTAAACATGATGATTCTGTAATGGTTTTTGTAGATAAGTTGAGTAAGGAAACACATTTTATTCTTGTTAAATCTACATACAAATCTATTCATATTGCTGATATATTTATGAGAGAAATTTTCAAATTGCATGGTGTACCTAAGATAATAGTTTCTGACAGAGATACAAAGTTTGCAGGAAATTTTTGGAAGGATTTGTTTAAAGGGTTAAATACTAAACTAAATTTCAGTACATCTTTTCACCCTCAAGTAGATGGACATACATAAAGAGTAAATAAGATCTTAGAAGACATGCTTAGAATGTATGCTATGGATAAACCAAGAAAATGGGAAGACTATTTACATTTGGTTGAATTTTCTTATAATAACCATTTTCAAGCATCTCCTAAGATGAGTCCATTTGAAATACTTTATGGATGAAAATGTAACACTCCAATTTCTTGGAGTAGTCTAGTTGACAGATTAATGTTAGGTACTGAAGTGTTAAATGATATATAACTAACTGTGAAACAGGTACAACAAAACTTGAAGATAGCTCAAGATAGACAAAAGAGCTATGCAGACTTAAAGAGAACTCAAAGAGAGTTCCAGGTTGGGGATCATGTTTATGTAAAAGTAAAACCAAGGAATATTTCTTTAAGAGTGGGGAAGCATGTTAAACTAACACCGAGGTATTGTGTCCCTTTTGAGATATTAGATCAGATTGGACCGGTAGCTTATCGGTTGGAATTACCACCTATGGTAAAATTACATAATTTTTTTCACGTTTCCTACTTAAATAAATATATACATGATGCAACTCATGTTGTGGATTGGAATGTTATTCAGGTGGAACCAAAAGAAGAATTAAAAGTGGAACCAGAATGCATCCTTGACAGGAGGGAGCTTATCATCTGGAACTGCATCATTGGACAGGTAAAGGTGCAATGGATGCATATCCAATTATGTTCCAAGAAGAAACAACGGAAGATTGAATAACACTGAGGATGGTGTTATCTTTAATTGGGGGTGTATGTAATACTCCTAGGAAAATGATTAAAGTTTAATACTTTGTAATATTGTTTTAATTATTGTTGAACAATTATTTGACCAAGTGTGGTCAAAGACACTTGTGTGAGGATTTTGAATTATTATTTTTATTAAATAAATATAAACAACAGAATCCAATCTGAAGTAGTTGTTGAAAGAGTGTTTGCTGGCCCACAAGGAGAAATGACAAGTGTTAGATAAAAATCCCTTAGTGGTGAAAACATATATTTAATACCTCAACAGGTGCAGGAGACATCTTCCCTATTTTTTAGGTCATAACTCCATATGTATGCTCTAGAGCACGAGGCTCATGATAGAATTAAGTCCTAGGAAAAGTTAAATATCCATTCCCATCAGATAAGTAGGAGGCTTGGATGGAAGAGGGAAAATATCATTGTTGAGTAGAGAAGTGGAACTCAGAGTGAGTTCAGAATTATTTTCCAACAGTCTTTTTCCTTGTGGTCCAACAAACAGGCTCAGGGGTTTCAGAGCAAGTAATCTTGGTTGTTCTGGAAGATTGGTTGGCAGGAGCAGCGAAATTCATATTGGATTCAGTCTATACATTGTTTACAAGTTACTTATACTTTATTTGTGTTGACCATTTTGATGTAGAATATTTGTCTTATCTACAAATTGATTGAACTATGTTTATGCATTGAATGACTGAATATTGAGTAGTATATGTAGTTTAGAATGTACTAATTCCATGATTGTTTACATAATATGTAATTATTCTCTTCATATTTTATGCATAGAATTACTAGGTTCAGTTTTTGTTATTTTACAGCTGAGTAAATTTTAATTTATGTACTTTAATAGCAATATTAATGATTATTACAAGTTTACAGAATAGAATTTATTTTATATATAAACCTAGGGTTTATATTGAATGCATAATATATTACTATGCTAAATATAGATTTAAATGACCTATTATGAAACACACAGTATCAAAGAAGTAACATAACAGATTATCCTAAATATATTACCACATAGGAATTTCTATACAAATCCAAATGGCTTGAATAATATTCACAATTATAATCAAACAAACATTTATATATCCAGTCAAAAAAACTTCGTTTGAGGTTAAGGATTTAAGAACCGGAAGTGTTGGTGGGAAATACCACCCTATAGTGAGGAAATAGACACTATCAACTTAAGGGGGTGACAGGTAAACATACTAATTGCATTACAGAAGTGTTTATAAAGGGAAATAGATCAGAGACCTTGAGTACATACCTTATAAACAAAGTTTGATCCTTGTGCTCAATCCTCCACTCGATCACTCATCTGATAAACCTGCAATACAAAGACATTTCTCAGCGTATCTTGGCCAATATAATAATGATGGAGTTGAAATGTAATTCAAACATCAAGCATTAACCAACATGATCCAAACAAATACATAGTCTAATAAGCACTTGATTTGGGACGAGAAAGATGTTTCAACCTTTTATTGTCAAAAACATATGAATGATACAAAGCATACCCGACTTTGCAGCATGCCCATGCAACCTGATCCTAGGCTACTGCTCCTCTCTGAATTCAGAGTTCCTCCAGCACAACCTCCTTCAATACAAGCTTCTCATATAGAAGAGTCTCTCTATGGCTCTCATGTCTAACCCCTGTCTTCTATCCTCCTTGTATTTATAGGACAAGGTAGGCAGTTCAGGTTAAGAGGTGGTTGAAAGAGAAGTTGGGGAAGTTGAGAAACCAACTGCAACTAATCCCCATTCATCAAATTAATATTTTTTTGATCATATTTTAAGATGTGCACTACTATTTCACAGTGGAGTAGCACACAGTGTGTGACTACAGTGTTTAACAACTAGCGTTTGCCACTTTTTGAATGTCATGTGCTAGTTTACTGAAGTGGAGTAGCGCCAATCAGGAGGTTTGCGCTACTATATAGCCTACAGAGTAGGGAATATGCGCTAGTTTGCTTCAAGAGAGTAGCACCCATGCCAAAATATGATGTTTTTTAGGGTTTTGTCAGCTTGCAGGAAGGTGAATTAGGTCAAAGTCTCATATGAGGTCATCATGCTCTTCAATCCAAGTTGTCCTTTTGTGTGATCAACAGCTCAAGGTGATCATGGACAGAGAAGTGAATATTTGACCTATAATAGATGCCCCCTAATGTGTGAGGTCAGAGGGAAATTATGGCCAAAATACATTATAATCCAAAGCTAGAGGAGGAGCAAGAAACCGCAGAACTAAGTCACAAGAACACCTGAAACAAAGATCAAGGTCAGCGATCAATTAAAATCTTGACATCATATAGATGTGCAGTGTGATACAATCATGATCTCTGATATATAACGAGGAGATGTATATATAGCATGGCCACTTGAAATAAAAGCGTGGATCCATGTCAAATTGAGATATCATAGCCATAACAACAAACTGGATCTATGTCTCATGGACGGCTGAATATAAGTGAGGCTCAGTCTTGCACAACTTGGGTGATAACATAATGAGGTAATGTCATCAACATCCCAAGGTATTCATCCAAAACAACCCAAGGTACAAACCCTAACCATGTGAATAGATGAGCTGATAGTCGAACATGGGGGGTATCGTTTGATTACCGGTCCTTGATGTATACCGTTAACAAATGCGAGGGCTTCCACCGATAATGATGATGGGGCCCAAGGTACCTAGTACGATCCAACAAGTGTGAATAAGTGGATTGGATTCGAACACTTGAAGATCCTGTCGAATAAGTACATTGATGTATTCTCATAATTCAACAGCGAGGAAAATTGCCACTGGTGACTGCAATCTCCAAGGTACTAACCGAAACTCCAAACTTCATTCCCAGAGCAAAATAAGTTGATGTTGATGGGAAGAAGTCTGTTGGAGGGGATGTCTTAAGGCATCTTCCATCATCCAACATAAGGGACACTCAACTGGTATCACTACTACATTTGGACTTAAAAACCGACGGGAAAATCTGACTGCGCGTCGATCTGTCTATTTTTACCTATCAAAAATAACAAGTTTGTAATTTTTTTTTTAAATGGCCCCGACTATCGGTTTTGTGATGGCGCGTTTAACAACCATCGGTTTTGCTACAGTTATCTGAGGGGGCGTTAGATTTTCAATGGTAGCGAAAAATTTAACCATTGGTCAACCCTTAAATTTTGGTCAACTTTTTAATTATATTAATATTTTATTCCATGATTTGAGCAGCCATTGAATATCCGACGCTTAAGTGATATAAATAGAGAAGTAGGCCAATTACATAATCTCACTTATGATTCCTCTTCTCTTAGGCCATGCACATAAGGTAAAGAGAAGTAAGCCAACCGAAATTTGTCTAGGGCATATTTTATGCTACGTGGGTTTGCTCATACTTTGTTCTTAGGTTTGAGTAATAAAATGCCATGTAACAATAATGTTAGAGGTCATCAAGATCAAGAACAAAATCGACAATTGCTTGCTAGGTTGTGGGATGGAGTGCAAAGAAGGGGTGATGGAAAATGTTATTGTCCTTGCAGTCAATGTAGGGGCTTTAATCCGAGAAGGTTACTAATCTCATCAGCTAAAAGACATTGTAGGGAACATGGACATGTTGAGGGGGGGCATGAATATCATCCATTGGTAAGTCCTAATTCAATATTATATATGAGGTCTTTATATTGAGAGTTTTTGTAATTGTATATTGTATCATTTTTTTTTGTTACTTAATTGACATGACTAATGTTCTTTTTTTTATGTTTTAATTGTAATTATAAAGGAAGGGCCTCCTAAGGCATTTCCAAACATGGATAATGTGGTAATTGCGGAACAACTAGCGCCGGAGGAACAATATGCAGGTCCTGCGAATATTGATGATCAAGTTAATGATAATATGGAATTAGACGATGATCATGATGATAACATATTTGAGGATGATGGTGCAAATACATTAATCAATGATGCATTTAATGTTAGAATGGACGCGGATGATCAACATAATGAAAATCATGACGACTTTGATGATCTTCATGATTTACCTATACTTGAGAAGGAAAATGATCCCCTTTTTGAAGGCTCCCACATAACTCTTCTCTCTATTGTGTTGCTAATAATGAACTGGAAGGTTATGAATGGTTTTTCAAACACATCCATCACACAGTTGTTAAGGTATGTGATTATATTTTTCATCGATTGCATATATATGATCATGATAAATTACATATATTTATGTTTCTATAATATTTCTATTCTAGTTATAAGTTCATCAAAAAAAGTAATAAGGATGAAATTTTTGTCGTTAATTATATATTCTCGAAATATTTATACTAACCATTATTTTTTAAATTTGTTGTAATAGGTTGATAGGTGAATATTTGTTACCACCATCAAATATTTTACCTCGCACATACCGAGATTTAGCTGCCATCATGAAATATATTGGAATGGAGTATCAAGCAATTGATGCATGTCCTAATGATCATATTTTATATTATAATCAGTATGAATTTGCAGCAGAATGCCCTATATGTCATAGCAGTAGATACCGAACAGATCAAGTAACCAAAAAGGTGTCTTGTAAGGTTCTTCGTTATATTCCTATTATTCCATGCTTGCAACAACTGTTTAGGTGCAAAAACATAGAACAATTTATGGATTACTACGCATGGAATAGAAGTGGAGATGATATTATTCGAATGCCTGCAGATGGTTCTGCATTTACAGACATGGAGGAAAAATGGTCACAGTTTAAAGAAGAACCTCGTAATGCTAGACTTTCTTTGGCAGCGGATGGTGTCAATCCATTTGCAGAGATGAGATCTACTTACTCGGTCTAGCCTGTTTTTGTTATCAACAATAACATTCCTCCATGGATGTCAATAAAGAGGGAGCATATAATGTTGGAAATGATTGTTCGAGGTATGATTTGTACTTTAGAACAATAATTTTTTAAATATGCATGATTAGTATTTAATTTGTGATATTTGTTGCATATTTACTTATATGTATTGTATTTGTTGTTTTCTTTTAGGTAAGTACCAACTTAAAGATATGAATGTATATATCGAGCCTCTTGTTGATGAACTACTTAAGCTATGGAATGGCATCACTATGTATGATGTCTCTAGACCAATAGGGCAAAGAGGATTTCAATTCCATGCAATGATTACCTGGACAATTCACGGCTAACACATTTTTGTGATATGTAATTGTAATGTACTGCACTAAGATAGTTTTTAATTTATTTAGTGATATACTAATCAGTTATACGTATGTATGTTTTTTAAATAATTAGCATGATATTATATCAAATATATTTTTCTTACCATAATTTATCCATGTAGGTCTTCAAGCAAAGGGAAAATTTGCATGTCCAGTTTGTGGTCCCAAGATGAAATCTCATCATTCAAAGAGTTTGTCAAAGGAAGTGTTTGATGAGTATAGGCACTTCCTCTCTAAGAATCATAGGTATCGAACTATCGAAAAATATCTTTTCAATGGGAAAGAGGAGACCACATTAAAACCACAGAGAATGACACCTCACATATGGAAGTTGCAATATAATAGAAATCATCAAGGTACGAATCAATTTGTCTATCTTATATATTCATATTGATCATCTCTTATATGTTTTTAATGTTTTGTTTTGGCCGATTGTATATTTCATTTTATTTATTGTAATATACGACATTTTAATCTCTACTAGTTTAGCTTATATATTGATTAATACTGATGGTCGTCATGAACATGATGAAGGTGTAAATGGGCTTCCACGAGGAATGAAAAGTTATCCCAAACAATTTAGTAGGTTGCCCTACTATGAGCACTTACTAATTGTTCATTTGTTTGATACAATGCATATCGGAAAGAATGTAGCTGAAACACTATGGCGAATATTAGATGCAAGGAGTGACAAAGAAAAAATTGTCAAAATTTGCAGTGACATTCAAGACTCCAATCATGCAATGAAAGATATCATTGAACATTTAAACAACGATGGAGACCAAATCAATATAAGGTCACTTCCATGGTTATTGACTGAGTAACAAAGCAATGCGGTAAAAGAAGTGATAGAAAAAATGAAATTTCCCATAGGATTTTGTTCGAACATAAAGATTTACTTAACAAGGAAAGGCGATTTTGGCGGGGTAAAAATGCATGATTGGCATATATTCATTAAGGTAATTATATATTTCTGGTATTATATATTGCTATATTACAATACTACATGTTTTTGGTTTACTTCTTTGCCTAATTTTGCAAAATATATTGATGAAATGTGTTCATTGTTACAGTATGTTCTACCTGTATCTCTCCCAGACAACTTTGACAATAATGTCAATCAGGTCATATATGATCCTGGAAAATACATGAGGTAATTAGAAATAATTCTTTTCACGCTAAATTTGTAATTTGTTTAATCCATTGTATAACTTATATGAATTATGACATTTTTTTTAGTCAATCATGTAAATTTGTACTACAATGTTTAATTTCTAACGTTAAATGATATCATTATTTTCTTGCATCACATGTAGATGGTTGTCATCTAAAGAAATCCACAAAGAAGATATAAGGTATTGGAAGAGAGAAATTCCTCGTTTAATGTGTCAAATGCAGAGATTTCTACCTTCGGCATTTTTCAATGCACAAGAACACTACCTCATACACCAAGTTGAGGAGATTGAACTGTGTGGACCTATACATGCAAGGTCCATGTGGATGGTTGAGAGGCACTTGAAATTTATGAAGGCTTTAGTTAGACAAAGAGCACGTCCAGAGGGTTCTATGGTGGAGGGATATATGGTATTTCAGGCCATGGTGTATATTGTTGAATATCTTCCAGGGTTGGCGTTTATAAAGACGGAATTAGATCGATGCAATGGTGATCCAAACTTGACTAAGAAATTCGAAGGAGAGTACTTGTTGGGGAAAGGTAGATTGAGGAAGGTCAAAGGTAATTATTAAATATTGGTGTAGATTAATAATGTTAATACATTTTAATAATATCGTACTTAATTATTTCATTTTTTATATTGATTAATTATATGCATCACTGATATTATAATTTTACATCGCGTTAATTATTTTTCTGAGTTGATTTTTGTAAATTTTTTTTCATGCAGTTGGCCGCGAGTGGGATGCACTATAGTTGTACATCGCAAACAATCTTGATTGGATGAAGGTATGGATTGAACTATGTAATCAATCTGGTCAAGGACTATCATGGGAAGGTGTGGCTTCATTGGTTAAAGAAGCACATCGCAATGGAGATGGCAATCTAACAGAAAGGGAAATCAATTTAGCATATGGTTTAAAATATAAACAGGTAATTAGCATGATATTAATATAAATATAAGCCACAATATTTTCAATTATGATATTTATGTTCATCTTGATTTATTTCATTTTCTTTGCATAGTACTTTAAGAACATAAAATACTTACTAGCTGTTCATTATCAATTGATGATGTACTGATCATTTAATTTACATGTTTTGCAATATATTGCAGGTAAAACACCACAAGGCTATGTGGTGCACCGATCGTAAATATCGCATTAAAAAGTTGGATGAAACAAGGAAAACATGTGATTCTGGGATAACTGCAGTCTTTGAGGTCACTAATGTTTCCTCTAGAAGCAACATGTTAAATTTTCAGAATTTACTTCAATTTGATCTAGGATCTTAACTGAGAGAACAACATGTACAACATATCTACAGCATATCAATCATGGAGACAATAATGCAAGCACACAAGAGACACAAATATTTACTTGGGGAAAACCATAAAGGTGAAAAACCCCAATAACTTCCTCATAGATAGATAGAGCAATTATACAACCAACCAAGAGAGATAGCCATAACCTAGCAGCAGATCCTCCTCCTCCATAAGTGTGCCACTCCTCCTTGAGTGCATGTGTGAGAAGTGAGTGAGTAAATAGAGTGCCTCCCACACTCTATTTATACTTGACTTGACTTGCCTTTTTACCCAACTCATGTAGGCTCGAACTTAACCACATAACATAATGCTGAGTGGGCCGACCCCCAATAGGGTGGTCTAATAACCCTTTGTGTAATGCCCATATTTTGATTAGGCATATCTATCAATTAGACACACCATACTTTATTTCCTTATATATTCTGTTGAACTCAGCTCGACTGAGTAAACTATATTACGATATGATGGACCTCATTATATGATGTTACTTTGTTTTATGATTTCACCATGATTATGATGTTACTATGTTAGGTGGTTATGATGTCATGATTATCATATGATTTCTTTATTTTACGATTACAGTATATGTTTATATGTTTTCAGTGATGAAATGTGAAATATATGATTCGGTACATGGATACCATCTTCTTATATGAATTATTGAAGTGTTATATGTCATACGCATCTATGATGAGCTAAAAAGGTTGCATGAAATAAAATGATATTTGATAGCATGGATCAATTGCGATCAATGGGAAATGCTTTCTATAAATTTGTATTTTGCAAAATACTAACCTACAAGACACAAGGGCTATGGGATAGCCAGTTACTTGATCTGATATAAATTGGAAAGGAAAAAAATGTTCATACAATAAACCTTAGCAGCCAAAATGATGATACGATAACACAAACTGATAATCCCGATAGCAGCAAAGTATGGGTTGATAAGGGCGTAGGCCCAGTATGTTGAGAGGGATGGATGTGTTTCCCACCCTATGGTTCCATGAGACCCGAGGTCGTGGGAGGGCCGTGCTGAGACACGCTCCCCATGTTGTTGTGATGACGATGGTCGGATGCCTGCTAGGGGAGGATAGGTCCGCTGTTCAGCCGACGCTATCGCTCTCAAGTTCTATGTGGTCAGATCGGTGAGTCCGACATCCACTTTTGTACTAGCAGAGGAAGGATAGGGAGGATGCGGGACGTAGGTTATGATGGGAGGATGTGTTAGTTAGTACTGTTGAGGGTTTAGTATTCCTTGATTCCGAGTTAGTGGTAGTACGTACCCTTCCTTGTACATGATTGATTAAACTAATGTAAAGATAAAGATAATGATGTGAAATCGTAAAGAACTAATTGTTAAATAACTGAGAATGTTGAAGTAATTGTACTATATATATATATTGTGTTTGTTCTTCTACATGGGGGTAAATACTACTATTAGTTAGCAGGTATGCATAGGCGGGATGGGGTTTGTCTATAGTACATTTATGATCTGTGCATACGCTGGCCACGCATGCACACCTTGCACATGTACACTAGTATCGATATACAAACACTTAACATATTGAATAAATGTATAAGTTGTCATAAGTAATTAGGTTAATCATGCATTGACCGAATTCAGATAATGAATATAAAGTTATTTAAGATGTGTAAAACAAGTCAATTAAGCTATGTATTACTCGTTGGTAAACATCGTGATATAAAATGGAGACAACTGTCACCAGTTAACATTGTCGTCTGAGAATTGTTGTAAATAAGGTAATGGCACTATCTAATTAATTGGTAAGATTGTTTAAGCACTTAAGGGTGCTTTGTTTAGAAGAACGACGATACTATGTAGATGTTAGGGTACTCATGTGATAAACAAATGATGTAAAAGACATCTTTAGTAAATTCACCATTATTATTACCTTATGGGGATTTAATTAATATTATTACTTAAAATTTATTTTAAATATTACTACCCATGTCATAACAATTGCAAAATAGATAAAATGTAAATATTGATTAATGAATGATTAGAATGTGATTATTTTACATTTCTAAAATTAGACATAATAGGATAACAATTTTTGGAATGAACGTGATGTGATGGAAAATGGGTTATTACTATTTAATTATTCAATATGAATCGTAGAATTTAAATCTCAAGATAAGTGATCTCGACGGATAAGGTAGACCCTTAAGACACGCCATGTCCAAGTTGAAAGAGGTCAACTATTTATATAATATTTTATTAATTACCTTAATAACAATAAATACAAGGTTTGGTGAATAGACTTGTAATTAATAAAACTTGTCCCGAATGGATAACCTTTGCGTGATAATTCCCACCGTAATAAATACTTACGACCGTCAATCCAAAACCAAATAAATTTTCCATGAGAGTAATTAATTATACATTTTTATAAAGAACCGTGTATGAATGAACTGGTGATAGGAGTAAATGTTGAGGGGCTCGAGAGGGGGATTTTGGGGCGGTGGAGTAAGCCCAAGATCTTCTCGAGGAAGGGAAAGTATATAGAGGGGGAGAGCTTGGAGTAAAAAGGGAGGAGGTTTTTTTGGGGAAGAAAAGAAGTTTGGAGAACAGAAAGTTTGGAGAACAGAAAGGTTTGGGAACAGAAAGGTTTTGAGAACCGAAGAAAACACTGCTCTCGGGATTATTAGATTGTGGGCTCGGGGGCTTGGAAATCCTTTGATTTCCAAGGGCCAACAAGATAATAGCTGGTCGGTAGGGTGGACACTTCATTTTGGCTATCTAAGAGGATATACAACCTGCTACAACCTACGGTTAGCATCAACATCAGGTAATTTTCGTGTTATTTACGTTATTTGATTATTATGCAAAAACATACTCTAAACATGCATATAACTTTCGATTTACTCATTTACTACTGTAAAACATATTCTTACGCTGGAACAAATTGTTGAAAAGAAGATATTGATATGTTAGTTCGGTTTTAAAAAAGAGAATGTATGGTTGATAAAAACAAGACAGTACACTAAATATCATTTAGAAGCATAGTAATTTTTGGAAACTTACTCCCAAACACTTGATTAAAGTTTAAAACATAGAAAATTAACTGAGAAATTTTACTTAGTGCTCTGCTGTAAAAACCAGAGCACTACAGATGGTATCAGAGCTTAAGGCTCAGACACTTTAGACCTTTCGGGCCTGCACACGCCTAAACCATTGTGAAGATTCAAGATGTTAAAACCTACAAGAACTTAGGACATAAACCTGGATAGAATTGAGGTATGAACAACACCAAACTTTAGCCTCTTTTACCTGCACGAACACAAATTGGAACACCATTAGAAAATCTGGATATGTTAGAAAACTGCATGTTTATACATATGTGTTTGTATTTCAAAATAGATACATATTTGAAATATATTTAGAAATAAAAAATAAATAGAGCAAATATAGTTAGGTAAAAATAAAAAAAAAATAACATGAGCTAGCAGTATTTTTTAGTACAGCTTGGGTTAAAATTAATAACTAACCGAGCAAATTAGAAGTGATAAATTTGGGTAAAATTTGTGCAAACGAAAAGCAGGGAACCTAAATATTTAGGTAGCAAGGAATTTAATACAAAAATCTATAGTTTAAAAAAAAAAAAAAAGGAAGAAAAAAAAAAGAGAAACAGAAGAGGCTAGTTAATTGCAATTCAAAGAAGTTTAAGCAAATGATATGATGACAAAGCACATACTATACAACCACACTTGAAGAAACAATGAAATGCTTTCCATACGGGAAGAAGAACTAAATAGATTTAAAAAAAAAAAAATCTCACCAGACAATCACTTTTTATTAGTGTGGGGCAACCCAAATGGAAGCACTCAAATGATAGAATTTATTTGCCAATGTTATTTTCTTCCAACCATCAATATCAGAAACTTTAAATCCCTGCCTTTGCTTTATCTTAAATTCAGAGTTGAAGTTTTAAATGTTCTCATTCCCACGTATTTTCTCTGTATCTTTGTCGTTAATGTTTTAGTGAGCAAAAAGCTGAATCTTTTTTTTTGATGTGAAATTTAAACATGGCTTCAGGGTATGGTGAAGGAACCCAATAGCTATGACAGTCAATCCTGCTATTACATTTGAACAAACACTATACGAAAACAAAATCCAAAAAAAAAAAAAATACAAAGATGCAAAATAATTAAAAGAGAGTTGCCGATGACAAACCCTTGCTCAACAAAATAGACTAAAGGTTCCTCTTTCGCGGAACCAGCATATACAACTGCCCTTCTGATACCAAGATTAGATCATCAAATTTTGCGTAGATTGAACCTCGAGGCTGATGAATAGAACATACTACTGTATGTCCTTCTTGAGCAAAGTTGTCGAAGTGTCTCCATTACCATCTCTGCCTGAAA
Organism: Larix kaempferi; assembly: GCA_027924585.1. NCBI lineage: Eukaryota > Viridiplantae > Streptophyta > Pinopsida > Pinales > Pinaceae > Larix > Larix kaempferi. The sequence goes on along the minus strand of BSBM01000767.1, from coordinate 22,016,346 downwards.
GCATCTAGCCCAGTTGTTGGTTCATCTGCGAAAATCATTGATGGGCTGGCAATCATCTCACAAACGACTGACAGCCTTTTCTTTCCACGCCCACTAAATCCCCTAACTTTTGCATCACCAGCAACCGTGTCTGCACAATTTACCAGGCCTAAATGAAAGGTAAGATCATTCACGTATTTTTTTCTCTATCTTCAGGAGTAGAAAACTTAGAAAGTTGGAGCTCAACAGCTAGAGACAATGTCTCTCAGACTGTTAACTGAGAGAAGAAGAGGTCTTCTTATATTAAAAAAGCTATCTTAGGTGACGTCTTATGGAATGGACTGCCATTGACATATAGTTGGCCGGTGAGGCGTAACCGAGGTGATGCAGCAAGCTGGCCTGCTAGAACATTTAGTAATGTCGTCTTTCCAGATCCTGATGGCCCCATTATTGCAAGAAGTCGCCCTGCTTTTGCTTCACCAGTGACATTTGTGAGCAGAAATCTCGTTAGTTTCTTGGCTTTGTCTGATAAAGTACATATGATGTTCCGCCACTGAAGTGTAACAGGAACAATCTTCCCATGAATTTCTTCGTCTGCGTTGTTCTCTTGATCTTCTTCCTTCCTGCCATCATCCTGGAATTGGGTTTCTCCAACAATCACAGGACCCGGCAAAGCAGATATACTAATCGCCAAAGCTGCCGCTATGGTTGCTAAAATTTAGCAATGGGAGTAGCCGTAGCCTGCCTGGTGAAGAACCCAATTCTTTAAATGATAAAAGATAAGCAGCATGGAGAGCAAAGGGAGTATGCGAGGAGGTATACACCAGTCAAGATAGAGGTCGAGCTCCAGTCGTTTACCTTGTTCACCCACTATAAGCCACAGTTCATCTTGCGGATTTTGTGCGTATCCGCCATTGTCTGAGCGAGAAATCTCTTGTGCATATCCGCCATTGTTAGAATAGAAAAGGTGGAACCCTAGCGCAGGTCAGAAAGGGTGCTGGGCCTATCTGTGCGCTCAACACGGAGCGTTGCCAGCTAATGGTAGAAGACGATCCCACGACCACAACTGCAGACCAACCGCCAAGCCACAAAGCTTCTTTGCCTCAGCTTCAGAACGGAAATACAAAAGCCTTAGCATTGAGAGCTTTGAATGTGACCAGGCGCCAAGCCGAATTAGAGCCCACGCACGCCACCATCGTCCAAGCACCAATCCCAAGCATTTTTATTTCCCTTTGTTCTCATTAAATATTGGTAGGTCAGAAGGCCAAGTTCCACGACTTGCAGCCACGGAAAACATCCAACACCCAAGCGCCAGGCTCACTCACGCACCTACCTTCTCTTGTTCCTTATAAAAATTATTGGGGCCGCGGCAGTAGCACCTAATCTCCAAATAGTAAGACTTCAGTCCACGAAATCAAGCTATCATATCGCAAGCCAAAGCCTAGCTCTAAAGCTAACAAAATATATATATTATTCATTAAGCCAAGCTGTTCTGAGAACCCGGGCTCATAGAAAGCCTAAGAGACTGAAAATTTCCCCAATCCACCACCCAAGTTCGATTTCCCTGGACTGCCAGAAATAGAAATAGAATAAGGCACTCAGAATACGAATTACTCGCAGAAAGGAAACATAACAGGAACAGTAATCAGATAACACACTACAATAGCCATAAACACCAGAAATGAAAGGGTAAATCTCGTCCATTCTTTATAATAGCAGGTCTGACAGACAGTAGTGTTCTGCAGTAGAAAATGGAGAGCTCCTTCCTTTCTAAAACCCTAAGCGAGCTTGCATTGAGTTGCAGAGCTAAAACTCCAAAAGAGAGGGTGGAAATGGCCGCGCCTTGGAGAGTGACCCTATTTTAGGGTTTTCCCACTCTTGCATGGCGGTGAACTGACACGAAGAGCCGCGTGGCCACACCTTTTGCTTAGCCAAGAGTCGAGTGAAAAGGGCTAAGCGGTCGAGTGAATTTTCCTTATTTATTTTTATTTATTTTATTTAAATTTAGTTTTAGTGTTATAACTTAGGTTTTGGCAAATTTCGTATATATATTTATATAGTGTTAGTATCATTTTATTTAAAAATTAATTAAATTTTGTATACGTTTATATAGTGTTAGCGTTGCTTTATTTAAATTTAATTTCGTATATATATTTATATAGTGTTAGCATCATTTTATTTAAATTTAATTAAATTTGTTATACATTTATATAGTGTTATAACCTAGGTTTTGTTAAGAATTAAAATTTAGTATTAAAAATATAAAGTTACTCATAATACTTTAATTAAAGAGTTCATCATAGACTTTAAAATTATAAGGTTAATTATAGTGAGATTGATGATTAAACCTATAAAATAAGGTTAATGATTATGAGATTAATAAAGGTTAAACCCTAAACATTTAAAAATTAAATAAATGTCAGGGTTGATGCCGAATAGAATGTTATTCCAAATGTCCATTTGAAATTTGCAAATCGAGGTTGATGTTAAAAATATTTAATTGACCAATATCAATGGTCGTATATTTTAATTTAAACCCATGGAATTTACGTAGGAATCTTTAGTAGATTTAGTGTCGGATGGCCTCATTAAAATGCAGCGAGCTATAGCTTATTTTTCTGAAAAGCATCTATTTGAAGATCAACTAACACGCTCCTTAGAAACTAAACGATGTGATGTTTTACTCCATGAATCAGGACCAATCATGGTAACAACACGCAGAGGTCGAGGTCGGGGTCAAGGTCGACCACCGTCGCCGCCACCTCCGCCACCGTCATCACCGCCACGATCAACCTCGACGCCTGAAATGCAAATCATAATGAGGTTTTTGGAGGCTATTATGACCACGATGAACAGGCAGTCGGAAAGGGCCGTCGAGGTGGAAACCACTCAAGTGAGTCGAGAGAACTCTGAAAGGGCACATGGCCCAAGACTGGAACCGCTTCAGGACATATCGAGGGAGTTGCAAAAGATAAAGGTTCCAGAGTTTTCAGGAGGACGACCCGGTAAGCATGCTGAAGCATGGCTGGAAGGCATGAAGATATGCTTCGCATTGAATGAGTACACATCTAGTTCCAAGGCTAGGATGGCCATCTTTCAGCTTAAAGGTGATGCTTTGAATTGGTGGTCAGATCTCGAGAAGCAGTTGCACCTTACCCCTCTTACAACTTCTTGGGAACTGTTCGAGGAGAGGTTCCACAAGAAGTATTTGCCAAATTATTACAAGGAAGAACAGGCAGGTGCACTCCATGCCTTAGTACAGGGAGACAAGACGGTGGAGGAGTATGAATCTCGGTTTATGGAACTGGTAAAATATGTTCCTTACCTAGATGCAGATGATTGTCAAGTAGAGCGTTTTGTGTATGGACTTAACTACAGGATTAGGGCTGCTGTGCGGATGTGGAAGCCAACTTCAGTTGCCATGGCAGTTGAGTATGCTCGTTATGCAGCTGATATGTCAGATGGAAAAGGGGGTAGTAAGTTGACAAGAACCAATCAGTATGTTTCAGGGAAGGCGTCACGTCCTTACTTCGGGGGAGGACAATCTAGACCTCCTCCTTACGGTAACAGGTTCACACAGAGGGGTAATACTTCAGTTAACTCAATCTCGCAGGCATCGTCCGCAACCCACCAAAGCCAAGGACATACACAGGGAAGTTCCTATAGAGGAGCAAGGGGTTTTAGAGGACCCAGGGGAAGGAACTCATCTCAGAGGATTCCTCCGAGCAACATGCAAGCCCCTCCCAATCTCTCTTGTTGGGGATGCGGAGGTCCTCATTTCCAGCGAGACTGTCCCAAGGGTCAGTCAAGTAGCAGGTACAGGGGAGGAAAAGCACCCATGGATAGTTTGGGTAACAGTCATCGGATTCATGCAGCGGTTCATAACCACCAAGCAGAACATCAATCTACTGTAGTAGAATCCACTGGTAAAGTAAACAATGTCAAACTTAAAATTTTGTTTGATCCGGGAGCAACTGATAGTTTTATTTCACCATTTGCATTAGATAAATGTGGGTTGGCAGCCTACGAGCACGATGATTTCAAACTGGTTGAAATGGCTTCAGGAGCTAAGCAAACAGTAGGTCTTAAAGTGAGAAGTTGTGAGGTTGACTTAGGAGTGTGCACCACTAAGTTGGATGCTTATGTCACCAATTTGGGGACTTATGACCTCATTATTGGCATGGATTGGTTAGAAGACCATAGAGCTTTCATAGACTGCTATGCGAAGATGGTGTTGTGCCTCGATGACGAGGGAAGGACAATTCAAATCCAAGGCTTGAAGAGGAAGATATCCCTTCGTTTCATCTCTATGGTGAAAGCTAAGTGGTGCCTAAGACAAGGATGCCAGTTGTTCGTAGTGGAGGCCGTGAGCGATAGTAAAGGACCTTCCTTGAATTCCTACCCAGTACTTTCCGAGTTCAAGGATGTCTTTCCGAAGGAATTGCCAGGACTACCTCCAGAAAGAGAGCTCGATTTCACAATCGAACTAAAACCTGGTGCAGAACCTATCTCAAAAACTCCGTATAGAATGACAACTCCAAAGCTCCGTGAGTTACAGATCCAGTTAAAAGAGTTGCTAGATTTGGGACTGATTAGACCTAGTATCTCGCCGTGGGGAGCACCAGTGATCTTCGTTAAGAAGAAGGATGGATCCCTGCGACTGTGCATAGATTACAGAGATTTGAACAAAGCCACAGTGAAGAACAGGTATCCCATACCCAGAATTGATGACCTCTTTGATCAAATGAAAGGTGCATCAGTCTTCTCAAAGATTGATTTACGATCAGGGTATCACCAGTTGAGGATCAAGGAAGGCGACATTCCTAAGACTGCATTTCGAACTCGATTTGGGCATTACGAGTTTGTAGTGGTACCATTTGGTTTGACCAATGCTCCAGCTGTATTCATGAGCCTCATGAATGGTGTCTTCCGAAAATACTTGGACTGCTTTGTTCAGGTCTTCTTAGATGATATTCTTATCTATTCTAAGAATGAGAAGGAGCATGACGAACACTTGCGGTTAGTCTTGACATGCTTAAGGGAACACAAACTTTATGGTAAATTATCAAAGTGTTCGTTCTTCCAAAAAGAGAGTCACTACTTGGGACATATCATCTTAGGTGAAGGGATCTCTGCAGACCCGGAAAAGGTAAAGGCGATTGAAGATTGGCCAATTCCAAGGAATGCTCATGAGGTGCGCAGCTTCATGGGGTTAGCAGGCTATTACCGAAGGTTTGTGGAAGGATTTTCTAAAGTTGCAAAACCTATTACCACCTTGCAACGCAAGGGAATCCGGTATGAGTGGACCGATGAATGCGATGCCGCTTTTACAGAGTTAAAAAGATTGTTGACAAGTGCACCGATCTTGCGGGTACCAGACATGGATAAAGATTTCATGGTATGCACCGATGCCTCGAAGCAAGGATTAGGAGCGGTGTTGATGCAGGAAGGTGGGGTAATAGCTTATGCATCTTGAAAGTTGAAACCTCATGAGGAGCAGTATGCCACGCATGATCTAGAATTGGCAGCAGTAATGTTGGCACTAAAATTATGGAGGCACTACCTAGTTGGTAGAAGCTTCACCCTTAAAACAGACCATCAGAGCTTGCAGTACATCTTTACCCAAAGGGATTTGAATGCTAGGCAAAGGAGATGGAGTGAGTTCGTGAGTGAGTATGAATTTGGTATCTCTTACATCAAAGGAAAGGAGAATGTGGTGGCAGACGCTCTAAGCCGAAGGCCAAGACTTTTCTCCTTAATTCCCTTGAAGGTCAACTTGAGGGAAAGGGTACTAGGACAACTGTTGGGGGATAGTTGGTATCTAAAAGTAACCTCAGCTATTCAGAATGGAAAGGAACAAGAATTGAAGTATGATGGGTACCATCTTGAGGAAGATGGATTGTTGCGGTATCAGGGAAGGATGTATGTTCCTAAGGAAGGTGATATCAGGGAAACAATCCTTAGAGAGGCCCATAGATCGCATTACTGTGCACACCCAGAGGTGAAGAAGATGTATACTGACATGAAGCAACTCTTCTTCTGGCCAGGTATGAAGATGGATGTAGTGGATTTTGTTTCGAAGTGCCTTGAGTGTCAACAAGTGAAGGCAGATCACCATCACCCGGCCGGTCTCCTACAACCGCATGATATTCCTATGACTAAATGGGAAGTCATTTCCATGGACTTCATTGTAGCATTACCACTCACATCTCTGAGACATAATGCTATTTTGGTGGTAGTCGACAAACTGACCAAAAGTGCTCACTTCATTCCAGTCAGAGACACCTATGATGTGACAGATGTGGCAAGGGTATTCATAAATGAGATTGTACGTCTTCATGGAGTTCCTAAAAAGATAATCTCTGACAGAGACCCTAAGTTCACCTCCAGATTTTGGACAAGCATGGAGTCAGCATTAGGGACACAGTTGAACTTAAGCTCAGCTTATCACCCCGAGACAGATGGACAAACAGAGAGGGTGAATCAAGTGATGGAGGACATGCTTAGGATGTATGTTATGGATCAACAGACACAGTGGGAGAAATATCTTCCTTTAGTGGAGTTTGCATACAACAATAGTCATCACAGCTCCATTGGTATGCCGCCATATCAGGCATTGTATGGGAGGCCATGCAGGACACCACTCAGTTGGGACAGGTTAGAGGATCGAGTTTTAATTGGGCCTGAATTGATTCAGGAAATGGAGGAGCAAGTGTTACAAATTAGGAAGCGGCTGAAGGAAGCACAGGATAGGCAAAAGAGTTACGCTGATGCACACAGATCAGATAGAACTTATGAAGTAGGGGATCGGGTATTTATTTGCATCAGACCAAATAAAAGTACCATTCGGTTTGGGAAGGGTACCAAGTTGTCACCTCGCTTTATAGGTCCATTTGAGGTTCTTGAGAAAATCGGACCAGTTGCTTATCGTCTCGCGCTGCCACCCCACTTGCATAAAACTCATAATGTATTTCATGTTTCTATATTACGACATTACATCGCTGATGAGACTCACAAAATTCATTGGAAGGAATTGCAGGTCTCGGACGAGGGAACCTTTAGGGTCGAACCATCACGTATACTTGATCGTAGGGTTCGACAGCTCCGTAGCCGCCATGTGGACCAAGTTAAGGTCCAATGGGACAAGTATAGCCCAGGGTCTGCTACCTGGGAGGATGCAGAGACCATGCATCGAGATTTTCCCTCACTATTTTGACCATAACTTCGGGACGAAGTTTCCCGAAGGGTGGGTGTATGTAATGCCCATATTTTGATTAGGCATATTTATCAGTTAGACATACCATACTTTATTTCCTTATATATTCTGTTGAACTCAGCTCGACTGAGTAAACTATATTACGATATGATGGACCTCATTATATGATGTTACTTTGTTTTATGATTTCACCATGATTATGATGTTACTATGTTAGGTGGTTATGATGTCATGATTATCATATGATTTCTTTATTTTACGATTACAATATATGTTTATATGTTTTCAGTGATGAAATGTGAAATATATGATTCGGTACATGGATACCATCTTCTTATATGAATTATTGAAGTGTTATATGTCATACGCATCTATGATGAGCTAAAAAGGTTGCATGAAATAAAATGATTTTTGATAGCATGGATCAATTGCGATCAATGGGAAATGTTTTCTATAAATTTGTATTTTGCAAAATACTAACCTACAGGACACAAGGACTATGGGATAGCCAGTTACTTGATCTGATATAAATTGGAAAGGAAAAACATGTTCATACAGTAAACCTTAGCAGCCAAAATGATGATACGATAACACAAACTGATAATCCCGATAGCAGCAAAGTATGAGTTGATAAGGGCGTAGGCCCAGTATGTTGAGAGGGATGGATGTGTTTCCCACCCTATGGTTCCATGAGACCCGAGGTCGTGGGAGGGCCGTGTTGAGACACGCTTCCCATGTTGTTGTGATGATAATGGTCGGATTCCTGCTAGGGGAGGATAGGTCCGCTGTTCAGCCGACGCTATCGCTCTCAAGTTCTATGTGGTCAGATCGGTGAGTCCGACATCCACTTTTGTACTAGCAGAGGAAGGATAGGGAGGATGCGGGACGTAGGTTATGATGGGAGGATGTGTTAGTTAGTACTGTTGAGGGTTTAGTATTCCTTGATTCCGAGTTAGTGGTAGTAGGTACCCTTCCTTGTACATGATTGATTAAACTAATGTAAAGATAAAGATAATGATGTGAAATCGTAAAGAACTAATTGTTAAATAACTGAGAATGTTGAAGTAATTGTACTATATATATATTGTGTTTGTTCTTCCACATGGGGGTAAATACTACTATTAGTTAGCAGGTATGCATAGGCGGGATGGGGTTTGTCTATAGTACATTTATGATCTGTGCATACGCTGGCCACGCATGCACACCTTGCACATGTACACTAGTATCGATATACAAACACTTAACATATTGAATAAATGTATAAGTTGTCATAAGTAATTAGGTTAATCATGCATTGACCGAATTCAGATAATGAATATAAAGTTATTTAAGATGTGTAAAACAAGTCAATTAAGCTATGTATTACTCATTGGTAAACATCGTGATATACAATGGAGACAAGTGTCACCAGTTAACATTGTCGTATGAGAATTGTTGTAAATAAGGTAATGGCACTGTCTAATTAATTAGTAAGATTGTTTAAGCACTTAAGGGTGCTTTGTTTAGAAGAACGACGATACTATGTAGATGTTAGGGTACTCATGTGATAAACAAATGATGTAAAAGACATATTTAGTAAATTCACCATTATTATTACCTTATGGGGATTTAATTAATATTATTACTTAAAATTTATTTTAAATATTACTACCCATGTCATAACAATTGCAAAATAGATAAAATGTAAATATTGATTAATGAATGATTAGAATGTGATTATTTTACATTTCTAAAATTAGACATAATAGGATAACAATTTTTGGAATGAACGTGATGTGATGGAAAATGGGTTATTACTATTTAATTATTCAATATGAATCGTAGAATTTAAATCTCAAGATAAGTGATCTCGACGGATAAGGTAGACCCTTAAGACACGCCATGTCCAAGTTGAAAGAGGTCAACTATTTATATAATATTTTATTAATTACCTTAATAACAATAAATACAAGGTTTGGTGAATAGACTTGTAATTAATAAACCTTGTCCCGAATGGATAACCTTTGGGTGATAATTCCCACCGTAATAAATACTTACGACCGTCAATCCAAAACCAAAAAAATTTTCCATGAGAGTAATTAATTATACATTTTTATAAAGAACCGTGTATGAATGAACTGGTGATAGGAGTAAATGTTGAGGGGCTCGAGAGGGGGATTTTGGGGCGGTGGAGTAAGCCCAAGATCTTCTCGAGGAAGGGAAAGTATATAGAGGGGGAGAGCTTGGAGTAAAAAGGGAGGAGGTTTTTTTGGGGAAGAAAAGAAGTTTGGAGAACAGAAAGTTTGGAGAACAGAAAGTTTGGAGAACAGAAAGTTTGGAGAACAGAAAGGTTTTGAGAACAGAAAGGTTTTGAGAACCGAAGAAAACACTGCTCTCAGGATTATTAGATTGTGGGCTCGGGGGCTTGGAAATCCTTTGATTTCCAAGGGCCAGCAAGATAATAGCTGGTCGGTAGGGTGGACACTTCATTTTGGCTGTCTAAGAGGATATACAACCTGCTACAACCTACGGTTAGCATCAACATCAGGTAATTTTCGTGTTATTTACGTTATTTTATTATTATGCAAAAACATACTCTAAACATGCATATAACTTTCGATTTACTCATTTACTACTGTAAAACATATTCTTACGCTGGAACAAATTGTTGAAAAGAAGATATTGATATGTTAGTTCGTTTTTAAAAAAGAGAATGTATGGTTGATAAAAACAAGACAGTACACTAAATATCATTTAGAAGCATAGTAATTTTTGGAAACTTACTCCCAAACACTTGATTAAAGTTTAAAACATAGAAAATTAACTGAGAAATTTTACTTAGTGCTCTGCTGTAAAAACCAGAGCACTACACTTTGACCCACATGACTTATACAGGGCCAACCCCAACAAGGTGGTCTAATAACCCATCAAGTATAAGTTACGACACTTACAATATAAATGACGACACTTCCTTATAGAGGAATAAAACCATCTCTATAGGAATACAATATACATATATGCGAAATACATTCCGAAGTTACATATACATCAACACTCCCTCTTAACTAGGAAGGTATTTCTCAGCACAGTTCTTCTAGCACAAGTCATCTTCTCTGGATCACCGTCACTGGATAATCGTCATTGAGTCATCATCATCATCACTGCTGCTGCTATCTCAATCAATCTCTGAATCTACTCGTCATAGGAAGTTCTACAGAGCCAGTCCTTTTTCATATTGGATGTAGGCCCACCACCTGCAGGTCTTCATCATCACTGGCCATACTGTGGAATCCTCAGGACTGATTACGTGCGTCACAAAACCTCGAAAGAGCATCCCAGGATGTTACGGGTACACAAATCCGACCTGTAGGATCTCCCAGGGCGCTATTACATGTGACCCCACCACAAAACCTCAAGAGAGCATCCTAGGATGTTACGGGTACACAACTCCAACCTGAAGGATCTCCCAGGGCACAAATTACATGTGGTCACCACAAAACCTAGCAAGAGCATCTCAGGATGTTACGGGTACAAAACTCCGACCTGAAATCTCCCAGGGCACAAATTACATGCCATAGGACAAAACCTCGCAAGAGCATCTGCCAGATATCCCAGGGAACCGAATTACATGCCATAGGCAAAACCTCGAAAGACTATCTACAGATCTCCCAGGGCACCGAATTACATGTCCTCCCAGAGCAAAACCTCGAAAGAGCATTTGCCAGATATCCCAGGGAACCGAATTACATGCCATAGGAAAAACCTCGAAAGACCATCTGCAAATCTCCCAGGGCACCGGATTACATGCTCATCTGCACAACCTGATCCACGGCCACAGAGTATCAACCTGATACTCACCATACATCATCCTGATGTATCCATGATCATCCTGATCATCATCACTGCAACGTCCTGCTGCATGTCATCTGGAGCAACATCCTGAAGCTCGTCATCTATGATCATCCTGATCATCACTGCAACATCCTGCTGCATGTCATCATACCTGATCCACCTGATCATCAATGCATCTACCTCATGCATACCAAGTATCTACCTGATATATATCATCATACATGATCCTCCTAATCATCAATGTATCCACCTGATACAAATACAAATACATGATACATATCACCATACATGATCCACCTGATCATACAATGTATCCACCTGATACATATACAGATACATGGTCCAAGCATCCAACATGATGCATATACAAAATACATACACATGATCCAACTGATCATATCCAGCATCAACATGATGCATACATACATACATAAAAATGATCCAACTGATCATATCCAGCATCCAACATGATGCGTACATACATACATAAAAATGATCCAACTGATCATATCCAGCATCCAACATGATGCGTACATAAAATGATCCAACTGATCATATCCAACATGATGCGTACATACATAAATGATCCAACTGATCATATCCAAGCAGAAACCAGAACATCATCCTGATGCCCATTATCCAGCGCTTACATCCACAGCCATGTGAAGGATCCTCCTTCCAACATGCTTGGAATGGCTTTAGCAAATGTGTCCATCATTTCTTCCTCGAAGTGTCCTCGATCTGAAGTACGTCAAGCCTCTCTTTGAAGTACTCGAACTTCACTCTGGATAGTGGCTTCGTCAGCACATCTGCAATCTGCTCATCCGTCGCAACATACAGAAGCTTCACAGCTCCTCTCTGCACCATATCTCTGATATAGTAATATTTGATCTCTATGTGTTTCGACCTATCATGAAACACTGGGTTCTCGGACAACTTCACACAACTATGGCTATCACAGAAGATACCAGTAGCCTCCAACGGGAGATCAAATAACTCAGACAGTAGCTTCCATAGTCATACTGCCTCACAACTAGCTGAACAGGCTGCAACATACTCTGCCTCAACTGTACTCAGTGCTACACAGGACTGCTTCCTGCTAAACCAAGAGATCACACCTGATCCCATATTGAAACAACACCCAGATGTGCTCTTCCTATCTGCAGCACTGCCAGCCCAATCTGAATCATCATAACCCTGTAGGTTAAACTTTTGATTTGCTTCATACTTGAGCCCATAATCCACTGTACCCTTCAGGTACCTCAGAACATGCTTTACAGCAACCAGGGTTCTATGGTGGAGGGATATATGGTATTTCAGGCCATGGTGTATATTGTTGAATATCTTCCAGGGTTGGCGTTTATAAAGACGGAATTAGATCGATGCAATGGTGATCCAAACTTGACTAAGAAATTCGAAGGAGAGTACTTGTTGGGGAAAGGTAGATTAAGGAAGGTCAAAGGTAATTATTAAATATTGGTGTAGATTAATAATGTTAATACATTTTAATAATATCGTACTTAATTATTTCATTTTTAATATTGATTAATTATATGCATCACTAATATTATAATGTTACATTGCGTTAATTATTTTTCTGAGTTGATTTTTGTAAAAAAAAATTCATGCAGTTGGCCGTGAGTGGGATGCACTACATTTGTACGTCGCAAACAATCTTGATTGGATGAAGGTATGGATTGAACTATGTAATCAATCTGGTCAAGGACTATCATGGGAAGGTGTGGCTTCATTGGTTAAAGAAGCACATCGCAATGGAGATGGCAATCTAACAGAAAGGGAAATCAATTTAGCATATGGTTTAAAATATAAACAGGTAATTAGCATGATATTAATATAAATATAAGCCACAATATTTTCAATTATGATATTTATGTTCATCTTGATTTATTTCATTTTCTTTGCATAGTACTTTAAGAACATAAAATACTTACTAGCTGTTCATTATCAATTGATGATGTATTGATCATTTAATTTACATGTTTTGCAATATATTGCAGGTAAAACACCACAAGGCTATGTGGTGCAACGGTCGTAAATATCGCATTAAAAATTTGGATGAAACAAGGAAAACATGTGATTCTGGGATAACTGCAGTCTTTGAGGTCACTAATGTTTCCTCTAGAAGCAACATGTTAAATTTTCAGAATTTACTTCAATTTGATCTAGGATCTTAACTGAGAGAACAACATGTACAGCATATCTACAGCATATCAATCATGGAGACAATAATGCAAGCACACAAGAGACACAAAGATTTACTTGGGGAAAACCATAAAGGTGAAAAACCCCAATAACTTAGAGATAGATAGAGCAATGATACAACCAACCAAGAGAGATAGCCATAACCTAGCAGCAGATCCTCCTCCTCCATAAGTGCGCCACTCCTCGTTGAGTGCATGTGTGAGAAGTGAGTGAGTAAATAGAGTGCCTCCCACACTCTATTTATACTTGACTTGACTTGCCTTTTTACCTAACTCATGTAGGCTCGAACTTAACCACATAACATAATGCTGAGTGGGCCGACCCCCAATAGGGTGGTCTAATAACCCTTTGACCCACATGGCCGACCCCCAATATGGTGGTCTAATAACCCTTTGACCCACATGACTTATACAGGTCCAACCCCAACAAGGTGGTCTAATAACCGAGCAAGTATAAGTTACGACACTTACAATATAAATGACGACACTTCCTTATAGAGGAATAAAACCATCTCTATAGGAATACAATATACATATATGCGAAATACATTCCGAAGTTACATATACATCAACACAACAAACATCCATAATTGTCAGAAAATAGATATTATGGGTATTTGGAAGATATCATTGACTGTGACTTTAAATCATTCAAAATAATTCTTTTCATTGTGAAATGGTACAGGCTACGATTGAATCGATCTGATCCCGATAGAACTGTTATTGAACATGCTAATGGATTTACCATGGTCAATACAAGGTTGCTTGAGTCACGAACGTTAGAGCCCTATGTTCTTCCAAGTCAATGTGAACAAGTATTTTACTCAGAAGTTCCTAGTAGACAGGGTTGGTCGTTTGTTATTAGACATGATCCAAGAGGAAGGCCGGTAAAGTATAATATTATAGAGGAAGATGAAGAGGGTGTTGAAGAAGAAGGCGATCATGTAGAGGATCAACATGAGTTAGATGTTGATGATCATGATGTTCCGGAGGAAGATGTTGAGGAGTTAGTTGAAGCAGATGATGTAAGAGACAATGTTCATGATGAAGATGATATTGACGATGATCACTTTATCGAAACTTAAAGCGATGACGATGATGATATGGCCTTTAATCCTTATAATGTTGAATCCGGATCAAATGATACAGATGCAGACTTGGATGGAGAAGATGATGATGAATTGCATTGAACAAATGCATTGAATATTTCTAAGTGATGTGCGGGGGGGGGGCAGATGAGCTTCCACCTTCACGTGGTTGTCCCTTTTGAGTAGAGAATATTAAGATATTCTCGAAACAAAGAGAAGCTCATTAAGGTTAATCCACATTTGTGCTTATTGGAGATGGTAACAAATATATGTCATTAGTTTGTACTTTAGCTATTGATACAACCTTTTGAAGTCCTCATCTTCTACATACTACTCTTATAGGCTTCATGGAAATACAAACTAAGGTGCACTTGTCTTCCAACTATCAACTAGAGGTGTGCAACCTCTAATGAACAACCAATGTCCCTTCCTTATCATATAATTTTAGATTTTAATATTTGAGATAAAGTATGATATCGCAATTGTAAAGTGGATCCCAGAGAAAGTTTGTACAAGTATTTACAGACATGTCTCTTATTAAAACCAAGTATCTAATTGATATACTTAGCAGTCCCCTAGAGCCTATTTAATATAATGTTTTTCCAGTTAACACCTCAATCTACAAATTGTGAGATCAATTTGATTCCATACAAATTGTGAGATCAACTTTTGTTGTTTGATTGTCCGTTCACAAACTTGGCTTATACCTTCCTTTGCTAATTCCTCCATGGATTCCACAAGCTAATCAAAGGAATATTGGTCTAGCTCACATAGTCTCACATACAATGATTAATAAATTACTCATGTAGCTGATATATAGTACTAAAAGTGAATTTAGTAGTGGAAACAAATAATTTACAATATACTATCCTAAAAGATCATGCGCAATAAATTATATCAGCATGTAGTAAAGAGCATTTAGACACATAATGTTTGGTCAACCATGACTCTGGAAAAACCCCACACCTTGAGGAAAACTAGTAAGAGGGAGATTTATTTATCTTCTTGAATAAAGATTACAACAAAAAGAATTTACTTCAGAAGTTATCCTCTACGAATGCTTGCTAACTATTTCTCTTATTTGGTGGAGTGTAGGTACAACCGAATAGGTATTTTTCGGATCTGTCATCCTCGAGCGAGGAAAGATCAACAAGACTAGAGGAAAGTGAAACATCTAGTAGACCCAAAAGAGCAAGATCAACTAGATGTCAAAAGATTAGAAGTAAATTCAATAAACGAATGGAATTTTTTCTCACTGAAGGAGGTTCATGCTCTTATGATGATGAGACCATAGCTGACATCGATGTGCCCTTTAGGTACAAACATTTAGTCAAACAATGGGTACTGAAGGATCTTCCTCCTCTAAACATAGATTTTTGCATGAACGAGAGGATATTTTGGATTGCACCTTCGTCACTACACGGTTTGGGGTTGTTTTGCATGGATGGCATAAAGGTGGGTTACGACAAATGTAC
Source organism: Larix kaempferi (assembly GCA_027924585.1). Classification (NCBI taxonomy): domain Eukaryota; kingdom Viridiplantae; phylum Streptophyta; class Pinopsida; order Pinales; family Pinaceae; genus Larix; species Larix kaempferi. The sequence continues at coordinate 22,000,535 of BSBM01000767.1, read as the reverse complement.
CGAATTGATGGAGTATGTCGGACCCTGCTACAATTACAAAGATTGGATGCAGTTGGTCCAATATACACACAGTATGAGTAGATACAGATTGTCTGCAAATTATTTAGAGTTAAAACACAATAATCAAAGTAAAGGAGTGAGTATGTACATTGACGGAAGGCCCAAAGCATCAGGTAATATTGCGGGGTTTATAAACAGCACACAACCCAGGTCTACAAATAAACAACCCAATTGCATATTCGAGGGGCGTGAAGAAAACCGTGTTTTCGTCTGCGCTATAAAATCAATAGCATAAGGGGAAGAGTTGCTGATCAGTTGCAATCTGAATCGGATAGATACATATGCAGATAGTTTGAGAGTGGTACATATAACATTTCACCAAACCTATAATCAATGAATATAGTATCTTTCGTTTTTGTTTATGTTATTAATTTTGCAATATGTTTTCAAATAATTTTTTTTTAAATAAGATTTTCCCCGTGTATTGGTTTCAATTCTAAAATAATGTTTTCAATTACTTTGTTGTAGTCAGTTGATCGGGGAAAGTCCCCAATGGAGCCTCGGAGGCCGACAGCCCCCTACAGGCGACAGGTATATACACCACATTTTTATTTATCTGCTTCTTTCGAAAGTACATTTGTTTAATTATGATATCAACGTGGTCAATATTTTGTTTGTAGGCTGAGGATCGGGGCAAGAGCCCCATGACAGGTGATAGGACAGATGCATTGACTACGCCACATCAGGTATACCCCATTGTAAAGTTTCGAAATTGAATATAAAAAATATGTTTTTAATTAAGATTTTATCAATGTATTGGATGTTTCACTTCGTAATTAATGTTTTCAATTCTTGTGTTGCAGTCATCGGATGGGGGAAGACCCCCAATGGATCATAGTGTTAGCACGCCACACTCATCGGGTCATGAGCAGGTATATAGCACGTTGTGAATTTCAGAAACTGTATTTAAGCATTCTGTTTTGTAATTATATTAATGATTTCAAATTGATATTAATGTTTTCTATTTTTATGTCGGATGATACTTATCTATCGACACAGGATCCGAGGCATATGGATTTGGGGAAAATTGCCAACGATATTGACCTCTTGAATTCAAAGAATATCTAGGAGGCAGTTGAGAAAGGAAAAGCAAAATTAAATGATGAGGTCATCCGTCTACTAATATCTCATCCACAAATAGATGAGACTAAAGCAAATATAGATCTTCTGTTGCTTAGAGTACAGAGCTTGGGTGTAAGATGCAAACTCTTTAATTACAAGTCTATTTCAAATGCATTTTTTTCTCCTATTCGTATATGAGTAACTAAACTATTATTTGTTTCTACAGGCATTTTTTTCCTCGGTACTACTAGTGAGGGGCATGTTGGTACCATTGAGTATGAAACCCCCACTGCCACTGATCATGTATCTTTGCTGTCTGGCCATTCGGGAACACAAGTTGAGGCAACCGAGATAGAACATTAGAGTACTACACCCTCTGGTGGTCCAAGCACAACAGGTCATGCCGACCAGGATCAGGGGGTACATGCAGAAGAGTATGACAGTGATACTGCCCCCGATGCATTTCCTGGATCTTTCCGTGTCACTAGCACGGGAACAGTTGAGACTAATTTTTTGGTGGATGAAAATATCGTCCCCTATAAGATGAGTAAGATTCCAGGTACTATTTACAAAATGTTTTAACTATTTATTATAATTTTATTGGAATGTAATTATGAATCATTCTTTTTACACTAATTAACACATACTCATTTATGCAGGAAATGATGTCTTTTAGAAACATCTAAATGATTGGTCTTTAGAACTATTTGGGCCCACCATCCGCACATGGTGGAATAGACAAAGTAAAGTTTTGAAAGATGACCTTATTGCTCGCATGGTTGGGTTTTTTGGTGCTGAAACCTTCAACCATTAAAAGGTGCTCGAAAAAGTTGGCCAACATTTACACATTGTAAGGGAGCAATATAGGAACAACTTAACAAAGCATCCAAAGTATGAGCGCCCTTCGATGATTCCAACAAGGGAGTGGAGAGCCTTGCTGGATGATGGAATGGAGATCGCTATGGGTAAAGAGGGCAAGCTAACACCAGGCGCAAAAAGGTATGCAATACTTTCAGCAATGCAATTATATCATCATTACACTTTATTTCCCATTATTTTGCAATGTCTAACGTACTTAAAATTACTTTTATAGGCTACCAGATACCTCGAAGACCACCCAGGAAAGAGTAGAGAAACATGGGAAACACAAGCTTGGGCCTGGTGGATATTCAAATTTGGTAGTACGATTCGTAAGTATCAATAATTATTTTATTGTATAGAAATTATTATAGATTGCATTTAAAATTGTTTTCATGACAATATAACAACAACAATGATAATCTAATTGAAAATTACAGGCCGAAAAATTCAATGAAGTGCCCACGGAGGAAGACCTAAGGATTGGCTACCAATGCGGGTTTTTAGGTGTTGTTGAACATCAAACAAGCAAAAGTGATAGCCAAACAGAGTCTTTCGTTAATCCATCCTGTGCACATGTAACTACAATAAACAAATTCTATTTAAGATTAATTCATTGTGTTCTCTATTCATTAATAAACTAGTCCATAAAATATTGAGTCTCTTTCTGTTAAGCCACCCAACGAAAGTAGACAAAATACAGAGGATGGAGGAGAATGAAATATTGAAGTTGAAGTTGAGCGAAATCCAGGTAATTAACGTATTCCTCTGTTAAAAAAAGCCTAGTCTGGATTAAAGTCTCAAATATTAAATCGCAAATACTATAGTGTTGTAAGTGTTGATGTTTTAATGCAGAGGGTCCTCATGTACAACTTGAGGTGGCAGCAAAGAAGAGAAAACGCATGATATTCATGTGGCCCAGTTGCCAGGTAAAAATTACCGCTCTAATGTTTTTTTCTTAATGAAGGACTTATAATGAAATAATAAAAACATGTCAACTAATTAATATTTCTTCATTTTTCCAGTAGATCCAGGCACCTTACAGCAGCCGCGTACACGCCATGAGCACACGACATGACAAACAAGATCATAGGGAGCTGCAGAGGGCATAAGAAACAAAAAACAAGTTGTAGAAGAAGATGTCACTCTTAGAGAATATGTGGATAGAAAAAAGCGTAAAAAAAAGTAGTGATTGTAATAAACACACAATTACATTATTTTTGTATGCATTGTCCTCGGATATAATTTTTGATATTATCGAGTAATGTCTTCAACTATTTATTTTCCTACGTGTGAATGAATGAATGAGTTAATCAATGAATTCTATAAACTAATTAATGATCAAATGCACGTATTTCCTTTAAGACAAAAAACTCACGATGTTCACACAAAAAATCATTTTTTTCCAAGCACATGCATTGGGTATGGGGAATTGAGAGTGATGTGAGGGGGGGGAGGGGCCATATGAGCTTCCACCTTCACATGGTTGGCCCTGTTTAGTAGAGAATATTAAACTATTCTTGAAACAGAGAGGAGCTCAATAAGGTAATTAAAATGCTCTTCTATTCATATTTATTATAGATTTTTGTCAATTATTCATATTTATGAAACCTTCATTCTTCATAATGCAGGGATAAGTTGGCCCAGTCCTCTGGCCCAATTTTTTATATTTAATGCCATCCAACCTTGCATTTGTTGCAAGATGGAGGTCTATATTTAATTTAGGTTGGCATTCATTAAATGGTTTTAATTTACCTCTCTAATTTCTAATTTTTTTTTCTTTTTCTTATGAACATATCCATTCATTTCTTTGAATTAAGGCTCTTGAACAATGCTCAAGTTGCAATTTACTGTTTTATTATTCATGTGAATTGTTTTGTGTGGGGATGTAACAGAATGGGTAGGGCTTCACACGCAAAGAGTAGAAATAACAGCATGTATAGAAATTCAAATGCATAGAGTAGTGAGTCAAAGGGGGGTTGTGGATTACATCCCACTGCAATATACATGAAGTCCCAAAGGCCACAAAAGGCAAGGGAGAAGACCCTCGAAGGAGGGTATGACCTATATTAATGAAAAATAGGAAATGCCATGCCATCCCATTGTCCTAGCTGTATCCTCAAGCTGAGGATCTCTTGGCCTCTCTCTAGGGCTCTGTTGAATATGTAGGTGGTGATATTGGGTTGAAGCAGTGTCTGGAAATGCAATTTACATCTATGAAAGACATTGCAATAATAGAATCCGCCTTGTTGTCCTGAATTTTAAAGCCATCTTTTGATTTTTATAGGTGTTGGCCAGTAAGACAAAGATTTATATTGTGATGGAGACGGTTGCTGGAGGTGAGATTTTTGAAAAAATTGTGAGTAACTAACAGCTCTTGCAAAATACAGGTTGCAAATAGGGTGTAAAATTTTTGGTCTCCTGTTCACTAGTGAATAATGGTAGTTAAACAATTTTCCATGTCTTGATGATCTTCCATTGAATATATGTGGACTGTATTATTTGGATTTGTTATTGTAATAGACTAAATATCCACTATTTAGAACGTCTCATGATTGACTGTATCACAAAATGTTAGACTGGCCATGGGAGATTCAAGGAAGTTGAAGCAAGGAGATATTTTCAGCAACTTATTAATGCTTTAGATTATCATCGACTCATTTTAATCCTTCTTTCATTTCCTTCTCTACATTGCACCTAGCCTCGTCAATGTGATCTTCTTTGGGATCAACTCTGCACACGCAGGGGGTTTTGGACTAGGTAGGAAAATATTTTAGTTTCCTTTCATTTTTTCTAATGATTGTTTGCATTGTCTTCTCAAGAGGTGGAACCATGGGTATTGGCCATTTCTTGCAATCTTTTGAAAAGTGGGAATACTCATGACATATATTGCACTTGAATGGGAGATACTCGTAATCCAACTCTTGAATATGACACTAACCATACAAATTTAGTTGAATGTCTTTGTGTGACCCCTCCAAGGTAAACTTATACCACCACATTATATAGAAGCCAGCAAAAGAAAGATGGCTAACATCTGCCACCAATTTTAAGTCATTCATCAAGTGCAAGAGCAAGATTTCTTTCTTATGGACCATGTTGTCGTGTGGACAAATCTATTTTTATTAGTGGTTCACCAAGATCCTATGTAGCACATTCCTAATAAAATATTGGAATTGGTTACCATAATATGATAAATCTCTATCCAGGATAGCATGCCATCACCTTGAAACATGCCATGTATAACTATTCCCTATGCAAATATGTCTCAGTAATAAAACCTGTTCTAAAGACTCACATCCTCAGAGGATGTATGTTCCATGAGTGTTTTCAAAGCATCATCCCTCTTCAACCGACTCTCCTCATTCAGAATTATATCATCCTTCAATGGTCATTATCAATCACCACTTTGGTGGCCATATGTACCACACCATAAGCATTTCACATTCCTCATCTCAACACTGAAGGGATTTTCTCTTGTAGAAACACCTATTTCTAACATGCAATTAAATCACCAAAATATTCTGATATCTTAGATAATATTGTAACATAAAAATATCATTTCTTCAATAAAAAAAGTAGCTAGCCACCAATCAAAAAAAAGAGCATAATACTATGGTAATAATGATTCAGATAACACCATTGGTACAAGAGCTCACAAATTACTCAACCATATTTCTACAGTTGCATTCCATTCCTTGAAAAATGTAAGCATTATAACCTATAAATATTTACCCATATCTTAGCATCTTCTTCAAAACCTAGATCAATCAATCCATCTATCTAAAATCTATATAGCGACGCAGTATTGACCAGGGTATTAACTTTTAGTTAAATTACATTTCAACTCACATAGCACAAACCATTAGAGATAGAATTTGTTTTTATCAAATGATGCATTGAACTTGTTAACCTGAAGTTTCCCCACTAAGTAATCTTTGTCATGCAGTTAGTTTGATCTTTTATTACTTGACATAAACCACAATTTGCTCTCAAGAGAAATCTCGCCTGGGCTCTCTAACTGCAACAGATTGCAAATTTTGTTGTTGAATGATAGACAGTTCTCAAGTTTGATTCCCACATAGTTGTTCAACTTAATGGAGTCAGTGAGTTTGGATTTAGGGTTTAATTACATACAAATTTACCATGATATTAGCTCACATTTTTTTTTTGTTTTTTAATTAAAGGTCGTCGCTTATTCGACATCTTGAGAAATATATTTAGTTTTTAAAAACTACAGGTCGTCGGTTAACTGACATGCATGCTATAATGCGACGGCAAATGATCGTCGGTTAATCGACACCATGGCATAGTAAACCGACGGCCTTGCTATACCTCCGATGGTAGGTGACCGTCGGATTATTTTTAAAAAATGGCTAAGGTGTTCGTTAACCGACGCTTAGAAATTGGCTATGCATCGGAGAAGCGACGCCTTCGTTAAGTTTTTAATTCTTTAAAATAAGAATGACACGTTGCACAACTCATAGTTAAAGCACCATCGACGGTACCAATAAGCAATTGATTAACCGACAGTCAAAGTGAGTGTCGGATAAGCTACAGAAAACCACCGACGACTAAAAAAAAAGATAGTGACGTATATGCGATAGATAAGTGTCGCATATCAGATGATTTTGCCGTGAGATTTTGGGTCAAAATGTAGTTGTGTATGGGCTGATATGGAGTAATATATGTAACAAGACTAACACTAGGATGGCCAACACATGAGGTCAAGGTAAACTGCAGAATGGACGACACAAGGTATATCTTTGAACGATGAGCACGACACAAAGTGATTTAGGTAGTTTTCAACATAATGGGGAAAATGATATAAGCCTGCAATGTAGGAGATGTTAGTAGACCCTCCATATGGTTGGAAGAATAACCAACTGGGGGAGGAAACAACTCGGAGATCAGATTCACCCTATAGTCAAAAACTAAACCCAACCGACATGATAGACTCAAGTAGGTGTTGTGTTCAAGGATAGAACTGACTGAACTGCCTTTGACACTGAAGATATGATACATCTTTCTCATCCCTTATTCTTTTTAGATAAAAGAATACCTTTCTTGTTGTTTTAATGAGTCCAAGAAAGAATGAAAACTCAATAGATCCAACCATGTAAAAAGTTTAATGAGCCCGTGGGAGGAAGACTCAGGACCTTCTTCATTGTTTACAGAGTTCGAAGAAGAGACAGAAGATTACTCTATATTACTGATCTCTAGATTTTAATATCAAGCCGAGATCTGTTCCCACTTGCCGGTGTTTTCAATTTTAAGCAGTCTGAAAAACTTAAACAATAACTCCATACACCTACTCATGGATTTTAATATCAAGCCCAAGTAGGTTAATGCTCACTGGTGTTTTCCTGTTTATAGAGTCTGAAAAACTTAAACAATCCTCTTTACACCTATCCATGGATTTTATATCGATCCTAGATTGGTCTGTGCTCGGCGGTGTTTGCTTGTTTATAGAGTTGAAAAACTTAAACAGTCCTCTATTTACCCTATCATGGATTTCACATCGACCCTGAGTAGGTGAATGCTCGCTTGGTGTTTTCATGTTTAGAGAGCCTAAAAACCTAAAGAAAGGCTCCGAAAGGTCCTTTTTCGTAAAGTTAGCCTCCTCCCCCGAAAAAGTATAAAACAATGGAAGAAGAACTCTTCTAGCGCATACAAAAGTATACCTAGAGTACACCTTTTCTGTAAATTATCCACCAAGGCCCGGAAAAGGGGTAATTCTATACCTGAGTGGATGAGCCTTCAGTTCCTTTAACGAGCTTGAAGAGGACAAGTTTGCTTGGCAATCTTGTTTAGGTTTAAATAGTCCAAACAAGAGCTTAAACTGACTTGAAAGATAGCTCCTAGGATCACGACTCATAATCTGCCAAAACTAGGTCTTCAACAAAAATTATTAGTGATCGCGACAAAAAATCTTAAATGATAAGTAATTCTAACCATGAGGTAGTTAAAAAGGTCTACCATCAAGAAATTTAGTCTTAAAGGATTGATCCTACCAAATTTTAGTGAAAAAATGAGAACCATTGGGTGAAATTATCTTTATACCATGTGTGACTATTAATTGATTAAATAGAACAATTTGGTAGAATTTGAAACTATAGACATTTTACCAAAGTGGGTAAAGATTAAAATCAAATTCATATATGTAATTTCAAAATTAAAACTCAAATTTCATTTTGGTTTTGTACGGTAAACAATTTGGGAGCAAACCTTGGATTTCAATCCTCCATGGCGATCAACTCAAGCGACCAATAAACATTTTTCCTCCACCAAGTAAGTCTAAATCATTCCAACTTGCATTTCCATTATTCATTTGTCAATTTTTGAGCTAAAAATCACTTTTAAGGCTATGTTCACATCGTGAGGAGCATGTGCGCTACTCTATAGTAGGCATAGTAGGGCATACCAGGAGGTGTGCGCTACTTTGCCTACACACAGTAGCGCCCATGCATCACTGTGTGGTATATACAGTACTTCCCACCCCTGAATATGAAGAAAAAAGTGTTGAGATGCTAAAATTTGACATTTTTGTGGCGGGATGGTTCTTGTTTGGAGGGAGAGAGAACATGAGGATATGGATAGGGTGGCAATGCAAGACCCGGCCACTCTCCATGCCCTCCGAAGATGTGGTTTGTTAAAGTTTTACTGAACCGTGAACATGAGGGCACTCAATAGGTTGCTTCGAAGACTCGTTCAATACTGGGATGTAGATACTAATGCATTTGTCATCCAAGGAAAAACCTTGGACCTTACTGTCGACGATATCTACTTTGTTACTAGACTCTCCAGGAGGGGAGATGCAATAAATTTGAAGGGATCTTCTCGCAATGTGGGTGCAACATCGGTGCAAGAATATTTAAATGCATACTATGTGGCTGGAGCTGAGAAATCGGGAAGTCAAATCCTTGTTTCCACCATTGAAAGCCTCCATTTAAAGGTTATTGTGAGTATGATAAACTGGATGGCAGGGAGTGCCACACAACACCTAGCTTCAAGGCATTCCATGCATATTGGTGATAGATGCTTGCAGGGATATGTGTATGATTGGTGCACTAGTTTATTGGCAAATATGAAGCTTCAACTCACAGGTTGCAATTCCGAAAGTATGAAGAACTTTGGATACGACAGCATTCTATGTACCTTCTTCTTTGAGAGGGTACATGCTCTTAGCTTGGGCATGCCTCTACCTCTATTCAACACCCGTGAGCATAGATTGGGTTGGTGGGGTGACATCTTTCTCCGCTAGGGTGGTGGTGAAAGCCATTTTTGTTATCATACTGATGGTTTCTGGGGGTGGTGGGAGAGGCAGGTGCTGGCATTCAAGCAATTTCTGTATGTTGGATTGGACTTTTGCCATGATCCAGAGCTGGTGCTTCCTCCAGGTGGAGCCTGGGGAGCTATTGGTATGTTTTTATTTTGAGAATTATTTAATTTTTTCAAACATTCAAGTATTTGATTTTTGTGAATGAATTTTGAAGTACTAAACAAGTGTCATATGCAGATATTGGGCCCGTCCGTCCCAAGGGACATCCTACCATCTTTGTGAGGCTAGCTGATGTTGTCGTAGCTGATGCTATGTTAGGGACCATAGAGAGGAAAGTTAGTCAGTTGACTCATGATGTTCCTGCATGCCGCATGGATCAGATACCTATTGATATGCAGGAAGATGTAGTTGGGGTGCCCCCAGCATGGCTTAAGGTGTTGTGAAAGATAGCTAGGTTGGTCATATGTTATCGGGATGTAGTAGATGATGATGAGGCCCCTCCTTCTCCATAGGAGACAGATACTTTATGTATATTTTTTAGGCCACCAAGCCAATTTTTGTACTTTATGACGTGACTTGTGATAGACTTGTGATCCAAAACTCATATTTTTTGATACAGTATCGGATATATATATAGTATCAATTATTTACATGTGTATGTGTTTGAAATTAATGTGTGAAATGTTGTATGATACAAATTCCAATCTAAAACATAATTTCAAATGAGTCAGCTAATGCATTTAAATTTCCTGGAATGTGTTCATATATAATAGAATCAAACTGTCTTTCCAATAATCTAACTCACAAAAACTATCATAGCAATGCAAGATCTCTAATCTGGTAAACACCCGTTAACAGAAATACAACTAGTTGTGAATCAAGCCTTACCTCCAAATGTGAAATGCTATGAATAAGGGCATCTCGGAGAAGTTCTATAACTACACTGTACTCAGCTACATTGTTCGTAGTGGGACCCAAACAAACCCCCCCCAAAGAGACAAGTTGTCCAGCTGGTGAGTAAATGACCCAAGCTGCTGAAGCCAACTGTCAGGTGTGGCGACTGGCGCCATCAGCAAATCCTAAGAAATGTTCAGCCAACATCTGATACACAAAATGAAGACACACATAAGATTAACTAACAAGCATAAGTAAAAACTAGCTCTACAAAATATACAGCTATGTTACAATAAAAAGAACAACTGCCTAAGCGTAGTACTTCTTCAGGTAGAGCCCATTTCTAGGCTCAGGAAACTTATTACCCTCATAGTCTACTAGCTCGTAAGCGCCCTTCTTCAGTACTTTAGAAATTATGTAAGGCCCGAGCCACATGGATTTGAACTTGCCAGGTCCTAGAGGTTCTTTGTCCTGATCCCAAAGTAGAACAAGATCCCCTTCAAGGAACACCCTAGGTCTGACAAACTTGTCATATTGTCCTTTGACTCATTTCTTATGGACTTCGTTTATGTGAGCACATCACGGCGCTACTCATCTAGATGCTCTAAATGTAACAAACATTCTTCCAGTGCTAAAGTATCCGGTAGTAATTGAACAACCAGTTTTAACGAAGGAATCTCGCATTCAATCGGAACGACTGCTTCTATCCCATGCACAAGTTGGAAGGGAGAGAACTCGGTAGTAGTATTTACATTCGCTCGGTAAGCCCAAAGAGCCGGGTATAGCATGATGTGCCAGTTATTTCGACTGGCATTAATAGTTCTTTGCAGTATTACCTTTAAAGTTTTGTTAACTACTTTGACTTGTCCATTCGCTTGTGGATAATATGAAGACGAATGTTCTTGTCGAAAACCTAACATTGTATACAAATCAGTCATCATGCTATTCTGGAAATGACTGTTGTGATTAGTCACAATCTCTTTAGGTATGTCGAACCTTGCAATAATCTGATTAAATACAAAATAAGCGACAGTTTCTCCATCTACCTTGACAGTAGGCATTGCTTCCACCCACTTGGTGAAGTAGTCGATGACAAAGATGATATAATGATGTCCTCTAGCTGAAACTGGATTGCAAGTCATGTAATCAACCCCCCATTTTGTGAAAGGGCCTGCTGTAATCACAGGATGAAGAGGAGTTGGATGTGCCCTCATTTTCTTGGTGAAGAACTAACACGGACGATAGCGTTTCACCGCTTCCACACAATCTTTAAAGATTGTGGGCCACAAATATCCGGCATGCAGTATCTTCTGAGCTGTTGCTAACCCAGAAAGATGACCCCCACAAGCTCCACTGTGAGCATCATTTAATACTACTTCTGCTTCTTCTAAAGTCAAACAACATATTAAATGATGCCAGAAGCTGAACCCTCCCAGTACCCAACGCTTGGCCTACTTCCAACTACAATGTGGTTGAAGATCTAGCCCAGACCCCTTGTGCTATGTCCACCTTAGAAGTTTTGCAAAGTTGTCCGTTACAACGAAATGCACTTCTGGCAGCGATTGGAAGTATGGAATCATCCAACATGACTACATTCTTTGATATGTCTGATATCAAATATCGGTTGTCGTACCACATTGCCCTACAGATTGAAGTGGTCCATGGTCCTATAACCATTATATGGGATTTCATAGATGAGGGTGCGTCGGCGTGTGTGATGTCCATTTCTTGCTGGAAAGCTTTAGGCTCTCTCGAGCTATCCCCCTCTAACACACTGCTTACTGCCTTCGATGGCAGGACTTTCCGTCCACATGGAGTTCTACCGTTGTTTGAAATTGCACTTGCGAGTAAGACAGTTGCTGTAGAGATTGAAGTTCTGGACACTCTGCTTGATTACAATATGTTATTAGGCAAGAGCTGGACATATGCCATGCGAGCCATTGCATCGACAGTTTTCCGAGTTGTTATGTTCCCTCACGAAGGCAAGATCGTCATGGTCGATCAACTTTCGTTCTCTCGGAAAAACAGCCAGACTTCATCGGATACTACTATTCCTTTAGTTAATCAAACTGCCCTAGTAAGTGAGAGTTTAGGAGCAGGGCTTTATGGGTCGTTAATAGGCACTTTCGACCTACCCTCCCCTGTTCTTTTTATGCGTTCTGATGTAGGTACTTCTACTGAAACTTTCACGGTTGGTCTTAGGTCTGATCCGTGGATCCTTCCTACTATATCAGAACCTTCAGTGCCTTTAACCATTGCAGAGATAGCCTACATGGAAGCACAACATGCTGCAATGGAACATATCGTGACTCCGCCAGTCTCTGCTGAGTCGGATATGGACTATGCTCCTGCATGGTCACTGAATTCTACCCACTCTTTTGACTGTTAGATACGGTCTTACTGTCTGATGAAGCCATGATGGGCCTGGACCAGCCATGGGAACATATGCATCACAGGTCTTACTTGCTTCCAAACCTAGACATGATAGAGAGAGGAGAATTCTCTATGAGACCCAGTGGATTTGTTGATTTGTCATGTTTTCCTTCTACTTCAAGAGTTGTTTATGCTGAAGGAAATATGGCTAATATATTGAGAACAATTATGATTAACATTTCCACCAAACCCGGGGTCGTGGAAAACATTTTGATTGGTGGAAGCTATTCTCCAGAAGAGATCCCTCTGTATACTAAGCTTTTTAAAGAATTTCGCGACATATTTTCGTGGTCATAGGAGGATATGCCAGGTATCGATCCAGCCATCATTGAGCATGTCATCACTACATACCCTAATGCAAAACCTGTGAGACAGAAGCTTCATCCTGTGAATCCTTGAAAAGCGGCTGCCATTAAGGCGGAAGTTGAAAATTTTCTTAGAGCCGGATTTATATACCCGATTGACATGACGGAATGGGTTTCAAACCCCGTTTCGGTTGATAAAAAGAAAGGTACCATCTGAGTTTGTACCGACTTCCGGGATTTGAATAAATCTTGCCTGAAAGATAACTATCCCACACCATTTATCGACCAGATCATAGATGCATGTGCGGGACACGAGATGTTTTCTTTCATGGATGGATTTTCTAGATATAATCAAATCCAAATCAAACCCGAAGATCAACACAAAACAACTTTCATTTTCCCGTGGGGAACCTTTGCGTACCGGAGGATGCCATTTGGATAAAGAATGCTGGAGCTACATTCCAGTGAGCTATGAATTTTGATTTTCACGATATTAAACACATAGTTTAACCCTACTTGGATGACCTCCCGGCACGATCTCAAAAGAGACGGGATCATCTAGTGCATTTGAGACTTGTGTTTGAAAGATGCAGACAATATAAGATTCGTTTGAATCCTAATAAGTGCATATTCTCCGTCGAATCGGGATGTTTACTGGGTTTTATTGTATCCATTCATGGTATAATGGTTGACCCGTTGAAAGTTGAGGTGATTGTAAATCCGCCTCCTCCTCGCACCTTGCGACAACTCCAAAGTCTACAAGGCATGTCTAACTTCTTGCGACGCTTTATCATAAACTATGCTAAGATCACGAAAGGTTTTATGAGACTACTTAAACAAGATACCTACTTCATGTGGGATGAGGCTGCTTAAGCATCATTTGAGGCTTTGAAGAAGGAACTACTTTCAGCCCCCTTGTTGATCCCGCCAGACTATGCAAAATATTTTCTTTTATATCTGGCAACGTCTCTTAATACAATTGGCATAGTACAATTTCAGGAGGACGACACGCTCCAAGAGCATGTTTTTTACTATCTTTCTCGCGCATTGATAGTTCTTGAGGTTAAATATTCGCATGTTGAGAAGTTAGCACTTGTTGCGGTCTATGTGGTACAGAGGCTTCGTCATTACATACTTTTACGAACAAACACTGTGATAGCGGAAGTCAATCCTTTTCAGTATGTTCTCACTCGACGAATCATCGGTGGGAAGTATAATAAATGGATTGTAATCTTACAAGAGTTCGATTTTGTCTTTCAATAGGCCAATTCGAAGAAATCACTAGTGTTCACTGAGTTAATCTCAGAATTTCTGAGTGACTTAGAGCATGTCAAGGAAGAATCATCATTCCCAGATGAACATATCTCCCTTATTGCTTCCTCTAACCCATGGTACGGGGATATCTTATTATATCTCCAGACTTCGAGGTGCCAGAAGCTGAACCCTTCCCCTTAGGAAATGGATCTTTAAGTATGGCAGGTTTCTTTTCTTTAAGCAGCTTCTGGGCTTCTTCGTGTAGAGGGAATTGGTGAGTGAGGTGATCCTGCTTGCAAAGCTTATAAGGGAACTTAACCTTCTTCTTCTCTTTGTTACCCTCCTCGGCATTCTCTTTATTCTTGGGATTTTGTTGGTTCCCCTCTCCTTTCTTGCCCTTCTTTTTGTTGTTGGGCTACAGAGGGCCCTTTTGATTGTTATGAACCTGGTTCACAGATTCAGAAGTAGAAGGAGAGGTTGTGATGGAGGTTACTTCTGCAGTCGATTGTTTTATGGATAAGGCATGAACCTGCTTGGTCAATGCTTCAAAAGCTACAGAATCTACTAAACCCACTATGCCCTTCACATGTGGTCCAGGTTTAGGTCTGCCAAGATCAGTGTTTGATCATGGTGCATCTGGTATAATCTCATAAAGTAGCCCAGACTGTGCATAAACAAGGTCTAGCTTCTCGGTCCGTAAAATGGCTTCTTCCTCTGTAGACACTCCAGAAGTAGCTACTTCCTTAGAAATGTAAGGAAGGAGTGATTTCAGATACCACTCGAGAAGAAATTCTAGAGGTATATTAGCTTTAATGAGCCTCTTCCGTCTTCACCACTCTTGAATGTGATCAGATAAGTGAGTGGCTTATTCTATCTGAATGTAGACAAAAGATATGTCCCGGTATCGTACTGAACAGGAAGCTGGAAGTGGTTCAGAAAAACAGTCGCAAGATCCCGAAAGTTAAAAGACATAGCTGCAGGTAACTCAATGTACCATTTAACCAGAGCACCAGTTAAGGTTCTTTGGAAAAGTATCAACCTAACATAATCCTCGTTCAACAAATTCGAAGAACACCATAAATGGAAAGTGGTGACATGATCACCAGGGTCTTCACCGGTTTTGCCTTCGAATTTTGGAATGTCCAAAGGTAACTTAGTAGGAACTGGTGGCCAAGCTGCGCTATGGCACACCGGATCATTTGTTAACTTGGAAAGGTCTGGCAAGTTCAGAGTTGCCAGAAATGGTAAACGAGGTCTGCAAGATGGCATTTGATAAGCTGGGGTCATAAAGGGGGAACCACCCATAGTTTGACCCATAAACTGCTGGTAGGGGTTGCCCCCAGCCACTTGCTGGTAGGGGTTTCCCCCAACCACTTGCTAGTAGGGGTTACCCCTGGCTAGCTACTGATAGGGGTTTGCCCCAGCCACTTGCTAGTAGGGGTTTCCCCCAGCCACTTGCTGTTGTGTGAAAGTGTTGTTAAAATTCCCCCATCCAAATGAAAGTGGGTTGGTACTATGAACGTTTGTCCACTAAGGCTTAGCTTCGCTGTATTTTTTATTAAGGATGTTACCCCCTCCTCCATAAAACAAAGAAAAAGGGGTGTTTCCTGCAGGTACATTACCTTGATTGATATTGTAACCTACAAAGGCATTAAAACTAGGGGTAATCATGTTGGATGGCGCGGTCATGTTACTCATGACGGGCATAGTTGCAGAGGCGTTTGGCCCTACATTTGGTGTGGAAATCTAAGTCCTAGGTATAGGATATGGTTGTTGAGTTGTAGGAGGTGGAACAAGATTCACTGTACTACTGGGTCCAAAAGTGGGTGTAGAGGCGGATGTCGCAGTTGTTGAACTCGGCATTCCTAAGGTATCAACATTAAAGCTGAAGGACGGAGTCGAAACAAAAGTTGGTTGTGCCGAACTCGGTGTAGCAGTGGGAGGAGGATTTACAGTATTGGTGTTCATACCTATTGTGGGAATCTGTAGAACTTCCTGTTTGCTTCCTGTATTAATCATAAAATGCCTAGGTGTGAACAAGTATGCACTATAATCAGGTTGTTGCAAAACCAACGGGTAACAAAAGCGGATTGTTAATATTAGTCAGAGGAGGATTAAAAGGAGTATTGAACTCACCAGAAGTGAGATCCTCAATCTCGATTGTATTAAAAGTTTGTTGATCTGGAGTCCCCGGTTGTGGTTCCTTAGGAACCTCTATTTCACGTCTTTGTGTTGCAGGTTGTGGTTCCTCAGGAACCTCTATTTCACCAGTAGTTTCCAAAGGAACACTAGAGTCTACCCTCTGTCGTCCGGGTGGCGGAAGTGGTTCCACTCTAAGTGGGAGAAGGTTTTGCAACCTTCTAGACCTATGAATTTGTTGGTCTTCCACGATTATATATAAAAATAAAAACTAAGCAAAAGCCTAGTGTCCACTAAGACTAGGGGGAAAACAGCACACCACTAAAAAAATCCTAAGTATTCATACCAGTCAAACAAGATGCCTTCTAGAGATAAGTCTGGGATGATGAGGGCCCAGAATAAATCAACGAAGGATGAAGAACAGTTACCCGGGGTCCACAATACAATGACTAAGGGTGCAAGTGCTGGAATCGCCCAACTGCCCTCCCAAAGACCTGCAAGGGATTTCCTCCCACGTCTATCCTAGGTACAGCCGATATACCCTCCACTGTCACCTGTGTATGATCCTATGGTCAGATACTAAGGCTACCATACATATGAAATATCCTAGGGGGACAGTCGTCAGCCTGATCAAAATGCGTGGGAAGGGTAACAAAGTCCGAAATCCAGATGGACCCCCGTACGCAAATCGACCCTGGTTTATGGTCAAAAGGAACGTGAGGGAGGTATCCTCAACGATTTTGATCTTACACGGCCTCGTGCTTAGCTCTGGTTTTAGTAGAGTTTCCCAGGAATATTTGATATATATGGGTTTACCTATATGACAGTCGCACTACGATTTTTGAGTAATGAAACAAGCTTCGAGCAGTTAAAGGTGTTTTAAGCTCGAAACTCTAGCCTAGACTTGTTGGTGTCGTGTATCCCTTGAAAGAAAATTGTTTCTAATTGATTTTATTAAGATTATTTTTAAGGTTACTTTTTACTCAATGGGGCAGTGCATTGTGTGATGTGGTTGCAACAGAAAGTAAAGTGCATGAAATGAAACAACTTTCAACAATGAAAGGACTTTTTATTTTTCGTTTAATATTCTTTCCAAAGTAAAGAGTAAGAAAACCTAAACAAAGCTTTCTTTTTGTTTTCTTTTCTAATTCTTAACAAAATAAACTATGCTATTTTCCAAAGATTACAAGCCTTACTATTATGAACAACCAAACTTATTTTACTTTTCTGTTATATATGAACAAAAAAGAACTTGAAAGTGGAAGCAAATAAGACCTATAAGAGATGTGTAAGCAATGGCAAGATGACTCTAAAGTTCACAACTTTCAAAACAATGGTTCGAAAATTACTTTTCCTACAAGTTTTTTCAAAAGAAAAAGCTCTCAAACTTGGAAACAAAGTGGGAAGAAAACAAAGAGGAAAGATGCTTAGAACTGGAAATCAATCTTAAAAGAATGCTCCAAAGCACCAAACCCTATCAAGACCACTATGCCAAGAAATAGGTAGGCAAGAGAACTACAGACAACCTTACTAACACAAAGACTGAAAGATGAAGCAAGCTAAAGCACTTCCAACTCACTTGATACTGGAAAAGACAGCGAAGTCAAGAAATGTTGGAACTCAAAAAGTTTTGGAAGACACCCCAAAGGCTCCGAAAGATGGATCAAACCCTAAAACAAAAGATGAGATACCTAAAGAGCATACAAGTGTTGCAACAAACATCAAATACTAAGTGCAAAGGTTTGTAGGTCAGCAACACACTATCAGGGTATGGAATGAGTAACTATGTTCACTAAGGAACAATGCCCAATCTCCAAAAAGAGTCACAAATGAACCAAACACTTCAAAAGTAAACAAGTGACCAAAAGATGACCTAAAGGACTCAAAAAGGGCTAATGAGACTCAAAGAAGGGTTACAGACCTCAAAGACCAGTCAAGAAGGCCAAAACAAAGTTAGAAACTCACCCAAATAGGCAGAAAACTCAACCCTAACTCAAACAGAGGGCTACAGGAATGTGCCCTACTGTGTAGTAGGAAAACTAGCGCATTTGGGGATGTGGGCATTATTGTACAGAGGTAATCTGGCGCATGGGTGCTACTATATGTACAGTAGGGTAGCGCACAAGTCTTAAAGAGTTAAAAATTAACCTTGCAGAGATATAAAAAGACTGAGTCAAGCAAAGGGAAGCATGTAGGGACAACCTACAGGGCTTCTCAGAAGATTAAAGGGGTTAAGAGGTACTGGAAAGACAATCAAGAAGGGTTTCCTAGAGCAGAAAAACAACCTCCCTAGCAGAGTTGCCAATCTATTGGCGGGAAATACTACCCTATAGTGAGGAAATAGACACTATCAACTTAAGGGGGTGATAGGTAAAGATACTAATTGCATTACAGAAGTGTTTATAAAGGGAAATAGATCAGATACCTTGAGGACATATCTTATGAACGAAGTTTGATACTAGCTTTTGTCCAACCTTGCGTTCGATCCTCCACTCGATCTCCCGTCTGATAAACCTGCAATACAAAGACCTTTCTCAGCGTATCTTGGCCAATATAATAATGATGGAATTGAAAAGTAATTCAAACATCAAGCATTAACCAACATGATCCAAACAAATAGATAGTCCAATAAGCACTTGATTTGGGACGAGAAAGATGTTTCAACCTTTTATTGTCAAAAACATATGAATGATACAAAGTATACCTGACTTTGTAGCATGCTCATGCAACTTGATCCTGGGCTCCTGCTCCTCTCTGACTTCAGAGTTCCTCCAGCACAACCTCCTTCAATACAAGCTTCTCATATAGAAGAGTCTCTCTATGGCTCTCATGTCTAACCCCTCTCTTCAATCCTCCTTGTATTTATAGGACAAGGTAGGCAGTTCAGGTCGAGAGGTGGTTGAAAGAGAAGTTGGGGAAGTTGAGAAACCAACTGCAACTAATCCCCAATCGTCAAATTAATATTTTTTTTATCATATTTTAAGATGTGCACTACTATTTCACAGTGGAGTAGTGCACAGTGCATGACTACAGTGTTTAACAACAAGCGTTTGCCACTTTTTGAATGTTGTGCGCTAGTTTACTGAAGTGGAGTAGCGCCCATCAGAAGGTGTGCACTACTATATAGCCTACAATGTAGGGCATATGTGTTTTTTTGCTCCAAGAGAGTAGCGCCCATGCCAAAATATGATGCTTTTTAGGCTTTTGTCAGCTTGCAGGAAGGTGAATCAGGTCAAAGTCTCATCTGAGGTCATCATGCTCATCAATCCAAGTTGTCCTTTTGTGTGATCGACAAATCAAGGTGATCACGGACGGAGAAGTGCATATTTGACCTATAACAGAAAGGATTTCACCTTATAACACAGCGTGTAGAGCCAAATGGCTTATTACTCATATAAAAAAGTATTATATAGATGAAGCCATAAGGCTCAAAAGCGATTTTCTTTCTAGTCCAAAAGTATAAAAATCAAACATTATTGCAGAGTTGAGAGGGTGAGAAAGAAATCGTGGAATCATCTAAAAAACAACGTCATCGCTCATACAATATAATAGAACAAGATAAACACATCAAACCAGAACTAGCTTCATTAAGTAGTAAAAAATTTATAAGATCCGAAAGGATTTCTAATTTATTTTGAAACAGAGTGCGACATCCTGAAAGGCTTCATACATTATATAAAAATGTTAAAATGACTCTGAGGGAAGTCATATGGCTTCCCTCATCCTACATGAATCATGTAATAAGTAAACAAACGAAAAACGTTACTCATTCCATCGACAAGATTCGAGTATGGAGTATTCCACTGGTATTTTTGCCATGGCAGAAACAAGAAGCAGGCACCTACCTGTTTCCAAAACCATTGTCGTTGCGTCTATGTGACCACATGCAAAACAACCAAAACGGATGTGGTTAGGGTTATTAACCAATATTGTAATAACCAAATTGTAAGCTTAATGTCCAGAATCACTTACAAGATTTATGTTAATACAGGAATGTTCGGCAAGCATCACAATTCCGATGCAAAGGCGTCTTCCTGTGACTAGTTACACTACATATACATAATAGACAAGTTAAAACTTCTAAATATATATACATAAACTTGAAAAGAAATATATCTCAAACCCTTACAAAAGGAAGCTTGGATTTTACCTGTGGAATTCGCAGTCGCCAGTGAAGGTAATGAACAAAATCTCATTCCATTTTGTGTATCCTTTGTTTCGCGTCAAATACCATAAGTATAGATAGCAGCACTTTAAACATTTCAAACCCTACAAGATTCGTAATAATGCATGCACAAATGATTCAGGGAATTTGTTAAAATCAATATGTATACATTATATAAACCTTGCTAATATGATTTTAAAACTATCAACACAGGGCCTCAGAAGGGAAGGAGAATCCTTACCATCTTTCCCATGAAGCATGTGAAATTAAGTCATCATTGAAAGAACAAATGCAAACCATGGTGGTACCCAAGGCCTTCGTAACCATATTGGGTTTACATAAAAACAATAACAAGACCAAATGAGTGAGTACTATTCGGGCCAGGTTGAGACAAAAGTTTTGGAAACACCTTTTTGAGATAAGCAGGGAAAGCTGAGCTGAGCGCAGCTCAGAAATACAATTTTGGCTAAGTATTGAGGATGCTGCGAAGTTGCACGCAGCATCCAACTTTTGACCAGACTGCGGAGTTGCGCGCAGCATCAAAGTTTTGGCCGTGATGCGAAGACCAATACTGCACAGAAGCAGTGTTGCGGAGTTAGGAGGCCACGTGGAGCCAGCAAAGCGGACTGCTGGACAAGTATCAGGTGCAGGTACCGGTTGGACCGGTAGAAGCCATTTTTGGAAATATATTCCAGGATTGTCGAGCGATGGACATAAGCAAATCAGGAAGGCAGCCACGCGTGGGTTGTTAAGCAAAGCGACGTTTGGCATGCTTGGAAGGAAAAACCATTAGAGAGAAACAGTTCGACAGAAGAATCCTATAGGCATGCGTGTGACAGGAAGGCCGACAGTGACAGGATGAGGACGTGGAGACCCACCATGATCAAGCAGACATAACCAAGAGCTAGCAAGCCAGTTTGGGAAGCCGACTCAGTTTTGGAAACCGTTAGGGTTTTGGGTTTTAGGTCTTCGACATTGTACAGACATGACCTTCAAGGATGATCTATTTAAGAAGACAATTTTGTATGGGATGGGGTTGCTCTATTTTTGGGGGCTAGATGCTAGTTTCTAGAGTAATCATGATATAACTTTTTGTATTGAGAAATCTCTCCGAGCTGAGAATATTGTAAAGGCTCTGCAGCTATGTGCGCAGAGACCTAGCTCAGAGAAAGGAGAGTCTGTAGCTGACTGCGTAGACTAAGAACGGTTGCCCCATCCCCTTTTGAAAGAAATATATTACCAACCATTCTTGTGGATGTAGCTTTCCATCCGGGGAAGTGAATCACATTAAATCCTGTGTTATGCGATTATGTTTTATGAATGAATGACTGTCTGTATTGCCTATAGAATGAATGTTTGAATGTTTCCTTGCATGCTGTAATAGGAGAACTTTGATATGCATTTACCAATAGGAGAAGTTTTGGAATGATATGCCAGGTTCCACGAGAACAAATGAATGGCGAGCATTTCAGTTATATGTTAAGATCGTGCATCAGTCATTTAAGTTTAATACTTTCTTAAACACAGTGAAAGAACGCAGTAGGGTTAGTCACATCTATCATTTCAGTTCACGTTGTAATAATCTAAGTGCTTGAATGAATGCTAGAAAGATAACTAGTAAGTTCCTGAATGGATGGATGGGTGATATTCATCTTAGTGCCTTAACCTTTTCAAGATCTTCCAAGTAGAGGATAAGTGTGGTTGATTTGCAGTTCCTGTAGAAGATTCACAGCAGTAAGAATCCGTTAGTGAGGCCCGCAGTGACCTACAGCGCACTCCTTCTGTCCTGCATTGCGCAACTTGTTCATATAAACAACTCATCATTTACTATGGAAACCTGATTCTGCAGTACCCCATAAGATACACCTGGGGTGAGACCTTAACCTGCTCGGAGGTTGTTGCTGAAAGGTACGATGCGAAGGGGTTTCGTTGGTCAAAAGGGAGAACCGCAAAGAACCTGGGTCTAATTGGATACCTCTATGTCAGTTTAAGCCAACAAATGGTTCCGTTGCCACGCTAGAATCCATGATGAGTTGCAATCACGATGTGTGAAGAAGAATATCAGTTCCCTGAAGGATCTTACAATTGGCATCCTGAAAAGACAGAAATCCAAGCTTGGTGGGATAAGACCATAAGATATTTTAACAGACAAAAGAATAGACATCCACGTCTAAGTGACACATAGTGGTTGGAGAGATATCTGTTTGATGATATTCACGAGATTTTTTGGGCATCGTTTCCAAATGAGCTGCATGCATGGATCTCGCGACTCGCAGAGAAGAAAACTTGTTTCCAGGGAGGAGTTCCTACAAAGTGGAATCTTGAGCTCACAACACAGCTCAAAGCGTTAGACAGCCCATTGTCGCGCGCAGTTGATTATTGGGTCGATCATATGCTAGAAGGCTTTGTAACAGAATTTGTTGTAGACACACTCAAATCCTACAGCCAAGCAAAAGCAAACTTTTTCGGAGGATTCCAAGGTAAGTTTTTGAACAATCTCAGTCTATACATAAAGATGTTGTTATCTAAGAAAGGTGTTTTAAGAATGCAGTAATATTCTTGAAGTTTGTCATGATAAATAGTACATATATTGATTCTAACGAAGAGACACATACTCTTAGAAGTGGTAAGAGATATAAAATTAATAAGAATATGGGAGGCCCTGGACTCCATATTAATACTGAGATCTTGTGTAACATTGACAATGAAGCCATACCACCATTTACTCCTGAGAACACACCAGCTGCAGAGACTGCACCACCTTTATCTCAAAACCCACCCTCTACGCAGCCCACCCCGCAAAATATTCATCTCACCCCGTAGAAGACTCAACCTAGTCCATCTCTCCCGATAGTCCCATTTGTGTTAACTGCACAGATCCCTTTACAGTAGTTGCGCACTAACCAGAGTGCCCCACAAACTAACCCGACAATGGAAAACATGGATATGAAACTGCCAATATTCAAAGGAACTGGCCTAGAAGACCCTGATCAGTATTGATTCCTTTGTGAAGCTGTATGGAGTGTAAGACAAATCCAGGATGATGCCGTGAAGCAAGCACATCTCATCACTACCTTTAGAGACAGAGCTTTACACTGGTTTATGAAATACTCTCAGATACAGCCTAGAACCCTCGCAGAAATTAAAGCCGCGCTGGTGGCTGAGTTCAAGAAACCAAAGTTTGAATCTCAGTGTATAAATGAGTTAAAGGAAATAAAGAAGAGACCAACTGAAATGGTCTGGGAATTTGATCAAAAGTTTAAGACCTTGCTAGACCAAGTAAGTTTTGTTATACCACCAGAACAGCATAAAGAATGGTTCATTGTTGCACTGTTACTCCATATCAGAATATCATTGATGCAACATAAGGTTCTATCCCAGGAAGAGGCCTTGGAAATCGCAATGAAGCTGGAAGCTTCGCCGATTGGTGATACTAGTTCTGGGATGTCTCAGATCCAGAACCAGCTGACCACCCTAACACTTGAACTACAAAGTATGAAAAATGGTAAAGAACAAAGATATGAACCTAGACAGGAGGTCTGGTGTACAAGTTGTAAAGGAGAAGGTCATGACCACAAGCATTGCCCTCTATTCCGTGACTATCTTAACAGTGGTGCGCCTAACCCATTAAATTAGAATCAGTCCCCATGGTGTGAAATTTGCAGAACCATAGGACATAGACCTGAAGACTATTACCTCATCTAGAAATATGTGAAAACTCCTAAGAATTTATACTGCAATTTTCTTTAAATCAATTGGACATGATGAATCCAACTGCCACGCATATGAATTAATGAATGAAAGAAAGCGAGATATGGACGCAATGAGAGGCACTAGCGTATACCGCGTACAGGAAGAAAATCAGCCTAAGCAGGATAACACACAATATGACCAAGGAGGATACAAAGGTCATGGTGGTGGATACCGCGGTAGAGGAAGAAATGCTGGTCCGACGCAAGGAAGATGCCGCGGCCAAGTCATTTGTTATAATTGTGGCCAACCCAGTCACGTATCTAGAGATTGTGTTAACCCATGCACTGCGTGCAATTATTGTAAATCATTTGAGCATGTCATTGAAGATTGCCCATTATTATAGGTGGAAATGCAGAAGAGAAGACGAACAGAGGCTCTGAATCCAAGTGTCCAGTGGATCGCAGTAGAAAATAGACCAGTGGATCCGAGCATCAATGTGGTCAGGAATAGTGGTACTGAGACAGGCCGCGACAAAGGAGCGGAAGCTTCAACATCAGGGGAGGGACATACAAAGAAGGATCCCCTTAAAACAATATGGATAAGGAAAGTTCCAGGAAAATCACCCCCTCTTAACTTACAGAAGAACAAGGAGATCTTCATTGATGCATGGGATACCTTTAGAGAACCAGCAGATAATTCATCAAGGATCCCACTGCGCAGTGAAACACTACATGTTGAAGACATGCCGACTCCTTATGATAAGACAAGCACTGTGACAGATGTCTGTACTTCTGTTGCGTAGTTCTTGCGAAGCTGCATGAAGTTACTAAAAAGCGAGAAAGCCATAGTAGAGCTCTAGAAGCTCATCAGCCAGTATGAACCTCAGCTTGCAACAGATACTCCAGATAGCGCTGTACATCATATAAGGAAGCACAAAAGAACAGGTCGAGAGATGAGTCTCACTACGCAGATAGGAGATTTTGAAATGGATGAAGTCATCCTTGATCTAGGATCAGAAGTGAATGTCTTGACTCAGTAGACATGGCAGCAGATGGGTCGACCAAAGTTGCTCTGGTCACCTATCCAGTTAAGAATGGCTAATCAAGAGAAGGTCATACCTTTTGGCCGCTTAGCTAATTTAGTAGTTGACATCGACGGAGTACAGAGTCATGCAGACTTTGAAGTTATTGAAATTGTGGATGATAGTCAACCTTTTCCAACAATATTGGGAATTGATTGGGCTATGGATAACTTGGCTATCATAAACTTGAAGACAAAGAAGATGATCTTTGAAGGAAAGCATCTTAGGGTCATCGCACCATTAGATCCTAAAGATGGTGACAGATACAGTGAGCCGATTCAGGAGGAATCCCAAGCTCAAGATTTAGACCGACTATACCAACTGACTGCGAACAAGGAAGACTACATTAATCCTACTACGGATGGTACGCTCAGCTAGAGATGTGAAACTTCTTGTATCTCTGACTCAGATACGGGACTGGAGAATTGGCAAAGCCGCATGCATGAAGTATCAGCACGAAGATGTGCGCAGGTTACGAAATCACTGTGCTGGATCAGAAAAGAGGTGAGTCCTATTCCCACATATGATGGTTCTGCTAATGTTTACAATTTCATAAGGGAATATACTGCAGCTATACCAGATGAGCATAGACTACCATCTTTAGATATAGCATTGCGTGATACACCTTCCAGATGGTGGAATGCACATAAGAAGACATTGAGCACTCGAGATCAATGCAGAACTAAGATGTAGATCCAGATCACCGAAAAGGTTACTTTACCCTTCGAAAAGTATAATGGAAAGACAGACCCTAGTCAGCATATTGAAGTTTGTTCAAAGGCATGGGTGGGAAGACCACCTACAAAATGGGTACATTTATTTGTACATACATTGGATGCAGGTATCCCAGAGAAATGGTACCTCGACCTAGAGCTGCGCAGTGAACTCACTGATTGGGAGATGCTCACTGCAAACTTCCAGAAGGACTTCAGTTTTGAAGATGAGAATCCATTAATCCATGAAGCATTACAGCTAATCAAAAAGCGCATATTCCAGGATGTCTGTCCTCATCAAAACATAACATTGCAAGAATTTTTTGGGACAGATTGCGTTCCTGCGCACTTACAATCAGAATGGAAGGAACATGAAGAGCACTTTATCGAGTGTTACAACTTAGCTAAAGATACCAATGATACAAATGAAGACGATGAGGAGGACCCACGCAACATAGATATACCAGAGTCAGAAGGCACGCATGAGGTAGAAGGACCTCCATTGGAAATCCCAGATATGACTGGACCAGTAAAAACACAAAAAGTGAACATTGGCACAGACAAAGAGCCGAAGTTCACGTCAATAGGAGATTATTGGGATGATCAGACTGTTGTAGAGATCGCAGATACCTTACATGAGTATCAGGAACTGTTTCCGACAAAATTTACAGAGATGAAAGGAATTTTGGGAGACCTAGGGGTCATGAAAATACCTTTAAAGCCAGGTGCTAATCCTATCAAGCAGAGGCCATACAGATTAAATCTACGCTACAAGGAAAAAGTCCGTGTAGAGCTAGATAAGATGCTAGAGGCAGGAATCATTGAACCAGTCGAAGAATCCGAATGGATTAGCCCCATTGTAAAATCTCCAAAAAAAAAAAAAAAAAAAATTCTTTTTCTTTCCAGTTCACTTTACAACATATAAGAATTGTATTGCAAACCCTGAGGGACCACCAATTGTATGCAAAGTTGGAGAAATGTGAGTTCTTTAAAAAGGAAATCCAGTACCTAGGCCATATTATTTCTGCTGAAGGAATTTCAGTCGACCCACAGAAAATTAAAGCCATAGCGGATTGGCCAGTACCGAGAGATGTAGCTGATATTAGATCTTTCATGGGACTCACAGGTTACTATCGGAGGTTCATTGAGGGATTCTCGAAGATCGCCTATCCCATTACCTCACTACAGAAAAAGGGAATAAAGTTTGTGTGGTCCTGCAAGTGCCAAGAAAGTTTTGAACGACTCAAAGAATTGCTGACCAAGGCACCTATTCTAAAAGTAGCAGACCCATGTAAAGAATACACGGTCTGTACAGATGCAAGTAAAGAGGGAGTAGGAGGAGTACTGTCCCAAGACGGACATGTAGTATGTTACGAATCACGAAAATTAAAGGAGCATGAATGCAACTACGTGGTTCATGACTTGGAATTAACAGCAGTAGTGCACGCACTGAAAATGTGGCGTCACTACCTGTTGGGAAAGAAATTCTTGTTATTAACCGATAACACTTGTGTCAAAAACCTATTTAATCAACCAGGACTCAATGCCAGACAGGCAAGGTGCATGGCTTTCTTAAGTGAATTCGACTTTGATGTAAAACACATAAAGGGTAAGGAAAATACGGTGGTAGATGCACTTAGTCGGAGGACCCACGAGGTGTACGAGATAATAATGAGTCAACCAGAAAGTAATCTCATGGACAAAGTAAAAATGGCAAGCAAACAGGATGCAGAATACATAAATCTGCAAAGTAAAATTCAGCAAAACGAGATAAACATGAACGGGACAGATTTCAAATTGGATGAGAGAGGTCTGATCTGGTTCAAAGATAGGCTGTACATGCCTAATGTTGCAGAATTTAAATTGTTTATTCTAGTTCAAGACAAGAAAGAAAAAGGCGAGATCAGGATTTGTGTGGATATTAGAAAACTGAATGATTCTTCCATGCACGACCCATTTCCTACTCCATTCACAGACAAAGTGCTTGATAACCTTGGAGGAAATGAGGCATATTCTTTCACTGATGGTTTCTCTGGCTATCATCAGATCAGGATTGATCCTGCAGATAGGCATAAGACGATATTTGCTAGATAATGGGGGTCATTCCAGTACACCGTCATGCCTTTTGGTCTGAAGAACGCACCTGCCATATTCTCCAGAGTCGTCGTCGCAGCATTTAAATATTTTATGCACAAGTTTTTAGAAGCATATTTTGATGATTGAACTGTGTTTGGTGTATTGAAAAATCATTGCGCGAATCTCCTTATGATGCTCAAAAAGTGTCGACAACATCAAATATCCTTGAATTTGAAGAAGTGTATTTTCTGTGTGCCCTACGGAATTTTACTTGGCCACATTGTCTGTAAGCAAGGATTGATGGTAGACCCTGCGAAGATTGCAGTCATCGCAAACTTACCAACACCAAATTTAGTCAAGATGTTGCGCTCTATCATAGGCCATACCGGATACTACAAGAAATTTATAAAGGGTTATGCACAGATAACCGCAACAATGGAGAAGCTGCTGAAGAAAGACACACCATTCATTTGGAACGCAGAATGTGAATAGGGTTTTGATACATTGAAAGAAAAGATGGTGACTGCGCCGATTCTAGTCTTTCCAGACTGGACAAATCCATTCCATGTCCATGTTGACGCACCATGTATTTCCCTGGGGATCATGTTAGCTTAGCCAGGAGAGGGAGGTATTGACCACCCTATTGCATTTTCTAGCAGAAAGATTTCAACAGCAGAGAAGAACTATACTACTACTGAGAGGGAAGGCCTTGTGATGGTATATGCCCTATAGAAATTTAGACACTACTTGTTGGGATCGCACTTCCTTATGTTTACTGACCATTCTGCATTGAAATATTTGGTCAATAAGCTAGTGTTAGGGGGACACATATGCCGATGGCTATTGCTGTTCCAGGAATATGACTTTGAGATTATTGTCAAGGTAGGTAGACTGAACTTGCGACCTAATCATTTGTCAAGGATTGAGTCAGGAGAGGAGCCGACGAATATCGAAGACAGTCTTCCTGATGCACAGTTATTTAGTATACAGGTTGCCGATGATTATTACAAGTATGTCATAGATTTCCTAATCATAGGGTTGGCACCGCAGGAACTCTCTATCCAGCAGAAAAAACATTTAGTGGTGCGTGCCGCGTACTTCACTATAATTGTAGGTCAGTTAGTCAAACTTGGGCCGGATTAAGTCTTGCGCAGGTGCGTACTCGATCATGAGAAGCCATTTATTCTAGCAGATGCAAACTCAGGAATCGCGGGAGGTCACTATGCAAGAAGGGCTACTGTGCAGAAGATATTGCGCGCAAGGCTATGGTGGCCTATGCTCCATAAAGATGCCAAAGAACATTGCAGGAATTGTGATGTCTGTCAGAGGATAGGAAAACCATCATGCCAAGATGAGATGCCGCTGAATCCACAGTTGACACTGCATCCATTTGAAAGATGGGCAATAGACTTTGTGGGTCCTATAAACCCACCAAGAAAAAGAATGGGTGCAAGGTATATTATTACTGCTACTGATTACCTCACCAGATGGGCAGAAGCAAAACCAGTTAAGGATTGCAGCGCCAGTACTGCTGCGCAGTTTATTTTTGAAGAAATACTCACCAGATTTGGCTGTCCAAAGAGATGAGTGACCAAGGTACTCACTTCTTGAACAAGACTATTGAGGCACTTACAGAAGAATTCCACATTCATCATTAGCGTAGTACTCCATATCATCCACAGGAGAATGGTATTGTAGAGGCTTTCAATAAAATATTGGAGAACGCACTCACTAAGGTATGCAATGTAAATAGAGACAATTGGGACCTGCGCGTCTCATCTGTGTTATGGGCATATGGGACCACATGCAAGAAATTGACAGGACAGACACCCTTTCGGTTGGTTTATGGGCAGGAGACTATAATGCCTATGGAATATATTGTCCCTAGTTTAAGAATCGCTACATTCACAGGGATGGCAGATTGTGAAGCTCTAGAAGAAAGATTGCTACACTTACTGGGCTTAGAGGAAGATCGCTTCATCGCAGGATTCCACCAGCAAGCTCAGAAGGACCGCGAGAAATCATGGCATGATCGCCATATAAAGAACAAGTGTTTTCAGGTAGGTGATCTAGTCCTCCTGTATGCTAGAAAATTCATGAAATTCCCTGGTAAATTTAAGATGCATTGGCTTGGCCCATATACTGTGATACATGTTACTAACACTAGTGCAGTCCAGTTAGCCAATTTAGCTGGTGATACCTTGCCAACCTTGATAAATGGAAGAAAGATAAAGCTATACCATGATAGCACTACTTCGCAGAACCCTGAATAACGATCAAAGGAAGGAATTTCTAAGTGTCAAATACAGTTGAAATTGGACACTAGAAATATAAAGGAGTCTGTACATGTATGATAAAAGGAATAAGGTATGATAAGAAGAATAATCTATGCACCGTGCAACACTGTTGAAGCTGCGCGGAAGGAAAAAAAAAAGTGGAAGCCGTGCAGTTAGAAATTTTTGGCACTGGGAAGTAGCCGTGTAGGGTTGTAGATGGCTTGCCACGCAGTTCGGCGCAGCAACCAGAGAAAAATAGCCATTGCATGGATTTTAAAAAAAAAAGACATTAGATGACCGTTGCAGCAACCGCTTCATCATTTAAAGAGAAGATAGCCATTATGAGCATGTTGACGACAGAAAAGACCGAAGGATCCGCTCAAATTTGCCAATGGACACCACATTAAATGCCTATCTAGTTGTTGAAGGGCGTGGGAGGGGGTCTGCTGCACCTATAAATAACACCGTTGGGAGACTCGCGGGTGTTACCGAGCACTTAGAATTTTCTTGTGATTAACCTCTCCGAGCTAGTAGCCATCTGTATTCTGTCTTCCTTAGCTGCTATCTCATTAGTGAATGTCCAAACCATCCTATAGAGAAGAAGAAATGAACATTGAAGAAGCACTGAGAATATTTCAGCACGGAGGGATTCAGCAGTTAATGAAAACTCCAGTTAAGAAGGTCGTTGTAGAACAAGGTGAAGGATCCCTCAGATCACCAAGAATTAATCCGACAATGCAGGAAAAAGCGAAAGATAAAGGAAAAGACGTAACTGCACCTCGAACCAAGGTCATAAAGATGGGCTCCTCGGTGCAAAAATCGCCAGTCTTTCAGAAAGAACCCTTGAAGATGACACCCGAATATATCTCCCCACGGGCACTGAATGCCCCTGTGTTTAAATTGTCCAAGAATGTGAAATATGACATCCCATTGTCACCTATCTCAAAACATGTAAAGACTTCTAATAATCTGCTGGGAAAGATAGCAGAATGTAAATGGGAGGATTATGACCTCTTGGGAATGAAGAAGGACGAGCCAGATGTTCCCAAGTACCCAGATTTTCAACCAGACCAATATATGTGCTGGAAAAAGGATGCCAAGGGAATTCTTAACCTGGTTGCCGAGAGCTAGCTAACACTTGTCGTTCAGTCAGGGCTACTAAACTTGCTCAGATTGCCACATTTTGACTGTTCCCCAGAACTTAATATCGTCGTTCGCACACTCATGGCACGAATCCACCAAGGTTATCTGTGGCTAGACAGGAACATTGATATTAACATCGATTTGATCCACCGCATCACCTGGCTAAGCAAACACAGTAAGGATCCTAAGCAATTCTTCTAGGGGAAGAGCAAAGAAAAAGAGGCTTGTTAGGAACCCGTGTCAACCCTTCTCTTTACTATGTTAGTATATTGTTGTTGGACGCATATGCTTTGTAAGTCATCCCGTAGTATTTGTTGACCCATAGTTTATATTAGCCCATAGTATTGGACGCATATGCTTTGTAAGTCGTCCCGTAGTATTATATGTCCCATGGTTTTGACTCATAATATTGGGCATAGACTTAGTATATAAGTGTGTGTTGAGGTCATTGAACGCACAGTGAGGTTAATTGTATTGAGCTTGCTCAAAGGGGTTTTACCCCTCGAAGTGGCCTGTGATCAATATAAAAGTGATTCTGAGTTTTTTTATTTCTGATATCTTGCATTAATTAATTATTGCAAGTTCATCACATCTGGTATCAGAGCACTTTCTTGGGCTCGCTGGGTGAAATTTCTGTCAAATTTTTTTTCGCAACTTTAGATCTGGGAATAATCCCTATCCGCTTAACTATGGGAAGTACTTGGGAATAAGGCCTAAAACTCATTGTGAGGAGTACCACAGGAACCCCAAAGTAGCTAGCCCATTGAGAGGACCTGCTAGCAAAAAGAGCAACAACCCTTACCTGATTGACTAGTTCCAACCTGTGAGGTAAACCAAGAGCTGTCGTTTGTGGAAAAGCGATTATCGGTTTTACCTGAGTCGTGGGGTGAGGGGTACTGCCCTAATACGCAAGCTGTCAGATAGAATTGGTGGCCGAGTGAATCCCCTGAACCGATAGGAAGCCGCACATACCTGGGGTCCATATCTATTTTCAGCTGAACTGTTGCCGATCACTTCCGCTCCAGATCTAGTCATTTCAGATCTATTCTGAAAGTCGTTCTAGATCCAATCGTCGTTTCAGATCCAACCGTTTTCGATCCCTTCTGCACCGTTGCAGATCCATCTGTTGCATATCCCTTCCGTGCCACTATTGCTGATCCATTTCTGAATTAAAAAATAAAAAATAAAAAATAAAAATCTATTTTTCGGCCATATCTCCCTTGTTTCAACACTGTTTTCCCTTAAACTTCACTGACATTCCTGCAATCCCATTCTGCATATTTCATTCCTGAAGACCCTATCCCAAATTCCACTTCCAAAGACCAAAAATCTCACATTTGTCTATTTTTAGGGTTTGCCATAACTCCTTCAATTTTCACCCAATCACCTTCAAATTTTACCACAGAGTTCCTTTCCTAATTCTGCTTCTGTGTCCCTCTCTGCCAAATTTTATCATTCCTTCACCCCACTTCTGAAATCCCCATTTTTTGCTTCCTTGTCCATCAGAAAGTGTCCAAAACCTAGTCACACCCCAATTACCCCTCCGAGTTTTTTCCAAATCCAAATTTCCCTTTACTAAATAAGCTTTTGTTTGTGTTTTTCTATCCATTCCCCCCACCAAAAAAAAGAAACTCCTGGTTATGGTTGTCAGCCACGCAGGAGCAAAAACCATGGAGGAAGCACTTGCAGCCATCCAAACAAAACTCCAAGATCTGGATGAAAAATTTCTCAGCCTCCATCTTCAGCATTCAGCGATGAACAATAACCGACAGCCAGAATCTTTTGCAGCCACCACATTCTCTTCTTCCATCAATTTTCGTGGGTCGAAGCTTGATTTTCCTCGCTTCAATGGTACTAATCCGACTGGATGGATATACCATGTAGAACAATATTTCAGCCTGCATAATACTTTTGATGTCCAAAAATTTCCACTTGCATCCTTTCATTTGGAATAGGAAGCCCTTCAATGGTACAGTTGGTACATCAAAGCTCATCCCGAGTCAAACTGGACAGATTTTTGCCAACTCCTTTTGCCACGATTTGGTCCTAGTGCTTTTAATGGCTTCACAGGAGCACTCACTAAACTTCACCAAACTGGCATAGTGAGAGAGTATCTGACATAATTTGAGAAACTCGCCAATCACACAGAAGGATTGTCTAATGAATTTTACAGGAGTTGTTTTATCAGTGGTCTTAAGGATGAAATCCGGTCAGAGGTTAAAATGTTCTGTCCCAACACAATGATGGAAGTCCTAGGTTTGGCTAAGTTGGCAGAAGACAAGCTTGCAACCCAACAGCGCTCCAAACCCATTTTTGTTCCCTTCTGAAATATGGGTTCTCAACGACCTCCCATCTTGCCAGCTCCTCGACCAACTCCTATCAAGCATTTGTCTGAAACCAAGATGCAGGCATGCCGAGAAAAAGGGCTTTGTTATAATTGTGATGAGAAATTCACTCGGGGACATAGATGTGTTTAACAAAATCTCTATCTCTTGGATGTGGATTCTCTGCCTACCTCTAAACTTGGTGAAGAAGCTCTAGATATAGTAGATGATCAAGTCAACATTCAACACCTGCCTGTTGACACCCCATCTCAGGACGACCCACCCGCGATCTCTCTCCATTTTGTAACTAGCGTCACAACCCCACAAACAATGCAGGTCATGGGATACTTCAAGAAGTTCCCTCTTACCATACTCATTGATTCTGGTAGCACTCATAACTTCAATGACGCTCGGATTTCCAAACAGGCTGATTGTTTTGTCCATCCTTGCTCCAACTTTGAATTCATGGTTGCCAATGGGGGTACCTTACCTTGCAAGGGGAAGTGTTACAATGTGCGTATCTCTATGGAAGATTATAAACTGCACTCTGACATGTTTGCGTTGTCCTTAGGCGGATGTGATGTGGTTTCGGGCGTTCAATGGTTATGCACACTTGGCCCCATATTATGGAATTTTGCTGAACTTTGGATGCAATTTTCAGTCAATGGGGCACAACACAAATTAATGGGCTTACAACAAAGGTCTCTCCACATCATCAGTTCACAACACATGGAAAAAATCCTTAAGAAGAATTCACATGGTGTCATCGCCCAGCTCCATTCCATTCAGATGCACCCATCAACGGTCTACACTACCTCCTTGGATAGATATGCAGGTGTCCTTGCTGAACCAATGAGCTTGCCGCCTTCAAGCGACCTTTCCGGTAATAATTTAGTCGCATCTACCTCTCAACAGGAAATGATATCTATTTTGCATGCAGTACAGAAGTGGTAGCCATACCTATTAGGGAATTATTTTTGCATCAAGACTGATCTCCAGAGTCTGGAAAATTTTCTGGACCAATGGGTCTCCTCCCCAACACACCTGAAATGGGTTATCTAACTCATGGGTTATCCCTATGTGATCGCTTACAAGAAGGGTAAGGACAATATGGTGGCAGATGCTCCTTCTCGCACAATTGATAACTCAGTTTCTCTTACA
Source organism: Larix kaempferi (assembly GCA_027924585.1). NCBI lineage: Eukaryota > Viridiplantae > Streptophyta > Pinopsida > Pinales > Pinaceae > Larix > Larix kaempferi. Next base: position 21,965,616 of record BSBM01000767.1, on the reverse strand, counting down.
ACTCTTTCTTTGCTTGTTCCAAATTGGTTGCAATATGCTCAATAGGGCTATCTCTTCTATGAACTCCATGCTTCTTCATCAGCAGGGCACTCTGGGTTCTTCAAAATGTATGACCGAGAACAATGTAACTTCTTGTGGCAGGGACTGAAAATGACAATTCAACAGATGGTGGTTGAATGTGATACTTTCCAGGTCAACAAGGGTGAAATGACACTCCTTTTCGGATTGCTCAAACACTTGCCCATCCCTACACAGCTTTGGCCAACTATTTCTATGGATTTCCTTGAAGCGCTCTGGTGGTATAATACCACATCTCAAAGGACACCATATGAAGCAGTCTATGGACAGACACTGCCAATTATTCTTCCATACACCCTTGGCAGCTCTCCAGTTCAGTAAATTGACTCGGTTCTTCGAAACCGCGCTCAGATTCTTCTCATTTTGCAGGACAATCTTCACATGGCCAGAATTCAACAGAAACAACAAGTCAATCAACACCGCTCTGAGTGCACTTTCCATGCAGCTCATAGGGTTCTTCTTCATCTACAACCTTCCAAGCAATCCTCCCTGACACTCGAAAGGCATCAGTGGCCCGAACTGCAACCTGAGGATGCAACCGGGGAACCACTCCTTCAGATTCTGCAACAATTTTCCCAACCAAAGCTTTGAGGACAAAGCTTTTTCTAAGGGAAAGGGGATGTTAGGAACCTGTGTCAACCCTTCTCTTTACTATGTTAGTATATTGTTGTTGGACGCATATGCTTTGTAAGTCGTCCTATAGTATTTGTTTACCCATAGTATTGACCCATAGTATTGGACGCATATGCTTTGTAAGTCGTTCCATAGTATTTGTTGACCCATAGTTTATATTAGCCCATAGTATTGACCCATAGTATTGGACGCATATGCTTTGTAAGTCGTCCCATAGTATTATATGTCCCATGGTTTTGACTCATAGTATTGGGCATAAACTTAGTATATAAGTATGTGTTGAGGTCATTGAAGGCACGGTGAAGTTAATTGTATTGAGATTGCTCAAAAGAGGTTTCCCGTTCGAAGTGGCGTGTGATCAATGTAAAAGTGATTCTAAGTTCTGTTATTTCTGATATCTTGTGTATTTGCATTAATTAAATATTGCAGGTTCATCACAAGGATGTTGAGAAGATGAAGAAAACCCATCCGGTGCTGAAGGGAAAAAGAGGTTTCTCAACAGAAGATATAGAGGACAAAGCAACAAAATTTGTAACGCAGTTGCTCGCAGGCAAGATACTCAAAACAGCTAGGCCTTCAGAGGTTCCTACGGGCGCAATACTCCTAGGTGTCGCAGCGGCTGAAGGCACCAACTTTAATTGGTGTCAGTTTCTGTTGAATGGGTTCCTTGAAGAACTCAACGACACACAGGTGAATGGCGGCCAGTTCCATTTCACCTGGCTCATCGTCCTGATTGCTTTTTGTGGATGGAAGGAGCCGCGAGATTATGTGGGCGTCATTATGGACACCAATGATCCTAGAGGATTTAAGTTCGTCAACCTCTGGGAAAACACAAATGCAGAGCGCCAGCATGCGACAACAAAAGTATTTTACCAGTACTATATTCAACTGCACGATGCAATCATGAAGACATACCGCATTACAAAGCAGGTCACGGCGAAGTATATCCGTGTCATCGACTTTGAGGTGTATATGAAATGTATCTTCATATTTCCGAAAGCACAAACAAAGAAACCGGAGTGGTTCCCAGGGAACTACGTCATGTATGAGCAGTACTTTGAATACCTCATGAAAGATTGGCCACTAAAGTTCCACGTAGAAGTCATGAATGTGGAGACAGATTCAACAAAAGATGAGCCAATCCCGTTCTCATGCCCAATCACTGAAGAAACAGGGAAGAGAAAAGAACCTGAGACTTCGCAGAAGCCAAAGTCGAGGAAGAAGGTGAAGGCCACAAAGATTCAATTGGATGCAGTCCTCAATGATGATGACTACGAGATGATAGCTGAAATAGTCTCATACTAGATGAAGGAGCTCATGGCAGATAAAGATAAAAAGGATAAGGTCATCCAGGATGACCTACAGAAGACAAGGCTTGCAATGCAAGGACTGATGAAGAAAATGGACGATGTCTATAAAAGCCTTCTCTTGTCGCATGACATAGGAGTGGAAGGGAGGTCGGTAGGGACCTCGCTGCAAGAAACCCAACAACTAGCAATAATGCTGCCGTCGAAGACTAGAATTGTCCATGTGGACCCATTGGATATTGCATTGTCGATGGAAGAACAAGTTGTGTTGGACACAAAGGGAGTTGAGAGGGTAGAGCTTGACTTAGACAATATTCCCTTACCAGGATTGCACTTCATCCACACACAGATCGTTGAGGAGATGCATGACCGGATGGTGGAGTCGATGAAGTCACAAGCAGAGCTCACCGCAGCAAATAGGCAAATTCAGCTGCACGCAGAAATGCAGCTACAGAACGAACTGGACTGCTGATAAAATTTGGAGACTACCATATCCAATGTTGTGCAGGATATTGAAGGTATAGAACTCCAGGATGATCCTACAGACACAATTCTGAGGATCGAGGACTGGGTAAGATCTTTGAAGTCGGAGATGCAAGATAAGGAAATTTTTTATCAGGCTGATATTACCTCGTTGAAGGCACAAATGAACATGCAGGCATCATTAACTGAGCAGCAGTTGAAAGAGCAAGCTGTCAAGACCGTCGCGCAGAACATAACGAGTAGCATGGATCAGTGCCAATATCTATTGGAACAAGTTTCCAAGTCATTCACTACCCTTGAGGAGGGTTAGGGGTTGCAACAAGTGAAGACCGCGGTAAAGGAAAAATAAACTGCGTTAGACAAATTGGACACAGAGGTCAAAGCTCTGCCACCCAGGGAGAGGCTACCGAGATACAAGGAGATATTCGTCTTAAAGAAGGAAGTCCAGGAACTACAAGAAAAAGAGATTGAGATGGATAATCAGTCGCAGTAGCTCATGGAGGACGCCATGGTGGTGTCACAACAGATAGAAGATAAGCTAAAGGAACTGTGCGAAAACCAAGAGCAGGTACATGACCAGATTAGAGAAGAGATAACTCCAGCGCTGCTTAAAATAGTTCAGCAAGTTGAGCAGGATACCAAACAAGCAGTGGAGCACTTGCTTGGTGTATATAATGAGTTTGCGGCCAAACTAGTCCCACCGGTCGCGGAGCAGACTGAGACAACTAAAGCAACAAGTGGCTCGGGGACGAGCCACATGTAAGTGTTAGGGGCATGTTGGGCCCAGGTTGAGACAAAAGTTTTGGAAACACCTTTTTGAGATAAGCAAGGAAAGCTGAGCTAAGCGCAGCTCAGAAGTACAATTTTGGCTAAGTATTGAGGATGCTACAAAGTTGCACACAGCATCCAACTTTTGACCAGACTGCGGAGTTGCGCGCAGTATCGAAGTTTTGGCCGTGATGCGAAGACTAGTACTGCGCAGAAGCAGTGGTGCGGAGTTAGGAGGCCATGTGGAGCCAGCAAAGCGGAGTGCTGGATAAGTATCAGGTGCAGGTACCGGTTGGACCGGTAGTAGCCACTTTTGGAAATATATTCCAGGATTGTCGAGTGGCGGACATAAGCAAATCAGGAAGGTGGCCACGCGTGGGTTATTAAGGAAAGCGACGTTTGGCACGCTTGGAAGGCGAAACCATTAGAGAGAAACGGTTCTGTAGAAGGTCGATAGTGACAGGATGAGGATGTGGAGACCCACCATGATCAAGCAGACGCTACAAGGAGCTAGCAAGCCGGTTTGGGAAACCAATGCAGTTTTGGAAACCCTTAGGGTTTTGGGTTTTAGGTCTTCGACATTATATATACATGACCTTCGGGCATGATCTATTTAAGAAGACAATTTTGTATGGGATGGGGTTGCTCTATTTTTGGGGGCTAGATGCTAGTTGCTAGACTAATCATGAGATAACTTTTTGTATTGAGAAATCTCTCCGAGCTGAGAATATTGTAAAGGCTCTGCAGCTGTGTGCGCAGAGACCTAGCCGAGAGAAAGGAGAGTTTGTAGCTGAGTGCGCAGACTAAGAACGGTTGCCCTATCCCCTTTTGAAAGAAATATATTACCAACCGTTCTTGTGGATGTAGCTTTCCATCTGAGGAAGTGAACCACGTTAAATCCTGTGTTATGCGATTATGTTTTATGAGTGAATGACTGTCTGTATTTCCTGTAGAATGAATGTTTGAATGTTTCCTTGCATGCTGTAATAGGAGAAATTTGATATGCATTTACCAATAGGAGAAGTTTGGGAATGATATGCTAGGTTCCACGGGAACAGATGAATGGAGAGCATTTCAATTATATGTTAAGATCATGAATCGTTCATTTAAGTTTAATACTTTCTTAAACACAGTGAAGGAACATAGCACGATTAGTCACGTCTATCATTTCAGTTCACGTTTCAATAATCTAAGTCCTTGAATGAATGATAGAAAGATAGCCAGTAAGTGCCTGAATGGATGGATGGGTGATATTCATCTCAATGCCTTAACCTTTTCAAGATCTTCCAAGTAGAGGATAAGTGTGGTTGATTCGCAGTTCCAGTAGAAGATTCACAGTACTAAGAATCCCTTAGTGAGGCCCGCAGTGTTTCCATCACTGCACCGTAGTCACTCACAGCGTAGATCCTGCTGCGTACCGCATCACTTTGACCCGCAGCGCACTCCTTCTATCCTGTGCTGCGCAGCTTGTTCATATAAAAAACTCATCATTTATTGCGGAAACCTGATTCCGCATTACCCCATAAGATACACCTCGGGTGAGACCTCATCCTGCTCGCAGGTTGTTGCCGAAAGGGCCAGTGCGAAGGGGTTTTGTTGGTCAAAAGGGAGAACCGCAAAGAACTTGGGTCTAATTGGAAACCTCTAGGTCAGTTTAAGCCAACAAGTACGAAGTTCATGAGAGCTTCATTGGTAGAACCACAATGCTCCAAAACTCTTTAATGATAAATAGAACTTCATATTCAAACTCTAAGCGATTATATTCTAAGGAGGTAAAACCCAGAGTCAAGCTTTGACACATTACAGAGCTAAATAAAAATATAGAGTCAAATTGAAATGAAATGATATTGCAAACTGGAGGGAAAAACCCTCATGAAGCATTACAAACACTCCATGAGGAGGTCGTAGTCGTAGATGCTCACCATTGCTATCATTGTCATCAAGCAGTATGTTATCGCTGTATCACGATTGGAAAAGGTATTCTAATGAGGGAAAGCTTTGCGCAGATCCAATCTCTATATCGCAGCGGCATAACCCCAGTTCCATGAAGGAACAAATGGAGTACCGATCAACCTTGCTCGACAATACATTGGGAGATCGGTTACAATATAAATAAAGGACTTCCATGGTGCACAACAAGCTATGTGAAGGGGTAAGTTGGTTCCACCAACCTGCGTAAATGCCATCACATGGCTCTACCAACCCAATTTGCATTTGCACCACACTGTGGTCCTGCAATAACCAATGCAAATCACAATATTAAATAATGAAATCATAACATATAATTCATAGATCTTCTTTTATTACACCTTATGATATATCATAACTATAGTATAACATTTTCCAAAGAATAAGGCTCTCTATCAAGCAAATTCGACTTGATATAGTCGTGATCATGAGAACTACCATAGATTTAAATCAATACTAAAATGTAAAAATCCTATGGTTGCTCACGTTGATATATATATGATTTATAAGGTGAGGTTGATAACCATATCGTGAACCTAGTGAAGGGTTACTTATGGCGTTGTAATTATACTGCTATATATAATTCGTGCATAGGATTAATAATCGAGGAATTCATAGTATGAAGACGATGGCAACAAATGAAGACACACACACACACACACACACACACACACACACACACATATATGGACTCTTGGTCCATTTAATTATATTCTTGCATAAGAGGACTAGATCAAAAGATTATCTAGAGATAAACATGATAATATTATGCAACGAGAGAATAAATCAGAGTTTAAATTATAAATACAAGTAGTTCTAGGTTAGATACTGGTCCTTGAAGTTTGAGTCGTCACACATAACCTATCTTTATTCCGCAAGAACGACTTTAAACTTTGTAATGATTTCACAACACGATTTATACTTGTGGATGCTGCAATACTGAGATGTGCATTCTCCTCATTCCACTTGTATACTAGCAACAAAGGAATAATGTCGTTATAAAATACTTAGATAAAAAAAAATTATTTAGTAAAATTGGGGTTGTGACATAGAGGGTAGGTTAAAAATGAGAGGTTTGGAAAATAATCTAATTGGGAATTCATAAAATATATTAAGGTTTTTGGTCTCGATAAGACTCCATTTTGTAATAATGGTTCATGGGTGCTATAATCACTCCACACTGTAAAGTGTTCAAATATATGAGTTTGTGGGTCGATCAAGATTTGGGTCCACATATGTCCGCTGAACCATTAAGGAATGACATGAAAGGTGGAGTCCCCACTTGCCTTGAATCTAGTTAGTGCAATTGTGTTTCACCAACACATTTAGTCGTGTGACCAAATACTACTTCCAAAATGTATAAATAAATCCTTCATCTCCTCATTCATGCATTTGTTCATTCGAGAGTCTAGGAGTCGAGAGAGTCTAGATTTGAGCTCTAGTAGATGCTCTTCTATTGCACTTCCTAAGTAATCTGTGGAATCAAAAGATGAGTCTTCTTGGAAAAGGATTCACGAAGACATTACAAGCTTTTATAATTCAATGAAATATTCGACAAGTTTTTACAATATTTTATAATTCAGATAAATATTCGCCAATATTTTATAATTCAGTTAAATATTCGCCAATATTTTACAATATCTTATAATTTTGTGAAAGATTTGTCAAGATTTTACACGATTCTATTTTAAAATGAAATATTAGCCACAATTATATTATTGATAAAATAGCCTTCACATTTTCCTATATATCGGGGAGATTCACCCATTTATTATACATATAAGTTTGAAAGGTGTTCTTAAAATGTTCCGTGATTAAGTTACGTTATATGACAACATCTCCTCCATATTGAAATGTAGAATGTAAAATACCTACCTACAATCATTTTTTGAATATAATGTAATTTAAAAATATCATTTTGAAACATATAAAATTTATTAAATACATTTTATGTATCCTTATCATTTTACTTAAGAAAATATTATTTATATATGATAGTATTTAAATTTTATTTATATATGTTTAAATTTTAAAATTATTAATATATTTTTAAGTTTCTTTTAATTTATTATAAATAAGTTAGACAACTTATTTTCTCTTAATCCATATAATGTGAGTGAATAAATATCATTTTGAACTATATTAAATATATTAAATACATTTTATTTACTTATAAATAAGTTGGACAAATGGCTAACACAACGTTATGTGGGACTTGAAACTCCCATCTATTTACAATTAATGTGATTATTGAACGAGAGTTAGTGGTCCAACCATAAATTAGTGGAAGTTTTCTATGGCCTTAACTTTAACCGAAAAAAAGACATTTTCAAGAAAACACAACTAATTACTCAAATATGATTTTTTTGAATATTTAAGAAAGTATAAATGTATTTAATATCACGTCGTCACAGAAACAGAAATGGCGCGATTTTTAAAGGATGAAGCGTGAGAGAAAAGTTCATTAGTTTTGGTTAACCGCTTACACGTTTCATTTGTTTTGACCAAATTAAATAGCACTTTCCTTCCGTGATACTTCATTAAATAGCACTTCCAAAGCTCCAGTAGGACTGGAAGACCTTAGCTCCAATCGAAAAATATGACCTTCAAAAACTTTAACTCCAATCGAAAAATATGACCTTAATTCCAACCGAAAAAAAATATTTTCTTGAAAAACACAACTAATTACCCCAATTCTGGTTATGATATCTCAAGAGAGCCAAATATGATTTTTTAATATTTAAGAAAGTATAAATGCATTTAATATCACGTCGTCAAAGAAGAATGGTACGATTTTTAAAGTTTATTAGTTTAACATTACACGTTTCATTAGTTTTGACCAAATTACACGATTCATTTCACGTTTATTAGTTTAACAATACACGTTTCATTAATTTTTTTGGACCAAATTACACCATCCGCAAAAGGAAAAGTGGCACTTTGCTTCGGTGATACTTCAATAAATAGCACTTCCAAAGCTCCACTACGACTGGAAGGAAATATAGTGCGAATGTATTTGGTTTCACAATCTCCCGCAAACCCTAACCAGCGGAACCAGTAACTAGTGTCTCCTTTATAATTGGACGCTATACCGGAGAATAGCTTGCTTAAACATCTAAATACCGAACACTGCAACTCTCGAGAATTTTATGTTTTAAGTAGCGAAGTTACTTGAAGCAGGCGATCAGGCGACCTAATGAAAACCGTAAAGGAAACTCAGATTCCATTTGGTTCAGGTTGGCTACAACCTCTATGCTTACAAAAGAGAAAGCGGACGGTGACTGAAAGGAGACGACGGTCACTGGTTTACGAAGTTGATCATGTATGTAATCTTTTCTGTCTGTCTGCTTTATTTGCCAATCTGATATTTGAATATTGGGTTAGAGAAACATAGATTGAAAGTGTTGTAATCGTTTTCTTTCTTGATGTAATGCAGGAAATGAATGACATGAAATTTCTTTTTGAAAAGCAGCTCACGTACAGTGATGCAAGAAAGGGAAGGATAATCATTGGCAAGGTAAGATTAGTTATATCATATTTAACATTTTAAAATATAAAATTGATAAAGACACATTTCAAGGACCTACAGAGTCCAATCCAATAGTTGTTTTCTAAATCATGTTTGTCCATATGTAGCAGTTTAATCTAGTCTTTGATTTTATTTATCTGAATGGTTATTTTTCATTTTTTTTAGTTTTTACTTGCACTTTTTCTAGCAAAGATTTATTTTGGCACCATATGGTTAGGGTTTTCTAATATTATTTCTGGCTAGTATGTTTCTAACTAGAATCCATTGTCACTACTTATCTTCCTGCTGATTATTGAAGGCCTTAGTACACTGATTGGGACTGTAAAAAAATTCTAGTAACATCTAAGGTATTACACTTGCTGAAGGCCTGTCTCATACTCATTCTCTATTTGTGGATGATGTACTCCTTGCTGGAATGGCTTCTGTTGTGGAATGGTGATACTATCATTCCACCATTAATGCATTCTGTGATGCTTAAGGTATGTTAGTTAACCATAAAAAGTCCAATATTTATCATTTTGGTATTCGGGGACAAAATTTGGGTATTTTTAAGAGAATGGTGCCATATCAATTATGCAATTTGGAGGCCAGTTTTAGGTATCTGGGTTATTTTCTTAAACCCTGCACATATAGAAGGAATGACTGGATGTGGCTGGTTGAGAAGATGGACAAAAAGATAAACCACTAGACTTACAGACTCTAGTCTGTTGGGGGAAGACTTACATTGATAAAATCTGTTCTTACAGGTATTCCTGTGTATTGGTTCTCAATGATGCAAATACCTTAATCTATTATTAATTGCATCGGAAAGTTATTTTTCAGGTTTCTTTGGTCTCGGGGTATGACTAAATGTAGTTTGGTTACGGTTGGTTGGGAACAAATTGCTCGTCCTGAATGTGGGGGTGGGTTGGGCATTAGGAATCTGTCACTGTTCAATTGTGCCTGAATGTGGGGGTGGGTGGGGCATTAGGAATCTGTCATTGTTCAATTGTGCTTTAAGAATGAAAAGGTTTTGGCATGGGATTTTTGGCCCTACATTGTGTACAGAAGTGCTTAAGGATAAATATATCAAGATGGATATTTTTAAGTGGATTCGGAGCCCTTTCAAAAAACAAAGGGGACTTTCACCGATTTGGGCTGGGTTTTTAAAATTTTACAATTTGATGGCCAGTGATCTATCCTGGAACGTTGGAAATGGTACTAATATTCTAGTAGGGATTGACCCAATATTGGGTATGGAGGATGAGTACACTCTTTCTGAAGAAACTATCAAAAATTTGCATAGGTTTGATTATGCAACACTTAGCAAGATGAGAAGAGTTAATTATATATCCCTTAAAACTTATTGATTAACTGCTATGGAGCTGGGATTAGAAGGCTATGGGGCTATTGAATGGCATCACTAAACTGAAAAACTCAATTCTATTGGTTGTAGACTGGCTGTTGAAAATCACTATATTATCTCGACAAAAAATAGGGCTACTGAAATGGTTACTGCAAGGCTGATCAGACAATTGTTACACATAAAGGTATGTATCCTGCAAACCGGTGGTATAAGTTTATTTGGAAATGGAAGATATCCGTGAAGGTTCAATGTTTCATGTGGCATGCCTTAATGGGTAGCTTGAAGACTTGGGGAAATCTGGCTTTGAAGGGGTGGATTGGCCCTGGTATTTGTTATCTCTATAGGAACAATTATGAATTGTCACAACATATTTTGGTGGAGTGCGATTTTACTAAAACTCTGTGGCATCTGATTATTTCACACCTACAGTTGGAGGTGAATTGGGAGCTAGGTTTATTTGTGGAAAATGTTTGTAAATGGCAGCATGAATGCAGAAGTATTCCATACCTTCCTGCACTGATATCCTGGATGATTTGGTGGGTTAGAAATAGGGCTTTATTTGAGGATGAGCGGCCCAACATACATACCACTTTGCACAAGTCTATGGCTGTAATAAAGGATTTCAATCTTACACCAGGTTTGAGAAATATCAGAGTTTCGGCTCTTTTTCCTTTGATTTTCATAAACCGGTTGGGTTTTTTGATGGATCATCCATTGATGGCTCTTGTGTTTACTAAAGCGGGATTACTTGGGCTTTGGTGTATTATTACGGTGGCAGCTATTATGGGATTACTGGATCTGTCTGTATTTGGTGACTCCAGGGTGACTATAAAGTGGGCACTTCAGGAATACCAACTTAATGTCATATCTTTGCAACAATGGCGTAACAGAATTCTGGAAAAGATCAAACTGTTTAAAGACATCACTTTTGAGCATGTCTACCATCAACATAACGCTATTGCTTATGCACTTTCGAAGGAAGCACATGGTGAAGCTGAAGGTGCTGTCATTTGGGAAGAATTCTTGGAAAATTATAGTTGTGACATGGGGAAGGTCAACTCGTTTGAATACTATTATCTGGGCAGTATCATGACTGAAAAATATGGGGAATGTTTTGTTTTTGATATGCTAGTAGTTGTGTAGTTTTTCTTTTGAAGTATTTTGTAAATTTGTACTTAAACTCTGGATATAGTTTTGCACATAAGTCTGCTTGCAGATTTATGAATTTTGTACTATTTGATTCGTTTTTATTAGTGAATATTAGTAGTATGACTTTTTTCCACTAAAAAAAACTAGAATCCTAACCCAAGTCTATTGGCCTTGTAAATCATGTTTGTCCATATGTAGCCTTCTTAATATAGTCTTTGATTTCATTCATCTCAAGGGTTATTTTTCATTTTTTTTAGTTTTTAGTTGCAGTTTTCCTAGTAGAGATTTGTTTTGGCACCATATATGGTAAGAGTTTTGTAATATTATGTCTCACTAGTATGTTTCTAACTAGAATCGTGAACCCAAGTCTTCACTTCCTCGGATGGATTCTCATAACGTGTTTCCTTCTTTGTAGAGTTTTCCCAAACAAATTTCCATCTTCAAGAGTGGATCCCTCATTGTTCCCAGAACTCCCTCTATGTAAACAACTCTAGCTTCCCCCACATTATGTGGAACCCTATACTAAGATAAACTAGGATTTACTTATTGTCTATGGCTTCTCCCGTTGCATGGCATCCTTTTTCTCTATCAACAAAGGGAAACCACCCAGTGCAACCCTCCAATAAGAAACAAGAGCTAGAAGAAAGGTCACCCATGAGGGAAACGACCCACAACAACCACCGAAGAAGGAAAAATTACCAATACAGAGTAAGGAATGTGTGGAAAACTTCAAATTTCCTCTAACTAGATGGGGAGATAGTAGTGTTTTTTCACTTAGCTTATGGGGTGCCACCTTCATGGAATGATTATAGTCTTTTTCCCTTGCTATGAGCCTCTCAAATTGATCTTGTAACAATTAAAGAAAATTGTCTTTTAGTTGGGAGCATATTGTTGGGATGGAGTGAATAGTGAATCTCACTCGAGAGAAGAGTTCAAATCCTAATGAGTTCATTTCCCATTGTGAAAAGGTCTAAAAGGTAAGCCACCCATCACAAATAAGTTTAGGCTTCATGATTCACAAGGTATTCCATTAATATGACTTAGAAGATGTTGGATATAATGTTGGGTTTATAGTGGTAGTTTCTAATTTGAATCTTGAATTGCATATTAATCTTTATGACTTGTCCATTCCTCTTGGTTACAAAAAATTAAAGTGAATAAAACTATGGAAATATTTCCATTAAATTAAGAAATCTACATTTAGTTTTTAAATTAAAAACTTTTTGTTTTAATTGATTTGTGTAGGAAAAAGCAGAAGCCCATCTTCCTATCCTTGATGCTCGAGAAGGAATTCAACTGCCAATAGTTGACATGCAAAACTTACGAAATAGAAACTTCAAATACAGGTCTAATTGTTTTGCTTTATATGTTACATACATGTCTTAAGAAAAGTTCTTTAATTGAAACATCAAAACCTCTTAATTGTATGAATGATGTATTTTATAAGTTGAATAATAACAATGTTATTTTTGATGATCTAATTTCAGATATTGGATTAACAACGGAAGGAAAAGAATATATGTTTTAGAGAAAACTAGTGAGTATACTCATTTATGTACATCTTAATAAAATTAGAATTTATATGAAGTTATTATAATTTTATAATTTATTAATAAAGTTATTGGATAAATTGTTTTTAATGTATCTCACATTACCGCCACTGCTGGGCCACGTGGAATGGTAATAACTTATCTCAATTTTTCTGTCCCCGCAGAAGAATTTTTTAGGTCAAACGACCTTCGAGTTGGCGATTTAGTACTCTTATACAGGGATACTAAGAGTAACAAATATGTGAGTGTACGTTGGTTTGGTTTGAAAATGGTATCAAATGATGAATTTTATTTTTTTAAATGGTGTATTTTATTTTTTTTAACGCGGATTTCATTTTTAAATTAATTTGAAAAAATAATCCGTTGTAATTGTGCGATAATTTTTTCTTTCAAATGCAGGCGATCACAGGGAAGAAGGCATCAGATAATGAACATGCTTCGGAGGACAACTCGTGCAGTAATGCGATGCACGGCGCCAGGGATGCACCCCTTGCACTCAAAAACCAGAGAAACGAAACCTAAAGACCCGTAGGCCTGTCGGCCTCTCTACCACACCACTCCGGAAACACTGAATGCAAATGGTTATGCCATCGAAGTGGTAAGCTCGAGAGTATTTAGGGTTGGGACCAAGTTCAAGGAGACCACGTGAAGTGCTGCCACGGAAGTGCCAATAGACCATCCACCCACTAGCACTTTAATGCACTTTAATTCTCTTAGCTACCACGTACATTTCCTGCCATCGCATATCAACAAGGTTATGGTCCAATTTTTGTAAAGGGTTACTAGTATGCCATAGTATGGTTAGGGTCAGTGCAAGCTAATGAGGGTCACTTTTGGCATGTTATATGAAACAGAAAACCGAAAAATCAGGCATCCCTCAACTTAATTAGATTTTTTGAGATACTTACACAAAATATCTTGCATTGAGTAAAAAAGATGAAATGTAGGAAATTGAATCACGTTTCCGAATATATAACTTTTATGTATTGAAAATTTGCATAGCTATGTAAAGTTTCATTTTTCCTAACACACACTTTTTATTTTTCAGGCAAATGATAAGGTATATGTTTTTGTGGGTGCATCCTTTGAGGGCCTAAATGATGTAATCAAGCTACAAAAATGTGCATGCATGTAGAGAACATATAGCACTTGTGCGCCATTATTTTTTGGAAATTAAATTTATAATTTTATAATTTTTTTTATAATTGTCTAAGTGATCAAACCTCAAAAATAGTACCTCTTTTGTGGATGCAGCCTTTGAAGGTCTTAATGCAAAAATCTTGAAATGGGTTTTTCATAGAACGTGGAGGCTAGTGTCCTCTTGTGCACCATACAATTGTTTTTTGAAATGATCAAGAATTGAAAAAGTTATGGAAGAAACACTAACAGTGTGTTTCATGAGTTAAGGAGGTAGGACACAAAAGAAATTGAAAGAAAATAGGAAAAAATAGTATTTTTAAATAAAAGTTACATATTTGGAATCTGTAGAAAAAATGCTATTTGTGCTTAAGATTTCGTAAAAAATGATTGTGTGTAGCATACTGTAATGAGTGGCTAAGCACAGGCTTCTCCAGAAACTGGAAGAAATACCCAATTAGCTTTGGTTTATCATTACCATATCACAGGCTTGGAATTACTGAAGCAAACTCCAAAGCATACACATAGGATTATTGTTGACATGCGAGCAAGTGAGTCATCTTGGTTTAGGCTCTACAAAACACAAGCGTGTTCTGTTTAAATTCAAAAATATTGTCGCACTTTTAGAATTCAATAACGCGCACGCGTTATGTAGTGCCAAAACACGCTCGCGTTATGTAAATCATAAAATATATGTTTAATACTTGAGAGAGAGGGGGTGTGGAAGACTCAAGGGAATTTTTGGTCAATATTTGAGAAGAGGTGGGGAAGGGTCAAGGGAATCTATGGTTAATATTTAATAGGTGTGGGAAAGGGTCAAGGGCTTAGAAGGATGTTGGAAGCTTGAGTGGGGAGAGATGAAGGGAATGAGAACATGATGGGCTACAGGGGGTGAAGGGAAGTGAAGCTTGAGAGCACTATTAGGACTAGAAGAGGTTCTGAAGAGGTATAGGGTTAGAAGTTGAAAGTGAGACTTGAGTGACAAGGGGGAATGGATGGAGGCAAGGGGGATGTGAGAGAGAAATAAAGAATACAAGGGGGGGAGAGACATAGCGCGAGGGATAGAGAGGGACAATGGGGTGGAATGGATTTAGAGGGAGTGAGAGATAGATGGGGATAGAACAAAATAAAGAGACAGGAAGGGAGGGACAAAAAATGTTCATGGGAGACATGCAGGGAGTGGTGGCAATGGAGAGAGAGAGAGAGAGAGAGAGAATATGAGAGGAGGGGGAAGGGACATAAAGTGTGAGAGAGAGAGGGAGTGATGGAGAGATTAGGATAGGTTGAGGGAAAGATAACATGAGGGAGGGATAGAAGGTGAGAGAAAGAGAGGCGATGAGAGAGGGAGGGAGAGAAGGTAGGGTGGGGGATGGAGGGAGAAAGGTGGAGATAGATATGGATGGAGGGGGAATGGGTTTGAGAATGGAAAGGGACATAATGTGTGTGTCTGTGTGTGTGTTTGAGAGAGAGATAGAGAGAGAGAGAGATATTGATGGTTGGGGAGAGAGAGACTAGAGGGAGGTGTGAGCGACAAAGAAAGTGGGAGTTTGTGTGTGTGTGTGTGTGTGTATGTGATAGGGAAGGAGGAATTAGTGGGGTGGAAGGGACGAAGATGGTGTAAGGGAGAGAAAGCGACATAGAGGGAGGGAGGTAAAGGGAGTGAGGGATAGATGCAGGGACAGATCTAGAGAAAGAGATAGGGAGGGAGGGATACAAGGTGAGATAGAGAGGGTAGGGGGGAGGGATAAAGGCACATAGGTTTAGTGATTAAGGGCGAACGAAGGGAGATCATTCTAGAGGGACTTGGATAATTGTGAATATAAAGAGAAGGTGGATACCCTCCTCATCATAATCTTCATCACCATCACCATCATCATCACCATCATCATCATCATCAACATATTCATCATCATTGTCATCTCTAAGTTCCACATAAACATCTCAATCATCATCATCTTCTTCATCCTCATCATCTTCGTCATCATGTTCATCACCATCACCATCATCATCAACATCTTCATCACAACATCATCATCACCATAAACATCTTCATCATCATCATCTTCATCATCATCATCATCATCATCATCATCATCATCATCATCTTCATCACCATCACCATCATCATCAACGTCTTCATCATCATCACCATCATCATCATCAACATCTTCATCGTCATTTTCATCTCTAGGTTCTCCATCAACATCTCCATCATCATCATCTTCATCATCATCATCATCTTCATCACCATCATCATCATCATCATCTGAACATCACCATCACCATCATCATCAACATCTTCATCATCATCACCACCACCATGATCATCAAAATCTTCATCGTCATCACCATCACCATCACCATCACCATCTTCATCATCATTGTCATCTATAGGTTCCCCATCAACATCAACATCTCCATTATCATCATCTTCTTCATCATCATCATCATCTTCATCACCATCATCATCATCATCAACATCTTCATCATCATCACCATCATCATCATCTTCATCATCATCATATCAACATCTCCATCATCATCATCTTCATCATCATCATCATCTTCATCACCATCACCACCATCTTCAACATCTTCATCATCATCACCATCACCATCATCAACAACATATCCATCATCATTGTCATCTCCATCATTAACATCTTCATCATCATCACCATCATCATCATCTTCATTATCATCAGATTAACATCTCCATCTCCATCATCATCATCATCTTCTTCTTCATCATCATCATCACCATCACCATCACCATCACCATCGTCACCATCATCATCAACATCAACATCTTCATCATCATTGTCATCTCTAGGTTCCTCATCAACATCTCCATCATCATCATCATTGTCTACATCTTCATCATCATCACCATCATCATCATCGTCAACATCTTCATCATCATCACCATCATCATCATCATCTTCCTCATCAGATCAACATCTCCATCATCATCATCATCTTCTTCATCATCATCATCATCATCTGAACATCACCATCACCATCATCATCACCATCACCATCATCATCACCATCATCATCATTATCACCATCACCATCAACATCATCATCACCATCACCATCATCATCTTCATCATCATTGTCATCTCTAGGTTCCTCATCAACATCTCCATCATCAGCATCTCCATCATCATCATCTTCTCCATCATCATCATCATCATCATCACCATCTTCATCACCATCTTCATCATCATCAATGTCTTCATCATCATCACCATCTTCATCAACATCAACATCTTCATCATCATTGTCATCTCTAGGTTCCTCATCAACATCTCCATCATCATCATCTTCTTCTTCTTCATCATCATCATAATCATCTTCATCACCATCACCATCATCATCATCATCATCAACATCTTCATCATCATTGTCATCTCTTCATCATTACCATCACCATCACCATCACCATCACCATCAACGTCTTACGTCTTCATCATCATCACCATCATCATCATCATCACCATCCCATCACCATCTCCATCTTTATCACCATCACCATCACCATCATCATCATCATCTTCATCACCATCACCATCATCATCAACATCTTCATCATCATCACCATCATCATCATCACCATCAACATCATCATCTATTAGGAACCCATGTCAACCCTTCTATTTACTTTGTTAGTATATTGTTGTTGGACGCATATGCTTTGTAAGTTGTCCCGTAGTATTTGTTGATCCATAGTTTGTATTATTGTTGTTGGATGCATATGCTTTGTAAGTCGTCCCGTAGTAATTGTTGATCCATATTTTGTATTGGCCCAGGGTTTGTATCGACACATGGTATTGGCGCCTAGACTTAGTATATAAGTTTGTGTTGAGACCAATGAAGGTACCGTGAAGTTATTTGTATTGAGCTTGCTCAAAGAAGGTTGCCCCCTCGAAGTGGCCTGCAATCAATATAAAAGTGATTCGGAGTTATGTTATTTCTGTTATTTCATGTGTTTTCATTAATTAATTATTACAGGTTCTTCACATCTGGTATCAGAGCACTTTCTTGGGCTCGTTGAGTGAAATTTCTACCAAATTTTATTTTTTTCGCATCTGTCGTAGCTTCGGATCTGGGAATAATCCCTATCCACTTAACTATGGGAAGTACTTGGGCATAAGCCCTAAAACTCATTGTGAAGAGTACCACAAGAACCCCGAAGTAGCTGGCCCATTGAGAGGACCTGCCAGCGAAAAGGGCAACGACCCCTACCTGATTGACTAGTTCCCACCCGTGAGGTAAACCAAGAGCTGTCGTTTGTGGCAAAGTGATTATCAATTTTATCTGAGCCATGGAGTAATGGGTACTACCCCAATACGCAAGCCTTTAGACAACATTGGTGGCCGAGTGAATCCCCTAAACCGATAGGAAGTCGCACATACCTGGGGTCCATATCTATTTTCAGCTGAACTGTTTCCGATCACTTCTGCGCCATTTCAAATCCATTCCGAGCCGTTTCAGATCTAGCCGTATCAGATCCATTTCAGATCCCGCCGTTTCAGATCCATTCTGACAGTCGTTCCAGATCCAGTCGTTTCAGAAAGTCATTTTAGATCCAACTGTTTTTTATCCATTTGGCGTCGTTTTAGATCCATCTATTTCCGATCCCTTCCATGCCATTGTAGATCTATCTATTTCCGATCCCTTTCAAGCCGTTACAGATCCATTCCTGAAAAAAAAAAAAAAAAAAAAAAAAAAAAAAAAAAAAAAAAAAAAAAAAAAACAAAAAAAACAAAAAAACAAAAAAACAAAAAAACAAAAAAACAAAAACAAAAACAAAAAAAAAAAAAAAAAAAAACAAAAAAACAAAAAAAACAAAAAAACAAAAACAAAAAAACAAAAAAACAAACAAACAAACAAACAAAAACAAAAACAAAAAAAACTTGGTTATGGTTGTCACCCACGCAGGACCAAAAACCATGGAGGAAGCACTTGCAGCCATCCAAACCAAACTCCGAGATCTGGATGAAAAATTTCTCAACCTCATCTTCGGCATTCATCCAAGAACAATAACTGATAGTAAGAATCTTCTGCAGCCAATGGGTTCTCTACTTCCAGCACTTTCCGTGCTCTGAAGCTTGAATTTCCTTGCTTCAATGGTATTGATCCGACTGGATGGATCTATCGTGCAGAACAATATTTCAGTCTGCATAATACTTTTGATGTCCAAAAAGTTCCACTTGCATCCTTTCATTTGGAACAGGAATCCCTTCAATGGTACTATTGGTACATCAAGACTCATGACGAGCCAAAATGGACAGATTTTTGCCAACTCCTTTTGCAACGATTTGGTCCTCGTGCTTTTGATGACTTCACTAAAGCACTCACTAAACTTCGTCAAATTGGCACTATGAGAGAGTATCAGACAGAATTTGAGAAACTAGCCAACCACACAGAAGGATTGTCTGATGACTTCTATAGGAGTTGTTTTATCAATGGTCTTAAGGATGAAATCCGCCCACAGGTCAAATGTTCTTTCCCAACACAATGATGGAAGCCATGGGGTTGGCTATGTTTGCAGAAGGTAATATTGCCACCCAACAGTGTGCTCCAAACCCACTTTTGTTCCCTTCCGAAATATGGGTTCTCAATGACCTCCCATCCCGCCAGCTCCTCGACCAACTCCTATCAAGCATTTGTCCAAAATAGAGATGCAGGCACGCAGAGAAGAAGGGCTTTGTTATAATTGTGATGAAAAATTCACTCAGGGACATAGATGTGTTCAACAAAAGCTCTATCTCTTGGATGTGGATTCTCCACCCACCTCTAAAGTTGGTGAAGAAGCTCCAGATACACCGGATGATCAGGTCAACATTCAGGAGCTGCCTCTTGACTTCCCAACTGAGGAAGGCCACCCAGAGATATCTCTCCATGCTTTATCCAGCATCACCACCCCCCAAACAATGCGGGTCAAGGGTTACTTCAAGAAGCTTCCTCTTACAATACTCATTGATTCTAGTAGCACTCATAACTTCATTGACCCTCAGATCGCCAAACATGCTGATTGTTTTGTCCATCCTTGCTCCAACTTTGAAGTCATGGTTGCCAATGGGGGAACCTTAACTTGCAAGGGAAAGTGTCACAATGTGCGTATCTCTCTGGAATATTATAACCTATGCTCTGACATGTTTTCCTTGTCCTTAAGCGGATGTGATGTGGTTTTGGGCATTTAATGGTTACGCACACTTGGCCCCATCTTATGGGATTTTGCTGAACTTTGGATGCTTTTTTCAGTCAATGGGACACAACACAAATTTATGGGCTTACAACCAAGGTCTCTCTGCATCATCAGTTCGCATTGCCTGGAAAAGATCCTTAAGAAGTATTCACATGGTGTCTTCACTCAGCTCCATTCCATCCAGATGCACCCACCAATGGTCTCCACTACTTTTTTGGATAGATATGCAGGCGTCTTTGTTGCACCAGTGGGCTTGCCGTCTTCCAGCGACCTTTCTGGTAAGCATTTAGCTGCATCTACATCTCAGCAGGAAATGATGGCTATTTTTCCTGTAGTACAAAAGTGGCAGCCATCCCTATGTAACATCCCAATAATTTCATAAAATTTTAAAAAATTTAAATCATCATTAAATGTTAATAATTGTAATTGCGGAAATAATAAATGCTTATAAAGACAACGTTGATTGAGAAATTCATTAATGTAGAAAGTAATTAATGATTGAGACTCTTAAATAAAGACCAACTAGTGACTGTGACACATCATACTTTTGTTAAGATACGTACGACAATATTTCTATTTGTGTTAACTGTAACTCATGATATTTTGCAATAAATATTTATTGACTAGGTTCTGACAGTTGTTTTTGATGATTATGAAAGGGGTCCTGCGAGGCACCCTGGCATTTACTTAGCTATGTTTAGCTAAGGTATTTGTACATGTCCTTGCGCAGATTCTCAGGTAAGGATTAAGTGGAAAACAAGTGTTTTTTAAAAGTAATTCTGTAATTCAAATAATCGTCAATACGGTGAAAACTCCTAAGTAGAATTCTGCTGCAGATATGGATATTTCATTCTCACATCTTGATGGTGTACTAACTTATTAACAGTTCAGTATTATTATTATCATATCCTTCAATTTCTTTTTCATTGTTAAATCTATATAATCCATTCTAAATGGTTAATATCATTATCATTAAAGTGATGATACCAATATCTATCTATATGTTTATTGAAGATCTTGTGAATATATTGCTTGTGATATGAATTTAGCTTTCAACTACATACCACCATGACTTAGACCTTGGCTATATCCTTACACCTAACAATTATATGGCTAAAACATGAAATACTTAACTACCCTATATGATTATACAATGCTATAGAGGAGAATTATATGTACGTACCTTAACCCTGTGATACATTTTCCAATGTTGTGTGTAGTATCAATGCATTCTAATATTACAAAACATTGGAGAAAATATATGTAAACTAAGTGAACTAGGCATCAACACACAAGTCATAGCTTGTATTTTCAACACCCTGAGACATGGTAATAATCTAGGAACCAATATGAATGTGCACTATAATTTAAGTAATGCAATGAATGCAATTGATAGGGTTTTAAAGTCTGGTCCTTGCATCTTTCAGACCTGTTGATACCAGCTCGCAGCATTAACGTTGCCTAACTGACTCAGTGAATTGGTAGCTGAGGTGGACGGTCTTAATAAGATACAATTTGAAAACCATGTACCCGACAACGCTAAGCTGTACTAGTTATAAATTCTAGTTCTGAATGAGTGGCGACTGGGTAGATGCAGTAGTTAATGTGATGTTGATTTCCAAGTTGTCTCGAATCATATGTGTTCGTCTGGCAGCTAGATCACCGTTTGATCAACCCAAAATCTAGGGCTCAGAAGAGCCCCTATTATTTCATTAGTAAGTACTAAGAACATCTTCCCAGCCTTCATTTCGCATTTAGAGTTGATGGAGGAGGCAGACTATGCCGCTGCATGGTGGGGTTTGACGTTTTCTCGGTTAGGAGAGTCCCTCCCACAGTTTCGAACCCAAGGCTTTTGAGGAGGGTTTGTAAGTTCCAAGTTTTGAACCCTTGCAAGAGCCATGACGTAGCCAGTGTATTTGTAGAATGGTCCCTATGTCAGTTTGGTTGAGCGAAATCACTTAAAGCTCGATTCTCCATGCTATAACATGGTTCCAAGATCATGAACCTAATAGTGTTGTAACTACTATCAGATTTCGTCATTTGAGGGATGTGGAGTGTCTCGAGCCAGGATTCATGCTAAGGTAATTTTTCATTGTTTGTGGTAGTGATACTATGAGTGTTTTAAGTTATTTCTTCAGTGTTTTCTGGTAGTAACCCCTTTTTAAACTGTGATGTGGTAGGTGCTACCACGTTGGAGAATTTCTATGGCAAAGGTTGGAGAAGGATACTGCGATAATCTTTGGGTAAGCCTCGGCGGTTCTCAAAAGCCTTGTAGGTACCTATGGCCAGGTCTAGATGGTGATGGCAGGGTGACGAGAGTTGGGAATCTGACTTTAAAAGGAGTACTGTCTTATTTTTAAATTTTTTTTGTCTAAGCAAATGTGAAGGGATAAACCCTCAGTTTTTTTTTTATTATATGGCTCAGCAATGTTTAGCTGCAGTGTTTAAGGGATGGATTTGAAAATTTACATCTGCACCACTAAGTGTTTTTTTTGGAACTACGCTTGGTCTTTAATGTGGCGCTGTCACGAAAATGGTTAAGTTATAGTCGAGGGTTTAATTGCTTTTCTAAAACAGTGGGTCAGCATGAGCTAAAATGTCGAAATTTTGATTAACTAGATAGTGAGAAATCATTTGTAAAATTGTTTGTAGATAGATCATGTTCTTGTATCATCTTTGACAGTTTAAGTAGGAATAATGATTTGGTAAGGTTGGCCTTCGGGCGTTTGAAAAGGAATTGCCATAGCTTTCGATCTTGTTTCAATGAATGCAACCCGACCCTGTAAGCTCTATTTGCAACCTTACCTAGATCGAGAAAAGATTTTGAGGACTAGGCCTTAACTTGAGTATGCAGAGGTTTCGAAACTGTGTATGTTTCTTATTGGGATTGTGATCTATATGTTATGCAATGGTCCTAAATCGTGATTTCTTCTATGTGTTTGAACAGTGTCTTGTTAATATTCTTATCATAGAAAATGGAATTTCAATTAAACATGAAGTGTAGGGTTTTGAAAAGAAAACGTGTTTGTCAAAGTCTCTAGAAAGCATGTTAGTTGATGCCATGCATGGCTTGATAAACGATTTGTTGAACTATGCACGAACAAAGGGGTTTTGAGGTCTAGAGTATTTATTTAATTCTATAGCGGAAGTATTTAAAGTTTAATGATTGCAAACGAATGTAAGATTTAGTAGAGTATTAGTAACTGTCTACTTATTACTTGTAAGTAAGAGCTCTGTCCAGAAAATGGTTGTAGTTGTTATGTATTAAAATGTAAATGCTTATGAATGATGAATTCATAATATTAAAATACACAGTATTTCTGTACGAAACAAAGGAAACTTGAATTTGAAGATAATATAGAACTGAATCAG
This sequence comes from Larix kaempferi, assembly GCA_027924585.1. NCBI lineage: Eukaryota > Viridiplantae > Streptophyta > Pinopsida > Pinales > Pinaceae > Larix > Larix kaempferi. The sequence continues at coordinate 21,942,080 of BSBM01000767.1, read as the reverse complement.
AAGTCAAGTGTTTCTCTCTTAATATGAAAATACATATTGTTACTACCTGAAATATATGGAATGGAAATGAAAAGACTAGATCTGTGCAGAATTAAATGGTGTTTTTCTTCACTTAAGAACTTGATGAATGCTATGAATCTATTTAAACTATATCGTATTATGTCCTACATTTTAAACATTTGAAATGACTGAATTTAACATGAATCCTATTGTATTCAGCTTTTTCATCAATTGCCATTCAGTCTATCTCTTATCTATTCTAAAATGCTCTTCTCTGCACTAGAGTATGGTGCAGCAACTAGCATGAGGAAAAATGTAGAGAAGAATTTTATTCTATCATTATGTCCAATCAGTCAATACTTTATAAAACAATTTCAAAAAGTAAAACAAAATTTAACAGAAGGGCAATTAGAAACTAAATGAGTCGATAAGTGGACAAACACCCAAGGAGCCTGTTCCACCCAACCTGCTCCTGAAGATAGCCAATAACTTGGCTTAGGACCCCCGAGCCTGTTCACTAAACCACCAGGAGGAAGAAACATAGAAGCTTAGGTCCTCAATCTTGCAACAGCAAGTAGTTTATCCAGTCTTACAGACTGAGCAGTCAAAGAGACCTGCACCAGCACCTCTGATTTTCCTTTTAAGAAATAATTTGCAGACTTACAATTGCACTCTCGCATAGCCTCCCTACTTTGAATCTGTTAGTCATCACCCGATGCACATTATGGATATTTCTGCAGAAAATATTGTAAGAGCTACCTGCTCAATTCGAATTGCCTTATATAGGCTGCCTAGGCCTTTTTAGTGATTAACTGGTCATTAATGAGCTGCCTGCTCCCTTCCCACCTGGGAATAATGCCCCAATTTTAGGGGTAGTTGTCCCATAACCAACAACTAGTGGTGGAGTGCAAATGTTGCCATCTATCCCATGCCTTCTAATAGCTTCCATTCCTCCTAGTGGGTCAGTGAACACTCTTGTAACAACTTTCTTGAGTGTTTGTCTCCTATTTTAATTTATTAAATAATAATAATGAGTCATTACAATCATCTTTGACCAGATTTGGTCATAATTACAAAACTTTGTAATTATAATTTAGCATAAAGTATTTTGCAAAATAAAATAATTATTCTCAAAATTTGGGTCTCTCTACATCATCAGTTCACATCGCCTAGAAAAGATCCTTAAGAAGTATTCACATGGTGTCTTCGCTCAACTCCATTCCATCCAGATGCACCCACCAATGGTCTCCACTACTTCCTTGGATAGATATGCAGGCATCTTTGTTGAACCATTGGGCTTGCCGCCTTCCAATGACCTTTTCGGTAAGCATTTAGCCACATCTACATCTCAGCAGGAAATGATGGCTATTTTTCCTACAGTACAGAAGTGGCAGCCATCCCTACTAGGAAATTATTTCTGCATCAAGACTGATCTCTAGATTCTGGAACATTTTCTGGAACAATGGGTCTCCTCACCAGCACACCAGAAATGGGCTATCCAATTCATGGTTTATGACTATGCAATCACTTACAAGAAGCATAAGGATAATATGGTGGCAGATGCTCCTTCTCGCCAATTTGATGACCCAGTTTCTCTTACAGCTATTTCTCTACTTGTTCCAAATTGGTTGCAATCTATTCAACAAGGCTATCTCTTCTATGAACTCCATGCTTCTTCATCGATAGGGCACTCTGGGTTCCCCAAAACCTATGACTGGGAACAATGTAACTTCTTTTGGCAGGGACTGAAAATGAAAATTCACCAGATGGTGGTTGGGTGTGATACTTGTCAGGTCAAGAAGGGTGAAACGACACTCCTTTTAGGACTGCTTGAACCCTTTCCCATCCCTACACAGATGTGGACAGCTATTTCTATGGATTTCCTAGAAGCACTCTAGTGGTACAATACCACATCTAAAGGGACACCATATGAAGCAGTTTATGGACAGGCACCACCATTTTCTTCTTCCATACACGCTCAGTAGCTCCCCAATTTAGGCAATTGACTCGATTCTTCGAAACCGCGATCAGATTCTTCTCATTCTGCAGGACAATCTTCACATGGAAAGAATTCAACTAAAAAAACAAGCCGAGCAACAACATTCTGAGCGCACTTTTCGCGTACCTGATATGGTCCTTCTTCCTCTACAACCTTCCAAGCAATCCTCCCTGAAACTCAAAAGGTGTCAGTGGGACAGAATGCGACTTAAGGATGCTACAGGGGAACCACTCCTTCATATTCTGCATCAATTTTCACATCTAAAGCTTTGAGGACAAATCTTTTTCTAAGGGAGAGGAGATGTTAGGAACCCATGTCAACCCTTCTATTTACTTTGTTATTATATTGTTGTTGGACACATATGCTTTGTAAGTATTCCCGCGGTATTTTTTGATCCATATTTTGTGTTAACACCCAAAATGACCCCCTAGGTTGTGGGAGAGGGCAAACTGGGGTAACCACTAACCAATCTTTAGACTTAAGATACTAACCCAGCTTAGTCTGAGAGGGATCTCTCTACAGCTCTATGAAAGATTGGAATAATCAAAGTTGTCAACAATGAAAACATGCACGAACATTCATCATTCAAGATATTCAATTGCAACATTACAAAAGATCAGATTTATGTGGGAAACAAAATGGTTTAAACATAGCTTGGCTGAAACATATGAATCTTTATTTGGGCAATGGAGTCACATTCAAACAAACTCTAAAAATTCATGTACAAATGCTTCACAAATACATTAACACAAGGGCGAGATAGCAAACAACTCGTAGTCAAAGTGATTTTAATTGGTGAAACAGAAGAGAAAGAAACAATCCATTGACATAAGTCATACAATGATGAATCCTATATCAATTTTAACAAAGAAGTAATGGTGGAATACTTGGAAAAAGATAAGTAGAGCATAATTTCTATGAATTCTACTTAGCTATCACACTGGACCAAGTATGAAAGAATGTTATAGACTGGAATTAACAATGATAGATACAAAATTCACATAGAAAAAGAAAGAACAGACTATAAGACCAGTTACACAAGAATCCCTAAAAACATCAACTCAGCTCTACAAATCTTTATTCAAAATATAGCTCAAAATGTCTTACAGAACAATACAAAAATTCCCATAAATTTTTCAACAATATTTTTCAACCCTCTATCATTATATTACATCGCATATATATAGATGTTGGGAGCCCTTTGCTCGAATCGCCTAAACCAAAACAGTAATATCTGAGTGACACCTCATTGACCAAAAAATTTAGGAATATTACATGCGTGTCATGTTCCAAACAGACTGATTAAGACAAGGAACAAAATATCATAGACAGAGGGCCGTCTTAACCCTGGGTTCGCAAATGACCTTGTGAGTCAAAGAAATCTTCCACTTTCAATGAGCTATCAATTTGTGATGCGTCATCCGAAAGGATAGGTGTCACTTCTTCAGTGGAGATTACAAAATCATGAACCATTTCTGTATCCAGCTGGCTGTCTCGCTTGATTTCAAGGGTCTCCTCCTTCCTTCGTCGTCGGATTCCTTTGGACACTTGTCGTCTATCAGGCTCCTCGTCTTTGCTAGCAGAGCTAGATTCTATGAGGTCAAATACCATAAGAGATGGAGGAGTAAGCTTTTCCTCCACCTCAATCCATGTTTGTTCTAGCATGAACACCATTTTGGACTCCTACCCTTTCTCCATGATCCAATCCCAACAGAAAAGATGCTCGAACTGCCAGGTGCACCATCTAACCCATATACCAACTTCGGATAAGGGACGTGAAGACCATACCCATAACTGCTATGATGATGACAGCGGTTACCTGTGGCCATAATTTCCATGATAACTCGATCGGATTCCTCAATTAGGTAACCATGATGCCCATGGTCCGAACTGACATGCAACATGCTTGGCAAAGTTTTTTAGATAGACGGCGTAGCCAAAAAGGAGGTTGATGCAGCTTCCCTTGCATCGACAATCATTTGGGGTGGCAGAAAGGTGTCCTTAAGTTGCCTATCCCTATGATCTCACCTACGTCACAATACTTAGCCTCACGTTTTCTCCCACATGTCGAAGGACATGAGTCACATCATCCTCGCAGCTAATTCAGGCTACCCAATAGTCTCCATGAGTAATTTTCTTTCTGCCTGTATTTTTATCACCCGCCGCTTTAGGCCTATACCTCGATCATTGACCAAACCATGGCCAACATGTCTTCTAGCCTCATCCCAGTGCTCGTTTCACCTCCAAATTTGGTGGTCGAATTCCTTTACCTTCCAAGGTTCTGGTTGTTTCCTACCGAGGAAACTCCCATCTGATCAATAACGACGAGCCTCTTTGGAAAACCTCCTAGCTCAGAGGGAAACGTAACTTTGACAGACGCTATAAAGGGAAAATGATCAATGAGAGACCTATACACAAGTATAATCTCTCACTAGCATGTTTATATTTCCTTTAGAACAATACCCTCGACCCGGTATGGCTAGGGTCGATGTCTTCACTGTTTCTTCATCTCAGTCCTTGCCCCCTCTCTGGGGCCAAGGCCTAAAGTCATTAGTACAGGAGGAGCCTATCACTTGCGGGTGGATACCTTTGTTCATATGCTATCCCACTTCGGAGTCCAGTATCAGTCCATTTTTTTCCCGAGGCGGATAATTCTTTCCTTTGAACACCCATAAGGGTTAGCAAGGCAACCTTCACAGAGGTTTTCCTAATTTCGGGGGGAATCTGGAGACATAAGGCGATGACTGATGTGCTTGGGGGGGAACTCAGAATGGTCATTTTGTAGTAGGCGTGCTGATATCACCAAAGGGGCGAACTTAACAGGGTCTATCAGTGACAGCTGAGGTCCTTTCCTGCAACGACCGCTTCAAAAAATCTCATCACCCTCCAACCTGAAAACCCTGGTCCGAACGGGCTCTAGGAAAAACATCACCTTTAACCATCGACGACTATATATATACAAGCCTCATTTCCTTATCCATTAATCTTTTCCGTCAGTTGTCTAACGATCTCTGCCATTGGTTTCACACCTGCCAATCTCCACCGTCAGATTTGGCTTCTATTTAACCGCTTGATTTGACAACTACCATCTGTCTGCCATTGTTCGTACACCACATGTCCATGAAGCGGTATCGCAAACACCCCAATGCGGTGGTACATACCACCTCCATGCTTCGCAATGGACTCTAGCTCTGACACCTATCCGATGGGTTTCTCCATCGCTTTCACCTTTTCCTTTTCTCGCGTGCATCTTCTGGATGCGACGATCATTCAGGACCATCGATCTACTTAGGGGAAATCTCATACGTTTACTTAATCACATTGCATTCATTACTGCAGGAACCTTGGCCTTGATCATAGGCTACCACTCTGCTTTTTCCGGATCGTCCACGTGGCCGAACACCTGCCTTTACATCTTGGCGTCATCACAATGTTATTAAAATGATACTGCTCACCTCTTATAGTCTTTGCGATGTTTCCTCCGACTGCCATCTTTCTGACAATAGTACCCATCGCAACCACTAACGCCTCTATTCCTTGCGCAACTTGGTTATGCGATGATCAATGATAGATGCAGATCTCTCTCTTGAGTCCATCCGGCGGTGTGGACCTTCCTGCAATATACCTCGCGCAATATTCTCTTAAACCATAGTAATATGCTCCCCTTTTTCATCCTTTTTCATCCCTTTAGCACCTAGTTATGGAAAAACAAAGGGTAATACCGGGTTTTTTATCAAAAATTTTATGGCTATCCCTTCATTTCCCCTCCATACCAATGCTATGAAAAATAGGTGCTAATAGTTTGTGTTATTGTTGTTGGACGCATATGCTTTGTAAGTCGTCCCGTAGTAATTGTTGATCCATATTTTGTATTGGCCCATGGTTTGTATTGACACATGGTATTGACCCATGGTATTGGTGCCTAGACTTAGTATATAAGTTTGTGTTGAGACCAATGAAGGTACCGTGAAGTTATTTGTATTGAGCTTGCTCAAAGGAGGTTTCCCCCTCGAATTGGCCTGCGATCAATATAAAAGTGATTCTCGGTTCTGTTATTTCTGCTATTTTGTGTGGTTTCATTAATTAATCATTGCAGGTTCTTCACATAATCATCATCACCATCTTCATAATCATTGTCATCTCCCCCTCCCTCATCAACATCTCCATCATCATCATAATCATCTTCATCACCATCACCATCATCATCAACATCTTCATCATCATCACCATCATCATCATCACCATCACCATCAACATCTTCTTCATCATCATCTTCATCATCATCATCATCATCATCATCATCATCATATTCGTCACCATCACCATCATCATCAACATCTCCATCATCATCATCTTCTTCATCAACATCATCATCATCTTCTTCATCTCCGTCATCATCATCTTCATGACCATCACCATCACCATCACCATCATCATCACCATCAACACCTTCTTCATCATTATCTTCTTCTTCGTCATCGTCATCATCATCTTCATCATCATCATCATCATCATCATCATCACCATCACCATCACCATCACCATCACCATCATCATCAACATCTCCATCATCATCATCATCATCATCATCATCATCATCACCATCATCATCAAAATTATCATCATCATCATCATCATCATCATCATCATCATCATCATCATCATCTCCATCGTCATCTTCATCTTCATCATCATCATCATCATTATCATCTTCATCACCATCTCCATCACCATCATCATCAACATATTCATCATCATCACCACCATCATCATCAACAACATCTTCATCATCATTGTCATCTCCCCCTTCTTCATCAACATCTCCATCGTCATCATCTTCTTCATCATCATTGTCATCTCCCCCTTCTTCATCAACATCTCCATCATCATCATCTTCTTCATCATCATCATCATCATCATCTTCATCACCATCATCATCATCATTAACGTCTTCATCATCATCACCATCATCATCATTCTCTCCATCTTCATCATCCTCTCCATCTTCATCATCATTCTCATCTCTAGGTTCCTCATCAACATCTACATCATCATCATCTTCTTCATCGTCATCGTCTTCATCACCATCACCATCACCATCACCATCACCATCACCATCACCATCACCATCATCATCAACATCTTCATCATCACCATCACCATCACCATCACTATTGCATTAGATAGCTTCACTAACTCCATTAAAATTCAATTGGACATGACTTGAATTATTTAAATTCATCACCTTAGCTAGCTTCATTTCATTCAATGATGTGCCTAATTTGATGGGAGCATGGGAACCCGGACTCCATTAAAATTCAATTGGACGTGACATGAATGATTAAAATTCGAGCCAGGAACGCTAGCCAAAAGTGCCCGGTGGATGATTTTGCAAAGTTGACCACCATGTGCAAAAACTACACACTCCCGTACTGAGCATCTGGCATGTTGATTCTTTAAATGATGAACTCTTTCCTTTATGGCTCTATAGGGATGCTTACCTTGCATTTAACAGCGACATTAATTAGTTAATGGCTTCCTTGTTCGGAGTGTAGAGAAAAACCTTGTCACATTACAAAATCCTTGCAACATCATATAAATTAATAGGGGAGGCTTCCAATATGATCTCAATTTACGAGAAGCTTCCACATAGCAATAATTTGCATAGCTGGGCATTTTTCTCTGATATTAGTTATTATTTTTATCTAATATTAGAGAAAAATTCCTAGCTATGCAAATACGAATGAGTTGCCCGTCTTCACCTTTTTCTCTTGGAGTTTATGTTAGGTTCTCTCAGTCTGCACCTGCCACTTAGTTTGACATGAATTATGGTCACTAGATAATCTGCTGCAGGTAAGAGTTATACCTAAATTGCTTACTTTGGTTTTAGAACCGGTGTGTGGTTTTAGAATTGGATCAACCTTTTCTGGCCTACCCACCTAAAATTTTTAACCATCGAAACTAGCCCGATAGAGTCACAGCTGTATTATTTCTGAAATTCATTTAAGCGGGTTGAGTGGAGTATTTCGGTCCTTTTGGGACCCAGACCAACTAGTTGGTCGAGCCTGCTTGCACATCATCGATATCTCGGTCCAAAATTTTTGTGATTTTAAATAGAGGAGCATGAGCGCCTTTGAACTAGGAAGAGGTAAAATGATCTAGGTTGAGGACAATAAATGTTGTATTTTTTCACACAATCTAACGAAAAATGGCCACAGAATTGGGTGGGATAACTCCCTCCAAACAATGGCCAGCACAGATCTATCAAATGCTGCCATAACCTGAAGAGCTTACCAGTCTTTGCAGGAATATTCCCCTAGTAAATGAAGGTGGGAAAATCATTAGGGTACGAGGCTCTCTGAAGTTACTCTAGCCTGCATCCATGAGTAATTGGGCCAAGTTAATGGGAAGGAATCCCTGGACTACCATGGGCTTTTCAACCCTTTCTGAAGGTTACCTTACACTACCATCTTGTGCAGGAGCTTTGATGTATTCAGTTAATGATTTAGTTTCATTCTTTCGAAGCCACCTTGATGTAATCCACTTTTCCTTTTCTAAAACTGAATTTCCATGGGACTTCAAAAGGGAATCCAGGTCTCGCTGGAGCGGGAGGATTTTTCTAAACAAACAAGGGGGAAATCTTGCATCTCTACTCAGAATTCACAGGAACAACCACAAATAATGTGGTGAAATTGCAGGATCTTATCACTGGCCTTTCTATCACCCACAGACAAGCTTGGTCAACTTTGGTGATTGAGGGGGATTAACAAATTATAATTAACACCGTGAAGAAACTCTCCAATGGAAATCCTCTTAATAAGATATCCAAACATTGGCTACTTTGTTGGATGAAAGAGAAGCTGAGAGATTTTCTCAAGACCTTTGTTGTGCTACAAACAAGTCATATCAGAAGGAATGACAATAATCTTGCAGAAATAATTTCCAATCATGGGGTGGATAGATTGAACGAGACTTTTGATCACAGTTGGGATCTCTTCAGCACTCAGCCAGTAAGGGATTAGATCATCAGGATCAAGGAGCACGAATTCACATCCCCACGGAGTGTGTTAGATATGGTAGATGGAGGAGTCAATGAGGGGCATGTGGCCATGCCTCAAACACCCCGTGCCACGACCTCAGCACCCCTAGCATGGCCCTTGTTAAATGGGGCTCCCGCGAGAATTCATTTATGTATTTGCTCGGGTACAATCCCACATGATCACAGAGGTAGATCGCCGGTGAAGTTTGTTCAGGATGATGAGAATGCAGGTGTGCAAACCTCTTTGTCCAACTCTCGCCATGGTGTCAATACTGCTGCAAGACATCCGAATCAGCCCCATTCTCATCATATAGATGAGCGACTTAATGATAATCTATCCCATTAAAGGAAGCCTCTCCTTCATTTCTTCCTCAAGTTTTGGATTTTGAAATTCAGTTGTTATTTGCATGATTCTTCTGTCTTCAAATGAAGCTTGAAATTATCCCTCAGAAGGTAATTGCTCATGGGTTCAGAGTATTTCTTGTCATCCCTCGGTGCAGAATTATCTTCTTTGTGGGTTGAACATTCGGGTGAGATCCAAGTGTTATTCTCGACACTTTTTCCCTGAGCAAGTTGTTATATTTTCCAGCCCTGTGCCCTCTTTTAATTTGGTTCTCCCTTCGTATTCATGAACCCTCATGCCTCCTTAGAAGCATTCGTATCATCATATAAAATCCAAGCAATCTGGATCCTCTTCTATCCCCCCAACCAATCCAACAAGAACTATGAAGAACATCACCCAAACAACACGTATGACAAACAACAAATTCCAAATGAAATCAAAGAAGAAATTGTTGCAGTAGAAGCAGATGCCAAGGTAACTAGGAACTGCACTCACGATTAATAAATTCGTAAGTATTTTGAAGCCCTGCTCCCAGACCCAAGATATGCTCGAGGCAGAGTGGACCTATATCTGAAGACTCTTGACCTAGCCTGGCAATAGAAATAGCTCATGGCGAATGCTCTTTTAGAAAGAGGAGAAGATCACCAAGAAATCCTCCTCCAACTGGACGAGATCACTCTGAACATGCAACAGATTTCTTCTCACCTTGGCTTCAAACTGAACACCAACAATGAAGCCTCCTCAATCCCGGATAGAAATCCTAAATCTGGTTGATCTCAAGTTGATCTATGTTTTAATGCTTTTTTTGTGAACTTTTATTTATGAAGAACAGTATTAGAACTATCTCTAAGAACTCGCAATGTAAGTGGTTCAGTTTAGTGTCATTACGTGGTAGACCTTCAGACAGCTTTCTCTAAGAACCTGAGCCTATTTTCCTACTGTTGGGAGGGCTCAGATTCTCTCTTTTCTTCATGTTTTCCCTATGTAGAGAGGGAACTGATATTATTGTTGACTGTATTTCTTTGTTTTCGGCAATAGAAGGATTTTTTTTAACTAGCTTACAAAAAAAAATAGACCATTCAAAAAGGGATAATATGAAGCGCATGGGTGAATTTGATAGTGAGGTGAGAGTTGACTAGGTAAAAAGTTATGAAATGCATGAAAATCACTTGACTTGGGTCACCAAGATACAAATCAGCCTCTCACCAACACTCTAATTAAATTAAAATACAACACTAAGATTGGACTAATAAATAAGAGATGATTGAAGTATATCAGCCACACATCTCATCTCGAGCAAAAACAAATCAAAATCGCCACTTGTTGAATAAGGGGTAACCATGTTCACATGTTTCGCTCCCAGATATTGCATCTTAATGTCCTAAAAAAAGTTCCATTTGACCAAATCTATGAATGTAGAAGGATGTCCCACAAGAAACTAAGGAGTATGAGAAAATTGCAAAATGATATTGTAATACATCTCTATGTCACAAATAATCTTATAAATCCTTTTTTTGCTCTCTTATCTTTTCATACACTTCTTATTTCTTTACAATTTGGATATACATTTTGATACTAATATAATAAATTTCCTTGTGTAAACCTGATAGTTAAATTGTCATTCTTCCTAGAGCCTTTCAAATCTCATGTACCCAACAATTGGAAAAACTCTCGATATGAATATATGTTTCCATGGATAATCAACATAAGGGAAATTCAAAAAAAAAAACCACTAATCACCTTTAATGCAAATATTATTGCATCATTCACCACATAAGTGCTTCGAAACGAGAACTGGATAATTACCAAAGTGGACCAATATAGCATCCACCACAAAACTAACTTGAATCCTAACCACTACGAAGACAAAAAACCAAACATATGGAATGCACCAAGGCCAGAACATCCCAAAACAAACCAAAACCAACATCTAAAGATAGTGGATTGTAACATCAATCTTTTATACCCCGATTATTTGGTAAATGTAAATGCATATTGTAATTGTTTTCGGGTGAGGAGCTCAAGCCCAAGGCCCCACTAGTAAACCTTGTAAGTTATGTGGTTTAATTTGTAAGTTGTAAATTGTAAACTGAGGAGACTAAAGACGATGACGCAACTAAACGATGGGAAATTGAATCCACTAGGGGGAGAGGTAAGGTTAAGAGAATCCTTGAGAATCTAAGTGATGATGTCTAGGAGTATTTATGATGCCTTTAAGTAACATATTTATTTGGTTGTGGGTTTAAAGAGTATAAATAATCTATGATTATTACCCTAAAAATTTCATATGACATCCTAAGTTGAGGACATTAGATTTTCGATACAAAGCAATTAGATAGTACTTATGACCTATGTATTAGCATGACTCTATGTGCTACAGATGATTTCCAAATAATTATCTCTTTGTGAACAGAGATCGTGGGTTTCATTGCTTTATACTTCAGCATTGTTTAAACATTTATCCCCGTAAAATCAGAGTAGAGCCCAAATGTGGTGAGATCTATGTGTGAACAGAGATCATGGTTTTCATTTCTTTATACTTCTGCATTATTTAAACATTGATCCCTATAAAATCATAGTAGCGCCCAAATATGGTGAGATATCTATGTGAACAGAGATCATGGCCTATATTTTTGCAATGTTTAAAATTGATCCCTGTAAAATCAGAGTAGCACCTAGATGTGGTGAGATTTCTGTGTGAACATAGCTCGTGGGTTTCATTTCTTTATACTTTTTCATTGTTTAAACATTGATACCTATAAAATCAAAGTAGCACCCAGATGTGGTGAGATCCCTGTGTGAATAGAGATTGCGGGTTTCATTTATTTATACTTCTACTTTATTTTAAACATTGACTCCTTGTGTTGGTATATTATGTAAATACTATGTTATGATCCCAGCATCGTGATTCTGTAGAACAACTTGGGAAGGGACAGCGTAAGAGCTGGATCCCTGGCTTAAGTTTTCTTGTTGGGTAATTTATATGTTATGATCCTAGATTTAGGGATAACCCTGTATCATGATTTTTGTACAATGCTTGGGAAAGGAACATCGTAGGAGCTTGATCCCTATTTAGTTTTCAGTCCTTTTTTGTTATATAGGTCAGATTGATCTCTGTAAATGTGTTGATTTCTGCCAAACTCAATTGATTATATTTATTTCATATCAGGGAAAGATCTCTGTGAATGCGTTGATCCCTAGAAAAACTCATCTATTGATACTTATACGATCTATGTAAGGATGTGAAGTATGTATTATTAGATTTGAATTCTACTAAGGTAAACTTAATACATATATGTATTTGCGGAGTTGATCTATGAAACATGTTGTATATGTTAGATCTATTTTAGTCTAAATCTTTGTGGCGTATTTTAAAAATACTTATCCCTATTTTATTAAACCTTTAACTTAGATATCCACTCTTGAGAGTCGGTAAGAGTATCAGTCGAGTTATTAGATAAGGTGAATTGAAAAGTAAAGTGTTGCAGGTTAAAATTATTAAGTACTTATTTGGCATGGTTAAATGAAAGGAAAATCCCTTAATGAGTTGATTAATATAAATACCTTAGAAGACTCTCCTTAGAAAAATTCCTATAAAGGGTTGAGACATCTTGGTTCTTGGTTATCCTTCCCTAGGGGATTCACTGCCAGCTCGGGGGTGGCCTCTTGGTGGTAGTAATATACACCGGACAAAGTGTCAGATGGTTGGGAGGAAAGTTACAGTCATGTCTTTAGTCGGTTAGTCTACAGTATAGCATTGTTGTTTATGACAATGTATAAATGTATATTTTTGTCAAGATATACCTTGGTAAATGATAATCCATTGTTAGTCATGTCGTTTCATTTGATAATATTGATGGCCATTTATATGTATATTTTTTTTTTGTTCATGCACATTTAAGCTTACCACTAATGAGCAAGTGCTTACATGAAGATGTTCAAGGTGAAGTTAGTAATATTCAAATATGAGCTAATATAAATATGATAGATGAATTGATTTACTAAGGGTATTTACACAAGGAACTTATATGGTTATCGGTTTGCTTGAAGAAATTTACTATTGTTATATATGTTGTATAGTTATAATGTTTTCCATTTACTTATAATTGACCCAAGTCAGATAGAATAAGCTGTCTATATTTTATTTAAATAAGGTAGGTGAATTGATGTTGTATAAGTATTGAAATTATTGACTGAGAAATTTTGCATAAGATAGTTATACATGGTTATACCAAGGAACGGGTTAAGACATATGAATGTTTGTTCTTGTATCTTTATAACTGCTAGTAGTCATGTGCAAATTCCGTGCCACAATAATGAGATTAATATTACACCTACATACTAAATCAAAGATGTCAATTCTAGGAGAAATGATACAACCATAGATGACTATTGTTGCAGATGTCTAGTTTAAGGATGTTAACCTATTCTCATTCTAGAAGCATGTAACAAGAAGTAGTTTGTATTGTTGGTAATGGATCATTCTTGGAGTAAGAAGTATGGGCCATGTCCCTAAGTCGGTAACATCTCACTCTTCTCTCCACCCATGCTCACTCCACCCATTTTCATGTCCTCAAATATATTTTTTCTAAAGTATACAAATTGTGATAGTAAACCTATGCATAGATCTAACATGTTTGAAGAAACTATATATTTATAAATATTTATCTATTCATGGATGGATGCTTAACATCTCATTCTCCTCCATGAAGTTTTCCATTACCATTTTGCATTTCATTTCGAAAATCCCTTTTATTTTTGAACAATGCAAGTGTCTTTTAAATTTATTTAAGGATTCCTTCACTAGAATAATAGTGAGACCATGTGTTATTTAAAGATAAACCATTCATGACATGCATTGGAAGAACGGGTATGGTAGCTGTTTTCTGAGAGATAAGAATATCTTCTAGGGTTTTAATTTTTCTCTAGGGTTTCTGTGCCTGGCTTCCATGGTGGACAAAAGTGGAGGAAGAAAGAATCCCTCCTTTAGCAACATCTTATCAAGGAGGAAACCTGCAGTAAAGCCCCTCATGTTGCTTGGGTCGGATGCACCAACTGTTGCAGTGAAATCAATAAAGATGAAGGGAGGAGCAGGATTAACGAATGCCTAGCGAGAATCATCAAGCCCTGTGATGACCCTGAATGTATACAACATTGTTAAGGAGGACGTGACCAAGGAGAGCGCAAAGTGAAAGCCTAAAACTCTCCAAATCCCGGGTTATGAGATTACTTCAACAATCGTAAGTCAGCACATATAGTTTATACACGACCATGCTATCATTTGCAAGTCTATTGGACTTTGGCCTTCGAAAAATGCTCTAGCAGGATGGCTCACCAATACCTAGAAGCCGAAAGGACAATGTGAGCTAAAATTAGGGTCGAAAGGTTTTTTTATAGTAATTTTTCATAACTTAGAGGATAAACACATAGTTTTCTAAGGTGGCCCATATTTTATTCACTCAGTAGGTTTGTATATGTGCAACTGGAAGGAGAAGTTCTCTCCATAGAAAGAGGACTTCAAACCAGTACCAGTTTGGGTCAGACTGTATTCCCTTCCTCAGGAGTTCTGGAATATTGAGACACTCATGGGTATTGGAAATACCCAGGTACTTTTGTTCAAATCTTCAATGCAACCCTAGCAAGGAGGTATACCTCCTATGCTTGGATTTTCCTATACTTGGATATTTCGGTTGCCCTCCCTAAAGCCATCTTCTTAAGCCATCGAGATTCAGATTGGATTCAACCAATTGACTATGAACACATTCCTTTTAGATGCCGCAATCTCCATGAGCATGGCTATCTCTTTAGAGAATGTCCCCTGAATGCCAAGCCTCCCCCCCCACCTCGCCCCCCAAAGTGAATGAACATGGATTTACTAAATCAGTGGGAAAGCGTAAACAAAACAAGAAATATCCCAGTGCGAACCCGCCCCTGAATCCTTCCATTCAAAACAACTTCTCCATTCTTTCTCATCTTAATCCCAGGAGAATTTGAACTCAATTCCCCCTCTTGCAACCATTCAAGAAACCTTAAACCCTTTTATCCATGATTCCAAAAAAGGATTTCTCTTGTACAATCCGCCTCCTACCTCTAATAAGTCGCATCTCCCTTCTATGAAGGATCATACAATGAATGAAGAAGAAGAGCTACAGGAAATAGATGACATGGAGATAGGGGAGCTGGATGTTTCCGCCTTAGATGCAGCATCCAGATCTGGAGACACAACCAAGATACCAGCTCACCAATTGCACCTTCTAGAAGATGTATACAACTCAATAAGCAAAGACAAACTCCCTCACAAATAGGGGGAATTACCAACACAAATTCCAAGACAAATCCATCTAGGGATAAAAGCTCGGAAGAGAAGGGATATGCCAAAAATTCAAAGTGCCACCCCGAAGAAAAGAAGGAAGACTAACAGACAACTAATACAAGAATTGGGATCCTATTTAATAGACTCAAGGAACAATGTCTGCATAGATACGCACTTTTATCCCCAAGTTTAAATGGAATTAAAACTTATTTCATGGAACATTCGTGGAATCTGAGGAGATTCCAAAAGGAGAATGCTCAATAATAGGATTCTCACAGAGAAACCTGTCGTTATCATGCTTCAAGAAACCAAAAGTTTGGAGAAAAGCTCCAAATATTCATTCATCAATGTTGGAAAAATGCCCAAGTTATGGTGTTGGATGCTAAAGGCATCTCTAGAGGTTTATCAATAATTTGGGACCCAAAACTTCTGCAGATGGAAGGGTTCTTCTCATCCCTTCATACTTTATTTGGTTGGTTTAGAATGATTGAAACTAAACAAGAAGGAGTGATCACCAATGTCTATGGGCCTCAACAACTAGATCAAAAAATCAGCTTTCTCAACCACCTAAGCTGGCATCAAACTCGAATCCCCTCCCCAAATTGGATTATTGGAGGAGATTTCAATATAATCGCTTCCCTACAGGGAAAAAATGGGGCATTAGAAGACTAGACAAAGACAGTGAAACGCTTCAACCTCTCATCAGAGACCCCAAATTAGTGGATATACAAACCTCCAATGGAACCTGCACTTGGAACAATGGAAGAGGGGGAGAGCACCAGTTTTCCTGTAGATTAGACCGATTCCTTGTGTCGAAATCCTTTTCTGCAAAACCACATCAACCTCTTGGCCACAATTCTACCATTGATGGGATCAGATCATTGGCTTGTCTGTGTCCTTTTGGAACTTGAAGGCCCCCACAACAAAAGACCCTTCAGATTTGAAAATTTATGGCTATCCCATCCTGATTTCAAATCAAAAGTCACATAATGGTGGTCGGACTCAGCCCATCTAGAAAGATCAATTGTGTACAACTTTCAACAGAGGTTAAAGCAATTGAAGAACAACCTCAAAATATGGAGCAAAAAGGAATTTGATAACATTTTTTAGGAGAAATAAAAGTTAGAAAAAGAATTACAAGCCATTCAAACTGGATATACAGAAGAGCTCAGACTCCATGAGAAGGCTACTCAAGAACATCTAAATATCAGATATAAGGAGGAGGAAGAGATTTGGAAGCAAAAATATCGAATACAATGGCTCAAGGAGGGAGAGAAAAACACAAAAAAAAATCACCACTCAATGATACAAAGAATACAGTAGAACAATATTACTAGACTCAACTCCAATCAAGGAACGGTGCTGCAAACCAATGAGTAAATAGAGCAGGAATTGGTTCACTATTACAAGGACCTTCTAACAGAACTAATCCAATATAAATCCCATCTAATCCAACAAGTACTGCAAGACATTCCCTTAATCATCTCGCAGGAACAGAATTGTAGCCTCTCTTAGGATATCTCTTTACAGGAAGTGGAGGAAGCAGTGATGGAAATGAACTCCGGAAAAGTCTCGGGGCTGGATGGCTTCACCATGGACATTTTCCAGGCCTATTGGGACATCATCAAGTTGGATGTTTGGAAGGTGGTGGAAGCTTCAAGAAAATAATGTCTAATTCTCCCATCCCTAAATGCCAACTTTATCACCCTAGTACAAAAAATGGACAAGCCAGCCAATCCTTCCAACTTTAGACCCATATCCCTTTGTAATGTAATTTACAAAATCATTAAAAAAGTTATTTCCAATAGACTGAAACCCCTTCTACCTCTCATTATCTCCCTAGAACAAACTGGATATGTGGAAGGGAGACAAATCCTCGATGGTATTATCACAGCACATAAATCTATACACGCTCTCAAAACCTCTCACCACTTGAGTATTCTTATCAAACTAGACATGTCCAAAGCCTTTGACAAAATAAGCTAGCAGTTTTTTAAGGAAATGAATTTAGCCTTTGGATTCTCCCCCTCCTAGGTGAATTGTGTTTTAGCCTAGTTAGTCTCCTCTACTTTATTTTCAATTCTGTTAAACGGCTCACCCACTTCCACTTTCTCCAGCTCAAGAGGCACCAGGCAAGGATATCCTTTATCACCCTATCTTTTCATTATATTGGTGGAAGGACTTGGGAGATTCATATCCACCTAGGTTTAGGAGAATCACATTCATGGTGTCAAACTCTCAGCTTCCGGAAATCCGCACTCTCACCTCCATTTTGTATATGACACCATGCTTATGGGTAAATCCTTCGTTATGGAATAAAGAGATTTCAAGCTCATCCTCAATACTTTTTTAAAATCCTTAGTAATGTCAATCAACGACCTTAAGTCTCATATATTTTTCTTCAATACCCAGATTCTCACCCATCTCCGCATTACCCAGATCCTTGGTTTTCAGAAGAACTCCCTACCTTCCAATCTTTTAGGTGCCCCCCCTAATTCAATCGGCTCTTAAGAATTCCTCCTGGAAAGATCTGTTAGCAAAATTGGAAAGAAAACTCTCCTCCTAGACTTTTCGAACACTAAACTTCCCGGGGCAGCTCATTCTCTTAAAATTTGTTTTGGAGGCCATGCCTTTATATTTATTCTCAGTAATGGCTTCTCTACAACATGTGCTCAAATCTATTCGAAACATACAGGGGAAATTTATTTTGGGGGAAGCAATGCAAAAACGAAAATGGCCTCTGGTAGCATGGAAAAATATTTGCACTGAAAAAATTATTGGAGGTCTAGGATTGAGGGACCCCCTCATTCTCAACAAAATTTTGAATGCGAAATTATGGTGGAGATGCCTTACGGAGCAATATTTACCATGGGTGAACATCTAGAAGGATAAGTATGCAACAGAGGTGCTCCATCATGATCTTATCAGGATGGAGGATCTTCGAGAAGGATCAATCATCTGGAAATATCCCTGAGCGCAAAGGGAGATTATGAGAAAGCACAGCTTTTGGGAAATCAAATTGGAAAAACTGCCCTGTTTTGGGAAGTCTCTTGGTAGTAGATCCCTCCCATGCAAACAAGAAATGAAATCCAAGATCTGCAACTCAGAATTTGGTAGGAAGGAAAATATAAAGTGGCACATTATTGGTCGACAACTCTCAACCAAAACAAATGGAAGGCTTGGCTTTCGAAGGAGGATTGGTAGGGGAAAGGTAGCATCTAGGAGATTTCTGATTTCTGGGACTCTCTACAATCAAGGAAAATTCTCATGCATACAACTCCTGACAAGATAAGATGAAGTTTACAACCTAAAGGCTACTTCATGATTAAATAAGCTTACCACTTGGAACACTCTCAAGAGGTCCCCCCAAAGGAATCAATATGGGGAAAAGTTTGGGATTCACACCTTTGGATGAAAGTTAAAACCTTTATTTGGCTAACTGTGCATGGAAATATCCTCACCCGAGACCATCTTATGAAGCGGGGTTTCATAGGACCTTCTAAATGTGTGCTATGTGAACAAGCGGAGGAATCCAAAGAGCATCTCTTAAATCAATGCCAATTTTCCAACAATATCTGGGATTGGGGTGCAAGCCTCTTCCGAAGAATGGAAAAGGAAAGAAATGGTATAAACAACACCATTTGTGATTGGAATCCTCAATCGTTCAGCAATCCAATTCTAAATAGATTGTTGAAGCTCTTCCCAGGCTTACCTCTCTGGAACATATGAAAATAAATAAATCGATGAATTTTCAAAAATTAGATGCTCCCCTTTCAAAAAGTATGTCTCTCAGTCAAATGCAACCTTCTGGAAATGATGTAACTTTCCCTGTTGGTGAATTCTGATCTTGGATTCCCATCGTTAGAACAACTTATCCTAAAAGCGTGGGACTTTCACATCTCCAGTCTTGGTTTGATTCCAAAGCCTCCTCATCCCAAAGCGTTCATCCCTTCGATTTAGTCCCCCTCGACTTTTCCTTTTCTAAAACTGAATTTCGATGGGTCTTCAAAAGGGAATCCAGGTCCCACTGGGGTGGGAGTAGTTTTCCGAACAAACAAGGGGGAAATCTTGCATCTCTTCTTGGAATTCATAGGCACAACCACAAATAATGTGGAGAAATTGTAGGCTCTTATCACTAGGATTTATATCTCCCATAGACAAGCTTGGTCAGCTTTGGTGATTGAGGGGGATTCACAAATTATAATTAACACTGTGAAGAAAATATCCAATGGAAATCCTCTCAATAAGCTATCCAAACATTGGCTACTTTCTTGGCTGAAGAGAATATGAGAGATTTGCTCAAGAAATTTTTTGTGCTACAAACAATTCATATCAGAAGGATCGACAAAAAGCTTGCAAAAATACCTTCCAATCACGGGGTGGATATATTGGATGAGACTATTGATCATAGTTGGGATCTCTTCAACACTCAACCAGTAAGGGATCATATCATCAAGATCAAGGAGCAAGACTTCACGTCCCCACGGCGGGTGTTAGATTTGGTAGATGGAGGAGCACATGAGGGGTGCGTCACCAAGCCTCAAACCACCCATGCCACCACCTCATCACCCCCAACATGGCCCTTGTTAAATGGGACTCCCACGAGCATTCATTTAGGTAGTTGCTAGGGTACAAGCTTGCATGATCACAATGTTAGATTGCCGGCGGAGTTTGGTCAGGATGATGAGAGTGCAGGTGTGCAAACCTCTCCGTCAAGCTCTCTCCATGACGTCAATACTATTGTGGGGCATCTGAATCAACCCTTGTCTCACCATATAGACGAGTGACTTAATTATAATCTCTCCCATTAAAGGAAGCCTCTCCTTTGTTTCTTCCTCAATTTTTTTCTTTTGAAATTCAGTTGTTATTTGCATGATTCTTATGTCTACAAGTGAAGCTTACATTTATCCCTCATAAGGTAATTTCTCATAGGTTCAGAGTATTTATTTTGATCCCTCGGTGCAGAATTATATTTGTTGTGGGTTGAACATTCATGTGAGATCCAAGTTTTATTCTCGATACTTTTTCCCTGAGAAAGTTGTTATCTCTTCCATCCCCATGCCCTCTTTTAGTTTGGTGCTCCCTCTGTATTCGCGAACCCTCGTTCCTCCTCAGAACCATTCATATCATCATAGAAAATCCAAGGAAGTTGGCTCCTCTTCTATCCCCCCATCCAAGCCAACCAGAACTATGGGGAACATCACCCACATAGCACATCTGTATAAACAACAAATTCCTAATGAAATCAAAGAAGAAATTGTTGCAGTAGAAGTCGATGCCAAGGTAACCAGCAACTACACTCAGGATGAAGAAATTCATAAGGATTTTGAAGCCCTGCTCCCAGACCCAGGCTATGCTCAAGGCAGAGTGGCCCTGTATCTGAAGATTCTTGACCTTTCCTGGCAGCAGAAATACCTCATGGGGAATGCTCTTGTAGAAAGAGGAGAAGCTCATCAAGAAATCCTCTTCTAGCTGGACAAGATCACTCTGAACATGCAGCAGATTGCTTCTCACCTCAACATCAAACTGAAAACCAACAATGAAGCCCCCTTAAGCCCGAATAGAAATTTGGAATCTGGTTGATCTCAGGTTGATCTATGTTTTAATGTTTTTTTGTGAACTTTGATTTATGAAGAACAGTAGAAGAACTATCTCTAAGAACTCGCAATGTAAGTTGTTTAGTTTAGTGTCATTCCATGGTAGACTATCAGATGACTTTCTCTAAGAATATAACCCTTTTTCATTGTTGTTGGGAGGGCTCATATTCTCTCTTTTCCGCATGTTTTCCCTATGTAGGGAGGGAACTGATATTATTGTTGACTGTATTTATCTGTTTTCGGCAATAGAAGGATTTTAAGTAGCTTACAAAAAAAAATATAAACCATTCAAAAATGGGTAATATGAAGCGTATGGGTGAATTTGATAGTGAGGTGAGAGGTGACCAGGTAAAAGTTATGAAATGCATGAAAATCACTTGAATCAGGTCACCAAGATACAAATCAGCCTCTCACCAACACTCTAATTAAATTAAAATACAACACTAAGATTGGACTAAGAAATAAGAAACAATTGAAGTATATGAGCCACACATCTCATCTTGAGCAAAACCAGATCAAAATCAGCACTTGTTGAATAAGGGGTAACCATTTTCACATGTTTCCCTCCCAGGTATTGCATCTTAATATCCTAAAAAAAGTTCTATTTGACCAAATCTATGAATGTAGAAGGATGTTCCACAAGAAACTAAGGACTATGAGAAAATTGCAAAATGATATTGTAATGCATCTATATGTCACAAATAATCTTATAAATCCTTTTTTGCTCTCCTATTATTTCATACACTTCTTATTTCTTTACCATCTGAATATACATTTTGATACTAATATAATAAATTTCCTTGTGTAAACCTCATAGTTAAATTGTCATTCTTCCTAGAGCCTTTCAAATCTCGTGTACCCAACAATTGAAACAACTCTCGATATGAATATATGTTTCAATGGATAATTAAAAAAAAACCACTAATCACCTATAATACAAATCTTATTACATCCTTCACCACATAAGTGCTTCGAAATGAAAACTATATAATTACCAAAGTGGACCAATATAGCATCCACCACAAAACTGACTTGAATCCTAACCACTACGAAGACAAAAAACCAAACATATGGAATGCACCAAGGCAAGACCATCCCAAAACGAACCAAAACCAACATCTAAAGATAGTGGATTGTAACATACCTCTTTTATAACCCTATTATTTGGTAAATGTAAATGTATATTGTAATTGTTTTCTGGTGAGGAACTCAAGCCCAAGGCCCCACTAGTAAACCTTGTAAGTTATGTTGTTTAATTCCTAAGTTGTAAATTGTAAACTAAGGAGACTAAAGATGATGAGGCAACTAAACGATGGGAAACTGAATCCACTATGGGGAGAGGTAAGGTTAAGAGAATCCTTGAGAATCTAAGTGATGATGTCTAGGAGTATTTATGATGCCTTTAAGTAACATATTTATTTGGTTGTGGGTTTAAAGAGTATAAATAATCTATGATTATTACCCTAAAAATTTCATATTACGTCCTAAGTTGAGGACATTGGATTTTCGATACAAAGCAATTAGCTAGTACTTATGACCTATGTATTAGCATGACGCTATCTGTTACAGATGATTTCCAAATAATTATCTCTGTGTGAATAGAGATCGTGGGTCTCATTTCTTTATACTTCTGCATTGTTTAAATATTGATCCTTGTAAAATCAGAGTAGCACCCAAAAGTGGTGAGATCTATCCATGAACAAAGATTGTGGGTTTCATTTCTTTATACTTATGCATTGTTTGAAAATTGATCCCTGTAAAATAAGAGTAGCGCCCAAATGTGGTGGGATATCTATGTGAACAAAGATCATGGGTTTCATTTATTTATACTTCTGCATTGTTTAAACATTGATCCCTGTAAAATTAGTGTAGCGCCCAGATGTGGTGAGATCTCTGTGTGAACATAAATCGTGGGTTTCATTTCTTTATACTTCTGCATTGTTTAAAGATTGATACATGTAAAATCAAAGTAGCGCCTAGATGTGGTGAGATCCCTATGTGAACAGAGATTGTGGGTTTCATTTCTTTATACTTCCGCTTTGGTTTAAACATCGATCTCTATTGTTGGTATACTATGTAATTACTATGTTATGATCCCATCATCATGATTCTGTAGAACACCTTAGGAAGGGACAACGTAAGAGCTCGATCCCTGGTTTAAGTTTTCCTGCTGGGTAATTTATATGTTATGATCCTAGATTTAGGGATAACCCTGTATCACAATTTTTGTAGAATGATTGGGAAAGGAACATCGTAGGAGCTTGATCCTTGTTTAGTTTCCAGTCTTTTATTTTTTATATAGGTCAGATAGATATATGTAAATGCGTTGATCCCTGGAAAACCCAGTTAATTATATTTATTTGAGATAAGGGAAAGATCAATATGAATGCATTGATCCCTGGAAAAACTCAACTGTTTATATTTATATGATCTCTGTAAGAACGTGAAGTACGTATTATTAGATTTGAATTTTGCTAAGGTAAACTTAATACATATATGTATTAGAAGAGTTGATCTATGAAACATGTTATATATGTTAGATCTATTTTATTCTAAATCTTTGTGGCATATTCTATAAATACTTGGCCATGTTTTATTAAACCTTTAACTTAGATATCCACTCTTGAGAGTCGGTGAGAGTATAAGTCAGGTTATTGGATAAGGTGAATCGAAAAGTAAAGTGTTGCAGGTTAAAATGATTAAGTACTTATTTGGCATGGTTAAATGCAAGGAAAATCCCTTAATGAGTTGATTAATATAAAGAACTGTTGGCAGGAAACAACCCTCTCAATTTTTCTACTTTGCTAAATAAAATTGATCAGTTCTCTTCTATTATTTATCATTAAAATTATTAAAGAGTGCCTTCAGAATCTATGATACTGAAGGTACTCTCAATTAAGGAAGAGTTGATGATTATACTGGAAGTCCACGAAGCATTTTCAAAATTGGGTATTTTAGCAACTGTTAATATTTTAATTTTATATATAATCAATTCTTATTATCATTAAATATTTGATTATATATTATTCGGGATATTTAAATTACAGCTTGTTAAGAAAAATTCTTTGAAACAAATCAAAATAATTTAAAATACATTCTAAATTGGTTTTTTTTAGGGTTTATTAGTTTCATTTAGACTTTTTGACAAAGTATTCATCATTATTTTTTTGTGTTATAATTTATATGATTAGGGTTGATGGATTATGTTTAAGAATTGCATTTTAATCTTACTAAATATGTTTTAACATAGAAAAATTTATCATTTAAATACTGTGTCATTTTATTTGTAAATAAATAAAATTTTAAAAAATTAGGTTTTAAATGAATAATGTGAATCCCATATTTTGAATTGACACTTGGTCACTATCCTAACCTGGTGATGAAACATGAAATATCATAATTGGAGACATGTAATTTAATGTACAAATCGTGTCATTTCAAACAAATTCCTACAATCTTTGAATATCAAACACGTACAAGGTTATCATTTCATTATCTGAGATATTATGATTTTAACCTTGGTATTATTTCGTTGAGAAAACAAATCTTTGAATCAAATTATAGTTTGGTTGCAGAAAGGTTTGGTTATCCTCGTGATTGCGTTTCTATTTTAGGAAATAACATGATTTTGGCACTTGTTTTCATCATTTGAAAGTATGGTTGAAGGGATTATGTTTATGGTTTTAATTCTCATTATAGATCAACTAAGCCATGATTTGATGTTCCACACAATGTCATTCACATGGACTACTATACCATCGGTATTCACGCAGCCTTTCATCCCAAACCCTAATCAGAGTCTTTGCAGGGTAACAATGGCACCTCTTAATCGTTTTGAGGTATCAGCTCTTGAACTGGTTGAATGTGACCCAAAAGCAGCTGCATTGTTTGAAAAAATAGGCTGGGGTTCATTTTTTAAAGGTTTTAGTGGCCATCATGTAGAAGAAACT
Organism: Larix kaempferi; assembly: GCA_027924585.1. NCBI lineage: Eukaryota > Viridiplantae > Streptophyta > Pinopsida > Pinales > Pinaceae > Larix > Larix kaempferi. The sequence goes on along the minus strand of BSBM01000767.1, from coordinate 21,916,839 downwards.
AGATGATTTGCCATGTCCTTGAAAGATGATACAGCTTGAATTAGGGATTTTCAGCTAGTTCTAAATGAAGATTTGATTGCTAAAGCTACAAAGCTTCCACAAACCGGTGAGCGTTGGTTCAAGGGACAAAGGGTAAATAAAAAAAGATGTGAATCATTCATTTTTCCATTACCATAAAGTTCAGATCTTGGAAATGGTGTTTCTGCTAAGTTTTTGAAACCACAATGGAAATCCTGTTTCGAGATTTTAATCAGGTATGTTACGTGTGATGGCCGATATTCTCATATTCATTATTACCATTTGCAGTTGTTAATGGCCTTAAAGGGTTGTAGACTCAATCTGCCTTTAGTTTTACTTCAAAGTTTGAAAAAAATGGCACATACTGTACATACCACTATTAGAGATGTAGAAAGAAGTTTATTTCATCATGGTCACCTTAAAATTTTGTTTCAGTACCAGTTAAATCTTTTGGGTAGATCTTGGGAGGAATTTTTAGATGAAAATGGTTTCAGGTCAACTCAGTGTTGGCCAACTCTGCGTCCTAAAAACCGTAGAAAATGTAAAGGTCCCCTTAAGTTTGAAGTTGAGTCTGAACCAAGAAGTGTTGAATCGCCTGAATTGGATGCACCTATAGAGGATAATACAAAACATACAATTGCTGAAGAATATCCTCCTTTAATTTTTGAAACCCCTGTAGTCCCGGCTTCACTTGAAAAACTTCATATTGTACATGTGGATGAAGGGAAAAAGTTGAAGAAATTAGAAAAGGGGAAAACGAAATCCAAGTTCGAGCCAGGCCTCTCAAATATTCCTATTGCAAATTTAGGTTTTCTCAGAATTACCTGGGGTATGACATCTTCTGCTTAAATAGCACCTCCACAGGTACAATATTCTTCATTGATCAAAATTCTGTGTGAAGAAGATGATTATTGTTCGATGGATATATCTTCACAGAAGCATGAGGATAAAATTGATAATCCTATAGCTCCTCCGAATGATTGTTTTGATGGAAGTCAATCACCTATTCTGCAAAACGATACAGAGATCAAAGGAGAAACTTCGTTTGATGATGATTCTTTGTCAGAACAGACACTAAGAAGCACCATGAAGACCATAAAATTAAAGCAATAAATCTTTCAGTTGAGAAAGAGATTGGAAAAGTCTGAGACAAATTCTATTGTTTTGAAAGATGAAGTACAAAACGTGAGAAGTGATTTATTAGCATGGGTGAAATGTTGGCAAGATTTAAAAGTGGAAAAGGATGAGTTAAAAGCTGTGAAGAGATCGTTGATTTCTTCTAACAGAAAGTTTCTGAAGCATGAAAAGAAATATAAAATTAAAAATATGAAGTTAAGTGTTAAATTTTCAGAGGCAAGAAGAGCAATTAATTTGCAAAACAGAATTTGACACTTATTTCGTTTTCAGCTACGTTGGTGTATTTCTCCTTTGCAGGTAATGGAATACTTTAATAAGCACACCTACAGAATCTATGATTCTGTAGGTATGCTTTAAATTTATTTCATTCTACTTTTATGTTGTATTTAATTATTACTATTTTGATGAGGAATTAATATGTCTATAACTAATTGTCACAGGTGTACTTATGATATGAATGCATTGGATTGAATGGAAATGATTTTGCTCACTGGTATACAACTTTGAAGCTGCTTTATTGAAGGAGAACAATTTTTGACTTAATAGCTGGCATACATTCTGGATGGTCACGTTTTGTTTGCTTCGTTGGAGGCTCATATTTTCCAGGTGCTTCTATTGGTGTCAATTGAATCATATCGTCAATAGAAAGAATATAGGGATGGTCATGAGTTATCTTAATAGTTGTTAAGAAACGTTTTTTACTACTTTTGTAAATAAATCCTAAAATAACTCGAAGACAGTTGTTCTTTTTATGTATATAAGTCCCAAACAATTTCTGAATTGGGGTCAATGGAGTTTCTACGAAAAGACTTATACTAAGATTTTAGATTTTGCACTTGTGGGTATTCGAAAGTGTTAAATTTTCAGAATTTACTTCAATCTGATTTAGGATCTTAACTGAGAGAACAACATGTACAACATATCTACAGCATATCAATCATGGACACAATAATGCAAGCTCACAAGAGACACAAAGATTTACTTGGGGAAAAACCATAAAGGTGAAAAACCCCAATAACTTCCTTAGAGATAGATAGAGCAATGATACAACCAACCATAAGAGATAGACATAACCTAGCAGCAGATCCTCCTCCTCCATAAGTGCACCACTCCTCCTTGAGTGCATGAGTGAGAAGTGAGTGAGTTAATAGAGTGCCTCCCGCACTCTATTTATACTTGACTTGACTTGCCTTTTTACCTAACTCATGTAGGCTCGAACTTAACCACATAACATAATGCTGACTGGGCCAACCCCCAATAGGGTGGTCTAATAACCCTTTGACCCACATGACTTATATAAGGCCGACCCCAAACAAGGTGGTCTAATAACCCATCAAGTATAAGTTACGACACTTACAATATAAATGACGACACTTCCGTATAGAGGAATAATAACATCTCTATAGGAATACAATATACATATATGTGAAATACATTCCGAAGTTACATATACATCAACACTCCCTCTTAACTAGGAAGGTATTTCTCAGCACAGTTCTTCTAGCACAAGTCATCTTCTCTGGATCATTGTCACTGGATAATCGTCATCGAGTCATCATCATCGTCACTACTGCTGCTATCTCAATCAATCTTTGAATCTACTCGTCATAGGAAGTTCTGCAGAGCCAGTCCTTTTTCATACTAGATGTAGGCCCACCACCTGCAGGTCTTCATCATCACTGGCCATACTGTGGAAATCTCAGGACTTATTACGTGCGTCACAAAACCTCGAAAGAGCATCCCAGGATGTTATGGGTACACAAATCTGACCTGTAGGATCTCCCAGGGCGCTATTACATGTGACCCCACCACAAAACATTGAAAGAGCATCCCAGGATGTTACGGGTACACAACTCCAACCTGAAGGATCTCCCAGGACACAAATTACATGTGGTCACCACAAAACCTAGCAAGAGCATCTCAGGATGTTACGGGTACACAACTCTGACTTGAAATCTCCCAGGGCACAAATTACATGTGGTCATGGCAAAACCTCGAAAGAGCATCTCAGGATGTTACGGGTACACAACTCCGACCTGAAATCTCCCAGGGCCCAAATTACATGCCATAGGACAAAACCTCGCAAGAGCATCCCAGGATGTTACAGGTACACAACTCCGACCTGAAAGATCTCCCAGGGCACAAATTACATGTCCTCCCAGAGCAATGTCTCGAAAGAGCATCCCAGGCTGTTACGGGTACACAACTCCGACCTATAGGATCTCCCAGACATGCTCCTCTGCACAACCTGATCCACGGCCATAGAGTATCAACCTGATACTCACCATACATCATCCTGATGTACTCATGATCATCCTGATCATCATCACTGCAACATCCTGCTGCATATCATCTGGAGCAACATCCTGAAGCTCGTCATCCATGATCATCCTGATCATCATCACTGCAACATCCTGCTGCATGTCATCTGGAGCAACATCCTGAAGCTCGTCATCCATGATCATCTTGATCATCATCACTGCAACATCCTGCTGCATGTCATCTGGAGCAACATCCTGAAGCTTGTCATCTATGATCATCCTGATCATATAATGCATCTACCTGATACATATCATCATACATGATCTACCTGATCATACAATGTATCCACCTGATACAAATACAAATACATGATACATATCACCATACATGATCCACCTGATCATACAATGTATCCACCTGATACATATACAGATACATGGTCCAAGCATCCAACATGATGCATGCATATAAATGATCCAACTGATCATATCAAAGAAGAAACCAGAACATCATCCTGATGCTCATCATCCAGCGCTTACATCCACAGCCATGTGAAGGATCCTCCTTCCAACATGCTTGGAATGGCTTCAGCAAATGTGTCCATCACTTCTTCCTCGAAGTGTCCTTGATCTGAAGAACGCCAAGCCTCTCTCTAAAGTACTCGAACTTCACCCTGGCTAGTGGCTTCGTCAGCACATCTGCAATCTGCTCATCCATCGCAACATACAGAAGCTTCACACAACTCTGGTTATCACAGAAGATACCAGTAGCCTCCAACGGGAGATAAAATAACTCAGACAGTAGCTTCCGTAGCCATACTTCCTCACAACTAGCTGAACAGGCTGCAACATACTCTACCTCACCTGTAGTCAGTGCCACACAGGAATGCTTCCTGCTAAACCATGAGATCACACCTGATCCCATACTGAAGCAACACCCAGATGTGCTCTTCCTGTCTGCAGCACTGCCAGCCCAATCTGAATCAACATAACCCTGCAGGTTAAACTTTTGATTCACCTCATACTTTAGCCCATAATCCACTGTACCCTTCAGGTACCTCAGAACACGCTTTACAGCAACCAGGTGAACACTCCTCAGATCCGTCAGGAACTGGCTCAATGTGTTCACAGCAAAGCAAATGTCTGGTCTCGTGTTCGTCAGGTACATCAAGGACCCAATCATCTGACGATACATAGAGACATCAACCAGCTCAGATGAAGCATCACATAGAAGCTTCAGATTCGATGCCATAGGTGTGGCCATGGCCTTGCAATCCATCATCCCGAACCTCTTCAGGATCTCTACTGCATACTTCCCTTGTCCAAGGAAGATTCCATCTACACTCTACCACACCTCCATGCCAAAAACAAATAGTGCATCATCCCCAAGTTCTTCATCTCGAACTCGGTAGTAAGCTTCCACTGTGTGTCGGCAATCAACCTATTTTCACCTGTAACAAACAGGTTATCCGCATACAAAAGTAGTATCACTGGATTGCCTTCCTCAACCTTGTAATAAAGGTTGGAATCCACTTTACTCTTGGTAAAGCCCAAACTGGATAGAAAGTTGTCTATCCTACCATACCAAGTTCTGCACACATATATGACTACACCATGTTGTCTTGAAATCCATTTAGTGCATCTTCTATTTCATCACTTTTATATTTCTCAATGCTGCCATCTGCAACATGCTTGATCTGATAGTTCCATTTGGAAGTCATAACAAACTTCCCTTCACGTCTTGGGACTACAACCCAAACATCATTCTTCATGATCGACGGATCATGGCATTCCATTTCTTCATCCCAGATCCTGGGAACTTCAATATCTTCCATAGATATCTTTGTTGCTGGAACAAATGTTGTAGTCCTTTTGTAGGTGAAGATATACGGTCTTTCCTACAAAACAGGTTAAATTGCATGATTAGAAACATCTCATAATTTTCAGAACAAATTCTTACACATAAAGAAATATGTCATACAGTCATGCAATTAGCTTAGCCAATGCTTCAATACAACATTTATCCATATTCCATAACTTTCTAGATGCCTTCCAATCTCTACCAGAACATTGTTCAGAGTGTGCACAACTCCCAACATGTCAGCAAAGAGGTTTCATTCTAGATAAGTAGCAATGGAATGTTGTACAGTGCCATAGGCCACTTACCCATGTATATTAGTAGTATACTGTTCATCAATGCAACTATTCTAATATGCACAATACATATCCTAAGTCTAGGAACATGAGCATATACATCATTGAACAATTTTATTTAAATAGACAAATATGCAAGAAATTAAAATACTTATCTTTGTTTGTTGGGTGGACTCCCTCTGAGTCTTTGCTTCCTTACAGGAGCTGCTGGAGTCCTAATCTGAAGTAGCTTCTTCTACACCTTTCTGTTGTGTAAAGATGGTCAACTCCCTCTGAATATCTGCATCCTTGCAGAAACTACTGAAGTGCATTCCTTTGCTTTCTTGCAGGAACAACTGGAGTGTGCTCCCTCTTGATCTTTGCTTCCTGGATTACCTGTTCTTGAACTCATATTCATCCTTGGTCCCTATGCATGCTTATTAGTATCATGATTGTGTTATCCTTGTGATCTCATATAAAATCATACATTCATTAGTATACTATTAAAACACAATAATCTCAAGCATGTATAGTCATGATCATTTCAAACAGAAAATAATAAGCATTAGCATTCAAGGTTTATGTAGGATTCTTATGGTTAGTCAGATCATAAGAAACATAACATGTCTAAACCTGTAATTACTCAAACCTATGACTCTTCAGGTTAGTTGAATCATCAATCAAGATAATAGATATAATATGCATAAAACCTGTGATTATTCAAACCTATACCTTCATGATTCTTCTGGTTAGTCATATCATCAATTATGGTAAGAAACATAATATGCATACAACCATGATTATTCAAACCTATGACTTCATGAATAATCATTATCAACAATAGTATAAGATCCTAACCCAAGGTAGGATTCTATCTTGATATAGGAAAAACATACCTGGATTAGCATGCTAGTTAGTTATGTCTAACATACTCACATGATGTCTTCTTGTTCTTCTTCAATGACTTGTGCTAGTAACCTATATATATCATAGGTTAGCCATTATAAAACCAAGTTATACATACCTCGTAAATGGATCTTCTATGAGATCCATGACAATGGATGAGTCTTTATCCTCATGTCATCATGATCATATGTTCTTGAATTGGAACATGATTTGTCTTTCTTGGTGTACCTTTCATGTTAGTAGACAACATAAACCTCATACAACACCATAATGCATTAGTACAATCATAAGTGTCAACACCCTAACCAATGAATATCTTCTATCATGCATTCATAATTTTGTTAAGGTGATACGACAAATCTAAAATCAAGATTGTACTAACCGTAATAACATGAAGACAAACATACCATAAACTTAATCATGAACAAATCTCAAAACATACCTCGATGAGTCATACCTGTCGAGATCGCTTGTAATCTCCTTATGTAAAGCCTTAGCCTCATCTCCCTCTGAAACAGGAACTCCTTCACTTATGCAGGTGACCAATCCATCTTCTTCTAGGATTAACCCTATCCACTTGATTTGAAAGAAATGGACATGGAGCTGGATATGGGTTTGTCAGAGAAACCCCAAAAATTCAAACTTTGAATTTCAAACTTCCGAAAGGATGGAAATATGTGCCTTGATGAGCTGATCAAACTGGTATATTCAGAATTTGAAAACTGCAAAGTTTCACTCCTCAATTTTGCCTTTGAAACTTCTGGATTCACTCGACGTGACCCTGAACTGGGGTTTGATGAAGCCCACTCTTCTGCCCAATCAAAAGGTTTGATCCAAAGCTCTAAGCTTCTATTTTTTTGAGGAGCTTCCAGCCGTGGTCACAGATTTAAAAAATTCCCATTTTTACAGAAGCCCTAATTTTCCACTTTTTTGATCAAAGTCCCGAACTAGGGTTTGATCAAGCCCGGCCTTATTCCCAACCAAAAATTCTGATCTTGGTCTCTAAATTTTTATTTTGATGAGTAGCATTCAGCCATGGTCTCTGATTACAAAATTTCCAACTTTCTCCAAAGCCCTAAATTCCGGAAGCCATGAATGAAGGTACTCAAAAATAATTCTGTTTTGACAGAAATATGTACCTGATTGTTTCTGGTGTAACTCTGAACTTTTTGATCCACAGGATCTAAAAACGTTTCCTGAGATAGCCTGACCTGTTAGCTTTCCATCCTGATAGATCTGACCTCAATTGGATTCTCTGAGAGAGAGTTATGCCAAATGTCGCAATGTGACCTGTTTTGGGATAATACAGGAGAGCAAACTTGTACGGCGTGCCACGTGTCACTGTTTGAACTTCGACTTCTGAAAACGTTCCCTGAGATATCTCGCTCTGTTATATTTCCATCCTGATAGGTCTGACCTCAATTGGACTCTCTGAGAGAGAGTTATTCCAAGTATCGCAACGTGACCTGTTTATGGGATAATACAAGAGAGCGCACTTGTACAGCGTACCACGTGTCACTGGTTCATCTTCGGCCTCTGGAAAATTTTTCTGAGATAGTACAGTCTGTGTACTACCTGTCACATTTTACGAAATTTCATTTGGAGCTTCCTAGCTCAAGATATGACCTTTTTCCCAAGGTCACCTGATTTTGACTCAGACCTGGAAGAGGTAGAAACCCTATATTGTACAGATCATAAATCACAAAGTGCAACGAATTAGAGGTTTTCCTTTGGACACAAGGTACCTGGAGATTTAAACTTCGACTTGTAAATATTTCAGATCCGAAACCTTCGCCAAAACGTATTTATAGCGAAAGTGCTACGACGACTAGTTTTTACTATATCAAGCCCTAGCATCGTAAATGCAACAAGTGTCATACATGCCATATCATGCCTTCTTTCAGGCTAGCTCTGATACCATGTTAAATTTTCAGAATTTAATTCAATCTGATCTAGGATCTTAACTGAGAGAACAACATGTACAACATATCTACAGCATATCAATCATGGACACAATAATGCAAGCTCACAAGAGACACAAATATTTACTTGGGGAAAAACCATAAAGGTGAAAAACCCCAATAACTTCCTCAGAGATAGATAGAGCAATGATACAACCAACCATAAGAGATAGACATAACATAGCAGTAGATCCTCCTCCTCCATAAGTGCACCACTCCTCCTTGAGTGCATGAGTGAGAAGTGAGTGAGTTAATAGAGTGCCTCCCGCACTCTATTTATACTTGACTTGACTTTCCTTTTTACCTAACTCATGTAGGATCGAACTTAACCACATAACATAATGCTGACTGGACCGACCCCCAATAGGGTGGTCTAATAACCCTTTGACCCACATGGCCGACCCCCAATAGGGTGGTCTAATAACCCTTTGACACACATGACTTATACAAGGCCGACCCCAAACAAGGTGGTCTAATAACCCATCAAGTATAAGTTACGACACTTACAATATAAATGATGACACTTCCATATAGAGGAATAATAACATCTATATAGGAATACAATATACATATATGTGAAATACATTCTGAAGTTACATATACATCAACAGAAAGGAGCTATCTCTTTCTTAGATCTCTCAGAAGCACTGTTTCATGAAACTAGTTTTATTTCTTATAATTTTTTTTGAAACATATATATATATATATAAATTTGGTATTTGACTTTCTCGGTTTTAATTATATATTATCATACATGGTTATGATTTTTGTATAAATCTGTAAAACTTGCTCTAATCGCTCATTTTTGTATTTGATATTTAATATCATATCTTTTATCTATTTAAGTTATCCTTGGTAAATAAATGATAGTGATATTGTCATTCATTAACTAATTAATTAAAATATTTGTATTTTGACAAATATTTTAATACATAGTTGGTTAATTATCAATATTATTCAAATATCGAAGTGTTGAATTTTAATTATCTTTTGATAAATTGTGATGGTAGAATAGTGAAGTTATTTTATTATTTCATTGTTCTTCTCTCTTAAATATTACAAAATCTTATTATTTTATAAATTGTTTCTTTTTAGATTTATATATCATCAATAGGTAGTTAAATTTAATTAGTTATAATGGATCCCAGTTGAGACAAATTAGTTTAGTTTTAATTCTAAAGTTTTAGCTTGGTTTAAATTTTAGCAGCTGTTAGATAGGTTTTATTTAGATTTTGTTTGTTTAATTTTTGAATACTTTCCTGTAAAGGGTTGAGACGTATTGTTTCTCAATTATCCTTCCCTTGGGGATTCACTCCCAGCTTGGGGGTGGCCTCTCGGTGGCAGTAATATACACGGGACATAGAGTCAAATGGTTTGGAGGAAATTTGCAGTCATGTCTTTAGTCATTTAGTGTACATTATCGCATTGTTGTTTTTGTCGATGTATAAATGTATATTTTTGTCAAGAAATACCTTGGTAAATGATAATCCATTGTTAGTCATGTTGTTTCATTTGATAATGTCAATGGCCATTTATATGTATATATTGTTTTGGTTCATGCACATTTAAGCTTGCCACTAATGAGCAAGTGCTTACATGAAAATTTTCAAGGTGATGTTAGTAATATTCGAATATGAGCTAATATAAATATGATAGATGAAATGATTTACTAAGGGTATTTACACAAGAAAATTATATGGTTATCAGTTTACTTGAAGCAATTTACTATTGTTATATATGTTGTATAGTTGTAATGTTTTCCATTTAGTTATAATTGACCCAAGTGAGATAGAAGAAGTTGTTTAGATGTTATTTAAATAGGGTAGGTGAATGGATGTTGTATAAGTATTGAAATTATTGACTAAGAACTTTTGCATAAGATAGTTATACATGGTTATACCAAGGAACGGGTTAATACATATGAACATTTGTTCTTGTATCTTTATAACTCCCAGTAGTCATGTGCAAATTCCATGCCACAACAATGAGATTAATATTACACCTACATACTAAATCAAAGATGTCAATTCTAGGAGAAATGATACAACCATATATGACTATTGTCGCATATGTCTAGTTTAAGAATGTTAACCTCTTCTCATTCTAGAAGCATGTAACAATAAGTAGGTTGTATTGTTGTTAATTGATCATTATTGGAGTAAGACGTATGGCCCATGTCCCTAAGTCGGTAAGGAATGTTTTATATAAATATTAGTGCAAGATCTGCATTAGTTGACCACCTGTTTTATAGTGGAAGTTGTACAATTGTAAATGAAGTGTTTGGTTCAATATATATGGTTCCTTAGATTGATTGAAATTATTCAAATGATATACTTACCAAGTATGCTTTAGTGTAGAACATATTTGCTTATCCGACAAGAAATAAAAATAAAAATTTCACCCCATTTCCTCTAGAACGTAACAAGGATATCATGTATTTTACATATGGTATAAGAGCATAAGTTACTGTTAAGATTAGCATAAAATTCACAACAAGAGCATAATAAGGATCACTGAAAGAAACACAATCACAAGATAGACACATATTTATCCTGGGAAACCCTCATGGGGTAGAAAACCCAGCAAATCTTCCTCAATATAGATGACCATCAAATACAAAGATGTAATCCCCAAACAAGAGCCCCTTCTCCTCCTTCGCAAATCTCTCTCTCTTTTATGTGCAATTCACAAGTGAGTGAATGAGTGAGTGTGTGTTCAAATGAGGACACACCTCCTCTATTTATACTTTACTTCAATTGACTTTTAACCCTATCTGGGCCGACTTCTCCTAGGAGATTCTAATAACCCCTAAACACTTAACTCAGGTTTGACCCCACTAGGGAAGTCTAATAACCCTAGTTACAATATCGCGATGGAGGAATAAACATCTTCGGATATATAATAATGTCCCAATGGAGGAATGAAACATCTCCACATAATAAAGTACAAATATAATATTCTTAAAAGTTACAATATTTCAACACTCCCCCTTAACGAGAAGGATATTGTAACAACATCTGTAGGATAAAGGAGTCATCAACAACATGATACATGATACATCTATAAATCATTGGAAGCTTTCTTCAATCATCATCAGTAACTCAAACAATTACTGGAACATATTCAATACTGGAACATCAACATCTTCAGTACGGAGTTTTCATCTTCTGCAGCACTTGATCAACTACATCAACATTATAATCTAGATATTTTGATCAATAGCATCATCTGAATCTCTCGATCAACAACATCATCATTTGGATATTCCGATCAACATCATCATCTGGATCTCTTGATCAACAACACCATCATCTGGATCTTTTGATCAACAACATCATTTGGCTCTCTCGATCAACAACATCATCATCTGGATCTTCTGATCAACAGCATCATCTGGATCTCTCGATGAACAAAATCATCATCTGGATCTTCTAATCAACGACATCATCATTTGCAATACACATGATCCAATTACGAGATGATCAATACCTCTCACTTTAGGACATAAGTCCAAGGATGATACAATCCTGATCCACTTACAGGATGATCAATCCCTATCAATTTAAGACACCATATCATGTCTAGGGACGATGCAATCCAAATCTGCTTATGGGATGATCAATCCATATAAATTTAAGACACCAAAACATGTCTAGGGACCATGCAATCCAGATCTACTTACAGGATGATCAATCCTTATCAATTTAAGACACCACAACATGTCTAGGGATGATACAATCCATATCTACTTACAAGATGATCAATCCTTATCAATTTAAGACACCACAACATGTCTAGGGACGATGCAATCCAGATCTACTTATAAGATGATCAATCCTTATCAATTTAAGATGCCACAACATGTCTAGGGATGATGCAATCCAGATCTACTTATAGGATGATCAATCCTTATCAATTTAAGACACCACAACATGTCTGTGGACAATGCAATCCAGATCTACTTATGGGATGATCAATCCGTATCACTTTAGGACATAAGTCCAAGGATTATGCAATGCTGATCCACTTACGGGATGATCAATCCCTATCAGTTTAGGACATAAGTCCAAGGATGATGCAATCCTGATCCACTTACGGGATGATCAATCCCTATCACTTTAGGATGAAATTCCAAGGATGATGCAATCCTCTCATCCTCTTAGACAAATTCTAAGGACCACTTCATCGACCTCATCGTCAGTACAGGTATCCTCATCATCAAACTCATCATCGGAACAGGTAACCTCATCATCGATACAGGTATCCTCATCATCAATACAAGTATCCACATCATCAATATAGGTATCCTCATCATCAATCTTACCGTTGGTATAGGAAACCTCATCATCGATATAGTTATCCACATCATCAATACCAGTATCCAAATGTCATCATTGACCATATCACTCCCCCTTTTGAGGAGGGTCCTTCTGAACTACACCAAGCTTGTCTTGGAAATACTCAAACTTTACTCAAGACAGAGGTTTGGTAAATACATCAGCAACTTGTTCATCAGTGCTCACATGCTCGAGCTTTATAGCTCCTTTCTACACCATATCCCATATATATAAATATCATATCTCTATGCGCTTTGACTTATCATGGAACAATGGATTCTCCATCATCTTGATACAACTCTGGTTGTCACACAAGATCACAGTGGAGTCCATATCTAATTCAAATAGTCCTGATAACAGCTTCCGAAGCCATATGGCTTCACAACTAGCAGAGCAAGCTGCTATATATCCGACTCATCTATGCTAAGAGCCACACTGGATTGCTTCATGTTAAACCACGAGATCATAGCAGATCCTAGATAATAACATCCACCCAATGTGCTCTTTCTCTCTAAGACACTTCCAACCTAATCCGTGATTCTACATCTATATAACCATACAATTTGAAATCATTATCTCCACGATAATATAGACTAAATTCTATCGTACCTTTTAGGTACCTCATCACATGCTTTACAGCTACTAGGTGAACACATCTAGGCTCAACTAGATACTGACTCAGGGTGTTCATAGAAAAGCATATATTTGGCTTGGTATTCGTCAGATACATCAGTGACCCAATAATCTGTCTGTATTGAGTCATATCCACTAATTCTGATGATTCATTAACCAACAATTTCAAGTTGGTATCCATGGGAGTGGCCATGGCTTTACATTCCAACATATCAAATATTGAAAATTTTCAAGATTTCCATAGCATATTTTCTCTGGTTGAGAAAGATTCCTTTTGGGCCTTTCCATACTTCCATACCTAGGAACTAATGCATCAATCCGATATCTTTCATCTCAAATTATGTAGCTAGCTTCGTCTTGCTTTCCATGATCTGTTTATCATTTCCTATCAGAAATAGATCATCCACATACAGTAATAGTATGACAAGTTCATCATCCATAACCTTAAGGTAAAGGTTAGGATCAACTTTACTTTTGGTAAATCCCAAGCTTGTCAAGAAGCTATTAATTCTTCTATAGCAAGCTCTAGGAGCTTGTTTCAACCCGTACAAATCTTTCTTCAACTTACATACGTGAGTTCTTCTATCTTCAATCTCAAATCCTTGTGTTTGTTCTATGTACACCTCTTCCTCAATCACACCATTCAAGAAGGTTGTCTTCACATCCATCTGATGTAATCTCCACTTAATCATGGATGCAAGTTCCATGATGGTTCTAATGGAAGTGTACCTTGCAACTGGTGCAAATGTTTCTTCATAGTCAAATCCCTATTTTGGAGAGAATCCCCTCACCACAAATCTTACCTTATACTTTTCAATGCTACCATCCACAACATGCTTTATCTTGTATATCCACTTGGAGGATACCACACTCTTGTCTTTTGGTTTGGGAACTACATCCCAAACATCATTCTTCATTATTGGCTGGTATTCCTTTGTCATTGCTTCTACCCATTCTTTCTTATGAATTACTTCTTCATAACTAGTAGGTTCTTGATCTACAATATCCCACATCAAGGCCACATAGCTAGAGAATGGATTTTGTTTCTTGCTCACTCTTGTGGAGCCTTCTAGAGCTCCATACTTTTCTGCTTCATCTATGATTTCTCTTTCCCATGCCAGCTTTCTCTTCCGTGATATGTTCATTGGTGGGGGTTCTTGAGGTTCTTTCATATCATGGTCTTCTGGTGTTTCTTCTTCAGGAAAGGAAACAACTTATGTATTTCTAGGAGGTATATCTTCTTCATATACTTCTTCACACTGGCCCTTTCTAGATCTTTTGAGAGCAACTTCTTCATCAAATGTTACATCTCTACTAATTTCCATGTGATGGAATCCTGGGATGTATATTCTAAATGCCTTGGATGCTTCACAATATCCAACAAATATTCCCTTCTTTCCAGAATGGTCCAGCTTAGTTCTCTTCTCTTTTGGTATGTGGACATATACGGGGCACCCAAATATCTTGAGGTGGCTTACCTCGAGCTTCTTCCCTGTGAACATTTCTTCTAGAGTTTTTAATAGTTGAATCATTGTCACTTGCTCTATGGAACAAGTCTCATCATTCTTCATTTGTAGGTGATCATTGTACGATACTTCCTACAAGTCAAATTCAATAGTATGGTTAGAAACATCTCATAGTTTCCAAATAAATGCATAAAAACATAATTCATATTATCTTAGCCAATTCTATAACATTCATCCATATCCCACATTCATATGGTAACTTTCTAGATGCCTTCCATCTCTACCAGGATATTATTAAGAGTGTGCACTACTCCCAATATGTCAGCAAAGAGGTTTCACTCTAGATAAGTAGCAATGGAATGTTGTATAGAACCATAGGCTACTTACCCATCACATGCATAACACTACAAATATCCTAATACATATGTATACAACTGGATATTATCATTTAAACAAAAATGACAATTCAAATACTTATCTTTGTTTGTTTGGTAGGATCTCCTTTTGATCCTAGTCTTCTGATCATCATCGAAGTTTCTAAACCAATATTGTATGTTGCTTCTCCTATTCTCCTAGAGAGCTTTGTGAGGGGACTCCTTTTCCTCTAAACTGGAGAGAGTCTTCTTCTGTCATGTCATGTGCTTTGAAGCACCATTGTCACGAGACATATTATTCGATTTCTTCATTTGCTTTCTTCCTAGGAGGTTCTTCATCCTCTTCTTCTTCACTATCATCTTCTGCTAGATGTGCTTGATATCTTCTATGGTGGAAACCCTTCTTCTTATTTGAAGTACAATCCTTAGCAATGTGTCCTATTTTGTGATAATTGAAACATTGGTATGAAGAGTGATCTCTTTCTGGAATGGTTCTTCTTTTCTTTTGAAACCTTTGTGGAGGTTGAGACTCGTTGTGGCTTTCTTTCTTGAATTTGGATTGACTCCTTCTTCTTTTGGTATGGGTGGCTAATGCTTGATTTTCTTCTTTGAGTAGGGATTCTCTATTGGATACTCTAGCCTCTTCTTGAATGCAATCCTCCCATACAATATCAAAATTCATGCTTTCCTTTCTGGCACACATGGTCTGGATGAATGAATCCCAAGGTCTAGTGAGACCATTAAGAGCAGTCATAACTAGTTCATCTTCATTAAGGGAGTCTCCAATGGCTTCTAGTTGTTCCTTGAATTGGGAGACCCTTGTGAAGTAATCTTGAATGGATTCTCCTTGACTCATCTTAGTGCTATTCAATTGAGCTCTCAAGTTCATCTTCCTATTGATGTTCCTTCCTTCATACATTCTAGCTAGGGAATCATACATTTATTTTCGGGTTTTCTTGGATGACACTTGAGGGATCAAGTGATCTTTGATAGAATCAGCAATGATTCTCTTTTCCCTAATCATGTTCTTCTTGTACTTATCTTTAGCTTCATCTTCATCAGGTTCGTCAACTTCATCTTTGATGTATTGAGCAAGATCATTCTCTTCAAGAATGAGACCAATCCTATATTAACATGCCCATAAATTATCTATACCCTCTAGCTTGCCCTCAAGCTTAGTGCTTGGGGCCATCTTATCCAGGAGGTCACCAAAAATTGAAAATTCTCACAATACAAAACAGATCTTACCAGGAGATGTGCTTGACTGAATTGAGTTGACTGATGTACTTGGTTTCTGGAAACTTCAATTGTTCACCCTTCAAACTTGACCAGCAAATTTCGGATCTGCAACAAGTTTTTTGGTTTACTAGTTTGCATATTTTTTGATTTACTAGTGCACAAGTTCGCAGTTTTTTTTGTTCACTGGTGCATAGGTTCACAGTTTTTCTGGTTCATTGGTGCACAGGTTCGCAATTTTTCTCATTCACTGGTTTTCTTGTTTTTTGGTCCAAAATTCAAACTAGGGTTTGACATATCTCGGGGTTCTACCCACTCAAAAAATTCGATCTAGGGCTTAGAATTTCTCTTTTGAGGAGGAGCATCCATCCATGCTCTCAGATTCCAAAAATTCCAACTTTTGCAAAAACCCTAATTTCTCACCAGAGGAGGAGAGAGATTTTCACCTTGTGAAAGATGTCCTATCCAGGCTAGCTCTGATACCATGTTAAGATTAGCATAAAATTCACTACAAGAGCATAGGATCAATGAAAGAAATACAATCACAAGATAGACACAGATTTATCCTGGGAAACCCTCATGGGGTATAAAACCGAGCAAAGCTTCCTCAATATAGATGACCAACAAATACAAAGATGTAATTCCCAAACAAGAGCTCCTTCTCCTCCTACGTAGATCTCTCTCTCTCCTATGCGCAATTCACAAGTGAGTGAATGAGTGAGTGTGTGTTCAAATGAAGAACACACCTCCTCTATTTATACTTTACTTCACTTGACTTTTAACCCTAACTAGGTTAAATTCCCCTAGGAGAGACTAATAACCCCTAAACACTTAACTCAGGGCCAACCCCACTAGGGAAGTCTAATAACCCTAGTTACAAAATCCCGACGGAGGAATAAACATCTCTGGATATATAATAATGTCCCGACAGAGGAATAAAACATCTCCGGATAATAAAGTACAAATAGAATATTCTTAGAAGTTACAATATTTCAACAGTTACAACACTTGGGCCTATTTGGGCTTAGCATGAAGTAAAAGAATATAAAGTGGTTGAACTAATGAAGGGACTCTACCTGTAAGGAGAAACAGGCGAAGGAAAAAATTCATCTTCAAAGTTCTGCAAGAGGTAAACAATAATTCGTCAGTAAGTTACAAGTAAGTAGTTCCACTATGTTATATTTCTGGAGCATTATGTTCTAAACTGACAAATGAAATTCGGGTTCAAAGCATATTCCACAAGAAGTCTATATAGTGCTTTAGAATTATGGTAGACTAAGATGTCTAGGGTTATAATAATTTTTTTATTTTATGAACATATAAGATAAGATGTGTTGAATAGGATGAGTAGAATAGCTATGATGAATCGACATTATTTTGCATATTTGCCATAGGATAAGATATTGTAGTTCATGAGAAAATTATATTGTGTGCAGTTGACCCTACAAAAAAAAAGTAGTTATATTTGGTTGAATGAAAGATGAGTAGTTATATTTGGTTTAATGAATTGTAATAGAAATCATATTCCATTAAAGATGTATAAAGTTGTTTATCAAAGAAGGGTAATGATGCCTATCAGCTTTGGCATTATTATGATTCAATAAAGTTGATAGTAACATATTAATTTATAAACAATATCCCATTTCCGGAAGGGATATTACAATGAAGATCAATAACAAAAAATATTAATGATAGTTGGTCTAAATGATTCTAATACTTTTGTAAAATAAGTCTACATATCATGTCAAGATAAACTCTACCATGTTCTATTCTTTATTGTACTTAGTAGTCCGTACTTCAATATAGTACTCAAGGAGTAGCATTCTCCTAGTAAAATTATATGGTCTAATGGATAGGGATAAAGATGCAATCACAGAGTTAGTAAAAGAACTTTAAGAAAGATGTGCTAAATTTTTGCTCTCCTAAAACCAATGAACATCTCATATAGAATTAAATTGTTTGGGTATGGGTTTCTAGACAAGATAGTAGATAATGAATTTGTTCTGATAATTGAATTCCTTTTCATGTATGTAGGGAAAAAAAATTCAGGAATTTACTTGTCTATGAATATATTGATTCAATAATCATGATGACTATTGTATTGACCGTTTGTATCAAGATCAAGGAAAATTTTTACACTCCATCTTCCTCATATAACAGATGAATATGTGGAAATTTATGGTGAGGCATGTTATTACTTTGACCAACAAAATTTGTGGATTAAAAACTATAAGCATAGGAGTAATGCTTTCGTTTTGTTTTGGTATTATGAAATTTGTTGACATATTGAAAATGGAAGTTGGGTTATGTTTAGAAATTTTCTCGATATATATATATAACTTGTTTGCAATAGTATTGTAAATTTATATAAACATAAGTTGAAAACAGTTTAATGGTGGATAGGATGACCATTGGAACTCTTGAAGAGGTTGTATACTTATCAAGGGGATGAGCTATTATACCTCATAAAAATCTAAGTTAATGAGAAGAGAATAATAAATTCTATGTGCTAACATTGCAGTTTCATGCCGTAAGGTATGATTGATGAAAATAAAAATCAAAATAAGAATGTTGATTTTAGTTCATCGTGTATGGATATTTGAGATGAATCTAATCAAGTATGAAGGATGATTTTAAAAAATCTTATTATGTTTAGGAAAGGATTTCTTACAAATTTCAACTATGTCATGAAAAGTTGTACTAACAAGTGATTTTGACAGATTGTCAATATCTGCGGGACTTGTTGGAAGAAAAGAGCATGATACATATTACGCATAGAGTATGGTAATCGTATTGTAAGAGTATGAATAAAGATCAAATAATCATGTAAATATATATTCAAGAATGAGTAAGCATTGATAAGTAAATAGGTGAACCTATTTGATGATATTATGTTGCATATTGTGATTGACGAAAAATGCAAGAAATGATAAATTATCATTATTAATAAGCCATAAAATCGAGAATGATGGTATCAACACCAAGTGGAAAAATTGATGATCTAGCTCTACTTTGCTAAAATAAGTTTTCCTGGACTCAAGTGAAATGGCTTGAGTGGAAAAAGAATTTTTCCTTGACTCAAGCGGGAGATTGAGTGGAAAATAAATTCTTGGACTCAAGCAAGGGAGCTTGATTGGAATAGAGAAAGATTCGGTGGTCATAAATGGAAAAGACCTAGGCACCAAATTATAACATCTAGAAGACAAGACTTTGTTTGATGTTTCTTGAGAAGGAAAACTTTTGACTAGCAATCAAAAGAAGAGTAATCTCAAAATCTTATCCTGTAAGACCACACGTAAATTGGTGACATAAATCGAGGGAGATTTATGTAACTCAATAGAGGGTTGTTGAAGTTCCAAACTCAAGAGAGAGTTTGGTGTTAAACAAAGTGTTATTGAAGTTTTCCATCTTCATGATGTAACAATGAAACATATATTAAAGAATTTCCAAGTAACTAGGCTGTTGAATTTTCTAATGTGTGAATGTCGTGAATATAAATAAAACTTGAGTAGGAAAAATTCCCTCAAGGGCAAGGATGAATGATGAATTCGAAGTTTACTACTTGAAACTATGTGAGATAAATGATACTAACCTGTGAATGTAGGAGATGCCTACCTCAAGCTAAGGACTAGTTAAAGTGTCCAAGTATTGAAGGTAAAGGACGTCCTCAAAAAGATAAGTATGTTTTGTATTACCCATGAATTCTTTTGAGTTATATTGAAAAATAATCATATGTTATGCTTCCTTATGATGCTAAAAGCACAAACAAAGGCTGGAAGATGTTCCATGAATAGCAACAATGTTGTGTTGCAAAAAGGACCCACTGCTTATGTTTTGAGTTGAATTAAGAAATAATGATATGTTTTACTGAACAATTTTGTAAGACCCAGTTTTGTTGCACAAAAGTGCAGGTTATGAGCGATAGTGATTTGCGGGAATCATGAAATGTGATATCCCTCCTTTTAAGTCCCTAGTATTTAAAAAAAATAAAATTGTAATCGAATATTGTACCGAACTACTGGTGAGGAGCTCAAGACAAGGCCCCACTAGCGAACCATGAAATCTTTAACATTTATTTTTATAAATTGTAATGGTTGATATAAACCGAGGAGACTAAAAAATAGTTACACGTGAGTAGTTTAGAGCACGTAGGTATATAGATAGGATTTACACTGAAGTTAATGAGATTATTAGGCTCTCATCGGAGGAAACATGATTCCCAAAATAAAGGAGAGACTAATGTTTGATGAGAGTGGCAAATTCAATACACCATCGAGCCTTGACTTTTGCGCCCTAATTAAGGAGGGATTCGAGATCTTGGGCAGATCCTCCAAGAGTAACAACTTTAATTTATAACTAGAGGTCACAGCTACAACGGGGGGGGAGGTTGGCCAAGATATGGAGGGGAAAGAGTTGGCGTTAAAAGCAGGGTTTGCTGAGAACAGGGGATGGCAGCTCTATGAAGAACTCGATCCCCACTACTCCTCGGGTACGCCTCTGCCTTAATAGATCGCTTGGAATTTAATTCATTTGAGAATAGAGATCTATCAGTTTATATTGTTTCTTGCACTCTGGTTTGATTTTGTATGAGTAGCCATGGCATGTTTCATTATCCTTCTATTCTCTGCGTGGATGACAGCGATAGGGTTTCCGCCACTCCCTTGACCACTTAAGTCGTGTTGCTTATCGAGTAGGGAGAACTTCTGGTTTTTGGAAATTTGTCCCCTTCTTACAATCTATCTCTACCCCTTGATTTTTAAAAAGATCTCTGTTCTGGTTTGCAAGTGAATTAGTGTGACTATAAAAGACTGATAGGTTACATATCGAGCCCTTCGGAGGTTAAGATCGCCATAGTGTTATAATCTTCTTCCTGCATAATTTATCACCGTGTTAGTTTAAGAATTTGCCTATTCATTTTCACTTGAGATCGAGATCCCCAGGTGTGGTCGTTTTTCTTTCCCTCTGTTACATCTCTGTCTTTGTTATTGATTGATATATATTAAATCTTGTTGACAGATCCAAGATCTCTGTCACACCTCTGTTTTTGTTATCGAATGATATATACTAAATCTCGCTAGACAGATCCAAGATCTCTGTCTTTTCATTTCTCTGATTTCGATCCAGATCGATTGAGAAATCGATCTAATTTGCAACTGTGTAGTTTTTATTGATGCCGAGTCCAATATATATGGTAGTCGATTCTCACTGTAACTCCGTCTCTCTGATTTCGATCCAGATCGATTGAGAAATCGATCTAAATTGCAACTGTGTAGTTTTTATTGATGTCGAGTCCAATAGATATGGTAGTCGATTCTCACTGTAACTCCGTCTCTTTGATTTCGATCCAGATCGATTGAGAAATCGATCTAATTTGCAACTGTGTAGTTTTTATTGATGTCGAGTCCAATCGATATGGTAGTCGATTCTCACTGTAACTCTGTCTCTTTGATTTCGATCCAGATCGATTGAGAAATCGATCTAATTTGCAACTGTGTAGTTTTTATTGATGTCGAGTCCAATCGATATGGTAGTCGATTCTCACTGTAACTCCGTCTCTTTGATTTCGATTCAGATCAATTGAGAATTTGACTTAAATTTGTAACTATGTTTTCCTCTACGAATTGGTGAAATCATCTCTGCAATCTCAAAGAAATAATTCGTTCACAGAATACTTGAGTACCGAGTTAGGAGGCGGCCTCCTTATGGAGAGATCGACCCCCCTGTAGTCGCCAATTGACTAATTGTTTCTTTGTGTACCATTAAGTGGGAAAGATCAATTGTGTTCCCTTATACGAATGATAATTACTGTCAGTTCGGGGAAAATGGCGTATACCATCATGGACCATTAGTAACATTTAAAGTACCGTATTTATATATATGTATATATGCTAGGAGGATTTATGAGGAAAGGCGCAGGGTTTTGGGATGGCTGAGATCGCCATAGCCCAGTAAATTTTCATGTTCGTCTTTTCCTTAATTTCCTCTTAATGTTGTTACTTATGTATATATATGCTGTGAGTATTTTGTAGAACAGCCCAGGAATTTGGGATGACTGTGATTTCCATGACCCAGCTAGATGCAATTTCTTATATTCATAGTTTAAACTATCCGCCTGCTCTTTTCGTGGGTTGTAGTTAAGTAGAAATCGGACCTTTCATGATGGATAGAAATCCATATTTTGTTCTCTGCCCATAGTTTCTACACTGCAGTCGAATGGATCCGTGAGGATCTTCACCCGCGTTGATTATTTTGGTTCTGTGTTTATGCACTTTCGAAGGATTCCTATTTAGTATTGTGTATGTTGCTGGAACGAGTCTCATATGCCAGCATGTTTGCCCTGTTCTTTGTTTTAGATCCTAAACTCTATAGTAGAGATAGGAAGGCTTAAATTATTGACTTTCGATTAGCATTGCTGTGGTATTCTTTACTGCTTGGAACCTGGTTACCATGGAGATGCAACTCGGTAATACACCTTGGCATTATTGGTTGGTAAGTGAAACTGGCATAGATCTCATCTTATGGATAGTTCTTTTATTATGTGATTCTTGTATAAATATCTCTATATGATAGTTATACACGCTCTGCAATGATTGATAAGGTTATGCTATGTACAACGGCGTCGGAAGCCAGGCGAGATCCCTGTGTATCAGCTAATATTACGTTTTCATATGAATTTGTTAATACAGATTTTTAGTGCTTAACAGATTGTAGTTAATGAGCAATCGCCGCATTCTTCTTCAAGATAGGGCCGCAAGAGTCTATTTGATCTCTCGTAAGGGTTTATACTGCTACGATTTTATCCTTGTTCTTTTGCTAACTAAAGAATATAAAGATTTTTATATATGAAATGATTACCTTTTAAGATATAAAGATTTTTATATATGAAATGATTACCTTTTAAGATATAAAGATTTTTATATATGAAATATGATAATGTTAGATTACCTTTGTTCCTTGACTATTAAGGATTTATATGATGAAGTATGATAATGTATAACTAAAGGAGAGATTACCTTGCCCCCTCATTATATAAAGATCTTATACACATATAGGATGATAGGTAATGTATAAGAGGTTGAGTTACCTTTGTTCAAGCACTAATAAGAGTGTAGTCATTTTGAGTATAGCGTAAGTATGATATTGCTTCTAGCCTTGAATAGGCCATCTATATGAGAGACTAGAGAAAGAGGAAGCAACAGTTGTGTTGCAAGTTTGTATTCCTCGATGTCTTGTTTGGAAGAATAATAAAATGACATACTTTGTGGGCGCAGTCCATAGATTTGGATATTCACATCGATGCTCTCGATGAGAGAGACTTCGAGCATATGGAAAGAAATTATTGCAACATATGTGTTGCTAGATGTAATTCTCCTCTTGAATAATAGAAAGAAAAATATGACCTGCCTTTGTGGACATAGCCCAGTCGCGGTGAACCACCTATATCATTGTCTCGATCTTATGTGTGTTCAAATTGGCGTTATTGTTTTGTTCAATGGAGATGTTATGTCAATTACTTGTATGTCTTCTTCTGGTGCATGGGTATTGTTGTGTCAGGATGTATCTGCTGAATGATGATGGTCATGGATTAATGTCATGAAGATTTCTTTGTATGATAATCTTGTTCAGGTTAAATGTATGCATTGAAAGAGTAAGAAATCAATAGCAGATGTTTGGAATGTGAAACGTAATTTTTGAAATTTACTAAATCCTGAGATTAAAGATTGGGTCTGTCACAGTTATTTTGTGTCATATGAATTTCTTGGAAATTGATTATGGTTGCTATTTAAATTATATCAGTGTTCGGCCTATGCTGTGTAACATGGGTGTATAATAATCATTTTGTATTGTCGTTTTATTTACGGAAGCATGTCAGACTTATATTCCTCCCACAAGTACATTTCTTTGCAGAGACCATTGACGTTATGGAAATACATTTATTTCGCTAATTATATAAAGGAATAATATTTTTTAAATTTTACCAAATTTACTAACTCGTTTTATTTGGAGATGTCACATGAAAGTTAGAAGATGATAAAGAATATCAAAACATAGATAACAAAATGAGCAAAAGATGACGTACAAAGTGGAAGACAAACTGTTGAAAAGCATGAACGTCGAGGATGGTGTTATTCTTAAGGGGGGAAGGATGTAACATCCCTCTTTTATACGCCTACTATTTGGTAAATGTAAATGTATATTGTACTTGTTTTCTGGTAAGGAGATCAAGCCCAAAGCCCCAATAATCTATGATTATTACCCTCAAAATTTCATATGACATCCTAAGTTGAGGACATTAGCTTTTCCATACAAAACGATTAGCCAATACTTATGACCTATGTATTATCATGACGCTATGTGTTATGGATGATTTCCAAATCCTAATTAATTTTATTATAAGTATCAATCCTATTCCGACAAGAGAGTGATAGAGAACTCGGTAACTTCCTAAGCTAAAAGAAGCTTAGCTTATTAATTAATATATTAGTATACTTGTTATAATTGACTATAAGTTATACTATGAGATAAATAAACATTATATATATATATATATATATATATATATATATATATATATATATAATATAATATAATAGTGGGTTATCTCATTTAAGGAAGTGAGTAAGTATATCCTCACTCATAACCTACCATAAGAAAATTGACTTAGTGGTAATATATATATATATTGAGAAAACCTTCTTCATAAATAACGGGTCATCCTTCATGAATCACTTAGAGATTTTTTAGGAGGGTTGTATCCTTAGTGGAGCACCCAAATATCTCCCACCACCATCTGTCCTACTAAGTGGAACACCCGAACTTTGTGTCACGTCATATGTCTCCTTAATGGAGAGCTCGAACTCTCTAAGGATGCCATCTGCCTCCAGGGAGAGCATGATCCCACCTATTTAAGAAACTAAATTCGAGTAGATGGGGACGACAGTGGCTCGGGTGAACTCTAGAAATTCAAAGTGGTTTCAGTTATTGTGATGGCAGGGAATGACACATTCGTGGAAGTCTGATTATTACTCAGGTATTGTGTTATGGGAGAGGACGGCTCACAGAAATCTTGATCCCTGTTTATTACATTTTGTCTAAACATTATGTTTGGTTTAGAGATTTGGAAAGACGCCTCTGTTAGATGTTTGCGTAGCAAACCCTGGGAAGGGACGAATCACATAGAACTTGATCCCTGTTTAGTTTTCCCATTGGTGTCTTTTAAACATTGATCCTTGTATGATCAAAGTAGCGCCTAGTCGTGGTAAGATCTCTATGTGAACAGAGATCATGGGTTTCATTTATGTATACTTCTGCATTATTTAAACATTGATCCCAGTAAAATCAGAGTAGCGCCCAGATGTGGTGAGATCTCTATGTGGACAAAGATCATGGGTTTCATTTCTTTATACTTCTGCATTGTTTAAACATTGATCCCTGTAAAATCAGAGTAGCGCTCAGATCTGGTGAGATATCTATGTGAACAGAGATCATGGGTTTCATTTCTTTATACTTCTTCATTGTTTAAACATTGATCCCTGTAAAATCATGGTAGCACCCAGATGTGATGGGATCTCTGTGTGAACATAGATCGTGGGTTTCATTTCTTTATACTTCTACACTGTTTAAGCATTGATCCCTATAAAATCATAGTAGTGCCCAGATGTGGTGAGATCTCTATGTGAACAGAGATTGTGGGTTTCATTTCTTTATACTTATGCATTGTTTAAACATTGATCTCTGTAAAATAAAAGTAGCGCCCATATGTGGTGAGATCCCTGTGTGAACAAATATCATGGGTTTTATTTCTTTACATGTATGCTTTGTTTTAAACATTGATCCATGTTTCTAGTATATTATGTAATTAATATGTTATGATCCCACCATCGTTATTCTGTAGAACACCTTGGGAAGGGACAACGTAAGAGCTGGATCCTTGGTTTAAGTTTTCCTCTTGGGTAATTTATATGTTATGATCCCAGCTTTAGGGATAAACCTGTATCATGATTTTTATAGAATGATTGGGAAAGGAAGAACGTAGAAGCTTGATCCCTATTTACTTTTTAGTCTTTTATTTTTTATATAGGTCAGATAGATCTCTGTAAATGCATTGATCCCTGGAAAACTCAGTAAATTATATTTATTTCAAATCAGAGAAATATTTCTGTGAATGCGTTGATCCCTGGGAAAACTCAGCTATTTATATTTATATGATCTCTATAAGAATGTGAAGTATGTATTATTAGAGTTGAATTCTGCTAAGCTAAACTTAATACATATATGCATTAGCAGATTTGATCTATGAAACATGTTGTATATGTTAGATCTATTTTAGTCTAAAGCTTTGTGGCGTATTTCATAAATACTTGGCCCTATTTTATTAATCCTTTAACTCATATATCCACTCTTGAGAGTCGATGATAGTATCAGTCGGGTTATTGGATAAGGTGAATAGAAAAGTAAAGTGTTGCAGGTTAAAATTATTAAGTACTTGTTTGGCATGGTTAAATGTAAGGAAAATCCCTTAATGAGTTGATTAATATAAAGACCTTAGAAGACTCTCCTTAGAAAAATTCTTGTAAAGGGTTGAGACATCTTGGTTCTCAGTTATCCTTCCCTAGGGGATTCACTGCCAGCTCAGGGGTGGCCTCTCGGTGGCAGTCATATACACCGGATAGAGTGTTAGATGGTTGGGAGGAAAGCTGCAATCATGGATTTAGTCGGTTAGTCTACATTATAGCATTGTTGTTTATGTCAATGTATAAATGTATATTTTTGTCAAGAGATACCTTGGTAAATGATAATCCATTATTAGTCATGTTGTTTCATTTGATAATGCTGATGGCCATTGATATGTATATATTGTTTTGGTTGATGCACATTTAAGCTTACCACTAATGAGGAAGTGCTTACATGAAGATGTTCAAGGTGAAGTTAGTAATATTCAAATATGAGCTAATATAAATATGATAGATGAAATTATTTACTAAGGGTATTTACACAAGGAACTTATATGGTTATCAGTTTGCTTGAAGTAATGTACTGTGGTTATATACGTTGTATAGTTGTAATGTTTTCCATTTACTTATAATTGACCCAAGTGAGATAGAAGAAGTTGCCTAGATGTTATTTAAATATGGTAGGTGAATTGATCTTGTATAAGTATTGAAATTATTGACTAAGGACTTTTGCATAAGATAGTTATACATGGTTATACCAAGGAATGGGTTAAGACATATCTTGTATATTTATAACTGCCAGTAGTCATGTGCAAATTCCATGCTAGAATAATTAGATTATTATTACACCTACATACTAAATCAAAGATGTCAATTCTAGGAGAAATGATGCAACCGTAGATGACCATTGTTGCATATTTCTAGTTTAAGAATGTTAACCTCTTCTCATTCTAGACACATGTAACAAGAAGTAAGTTGTATTGTTGGTAATGGATCATTATTGGAGTAAGATGTATGGGCCATGTCCCTAAGTTGGTAAGGAATGTTTTATATAGATATTAGTGGAAGATATGCATTAGCTGACCATCTGTTTTATAGTGCCAGATGTACAATCCTAAATGAAGTGTTTGGTTCAATATAGCTGCTTCCTTAGATTGATCGACATTATTCAAATGATATACTTACCAAGTATGTTTTAGTGTAGAACAGATTTTCTTATCCCCCAATAAATAAAATAAAAATTTCACCCCATTTCCTCTAGAACATAACAACGATATTAGGTATTTTACATGGATACAACCATATAAAATCCCCTTTGCAACATTGAAATTTGTAATAAACAATTTAAAACCCTAACCAAGCACACAACATTGCAAATGTAGGAGGGATACCAAGGATTGAGAAAGTATTAAGACTCCATCCTTGAGCCTCCACCAAGTACAAGTGCCTTAAGTTTTCTAACCCATTCCATGCATATTGCGTTAATGTCCCATGATAACAATATTCTTAATGAATTAATAAATTTCATAATTACTCTCATTTTTTATTAATAACCTTGTCTAAATAAACATCAACATTGATCAATTGCATAAATTATATAAAAATATATATATGATTCTTTAAATGAATGATGAACTTATAATATGATTCTCTTCATTATTGAAGATATTTTAATTCACAACTAACTTCAATCTCCTTAACCACCCCGTGACTAATGACAAATCACCTAACATCATAAAATTGTTAATATTTCTTGGACAGAAAAGGGTGAATCAAGGTAAAGTGACATGTATCTCTTCCCTAAAGTAGATTACCAATAGTATTGTAAGAAATATAATGATGTAAGGATTATATACATGTATATTATATACAATTAAAACCTCATGGGCTATCTCATGTTGTTGAGTTATTTGAAGTTAACACAAGATGGTTATGTTTGAATAAGTGATTGAGTGCTTTTTTCATCAAAAGAATCGAACATAAGGATTTAATGGTTAGTTACTATTTGAAATTTTAGGTTGCAAATTTTTGTTTATAACTTATATTTCGTCTTTTATTATTGTGGATATTCAAATAGCATTGTTTTGTGTAATTAAATAACTAAACAAACATGTAAAGCTATTGGTTATGTGTGAATAAGTGATTGAGTGCTTTTTTCACCAAAAGAATCCAACATAAGGATTTAATGGTTAGCTACTATTTGAAATTTTAGGTTGCAAATTTTTGTTTATAACTTATATTTCATCTTTTATTATTGTGGATATTCAAATAGTATTGTTTTGTATAATTAAATAACTAAACAAACATGTAAAGCTATTGTAGATCCTTATTAGAAAAGAAAATATTACATTATGAAACTATATACTTAATATTATTAATAAAATATTATATTGTGTGAATTAATGTTTAATATTAATCATATACTTTGTAAATTTTAGTAGTTTTTATAAGTAAATATATAATTTAAAAATTGAAATTCTATTAGAAATAAATGAAGATTTAATTTATATTATATTACTTGTAAACAAAAAAATTTAAATATTATTATCAATAAACAAAAAAAATTAAATATTATTATAAAAAAGAAAGATCCAAGTAAAATTTTATTATAAGCAAACATATAATTGAAATATTATTAGTGAGAACATATTTTTGTATAATACATTGAGGTTTATATGTCGTATGCCAATATATTTTTTGTAAAAAGATATATTTATAACAAAGAGAATTGTAAATCTTTATTAAATGATAAACCATGAATATGAAAAAGATACTAGCACCATTAATATTGCAATAACATTTTTTTTTTTATAATATTTTTATTTTATGTTTTACATAAATATAATTTTCAAAAACAAGGAAAAAATATTAGCTTTCATCCTAAATAAACTTATAATAAAATACATATCAACAATATTTATGCATTACTATTCTTATAATTATGTATAAATGATATTATAAATTTTTCATAATAATATTTTTAAATATTTAATAAAAACAAATTATTGATTTTGATATTAATTTTAAATTATTAAAGCTATCTAAAAATTGTAAATAACTATATCTAATTATAATAATAAAAACATAAAAGCTTTTCCTTAGGTTGAAAGACTTTGAGGCCAAGAAGAGGGTTGAAAGTGGACAGCTCTACAATTTTGACTTACACTAAATTCAAACGCTACATTCTTTCAAGAAGCCACAAATGCTACATTCTTTCAAGAAGCCACAAACACTACATTCTTTCAAGAAGCTAAAAGAGTAATGGAACCGCCTCAACGAGGTCCTTGAAAGAGTTTGGATGATGCATTTCGGCGATTAGTACCAGCAAACCCTTCAATGTCACATGGATCCTCGACTACCGTGAGATTTGCAAAACATGCAAGTGCACCATAAGTAAAAATCCCTTTGAATCTAGCAAAGATGAGAACCATCAAATTGAAAGAGAGAGGCCTAGTAGTAATTTTTATAGGTCTTTATCCATCTCTTAGAGTCATGGAAATATTTATTAACAAAAAATGGAGACATATGTTAACAAGAAGAATGCATCATCATTTTTGTGGAAAAGGTTATTATAATTTTATTTTTGAAAATAAAGAGGATAGAGATCCGATATTTAGAAATGGGCCTTACTTCATGGTGCTTATAGGTATGTATCTCAATAGTTGGAATATATCCTTTGATTCAGCACATGATATCCCTACTTCAGTCCTCGTATGGGTTAAATTAATCGATCTTCGTTTACATTGTTGGTTTGATGAAGCTATTGCAACTATTGGAAAGTCTTTAAGAAGACATATAGATAAATATGATCCCAAATCTCGTATGTTTTCATTTTCTCGAATTTTCTTTGAGGTTTATCTTGAAAAGGGATTACCAAATATTATCAATCTTACAATGGAAAATTGGACACATGATCAAGAAGTAGATTATGATCAACTACCATTTAAATGCAAAACTTGTGATGATTATGCAAATTTTGCAAGAAACCATCCAAAAAAGATAAAGGAGCAAGATATATGTAAAGAGAAGGAACAAGGTTGGCATTAGGTTCATAAGAAAGGGAAATAGAATGTAAATGCTTCAAATCAAGATAGTTGTACATATATGTTCTCTACAATAAATTCTAGACCCTATGGGGGACATAAGGAAAAGACTATGAAATAGAACCAAAGACTACAATAGTTCAATACCCTTAGAGATTGGAACAAGTCAGAGTCCAATACTTGGAAAAGAACATTCATAACTTTTCTTCTCAACTAATTTTAGAAGAGGAAGGGGTCAAGGAATATGTCTCTATTATTCCTACTGAACCAGTTCAAGAAATAAATATCTTTCAAAATAAGGATAGAGTGTTCAATATAGAAGAAGATGATAGGAGAAAGACTCAACAATCTTAGGAAGATTCATCAGAAGAGGTAGAAGAGGATAAAATTGTGTCAAGAAAGAATCACGTAAGTGAAAAAAGAGAGGAGAAAGAATACATGGATAAGAAACTAGGAAAGCAAGCATCTCTTAATAAACTTATCAATGTAGTAGGATCGAGTGAAAAAAGGGAAAAGAGGGGACACCAAAAGTAAATATGTAACTCAACCAAAAAAATAATGCATCCAATCTCATGGAAGTGCAGCGGTTTTGGATTCATTCAAAATGTTGAAGCAATTAAAGGCATGATACATAAATAAAGACTTTCCATTCTTCTACTTAAATTACATATTGATTTTTATTGGATTGTTGAAAGAGTCTCATATCTTAGTCTACTTGTGTTTAATTTTGTGGGTGAGAGTGACATTGTTATATATGTCATTCTACTTTATTTCCTATTGGAATTGGATAAGGAGAGAAGTAACATCTTAAGGAGTGAACACATTGAGTTTTACATCACGCCTTATGTGATATTTTGCACAAAGGATTCTTTATGTTGTCTCAACAAATTTGTTTTTCATGATATTTGTCTATTGTTTGATACAATAGCTATTTTCATAAATACATTTTATATGGATATCAACCTCAAGAGTCAAATTGTCCTTTTTTTGGATATCGTCTGGAAGCGGAGGAAGAAGAGTAATAAGTGGAGTGAAGGTAGTTGTTTTGGTTGGATTTTTTATATTCCTTGTATTTTTTAAAGGTTTTGGTAACCAATGGAAAATTTAGTTCAGTGAATGGATATTGTGAGTAGAGGTAAAGAAGGAAGTGGCTAGTAGAGGTAAAGAAGGCAGTGCCTATGATGTTTTTAAGAATTTGGCCCAGAAAGTTAAACAGTTGGAGAAGGACAATAAAAAACTAAATACCATCATGAGCATGAATATTTCTATATCCCATCTTCAATTCAATAGTGTGGGTGATTAGAACATTCATTCAGCTAATTCCCCTATGGATGAATCAATGCAAGTTGAAAGTGTTGAAGAGTTGGCAGATCCCATCAAGCATGAAGATTCTAATATTCATGTTGAAAGCATGCAAAAAGGCATGTAATGGCTAGGTTTATTTATTTTTTATTTGTAATGTTTTATAAGTGCATATTTCTTGGTGGAAAGTCTTTATTTCTATAAAATAGACTCACATTTTAGAGACAAAATAACAATAGCATGCTAGATAGATTCTTCTATTTTTAATTTTGTCAAATTGATGTTCAGAACTATGTATCAAAAATATATTTTTTTTTTAACAAGAACAGGGAAAATAGATGTATTTATAAAGGCTGTGCACAACCATTCATTACAAGCTTTCAAAAATAATTGACAGAGTAGCAAGTGCCTGAAAGTTTGGAGCGAAAGTTTCTAACTGCATGACTGTAAAAGTTCTAAACATTTCCTTTCTAAAACTGTTCAAAATAGAGCAGGGATAAACCCTGATAAACTGATTGTTGAGGATTATACAAAAAAAAAATAGGGTCTAAAACATCAAAAAGTGGAACCTGGACTAAGACTGCAAATTATCCATAACTTTTGAAATAGGCAGAGGCTGCATCCTTCTTTTCCTGCTTAATCTCCTGATTGACCGTCAGATTATCTTGGACGCAACTTCCCTGTGTTTTTCCGGTGATAACAGCAATGTCTTCCTGCAGATTATCCACCTTGCCCATAAGCTTAAACAAGTTTTTTTCCAGGTCGTCAATCCTAGAGTCCTAGCAGGAGAGCTGGTTAATAGCATAGCTTAAATCCTTAGCCATCTCCTCATGCTGATCCACACTGGTACAGACTACATTATACGTGTTGCGCACTGAGAGCTTGACTTCAACCATGGTGCGGTTCAGTGCAGCTATGGCCACCATTATATTTTGCATGGTGCCAGAACTGAAAGGAATCAACAGACCAGGACGGGAGGGAGGAGTGCCCAAATCGCCGAGAGAGAGCCGGTTCAACGCACTGGAGAGGGGAGGGCGAGCCATTTCGAAGCACGGAGAGGGAGAGGCAGGTGGTAGAGTAAATAACGGCTCATGGGAGCTGACAGCACCACTGGGAGCCATGTGCCAAGCGCGAGGGAGAAGGTGGCGTGTGGCAGGGAAGGAGCGAGGTACATCACCAATGGAGGAAGATGGGGAGAGGGGGACCCTCGTGCCAATAGACCCCTCCTTTTCCTTAGCCATGACATTATTAACCATTAACAAATTGGTTAGGGTATGAATGGAAACCCCAAGGCACCATTGAGGCCCTCAACATGCCCAATGTCTAACAAAGTTCCTTTATTGGCCGCTGCATCCGCTAGCTTGTTGTTCTCTCGACAGATGTGGAAGAAAGAGGTCTTAGAAAAATGAGGATTAGAGTTTATTCTTTGCATATACCTGTAAGCTTTCGATCCTTGAGGAGCAACACCCCTTCTCATTATTTGAATGACATGTCTAGAATCCCCATAAACTCTGAGATTATCAATGCTGAAGGAGGAGATCATATTGAGTGAGAAGACGAGAGCAAGCCATTCAGCTTCATTGTTAGTCCTGCTTCCTAATCCCCACGAGAAGGTTTCAATTTTATTTCCTCCGGGATCAAATAAGACCCCACCCGCACCTGCCACCCCAACTATGTATCAAAAATATTGTATGTAAATAAAAAGTTAAAAACTCCATCAAAAACAATACAACCACTTCTATAATTAGTTAAATATTAAATATTTGATTTTATAAGCATAATATAAAGGATGTTACCTTGAAATAATATTAATAATGATAATAATGAAAATTAAAATTTATTTCCAAACGTTGAATTTATATAAATTGTTTTATATTAAATTTTAATATTTGATTGAATTTAATTCTTTTTTTTACTAATTTCTTTGATTTTCCCTATCTTTGTTGATTTAATTTAATTAAAGAGTCTATATTGATTTAATTTAATTTAAACTAGACTCTTTAATTTTATTTTTCATTATAATTGTTATCCTTTTTATTAAAATAACACATTTTTTTTTAAATAATATTTATTTCTAAACCAATTTTCCCACATCTTCTAAAAGTAATCTTACCCTTTCTTTATTGCTTAAATATTATTAATTTTAATATTTTACACATTCTTCTTATTTACGTTTCATAATTTATTATTTTTAATCTCCTTAATTTAAAACCTTATTGCTTAAATATTACTAATTTTAACACTTTGCACCTTCCTCTCATTTACTTTCATAATTTATTTTTTTAATCTCTTTAATTTAAAACCTTATTGACTAAAATCCTCTTATCATCACATTAAATATTTTTTAAATTAGGTTTATATGAAAATGTGTCCTAAGGCGAGTTGAAATTTGTTCGAGTCTCATTTTCCATTTTACACGTCAAAACTTGGAAGTTTAAATTGTTAGATGAACTTGACTCGGTTAGAGAGTCAAATAGGTCTACATTTCATGGTTTTTTGGGCCCATGGTATATGCTGGCCCATGCTAATGGCCCATTATATTGCTTGTGAAGAAGTCTATTTAAATATTTTCTCATATACTCTTTTTGTGAGTATGTGTTTGCTTGGTTTAATCATTATGCTTAGTATGTGCTAGTAACTATAACACCTATCAACTCAAGCCCTTCTGGTAAGCATTGTTGAATTGCGAAAGTCTTTCTTGTATTAAAATACAAAGTTATATTATATTATGATTTATTGAACTATATTTTTGTAAACTTTTTATTTTTGTACTATATGAAGAAAGATATGTCAATGTTTCATATAATTATTATAAACATTATTTCAAAAAAAAAATCTAAGTATTCATATAAACAACTTTAAAATTAAAATGTCACAACTACAGGATTCTTTAATAAAAATTTAATAAAAAATTTATAAATTAAAGTTTATTAGTTTAACATACACGTTTCATTAAATTTTTTTTTTACCAAATTACACCCAGGAAAAGCAGCTCTTTGCTTCGGTGATACTTCAATAAATAGCACTTCCAAAGCTCCAGTAGGAAATGTAGTGTGAATGTATTTGGTTTCACAATCTCACAATTCAAATGGACATTTCCTTTCTGCACGGTAAGTAACACGTCGCAAAAATGTTTAGAAAAAACAAATAGTTAATAAATGTAATAAATTCATTCTCCTGTCTCCCGCAAACCCTAACCAGCGGAACCAGGAACTAGTGTCTCCTTTATACCGGAGAATAGCTTGCTTAAACATCTAAATACCTCACACTGCAACTCTCGAAAATTATATGTTTAAGTAGCGAAGTCACGTGAAGCAGGCGATCAGGCGACCTGATCAGTTGGTTCCACTAATGAATATTTGACAATCTGCCTTCTTTATTTGACCATCTGATATTTGAATATTGGGTTAGCGAAACATAGATTGAAAGTGTTGTAATCCTTTAGTTTCTTGATATTTGAATATTGGGTTAGCGAAACATAGATTGAAAGTGTTGTAATCCTTTAGTTTCTTGATGTATTGCAGAAAATGAATGACTTGAACTTTCTTTTTGAAAAGCAGCTCAGTACAGTGATGCAAGAAAGCGAAGGATAATCATTGGGAAGGTAAGATTAGTTATATGATATTTAACAATTTAAAATATGAAATTGATATAGAGACATTTCAAGGACTTATAGAGACAAATTCAATAGTCCCTTTGTAAATCATGTTTGTTCATATGTAATCTTTTTAATTTAGTCTTTAATTTCATTTATATGAAGGATTATTTTTATTTTTTTTAGTTTTTAGTTGCATTTTTTCTAACATAGATTTGTTTTGGCACTATATGGCAAGGATTTTGTAATATTATGTCTCCCTAACTTATGTTTCTAACTAGAATCTTGAACCCAAGTCTATTGGTCCTCTAAATCATGTTTGTCCATATGTAGCTTTCTTAATCTAGATTTTGATTTCATTTATTTGAAAGGTTATTTTTCATTTTTTTAGTTTTTAGTTACACTTTTCTTAGCAGAGATTTGTTTTGGCACCATATGGTAAGGGTTTTGTAATATTATGTCTTGCTAGTATGTTTCTAACTAGAACCCAAGTCTATTGGACTTGTAAATCATGTTTGTCCATATGTAGCCTTCTTAATATAGTCTTTGATTTCATTTATTTGAAATGTTATTTTTCATTTTTTTTAGTTGTTAATTTAGATAAATGAAATCAAAGACTAGATTAAGAAGGCTAAGTATGGACAAACATGATTTACAAGGCCAATAGACTTGGGTTCAGGGTTCTACTAGCAAGACATAATATTACAAAACCCTTACCATATGGTGTCAAAACAAATCTAAGAAAAGTGCAACTAAAAACTAAAAAAAATGAAAAATAACCCTTCAGATAAATGAAATCAAAGACTAGATTAAGAAGACTACATATGGACAAACATAATTTACAAGGCCAATAGACTTGGGTTCTGGATTTTAGTTAAAAACATATTAGCCAGACATAATATTACAAAACCCTTACCATATGGTGCCAAAAAAAAATCTCTGCTAGAAAAAATGCAACTAAAAACTAAAAAAAAAAGAAAAATAACCCTTCATATAAATGAAATCAAACGCTAAATTAAGAAGGTTACATATGGGCAAACATGATTTACAAGGCCACTATTGGATTTTTCTCTATAGGTCCTTGAAATGTATCTATATCAATTTTATATTTTAAATGATTAAATATCATATAACTAATCTTACCTTGCCAATGATTATCCTTCCGTTTCTTGCATCATTGTACCTGAGCTGCTTTTCAAAAAGAAAGTTCATGTCATTCATTTCTCAAGAAACTAAACTATTACAACACTTTCAATTTATGTTTCTCTAACCCAATATTCAAATATCAGATTGTCAAATAAAGAAGGCAGACATAAAAGATTGCATACATGATCAACTTCAGGTTGTGACCGTCGTCTGGTTAAAAACATATTAGCCAGACATAAAAGATTGTATACTTAGGTTGACGATTCTAGTTAGAAACATACTAGCCAGAGATAATATTACAAAACCTTTATCATATGGTGCAAAACAAATTTTTGTTAAGAAAGTGCAGCTAAAAACTAAAAAAAATGAAAAATAAAAACTAAAAAAAATGAAAAATAACCCTTCAGAGAAATCAAAGACTAGATTAAGAAGGCTACATATGACAAACATGATGTCAGTCCATTAACTCTTTTTGATTGCTTGGATACTCCACTTTGATCCCAGGATGCTCAACTGCCTTACGTTGATTCATATCGTTGTTATATCATGTTTTATGCTCAGTCACTCTATCACCACCATACCATGTTTTTCCAAAATTACACCAACCTTTGCTGTTAAAGGTATAAATTTAGGACTGCCTACTCTCCTCTACCCTCCCTCCTCTTTCCCACTGGCCTCCAGCCTGCATTGTTAAAAAAGAGGATCCCTGGTCCCAGCCAGCAGTAGGCAGCAGCTAAAGAAGCCAAAAGGAGAGGAGAAATACGTACTTTTTTTTTGGCTGTCCAACGATTCCTCGTAGGTAAAACGCCCGTTTATTGTAGCTTTATTTGTCTTCCGCCCCTATGAGTTCCTCAAGTAGGTAAACTACAGGTACTGCATATGGATGCTTCGAAGTAAACGACTTTAGACTTGTGCTTATGGGCTTATATATCGAAGTAGGTAAACGACTTTAGACTTGTGCTTATGGGCTTATATATCGAAGTAGGTAAACTTTGGGTACTGCAGGTATCATATATCGATTGCAGGTATCATATATCGATGTATTTCTTTAAATCCTCTTGGTAACCTGCTTCTTATGAGGCTTGTACACTTATCCCATTGTTACCTGAGCATCAGTCAGAGGGGCCTAACCCCTCCCTATGTACAGTGGTAGGTGTGCCGTTCCGATAATTCCTCTGTTCGTTATTCAAGAAACACACCGTGTGAAGACTTATTAAATGTTTTGGTTAAATTTTATTATTTTTTCTGAACATAATTTTTTATTATTTTTTAATTTTCTATCACATGTCTTTATAATTTTTTTTTAAATTTAAATGTTATAATATTTTTAATCCAAGATATTGTTTCTTGTTTAATTGTTCTTATACATTAAATACCTAGTCATAATCATGTTATGAATGAAGAGACTCCTTATATGAGGAGGATAGAATATAGTGTATTGCCTTTTTAATTTTGAGATTATATGTTATAAAATGTTTTTCTATTTGCTCTATCTTTCTCCACAATTCTCTAAAAACATACAACCTTAAATTTCATATCCACATAAAATAATATGAAATAAAGTTTATGTTTTAAATTTTTAAAATATAATTCATTAATATAAATAAATATTAGATAGTTTTTAGAGAAATAAAACTTGGTTTTTTATTAAATATTTTTTCTTAAATATAATAAAAAAAATTATTTTTAAATTTATTTTCAATATAACATAAATTTACTTTTTCAATTTTATTATTATATTTTTTTGTTTACTCCAATGTCCTTAACTTGCATGACTTAATAGTTTATGATGCTAACATCAAAACTATTTCCATGGTATATAGTGAAACTCACCAAAATCAACCCATATATATTAATATTTTACCTAATAAAAAAATTAACATTTAATACATATGTATACCAGCAAACAACTACAAAAATTAAATAGTTCCAAAAAAACACAACCACTATCATATTTATGAGGAATTTGCCATTTTTCAAGATTTTCTTATAAATACCAAATCTAACAAAACAAGGCTCTAAACATCATAAAAAGTGACACAATTAGTTTTAAAAAGTGTTCTTTTTTATGTAAATTAATTCCTTAGCTCATCTAATTAGGATATATATGATCTTAAAATTTGAGTTTGAGTTTGAATTATTTAAAGAAATTATCTTCTTTTTTATTTATTTTAATTTATTAAATTATTAAATTATTACTCCTCATTGGATCCATAAATTACAAGATAACATTACTCACTTCCCAACACATAATAATATTTAAAAATAATTAGCATATTTCCTAGTATCCCAAATAGAGTCTCTCTATTAAATGCTTTATTTGAATCTTGTTAGTAAAATTGGTAGATAAAAATATGTGGCAGTTATATATTAGTGTATACTACTGCCTTTATTATGGATCATATATATGGCTTAATA
Source organism: Larix kaempferi (assembly GCA_027924585.1). NCBI lineage: Eukaryota > Viridiplantae > Streptophyta > Pinopsida > Pinales > Pinaceae > Larix > Larix kaempferi. The sequence goes on along the minus strand of BSBM01000767.1, from coordinate 21,877,419 downwards.
TGAACATTTTAGTTTAGTTATAATTAATGAGGAATGAAGTTGATGGGGTTTATTATTATTGAACGTAATTAATGTTGGTTGTGACTAATCATTATGATTATATTTAATTATAGTTCATTAAATATGATCAATTATAATTATTCTCTGTTTCTCTATTATGGAAACAATTACTTTTTAGTATCATTTATTAACTTCATTTAAATACTTTGCTAAAATCCAAAAACTTTATCCAAAACTTTATTATAATTATAACTAAATGTGAAAAAAATGGATTTGATACCCTTTAGTTAAATATAATAGATTTAAGTATTTATTTATTTTCAGATAAATTATTAATAAATTGAAATGAGATATTATTAAATAAGTTAATTAGATTGTACATGACAGTAATATCTAGTAAAAAGGGTCAATCTAAAGTGATTGCATTGTAATATAAACATATATTTTACACTAAATATTTTTTCTAATTGTGTATGGAATTAAAACTTTAGTTTCTAATGATTATTTTTTAAAATGTCTTTATAATTGTAGAAAGTGAGCCACTTTAAATCGCAGCCGCAGGATTCCCAAGGAGTTGGTTGATTAGCACACAGGTAGCAATTAACAGTGTCGTAGGTTTACAAGTTTCTGGCACATAATAATATTTAGACAAACATGCGGCTGGATCGAATACCATTAGTATAAGCTTATTTGTTAGCTAGTGTGAATTAATGTTGGTTGATTAGCACACAGGTAGCAATTAACAGTGTCGTAGGTTTACAAGTTTCTGGCACATAATAATATTTAGACAAACATGCGGCTGGATCGAATACCATTAGTATAAGCTTATTTGTTAGCTAGTGTGAATTAATGTAGGTGACCTGCCTCATCATAGGCTCATAACGACACGTGACCCGCCTAAGCATGGACTAAAAACAACACACTAGATGAACATGCTATAGCACTGCATTGGGTCAACTAAAATTACTTCTATCTCCCTTGCTGCCTCTTTAGCTGACTGCTATATATTCAGGAATGGGTTCAAATTCCATTGTAATAAATAATAATCAATATATAATGTAGAGTATTGGAATTAAATCCGAGGTGCATAGCCGTTCGGTGCTAAGTTCTTATTGGGGCCTATCACTTATTTACCCTTGTTAGTACCATGACTACTCTCTTAACTCTATGCTCACTTATTACGTAAATACATTTTGCTGACATATATCAGATTTATTGCCAAACTTGTAATATGTATAACTCCTGGAAGCTTTCTCGGATCAAACTCTGTATCCAACCAAACCAACTATTCGAAACTAAAAGATTAATCGGTATCATTCAGGATCAACAGAATAAGTTGAAACAATAGAAACAAATGCTGAAGAAACTGGCTACTGGATCGACTGCTTCTTCGACTGTATAAACAAAAAAAACTAAAGTAACAGAACCACTTGCACAGCAGAAGCCAAAGCAGAATCCTTAACAAATAAGTTTATGTGCACCTAACATGATGACCAATCTCAACAATCCTTCGATGCAATGAGGTACTAGCTTCGGTCCCACTTGCCTAGTCAAGGTTAGAGGGAAAAGGTGAAAAGCCCTATCAAGACAAACAAAGCATGGGTTAAATAAATAAAAGGTGGGAAATTTGAGAGTTAGAAGATGGCATAATCGTCAGGTTAGTAGAGTGAAGCAGAATCACTATGTTTGTCTTCCCCATGCTCTCTTTTCCCATTCAAGCCAGCAAGGGACTAACTTAGCTTCGTGAAGGATAAATTTATATGATCAGTAGTTAGTTGCTCCCCGTCCATTTATTTGAGGTCTAAGTGGATATTTTATTGTAACCAATTAACAATATTGACTTTCTTAGTTATAATAACCCCTCATACAATTATACATCATACAATTATACATAAACTGATCCAATACATTTAACGGGTCAAAATCGAGGTATTACATTTATAACATCATCTCCCACATTCTTCCCAACTTGGTTAGTTATTAGAGGATATAATTTATTCATATATAAAACAGACTGGTAGTGTGATGCCAACCATGCCATCCTGCCAATATAATTCTATAGCAGTACTCACTCACTTACTGAGGGCTATTCCCATTGATAGTGTTTTTGTGAATGTAATATATGTATGACTAGTAAAATTGGTAATATTTGTGTGCGAGAGAACTTCATCAACGGCCATTCAACAACTCTATTTAATGCCCTTAGAGTCACCCTCATGTCATTAGCACCCACCCCTCTAAGTGTCCCCCATTTCAGTCATATTTCCTGGAATCCCAATTGTGTCTCTCTTTAAGATTCATTTCACATATGCTTCTAGTTCAACCATGCAATCATACTTTGAACAAAGGAAGTTTGAGTCCCTATTACTCAGTTTCTCTCATATCCCTAAGCAGTGTCTCAGTCCCATGTCCAATTCTATTGCTCTTTGGTTGTATCGCTCGTGCTTCTATCAAGGAAACATCATTTCCCTTGCAGTTGCATGTCTCCCTCTCTCGACATCAACACATTAATTCCAGAGGATAGACCTAGAGGTACCATGTACCTTGGCCTCATAACCCTAATTGATGATCCCCTTGGACCACCTAAAGGGAGACCTTAGTGCCCTTTGGAATGGTTGTTTCTCACGTGCTTGACATCAATGTTATCGCACCGATGAGATTCATATAGGTTAATGGTTCTTTCATAATTTGGTCGAAGACCTCGAATGTCCCTTGACTATAGTCCATTGGTAAGTCTTTATGGAAACCCAATGATATCTTTTCCCTGAGATATCTGGGCTGCGTTGGTGACAATGTTTGGAATCCCTCCAGTTACATGATTCTTGATGTATCCAATTCAAATGCAATGCATTTTACCAGTTAGATTCAAACTCTCAATTGTTTGATTCATTACAGATGGTGGACCCCTTCAGATCCAACAATGCATGAGTTATTGAGATTCAACATTATGTGAGAATTCCATTGTTCATACTCCAGTTCTTCATATCAACCTTGGTTGGACCATGATTACATTCCAAATTTGAGTCTGTCTTGGACATTTATGATGTACACAACAGTTTATCCATGTATTGATCAGGCCCCCTTTGGGCCTCCATCCAATTTTTAATTTGATACATTGATATGAGCATGGGAATGCCTCCCTCGTCCATATATTTGAGATTAAATGTACCTAATTCATATTGATTATTGTATCTACAGGTAAGGGCCATTATAGTCCCGTTGAAGGGTGAGCTCCTCCGATGCAGTCCTGATTCTCCATGCCACCTTCACATTGGAATAGAAAATCCTATGATGTATGCCGACCATATGTTGAGCTCCTGACAGCACACATCAAGGGGCAATCTGTTAACACCTAACTCTCTTCCACCTACCTTGTCATTATTTCCAGCACACCTATACATCATTACCACATTCCATTTCCACTATTTTTACCTTGGTAAACCCAAAAAACCAAAGTCTCACATAAAAGGGCCATTTTACAAAATTAATTTGCTCAATTATCTAAAAAATGAGCAACTTACGCCGTGACTTGTTTTTTGAATGTTTCTCCTTTTCATTACTAAAAAAAATAAGAAACTTGGCATGACACATATGACAGCCCAATTTGAGACAAGGATAAAAAGGTAAAAGACACAAAATCAAAGGAAAAATCCAAAAATTAAAAAATCAAAAGCCAAAAGTATAAATTAAAAAATCAAAGCCTTATCATTATCCTAGATCTATTCGTCATGACTATAAATGAGCCATCAAGGTCCATCACTCAACACCCATTCTCCATATATTACTCAAGCCAATATTATGGGAAAATATCCCTGAGACCAGAACTCCCTCTGTGTTCTATTCTCAACCTTCCGGAGATTTTGTACATGATGCATGCATGGAGAACCGTGGATTGCAAGGATACCAAGCGAACCCTCCCTTAGACAGCTGCAGGCATGGAAAATTTTAAGAACCTCCCTAAATTTCTATGTATAATAAATGGGAAAATCCCCATGATATATAGGAAAATATCAAGGCTATTTTATCGATGTTATATTATGTATATATAATGTTTTTGCGAATCTCTCATTGAATTATATAACTCTGTAAATTCTTGGCGAATATTTCACTAAATAATAAAACCTTGTAAAATATTGTTGAAACTTTTACTAAATTATAAAACCTTGTGAAGTCTTGGCGAATCTTTCGGCAAGTTTCTCCTTGGCAAGTCATGGATCCCTACATGCCCAATTATTGGGCTATAAATGAATTCCCATCCCCCAAGCATGATGCCCCAAACACCCCCAAAAACGTTATTATCGCATCGTCGATCACAAGCTTTACAATCCCCATTTTTCTTAGGGAAACTTTGGATATGAGGTGATGGGATTTAGAATTCTCCTAGATGAAAATGGGTTGCTATAATACCTTATAGTAAATATCAACTTCAGTTATCGTGTGTATATTATGTTGATGTATTTGTAACTTCAGAATGTATTTCATATATATATATATATATTGTATTCCTATAGAGATGTTATTAATCCTCTATACGGAAGTGTCGTCATTTATATTGTAAGTGTCGTAACTTATACTTGATGGGTTATTAGACCACCTTGATGGGGTCGGCGTTGTATGAGTCATGTGGGTAAAAGGGTTGTTTGACCAACCTAGTGGGGGTCGACCTTGTCAGCATTATGTTATGTGGTTAAGTTGAGGCCGACCTAGTAAAGGTTATTAGGCAAGTCAAGTCATGTATAAATAGAGTGCGGGAGGCACTCTATTTCATCATTCACTTTCTCACTCATACTCTCATTGGAGAGTGGCGCACTTGTGGAGGAGGAGAAGCTGCTACTAGGAGAAGACTATCTCTTATGCTTGGGTTGTATCATTTCTCTATCTATCTCTGAGGAAGTTGCGGGGTTTTTCACCTTCTTGGTTTTCCCCGGTGAAACTCTATGTCTCTTGTGTGCTTGCATTATTGTGTCCATGATTGATATGTTGTAGATATGCTGTAGATATGTTGTAAATGTTATTCTCTCAGTTAAGATCTTAGATCATATTGAAAATTCTGGAAAACTAACCTGGTATCAGAGCTAGCCTAAAAGAAGGCATGGTATGGCATTTATGACACTTGTTGCACTTGCGAAGCTAGGGTTTGATATAGAAAAAAAATAGTCATCATAGAAATTTCGCTATAAATCCATTTCGACAAGGTTGCAGGATCTGAAACTCTTACCGGTCAAAGATAAGATCCCCATGTACCTTGTGTCCGAAGAACAACTTCTAATTCATTGTAATTTGTGTTTTATGATCTGTACAATCTAGGGTTTCTGCCTCTTCCATATCTCAGTCATAAACAGGTGACCTAGGAAAAAGGTCACAACCTTGGCTAGGAAGCTCCAACTGAAATTTCGTAAAAAGTGACAGGTAGGGCACAGACTTTAGTTTCTCAGGTAAGGCTTTTAGAGGCCGAAGTTGAACTAGTGACACGTGTCATGTTGTACAAGTTCGCTCTCCTATTTTATCCCATAAACAAGTCATGTTGCGATATTTGCATAACTCTCTCCCAAAGAATCCAATTGAGGTTAGACCTGTGGGGTTGGAAAGATGACAGGTTGGACTACCACAGGTCGAAGTTTTAGACCTTATGGATTTGTAATTTTGGAGTTATACATTCTGTGAGAATTCCATTGTTCATATTCCAGTTCTTCGTATTCGCCTTGGTTGGACCATGATTACATTCCAAATTTGAGTCTGTCTTGGACATTTATGATGTACATAACAGTTTATCCATGTATTGATCAGGCCCCCTTTGGGCCTCCATCCAATTTTTAATTTGATACATTGATACGAGCATGGGAATGCGCGCCTCGTCCATATATTTGAGATTATATGCACCTAATTCATATTGATTATTGTATCTACAGGTAAGGGCCATTATAGTCCCGTTGAAGGGTGAGCTCCTCCGATGCAGTCCTGATTCTCCATGCCACCTTCACATTGGAATAGAAAATCCTATGATGTATGTCAGCCATATGTTGAGCTCCTAACATCACACATCAAGGGGCAATCTGTTAACACCTAAATCTTTTCCACCTACCTTGTCATTATCCCCATCACACCTATACATCATTACCACATTCCATTTCCACTATTTTTACCTTGGTAAACCCAAAAAACCAAAGTCTCACATAAAAGGGCCATTTTACAAAATTAATTTGCTCAATTATCTAAAAAATGAGCAACTTACGCCCTGACTTGTTTTTTGGATGTTTCTCCTTTTCATTACTAAAAAAAAATAAGAAACTTGGCATGACACATATGACAACCCAATTTGAAAAAAGGATGAAAAGGTAAAAGACACAAAATTAGAGGAAAAATCCAAAAATTAAAAAATCAAAAGCCAAAAATAAAAATTAAAAAATCAAAGCCTTATCATTATCCTAGATCTATTTGTCGTGCCTATAAATGAGCCATCAAGGTCCATCACTCAACACCCATTCTCCATATATTACTCAAGCCAATATTATGCGAAAATATCCCTGAGACCAGAACTCCCTTTGTGTTCTGTTGTCAACCTTCCAGAGATTGTGTACATGATGCATGGATGGAGAACCATGGATTGCAAGGATACCAAGCGAACCCTCCCTCAGATAGTTGCAGGCATGGAAAATTTTAAGAACCACCCTAAATTTCTATGTATAATAAATGGGAAAATCCCCATGATATATAGGAAAATATCAAGGCTATTTTATCGATGTTATATTATATATATATAATGTTTTCGCAAATCTCTTATTGAATTATATAACTCTGTAAATTCTTGGTGAATATTTCACTAAATAATAAAACCTTGTAAAATATATTGTTGAAAATTTTACTAAATTATAAAACCTTGTGAAGTCTTGGCGAATCTTTTGACAAGTTTCTCCTTGGAACGTCAGGGATCCCTACATGCCCAATTACTAGGCTATAAATGAATTCCCATCCCCCAAGCATGATGCCCCAAACACCCACAAAAACGTTATTGTCGCACTGTCGATCGCAAGCTTCACATTCCCCATTTTTCTTAGGGAAACTTTGGATCTTAGGTGATGGGATTTAGAATTCTCCTAGATGAAAATGGGTCTCTATAATTCCTTATAGTAAATATCAACTTCCCTTATTGTGTGTACATTATGTTGATATATTCGTAACTTCGGAATGTATTTCATATATGTATATTGTATTGCTATAGAGATGTTATTATTCCTCTATACAGAAGTGTTTGTATTCCTATAGAGATGTTATTATTCCTCTATACGGAAGTGTCGTCATTTATATTGTAAGGGTCGTAACTTATACTTGATGGGTTATTAGAACACCTTGTTAAATTTTCAGAATTTACTTCAATCTGATCTAGGATCTTAACTGAGAGAACAACATGTATAGCAAATCTACAGAATATCAATCATGGACACAATAATGCAAGCACACAAGAGACACGGAGTTTACTTGGGTAAAACCATAAAGGTGAAAAACCACAATAACTTCCTTAGAGATAGATAGAGCAATGATACAACCAGAATACAAGAGATAGTCTTCTCCTAGCAGCAGAGCCTCCTCCTCCACAAGTGCGCCACTCTCCCAAGTGTGAGTGATAGAATAGAAAGTATAAAATGAGAGAGACACACTCTCTATTTATACACTAACTTGACTTGACCTTTACTCAACTAGGTCGGCCTCAACTTAACCACTTAACATAATGCTGACTGGGCTGACCCCCACTAGGGTGGTCTAATAACCCTTTGAACCACATGGCTGACTCCCAATAGGGTGGTCTTGTTGGCTTGGTTTTGCAACCAAGCTTAGTGCTATGGGCACCTGCTAACTAGTAGCAGCAGTTTCAATAGAATTAAACAAGAAACTAATCTAAACAAAACTAATCATCGATCTATGCAAGAACATAAGCAAATAATGGAAATATTTTAAAAACAAGAACAAGAAAGTATGAAAGAATAAATTTGTATTGAAAATGGGGCAAGCTAATGCTTGCAATAGTATTACCTCCAATGGTGAAGGTTGATGTAGAGCAACTCCCAAGATAAGTAGTTCCAAGCTCCAAGAGGTCTCCTTCTCCAAGGTTGGTTACAATGGCCAAAATGCTCAAGGGAGATTTCGGCAGCATGAGGATGAGATAATGGATGGATGTGAAATGAGGAGCCCCTACCACCTTTTTATAGGTTTTGGTGGTGGGGAATACCATTTGTGGTTTTGTGGAAACCAAATGGTATTGACCAACATGGTTTAGGTACTTTTCCCTCCTTTTTCCTTTTTTGAATAAAATTAATATTTTTATTCCCTTTTTAATATTTTTTGGGAATTTGGACCCTTTTTGAGGGTTTTTTATGCTTTTTAGGAAAAATTATCTTTTTGAGTGGGAAAAAGGGGTGTATTAAGGTCTTTTGGTGACCTTTTGTTGGTTTCAGAGGCTCAGATGGTGGAAAAGTGGACAAATGGGTTATATGGATAGGGAAATGAGCTAGTGATCACTTTTTGGGTGTCAACAGATTGCCCCGTGATGTGTGAGGGCAGGAGCTCATCGTATGGACGATAGACATCATAGTTCTTTTGTCTTTTTCTGGGGTTTTAGGGGAGAGAAGAGACCGGTTAGAGACTGGAGCCACGGCCCTTGGAAGCTGCAAAAACAAAAAATATTACATGGCCTCGTATGAATGAGGTATAATCTCTGATAATGGATGAGGCGGGCATTCCCATGCTCGTATCAGGATATAGAACAATAATAACAATAGGGTCCAAAATAGGGGGACCTGAAAGATACATGGCCTCAAATAAAGGATGAGGAAGAAACTCAATATATGGACGAGGCGAGCATTCCCATGCTCGTATCCATAACAAAATAACTGTAAGGCCCGAACAAAGGGGGTACCTGTAAGATACATAGAGAACCACTGTGACATCATAAGGGTCTAGAGGGGACACAAATCTGGGATGCACTGCTGGGATGACCATGTCTGAGTGGAAGAACTGATATACTGAAATACCAACAGTGCTGCTGAGTGGGGACTCAGAGGAACTGATGAGCTGCTGGTCCAAGGGTATACTAAACTGAAACTCGAGGAAGCATATAACTGGATGGCTTCCAAATACTATCACTATGCGCAACCCGGATATCTATAGAAAAAATGTAACTGGTTGTTTCCATAGGTAGATTCTCAAATGTGGAAGAGTCAGGAGGTATCCGGGGTCTTCGACGAAAATTTTGAAAGGATCAATGCCCTGTGCGAGTCTCAACGATGTGATCAAGGTGTTGAAGTCGAGCATGTGAGAAACAACCATTTCGAGAAGCATTGAGGAGTCTTCTCGAAATGATTCATAGGCACTCATCATGAATGGTGATGAGTCCAAGACACAGGGACCTCTAGGTCTATTCTCTGGAATAAATGTGTTTGTCGTCGACAGAGGGAGACCAACAACTATTAAGGCAATGATGTTTCCTTGATAGGAGCAGGAGGTGTAGAACTGAAGTGCTGTAGTACTGATGGTAGGACTGACATACTTGTGGCGATGTGAAATAACTGGGTCATAAAGTGGGTAGACTCAAACTTCCTTTGTTCAAAGTATGATGAAATGGTTGACCTGGCAGCGCAGGGAACTGACTTGTAGGTGTGGGGATCATGACTTTTAGGGACTAAATGGTATATATTGGCTCTGGTGGGGAGGACGAGCTGATAGGTGCTGTCGAGGGATTATCAAGGTGACATGCTGCAGAATACTCTGAACAAAGGCGACCAAAATGGGGAAGCTACCATATGAGTAGATGTGATCTGTCGTGGCGCCAAGAGGCACCATTGATTCCTTCTTCGTAGTTTTAATGAGCTCCAAGAAGGGATAAAAGTGTGCTCTGAAATGGTATGTTCCTGTGGATTTTGTGAGCCCAGGACGGCTCGTGCTCATGGTTGCTTTCATGTTTAGAGAGTCTGAAAGCGGTAAGTGGACTCTATTGGTGTTATTTTTCGTACTTTAGTCTCCAAGGCCCGAAAAAGCATAAAATGATGCAAATGGAGAACTCTTCTAGCAGATGTGACTAGAGTATTCCTTTTTCGTAATTAGTCTACAAGGTCCGGAAAAGGGGTAAACTTATACCAGGTAGACGCCCTTTCAGATACATTGAACGAGCATGAAAGGAAGCAAGGTTGCTCGGCAATCTTTTCATTGTTTTAGGAGTCAGGAAAGAGCTTAACAGAAACTCCCTAAGTGCCTTTTTCGTAAAAGGGGTTGCTCGGCCCAAAAAAGGGATAAAATTATACCGAACAAAAAGGGATTGATGAGGGCGAGAAGAGGTCTCAAGCATCATCATCAATGCGGAAAACTGGATCCGGTGACAGAAAGATTTTTGAAAAGGGGCTACGGCCAATATGGCATGCACACCGAGGTGATGAGTGGCATTTTGAAAAAATGGCCAAAAAATATGGGCGTGAGAGCGAGAAATGATCTCAAGCATCATCACGAGCACGGAAAACTGAATCCGGCGATATAAGACTTGTCCAAAACAGAGAACGGTCGATGTGGCACGTAAACCGAGGTGACGTGGGGGGCATGAAAAAATGCCCTAAAAATTGGGACGTGACAGCGAGAAACGATCTCAAGCATCATCACGAGCGCGGAAAACTGAATCTGGTGATATATGACATGTCGAAAACAGAGAACGGTCGATGTGGCACGCAAACCGAGGTGACGAGGGGGCATGGGAAAAAATGCCTAAAAAATCTAAAGGTGAGAGCGATAAATGATCTCAAGCATCATCACGAGCGCGGAAAACTGAATCCGGCAATATAAGGCACGTCGAAAATGGAGAACGGCCGATGTGGCATGCAAACCGAGGCGACGTAGGGGCATCAAAAAATGCCCTAAAAATCAGGACGTGACAGCAAGAAATGATCTCAAGCATCATCACGAGCGCAGAAAACTGAATCCGGCAATATATGACACATCCAAAACGGGGAACGGCCGATGTGGCACGCAAACCAAGGCCACGAGGGAGGCCAAAAAATGGTCAAAAAATAGACCCCGTGAAAATGGGAAAAGGAAGGAACCTGCATGAAGTTCTCGCTGTGCTGATTCCAACGGTACCAATGGTTTGAAAAATGGACTTCATATCATACCGCAATGGTTGTTTGAAAATTGGTGGAATTTCTATAAATAGGGCGTGGGGCCCAAATGACTTGTCATTGTTACATGCGAGTTTGGTAGAGCAGTCAAAGCTATTTCTTGATTTTCGAGAGATTTCACCGTTGGTTTTCGATTCTGCGAGTTTCAAGTAACTCTATTTTCCTTAGCCTTTTCAATTATGTCTTTTTTGTTTGGCGGTGGGACCCCCGGAGGCCGCGAAATTCCATGTTGACCCTCCAACGTGGAATATCGCGGGTTTCGGGTCTTTTCCCGCGATGAACCGCGCGGGTTTCAGGCTGATAGTCGCGATGTTCATCGCGACTGTGAGGTTGGAACCCGCGATGTTCATCGCGAGTTCATGGGGGATAGTCGTGATGTTCATCATGTCTGTCTGGCCAAAACCCACGATGTTCATCGCGGTTTTTAGGATGGAGGCCGCGATGATCATCACGGCTTTTGGGATGGAGGCCACGATGATCATCGTGGCTTTATATGGAAAAGCCGCGATGGGATTTTTTGCAAAAAATTTTGTGCTGGGGCTAAAAAAAATTTCTGTATTCTGGCAGGATGTTGAGGAGACCATTGGCCTCATGGCGAGAGCGGGAGATTGATGCTGATTTGATGCAGCGGATTGAGACTGATCCGGGGGTTCGACAGACTCTAGCGGTGAGCGGACTGTTGAAGTTCGCTCAGATCCCACCTATTCGTTCAGTGAGACCGCTCATGAACAAGTTGGTGAGTTGGTGGGTGCCGGTGGAGGGTGCATTTATTATTGGGGGTGAGAGGTTGGAGATCACCCTCACGGATGTCTATTTTCTGACTGGGTTGCCTCGGTTAGGGGAGGTGGGAGATCTGCTGCCGAGGATCCCGCCGGGTGTGGATATGGAGGATTTGTTATAGACCTTCTGTGTTGATGATGTCGTTTTGCAGAACAACTCTATTAGTCTGCGATCCCTACGTGAGTGGGATATGCGGGCTGTTGGGGCATGTATTCTACGGATATTGGGTGCTGCTGTGCCACATCGTTTGTCTGGGGGACAAACGATGTTGGTGGACTCTGTTCTTCGGGGGACTTATTATGCCTGGGGGCAGATGTTTCTGGCTGGTGTCCGGAGAGATCTGGACAAGGCCAGTCAAGAGGGAGGAGAATTTTGTTATGCCTCCTTTCTATGTTGTTTTTTCTTCGACCGCTTGCCGACCTTGCGGCCACGGGTACCCATTCATGCTGGTCTGGTGAGTGAGCCTCGCATGATGCGGTGGGGGCAGATGATGCCTCGTGGCGGCGGTGGTGTCCGCGGTTTCTTTACGGAGGATTTTTATGAGCAGTGGGAGCAGATGCCCCTGGTGATTGAGGACTACCCCTATGACGGCATGGACTATCGAGGTGACCCAGAGATGCCTCGTGCCCCAGGACAGGCCTGGAGTTTAAACGGTATGTTTTGTGGTTTTTGATTTATACTATATCATGTGTTGTTTGATTTATCTGTCTATGATTAAAGTTAGATATGTATATGATGGCTTACTTACATTGTGCAGATGTTGGGCCTGTACCACCGGCCGACTACGTGGCTCGTCAGGGGCGGGCGATGGTGGTCGCTCATCCACCTGCAGCGGTACCACCTCCACACGGTAGAGGATTTACGGCACGTGGGTGAGGGGTTGGCCCTCGAGACGATGCCATAGAGGGCGTCAGACAGACCTTCGACATGATTCTAGCTGGACTCCCCGAGGATGGCTGGAGAGACCTAGACCGAGATATTGTAGAGCGTTGCTTTGGTGCGCCGCCTGAGTGGCGGTCGCTCTTGTTGAGGACAACGGTGTTTGTGGCAGAGCACAGGGACGGTGGACGAGATGATCTGGTAGGGCCGGCTGAGAGGAGGATACGTCTACGGGATGATCCAGCGGGGCTGACAGAGCGGAGAGTTCGGGCTCGCAATGACCCGGCGGGGCCAGCGGAGGAGGAGCCGGAGGAGCCTATGGATCCTGATGAGTAGATGATATTGTATCTGCCCCCAAATGCTGATGAGCATATGGGGAAGTATTTTTGTACGACTGATGTATTTTTTGTATATCGGGTGCTGAGGGCACCTATGACATGTTGACTATTATGGTTTATATATATTTGTGTATATATATTTGGATATATTGTCATGTATGCACGTGGATGCACATTTTGTCTTTTGTATATGCCCGTGGAGGCACATGTTAGCATGTGGATGCAGTATTTTGTTATTTGTATATGCCCGTGGAGGCACATGTTATGCACGTGGATGCATTATTTTATTATTTGTATATGTCCGTGGAGGCAGATGTTATGCACGTGGATGCACATTTTGGTTATGACATGATGTGATTGGTGTGCCAGTCGACGACATTGTTGGCCATATGGTCTACTACACTATTGAGGTGTCTTGGGACATGTGTGAATGAAATGGATTCAAATTGTCTAGCCATTTGTTTAGTGCGCAGGAATTTTCTGAAAAGACAGGGATCGCGTAACTAGTAATCATTGTTGAGCTGGGAAACCAGGAGCTGTGAGTCAAAGAAAACATTGAGGTGACGGATGCTCATTTGGAGAGTGGCAGCCAGGAGACCGATCACGACATCGTATTCAGCTTGGTTATTGGTGGCGGCACCTAAACATACTCCGTCAATGTGAATTAACTCATGTGAAGGGGAGTATATTACCCAAGCTGCGGAAGCGAGATTGGGAGACCAACGGCTTGCACCATCAGCGAAACCGACATAGCAGAGTGGAAGAGGATCCATCTGTGGTCATGCAGAGAAAAACAAATATTTAGGTTTTTTGAATTTTTTTTGAAAAAAGAAAGTAAGCCTACACTAGAATGGACGGTGGTGTCCATCAGATTTTCTATGGGTAAAATCGTTTAAGGTACAACCTGTTGCGTGGGTTGCGTAGGGGATTGCCTTCTGAATCGTTCGGAATGTATGCCCCCTGCCTGAGGCAAGTGTGTACGATGTAGGGGCCTTGCCACATAGACATGAACTTTCCCTTTCTGGTTTTATCATGAGCTTGATCGTAAGCGAGGACAAGGTCTCCCTCAGAAAAGGTTCTTGGGTGGATGTGTTTGTCGTAACTTAGTTTTGATCGTTGTTTGGTTGCTTCCATGTTTTGAATGGCTGTGCGCCAATCTTCATCGGCCTGCTCTAGGAGTAATAAACGTTGTTCTATCGGGGAAGTGTCCGGTAGGAGTTCAACGGCGATATGTAAGGCTGGGATCTGGCACTCGATAGGGAGGACGGATTCAACACCGTGAACTAAATGGAAAGGGGTAAAACCGGTGGCGATTTTGGTTGACGTGCGGTAGGCCCATAGTGTCGGGAAAAGCATGTGGTGCCAATTGGAGTTGTGTTTGTCTACAGTACGTTGGAGGATGGTCTTCAAAATTTTATTGATCGCTTCAACTTGGCCGTTTCCTTGGGGATAGTAGGTGGAAGAAAAATGGTGTTCAAATTTCAACATGGTTGATAATTCTTTCCAGACGGCATCTTCGAAGTGAGAGCCATGGTCAGAGACTAGTTGCTTTGGCACTCCGAAACGAGTGATAACATGGTTGAAGAAAAACCGTGCTGCAGTGTCGGCCTTGCAATTGTAAGTCGGCATGGCTTCTGCCCACTTGGTGAAATAATCTACTGCCACAACGATGTGTTTGTGACCGACGGCTGATGTGGGGTTGCAGTCAAGGAAGTCGATGGCCCATTTGCAGAATGGTCCGACAGTGATGACTGGATGTAGGGGGGCGGGGGGGGTTCTTGCTTTGGGGGAAAAAAGTTGGCAGTTCTGGCAATGCTTGACTGTGGTGATGCAATCAGTAAACAATGATGGCCAAAAGTAACCTGCCCGAATGATTTTCTGGGCGGTGGCCATGCCGGAGAAATGGCCTCCGCAAGCACCGCTATGACAATCATTGAGGACTTGTTCTGCCTCACTATGGGATAGGCATCGACATAGGATGGTATCAATGCCACGTCAATAAAGTACGTCCCCTAACAAGAGGTATCAGGGGGCATGGTGTCGTATCCGACGGCGTCCGTCACGATCGATGTGTGGTCGAAATTTTTGCATGCGGAGGTAAACCAAAATGTCTCCGTACCATGGGTCATCAGACGAAATGATGAAGATTTGTTCGCCAATCAGATCTGTTTGGATAGCGGGTGATGACGAAGAGGATGGGAGGTCGGTGATGAGGTGAGCAAGTGCGAGGGCTTTGGTGATTTTAGGAGTTCTGAAAGTGAGATCATATTCCTGGAGGATAATGACCCATTTAGCAACACGACCTTGTGGGAGCCGTCGGGTCAGGAGATAGACCATAGGGTTGGAGTCGGCCACAACCATGGTATGACTGAGTAGAATGTAGTGTCGCAATTTTTGTACGGAAAAGACTATAGCTAGGGCTAATCTTTCCTCGTATGGGTAACGTAGGAGTGGGCCAAACAAGGTCTGGCTGACGTAATAAATTACATGCTCTTGGTGAGAGGCATCTTCTTGGACCAAAACTCCGGACACAGCATATTCAGATGCCGAGACATAAAGGGTGAAGTCTTGAGAGAAATCCGGTGGGGATATCAAGGGGGCTTGTGTGAGAGCTTTCTTGAGGGCTTCGAATGTCGTGTCTGCTTGCTCATCCCAAACAAAGGGTATGTGGGTACGAAGTAAGCGTAAGAATCCGTGGACTTTGGTGGCGTAATCAGGAACGAAACGCCTAAGGAAATTGGACCGCCCTTGTAGACTCTGGAGCTGCCGAAGCGTGCGAGGAGGAGGAAGTTCTAAGATGGCTTTGACTTTCAAGGGATCAATAGTAATTCCGTCTTGGGAAACAATGAAACCCAACAACCGTCCTGCCGAAATGCAAAACACACACTTGTGTGGGTTCAAGCGGATTTTATATTTGCGACAACGTAGGAAAACTTGCCGGAGGTCGTTAATGTGGTCTGATCATTTTTGGGAACGGGCTGTAAGGTCATCAAGATAGACTCGCAGGATATGGACCAAGTCGTGAAAGCAATAGGTCATGGCTCGCTGGAAAGTGGCACCAGCATTTTTAAGGCCGAATGGCATGACGCGATAGGCAAAGGTGCCCCATGGGGTGGTGAAGGCAGTCTTGTACTGATCCTCCTTACGGATGTGAATCTGGTTGTATCCGGAAAACCCGTCCATGAAAGATAGGACTTCATGGCCCGCACACTCATCAATGAGTTGGTCAATGAATGGTGTGGGGAAATTGTCTTTTGGACAAGCATGGTTTAAATCACGGAAGTCAGTGCATACTCTAAGGGTGCCTTGCTTTTTGTTGACGGGAACGGGGTTCGACAACCAGGTGGTGTATGGAATAGGATAAATGAATCCTGCTTTGCGAAGTTTCTCGACCTCAGCTTTAACAACGGGGAGTTTGGAAGGATGAATGGGTCGCTGTTTCTGACGAACAGGGGGTACCTCAGGCCATGTATCAATGTGGTGCTCTATAATGGCGGGGTCAAGACCAGGCATTTCGGTATAGGACCAGGCGAAAACATCTTGGAATTCTTGAAAAAGCTTTTTATATGCCTAAGTTTCTGCTTGAGTGCAAGATGCGCCCAGCGAGATGAGCTCAGGTTTCCCTGGTGTTGTGGAAATATCGATTTGTATAATGGGGGAAATGTTGGACATGTTCCCTTCTTCAAAGGCATCCGGTGCTGGGATGGGGTCTTTTAACCAATCGACTTTAGTGGGTATGAAATCTTTCGATTCGACCGATAGCTGGTTGGATGTGGTGGATGTAGATGTTTCTGGGAGGAAATACGAGTGATGATGCATATCATCCCAAGGGTAGTCGGGTGCAGTGAGTGTCTCCAAAATTTGCTCATCAGTATTGAAATAGTCAGACCATAAATCAAGGGGTTCTGGTTTGAAAGTTGTTGAAATCATATAGATTGTATTGACTTCTTCCGACGAGGATGATGGCGGGGGGTAGATCTCCTCGATGAGGGGAGGAGATATCTCCAAATCGACGTTGTTTAACTCGTACAATGCTGCTCTATAGTCCGGGAGATCAGGACAATGGTGAGAGTAGTGACCGTAAACACTGCATATGGAACAAGGATGGTTGGTGCGCAGTGATCTGTCGTGAGGATGAGGAGGTGGCTCTAGTCTAACTACTGGGATACTGGTGTCATCGTCCAACATATTCATATGTTCCTGGAGTGCCGGAAACTGTGGACATTGATGAGTGGGATGGCCTATCTCATCACACAACGAGCATTTAGGAGGAGCTCGAAATACGGGTGGGGGTTTAACTGCCTTAGGAGGTGGTATAGCAGTGTATGGTTGTGGACCTCTGCCCCCAGTGGGCTTGACAAGAGGAGGAGGATTCATTGACGACGAAGGGATATTGAGACCAGGAGGAGGTTTCGTTGACGATGAAGGGATATTGAGACCAGGAGGAGGTTTCGTAGTGGTAACAATAGGTTGTACCGGTTGGAGGATGACATTTGGTCTCGGCGGGGGAACAGGAGGGGGAATGTACCACACAGGTAATCCCAAGGTTAGACCGGGGAGACTGAGGGTATCCATAACCGGGGAACTTACTACGCCTGAGGGAGGGAATAGGAAGGGGATTGTGTGGATATGTGTAACGCCAATGTGACTAGGTACCAATGGTGGTTTAGGGAATAAGGGTGGTTGATTACCGGGTGTTTGTGTATTCTGTGAAAGGGTACAGAGGTTTGCGACATGGGTCTCCGGTGACAGTGGTGTAATGGCCTGGAATGTAGAGGTCATTGGTGTATCTGAGTAAAGTCCGGGTCCCACAGAAGAAACAAAGGAGGTGGTTGCACTAGAAGCGGGTTGTTCAACCATGGGGAGAACATTTTTGGGTGCTGCAGGGGCATTGGGATCATAGTAGGTGAGTTGGTCGATTTTGACCACGCATCCCTCATGGGGGAACATCATGGTACGAAAAATGGATGAGACAACCGCTTTCATGGCATACATGTAACTGCGGCCAAGTAAAAGGTTATAATCGAGTTGGGCATTAATGACCTCTATGTCGATGAGCATAGTTTTCCCACCCAACTGGACGGGGACATTGGGTAGTAGACCTTGGGGTTGAGCTGATCGGCCGTCGTAGGCCCGCAATGCAGTGGTGGATTGCTGGAGAGTAGGGGATCCCAACTTCTGCCAAATGAATGTGGACATGACGCATGTAGAGGCACCCTCGTCGATGATACATCGATGGATGACAAGATTTCGAATAGAAATAGAAACTTGGACTACTATGGTGGAAGGCAGACGTGGTTCGGACTGGTCCAAATCAAAGGTCATTAATTTCAAATCATTTGGGTCAATCGCCCCAATGGTGGAAAGTAAAGTCTTGCACTGTGAAGGACAGTTTTTCAAGACTTCTAACGTAGACATGGCTGCGGAAGACTGAGCTAAGTCATCTACGATGTTGTAATTTGACGCAGCCCATGCATTGGGGTTGTTGTTGATACGGCGGAGTGGGAAACGAGGTTCTTTAGAGGCGCCATCAAGTGGAAGCGGTGGTATACGTAACGTCTGATCAGTGGGATGAGCGTTAGTATCCTTATCGGCGGGGGGGGCTTCGGAGGTAGGGCCATACTGGTTCCGACGGGTTTGGATGTTGACATCGGCAGTGAACATCATCAATAAGTGGTGAGTTCCTAAATCAAACATTGGTTGATCAGGAGCGACGTAAGTGATTTGTTGTGGTGGCACGTTGCCCTGTGGGGGAGCTAACGGCTGAGTGTTCACCACTCCTTGTGTTGGAAAAGGGTTTTGTAGCACCAAAGGTTGAGGTTGTGGTGGTGGAGGGTTGTGTCGCGGCTGAGGAGCCGCCTGCCCTTGATGATGGGCGTCATCTGTCCATAGTTGCTGAGCTCGATCCAAATGTGGGCAAGCGTGGGTATAGTGGCCATAGACCCCGCAAATAGAACAAGGATGGTTTGTTCGTAAACTAGTATTTTTGGCTTGCTTGGGTGGCCGATCAGGGTTCTGATGAGCAGGTGCCGCGTTATTATTTTGTGGAGGATGGGGAGGTTGTGGACCTTGGTTTTGGTGTTGGTTGTTGCCGCGGTTACGTCCTCTTCCACGGTTCGGTTGCCCACCCTGGTTGCGTTGGTTATTCTGGAATTAGGGCTGATGTTGTTGTGCGTACACATGCCCTTGAGCATTGGGGGGATTCTGGGGAACCACAGGTGCAGGAGCAGGTTGCGATGGGTAATATGTAGGTGGAGCTAGCGGTGGTCCGGTTGCTTGTGGGGGTTGTTGGTACCCCTGAGCTATTGGATGTGTTGGATTAGCTGGTGCAGCTTGCTGTGGGTACTGCATTTGTTGTGGCGAGAACTGAATGGGGTTCTGTGTAGCAGGTTGGTTATAGTATGTAAGAGGTACATATGCTGATGGCGCTTGCTCATAGCAATGTTGTGGACAAGAGGGTCCATGAATGTGATGTGTCTGGTTTGTTGGAGCATAAGAAGTTGTCGCTCCGGAACTGGATGTAGCCCTAGAGAGGTCTGGGGCAGGCATGGTACTCACCATGCTGAAAGGTTTAGCTTGTGGTGTGATTTGGCCAATAATGCCATCGGCGGCATGAGATGCCCCCGGCGCGTCACCGCGTGAAGAGTCGCATCGTGGGGCATCCGGTATGATTGTGTATAGATAAACTGACTGGGCGTAAATGAGATCAAACTGTTGGGCTTTGAGGATGGCCTCTTCTTCAGACTGGGGTCTTTCGGATGCCACATCCTTCGCAATGAGAGGGAGGAGGGATTTTAGAAACCAATCTAAGAAGATACGGTCGTCTAACTTGATTTTGCAGAGGCTTCGGCGTCGACCCCACTCATGAATGTGGTCAATGATGTGGGTGGCCGTATTCTGTCTGCAAGACAGTAGGATCTCGACTCCTGCATCATAGCGGACAGGTAACTGGAAAAACTGCAGGAAGGTCGAGGCAAGGGAGGTAAAGGTGGCATGCTTCCCATGGGGCTGCTCGATATACCACTTAGCTGTAGAGCCAGTGAAGGTGCGCTGTAAAAGCCGGAGGCGGACAGAGTCGTCCACTATAGAGTTGGAGGAACACCATAAATGGAAGGACATGATATGGTTCTGGGGGTCCTCACCTGCCTTACCCTCAAACTTAGGGATGTCAAAGGGGAGTTTGGTGGGCATTTGAGGCCACGCAGGATCGTGTCTGATAGGATCATTGGTGAGTCTAGCTAAGTCTGTGTTGATGCCTCGGATATCGTAGCATCAATCAGAAAGGGATTCTCCCCGAGAGACGGTCCCAATTAGACTATCTCCCGTTTGGTGTAGGGAATCCGTCCGGTTAGCGGTTCCGGCAACCGTGGTTTTGGACTTTAAATCCGATTTTACCGGTTATGGCCCGATCCACCTTTCTTTTGGGTTTTATGTGTTTTATATGAGATGCACATGCCTAAATTATACTTAATCTAAATGCAATTGAAACAGATCTAAATCTAGAAATGGGAACACGTCTATCTATCCCTGCAGGGAACACGCTTAAGGGAGGAGCAATCAGCTGTAACAGTTATCGTAATCAAAGAACAGATAGCTATTATTTCTCACAATGAAAGCTACAGCAACATGAAGATCTTGAGAAGGTAGCTTCTCATTCAGCATGGAACGCATCTATTGCTCAGACAACAGAGGGAACCGAAAAAATAAAGAACGCATCTATTGCTCATAAACAGAAGGAAGCAAAAAATTATTTAATCTATGTAACAAAATAAAGAAACAGATCTAAAAGTAATAAAACTGGAATTAAACTCGATGATCCCTGCAAGGAGCAATTTAAAGTTATGAACAATGAGCCACATGGATTACCCGGAAGAAAGAACAGTTAGCTATTTGATCTAGACAAAGGAATCTACAGCAATACATTTCATTGTTCACAAAATAGAGAGAACGCATGCCTAGAGGAGGGCAAAATCATTAACGCAAAGAAATAATTCAGAAGTCAAGAATGATCTCACATTGCAGAATTGCAGTCATTAGAATAGTCCAATATAAAGCAACCCAACATTCCAAGCAAAACGTCCATCTCCCGTGGCTTCTATTAGAAAATTCAATTTACAGACCCGATACAAGATAGCTCATATCATTTGCCCAAAATTTTCATTCCCTCCCAAAGGTCCCTTCTAATCTTTCCTAGCTTCTATTTATAGTTACAAATCCGCCCTCCGGGCTGACACCTAGCATTCCCCACTTGTCATTTACAGGAATTTCCACTATAATCAACCACCAAAATGGCCATTTCCTTTACAAAAAATATTTTGACAAAATTAGGGACAGCTGTCCCACGGCTTACGCCTTACATATTCAAAATATACATAACAGAAAATTTGCTAACATCAAGCGTTCCCTGCTGGGCACGTGTTTGTCTGCAGAGAGTGGCTCACTGAATTCGGCCTCTTCATTCCTGTGCGTGAGCTTCTTCTGGCAAAGGGTCGCCCAAGTTGAGGGTCACTGATGCTGCCTGGGAAGAGGCCCTCGAATCCCCTGCTGATGCTGCTCCTAATTGGGAAGGGAGAATGGGACTGGCCAGACTTTCTGCCATTGCTGGGGAAGAGGCTGCTGGGAGAGGGGCTGCCGGATCTACTGATGCTTCTACTGCTGCTGCAGCTTTCCTGACCTCCTCTTCTATGTAGCTGTGCCACACACCTGTGTCTCTTATGATTATGTTTGCTGTAGCAGGAAACAGGATTTTCTGAGAAGTCACATTCTTCCCGAGCTCTGTTTTAATGCTTTGTACTTCTGCTTCAGCAGCTTGATATGTTTCCTTCAGCAGATGGTTGTGAATTGTTGATGAACCGATGTAATGTTGGAGATCATCCATGGCAAGGACATCAATGCTTTTCACGTACTCCATCTGGACGCCTAGCTCTTCTTTCAGTTGAGATAACCGCTGCTCCTTTCCCGGGAAGTCTTCTAGGGTCTGAGGGAAACTCAATGAGCAGTTGTCATGGACTCCTTTGAGCTTTTGGTATAGGTTGTTGATTCTATCTGTGGTTTTCTGCACACTGGCCATCAGCTTATTGGCACAGTTCCGGCCAAACTCCAACAAGGCTATATCTTCATTAAAATCTTCCACGGCCTTGAAAGGAAGATGCGGGGGGAAAGGTCCTTTCCCTTCCCTCCATGCCATCTGATTTATGACATTTGCCTTGACACGGGTATTCTTAGCTTTGAGCCTGTGGGCTTCCGTATTGACCTCTTTTAGTCTACCCGTCATGGCCTTGAGTTTGCATACCTCATCAGTGATTAGCTCTTGAGAGCCATACACTTGCTGTAGGATATTGCATGACAGCTCGTGGAAGGGGGACATGTCCAAGGTTCTGCTTTCCGCTTGCTCTAACCGCTCAGCTAATGCCTGCTTGTCTGCTTCTAGCTGGGAAGCCTTTTCTTCTGCTCCACTCTTCTCCGCTTCTGCAATCATTATTTGGAGTGCTAGCTGGTCCTTTTCCTCCTCCAGGTAGCTGTACTTGTTTGCCAACTCCTTATGCTCAGCGTACAAGCAATTGTATTTGTTCACTGCCAGGTCTCTTTGGGCTTGCTCATTAGCCACATTTTGTTGTAGGGTACGTGCTCTCTTCTTTGTCAATATATTTTCTTTGACTATAACCCCTACATTGGCAAATGATGCCTGTGCTGTTGCTATGGCTGCGGATGCCATGGCGATGGGATCTGCGTCTGTGTTCTGCATGACAGCGACCTCTCGGCGAGTAACTATGTCATCATGGAAGGGACTTTTAATCCTCTCTTCTGATTGGAGGACCATTGCTTTTCTTTTCTTATCATAAACAAACTCATTCCATTTGGACACCGTACGTTTCCCAGATGGAGTGTACGGTACAATTGGTCGGTTTATGATGTCTATGTCTTCTTCCATAGGTGGGGTCCGGACTTCCTGAGCGGGGTCTGTTCCTTCCTTTTGGGTACCAGAGCCACCTGCTTGAGAGGTGTCTATCTCCATGTCTTGCACACCGGACCCATCTGCCTCGGTATTTTCCCTTGTCTTCAATTCTTCCTCCGCCTTCTTCCTTGCTTCAGCTCGTTCAGCCTCTGCTTCTTTCTGCTTTTGGGCTTCTTCAGCCTCCTTCCGCAGTCTTTCATTTTCAGCGTCTTGTTGCTTTCTTGCTTCCTCGGCTTCCTTTTGTAATCTTGCCTCCTCTCTTAATCTGAGCTCTTCCTGAGCTCGGGCATCCTTGGCTTCTCTCTCCTTTTGCTGGGTGGTCTTCTGGGCTCTGGCTGAGCTAGAGCTCGCTCCAGTACTTTGGCGACAGATCCGTAGCTCAGTCATGTTGCTGATGCCTCTGAATGCTTCCTCCTCGGCATCGGGGTAGTGGGAGTATTCGAAGTTAGCATAGTTCCCCTTGCAATGCTCGGCCACTTTACCCTTTCTGTCGTTCCTGTGGAAGATGACCTCACCGAAATGGAAGGCCTTCAACTCTTGAACAAATTCGTCGGCAGAGGCCACCCCTGAAAACTTGTAAGCACCTATGCAGAAAGGTAGGGGGGGAAAGGAAGCCTTGTGTAGCTTGTGGAGGAATGCTCCAATCCCATCCAAGAAGAGTTGTCTTACTGCTTCCTTGAGAACCACATAGTCTGTGGCATACTGCGGCAATATGTACGGGGGCTTAGTCCCTCCGAACATTCTCAAGTAGGTACCCTGTTCTGAAAAGTAGAAGTCCCCATAATCCTCAAGGACTTCCAAAGCGTTTTGTGACAGGCAACCTGGTTCTTCCTTGAACATTTTCTCGTATAGGGGCATGATGAACCCCTCACAGATGAGTTTGTAGCTGGGCTTGTAATTCTGAGCGCACAACATCTTGAATGCGATGTAGACCGGGGCTGTGGCCCTATCCCATGTACACCCTAATCCGGGGAACTCTATCTTGGCCAAGATACAATCTATTAGGTATGAAGACATGAAGAATTCAGCCTTCTTCACGGCCAGCCCGGGCTTAGCAGCACTTATCATTGAGGCCAGACTATCTGACAAGATAGTGGCCCAGTCAACACTGTCCCCTGAAATGCCACATAGTGAATAATAGGGACCCACTGAATCTTGTATACTGTGCCATCGGGCATGCCGAATATTCTGCATAGCATTAAAGCGATCAATCTGAAAGGGGCCCTCAGGTTCTGCACGTCATATTCATCATTTCCCTTCTTTCTCAAATGCTTCCCTCCCCTTAATAGCTTCTTGGCCATCTCGATGTTATCCATTTGGCCCAACCACTCGTCAGTCAGAGCTTGTTGGACACGGGGAAACTTGTAGGCCGCCGCAATATACGCGGGTTGAAACGAGGCGATAGCCATTTTCCCGCTATCATTTATCACTCTCCCTTCAGCATCCGCATGTTGGAGTATCCACCCGATCACTTCAGCACAGGGGAACAGCTCAGGGCGGGTAGCGGCTCTAGTTATGCCCGAGGCTCTGATGTTAAGATAGATTGGTGCTTCCTCTAGCAGCATATCTGGGATTTCTTGGTCCCG
Organism: Larix kaempferi; assembly: GCA_027924585.1. Lineage (NCBI taxonomy): Eukaryota > Viridiplantae > Streptophyta > Pinopsida > Pinales > Pinaceae > Larix > Larix kaempferi. Next base: position 21,852,728 of record BSBM01000767.1, on the reverse strand, counting down.
GATCATTCTGTAAATGTCTCCCCATCTGATTTCTGGAGGGACACCAGTATTGCACCTAGTGTCTTGGAGCGAGGTTTCAATCTTGGGAGGGGCAGGCTTCTTTTCTGCCATCTTAGCTTTCTTCTTACCGGTTTTCGGCATCTTGTTTTATCCCTGATAACATCCATATCACAGTCATTATTTGAGCACCAGGCTGTAAAGTTTTAGCAGAGAGTAACATTGCTTGACATTAATGAGATAAGTCAATGAAGCAAATATTTAGGAAGCAAAACATTATTTTAATCATAAGACACATATTGAAACATTCGAAGCTCTTAAAATACGAGTATGGGATAAGCTATGTTGTGGAAGCTATTGGTTTTCAGACCGATAGGCGATTCGCGGAAGCAATTGGCTTCCGGTTCCGCCTCGCGGAAGGAGATGTCTTTCGTTATAGCTGCGGTTGGAGAGGTTGATGGCGGGGAGACGCGGGTTGACTCGGTGAGGGCTATGGATGCTATCGTCATGCGCGGCCACTCGCCGAGTCACTACGGGAGACTTTAGTCCGAGCGAAGGTAACGGCGCCGGGGATATGCTGACGGGGGGTGCTAGGGCGGCTGAGGCTTCGAGTTTCGGCTCGTGTGTAGGGGCTAAGGCTTATGGAAGGGGCCATGGTTTTAAGTCCGAGTTAACGGCCCGAGACATGGAAAGCCCATAGGGTTTCGACGTCTTCACCCAAGACGAGGGGTGCGGCCCGGGGTTTAAAAAAAAACAATGGGGCATGGTTAACCACCCGCACCCACCACTATTGAAATAAAATATAACATTTTCACGAAGGCCTATGATGATTTTGTATAATGAAAACTCCGTTCACTGTACCTGACGGGAAAAACATAGCCCTTTACGGGTGTTTTGTCCGTCAAAACCCCACTAAAACCGTTGTTTTCCCCAAAAAGACAACTCAGTTGTGAAAATCAAGGTTAAGATCCTACCTGGCACCGTGGGGATTGCTTGAGCAAGGTGGCTGCGAGCACGGACGAGCGAGGTGAGCTGGAGCGATTTGCACGGTATCGCACGTCGTTGGCCGGAAAAACAATGGTGTATTGGTCGAGCCCCTACCGTATTATATAAAGAATGGGCACGTGTGAGCCTTTAATTTGGTAGTTGGTGTGATTAAAACGGGGTTTAAATTCACCGCACGTAGCGGTCATGTCAAACACTCTCGGTTTTCGTGCAACCATCATTCGCGGGCCATTTTGTGAATCGCATCCGCCGTTGCGGAAGGGTTCAATGAAAGCTTCCGACGTTTCGGGGCTTAATGCGGAAAGGAAACTCGAAGCCTTCCGCGAGAGACCGCCGTGTAGCGGACGGGTAACGCCAAAGCTTCCGCCCTTTCGGAAAGATATAGCGAATGCTCCCGGTATTTTCGGAAGACTTTTGCGAAAGCTTCCGCAAACCAAAATTTCAAAGTCTCGTTGATTTTGCGGGAAGGTTTGGCGAAGGCTCCCGCTAGTTTCGGAAAGCTTTTGGGAATGGCTTCCGCCGTTTCGGAAGCAAAACTTATACTTTTCCGCATATTCACCCGGGATCGTTTCGGAGTCCTTTGCCGAGCGGTTTAGGCGATTGGCTTCCGCCGTTTCGGAAGGGTAGCCCGAAGGCTTCCGCGGTTTCGGGAGCAAAAGGATGAAGGCTTTCGCCGAAGCTCTCCAAAAAAAATCTAAGTTCTTTCATACTTCGGAAGGAAATCGTGAATCCCTCCGCGGGACTTATCCGAATGGCTTCCGCCGTTTCGGGACGTTTTATTGAATTCCACCGCCGTTTCGGGAAGGGAACTCCAATTTCTCCGCGGATGGTTGTGAAATGTTCTAAGTGTTTTCCGGGAGACTAAGGCGAATGTGTCCCGCCATTTCGGGAGGAAAGCCGGAACCTTTCCGCGGTTGCGGAAGGCTTGAGTGAAAGGCTTCGCCGTTTCGGGAGCTAAGCCGTTTCGGAGCTTGAACCGTTCCGCAGAAGCGACGATCGAAAAATTTTCCAAGTCCTTTTTACTTCGGAAGAAATTGATGAATTCCTTTGTGTTATTTTGGCAAGTTTACCCGAATGGCTTCCGCCGTTTCGGGAGACAGAGTTGAATCGTTCCGCCGTTTCGGCAAGGTTTCACCAACTGTTTCCGCAGCTTATGGCCAAAAATCAGAGTCTCTTTTCGGAGAGGTAAACCACGGCGGCTTCCGCCGTTTCGGGTGGTTTTGTTGAATTCCCGGCTGTTTCGGGAGAACAACTCGAACCTTTCCGTGGTTGCGGAAGGCTTGAGCGAAAGCTTCCGCCGTTTCGGGTGGTTTTTCCCAATAGCTTCCACGGATTTTGACAAAGAAAATCCAAGTCCTCCTTTCGGAAAGGTTGGACGTTTGACTCCCGCCGTTTCGGGACAATGTCTGAATTATTCAAAACGTTTGGGAAAAACTAAGTTATCTTTTGGCTCATTGGGGAAAACATGGAAGGATTGTCGGCAAGCTGTTCAGCAGGGAAGTAAAATTTTATGTTGAAAACAGAGCTGACGGCTGGGATGGCTTCTCAAGCAAACTTTCTACAAAAATTACAGGAGGGGCCCCAACATGTACAAAATTTTGGGGAGGGGTGTTGCTGCAACAACAATGGCGAGTCGCTGGCGAACACAGATCTCTGAAAAAATACCCTACATGGTCTGGAACCTCATTAAAACATCCGTCTCGGGTGCACTACTCAGCTGAGCATTTTAGACTCATGCGGGGAAAGGAGCACTTTTCCTGCTAGCCATTGGGGAAATGGGAGCTTCGACCGAGGCATCTTCACCACTCTCAGAGGGCCAGCATATGAGATTCATTTTAGGAGGTTCATCCCTCAAATGGTCACTACTGCCGAACTCCACAGGATTTGCAACACTTTCTTATGGACATTATTGTTCTTGTTCCTCATTCTCATGCTGCTGGCACCCTTTGGGATGCTTGTACTTGGGACAGCTTAGCTGTTTGAGCCTTCCAGGGATATTTTCTTTTGGACAGATCTTTGATTTGGGCTCCTCCATCCATAATGTCCTTTTGTGTGAGTTAGAGGTTTTATTGATTTGATCAAACTTCACGGACGGAGAGGAGCCCATTTTGAGCTGGGCCTTTTGGACAGCTTTCTTGATTTTACATGTCCCTTTTGATTTTGTCTCAGCCATGCTTTAATTGAGGTGAGAATCCCTGGAAAACAGACTTTTGGATGTAGGCCATTTTGGCTTTTAAATCAGCAGCATGGAGTCATTCCAATACCCCATGTCCTCGAGAGGTGCCACTTTCCATGGGTCCAACTTAGGTAACCTTCTTGAGATGCCTTTAAAGTGTGAGAGTGGGTGGAGCCCAACGATAGTAGTGAAGATGGCCATGGGTCTCTGCTATTGAACCGGATTAGTGTGACTAGCAGGGTAGGCTTCCCCCCCCCTTTGAACATTCCAGCGAGAGCACAGCAGACCGGGTTAACTGAGCAGGGTTCCAGACTCATGGGTTGCAAGTTTTCTTTGAGAGAGCTATCTTCAACGGGAAAACTCAACAAAAAAGAGCTTCAGAAAACAAAACCTATCGAAAAGTTCAAATAACAAAGAAGGAAACAAAATGGCCGAAAAAATAAAACAGCTAAAAGCGAAAGCGAAAAGACAATTTTATTTATGTACAGGATGTCTCGAGGAGACTATGAGAAATATTGTTTCAGGGCGAGGCCATTGAGTGGAAGGGCTACTTCCTCTCCCTCGAGATTTGTCAATTTATAAGTGGATGGGCCTAATTTTGCAGAAATCTGGTACGGGCCTACCCATAGATGTTGAAATTTCGTATGCATTCCTTTGCCCTCGTGATTATGGTCCCATTTTAGGACTAAGTCCCCGACTTCAAAATCCCTCTTGCCGGATTTCCTTTAATCGAACCATCTCTTAACTATGTCCTGGTGATGATGGAATCGATCTTTGGCTTTGTGTCGGTCTTCTTCCAGTCGAAGCAGGGTGTTGATCCTGGATTGCAAGGCTTGGCTACCAGAACCCCGAGAGGCTTGGGATAATTGCAAGGAAGGTAGTAAGATGTTTGGGGGAAGTATGGCTTCCTTGCCATAGACGAGAGTGAAAGGGGAGACACCTAAAGCATTCTTCGGGGTTACTCTATCTGCCCATAAGGCGTTTGGGAGAGCCACATGCCAACTTCTCTGGTTTTCTATCACAGTTTTCTTGAGGATTCGAATCAGATTCTTGTTTGAGGATTCAGCTAATCCGTTTCCCTGAGGGTAGTAATTGGCTGAATAATGCAACTTAATTCCCCATCCATAAACAAATTCATTTATCTTGCAAGATGAAAAATAAGTAGCATTATCAAAAACAAGGGAAATTGGAACCCCAAACCTGGTTATGATGTTCTCTTTCAAGAAGCTGATAACTGCGTCTTCATTGATCTTGCGCAGCGGGATGGCCTCCGTCCACCTGGTGAAGTAATCGGTAGCCGTCAGAATGTATCGGTGTTGCAATGAAGAATTTGGATTTATTTCTCCGATAACATCTATGCCCCATTGCTCAAAAGGTTCAGAGATGATGACCGGCTGCAATGGGCCTGCGGCCTTAGGTAACTTCCCAGCGCTTCTTTGACATACATCACAGTTTCGCGCGTATGTGTGGGCATTTCGAAACAGAGTGGGCCAGTAATAACCAGCTCTCAGTATCTTGTGTGCTGTCGTCTCTCCTGAATAATGGCCACCTGCGGGGCCATCATGCAATTCTTTGACAACCTTGTTTGCATCCTCCTTTTCCAAACACCTAAGAAGGACTCCATCATAATTCTTTCTAAAAAGAATCCCATTAATGATCTGATAGGGTGCCGATTTCAAGCGGAGTGCCCTTCTTTGTTTAGAATTCCAGTGTTCGGGTAGATATCCTTGCTGCAAATAGTGCACTAGATCCCTATACCATGACTGGGGAGCTGTAAAGATATGGCATACCTCAACCGAATTGAGCTCAGCTTCATTTCTCCAATGGTGCTCTTCATCAGTCGAGTTTCCCGCCAGTAACTTGCATAGACCTTGTCCTTTGATGATTGTAGCCGGTTTAAATTCCAGATCATACTCCTGCAGAGCTGTGACCCAGTTTCCTCTCCTCTCTCCCAATTCCTTTTGAACGAAAAGGGACCTAACAGCTGGATGGGGAACTATGACTTTAGTTCTGTTCTTCAAAATGTATGGCCTAAACTGCTTGACTGCTTTGAAGACCGCGTAGGCATGCTTGTCAACTACGGGGTAATTCAGCTCAGCCCCTTGCAGACCAGTGCTCATAAACAAAATTGGGTATTCGTCCCCCAACTCCACCTTTTGCGTGAGTACAGCTGCGAGAGAATCATCCGAAGCGAAGGTATACAAGATGAAATCTTTATCAAAATCTGGGCTTCTTAAGGAAGGAGCTTTAGCTACAGCTGCCTTGATATCTCTAAATGCGTCCTTCTCCAAATCTGTCCACTTGAATTGTGTGCTTTGTTTAACCATCTGCTGTAATGGCTTAACGATTTGTGCAAAATCCGGAACAAATCTGCGGACAAAATTGATGGTGCCCATAAAAGACTGCATAGATTTTTTGTTGTGAGGCATTGGGATCTTATTAATAGCTTGGACTCTTTCTTGGTCGATTGACACTCCCGCTTTGGAGATGACATGACCCAAGAGCTTACCTTCGGGTACAGCAAACACGCTCTTCTTGGGATTCAAGGAAATACCATACTTCCGGCAACGGTCAAAGATGTGCCTCAGATGAACAACATGATCTTCCCTTTTCTTCGAAAAGACTGTCACATCATCTAAGTAAACAACAACACATTGTCCACCCAATCCTCGGAAGGCAATATCCATCGCCCTTTGGAATGTAGCTCCAGCATTTATCAGACCAAATGGCATTCTCCTGTAAGCGAAAGTTCCCCACTTAGTCCTGAAGGTAGTCTTGAGACGATCTTCCTCGGCTACTAACACTTGATTATAGCCAGAGAAACCATCGAGGAGAGAAAACAATTCAGATCCAGACACCATTTGTAGGATATGCTCCATTGAAGGCACGGGGTAGTTGTCTTTATCTGAGGCTTTGTTTAAATTTCTGAAGTCTACACATAGCCTAATCTCTCCTGATTTCTTCCTCACGGGAACCAAGTTTGCAACCCATTCGGAATGCCGAACTTTGAATATTATCTTAGCGTCCAGGAGATTCTTTAATTCCTTTTGGATCAGCGGTTCAAGAGTGGGATGCATCCTCCTTAACTGCTGCTGAAATGGCTTGACACCCGCTTTCATTGGTATAACATGCTGGATGATGCGGACGTCATATGTTTTCAGATCTTCATAGGTCCATGCAAAAACATCCTTGTACTGTTTAAACAGCTTAATGAACCTATCTCTTTCTCTTGGTGAACAACATTTGCCAAGGTTGACAAATTTTGGTTCTGCCTCGGTACCCAAATTGACCAACTCATGTTGCATTGATGAGCTGTTAGTTTTGGTATTAGCTGGTCTTTTGAACTTATTTTGAAGGTCGAAAAGCATTTCGAGGGACCTTACCCCCTTTGGCATGAAATTTCCTTTCTCGTCTTCCTTCTTCATCAAATCAGCATCATGTTCTTCCTCATCTATTGCGGCTCCTTGAAAACTGTCTTCGTTTGTCAGGAAACTGATAATTTGCTCATCATCATTGAATAATCTGAAGTTCGTGATGTTATCGGGAATGGAAGGCCTGAAAATCAATTCAATAGAGCATTTGTTATTTGACGGCACCAATCTGGAAGCAGATGTTGCTAACAAATCAGCAGCATCATTTTGCAATCTGGGAATTGATCTTATATTGAAAGCGTCAAAATACATGATTAAATCCCATACCTCAGCCTGGTACCCTTTCAAGTGCGGTGAGAGACAGTGAATGGTGTCCCTTACCTGTCTGACAACTATCTCGGAGTCACCAAAAACTTTCAGGTACTTAACATTTAAGCCAATGGCCTTCTTTAAACCATGTACCAAAGCTTCATATTCAGCGGTATTATTAGTACAATCGAATTCTAATCTACAAGACAAAAAATACTTGTTCTTCTTTGGATCCATTAGAACACAACCGGCTCCGGATCCTTCCAGAGTTTTAGAACCATCAAAGTATAATGTCCAAAAGGTATCTTTAGATTCAACTAAGTTAGTTTCTTTGTGGCCTATGTTAGCAACTAAATTGACTATGTTACAATCAATCTCATCAGTCCGAGAGAAATGAAGGAGATCGGACTGTTTGTCTGATTCATGGCAAAAGGTTTCAGATTGATAGTTACCCGGATCCATTTCTAAGAAGTAATTTCCCAGGACCGAGGAAGAGAAAGCTACAGCCTCATTCTTTTCTTCTAGCTGGGTTACGTTTTGTTTCATATGAGGTTCCCTAAGAATTTTAATCTGATTCTGCCTGTTCTGATAAGGCAGCCATAGATGAGACCAATCGGTAGCAAAGTAGCCACTCAACTTGGTAGACCAATCCCTACTCAAAATCAGCCCATAAGCTTCAGGGATATCGACCACCATTATGTCAATAAATTGACAGACTCTAGGGTCGGCTGACAGTCTAATTAAAACATCTTTCATCTCCCCTATAACCTTGACAGCAGTCCTGTCTAATTGTATGATTTGAGCTGGAGATGGTACGGGCTGCCCATTAATTTTCTTACAAATTGAAAGTGGCATAACGTTTGAAGAAGCTCCGGAGTCTACCAGACAGTTATGAACATTGTGATTAAAAATTTCGAATGTCAGCAGAAATGGCAATGTTTGGGATTTGGATTTCCCACCGATGCTAGCCTCGTTAATTTCAGGATTGTCTTGAGAATCTGTTAATGTAGCGCTGGGTTTTGGTTGTAAAACATGCAGTAGTTTGTCTCGTTGATGGGGCAAGCTACACATGTCAAATATTGATACGTTCGCTTTAACTTTCTTGATATCTTCGATAATATCATACCCTATATCGGATTCATTCCCAATTCGAATGGACTGATCTGTTTTGTTCATGGTTTCTTTAGGTGGCTGAACTGTGTTGTCAGCGCTTGGCTGTTTGGCAGCTGTTTGGTTTACTTTGGGCTGTGGGGGGATGATTGGTATATGCCTCCTAGGTGGATCTTTCGAAATTTTAGGCTTATGGGGAATGGTGACTGGTACAGGATCCGCAATTGGGCCCTTGCTGCGAGTGGCAACATTTATGGTAGAGGGAGAGCTATCTACGTGATCTTCTTCTACTAATTCAGTCATAGGTACCCAATCCCACAACACCATAGTAGTGTCCGGGGTTGGTTCCTCTAACTCAGGGCTTGACTCTTCTGGAGGATCATCCTGGTCTGGGATCTGAGAATCTAACATTTGGTTCATGACCAAGCTCATGGAATTGATCCATTGAGGGCAGCTCTTCTCCGAGTGTGGTTCTTGGTGAAAGGTGCAGAAATTTTCCATCCCAATCTCATTCAAGTTTAAAACAGGGGCAGTGTTCATTGGTGGGTGAGACTGTTCCCCGTCTTCCCTTCTTTTATAGAATGGCTTGAAAGGTTTCCTAGATGTACTAGCAGCCTTGTCTTTCTCAAGATCTATGATTTTGTTAGATAATTTTTGCATCATTTTAACTACATTTTCCATATCCGTAGATGGCTCTTCTTTGCCTCTCGTGAGGAGCAAAGGTTTCTTGCTAGCTGCTGGTTTTGTTTCCACATCTAAGGCATGTTTAGCAATGCTATCAGCCTCTTCCTCTATCTTTCGAGCTTCCTCAAAATTCTCTATCAGGGTCGTTTTCTTGGATCGCTTTACAAACATTGCGATTGGACCTTCAAGAGCTGTTGTGTAGTATTCAATCAAAGACTCTTCTGTGGGTTTGTTAGTTTCACTAAAGTTATTTAACAGTGTTGTGAATCTTTGATTAAAGTCTTGAACCTTTTCCTTCTTCTCCATTCTCATGGATAAGAGTTCTTTCATAAGCGTGGCTACAGTCTTTTGGTTCCCGTATTTCTTAAGGAAACACTTTTCGAAATCATCCCAACTAGAGATTGAGCTGGGTTGAAGGCTAAAGTACCAAGATGATACCTTAGGCTCGAATGTGTACGGAAACAACCTGCAGACTACGTCTTCATGTTGTACATTCAAAAGGTTCAGAGCTAAGTAAAAACTCTTGAGGTGATCCTCCGCCGAAATGGCTTTCCCTGGATCGTACTTAGGCAAGACCTTTTCTGGGTTTTTAGGGAGATTATGGAATGGTCCAGCTAGGTTCAGCGCTCCCCTTGCTCTCCAAGCAGGTACAGCCATGTTTGGGTTTGGATGCGGAGACCCTGGTGGAGAATTGTAGGGTGAATCCTGTGGAGTGCTTTTGGGAGTGGTGACTTTTTCAAGATTTTCCTGGTCCGCCTTGTTAAGAGTGCCGGAGATTTCTTCCAACGTCAGATTTACCAGTTCTTCAAAACATTGAACGAGGATTGAATCACGGGTGTATTGCGGCTCCTTTCTGGGTGTAGTTTTCTTAGGGAGGAAGTTGACAGCGTTTAAACCACCTAGCTGTCTAACGTAAGATCTAGTATGTCTTCTCAAGTCCTCTATTTCTGCAAAAGGAACGGCGTACAAAGCATATTGAGGCTCAGGATCAGAAATGAGGCGTTCTTGGTCTGTTAATCCAAGATCTGGGCTGTTTGAAAAGTTTTCTTCAAGCGGGTTTTCAGTGTTATCTATGACCGTGGAAGATTTTCCTCTATCAGCCATGCACTTCAGGCCCTCCTTCTAGCGCCAAAAACTGTTGATGCCTCGGATATCGTAGCATCAATCAGAAAGGGATTCTCCCCGAGAGACTGTCCCAATTAGACTATCTCCCGTTTGGTGTAGGGAATCCGTCCGGTTAGCGGTTCCGGCAACCGTGGTTTTGGACTTTAAATCCGATTTTACCGGTTATGGCCCGATCCACCTTTCTTTTGGGTTTTATGTGTTTTATATGAGATGCACATGCCTAAATTATACTTAATCTAAATGCAATTGAAACAGATCTAAATCTAGAAACGGGAACACGTCTATCTATCCCTGCAGGGAACACGCTTAAGGGAGGAGCAATCAGCTGTAACAGTTATCGTAATCAAAGAACAGATAGCTATTATTTCTCACAATGAAAGCTACAGCAACATGAAGATCTTGAGAAGGTAGCTTCTCATTCAGCATGGAACGCATCTATTGCTCAGACAACAGAGGGAACCGAAAAAATAAAGAACGCATCTATTGCTCATAAACAGAAGGAAGCAAAAAATTATTTAATCTATGTAACAAAATAAAGAAACAGATCTAAAAGTAATAAAACTGGAATTAAACTCGATGATCCCTGCAAGGAGCAATTTAAAGTTATGAACAATGAGCCACATGGATTACCCGGAAGAAAGAACAGTTAGCTATTCGATCTAGACAAAGGAATCTACAACAATACATTTCATTGTTCACAAAATAGAGAGAACGCATGCCTAGAGGAGGGCAAAATCATTAACGCAAAGAAATAATTCAGAAGTCAAGAATGATCTCACATTGCAGAATTGCAGTCATTAGAATAGTCCAATATAAAGCAACCCAACATTCCAAGCAAAACGTCCATCTCCCGTGGATTCTATTAGAAAATTCAATTTACAGACCCGATACAAGATAGCTCATATCATTTGCCCAAAATTTTCATTCCCTCCCAAAGGTCCCTTCTAATCTTTCCTAGCTTCTATTTATAGTTACAAATCCGCCCTCCGGGCTGACACCTAGCATTCCCCACTTGTCATTTACAGGAATTTCCACTATAATCAACCACCAAAATGGCCATTTCCTTTACAAAAAATATTTTGACAAAATTAGGGACAGCTGTCCCACGGCTTACGCCTTACATATTCAAAATATACATAACAGAAAATTTGCTAACATCAAGCGTTCCCTGCTGGGCACGTGTTTGTCTGCAGAGAGTGGCTCACTGAATTCTGCCTCTTCATTCCTGTGCGTGAGCTTCTTCTGGCAAAGGGTCGCCCAAGTTGATGGTCACTGATGCTGCCTGGGAAGAGGCCCTCGAATCCCCTGCTGATGCTGCTCCTAATTGGGAAGGGAGAATGGGACTGGCCAGACTTTCTGCCATTGCTGGGGAAGAGGCTGCTGGGAGAGGGGCTGCCGGATCTACTGATGCTTCTGCTGCTGCTGCAGCTTTCCTGACCTCCTCTTCTATGTAGCTGTGCCACACACCTGTGTCTCTTATGATTATGTTTGCTGCAGCAGGAAACAGGATTTTCTGAGAAGTCACATTCTTCCCGAGCTCTGTTTTAATGCTTTGTACTTCTGCTTCAACAGCTTGATATGTTTCCTTCAGCAGATGGTTGTGAAGTGTTGATGAACCGATGTAATGTTGGAGATCATCCATGGCAAGGACATCAATGCTTTTCATGTACTCCATCTGGACGCCTAGCTCTTCTTTCAGTTGAGATAACCGCTGCTCCTTTCCCGGGAAGTCTTCTAGGGTCTGAGGGAAACTCAATGAGCAGTTGTCATGGACTCCTTTGAGCTTTTGGTATAGGTTGTTGATTCTATCTGTGGTTTTCTGCACACTGGCCATCAGCTTATTGGCACAGTTCCGGCCAAACTCCAACAAGGCTATATCTTCATTAAAATCTTCCACGGCCTTGAAAGGAAGATGCGGGGGGAAAGGTCCTTTCCCTTCCCTCCATGCCATCTGATTTATGACATTTGCCTTGACACGGGTATTCTTAGCTTTGATCCTGTGGGCTTCCGTATTGACCTCTTTTAGTCTACCCGTCATGGCCTTGAGTTTGCATACCTCATCAGTGATTAGCTCTTGAGAGCCATACACTTGCTGTAGGATATTGCATGACAGCTCGTGGAAGGGGGACATGTCCAAGGTTCTGCTTTCCGCTTGCTCTAACCGCTCAGCTAATGCCTGCTTGTCTGCTTCTAGCTGGGAAGCCTTTTCTTCTGCTCCACTCTTCTCCGCTTCTGCAATCATTATTTGGAGTGCTAGCTGGTCCTTTTCCTCCTCCAGGTAGCTGTACTTGTTTGCCAACTCCTTATGCTCAGCGTACAAGCAATTGTATTTGTTCACTGCCAGGTCTCTTTGGGCTTGCTCATTAGCCACATTTTGTTGTAGGGTACGTGCTCTCTTCTTTGTCAATATATTTTCTTTGACTATAACCCCTACATTGGCAAATGATGCCTGTGCTGTTGCTATGGCTGCGGATGCCATGGCGATGGGATCTGCGTCTGTGTTCTGCATGACAGCGACCTCTCGGCGAGTAACTATGTCATCATGGAAGGGACTTTTAATCCTCTCTTCTGATTGGAGGACCATTGCTTTTCTTTTCTTATCATAAACAAACTCATTCCATTTGGACACCGTACGTTTCCCAGATGGAGTGTACGGTACAATTGGTCGGTTTATGATGTCTATGTCTTCTTCCATAGGTGGGGTCCGGACTTCCTGAGCAGGGTCTGTTCCTTCCTTTTGGGTACCAGAGCCACCTGCTTGAGAGGTGTCTATCTCCATGTCTTGCACACCGGACCCATCTGCCTCGGTATTTTCCCTTGTCTTCAATTCTTCCTCCGCCTTCTTCCTTGCTTCAGCTCGTTCAGCCTCTGCTTCTTTCTGCTTTTGGGCTTCTTCAGCCTCCTTCCGCAGTCTTTCATTTTCAGCGTCTTGTTGCTTTCTTGCTTCCTCGGCTTCCTTTTGTAATCTTGCCTCCTCTCTTAATCTGAGCTCTTCCTGAGCTCGGGCATCCTTGGCTTCTCTCTCCTTTTGCTGGGTGGTCTTCTGGGCTCTGGCTGAGCTAGAGCTCGCTCCAGTACTTTGGCGACAGATCCGTAGCTCAGTCATGTTGCTGATGCCTCTGAATGCTTCCTCCTCGGCATCGGGGTAGTGGGAGTATTCGAAGTTAGCATAGTTCCCCTTGCAATGCTCGGCCACTTTACCCTTTCTGTCGTTCCTGTGGAATATGACCTCACCGAAATGGAAGGCCTTCAACTCTTGAACAAATTCGTCGGCAGAGGACACCCCTGAAAACTTGTAAGCACCTATGCAGAAAGGTAGGGGGGGAAAGGAAGCCTTGTGTAGCTTGTGGAGGAATGCTCCAATCCCATCCAAGAAGAGTTGTCTTACTGCTTCCTTGAGCACCACATAGTCTGTGGCATACTGCGGCAATATGTACGGGGGCTTAGTCCCTCCGAACATTCTCAAGTAGGTACCCTGTTCTGAAAAGTAGAAGTCCCCATAATCCTCAAGGACTTCCAAAGCGTTTTGTGACAGGCAACCTGGTTCTTCCTTGAACATTTTCTCGTATAGGGGCATGATGAACCCCTCACAGATGAGTTTGTAGCTGGGCTTGTAATTCTGAGCCCACAACATCTTGAATGCGATGTAGACCGGGGCTGTGGCCCTATCCCATGTACACCCTAATCCGGGGAACTCTATCTTGGCCAAGATACAATCTATTAGGTATGAAGACATGAAGAATTCAGCCTTCTTCACGGCCAGCCCGGGCTTAGCAGCACTTATCATTGAGGCCATACTATCTGACAAGATAGTGGCCCAGTCAACACTGTCCCCTGAAATGCCACATAGTGAATAATAGGGACCCACTGAATCTTGTATACTGTGCCATCGGGCATGCCGAATATTCTGCATAGCATTAAAGCGATCAATCTGAAAGGGGCCCTCAGGTTCTGCACGTCATATTCATCATTTCCCTTCTTTCTCAAATGCTTCCCTCCCCTTAATAGCTTCTTGGCCATCTCGACGTTATCCATTTGGCCCAACCACTCGTCAGTCAGAGCTTGTTGGACACGGGGAAACTTGTAGGCCGCCGCAATATACGTGGGTTGAAACGAGGCGATAGCCATTTTCCCGCTATCATTTATCACTCTCCCTTCAGCATCCGCATGTTGGAGTATCCACCCGATCACTTCAGCACAGGGGAACAGCTCAGGGCGGGTAGCGGCTCTAGTTATGCCCGAGGCTCTGATGTTAAGATAGATTGGTGCTTCCTCTAGCAGCATATCTGGGATTTCTTGGTCCCGGATCATTCTGTAAATGTCTCCCCATCTGATTTCTGGAGGGACACCAGTATTGCACCTAGTGTCTTGGAGCGAGGTTTCAATCTTGGGAGGGGCAGGCTTCTTTTCTGCCATCTTAGCTTTCTTCTTACCGGTTTTCGGCATCTTGTTTTATCCCTGATAACATCCATATCACAGTCATTATTTGAGCACCAGGCTATAAAGTTTTAGCAGAGAGTAACATTGCTTGACATTAATGAGATAAGTCAATGAAGCAAATATTTAGGAAGCAAAACATTGTTTTAATCATAAGACACATATTGAAACATTCGAAGCTCTTAAAAGACGAGTATGGGATAAGCTATGTTGCGGAAGCTATTGGTTTTCGGACTGATAGGCGATTCGCGGAAGCAATTGGCTTCCGGTTCCGCCTCGCGGAAGGAGATGTCTTTCGTTATAGCTGCGGTTGGAGAGGTTGATGGCGGGGAGACGCGGGTTGACTCGGTGAGGGCTATGGATGCTATCGTCACGCGCGGCCACTCGCCGAGTCACTACGGGAGACTTTAGTCCGAGCGAAGGTAACGGCGCCGGGGATATGCTGACGAGGGGTGCTAGGGCGGCTGAGGCTTCGAGTTTCGGCTCGTGTGTAGGGGCTAAGGCTTATGGAAGGGGCCAGGGTTTTAAGTCCGAGTTAACGGCCCGAGACATGGAAAGCCCATAGGGTTTCGACGTCTTCACCCAAGACGAGGGGCGCGGCCCGGGGTTTAAAAAAAAACAATGGGGCATGGTTAACCGCCCGCACCCACCACTATTGAAATAAAATATAACGTTTTCACGAAGGCCTATGACGATTTTGTATAATGAAAACTCCGTTCACTGTACCTGACGGGCAAAACATAGCCCTTTACGGGTGTTTTGTCCGTCAAAACCCCACTAAAACCGTTGTTTTCCCCAAAAAGACAACTCAGTAGTGAAAATCAAGGTTAAGATCCTACCTGGCACCGTGGGGATTGCTTGAGCAAGGTGGCTGCGAGCACGGACGAGCGAGGTGAGCTGGAGCGATTTGCACGGTATCGCACGTCGTTGGCCGGAAAAACAATGGTGTATTGGTCGAGCCCCTACCGTATTTTATAAAGAATGGGCACGTGTGAGCCTTCAATTTGGTAGTTGGTGTGATTAAAACGGGGTTTAAATTCGCCGCGCGTAGCGGTCATGTCAAACACTCTCGGTTTTCGTGCAACCGTCATTCGCGGGCCATTTTGCGAATCGCATCCGCTGTTGCGGAAGGGTTCAATGAAAGCTTCCGACGTTTCGGGGCTTAATGCGGAAAGGAAACTTGAAGCCTTCCGCGAGAGACCGCCGTGTAGCGGACAGGTAACGCCAAAGCTTCCGCCCTTTTGGAAAGATATAGCGAATGCTCTCGGTATTTTCGGAAGACTTTTGCGAAAGCTTCCGCAAACCAAAATTTCAAAGTCTCGTTGATTTTGCGGGAAGGTTTGGCGAAGGCTCCCGCTAGTTTCGGAAAGCTTTTGGGAATGGCTTCCGCCGTTTCGAAAGCAAAACTTATACTTTTCTGCATATTCACCCGGGATCGTTTCGGAGTCCTTTGCCGAGCGGTTTAGGCGATTGGCTTCTGCCGTTTCGGAAGGGTAGCCCGAAGGCTTCCGCGGTTTCGGGAGCAAAAGGCTGAAGGCTTTCGCCGAAGCTCTCCAAAAAAAATCTAAGTTCTTTCATACTTCGGAAGGAAATCGTGAATCCCTCCGCAGGACTTATCCGAATGGCTTCCGCCGTTTCGGGACGTTTTATTGAATTCCACCGCCGTTTCGGGAAGGGAACTCCAATTTCTCCGCGGATGGTTGTGAAATGTTCTAAGTGTTTTCCGGGAGACTAAGGCGAATGTGTCCCGCCATTTCGGGAGGAAAGCCGGAACCTTTCCGCGGTTGCGGAAGGCTTGAGTGAAAGGCTTCGCCGTTTCGGGAGCTAAGCCATTTCGGAGCTTGAACCGTTCCGCAGAAGCGACGATCGAAAAATTTTCCAAGTCCTTTTTACTTCGGAAGAAATTGATGAATTCCTTTGTGTTATTTTGGCAAGTTTACCCGAATGGCTTCCGCCGTTTCGGGAGACAGAGTTGAATCGTTCTGCCGTTTCGGCAAGGTTTCACCAACTGTTTCCGCAGCTTATGGCCAAAAATCAGAGTCTCTTTTCGGAGAGGTAAACCACGGCGGCTTCCGCCGTTTCGGGTGGTTTTGTTGAATTCCCGGCTGTTTCGGGAGAACAACTCGAACCTTTCCGTGGTTGCGGAAGGCTTGAGCGAAAGCTTCCGCCGTTTCGGGTGGTTTTGCCCAATAGCTTCCGCGGATTTTGACAAAGAAAATCCAAGTCCTCCTTTCGGAAAGGTTGGACGTTTGACTCCCGCCGTTTCGGGACAATGTCTTAATTATTCAAAACGTTTGGGAAAAACTAAGTTATCTTTTGGCTCATTAGGGAAAACATGGAAGGATTGTCGGCAAGCTGTTCAGCAGGGAAGTAAAATTTTATGTTGAAAACAGAGCTGACAGCTGGGATGGCTTCTCAAGCAAACTTTCTACAAAAATTACAGGAGGGGCCCCAACATGTACAAAATTTTGGGGAGGGGTGTTGCTGCAACAACAGTCTGGTAGGTTCAGACTCGCCATGTATGGTAAGCTAGCAGATGTAGTGACTAGGACTGGGACATGCCTAGTCATTATGGTATGATGTAGGGGTCCAGTAGAGCCTAAAGGTATGCTAGGTATAGAGGGTATGTGCCCTCCAATAGGTGTGGTCTGGTATGGGCCAGTGCCTCCAAGTGCAACATGGGTTACACTTGGGTTAGGAATAGCAGTAGGGATTCCTGGGATAGGGTTTGTGGAAACCAGAGGGCGTGTGACCCCTATGTTGGGCATACCCATAACAGGTGGTGGCCCTGTGTTGGGAATTCCTATAACAGGAGGTGGCCCTGTGTTGGGTATTCCTAAATGTGGAGTGTTGCCCATATTGGGAATACCCAGGGGGGTGGTTGTTGCCATGGATGGCACCGCAGCAGAAGGGTCTGTGGATGTCTCACCTATGGTGCTGGTAAATAGTGGGTCAAATGGTGTTCCAGCCATAATGGTGGTTGGGAATAACTCTGTGGGGTTTTCGGATTCTACCTCTAAATCAAATGTGAAGTGAGGCGTGTTAGAATCGGATGACTGTCTGGTTGACTGACAATGTGTCGAGTCAAGGGATAATGCTCATCATCAGTGACGTGGCGAGCCAAGTAGACTGAACTCTGGGAATTCACCCTGAAGACGACGAGAGCGTCTAAAGTTCTCAATGGTGAGAAATAAGTTTTAGTGTAAAAAATCTGTATGTGTAAAATGGTAATGTATAAAAAACTCAAAACCCTAATGCAACCAAGGGTGCAAGAAGGGGAGTGAAAATGAAGGCTCTCAGGCCAAAAAATCAACCTCAAAAAAGGCACTTATCCTAGCAGCTGTGCTACAATAAGTGGAGGGATGCAACAAATGGTCAGAGTACCAACATGCAAACAGCTTCTAGAAAAAATAGGTGTAACTAGACCAAAGGTGGGTTGAATCATGCAAACACCTAAATAAAAGTATTGTTAATCAACAAACGATATTCTCTGCAAGGTGATGAAATCCAAGTCAGACAATATGAGTGTTGAGACAACGGTTAGATATCCCCCTATCGGGAGGGACACCGGGTAATCAATCCTAAAGAATGGCTACTAGGATACTCCGTTCATGACGCGTCGAGAAAAGGTAAATCTACCGTTTGGTCCTCTGTCGCAATATCCCAATACAGGGATATCCCGAGAACTGCGAATGGTAGCCCTTCAGTTACTGAATGGATTTCGGTATTCCACTCAGGCTTCCGGAACCATCCTCGCGACTTCAACCCTCCTAGGGGAGAGGCCTTCCCACAAACCGGTTGTGACCGCGCCAATAAATACTAGGAGATTTTAGCTCCCTAAATGGACAACTTCCATGTCTCAGATGTAATAACTGAGGGGTGTTATTGGAACACCTATCCCCTCAATACTACCTAGCTACAAAGTTCTTTTAGTGTTCCCCAAATGGGGTTAAAAGTGTGTTGTAATTAGGGTAAGTTTTAAAGCTCAATTCAATTAAGTGTTTGAGTGGGTGCACGTTTGGTATTGTAAACTGAACTTGAAAAAAGTAAATGCTAAGTATTCAAAAAACAAAGGATCTTTTGAAATCGAAAGCAAATATTGTGACTTTTTCAATAAATTGAAATTAAATGATTTTCAAAGACTATTCGAAAAATAAAGGATCTTTCAAACAGGAAAGCAAATAATATAGCTTCTTTTCTAAATAAATGGATTTCGTTTTCAATAATTGCTATGGGAAAAATATTAAAGAAGTAAACAGCAAAAATTTTTTAATCTAGATAAAGTGCAAACTAAGTCCTTCTTTGAATTTCTGAAAATATTTAAAAAGACTTTTCACATGTGCATTCGAAATAGTAAAATTTTTCTATGGTTGTAAAATATGTAGAATTTCTAATACTGGAAAATGTGCTATATGGGCAGAAAGTACAGTCAGAAATTAATTTTTTAAACGATTCAGCCGAATGAAAAAAGTAGCATCGCAGGTTTTGACAGAAAAGTCACGATGGACCGCGCGGGTTTCTGGCGCACAGTCGTGGTGGACCGCGTGGGATTTGGGTGCACTGTCGCGATGTGCAGCGCGGAAAATGTCCACGAAGCCGCGATGTGCAACGCGCAAATAGGCCGCGAAGCCGCGGGGAACCGCGCGGAAAAGGGCTGCGCAGTCATGATGTGTAGCGCGGTAAATGACCGCGAAGCCGCAATGTGCAGCGCGCAAACAGGCCGCGAAGCCGCGGGGGACCGCGCAGAAAAAAGCCGAAAAGTCGCGATGAGCCGCGCGACTGTCAGTCTGAAAACCGCGAGGCGAAAGCCGTGCACGGAAGCTGAAAAACGAACCCAAAAATTGAGAATTCCGGGCTGTTAAGGGCAAGAGATGGGGCCAAAAACTAGAGCAGCAATGGATATGCTGTCTAGGATGGCAGATCTATGGATCTAAAGGCTAAAAACTAACAAAAAACTAAGATTGAAAGCAAAATTTGAGATCTATTGTTCAAAGCCAGCAGAGTCGCCAAAAACTGTTGGCTTGGTTTTGCAACCAAGCTTAGTGCTATGGGCACCTGCTAACTAGTAGCAGCAGTTTCAATAGAATTAAACAAGAAACTAATATAAACAAAACTAATCATGGATCTATGCAAGAACATAAGCAAATAATGGAAATATTTTAAAAACAAGAACAAGAAAGTATGAAAGAATAAATTTGTATTGAAAATGGGGCAAGCTAATGCTTGCAATAGTATTACCTCCAATGGTGAAGGTTGATGTAGAGCAACTCCCAAGATAAGTAGTTCCAAGCTCCAAGAGGTCTCCTTCTCCAAGGTTGCTTACAATGGCCAAAATGCTCAAGGGAGATTTCAGCAGCATGAGGATGAGATAATGGATGGATGTGAAATGAGGAGCCCCTACCACTTTTTTATAGGTTTTGGTGGTGGGGAATACCATTTGTAGTTTTGTGGAAACCAAATGGTATTGAACAACATGGTTTAGGTACTTTTCCCTCCTTTTTCCTTTTTTGAATAAAATTAATATTTTTATTCCCTTTTTAATATTTTTTTGGAATTTGGACCCTTTTTGAGGGTTTTTTATGCTTTTTAGGAAAAATAATCTTTTTGAGTGGGAAAAAGGGGTGTACTAAGGTCTTTTGGTGACCTTTTGTTGGTTTCAGAGGCTCAGATGGTGGAAAAGTGGACAAATGGGTTATATGAATAGGGAAATGAGCTAGTGATCACTTTTTGGGTGTCAACAGGTCTAATAACCCTTTGACCCACATGACTTATACAGGGTCGACCCCAATAAGGTGGTCTAATAACCCATCAAGTATAAGTTACGACACTTACAATATAAATGATGACACTTCCGTATAAAGGAATAATAACATCTCTATAGGAATACAACCACTTCCGTATAAAGGAATAATAACATCTCTATAGGAATACAATATACATATATGTGAAATACATTCCGAAGTTACATATACATCAACACTCCCTCTTAACTAGGAAGGTATTTCTCGACACAGGTCTTCTAGCACAAGTCATCTTCTCTGGATCATCGTCACTACTGCTGCTATCTCAATCAATCTCTGAATCTACTTGTCATAGGAAGTTCTACAGAGCCAGTCCTTTTTCATATTGGATGTAGGCCCACCACCTGCAGGTCTTCGTCATCACTAGCCATACTGTGGAAATCTCAGGACTTATTACGTGCATCACAAAACCTTAAAAGAGTCTCTTAACTAGCAAGAACCCTAAAGAGCATCTGAGGCCTTTTTCATCCTGTCTAGATCTCCAGGACTTATTACATGTGACCCCACCACAAAACCTCGAAAGAGAATCCCAGGATTGATTACGAGCACAAGGCTCAACCTATCGGATCTCCCAGGGCACAAATTACATGTGGTCACCACAAAACCTTGAAAGAGCATCCCAGGACTGATTATGAGCACAAGGTTCAACCTATCGGATCTCCCAGGGCACAAATTACATGTGGTCATGGCAAAACCTTGAAAGAGCATCCCAGGAGTGATTACGAGCACACGGCTCAACCTATCGGATCTCCCAGGGCACAAATTACATGCCATAGTACAAAACCTCGAAAGAGCATCTACGAGATATCCCAGGGCACAAATTACATGCCATAGGAAAAGCCTCGAAAGACTATCTGCAGATCTCCCAGGGCACAAATTATATGTCCTCCCAAGCAAAACCTCGAAAGAGCATTTGCCATATATCCCAGGCTACAAATTACATGCCATAGGGAAAACCTCGAAAGACTATCTGCAAATCTCCCAGGGCACAAATTACATGCCTATCTGCACAACCTGTTCCACGGCCACAGAGTATCAACCTGATACTCACCATACATCATCCTAATGTACACATGATTATCCTGATCATCATCACTGCAACATCCTGCTGCATGTCATCTGGAGCAACATGCCGAAGCTCGTCATCCATGATCATCCTGATCATACAATGCATCTACCTGATGCATACCAAGTATCTACCTGATACATATCATCATACATGATCCACTTGATCATAAAGTGTATCCGCCTGATACAAATACAAATACATGATACATATCACCATACATGATCCACCTGATCATACAATGTATCCACCTGATACATATATAGATACATGGTCCAAGCATCCAACATGATGCATATACAAAAATACATACAAGTGATCCAACTGATCATATCCAGCATCGAACATGATGCGTACATACATATAAATGATCCAACTGATCATATCCAGCATCCAACATGATGCGTACATACATATACATATAAATGATCCAACTGATCATATCCAGCATCTAACATGATGCATATACAGAGCAATAACTAGAGAATCGTCTTGATGCTCATCATCCATGATCCTCCTGATCATCATAGTATCGTCCTCTTCAGATCATCTCATCGTCCATGAAGCACAGCCCAGATGCACATCATCCAGCACTTACACCACCGACATGGGAGAACACATCTACCACCATTCAGGGAAGGCTCTAGCCCTTACTTTTTCACCATGGGTAAACACATCTACCACCATGTGAAAAATGGCTCAGCAATTACATCATGACCAAGGGAGAACACATCAACCATGTCAGAAAAGCTCATGTGCATCTGCATCTTCTGGACTCATCACTTCCCTTTGGAATGAACCTCGATCTGAAGTGCACCAAGCCTATTTTTGAAGTACTCAAACTGCACTCTAGCCAATGGATTGGTCAATACATCTGCAACCTGCTCATCCGTCGCAACATACTCTGCTTTGGCTGTACTCAGTGCTACGCAGGACTGCTTCCTACTAAACCAAGAGATCACACCTGATCCCATATTGAGGCAGCACCCAGAAGTGCTCTTCCTATCTGCAGCATTGCCTTCCCAATCTGAATCAACATAACCTTGCAGGTTAAACTTTTTCTTCGCATCATATTTGAGCCCATAATCAACTGTACCCTTTAGGTACCTCAGAATATGCTTTACAGCAACCAGGTGAACACTCCTCGGATCTGTCAGGAACTGGCTCAATGTGTTCACCGCAAAGCAAATATCTAGTCTCATGTTTTTCAGGTACATCAAGGACCCAATCATCTGACGATACATAGTGACATCAACAAGTTCAGATGAAGCACCACACAGAAGCTTCAGGTTCGATGCCATAGCCTCATAGTCCATCATCCCGAACCTCTTCAAGATCTCTACTGCATACTTCCCTTGTCCAAGGAAGATTCCATCTGCACTCTGTCACACCTCCATACCTAGAAAGTGGTGCATCATACCCAAGTTCTGCACATATATGACTCCCTGTCATGTGTCTCAGAACCAAGTGGTTGCTCCACATACACTTCTTCTTCAACTACACCATTCAAGAAAACTGTCTTGAAATCCATCTAGTGTATCTTCTATTTCATCACTTTTATATTTCTCTATGCTGCCATCTACAACATGCCTGATCTTGATAGATCCATATGGAATTCATAACAAACTTCCCTTCAGGTCTTGGGACTACATCCCAAACATCATTCTTGATCGACTAGTACTCCTCAATCATGGCAATCTTCCCAGATCCTGGGAACTTCAATATCTTCAATATTTTCAAGAGATAAATTTGTTGCTGAACAAATGTTGTAGTCCTTCTTGTGTAGGTGATGGTATATGATCTTTCCTACATGTAATGTCCCTTGTTAGAAATTTTATTAAAATGGCAACTTTCCACTTTTTTTTCCCTAGTTCGACCTTTGACTAGTTTTGATCTCTAGGTCCCAAATTTGCCCCAAATGATCCCAAATCTTCTAAGAAGGTATATGAATGATATTAGAACATAAATATGTGTTTCATGGATTCCTTTGGACCTTTAAAATACTTCTGCAAATACTCTTTCAATTCTGGTCAATGTAGGTAACTTTACTAGTGATTTCCCTTTGACTAGTATTGGTCTCTAAGTCTCAAATTGACTCCAAATGCCTTCCAATATTCAAGGAAGGTGTATGAATGATATTAGGACTTGAATATTATGTTCATGGATGACATATGGCCATCAAAATACCTCTGCAAGCTCTCTTAATATTCTAGACCAAGTATGCAATTTTACTAGTAATTTGGGGTTCAAATCCCCCTGGGGTAAGTACTGAAAATGGCTTCCCAATTGCCTCCAAACCCACTAAAATTTATGAACAGAGGTATGGAATGTGTTAAGGATTTTATTAAGGTCTCATGTGCACCATTAAGTTATTATTATTTCTGATCCAACCCTCTCCCATTCAACTGCAGAAATCACCAATTCGACCCTTGGGGAAATGGCACTATTTCTTCTCCCAATGCAATTAAACTGAGTAAAAATACTTCAAATGCTAAAGTACAGTACATGGAACTTGTAAAATACATCCATGGCATTCCATTAATCACAAATTCATCATAGAATCATCCATTCATTCGAAATCATCATCAATACATTAGTTCACAACAAGGTAGTGGGGAAATGGCATTGTTCTTCCATTAAAAATGAGATTTATACATTTCTACTTGGAATTTTGACCTGAAACTTTCTGGAGATGAAGAACAGAGTATTTAATTCATATTAAAAAAGAAATGGGGCATTAAAAGCTTCCCCAAGAGTACAATAGCTCACAAAAAACGCCCTCCCTCAAGGATCAAGAATATGCCATCAAAACTTGAAATGGTTGGAGTGAGCTGCAATAGAAGAAAACATGAGCTTCCCTGTAGCTTTCACTTGCAAATAAAGACTCCATTAAATCTCCAAATGAATGGTCTGAATGGCCTTTCCAATTACCAACTTGGATCGGAATCTTTCACCCTCGAAATTGGCTAAGGCAAGAAACTAGTCATCCACTAGCTCTCCCTCTTCACAAATGCAATTGCAAATTCTACAAATGATCAAAATATGGCTTAATTCTTTGTTATTGACATTTATAAAGTTCTAATGTCCTCCATGGGTCGAATTCCTTCCAAGAGACTCATGCCAACTCAAGTTGGGAAGAGATTCCTAAGAACGCCACTTGTACAACAATTCCTAGTCTCCCACTTCCACCAAATCACATGTGGAAGCATCTTAGCTGCCCTAACACCCTTGAGAGCCCTCTTGGAGTCTATTTTTAGCCCTGACATGTCATATATGTCATATGTCAGCCTTCAGGTCTGATTTGTGTCATAGGTGTCATAGCATCTTCATCATTGTTGTCATAGAGCTAGGGAATCTAGCCCAAGTGTCTCATTAGCTCCAAATTGCCTTTTCCTCTTCCATGGGAGTTACTCTTCCTCTATATTTCGACCTTGGATGAGTAATGCCATGAATAATACCTTTTGGACTCCCCCAAGTATGTTACCATTCACCTTGAATTCGAATTGGTGAGAGAATGATGCCAAGTGTAGTGGGGAAATCTATCCATATGTGGGTCCCACTTCCTCCATGTGTCTTCATGATCAAATGCCACTTTGATTTTCACTTGTATATATTTATTTATATCCTTTATTAAATATTTATTCCATTCTAATGTTCAAACATCATTTATTATCCCCATTATTCCAAATCCCAAAGCTTCCACCCCAAACCTAGGAAACTAGTAATTTTTCTCCTTGGCAATTATTTGACCTTTAACATCAATTTTACAAACTGTAATGAATATGGCCAATGTGATTAGGCCATTGTGACCCAATTCCAAATTTGGGACATGACACTACACAACAAGTTAAACTGCATGATTAGAAAACAGCTCATACTTTTCAGAACAAATTCTTACACATTAAGAAATATGTCATACAGTCATGCAATTATCTTAGCCAATGCTTCAATACAACATTTATCCATATCCCGTAACTTTCTAGATGCCTTCCAATCTATACAAAAACATTGTTAAGAGTGTGCACAACTCCCAACATGTCAGCAAAGAGGTTTCATTCTAGATAAGTAGCAATGGAATGTTGTACAATGCCATAGGCTACTTACCCATGTATATTAGTAGTATACTGTTCATCAATGCAACTATTCTAATATGCATAATACACAACCTAATTCTAGGAACATTAGTATATACATTATTGAACAGTATTATTTAAACAATAAAATATGCAAGTAATGACAATTCAAATACTTATCTTTGTTTGTTTGTTGGGTGGACTCCCTCTGAATCTTTGCAACTCCATTCTGATGTGGATTGTGAGAAGTGGTCAACTCCCTCTGAATATCTGCATCCTTGTAGAAACTACTGGAGTGTGATCCCTCTTGATCTTTGCTTCCTAGATTACCTGTCCTTGAACTTATATACATTCTCGATCCCTATGCATGCTTGTTAGTATCATCATTGTGTTATCCTCTAGGTCTCATACATAATCAAACATTCATTAGTATAATCTTAATATTATCAAAACACAATAATCTCAAGCATGTATAGTCAGGATCAATTCAAACACAGATAATAAACATTAGTATTCAAGGTTTTAAGGAAGTTTTCTTTTATTTATACATATTCTTATTTGATCATAGGACTCTTCTAGTTAGTTAAATCATCAATCAAGAGAAGAGATATAATATGCATAAAACCCGTGATTATTCAAACCTATACCTTCATTATTCTTCTGATTAGTCATATCATCAATTATGGTAAGAAACATAATATGTATACAACCATGACTATTCAAACCTATGACTTCATGAATAATCATTATCAACAACACAAAAGTATAAGATCCTAACACAAGGTAGGATTCTAGCTTGATATAGGAAAAACATACTTGGATTAGCATGCTAGCTAGTTATGTCTAACATACCCGCATAATGTCTTCTGGTTCTCTTCAGTGACTTGTGCTAGTAACCTGCATATCTCATAAGTTAACCATTGTAGAACCAAGTTATACATACCTCGAAAGTAGATCTTCTATGTGATCCATGACAATGGATAAATCTTTGTCGTCATGTCACCATGAGCATATGTTCTTGAAGTAGAACATGATTTGACTTTCTTGGTGTACCTTTTGTGTTAGCAAACAACATAAACCTCATACAACATCACAATGCATTAGTACAATCATAAGTGTCAAAACCTTAATCAATGAATATCTTCTATTAAGGTGATACGACAAGTCTAGTAATTAATCAAGATTGTACTGTAATGATATGAAGACAAACATATGATAAACTTAACCATGAAACATACCTATAAGCCCTACCTGTCAAGATTGCTTGTAATCTTCTTATGGAAGGCCTTAGCCTCATCTCCCTCTGAGACAGAAACTTCTTCACTTATGCAGGTGACCAATCCATCTTCTTCTAGGATTAACCCAATCCACTTAATTTGCAAGAATTGGACCTCGAGCTGGATTAGGGTTTGTCAAATAAACACCAAAAATTTAAACTTTGAATTTCAAACTTCTGAAATGATAGAAATATGCGCCTTGATGAGCTGAACAAGTTGGTATATTCAAAATTTTAAAATTGCAAATTTTCACCCCTCGAAATTGCCTTTTAGATTTCCAGATTCACTAGGACCCTGAATTAGGGTTTGAGTTTCCCGAAGCTTCACCCAACCAAAATATTTGATTCAAAGCTCTAAGCTTCAATTTTTCTGAGGAGCTTCCAGCCATGGTCACAGATTTCCAAAATTCCAATTTTTGCAGAAGCCCTAATTTTCCATCTTTCCAATCAAAGTCCTGAACTAGGGTTTGATCAAGCCCAACCTTCTGCCCAACCAAAAAATTTGATCTTGGTCTCTAAATTTCAATTTTGATGAGTAGCATCCAGCCGTGGTCTCTGATTACAAAAATTCCAACTTTCTCCGAAGCCCTAAATTCCGGAAGCCATGAATGAAGGTACTCAAAAATAATTCTGTTTTGACAGAAATATGTACCTTATTGTTTCTGGTGTAACTCCAAACTTTTCAATCCACAGGGTCTGAAACAGTTTCTTGATATATCTCGACCTGTTATATTTCCATCCCGACAAGTCAGACCTCAATTGGATTCTCTAAGAGAGATTTATGCCAAGTGTCACAACGTGACCTGTTTATGGGATAATACAGGAGAGCGAACTTGTACGGCGTGCCATGTGTCACTAGTTCAACTTCGGCCTCTAAAAAATTTTCCTGAGATATCCTGACCTATTATCTTTCCATCCCGATAGGTCTGACCTCAATTGGATTCTCTGAGAGAGTGTTATGCCAAGTGTCTCAATGTGACCTATTTATGGGATAATACAACAGAGCGAACTTGTATGACATGCCACGTGTCACTGGTTCAAGTTCAGCCTTTGAAAACTTTTCTTGAGATAGTACAGTCTATGTAATACTTGTCACTTTTTACAAAATTTCATTTGGAGCTTCCTATCCCAAGTTATGACCTTTTTTCCAAGGTCACCTGATTTTGACTCAGATCTAGAAGAGGTAGAAACCCTATATTGTACAGATCATAAATCACAAAGTACAATGAATTAGAGGTTTTCCTTTGGAAAAAAGGTACATGGGGATCTAATATTCAACCTGTAAAAGTTTCAGATCCGAAAACTTCACCCAGACGAATTTATAGCAAAAGTGCTACAATGACTGGTTTTTGCTATATCAAGTCCTAGCATCGTAAGTGCAACAAGTGTCATACATGCCATATCATGCCTTCTTTCAGGCTAGCTCTGATACCATGTTAAATTTTCAGAATTTACTTCAATCTGATCTAGGAACTTAACTAAGAGAACAACATGTATATCAAATCTACAGCATATCAATCATGGACACAATAATGCAAGCACATAAGAGACACAGAGTTTACTTGGGGAAAACCATAAAGGTGAAAAACCCCAATAACTTCCTCAGAGATAGATAGAGCAATGATACAACTGGAATACAAGAGATAGTCTTCTCCTAGCAGCAGAGCCTCCTCCTCCACAAGTGCGCCACTCTCCCAAGTGTGAGTGAGATAATAGAATGTGTAAAATGAGAGAGACACACTCTCTATTTATACACTGACTTGACTTGACCTTTACTCAACTAGGTCGGCCTCAACTTAACCACTTAACATAATGCTGACTGGGCCTACCCCCACTAGGGTGGTCTAATAACCCTTTGACCCACATGGCCGACCCCCAATAGGGTGGTCTAATAACCCTTTGACCCACATGACTTATACACGGCCGACCCCAACAAGGTGGTCTAATAACCCATCAAGTATAAGTTACAACACTCACAATATAAATGACGACACTTCCGTATAGAGGAATAATAACATCTCTATAGGAATACAACCACTTCCGTATAGAGGAATAATAACATCTCTATAGAAATACAATATACATATATGTGCAATACATTCCGAAATTACATAGACATCAACACACCTTGATGGAGTCGGCCCTGTATGAGTCATGTGGGTAAAAGGGTTATTAGACCACCCTAGTGGGGGTTAGCCCTATCAGCATTATGTTATGTGGTTAAGTTGAGGCCAACCTAGTAAAGGTTATTAGGCAAGTCAAGTCATGTATAAATAGAGTGCGGGAGGCACTCTATTTCATCATTCACTTTCTCACTCATACTCTTATTGGAGAGTGGCACACTTGTGGAAGAGGAGAAGCTGCTGCTAGGAGAAGACTATCTCTTATGCTTGGGTTGTATCATTGCTCTATCTATCTCTGAGGAAGTTGCGGGGTTTGTCACCTTCTTGGTTTTCCCCGGTGAAACTCTATGTCTCTTGTGTGCTTGCATTATTGTGTCCATGATTGATATGATGTAGATATGTTGTACATGTTATTCTCTCAGTTAAGATCTTAGATCAAATTGAAAATTCTGAAAAAACTAACATGGTATCAGAGCTAGCCTGAAAGAAGGCATGGTATGGCATTTATGGCACTTGTTGCATTTGCGAAGCTAGGGATTAATATAGAAAAAAATCCAGTCATCGTAGTACTTTCACTATAAATCCTTTTCGGAAAGGTTTCAAGATTTGAAACTCTTACAGGTCGAAGATAAGACCCCCATGTACCTTGTGTCCAAAGAACAACTTCTAATTCATTGTAATTTGTGTTTTATGATCTGTACAATCTAGGGTTTTTTCCTCTTCTAGATCTCAGTCATAAACAGGTGACCTAGGGAAAAAGGACACAACTTAGGCTAGGAAGCTCCAAATGAAATTTCATAAAATGTGACAGGTAGGTAACAGACTGTAGTTTCTCAGGTAATGTTTTCAGAGGTCGAAGTTGAACCAGTGACACCTGACACGCCGTACAAGTTCACTCTCTTGTTTTATCCCGTAAACAGGTTACATTTTGACACTTGGCATAACTCTCTCTCAGAGAATCCAAATGAGGTCATACCTATGGGGTTGGAAAGATGACAGGTCGAGATACCACAGTTCAAATTTTCAAACCCTGTGGATTCATAATTTTGGAGTTACATTAGAAACAATCAGGTTCATATTTCTGTCAAAACAGAATTGGATTTTGAGCACCTTCATTCATGTCTCTGGGAATTAGGGTTTCGGAGAAAGTTGGTATTTTTGTAATCGGATACCATGGCTGAATGCTACTCATCAAAATCGAAATTTAGAGACCAAGACCAAATTTTTTGGTTGGGTAGAAGGCTGGACTTGATCAAACCCTAGTTCGGGACCTTGATCGGAAAAGTGAAAAATTAGGGCTTCTGCAAAAATGGGAATTTTTTAAATCTATGACCATAGATGGAAGCTCCTTGGAAAAATTGAAGTTTAGAGATTTGGATCAAACTATTTGGTTGGGTGAAGCTCCGGAAAACTCAAACCCTAATTCAAGGTCCTCCCGAGTGAATCCGAAAATCTAAAAGGCAATTTTGGGGGGTGAAACTTTGCAGTTTTCAAATTATGAGTATACCAGCTTAACCAGCTCAGAAAGGTGAATCTTTCTATCCTTTCAGAAGTTTGAAATTGAAAGTTTCAATTTTTAGTGTTTCTTTGACAAACCCTAATCTAGCTCTAGATCTAGTTTCTGCAAATCAAAGTGGATTGAGTTAATCCTAGAAGAGAATCGATTAGTCACCTCCATAAGTGAAGAAGTTCCTATTTTAGAGGGAGTTGAGGCTAAGGCCTTACATAAGAATATTACAAGCAATCTCAACAAGTATGACTTATCCAGGTATGTTTCAAGATCTGTTCATGATTAAGTTTATGGTATGTTTGTCTTCATTAAGGTTAGTACAATCTTGATTAACTTTAGACTTGTTGTATCACCTTAATAAAATTATGAATGCAGATATTCATTGATTAAGGTTTTGACACTTATGATTGTACTAATGCATTGTGGTGTTTTATGAGGTTGATGTTGTCCACTAACATGAAAGGTACATCAAGAAAGACAAATCATGTTCTATTTCAAGAACACATGACCATGGTGACATGAAGACAAAGATTCATCCCTTGTCAGGGATCACATAGAAGATCTACTTATGAGGTATGTATAATTTGGTTCTACAATGCTTAACCTTTGAGATATGTAGGTTACTAACACAAGTCATTGAAGAGAACAAGAAGACATTACTAGACATAACTAACAGATATGATAACCAGGTATGTTTTTCCTATATCAAGTTAGAATCCTACCTTGCGTTAGGATCTTATATTATTGTATGGTTGATAATGATTATTCATGAAGTTAGAAATGTAAGTAATCAAGGGTTTATGCATATTATGTCTCTTACCTTGATTGATGATATGACTAACCATAAAAGTCCTTTGGTCAAATAAGAATATGCATGAATAAAAGAAGTATTCCCTGAAACCTTGAATACTAATGTTTATTATCTGTGTTTGAAATGATCATGACTATACATGTTTAAGATTATTGTGATTATACTAATGAATGTATATATGAGACCTCGAGGATAACACAATGATGATACTAATAAGTATGCATATAAGTTCAAAGACAGGTAATCCAGGAAGCAAATATCAAGAGGGAGCACACTCCAGTAGTTCGTGCAAGGAAGCAAATATTGAGAGGGAGTCCACTCTACAACCTAACAAAGATAAGTATTTGAATTGTCATTTATTGTATACTTGTTTGTTTAAATAATATTGTTCAGTGATGTATATGCTTTTGTTCCTAGACTTAGGGTATGTATTATGCATATTAGAATAATTGCATTAATGAACAGTATACTACTAATATGCATATGATGGGTAAGTGTCCTATGGCACTGTACAACATTCCATTGCTACTTATCTAGAATGAAACCTCTTTGCTGACATGTTGGGAGTTGTGCACACTCTTAACAATGTTCTGGTAGAGATTGGAAGGCATCTAGAAAGTTACGGGATATGGATAAGTGTTGTATTGAAGCATTGGCTAAATAATTGCATGACTGTATGGCATATTTCTTTATGTGTAAGAATTTGTTCTAAAAACTATGAGATGTTTTCTAATCATGCAATTTAACTTGTTTTGTAGGAAAGATCGTATACCATCACCTACAAAAGAAGAACTACAACATTTGTTCCAGCAATGAAGTTCAAACTATCTATTGAAGATATTGAAGAATTTGAAGTTCCCAGGACAAGGAATACAGTAAAAGGATGCGATGGTCGAGAAGTACCAATCGATCATGTTTGGGATGTGGTCCCAAGACCTGAAGGGAAGTTTGTTGTGACTTCCAATTGGATCTATAAGATCAAGCATGCTACAGATGGTAGCATGGAGAAATACAAAGCAAGGTTGTAGCTCGTGGCTCCTCCCAGAAAGAGGAATTGACTATGAAGAGACTTTTGCACCTGTAGCCAGATACACTTCCATTAGATCAGTACTTGGTCTAGCTACAGTGATGAAATGAAGATACACCGGATGGATGTCAAGATAGCTTTATTGAATGGTTTAGTCGAAGAGGAAGTGTATGTGGAGAAGCCACTTGGTTTTGAGACACATGACAGGGAGTCATATGTGTGCAGACTAAAGAAAGCCTTGTATGGATTGAATCAAGCTCCTAGGACTTGGTATGGTAGGATAGACAGCTTTCTATCCATTTTGGGATTTACTAAGAGTAATGTAGATTCCAACCTTTACTACAATGTTAAGGAAGGAAATCCCATGATACTACTCTTGTATGTGGATGACTTGTTTGTAACAGGAGAGGATGGATTGATTGTTGATACCAAGAGGAAGCTTGCTTCCAAGTTCGAGATGAAGGACTTGGGTATGATGCACTACTTTCTAGGCATGGAGGTGTGGTAGAGTATAGATGGAATCTTCCTTGGACAAGGGAAGTATGCAGTAGAGATCCTGAAGAGGTTTGGGATGATGGACTGCAAGGCCATGGCCACACCTATGGCATCGAACCTGAAGCTTCTATGTGATGCTTCATCTGATCCAGTTGATGTCACGATGTATCGTCAGATGATTGGGTCCTTGATGTACCTGAAAAATATGAGACCAGATATTTGCTTTGCGGTGAACACATTGAACCAGTTTCTGACAGATCCCAAAGGTGTTCACCTAGTTGCTGTAAGCATATTCTGAGGTACCTGAAGGGTACAATTGATTATGGGCTCAAGTATGATGCGAATCAAAAGTTTAACCTGTAGGGTTATGTTAATTCAGATTGGGCAAGCAGTGCTGCAGATAGGAAGAGCACATCTGGGTATTGCTTCAGTATGGGATCAGGTGTGATCTCTTGGTTTAGCAAGAAGTAGTCCTGTGTAGCACTGAGTACAACCGAAGCAGAGTATGTTGCAGCTTGTTCTGCCAGTTGTGAGGTAATATGGCTCCAAAAGCTGCTATCTAAGTTATTTGATCTCCCGCTGGAGGCTATTGGTATCTTTTGTGACAACCAGAGTTATGTGAAGCTGTCTAAGAACCCGGTGTTCCACAGCAGGTTGAAACACATTGAGATCAAATATCACTATATCAGGGATTAGGTGCAGAGAGGAGCAGTGAAGCTCATGTATGTTGCGATGGATGAGCAGATTGCAGATGTGCTGACGAAACCACTAGCTAGAGTGAAGTTTGAGTACTTCAGGGAGAGGCTTGGTGTTCTTCAGATTAACGACACTTCGAGGAAGAACTGATGGACACATTTTCTAGAAGCCATTCCAAGCATGGTGAGAGGAGGATCCTTCCCATGACTGTGGATGTAAGTGCTGGATGATGAGCATTAGGACGATGCTCCAGTTACTGCTCTATGTATGCATCATACTGGATGCTTGGTATGATCAATTGGATCATGTATATGCATATGCATCATGTTAGATGCTTGTTATGATCAGTTGGATCATGCATGTGTATATGCATCATGTTGGATGCTTGTTATGATCATTTGGATCATGTATGTGTATATGGATCATGCTGGATGCTTGTTATGATCAGTTGGATCATGTATATGTATATGCATCATGTTGGATGATTGGACCATGTATATGTATATGTATCAGGTGGATATGTTGTATGATCAGGTAGATCATGTATGTTGATATATATCAGTTGGATACATTGTATGATCAGGTGGATCATGTATCTGTGTATGTATCAGGTGGATACATTGTATGATCAGGTGGATCATGTATGATGATATGTATCAGGTAGATACTTGGTATGCATCAGGTGGATGCATTATATGATTAGGATGATCATGGATGACGAGCTTCAGGATGTTGCTCCAGATGACATGCATCAGGACGATGCAGTGATGATGATCAGGATGATCATGTGTACATCAGGATGATGTATGTTGAGTATCAGGTTGATACTCTGTGGCTATGGACAGGTTGTGCAGATGGGCATGTAAGTGACCTAGGAGATCCGACAGGTAGAGCTATGTGGTCGTAACAGCCTAGGATGCTCTTTCATGGCATTGCTCTGGGAGGACATATAATAGCGCCCTGGGAGATCCGACAGGTGGAGCTGTGTGCTCGTAAAATCCTAGGATGCTCTTTCGAGGTTTTGTCCTATGGCATGTAATGTGTCCTTGGGAGATCCGATAGGTAGAGCTGTGTGCTCGTAACAGCCTGGGATGCTCTTGCAAGGTTTTTCCATGACCACATGTAATGTGTCCTTGGGAGATCTGATAGGTAGAGCTGTGTGCTCGTAACAACCTGGGATGCTCTTGCAAGGTTTTGTGGTGAGACCACATGTAATATGCTCCTGGGAGATCTAACAGGTAGATCTATGTGCTCGTAATAGCTTGGGATGCTACAGCCAGGTTTTGTGGTGGGGTCACATGTAATATGCTCCTAAGAGATCTGACAGGTAGAGCTATGTGCTCGTAACAACCTGGGATGCTATAACAAGGTTTTGTGACACACGTAATAAGTCTTGAGGATTCCACAGTATGGCCAATTATGATGAAGACCTATAGGTGGTGGGCCTACATCCAGTATGAAAAAGGACTAGCTCTATAGAACTTCCTATGATGAGTAGATCGGAGATTGATTGAGATAGCACCAGCAGTGACGATGACGATGATCCAGTGACAATGATCCAAAGAAGAAGACTTGTGCTAGCAGATTTGTGTTGAGAAATACCTTCCTAGTTAAGAGGGAGTGTTGTTGTATTTGTAACTTTGGAATGTATTTCATATATTTATATTGTATTCCTATAGAGATGTTATTATTCCTCTATACAGAAGTGTTTGTATTCCTATAGAGATGTTATTATTCCTCTATACGGAAGTGTTTGTATTCCTATAGAGATGTTATTATTCCTCTATACGGAAGTGTCGTCATTTATATTGTAAGTGTCGTAAATTATAATTAATGGGTTATTAGACCACCTTGATGGGGTCAGCCCTGTATGAGTCATATGGGTAAAATGGTTATTGGACCACCCTAGTGGGGGTTAGCCCTATCAGCATTATGTTATGTGGTTAAGTTGAGACTGACCTGGTAAAGGTTATTAGGCAAGTCACGTCATGTATAAATAGAGTGCGGGAGGCACTCTATTCCATCATTAACTTTGTCACTCATACTCTCATTGGAGAGTGGTGCACTTGTGGAGGAGGAGAAGTTGTTGCTCGGAGAAGACTATCTCTTATGCTTGGGTTGTATCATTGCTCTATCTATCTCTGAGGAAGTTGCGGGGTTTTTCACCTTCTTGGTTTTTCCCGGTGAAACTTTGTGTCTCTTGTGTGCTTGCATTATTGTGTCCATGATTGATATGATGTAGATATGTTGTACATGTTATTCTCTCAGTTAAGATCTTAGATCAGATTGAAAATTCTGAAAAACTAACACATTAAGCAACTTCCAAAATGAGATTCAACCCATAAAATATGGACGAATGTAACTTCAACTTCAACTTCCATGATCGATAGAAGGTGAAAGAGCCCCTAACAACTACCATTTCTGGAAATCACCGGAAAATGAGAGCTGCCTATAGATTTTTGTGGGCTAAAAGGGCTTTAAATCCATTTTTAGAAGGGCTAAATTATTTTATCTTGGATCCCCTTTTTAAATTTGACGAGGCTAACCTCCTATTCATTAAAAATAAAAAAATAAAATGTGGGCTAATCATACCTAACAGGTGCTTAATAAAAAATTAGCCCATTAAAAAGTTAAAACCCCTAAATTTATCCCATGGGCTAAGATTAGCCCCTAAAATTTTCCATGGCTGCATAGGCTTCTCCCACTGTAACTCGGAGGTGATATTAAATCCTTGTAAATGCCATTTTTTACATAATGAAAGAGCATTCTTTATTCTTTAAAAGATGAATCTATCTGTTTGGTTGATAAAAAGTGCAAAAAAAATTAATTTAGATTTATTTTAATACAATGTGCATGTTTGATTGGTTTAGTTGTTTAATTCATGTTTTGTTTATTTTATTTTCCATTGATACTCTACTAAGATTAACACAACCCTTATTAGGTGCATCTTTGCATGTGGTGATGTGAAAACACTAGCAATAACTGTAGTGGAATTGTTGAGCATAGTTCTATTTGGTAACTTGGAATTATAGTTCAAGTGTTTTTAATCGGAATTTTCGGTTGTTTTTGTCAAAGTAACCATAATCAACATATTTCTCCTAATCCAATTTAAAGGTTTGAAATATAATAGAAAACCATGATTCCAAGATTATATAATAACATTATGGTTAGTACTCCATCATGTATTATAATTTCCTTGACAAAATATTCAAATTATCACTTATGTTATTGATTATTTTCTTAAGTTAAACTTTGATTCAACTACATATGGCTTATTAGATGATTGAATCAACACATTCTATACATTCCAAGGGAGAAAATTATATGAAAGTATGTGACATACCCTAAGACATTTAATTCATGAATATTTAGTACTTCAACCTCTAATATACTTTCATTATACTATCATTGTTAATTTTTTAGCATTAATTCAACATACTCTAGGATTTTTACTAAGAGAATAACATGTACAACATATCAAGCATAACAATGCATATCAATCACACCAAGCAATCACATGAGACAATAGACACACAGAGTTTCACTGGGGAAAACCATAAAGGTGAAAAACCCCACAACTTCCTCAGAGATAGAAAGAGCAATGATACAACCCAAGTACAAGAGATAGTCTTCTCTAGCAGCTACTCCTCCTTCCTCACTTGTGCGCCACTTTCCGATGGGTGTAGAAGTGAATAATGAGATGATCAAATAGAGTGCCTCCCGCACTCTATTTATACATGACCTGACCTTCCTAATAACCTAGTAGGGCCGACTTGTCTAACTCAGTCTAATAACCCATGGTTATACTAATCAAGGCTGACCCCACACTTTGTGGTCTAATAACCCATCACTTGCAAGTTGAGACACTTGCGACACTTGTCAATGCAAATGATGACACTTCCATATAGAGGAATAATAATATCTCTATAGGAGTACAATATACATAGGTGAAATACATTTTGAAGTTATAATTACATCAACACTCCCTCTTAACTAGGAAGGTATTTCTTGACACAGATCTGCTAGCACAAGTCTTCTTCTCTGGATCATCATCACTGGATATCATCATCGAATCATCATCATCATCACGGCTACTGCCATCTCAATCAATCTCTGATCTACTCGTCATAGGAAGTTATACAGAGCCAGTCCTTTTTCATACTAGATGTAATCCCACCACCTGTAGGTCTTCATCATCACTAGCCATACTGTGGATCCCAGGACTCGTTACGTGCATCAACAAAACCTCAAAAGAACATCCCAAGCATTTTAAGAGCACACAACCTATCGGATCTCCTGGGATATTTTACATGTGACTGTCACAAAACCTTAAAAGAGTGTCTTGCCCAGCAAGATCTCTAAAGAGCATCTGAGGTCTTTTACGTGTCTAGCACAACCTATCCGGATCTCCAGGACTTATTACATGTGACCCCTACCATAAAACCTTAAAAGAGTGTCTTTTCAAGCAAGATCTCTAAAGAGCATCTGAGGCCTTTTACGTGACTAGCACAACCTATCCAGATCTCTAGGACTTATTACATGCGGTCCCCACAAAACCTTAAAAGAGTGTCTTGCTAAGCAAGATCTCTAAAGAGCATCTGAGGACTTTTACGTGACTAGAACAACCTGTCCAGATCTCCAGGAAGTATTACATGTGGTCTAGCAAAACCTTAAAAGAGTGTCTTGCCAAGCAAGATCTCTAAAGAGCATCTGTGGCCTTTTACGTGACTAGCACAACCTATCGAGATATCCAGGACATATTACATGCTACCCTTGCACAACCTATCCACGGCCACGAAGTATCAACCTAATACTCACAATACATCATCCTGATGTACATCATCACATGATCAACCTGATCATCATCATAGCATCATCCTGATGCAAATCATCTGGAGCAACATCCTGAAGCTCGTCATCCATGATCATCCTGATGATACAATGCATCCACCTTATGCATACCAAGTATATACCTAATACATATCATCATACATGATCTACCTAATCATACAATGTATCCACCTGATACATATCATCATACATGATCTACCCGATCATACAATGTATCCACCTGATACATATCATCGTACATGATCTACCTGATCATACAACGTATCCACCTGATACATATACAAATCCATGATCCAACTGATCATATCAAGCATCCAACATGATGCATATACATATACATGATCCAACTAATCATAACAAGCATCCAACATGATGCATATACATATACATGATCCAACTGATCATAACAAGCACACAACATGATGCATATACATATTCATGATCCAACTAATCATAAAAAGCATCCAACATGATGCATATAACAAGCATCCAACATGATGCATATACAGAGCAGTAACTCGAGCATCGTCCTGATGTTCACCATCCAGTGCTTACATCCACAGCCATGGGAAGGATCCTCCTCTTACCATGCTTGGAATGGCTCCTGCAAATGTGTCCATCACTTCTTCCTTGAAGTGTTGTCAATCTGAAGAACACCAAGCCTCTCTCTGAAGTACTCAAACTTCACTCTAGCTAGTGGTTTGGTCAACACATCTACAACCTGCTCATCCGTTGCAACATATAGGAGCTTCACTGCTCCTCTTTGCACCATATCCCCAATATAGTGATATTTGATCTCAATGTTCTTCGACCTGTCATGGAACACTGGATTCTCAGACAACTTCACACAACTCTAGTTATCACAAAAGATACCAGTAGCCTCCAGTGGGAGATCAAATAACTCAGACAGTAGCTTACGGAGCCATACTGCCTCACAACTAGCCGAACAAGCTGCAACATACTCTACTTTGGCTGTACTCGGTGCTATGCAAGACTGCTTCCTGCTAAACCAAGAGATCACACTTGATCCCATACTGAAGCAGCACCTAGAAGTGCTCTTCCTATCTGCAGCACTGTCTACCCAGTCCGAATCAACATAATCCTGTAGGTTAAACTTTTGATTCACATCATACTTTAGCCCATAATAAATCGTACCCTTCAAGTACCTCAGAATATGCTTTACAGCAACTAGGTGAACACCTCTGGGATCATTCAGGAACTGGCTCAATGTGTTCACCGCAAAGCAAATATCTAGTCCCATGTTTGTCAGGTACATCATGGACCTAATCATCTGATGATACACTGTGACATCAACCAGCTCAGATGAAGAATCACACAAAAGATTCAGGTTCGATTCCATAGGTGTGGCCATGGCCTTGTATTCCATCATCCTGAACCTCTTTAGGATCTCTACTGCATACTTCCCTTGTCCAAGGAAGATCCCATCTGCAGTCTGCCACACTTCCATGCCTAGAAAATAGTGCATCATCCCCAAGTCCTTCATCTCGAACTTGGAAGCAAGCTTACTCTTGGTATCGGCAATCAATCCATCCTCACCTGTACCAAACAGGTCATCTACATACATAAGTAGTATCACAGGATTTCCTTCCTCAACCTTGTAGTAAAGGTTGGAATCTGATTTACTCTTAGTAAAGCCACTGGATAGAAAGCTATCTATCCTACCATACCAATTCCTAGGATCTTGCTTCAAGCCATACGAGGCTTTCTTCAACCTGCACACATATGACTCCCTGTCATGTGTCTCAAAACCGAGTGGCTGCTCCACATACACTTCCTCGTCGAGTACACCATTCAAGAAAGTTGTCTTGACATCCATATGGTGTATCTACCATTTCATCACTCCAGCCAGAGCAAGTACTATTCTAAAGGAAGTGTATCTCGCTACAAGAGCAAAGGTATCTTCATAGTCTATTCTCACTTTCTGGGAGAAGCCACAAGCTACAAATCTGGAAGCATCCCCTGCTTCCATGAGAATATGAGGAAAATGGCGTTGCACCATCTGAGATGTCATCCACTTTGCTTGAGATGGAGTATGTCCTACGTGTGCCAGGAGGTAGGAGGTGTAAGCCCGATAGGAGAATGGAAGATGTTGAATAGTCTTATTGGTACCAAAGTGGACTCCACATGCATATGCATGAGCTTATTTAATGAGCAGCAAATGATCATCAAAGTGTGGTACACATAGTAGATTTAATTTGTAGAGCCACCCATAACAGATGGTATAGTCTAAGAATGGAGTCTAATTGATGGTTGTAGGGTCTTGTAATGCAGCCTAGATTTCTGGAAATTCACAGTCAGTAGCATACTGATATTTCCATGTATCATAAGTAGCACAATGCACCTCTAGTATTTGGAGCATTGGAAGGGCTGGCCTGTTGAGCAGATCTGCCATTTTGTTAGAGGTTCCCTTCTTGTATCGAATAACCAGATGGAATTGTTGAATGTAGGATGCCTTTTTAAGATGCCTTTGTTCTTGTATCTTGGACTATGAATTGATGAAAACCAGTGGATGGTGGTATGTATGTAGAATAGTCTCCTCTCCCAACAGATAATGGCACCATTGCATGAGAGCTTTCACTAGGATGTATAATTCCGTGTCATAGGTACTATAGTTTCTCTTAGCTTCTAAACAAGATTTTGATGGGAACACAACATGATGTCCTCCCTGTTTAAGCACTGCGCCAAAAGCATACTATGAAGAATCTGACTCAATCTCAAATGGTGAACCCAAGTGCTTCCTAAAAATATCATTGATGAGCCTCATGAAGGTGGCGGGGGTATTAGTCAGGCCAAAAGGCATGACCTTCCATTCGAAAAGACTCGATTTGGTATTGAATGTTGTCATCCACATAGTTGTTGGGTTCCTTTGAATCTG
Source organism: Larix kaempferi (assembly GCA_027924585.1). Taxonomy (NCBI): domain Eukaryota; kingdom Viridiplantae; phylum Streptophyta; class Pinopsida; order Pinales; family Pinaceae; genus Larix; species Larix kaempferi. Next base: position 21,811,889 of record BSBM01000767.1, on the reverse strand, counting down.
ATGGTATCTTGTTGCCAAATACAACTTAGTGAACAATTTAGCACCTTGTATGGTGTCAAGTAACTCCTCATTCTGGGGTAGGCGGTAGCGTTTTTTCACCATGGCCTTGTTAAGGGCTCAATAATCAATGAGAAGGTGCATTTCTGTGGTGTCTTTCTTGGGAATTACGAAGGCTGGGAAGCACAATGAGAGGATGAGGATTTAATGTGTCATGAGTTGATTAGTTCAGTCAACTGCTTTGGAAGTTCCTCTATTTCTGGTGGAGCAAGGCAGGATGTGGGTGCATTAGGTAAAGCAGTTCCTGGGATGGGGTTAATAACATAGTTTATTTGGCGATAGGGGGGGTCCTGTAGGGGGTTGTAAAACATCGGCAAATTCTTGGAGGGGAGGAGACATGGATTTTGGGATGGGATGAGTGGTGTTGTTTGGTTGAATGGGGTGGACCAGACAAAGAGGCACACACTGGTTGAGATGGACATGAAGGAGTTTTCTTTTGTTGGCTTGGGGTTGGGTGGGGCTGTTGTAAGGATATAGGTGTGTCCATCCTTGGTAATTTTATACAAGTGAGATTTGGCTGTACAAATGGCATTCTGTTGGTCCTGGTAAGGGAGGCCAAGAAGTAACTCGGCACAATATAATGGTGATACATCACAGAGTACAGAGTCTTTAAATTGACCGAAGGAAAATGTTACGAGGAAATGATGAGAAACCAGTAGAAGGGGACCATCCTTTTGGACACATCCTAGATGATATGGTTTTGGGTGAGGAGTTGTGGGTAGATGGAGGTGCTACACTAGCTCTTGTGAAACAAAAATTTTATGGTTGTCGTTGTCCATGATGAGCAAGGCCAAGGAATTTTTTATTTGGCAATTATGAGTAAAGAGGGGTAGGGTAGATGAGTTGGAATATTCGGTTGTCATTAATATCAATGAGGGATCTACTTCAGTAGGATTATCAAGAGAAACCTCATCAATTTCATCTACAGGTTGGGATGAAGTAGCTTCTATGCAGAGAGTTTTGTTGGTCTTGAGAGATTGTAAAACACGACAATCTGAAGTGTTGTGGGAATTAGTCTTGTGGAAGGAACACCACTGTGTATCGGCATTTTGGTTTGTAGGATGAGTGGAGGGAAAGCAAGATGATTTATTCGGTGGGGTATTTTGTGAAGCAACGAGATTCTAGTTGGGATGGGATTGAGGAGTACAACCTTGGGGAGCTATCTTCCTTTCGACTGCCAATGCTCTTTGAAAATATTTATCTAATGTAGAATTCTCAAATAACTCAACTTCTCTACGGAACTAAACCAATCAACCATAATTAAATTTAAGGTTTAATACCTCTTCTAGGTCTGGAATGTGTAGCAGTAGTCGAAGTTTAGAGAAGTATTCAATATAGGCTTGTACCCCTTGTGTAGGTAGTTGGCGGAGTTGGTGCCAGCGGATCCATAAAGATTGAAGGTAACCAAGTGGATAAAAATGATCTCTCAATGTGTAACATCTCTTCTTCTAACATTTTTTTTTAAATATATATCAACCAAAACTCAAACGTAATAATTTGTTACGATATGATTCATTTTTATTTGTTTATAAATTATTAAAATTCAAATATACAAGTTGTATTTTAAATAACTTATAATTAAGAGTTATTATTGATTCACTAAATGAAAACGATCAAGCATAAAAATGCTTGCCATATTCTTATATACTATTTAATATCTATATTCTAATATGAATATAAATAAAATTAACGTGTATTAACTAAAGTCTAGAGGAATCCATACAAACATTTCAAATTCCTTGCGTTTATATGTTATATTAAACACTCCAGAACCTTGCATTTATATATTATGTTGAACACATTACCATGTGTTAATAATTATTAACCAAGTGCGTGTTTATAACGCCACCCTAGTAGGTTTCCAACGAGATCAAAGGTATTAAATTTAGTTATGGTTTAGAATGCATTAATCCACGCCACTCTGGCTTGATTCCAGCTGGTCAGCCACAACTACGAGACTGTACAAGATACAATCGAACTGCAACAAACCATGCCCCGTTGTGGAGGGTGCGAAGTACCACAACCTGGTAATTAATTTCACAAGTTTATGCGACCGTTGATCATGATCTGTGGCTCCAATATGGAAACTCATGATTCATCTCCATTGTTGATCATTTGTAGTTGGTTTTGATTGCTTTTGCGCCCATCTGCTATACTTGGAAAGCATTTATAGCTTTATCACCGGGTTCAGTGGTCAGCTCTACCATCCGGACCAGTGAATGTAGTATGGAAAAGCATCCAACAACTAAGACTCACCATTCTCCTGGCTCGTGCTCTACGCAGAGCGTTCTTTCCCTATGCAGAATGTTCCTGCATTGTGTAAAGTTGTAAAGTTTGATTCCTTTCTGAACCATAGCATTTTCAAGGAATACTGCAAGATTCATTGCAAGCTCCAATGAAGACATCTATCTGATAGATTTGTACAGACACATGTAAAGGTAAGTTGTGAGTAAAATACACCTATAGTTTAGGGGAGAAACTACCAACTTCAGGTATAAAAGATAGACCTACAAATGTTCTGCAAGTACAACTAATAAGTGAAGAGATTAAGGTTAGAGATATATGCACCTTATTCAGAAGGTTGATCCAAGCTTCCTCTTCCTTGCTCTTCAATGTTGTCCAATATCGCAATGCCCACACCTGCAAAACTACTTCATACCTTTCTCAAATACATTTGACTACATATATAAGACTGATATTCATGATAGAAGAAGACATCAAACTATAAGCAAACTGCAAGCAAGTCTAAGACACACGTGAATAGGTCATATTTGGAAAGGAAAGAGCATCTGATCTTTATTAATGAATGAAGCAAGTACATAGCATTATACCTTCCTTGAAGCTTGGCACTTCATGAAACCTAGATTCAAGGTCTCCTACTTCTGTTCTCCAAGGATCCCAGCCTCTAATCAGTTGTGCTAGGGTTTATCAGAAATTGAGACACAAGAGAGGGGGGTGAGGGTCTCCATTCCTCCAGCATAACATTCTTATAGGCTTGGTCCCCTCACATGGCCCTTCTACCTTCCTTATATAGTCAATGAAGGAGAGGAAAAGTAGTTATAACCGATCAGGAGGTTTCCAAACCAACTCATTTCGACCAAAATTTGAGATTTTGACTAGTTCATGAAAGTGTCATACTCTTCCTACTGCAAACCAACGCATTTTTCAAGGTGTGCGCTACTTTATTGAAGCAGACTTGCATATTTTCCAAGGTGTGCGCTACTTTATTGAAGTGGATTTTCATATTTTCCAAGGTGTGCGCTACTCTATAAGCATAAAAGTCGCTCACACATCCTAGTGTGCCCTACTCTATGCATAGGAAACTAGCGTTTTTGGAGGAAAATGGCCAAAAATAGGGTTTTCTGATGATTTTTAGGAGATGGTTTGGTCTGGAAAAATGTTCCTAAGGGTTATAACCATCAAATGGGTCAAGAGTGAGGTAATTTCAACAATTTTTAGTGTCCCTAATGACCCTTTAATCCACAAGTGTCCTGTTGTGTGACTAAACTTGATCTCAAGAAGTGTCATCATGCGACCAAGGGATACAAGTGTCGTCACGGACGGAGAAGTGTCATTTTAAGCTATAACAGATGCCCCCTAATGTATGAGGTTAGAGGGAGTGAGGGAAACGATGGCCGAAATACATTATAAATAACAGAGAGTTGAATCATGGAGGAATCAAAGAAACCAAGAATCATAGGCTCAAATGAAGTACCTGAAAGCAAAGGCAATGTCAGACAAACTTATCCTTGGGGTAACTATCCATGTTCAAATAGTGGAACATGACCTCCAAGAGGATACAATAATGATCCAAATATTGATGCATATATCATGGCCACTATAATACAAGCGTGGATCCATGAGGAACATAAGTGTAAACATAGCCACATAAATACAAGGTGGATCTATGTCAAAACTGGATGTCTCATCAAGAGCCAAAAAGATTGTGGCTCAGTCTTGTGCAACTTGGGCGATAACATAAATGAGGTATGCTATCAAGGATCCCAAGGTCTTCATCTAAAAACAACCCAAGGTACAAATCTATCTATGCGAATAAATGAGTTGATGTCGAACATGGGAGGTATCGTTTGATTACCAGTCATTGATGTATACCATTAACAAATGCGAGGGTGTCCACCAATAATGAAAATGGAACCCAAGGTACCTAGTACATTCAAACAAGTGCGAATAAGTGGTCTTGCCGTCGAACACTAGAAGAATCTATCGGATAGGAGACATTGATGTATTCCCATCTATCCAATAGCAAGGGAAACTGCCACTAATGACTACAATCCCCAAGGTACTAAACGAAACTCTAAACTTCATTCCTAGAGCACAATGAGTTGAAGTAGATGGGAAGAAGTCCATTAGAAGGGAGGCCTTAAGGCATCCTCCATCATCCAACACGAGGGACACTTAACAGGTATGAGCTAATTTGGAGTAGGACTGAACACTTGATGAAACATACTGACACCAAGGAATGGCCGACGCGTGAGGTCAAGGAAAATGCAGAATGGCCAACACAGGTTATATCCTTGAACAATGAGCACGATACAAGAGTGACTTAGGCAGCTTTTAACACAAAGAGACCACGATGCAAATATGCAATGTAGGAGACATTAACAGATTCTCCATACGATTGGAAGACTAACCAAACAGAGGAGTAAGAACTCTGAGATCAGGTTTATCCTAAGGCCAACACTAGAACCCAACTTCTTTGATAGACTCAAAACAGGTGCTTTGTTCAAGGAGATAGTTGACTTGCTGCCATCATATTGAAAGATATTTTAAAATTCTTCCCTTCCCTTTCCTTTTCCATTTTTTAATGAGCTTGACAAAGAACTAAAGCATGCTCGACGGTATTTTCATATTTAAGGAGTCTGAAAAACCTAGAAGAAAACTCCATACACCTATCCGTAGATTTTATATCGAGCTCAAATTGGTCTGTGCTCAGTGGTGTTTTCTTGTTTATAGAGTTGAAAAACTTAAACAGTCCTCTATCAACCATCTCGTGGATTTCACATCAAGCTCAAGTAGGTGAATGCTCGCTTGGCGTTTTCACATTTCGAGAGTCTGAAAACCCAAAAGATGACTCCAAAGGTCCTTTTTCATAAGTTAGTCTCCTTCCCCGAAAAAGTTTAAAATAATGGAAGAAGAACTCTTCTAGTGCATACCAGAGTATAACTAGAGTATACTTTTTCTGTAAATTATCGACCAAGGCCCAAAAAAGGGGTAATTCTATACCTAAGTGGATTTTAGTTCAATTATTTTAACGAGCCCGAAAAGAAAACTATGCTCGGTAAACTTTTCCTATTTAAGGAGTCTGAAAAGGGCTTAAAAGAACTCCATAGGGATCTTTTCCTTAAAGGTTTAACGAGTCCGGAAAAGTAAACTCATGACCTCCTTATTGTTTTTAACGAGCTCAAAGGAGATACAGGAAAAATGCTCATAACTTCCTTACCGTTTTTAACGAGCTCGAAGGAAAGGTGGAAGAAATGCTCAAAGCCTACTTACTGTTTTTAACGAGATCGAAGTAAAGGTGGAAGAATGCTCGACACCTACTTACTGTTTTTAACGAGCTCGAAGTAAAGGTAGAAGAATGCTCGAAATGGGAGGAGACGAGTGTCAGGGACATGCAACACTAGCTCCAAGTGCATGGAACAAAGCTATGCCTAATGCAAGGAACAGTAGCAAGATAAGGACACTCAGGGTGTGTCTCCACTAGGTAAAAGGTGTCAAATTGTGAAGGAAAAATGATACAGGGCTTAGCAGAAATGAGATCAGAGATGGAGGATTATATAATGAGCTAAAAGCATGGAAGTCGGCATCAGGCTCATTAGCGCAAGCGGGATCATAAGATGCATATGCAACTTGAACACAAAGATGGGAGCCTTATCAGGGATGGCCAGAAATATATGAGGAAGAAAGATATGAGGCTTCTTCTCAAAGCCATGGTAAATCTAAAAAGGCTCCCAAGCCTATGAGAAAAACTCAGCATGGGCACTAGAATGGCATAAGGGTGTTGGCTAGGGTGACCCATGTTAGGTAGGCTCTGTTGTCGGACTGGTGCACAATGCATAAAGAGATGGCTAACACACCAATATCCAATAGGTTCGACCCTATGGAGAATTCAGATGGCAAAAGGTTCAAATGCAACATAACAGTGGGGAAGCCTAAACCTATATGCAAGGTTCCGAATATACTTGACATGGTCGCACAAGGTGTCGAAAAGGACCAATAAGCAAGTATAAATCCAGCTAAGAATCCTGTCTCCAAGAAACATTAGTACCAAGATCATATCTAAAACATATGTAAAGAAAGACCCGATACAAGTCACTGTGGTAGAAATACTTTCAACTTCACTATCATCAACAACAGGCATAAACAAGGCAGAGTTTTCAAATGAAGACTCTATGGTACCCAAGCCCAAGGACTTACAATCAACAAGATCGACTTCAGGATGAAGATCAAAGTTGAAGGACATGATGGAATCTGCAGAAACAAATTCATCATCATAGGAGTTGAAAATTCTAGAAGCAGAATCAAACTCAGCAGGAACACCGATTTGCGGATCTATAGGAGAGTCCAAAGACTCAACAATAGGGAGATCAGACTTTAAGGTCAAACTGGGGTTGGACATAACTGCGACTGGATCAACATCCAAATGAATGGCATACTATACTATGGACTCTAGGAAAACTTCATCAGGAGTAAGTATATCATCCCATATAGAACACATATCTAAACATTCAGATGGAGGTGTCACTTGGTCAAAAGCTGGGACTAAATCCCGAGAAGGTAAGCATGAACTCAGAGATTTCTTCTCAGTAGCAATTGAACTCAAGGAACAATATGCCACATAAGTCCCATGTGACATAGTAGTGCCTAATGACGAGGGATCTGACTGGTCTACAGTTGGGTAATAAGGAGGATCAACGAATGCAAGATGGTCGATAGTGACGATGCTTTCATTATGAGGAAAATGCATCACACGAAAGAGCGTAGACACCACAGCATGCATAGCATAAATGTAATCACACCCGAGGATCATGTCAAAGTCCACAGGGTCCTTTAAAACCATAAAATCAACTAAGATTGTTTTTCCACCCAAAGTAATAGGTTCCTGAAGGAGGAATCCGAACAGTTCACTAGGTCTTTTATCGAAGGTCAACGGCCAATTAACAGTTAGAATAACATTAGGGAAACCCAAATCTCTCCAAGCATAAGCGGATAAGATACTAACAGAAGCTCCTTCATCAACAATGCATTGATCAACCGTATGGTTCCCGATATAAACCTTTATCTGGAAAGGTGTTGAAGGAGGAAGATGAGGTTCGGCTAGACTATTCCAATCAAAGGAAAAGATCCTAGGGCTTGGTAAGGGTTCACATGGCAGAGATGAAGTGTCCCCTTTTTCAGAAACATCCAAACTAGTAATGCAAAAGAAGGAAGAAGATTGCATCGATTGGTCGAAGATTGCATCGATTCGATCACTTCACTCTCCGAAGGAATAGTGGGGTTGACCAAAGATTGCATTGATTCAACCACTTTATCAACCAAAGGTTTATCTGACTGTAGGGAATCTATAGGAAACTCAGGAACATAGGTTCCTTCAGACATGGACCACTCTTCATGCCTCTGGAATGGCAGGGCATCGGTGTGTAAGGTGATCTCTCTTACAAAGTTTACAAGGGAACTTTGGTTTCTATCCTATAGGTTGAGACTCCTTTACAACGTCTGTACTCTCAGCATGACTAGCATTGGCTGACAGCTTGCCCCCAACATAACTTGCAGTGGCTGGTTGCTCAGAAGCAAAAGACTTTTGAACTAAGGACCACACTTTTTGCACTTCTTGAAGTACAGGGAAAAAGTAAGTAAGGTGGTCTCCCTCACAAAACTTGCAAGGGAACTTATACTTCTGTTTATTGGGTTTGTCGACAATGTCAACTCCCTCAGCATGACTTACAGTGGCTGATCTGGTGTCTCTAGTATGACTCACAGGAACTAGTGACTTGTCATTAATATGACTAGTAGTGATCAATGACGTGTCCTCAACATGATTGACAGTGGTTGAAGACAAACTTTCAGTGTGATTTTTAGTGACTAAAAGTTTTCTCCCAGCATGAGCTCCAGAGGCTAGGTAGGTTCCCCCTGCATGATTTGCAGAGGCAGGGTGCTTGCCCCCAGCATGACTTACAGAGGCTGGGTTGCTGCCCCCTTGTTTTGGCATCTTCTTCCTATTCTTCCTCTGTCTATTCCTTTTAGACTGATGGTTACTAGTATTGCTACTTTCACCACATGAGTAAGAAGGAGGAGGAGAAGATGTTACTGGAAAAGAAGGCACAGGGTTCTGATGCTCTTGATTTGAGGTGCTTACAAAAGAAGCGTCAGGAGCATGCAAGGCATTCAGAGTGGAGAACAACTAAACTAGAAGACCTATATTGAATCCAAGGAAGATTCAGAGTAGCCATTAAGGGAGTACCAATGTTTCCAATGAATGGAATAGCAAAAGGATCCCCTGGAAAATGGGTACCTTGATTGGCGCTCATCAGAAAGATAGACATAGTTTCCTGCTCAAATGAGCAAGAAGTTCTCTAAGGCAAACTAAGACAAGTAGCACAAAGAACACACCACTAAAAAAGGTCCTAGGTAAATCAAACCAAGAAAATAGATGCCTTTCGGAGAAGAGTCTGGGATGATGAGGGCCCAAAATAGATCAATGAAGGAAGAAGAATAGTTACTCGGGGTCCACAATACAATGACTAAGGGTGCAAGCACTAGAATCACCCAACCGCCCTTCCAAAGACCTGCAAGGGATTTCCTCCCACATCTGTCCTAGGTACGGGAGATATAACCCTCTGCCGTCACCTGTGTATGATCCTATGGTAATATACTAAGGATACCACCACACCGAAAACTCTTGGGGGAATAGTCTCTGGTCGAATCAGAAGGCGTGGGTAGGGTAACTGAGCCTGAAACTCAAAAGAGTACCCAAACACGATCCAATCCTGGTATATGCTCGAAACAGAAAGTAGGAGGTTTATTCCAAACAATATGATCTCACAAGACCTACTGCATAGATCCTAGGCAAGTTTTGAATGAGGTGGGTTTACCTGTGATAGTCAAACTATGATTTTTGCGTAATGTGTGATCTTGGGTGGTTTAAGGTGTTTTAAACCCAAGATCCTAACCAAGACTAGTTGGTGAATAGTGTAACCTAGAAGTGAAAATGTTACTAGTACATTTTATTAGGGTTCATTTTAAAGGTTACTTGCTTACTCAAAAAGGTAGTGGGTGTGTGAGAGTGGTTACAACAGAGATAGAGTATTGAAATGAAATATTTACCACTAAAAAAATATTTTCTTTTCAATGCAAGTCTTAAAGATACAATCTAGAATGCATGTGCAAATGCAATTTTTAGTCTTTTTGAATGCAAAAAGGGATAAGAATAAAGTCTAAATGTACAAAATTAAACTCAAAACCTAAGGATGCAGCTACTCAAACAAATAGGTATGCAAAAGAAAATTTCTTCTTTTTGATGAAAAGCATTCTTAAATCCTTTAAGCCACTTGCAAGGTACTCTATTCAGAAAATAAATCAAAAAATTTTTTATGCTTTTCGAAGGTAAGAAACAAAACTGAAATTGAAGGTAACCTACAATCAAAGCAAAAGCAAAGAACTTTCAGGTTTCCTTATTGAAATAGTAAAAGCAACCAATATGGCTTTCAGATTCTTATTGATGTAAGCATGCCAACCATTGGAAAAAGAGTACGAAAACTACTTTTAGACCCAAAAAAATCAAATGACCTACATAGAAGTATGGTTTGGTAAAGTCAAGTCTGCACATAAACAGTGCAGTCAAGGTCCTGAACAACAGCAAAGACACTTGAGCTTTCACTACAAAAAGAAAACTAAAAGCATAAGGGGGGATAAGAAACCAATCTAAAGAGAAATTTCACTCAAATAGATACCAACAGGGTCAAGTAGACTCAATAGGTTTCAATCCAGTGGAAATGGAGCAAGTAGATTCAATCAGACTCAAATCAACGTACAAAACACCAAACTGGTCCACAACCCCCCAACTTGGGTCCACAAGCCCCAAAACTTTCCAAAAAAGCCCAAATTGATCAAAGAAGATCCAAATCATGATCATAGGATCAATACAGGGATAGGAGACCACATACAATGGTTTAACTCAAACCTAGGGTCATCAGGGCCCCCAAAAAATGTAGTCACAGCTCCCCAAAAGAGGTCAAGACTCAAAAACCTCAAACCCAAAATGTGTGTACTACTATATATGAGGGATACTAGCGCCCAAAATAGGGGAATGCACCACTATGCTGCACAACAGTAGCGCACAGGTGGGAAAAGTTAGAAAAATAGGGTTAAAACCCTCCACACCTGATCCAATAAGGGTTTGCAAGGGCTAGGAGGGGTCTGTAAAAGCCAAGGAAGGTCAAACAAAGCCTAATAACTGATTTCAATCAAGAAATTGAACAAATACCATAAAAAAAAATTGAAGAAATGACCTTCGATACCCCTAAGTAGACAAGCTTTCCCCAGCGAAGTTGCCATTCTGTTGTGAGGAAAATACACCTATAGTTCAGGGGAGAAACTACCAACTTCAGGTATAAAAGATAGACCTAGAAATGTTCTACAAGTACAACTAATAAGTGAATAGATTAAGGTTAGAGATATATGCACCTTACTTAGAAGGTTGATCCAAGCTTCCTCTTCCTTGCTCTTCAATGTTGTCCAATATCGCAATGCCCACACCTGCAAAACTACTTCATACCTTTCTCAAATACATTTGACTACATATATAAGACTAATATTCATGACAGAAGAATACATCAAACTATAAGTAAACTGTAATCAAGTCTAAGACACACATTAATAGGTCATATTTGGAAAGGAAAGAACGTCTAATCTTTATTAATGAATGAAGCAAGTACATAGCATTATACCTTCCTTCAAGCTTGGCACTTCATGAAACCTAGATTCAAGGTCTCCTGCTTATGTTCTCCAAGGATCCGAGCCTCTAATGAGCTATGCTAGGGTTTATTAGAAAGTGAGGTACAAGAGAGGGGGGTGAGGGTCTCCATTCCTCCAGCATAACATTGTTATAGGCTTGCTCCCCTCACATGGCCCTTCTACCTTCCTTATATAGTCAATGAAGGAGAGGAAAAGTAGTTATAACCAATCAGGAGGTTGCCAAACCAACTCATTTCAACCAAAATTCGAGATTTTGACTAGTTCAGGAAAGTGCCTTACTCTTCCTACTGCAAACCAGTGCATTTTTCAAGGTGTGCGCTACTTTATTGAAGCAGACTTGCATATTTTCCAAGGTGTGCGCTATTTTATTGAAGCAGACTTGCATATTTTCCAAGGTGTGCGCTACTTTATTGAAGTGGAATTGCATATTTTCCAAGGTTTGTGCTACTCTATAGGTATAAAAGTCGCGCACACATCCTGGTATGCCCTACTCTATGCATAGGAAACCAATGTTTTTGGAGAAAAATGGCCAAAAACAGGGTTTTCTGATATTTTCAGGAGATGGTTTGGTCTGGAAAAATGTTCCTAAGGGTTATAACCATCAAATGGGCCAAGAGCGAGATAATTTCAACCATTTTTAGTGTCCCTAATGACCCTTCAATCCACAAGTGTCATGTTGTGTGACTAAACTTGATCTCAAGAAGTGTCATCATGCGACCAAAGGATACAAGTGTCGCCATGGATGGAGAAGTGTCATTTTAAGCTATAACGGTAAGGTAAGTTTCTTAAATGTTACATCATTTAACTTTCAGCATTTCAAATTAATTATTTAACACTTCTGCATCAATTAAATCCTATCTTGTTTCGTGTGCAAGTGAAACAAATACAAGGAAGAGGTTAATCGCATCATGGATGAGTCTTCAGCAACTACCAACAATCAATGGTTCACATTCTTCGTGTTGGCCAAGTAATGCACCGACGACAAAATAATCGGGAAAAACCTACTCTGTTGGTTAGGGTTATGGTTGACAAACTTTTTTAGAGTTCTTCCTTTAGTTAGGGTTTTTCCTTACTATCTGAAAATTGAACCAGATAGCCGCCGGCCTTCTTTTCTATATAACTATGTTAAACTTCTTGAAAGGTCTTCACGACTTATGGGTGTAACTATTTTTTAATTATAAAATCATTTTTAATTTTGGTATTGTATTTGGTAGATACTTTTGTGCTTGGTTTAGTCAAGCTTGGACTAGAAGTAATGGTTTAATGCCATAACCACATAGAATAAAGCTGCACTACAGCATTTGCATTTTGTTTGTGGTTTAAAGTCTGTCTCAAACGTTTTTATCCAAGGTTAAAGTACATGGTTACGATTAATATACAAGGTTACTATCTTTTAATAGAAGAAAATTTCATTTTAGTTTGCAATTTCATGTTATATATATAATACTTATGTATTTGTATACAACGGGTATTAAAACCTAGCTTGTATTGTATGCAGAGGTTATTTAATGAAAAAAATCGCATTAATACTTATTCGATCATTTGTATAATGATTTCATTTCAACATAATGGTTGAAACTTGACCATGGAGTTCAAGCTTCCATGCAGAATATAAATGGAGCTTATACATAATAGATAGAAATATAAAAACTATGTCGAGCATTGGAAATCAATTTATATGTATGTATAAAAATACTATGTTTATTGTATTTTGTGTATCTATAAAAAGGTAGAATTAATCGATTTCTTTTCAAGTTCTTGTCTTAGAAATTTATACAAATGTTTCCACATATTTTATCTGTATACTGCACATACATTCCATGCAAGTATTTCTTTAAACATTTCATAAAATATATAATGTTCACACATAAGGTTATTATCGAATACACAACAAGATTGGTCAGGCCAAAAGGCACGACCTTCCATTCGAAAAGACTCGATTTGGTCATGAATGTTGTCATCGACATAGTTGTTGGGTTCCTTCGAACCTGATGGTATACTGCTGTCAAATACAACTTAGTGAACCATTTAGCACATTGTAGGGTGTCAAGTAACTCATCATTCTATGGTAGGGGGTAGCGGTTTTTCACCGTGGCCTTGTTAAGGGCTCGATAATCAATGAGAAGGTGCATTTATGTGGTGTCTTTCTTGGGGATTATGAAGGCTAGGGAAGCACAAGGAGAGGATCAGGGTTGAATGTGTAATGAGTTACTTAGTTCAGTCAACTGCTTTGGAATTTCCTCTATTTCTGGTGGAGCAAGGCGGGATGTGGGTGCATTTGGTAAAGCAGTTCCCAGGATGAGGTTAACAGCATAGTCTATTTGACGATAGGGGGGGTCCTGTAGGGGGTTGGAAAACATCTGCAAATTCTTGGAGGGGAGGAGACATGGCTTTTGGGATGGGATGAGTGGTGTTGTTTGGTTGAATGTGGCGTACCAGGCAAAGAGCCACACACTAGTTGAGATGGACATGAAGGAGTTTTTCTTTTGTTGGCTTGGGTTTGGGTGGTGCTGCTGTAAGGATATAGGTGTTGCCATCCTTGGTAAGTTTATACAGGCAATATTTGGCTATATAAATGGCGTTCCATTGGTCCTGGTAAGGGAGGCCAAGAAGTAACTTGGCACAATATAATGGTGATACATCACAGAGTACAGAGTCTTTAAATTGACCGATGGAAAATGTTACCAAGCAACAATGAGAAACCGGTAGAAGGGGACCATCCTTTCGGACCCATCCTAGATGATATGGTCTTAGAGGAGTGGTGGGTAGATGGAGGCACTGCACTGGCTCTTGTGAAACAAAAATTTTATGTTTGTCGTTGTCCATGATGAGAAAGGCCAACGAATTTTTTATTTGGCAGTTATGAGTAAAGAGGGGTAGGGTAGATGAGTTGGAATATTCAGTTGTCATTAAGATCAATGAGGGATCTACTTCAGTAGGATTATCAAGAGAAACCTCATCAATTTCATCTACAAGTTGGGATGAAGTAGCTTCTGTGCAGAGAGTTTTGTTGGTCTTGAGAGATTGTAAAATGTAACAATCTGAAGTGTTGTGGGAATTAGTCTTGTGGAAGGAACACCACTGTGTATCAGCATTTTGGTTTGTAGGACTAGTGGAGGGAAATCGAGATGAATTATTGGGTGGGGGAGTTTTTGAAGCAACGAGATTCTAATTGGGATGGGATTGAGGAGTATGACCATGCGGAGCTATCTTCCTTTCTACTGCCAATGCTCTTTGAAAAGCTTTATCTAATGTAGAATTCTCAAATAACTCAACTACTCTATAAAACTGAACCAATCAACCATAATTAAATTTAATGTTTAATACCTCTTCTGGGTCTGGAATGTGTAGCAATAGTCAAATTTTGGAGAAGTATTCGATATAGGCTTGTACCCTTTGTGTATGTAGTTGACATAGTTGGTGCCAGCAGATCCATAAAGATTGAAGATAACCGAGTGGATAAAAACGATCTCTCAATGTGTAACATCTCTTCTTCTAACATTTTTTTTTAAATATATATCAACCAAAACTCAAACGTAATAATTTGTTATGATGTGATTCATTTTTATTTGTTTATAAATTATTAAAATTCAGATATACATGTTGTATTTTAAATAACTTATAATTAAGAGTTATTATTGATTTCACTAAATGAAAACGATCAAGAATAAAAATGCTTGCCATATTCTAATATACTATTTAATATCTATATTCTAATATGAATAAAAATAAAATTAACATGTATTAACTAAAGTCCAAAGGAATCCATACAAACATTTCAAATTCCTTGCATTTATATGTTATATTAAACATTCCACAACCTTGCATTTATATATTATGCTGAACACATTACCATGTGTTAATAATTATTAACCAAGTGCGTGTTTATAACACCACCCTGGCAGGTTTCCAACGAGATCAAATGTATTAACTTTAGTGATGGTTGAGCATGCATTAATCCACACCACTCTAGCTTGATTCCAGATTGTCAACCACAACTACGAGGTTGTACAAGATACGGTCGAACTGCAACAAACCATGCCACATTGTGAAGGTTGTGAAGTACCATAGCCTGGTAATTAATTTCACAAGTTTATGCGACCGCTGATCATGATCTGTGGCTCCAATATGGAAACTCATGATTCATCTCCACCGTTGATCACTTGTAGTTGGTTTTGATGGCTTTTGCACCCATCTACTGTCCTTGGAAAGCATTTATAGCTTGATCACTGGGTTCAGTGATCATCTCTACCATCTGGACTAGTGAATGCAGTATGGAAAAGCATCCAACAACTAAGACTCACCATTCTCCTGGCTCGTGCTCTACACAAAGCGTTCTTTCCCTATGCAGAATGTTCCTACACTGTGTAAAGTTGTAAAGTTTGATTCCTTTCAGAACCATAGCATTTTCAAGGAATATTGCAAGCTTCATTGCAAGCTCCAATTCAACTTTTATCTAACAGATTTGTACAGACGTGCGTAAAGGTAAGGTAAGTTTCGTAAATGTTACAATATTTAACTTTCAACATTTCAAAATTAATTATTTAACACTTCTGCATCAATTAACTCCTATCATGTTTCATGTGCAGGTGAAACGAGTACAAGAGGTTAATCGCATCATGGATGAGTCTTCAGCAACTACCAACAAGCAATAGTTCAGGTTCTTCGTGTTGGCCAAGTAATGCACCTACGCCGAAAAAATTGGGAAAAAACTACTCTGTTTGTTAGGGTTACGGTTGACAAACGTTTTTAGAGTTCTTCCTTTAGTTAGGGTTTTTACTTAATATCTGGAAATCGAACCAGATGGTCGCCGACCTTGTTTTCTATATAACTGTGTTAAACTTCTTGAAAGGTCTTCACGACCTATGGGTGTAACTATTTTTTAATTATAAAAATCATTTGTAATATTGGTATTGTATTTGGTAGATACTTTTGTGCTCGGTTTAGTCAAGCTTGGACTATAAGTAATGGTTTAATGCGATAGCCATATAGAATAAAGCTGCACTATAGCATTTGCATTTCATTTGTGGTTTAAAGTTTGTCTCAAACGTTTTTATCCAAGGTTAAATTATAGGGTTACGATTAATATATAGGGTTACTATCTTTTAATAGAAGCGAATTTCATCTTAGATTGTAATTTCATGTTATATATATAATAATTATGTATTTGTATACAACGGGTATTAAAACCTAGCTTTTATTTTATACAGAGGTTATTTAATGAAAAAAATCGCATTAATACTTACTATGTAATTTGTAATGATTTCATTTCAATATAATGGTCGAAACATGACCATGGAGTTCAAGCTTCCATGTCGAATATAAATGGAGCTTATATACAGAATAAATAGAAATATAAAAACTATGTCGAGCATTGGAAATCAATTTATATGTATGTATAAAAATACTATATTTATTGTATTTTGTGTATCTATAAAAAGATATAATTAATCGATTTCTTTTCGAGTTCTTGTCTTAGAAATTTATACAAATGTTTCCATGTATTTTATCTGTATACTGCACATACATTCCATGCAAGTATTTCTTTAAACATTTCATAATATATCTAATGTTCACACATAGATCTATGTTCTATAAAATATTTAATGTTCACACATAGAACCCTACTATGTTCTATAAAATATTTAATCTTCACACATAGAACCCTACTATGTTCTATAAATATTTAATGTTCACACAACATTTATAAAATAAATTAAACCATAAAGAATACATTTATAGGGTTCTGGTATCATAAAACGTTTACTGTTCATATTTATTGATACAAATCTTTTCATAAGTAAACCAGTAGATATAAACAAAACCCTTTTGTAGACAGTCAATAACAAAAATCATTTAAATACAAATAACATAATACTTATCTGTATTTCCTGATGACCAGTGGAACACAATCACAAAAATCCCATCCTTATACTAGCAAGTCCTTCCTTGCTCTCGTGGTCACCCCCGAGCCGAGTTCAAAGTTCCTCTGAGTCAGAGTTTCTTTTATTTATCTTGACTTGTCCTCCAAGTTATTAATAAAAGTCTTATTTACAGCAAGCAACCCAACATCCAACCTAGTACTCCTCAGGTCCAAGATGTTCTAGGGACTTTTAATTCTCTGTATTTAAGAAAACAACCAGTCACGGCCTCTTCGGGGTAATTAAAGTGCTCCTGCAACTTGTGGTAGTGCTCCTACGTGAATACTGTTTGTATTCCAAGTTAATACCCAGCTATTGTTGTTCCTTCTTCTGGTTCATTTTGTACTCCAAACTGCCCCCTTTCACTTTATTGATCATTTAAGGTTATTCAGTTCTCTTGTATCACTTTCTCCTTTTTCAATGTGTTCTCTTTTGTTTTGTGTTGATAATAACGAAAAAAATCCTTCTTCCTTTCTTGTTCTCTTTCTGTGTTTCTCTTAATTTTTATTTCTGCAATTCAATTATCCTCCAAAACTCTTCTTTAGGGTTTTTACAAGGGTCTCAATAATAATTTTCTCAATATTTATTTTATTTTGTATTTATCCTCAAAACCCATAGGAACTGTGACTCCCATCTCTTTAATGTGTTGGTCCACATAGTCATCAGAAATTAATTTATCTATATTTATAATGTCACATAAGTATAATGAAATAATACTTAACCAAAATAAAAAGGGGTTATAAATCTAAAATTTGGGGTATTACATTTCCCCTCTCCTTAAGTTTTCACCCTCCTTGGTGGTAAAAAGTGTAACACCCACCTCAGTACTTTAACTGATTGGACTAATGAGGGCACTTTTTTTGAAGTGAACCGGCTAAATAAAACACAAACCATGGAATTTGCTTTGAAAATTATTGTGTGAAATGAAAATGATTAGATGACATATGCTAGATTGAGAAATTATGAAATAGAAATGATTGAATGAAAGATATACTCGACTGATTGAGATATTATGATAAATGATGAAAAGATTTTATAATAAAAATGATGAATGAAAGATATACTCGACTGATTGAGATATTGTGATAATGTAAGATAAAATGATTTGATGGCGCAGCACTATTTAATGTGTGCTTGAGTGTGTATGTGTGCAGTAGCAGGTAAAACGATTTACCGACTGACTCACAATGGAAAATAGGGGTCGTAAGAACGGAAAACATACATAGGGGTACGACGACAGACTATCGACCCTGAATTAGCACTCCACGCACAGGTCGAAATCTTGCGAGCTCACCCGGGGAATCGTGTGCCGTACAGGCAAGGCCACAACAACTTGGTCGTGTAAAATGAGTTGAGGGGCGTGCGATAAGGAGAGTCTTATCCCTCAATCGCCCTTTTAGTCTCCAAGGAATGTAGTCGAGAGATCGCGGTAACGATTCCCCGATCGCTACACAACTCTCCCCACCAAAGAAAAAGAAAACTATCGGAAGGACTTGCCAAAGGGGTACTTAGACAAAAACATGAAAGGATGATTAGCCATTTAATTGTACTTACATAACTGAAATCACATAAATAGAATTTTTGAAGAATCTATTTAAAATAAATAATTTATTGTATTTTTTTATTATTCTAAGTAAAAGAGAAAGTGTGAACTAGATCAGGGTATTTTTTAAGGATTATAAAAGTATACCTAAGTATAGAATTCTAGGCAATTATTTTGGATTGAAAAAAACATATATATAGATTGGTAGGCAAATATTAAAAATGAAACATACGATTTACTAGTGAAACTTGTAAATTTTGCCGAATATTAGGTTAAAAAAACATATTTTATGTAAATATAGGCGATATTAGAGGCTAAAAATGACCAAATAATGAATTTATTTTTTGAAAAAAAATCCAAAAAATAGCCAATTGGCTAAATTTCCCCCCTAAAAATTTCTCTGAACTAGATTAGAGAAATCTATTTAAAAATAAATAACTTATTTAATGATTATTATTTAAAGAAAGGGGAAAGTGTGAGATACATTAGAAAAATCTATTTTAAAGAAATAATTTATTGTATTCCTATTATTTTATGGAAAAGAGAAAGTGGGAAATAAATTAGAAAAATCTATTTTTAAAGAAATAATTTATTGTATTATTATTATTATAAGGAAAAGAGAAAGTGTGAACTAGATTAGAGGAATCTATTTAAAAAGATTAATTTATGTTATGATTATTATTTTAAGAAAAAGAGAAAATGGGAAAAAGAATAGAGAGGTCTAGTTAAAAAGAAATATTTTATTTTATTATTCTTATTTTAGAAAAGGAGACAAATTTGGAATAGATTCAACCTATCCTTACCAAAACAAATTACACATAAGAAGAATACTGGGTAAATAATTAAGAAGCAAAAAATAGCTAAGACTCAAGAAAAAATCACTCCACCTACATCTCACTGATTCAGGGATCAGAGAAATTAACTAAGGAGACAACAAGGAGACAATTTAGGGGTTTAGGTGCACACTTAAATAAAAAGTGACACATGCTCCATGAGAATAAATATTAAGAGAAATATTAAATTTAAAGAATAATTTGCATGGAAAGACACATGGCTTGCAAGTTTTGGCTATAAAATAAAGGGAGGGGAAGGAGAAAGGTCTCTCTTTCTCCCCAGTGCTGTACGGGCACCGTAATAGAGAATTTATCTTGTGATTATTGGAGTTGTGTTGAGCTTGATCAAGGATTAGGAGATCCCAACGGAAAGCTCTGGTATTGTATGTTCTTATGACCCCATATGCTCGTGGGTTCGGGGAAAAGAAGAGTATCCCCGATACGGTAGGGAGGTCAACCGAGGGGTCTCTTGGTAAATCGTCAAGGATGGAAACAACTTGGATCGAACACTACTTCAACGTACTTCTCACCGTGCAACCGGTCTTCAAAACATGTATGAATATTTAAAGTTGATTTCTTTTTCTTTCTTGAGGATTATTACAAATGAACTTGTGCTTACTTATGAGAATTGATACTATGCTTCCAGTGTAAAACTCTACAGGGATCTAACCATGGTATTGCAGATTACACCTGTGTAGTGTTTAATTTTATAAATCATCTTTGTCCCAAAATTTATAGATCTGAAAGATAGAAGTAATATTTCCATATAAGTACTGTTCTTTTAAAGAATTCGATCTGAAAGATAGAAGCAACATTTCTTTATAAATTGTTGTTCTGTTAAAGAATTTCCCTTCCGAATTATTTTCTGAGAACGATTTAGTAATATCCTCATGCGTGTCTGCTAAGATGTGAAAGTTAGGAGTAATCTATCGTTATATCTGTTGTCCTCTATTTTAAGAATTCCATTTAGAAATATTCTTTAAGATTGATAATATCATGTTCTACGTGTATGCTAGAATTGAAGGTTAGAATTAATCTTTGTTCCATTTTGAGTTACTTTAGTTTACTTTACCGAGATGGAAATTCGAATTAGAATAATCCAAAATTCCATTTCTAACTACTTTACTGAGGTCAAATTTATTTCGCTAAACAGACCCAGATCTCATATTTTACTCTGTTTACGGGAATACATGTGTATTAGATTATTGTGAACTTCAACTATTTAGATATGGAACCGTAGTCAATCAAAACATAAGTTTTCTTTCGGAGTTTGTCACTAAGAAGATCTCAGGTTTTACGCCCATTCTCTGTCGCGTGGATCTTGGCATTGTCCTCTCCAAACATTTTTCCACGCCATTATTAAGACATCACGTCCTTGCGACCCCATCTGATGGATATCCATTTGCCATGTTTGCCTTACACACCACTCTGTCGCTAGATCTTGAATATAGTCGAGTTGTCAGCACCGAATTCATCCCTTCTGCACTGATCGAGAAGGACTCACCCTACCATACCCTGTAACATTTAAGAAGAGTATATTGTTGGCTGTCAAATATATCATGCTGGTGCGAAAGTTCGATTTGGGGGATTCCTTTTGCCACCTACCCAATAACCTTAACAAACTCTTGTTGCCTCTGAAATTTTGGGATGCATGTTAGCTGTTGTCAACCAATTTTATATCCAACATTGGAGTTATGTTGGAGTTCTAAAATGCTACTTGTTGAGTGACTTAGCAACCACCTGTTCACTCATGGTAACGTTTAAGATTTATATATTTTGTGCTCTTATTTGGGAATGGTCCTTTATAGGGATGACATGTGTTTAGCAGTTAAAATATATTGTTGAATTGTAGCATTGTTCCGATAGGAAATTTGGTATGCATGACTACACTTTTGTGTTTAATGGAGGTGCAAGATTTATCTTCCTATTCGATGCAATATGGGGTTCTATTCTATTATTTACTTCTCTTGTGAATAGGATCCGAAATCCCATTCGAGAATGTGCATTATTATCTTGCATAATCAATATTCAAACTCTCCTTATGAAGACCTAGATCAAGTTCGGGTTACCTAATTGATGAAGATATGGGTGGTTACATTGAACGCTTTAGCGTGAAAGCCCATGCACTCTATTCATCATTGTATAAGTAAAATTATAATATAGATACAGTAATTTATTTTTAAGTTTCCTTTAATGACATACTTAGCATGATAGGAATAATACATTTATACACTTTAGAAGAATGCATTTCATATGCTTACATAAATTGATGGATTGCATTATATATACAAAGGAAGATTGAAATTTAAGAATTCCCTTATATATGTTATAACTGAAATTGAAGGTAGTAAAATCTAAGTCAGAGTTCTACATATCATAGATGCAATAGGGTACATAAGAGTGTATAATAGGGTACATAAGAGTGTATATGTTGACACATATAATTTAAAAGGGATTATTAAATAATACATCACCTTGTTTACTTCTAGTTGCATTAGAATGCATATATTCATTTCATACTTGAAAGGAATTTAAATTTATGTTTGGGTTGCATAAGATGTATGTAAGGAGATGTATTTTTTATATATCTTGTAATTGGAATTATGTAAATTAGTTTGTAAGTTGTAATTTAGTTTGTATATGGCTTGTAATTTATAATTTAACCTCTTAAATTCTAAACATGAGATTGCATAGTACCCTAGATAACCATGAATATAAATAATTAGAAGTTAAAGAATAAACATATAGGTCGTCTGTTACATATAAATGTTAGATGGAAATCATTATATACATTTAAGGGTTGAAGGCTATTTATGCTAGAGGTGAAATGCGATACATGTAATTGATGAGTTGTATATTTAAAAGAAATGAAGTTAAGGGAAGAGGACTATAGTTGTGTTTAGATGTTAAAAGAAAATCATTCTTAGTTATGTTGAGGTTTAAAAAAAAAAAAAAAAAACATTGTCTAGCCAGACCCTACATTTCATATCAGAGTGGGTCGAACCTAGTTAGGACCAGAGCACCCCCCGTAATTATTAAATTTAAACTGCATAGAGACTTATGGCAAGATTTTGACTTGAGGTCAAGAGACATCGGCAGATTGTCGGGGGGGGTGAAACGAACTTAGAAATTGGAAGACAAGATGTCGATGTTACTAGCATAAGGAGCCCAACTGAAAAAAACTAAATTATAGCATGACAACGTTGTTAAGGAAAATGGAAGAATACAACTTGACGTGACCATGACATGGTATTGAAGAAATTCTTAACTGGGAAAATCCCAACGGAAGGTGTGAAATAAAGACAATTTTAGTAAGACGGAGCAAGGAGATGACCAACACAATGAACTAAAATGCAAGGAAGTTAACAATTGGACATGGTCAAACCTTAATGAAAATATGACTAGATTTTGAGATGGAACTCGATGAGGTTAAGAAGACCCACAATGTACGAATCGTTAAGTATGTCGAAGTGGTCCTATGACAATAGGAACGATGAAGTAAGGTAAGAACATGATAAGCTCATTGACCTAAACATGGTGTTAGTGATGGAAGGACTAGGAGTTAAAGTTGAATGTGTATGACTAATCGCTAAGTTACGATACTTTCCTAACAAATTAAGAATCAATTTTGTTAGCAACCATGAAATTGGAAGAAGTTTGATGAGGATATTGAATGATTTAGACATTGATTAGTAAAGGAATATAGTCTCCCTGGAACCTGTAACTCGTAGCTAACTACCAACGGTATTGTACTCAGGGATGTTTGATGTTTATATTTCACCTCATGAAAGAGGATAACCAAATAGATTAGAATTTGTAATTAAAATTGATTGGGTATCGGTTGTGTGGATACTGATGGATTGATATTATAGTTTAATTGGATATCATGGACCCCTTTGGATAATTAAAGAGACATCAAAAACCAAATTCAGAGGCAACAATTATTCGAAAGAAATGAAATTGGAAGGTGACGACAAAAGAAATGAATGTGAAAAGAAAGTAAAAAACTCACCATGGAAGTACATGAGACTTAACTTCGGGATGAAGTTCTATATAAGAGTGGGTGTATGTAACGCCCGCCTCGGTACTTTAACTGATTGGACTAATGAGGGCACTAGTTTTGAAGTGAACCGGCTAAATAAAACACGAACCATGGAATTTGATTTGAAAATTATTGTGTGAAATGAAAATGATTAGATGACATATGCTAGATTGAGAAATTATGAAATAGAAATGATTGAATGAAATATATGCTCGACTGACTGAGATATTACGATAAATGATGAAAATCTTTTATAATGAAAATGATGAATGAAAGATATACTCAACTGATTGAGATATTGTGATAATGTAAGATAAAATGATTTGATGGTGCAGTGCTATTTAATGTGTGCTTGAGTGTGTATGTGTGCAGTAGTAGGTAAAACGATTTACCGACTGACTCACAATGGAAAATAGGGGTCATAAGAATGGAAAACATACATAGGGGTACGACGACAGACTGACAACCCTGAATTAGCACTCCACGCACAAGTCGGAAGCTTGCGAGCTCACCCGAGGAAGCGTGTGTCGTACGGGCGAGGCCACAACGACTTGGTCGCATACGATGAGTTGAGGGGCACGCGATAAGGAGAGCCTTATCCCTCAGTCACCCTTAGTCTCTAAGGAGTGTAGTCGAGAGATCGCGGTAACAATTCCCTGATCACTACACAGCTCTCCCCACCAGGGAAAATGAAAACTGTCGGAAGGACCTGTCGAAGGGGTACCTAAACAAAAACAGGAAAGGATGATTAGCCATTTAATTATACTTACATAACTGAAATCACATAAATAGAATTTTTGAAGAATCTATTTAAAATAAATAATTTATTGTATTTTTTATTATTCTAAAGAAAAGAGAAAGTGTAAACTAGATTAGAGAAATCTATTTAAAAAGAAATAACTTATTTTATGATTATTATTTAAAGAAACGGGAAAGTGTGAGATAAATTAGAAAAAATTATTTTAAAGAAGTAATGTGACATCTCCAAAATAAAAACATATTAGTATTTTGGTGAAACTCAAGATATTTTTTTTTCCATCCATTAAAGGTCTACACCCTAAATTTATTTGTGCTAAGTAAACAAACTAACATGCATTTATTCTCATCATTTTTATCAAACTTGAATATTGTACAAGGGTCTTAATCAATATTTCCAACCCAAATTCACCGAGTCAGTATATTATTTCCAACCCAAATTCACCGATTTAGTATATTAGCATAATTACAACTTTCCTCAAACATCCCCTTAAGAATTATAGGCTATGTTCAACTATTTTTCTTATAGTTACTTATGCAAGAAATTTAATCCAATATTCCCATAACGCCATTTACCTATAATGTCTACACAACCCTGTTCCTCTTGCCAAGGACTTTAAGTGTACAAAACAACATAACATTAATGATACTGAGAATTTCTTCAACCAACAAGCATAACTTATAAATCAAAACATTCTCTCAACATATTAACTAACACTATAAATAGAGTGTTGTCTTATTGAGCATTTTCCAGAAAATCTTAACCATTAATAATAACATAAATATGCAAAAAGGGAAATATCATAATACATTTTCCGATCCATACGAAACCACGAGTCATACATTTGCAACATATATAATTACAATAACACAGATGTAACGACTATCAAAGGAATCGAGGAAAATGAACACACATGAGGGCGAACATAAACAAAGACCAACATAACCGATCTCGGGCTACGTCCACAAAAATCGAGTCTTTTATTAACTCATCCAGAAAGAAAGTTTACAATTCTGCAACACTGTTGTTGCCATAACTTCTTCCTATCTTCTCATAGCCTCCATCATCGAGAATACTTTTAAGACAAAAGAAAATACTAAATCAAAACTATGATTTGGGCCCATGATAACTCACAAGATTTCATGTCGATCAAAAAATCCTACACAAGGTTATTACCGAATACACAACAAGATTTTATACTTTAAACAAGTTATAAATTTCAAACTAGGGTTACACCCCATAGAATCCTTTCTCATATAAATATAAAATACGATACCATTTTGAGACAACATCTTAGATTACTCCCTTATTGTTTCATTATGAATTTATAAGAGGAGGACAGCCTATTTTAAGGTTTACATCCATAAGGATTTAGTGGCTCTTTCTCACTACTTAGCCATTATAATGTAATATAAACAAAGTGTTAAAACCCAACCATCTATGGGTAAATACCCCGGAAACACACTACGACTCTGATTCTTTCCCAGGCGTCCTCCCCCCCTCCGCCTTCCCTCTTCTCAGTATTATTTATACTCATAAAAGACTTCCCTTCCACCTTGAAGAATCCATCCATATTCGTGGTTATCTCCGACACTTGGCTCAAGGAGTCAATGCCTTGGTTGCGCCAAATGGTGGTCTCGAATCGCATATGCCATAGGAAAACTAAAGCTTGCTTATGCCAAATTTCATTCACTCTTGAAGTGTGAATAGGAAGCTTTTCCCCCTTATAAATATAACTTCCTTTTCTTTTCTTTTTTAAAAACTATTATCTTTTTATGAACTTCCTATGTTTCTCTAAAACATAACTATGGACATCATGCTCTAATTTTAGGCTTTTGTATAATTGGGATATATAATACCTCTATATATAATTATACCTTTTTACTTTGACAAGTATAATAAATCCTTTACTTTTCCTAGGATAATTTTTTTACACTTAGTATAGCTAAGGTCATTTATAAATTAACTGAGCCTTTATGCTAAAAAGGTGGGTTGTAGGAGCTCATCAAAGCCATACATATTTTCCTTCTTACTTATTGTCTATTACCCCATAATTTGGAAAAGAATTATAATACTCTTTACAATATAAAGTGACTATATCCTATAGTCCTTCGGAAGGGGAAGCTTAATTTTGTAAAGGCTTATGGAGAGTACTTTCATGTTTAATGTTTTTTAGTTAAGGTAGTATAAAACTCATGATACTGACTTAATACTAGTAGGTTGACTTTCGTACTCAACAGTAAGACCAAGGAAGACCCTTACTTGGTAGTCGTCCATAACTAACTTGTCCTCCTTGGATTACAACCTCTTTCTCCCTCTAGTGATTTTATTTCTCTCTCGACTAGTTGCGTTTAAAAATTTAAGTCACCTAGGTCCATATCCTCATTTACGACTTAGGAAAAATAAAAGATAAAGATCTTATGGTTTACTAGTGGAGCCTTGGCCTTGAGATCCTCACGAGTAAACTAGTACAATATTCGATTACAATTACAAAAATACTAAGGCATAACCGAGGGATATTACAAATAATTTATTGTATTCCTATTATTCTATGAAAAAGAGAAAGTGGGAAATAAATTGGAAAAGTCTATTTTTAAAGAAGTAATCTATTGTATTATTATTATTCTAAGGAAAAGAGAAAGTGTGAACTAGATTAGAGGAATCTATTTAAAAGGAATAATTTATGTTATGATTATTATTTTAAGAAAAAGAGAAAATGGGAAAAAGAATAGAGAGGTCTAGTTAAAAAGAAATATTTTATTTTATTATTCTTATTTTAGAAAGGAGACAAATTTGGAATAGATTCAACCTATCCTTACCAAAGCAAATTACACATAAGAAGAATACTCAATAAATAATTAAGAAGCAAAACATAGCTAAGACTAAAGAAGAAACCACTCCACCTACATCCCACTGATTTAGGGATCAGAGAAATTAACTAAGGAAACAATTTATGGGTTTAGGTGCACACTTAAATAAAAAGTGACACGTGCTCCATGAGAATAAATATTAAGAAAAATATTAACTTAAAGAATAATTTGCATGGAAAGACACATGGCTTGCAAGTGTTGGCTATAAAAGAAAGGGAGGGGAAGGAGAAATGAATCTCTTGCTCCCTAGTGTTGGACGAGCACCGTAATAGAGAATTTATCTTGTGATTCTTGGAGTTGGGTTGAGCTTGACTAGGGATTGGGAGATCCCAATGGAAAGCTCAAGCATTGTATGTTCTTACGACCCCATCTGCTTGAGGGTTGGGGGAAAATAAGAGTATCCCTAATACGGTAGGGAGGTTAACCGAGGGGTCTCTTGGTAAATCGTCAAGGCTGGAAACAACTTGAATCGAACACTACTTCAATGTACTCCTCACCGTGCAACCGGTCATCAAAACATGTATGAATATTTAAAGTTGATTTCTTTTTCTTTCTTGGGGATTATTACGAATGAACTTGTGCTTACTTATGAGAATTGATACTCTGTTTCCAGTATAAAAATCTACAGGGATCTAACCATGGTATTGCAGATTACACGTGTAGTGTTTAATTTTAGAAATCATCTTTGTTCCAAAATTTATAGATCTGAAAGCTAGAAATAATATTTCCTTATAATTACTGTTCTTTTAAAGAATTCGATCTGAAAGATAGACGCAACATTTCTTTATAAATTGTTGTTCTGTTAAAGAATTTCCTTTCCGAATTTTTTTTTTAGAACGATTTAGTAATATCCTCATGCGTGCCTGCTAAGATGTGAAAGTTAGGAGGAATCTATCATTATATTTGTTGTCCTTTGTTTTAAGAATTCCATTTAGAATTATTCTCTAAGATTGATTAATATCTTGTTCTGCGTGTATGCTAGAATTGAAGGTTAGAATTAATCTATGTTCTATTTCGAGTTACTTTATTTTACTTTACCGACATCGAAATTCAAATTAGAATAATCCAAAATTCCATTTCTAACGACTTTACTGAAGTCAAATTGATTTCACTAAACAAACCCAGATCTCGGATTACTCTGTTTACGAGAATACACTTGTATTAGATTATTGTGAACTTCAACTATTTAGATCTGGAACCGTAGTCAATCAAAACATAAAGCTTTCTTTTGGATTTTGTCGCTACGAAGATCTCAGGTTTTACGCCCATTCTTTGTTTGCATTTTTTTTATGGGATTCGACCTCACAAAATATTCCAACTTCATGGGATTCGACCTCACAATCCATATCCTCGACAACACCCTGTACAATGCCATTCTGTACTTATGCATCAATTTACAATTAGTAGTACCCCTAACTAATACTCTGTATTGGTCCTTTGCATAAAAGTTGTATCACACCTCTATCAAGCGTCACACCTTCACCCTCTGTCGTGTGGATCTTGGTATTGTCCTCTGCAAACATTTTGCCACACCATTATCAAGACATCACGTCCTCACGACCCCATCTCATGGATATCCATTTGTCCTGTCTTCCTTACACACCACTCTGTTGCTAGAGCTTGAAGATATCCAAGCTGTGAGCATCGAATTCATCCCTTCTGTGCTGATCGAGAAGGACTCACCCCGCCATACCCTGTAACATTTAAGAAGAGTATATTGTTGGCTGTCAAATATATCATGCTGGAGCGAAAGTTCGATTTGGGGGATTCCTTTTGCCACCTGCCCAATAACCTTAACAAACTCTTGTTGCCTCCGAAATTTTGGGATGCATGTTAGCTATTGTCGACCAATTTTATATCCATTATTGTAGTTATGTTGGAGTTCCAAAATGCTACCTGTCAAGTGACTTAGCAACCACCTGTTCACTCATGGTAACATTTAATATTTATATATTTTGTGTTCTTATTTGGGAATGGTCCTTTACAGGGATGACATGTGTTTAGCAGTTAAAATATACTGTTGAATTGTAGCATTGTTCCGATAGAAAATTAGGTCTACATAACTACACTTTTGTGTTTAATGGAGGTGCGAGATTTATCTTCCTATTCAATGCAATATGGGGTTGTATTCTATTATTTACTTCTCTTGTGAATAGGATCTGAAGCCCATTTGAGAATGTGCATTATTGTCTTGCATAATCAGTATTCAAACTCTCCTTATGAAGACCTAGATCAAGTTTGGGTTACCTAATTGATGAAGATATGGGTGGTTACATTGAACGCTTTAGCATGAAAGCCCATGCACTCTATTAATCACAGTATAAGTAAAATTATAATATAGATACAGTGATTTATTTTTAAGTTTCCTTTAATGACATAATTAGCATGATAGGAATAATACATTTATACACTTTAGAAGAATGCATTTCATATGCTTATATAAATTGATGGATTGCATTATTGAAAGGAATAATACATTTATACACTTTAGAAGAATGTATTTCATATGCTTATATAAATTGATGGATTGCATTATATATATAGAGGAAGATTGAAATTTAAGAATTCCCTTATATATGTTATAACTGAAATCGAAGGTAGTAAAATCTAATTTAGAGTTCTACATATCATAGATGCAATAGGGTACATAAGAGTGTATTTGTTGACACATATAATTTAAAAGGGCTTATTAAATAATACATCACCTTGTTTACTTCTAGTTGCATTAGAATGCATAAGTCGATGCATATATTCATTTCATACTTGAAAGGAATTTAAATATATGTTTGGGTTGCATAAGATGTATTATGGAGATGTATATTTTATATATCTTGTAATTGGAATTATGTAAATTAGTTTGTAAATTGTAATTTAGTTTGCATATGGTTTGTAATTCATAATTTAACCTCTTAAATTCTAAACATGAGATTGCATTGTACCCTAGATAACCATGAATATAAATAATTAGAAGCAAAAGAATAAATATATAGGTCATCTATTACATATAAATGTTAGATGGAAATCATTATATACCTTTAAGGGTTGAAGGCTATTTATGCTAGAGGTGAAATGAGATACATGTAAGTGATGAATTTTATATTTAAAAGAAATGAAGTTAAGGGAAGAGGACTATAGTTGTGTTTAGATGTTAAAAGAAAAGAATTCTTAGTTATGTTCAGGTTTTAAAAAAAAAACAATGTCTAGCCAGACCCTACAAAAAGGTTCAAAAAAAAAACAAAGAGAAAATTTAATTCAATCTCTGTCATGTACTTCTTCGAACAGAAAAGGGTATGCTACTCACATTTCCTTTTCCATCTCCTAGGTAGCCTCCTCGGGCTTATAGTGCTCCCATTGCACCTTTACCTAGGTGATGATTCAATCCTGAAGTACCACCTCTTTTCGATCCAATATTCATACAGGATTTGTCTAGAAATGTCCTTCTGATTCCAACTTAATCACATGCCAATTTACAATATGCTTAGGATCACATATATTTTTTTTTAACAATGAAACATGAAACACATCATGTACTTTAAAATTTTCTGGCAGAGTTAACTGATAAGCAACAGGTCCTACTCTAGCAAGCATTTGGAAAGGACCACAGTATCTTGGTGCCAATTTGGCAACCTTGCCTAAACTCAGAGAGATTTTCTTTTCCTTCACCCTTACGAATACATGATCCCCAACTTCAAATTCTTTAGGTTCTCTGTGCCGATCTCCATAACTTTTTTGTCTATCCTGAGAAGTTTTTTAATTTGTTTTAACTTTTTGCACAATGTTTTCTAGTTCTTCCAATAATTCAGGACCCAACATAATCCTATTCACAGGATCATCCCAAGTCATAGTATTTTTTCATTTCCTGCCAAACCACTTATACCATGAAACGAGAACTATATACTATGAACTAGAACTTTAAGCATAAAAACGATGATTTTTGCAAAAAAAACACCAAAAACACCTCCAAAATAAAAAAAGTGGTGATAACAGTATACACATATTTTTTTCAGGGTAAAAAATAGAGCCATGGCCTAAACATCCCATATTGTTGTTTACAAAAACCTTAAAATCAACCCCTAAATTGGAAAAAAAGATTTTTCCTTCAAGAGATAAATTACAACTTTTTGGAAACTTGCATATTAAACAAAAAACAAATTTCATAAATAATTTCATCACTCTAACCATATAAAAACAAAGAAATTATGATGTGTTTCATAATGAAATAATATATTAGACCATACAAGAACAAATGGTTCATATAAATATTCAAAAACTCCTCTAGAGTTTCAATTACAAACATCATACTAATAAAAAGCATCTAAAATGCTTAATGTGAAATTATTCAAATTCATCCATGGATTCTGACACCCCATCAGAATCTACATTTTCTGCAGATGAAGGATTGGATGAAGATGTCGATGACCCATATTCTTCTCTATTATCAATGGGTGCACCATCTAAGTATACATCTATGCCCATCATTTCAAATGTCAGATTCCTTCAGGATCTATGGCTTGCTTTAACAGACTCCCATCTTGCAACTTCTTGTTTTGGCAGCAACCTCTTGATAATCTCTAGTCTTGGAGCGAAGAGTGTCTTTCTTTGTCAACTTGAAATCATAAACAAGTATATCAACTTCCTCTAATTTCAAGGTGTCAATGCAATGACGATTTATTTTTTGACCCTTTCTTTTTCTCTTTCTACAAACCTTTTTCTCAACCACCATCTCTGCCTTGTACACACCATCAAATGGGTGTGTATCTGTTGCATACCAATGTACTTATACTGATACTACTTCTTCATTTTCTTTATTGACCTTCATAGCTTTTGCAATCTAAAATGGATACTGGCATGCATCATCTGTAGCCAAAAATGCAATCATGCAACCCTCCTTGATATCTTGTACTGAGCCCCTGTAAAGGTCTTCCATCTCTCGACGCTTTGTGGATGATATTCTAGAGCCAATATACATTTCTCTTTCCTATATTTGAGAAAACTCAACAGATCGAGGTTCAAAATTTGTTACTTCATTTTCATTTGATAAACTTTCTGTCCGATCAAATGGAGACTTCAAATATATATCTCCATTTGCAGAGTTTGAAATTATGTCAATCTGCTCCATGAAAAAAATACTCCCACCAAACAGAATTAGCAACATCAAAGTACTCATATGTATCTTCGATAGACTTTTTTATTTCTTCCAAGCATTCAGAAGAATCAACATCTCTACTATGTCTCCTTGCATTATGAATCTTTGCAAATGATTGCAATAACAATAAATTTGAAGCATATATCTGACGATTTGGGATGAATTTCAGAAATGCCAAACTTGATGGAGGCCCCCATTCTGTGCTAGTTGAGTACTTCTTGCCCCACAGTAGCGTTTTTCCATCATTTTTATACGAAATTGATGCTGAAAGAGAATGTCATTAAGTTTTTCAATGCACCTTTCTTCACCATTTGATCCAAAAAGAAATCTTTGCATGTCAACAGTTTCTTCCAATTTCTG
The DNA here is from genome assembly GCA_027924585.1 of Larix kaempferi. Taxonomy (NCBI): domain Eukaryota; kingdom Viridiplantae; phylum Streptophyta; class Pinopsida; order Pinales; family Pinaceae; genus Larix; species Larix kaempferi. The sequence continues at coordinate 21,779,365 of BSBM01000767.1, read as the reverse complement.
TACAATTCGCTCTGGATGGTATGCTTTTCCTACAATTTCAATCAATGATGGTAGGCTCCTGAATTTCTTCCTCCACAATGTCCTTGCAAAATGTTTGAACATTTGATCAATATGATCATGGGTATGGCCAACAAGAAGGAAACCAACTTTTACCTATTTGAAAATTCTCAATTCAACAAGCATGCTTAGATAACCAAACACGACCTGATTTTTGTTTTCTCGGCTTGTGTTGTCCAATTGTAGATATAGAACTTCAGGAAGATCACCAGGCCAATGAGTAATGACATGGTGAATTATGGCGATGGTCAAATTTGCATCATTATGGATATTTGGAGCTGTAAAGTAAACCCTTGCAATCATTTCACCATTAAAAACCATACACCCAACCAAGTGAAACTGAATAAAATTTTCCTCCTTTAAATTCTTTGGCACACGGACAAAATGTGGAAAGAGTGTTTTTTTCTTATCCATGCCATCAATTATCAAACCCATGTGGAGCATCATAACACTTATTGTGATTTTTGTACAACTTTTGTCATTCATTTGATTGTTGATTGCGATGTTCTTGCAGTGCATTGATTATGGAATCTACAAACAACATAACAAAAAAATATTGTTAAGTAGCTTTAATAATTGACATTTATCTAAAGAATTTTTTTTGTAAACATACCTATTTCTATCCCTTATGATCTATCCCTTCTTTCTTTCAGAGAAGCACATGTACTACAGACTCCCATCCTTGACCTCTTTGGAATGCGGACATTGTTGAACTTCTTTTTCCATACTCTTGTGAAATATGCATATCTGATGAAGTTGCCATTTCCTTGACCTCTTTGGAACGCGGACATTGTTGAACTTCTTTTTCCATACTCTTGTGAAATATGCATATCTGATGAAGTTGCCATTTCCTTGACCACCTTGAACATAATCCTTGTATAAGTTGTATGTTTCCTGCCTTGTGAAATTATCTGGAATGTGTATTGTTTCTCTATTTGGCATACTCTCTCCATGCTTGGAAAAGAAATCATGCATCCATGATATTGCAATGTGTGTTGATGGCCAAGTGATTCATCCCTGATAATCATCAGAATAAAATGTAGGATCTGTTTCCAGTATTTTTTGGATTCTTGATAATCGGAGATTACCAATTGAGTGAATCCGTTTGAATGCCTTTCTACAAAGCATAATTTTTCCAATGCGATAATCATAACCTGTCCTAGTAGGAATTATGCACCCCACTAAATAGGAATTTTGCATACTTTTGTTCATTGATAAATACATCTTCCTTTTCTCCAAGGCATAATTGTATCCTAAACTTTTCAAACAAATTTTGTGGCAACACTCACTCGAAATCAAAGGAGTAATGGAACTTGGACTTGTGAGCAATTCTTTCCTAGGCCTTGTATAATTGGAATGCTTTGGATTGACATATAAAGGTCTAGTCCTACAGTTAATCCTACTCTGCGTTGGATTATGTCGTTGCATTTCCTGGACCATTATGTATACAACAACATCCTCATTAGAATGATTTTTTTCATTGTGATGCATATCACCCCCCTCATTGAAAATCTCATCACCAAATTCAGTATGAAAATTATTGTCATAATCACTAATCAGTTGTTCAATTGCTGACAGATCAATGTGACCATCAACACTATTTGTGCCACTAAATTCTTCAATGAAAGGGAACTCTTCAGATTCAACATTGACATCATTGGTGCCTGTAAGTTCCTTACTTGGAGGAGAATCATTGTCTTCATCATTGGTGCCTGTAACATCCTTACTTGGAGGAGAATCATTGTCTTCATCATTTTTAGATTCATCGTCAACAGAATGATCATCGATTCCATTGAAATCTTCACTCAGACGGTAATCATCATTTGTGCCATTGAAATCCTCTCTCAGATTAAAATCATCATCGGTGCCATTGAAATCTTCCCTTGGAGGAAAATCATCATCGGTGCCATTAAAATCTTCACTTGGAGGAAAATCATCATCAGTGCCATTGAAATCCTCGCTCGCAGGAAAATCATCATCGGTGTCATTGAAATCCTCACTTGGAGGAAAGTCATCACCCGTGTCATTGAAATCCTCGCTTGGAGGAAAGTCATCACCCGTGTCACTGAAATCCTCACTTGGAGGAATGTCACCAACATTTCCGTTGAAATCCTTGCTTGGAGGTAACTCGTCATTGGTGCCATAGAAATCCTCGCTTGGAGGAAACTCGTCATCAGTTCCATTGAAATCCTCGCTTGGAGATAAATCATCTTCAACATTATTTATGTCTTCTTCCTCACCAAAATCATCATCTGTCCCATTAAAATCCTCACTTGGAGGAAAATCATCATCAGTCCCATAAAAATCCTCACTGGGAGGAAAATCATCATTAGTCCCATTAAAATCCTTGCTTGAAGAAAATCATCATTCATCCCATTAGATTCATTGCTATGAAGAAAACCACCAACATTTTCTGTACATGCATGCTCGGAAAAAGCATCATTAGTCCCATCAAAATCCTCGCTGGGAGGAAAATTGTCATCATCCTGCTTACTGTCTTCAGGATTCCCACTTGGAGGAACCTCTTCATCATCATCACATTCTTGCCCTTCATTATTAGTGTTTTCAAAATCTTCATAATTAGGAAGTTCTTGAATAACATCCTTGATCACATTGCTTGCACTGCCAGTATCTTGGCTAGATGAAGAATACAACTCTTCATTGACATTGGAATTTAATTCAGATGAGTCCATGACTTCTCATTAAAAGATAGAAATATAGAAAAATCTTAATAGATAAGACAATGAAATTTTACCACATTCCTCACCAAAAAGTAGAATGGTGCAACTGTCAACTAACAATCTTATAGATGTGAGAATGAAAATATCCCTCCAAAATATTCTCTCCAAAACTTCCCTCCAAAATTTTCGTTCAAAATTTTCCCTCCAAAATTTTCCTACAAAATTACAGCGCACATTCATAAAACTAATAAAAAACATGAATTTATGATATAAAAAAAAATGAAATAATGTATAAACTAATTATATAAGTTTAATAATAATTCAGTAACTAATTTCATTTTTTTAATCCGACATTCTTAAAACAATTAATGTTAAACCTAATCTAGGCTATATAAACTAATTAAATTTCCTACTATTCATCATTTAATTTGGAGCAATTTAGTAAAGCTTTCAAGGTTACTGCTTTTTTTGTTTTTAATTAATTAGTTAGTTTTATTGTTAATTTTGCAATGATTATTTTATGGCTTTATTAATTTGGTAATGTTTGTTTTATGGCTTTATGGCTTTATGGCTTTATCAAGGTTACTGCTTTTTCTGTTTTTAATTAATTAGTTAGTTTTATTGTTAATTTTGCAATGATTATTTTATGGCTTTATTAATTTGGTAATGTTTGTTTTATGGCTTTATGGCTTTATTCTTTTACAATTTTGGTATGTCTTAAACCTAATCTTTCTTATTAATACATGATTGTTTAGTCTTTGGAGCAATTCACGAAGGTTTTGAAGAAGAACGAGGAGATTGCAAAGATGAGCTTCTAGCACTTTCAAGAGAGGAGGTTCTACCCCTTTCTGGGTTAGTTATTTAAATATTTTTTTAAATGTGTTTTTTTCTTAAATTCATATATTATTAATCGAGGCAAGGATTTGGGTTTAAAAAATGCCCCCTATCCCACGAATATTCGCTTTGGGTTTTTAAAAAAAAATTAAAATCAAATTAAACTAACAAATTTAAACTAATGTTGTTATAATAAAAAAAAATTAAAAACAACATATACTAACCTAACATTATAATTAAAAATTTTAAAAAATAAATAAAAACAAAATAAACTAGCCTAACATTATAATTAAAAAAAATTTAAAAAATGAAACTAACTAACATTATACAAAATTTAAAAATAAAAATAAAAAAAACTTAAAACAAAATAATTAAAAAAATAAAATAAAACTAACATTATAAAAAATTTAAAATTAAAAAAAAATCAAATTATATACTAACCTAACTAACATTATACAAAATTAAAATCAAAATAAAACTAACATTATTAAAAATTAAAATCAAAATAAAACTAACGTTGATAACAATCTATGAGGTTGGAAAAACCCTATCTCTGGTTTTGAGAGTCGTATTCTTGTTTAAGCTTGGACGGCCAGGGTTTGGCCCAGCCGCCCCTCCTCTCTGTGCATAGCCGCATCCTTCTTGCAGGCTTCCTGAAGGGAGGCAACTCCGGTGGAGGCTACTCGACAGGGACTCACGGCATCTGCTCCAGGATTCAATGTTGCGGGCTTGATGCGGTTCTGAGCTGTTGCTGGTCACAGGTGGAGCCATTTTGCTACGGTTGCATTGAGTTCTTGGAGGCCGGTGGGTTTCCTGAGGGGCGGTTCATTCGATGGAGGAGTCACGGCCGCACACAGGGCAAGGCCGCTTGATGCGATTGGCCCTCATGCTAAGACGCAAGTTGTGAAGAGATTCAGCGCGGACTATGAGGCAGGGTTGTGAAGAGATTGGCGATCATATGCGACGGATCTTGATGCCAGCTGTGGCGTCCACGCAGGAGGTGAAGCTCTTGGCCGGGAAGGCAATTCGACTGACCCTCAATGCGTTCATTCTAGTGGGTGACAAAAGATCGAGTGCTGGGATCCAAGAAGGTCGAAGGAGGGCCTGCTGCAATGGCTGGTCATAGGGCCTACGATTCTTGGAGGCTTCTTCAGAATTTGTGGTTTGTCACCTGTGCTGAACGGTGGCTACTATTCGACGGCGGCAGCTAACCTTCGACGGTGGATGCTATATTTGATGGTGGTGGCGTTCTCTTGGTTGTTACCTTCGTCGAGTAGATCTGAAACCGGTGGCCCTATTTTCACCTGCTGTTCAAGATTCTTCTTCTTGTGGCAACATTTTCTCTGGGTTTCTCTTTTTTGGTTCAGCTCTTTATAAGCTGTTGTTTCTGCTTATATGGGACAGAAATTTGTGAAAATGTAGGGATCCTTGTTGATTCTACTACATGTGCAAAATGTAATTTTAATCATCTTTTTGAAATAAAATTACGGACTTTTTCCAAGGAAAAAAAAAACATTATAAAAAATTAAAATTAAAAAAAAATCAAACTATGGAGGGCGGTGGGGGAGGTGGAAGGGAGGGCGGCGGAGGTGGAAGGGAGAGCGGTGGGGGAGGTGGAAGGTGTGGGGGCACAGGGAGGAGGGAGGAGGGAGTAGGGGAGGGCCGCGTAGGGAGAAGGGAGGAGGAGGGGGAGTTGGACAGTGGGGGGAGGTGGAAGGGAGGGCACAGGGTGGCGGGGGAAGTGTGGTGGTGTTGGGAGGAGGGAGGAGGGGGAAGGGGAGGGGTGCAAAGTGGAGTGGGAGGGGGCGTGAGGAGGGAGGAGGGGGAAGTGGAGGGGAGAGGGGATGAGGAAGGAGGTGAAGGGCATGTGAGCTCCACCCGCTTGGGCGCCAAAGGATCACCCCAACATCACGCCACTCGTGAGGGGTGTCCCTTTGGCACCCAAGCGGGTGGAGCTCTCGCGCCCTCAACCTCTTCCCTCCTCCCCGCTCCCCTCCACTTCCCCCTCCTCCCTCCTCACGCCCCCTTCCCCCGCCACTCCACGCCCCTCCCCTTCCCCCTCCTCCCTCCTCCTAGCGCCACCACACTTCCCCCGCCACCCTGCGCCCTCCCTTCCACCTCCCCCCGCCGCCCAACTCCCCCTCCTCCTCCTCTTCCCTTATCCCTTTGTGGCCCTCCCCTTCCCCCTCCTTCGTCATCCCTCTATGGCCCTCCCCTTCCCCCTCCTCCCTCCTCCCCGTGCCACCACACCTTCCACCTCCCTCACCGCCCTCCCTTCCACCTCCCTCGCCGCCCTCCCTTCCACCTCCCTCGACACCCTCCATAGTTTAATTTTGTTTAATTTTAAATTTTTTATAATGTTAGTTTTATTTTGTTTTTAATTATTTTTTTTAAGTTATTTTAAAATTTTGTATAATGTTAGTTAGGTTAGTATATGGTTTGATTTTTTTAATTTTTAATTTTTTATAATGTTAGTTTTATTTTGTTTTTTATTTTGTTTTAATTATTTGGTTTTTAAGTTTTTTTAAAATTTTGTATAATGTTAGTTAGGTTAGTATATAGTTTGATTTTTTTAATTTTAAATTTTTTATAATGTTAGTTTTATTTTGTTTTAATTTTGTTTTTAATTTTTTTTTCTAAGTTTTTTTAAAATTTTGTATAATGTTAGTTAGGTTAGTATATAGTTTGATTTTTTTTAATTTTAAATTTTTTTATAATGTTAGTTTTATTTTGTTTTTAAGTATTTTGGTTTTAAGTTTTTTAAAACTTTTGTATAATGTTAGTTAGGTTAGTATAATGTTAGTTAGTTTTATTTTTTTTTTTTAATTTTTAATTATAATGTTAGGTTAGTTTATTTTGTTTTTAAATTTTTTTTAAATGTTTTATTATAACAACATTAGTTTAAATTTGTTAGTTTTAATGTTAGTTTAATTTGTTTTTAATTTTATATTATAATGTTGTTAGGTTAGTTTAAGTTGTTTTTAAATTTCTTATTATAATGTTGTTAGGGATTAGTTTAATTTTCCTTTAAATTTGTTATTATAATGTTGTTAGGGGTTAGTTTAATTTGTTTTTTAATTTATTTTATTATAATGTTAGAGGGCGGGTTTGTTTTAGAGGAGATAGGTGGGTTAGTTTTATTTTGGTTTTAAGTTTTTTTTAAATTTTGTATAATGTTAGTTAGTTTTATTTTTATTTTAATTTATAATTATAATGTTAGGTTAGTTTATTTTGTTTTTATAATTTTTTAAAAATTTTAATTATAACAACATTAGTTTAAATTTGTTAGTTTTAATGTTAGTTTAATTTGTTTTTAATTTTATATAATAATGTTGTTAGGTTAGTTTAAGTTGTTTTTAATTTTTTATTATAATATTGTTATGGGTTAGTTTAATTTGTTTTTAATTTTTCTTTAATTTTTTTATTATAATGTTGTTACGGATTAGTTTAATTTGTTTTTTAATTTATTTTATTATAATGTTAGATGGAGGGTTTGTTTTAATTTTTTTTTTTTTAAATGTATTATATTGTTAGGGGGTAGGTGGGTTAGTTTTATTTTGCTTTTTTAATTTTTTATTATATTGTTAAGGGTCGGTTAGTTTTATTTGTTTTTAAAAATTGATTATTAGTTGTTAGGGGTTAGATTTAAATTTATCTTTTTTAATTTTTAGTATCTAGCTAAGGTTCGGGTAGTGGTAGTGGTAGGTTTATTTATTTTTTAAATAGATTATTATATATTTTAGGGGGGTTAGGGGTAGGTTTACATTTTTTAAAATAATTTTCAAAATGTAAAAAGTGGTGATTATGAATGTAAAAATATTTTAAATGTTTTTTAAATGCATTTTATAGTGAATATTTGTGTTGATTGTATTTTAAAATTCTACATTTTGGATATAGGGACAATGGCATAAAGAAAGATATCTGTAAACGTTTCTGGATCAAGAGCGGAGATGATTGCACCGAAAAAAACAGTTGAGGCATCTCATAATGTTGAGCCTCAAGACGGAGTTCTTACCTTTGAAGATTTAAAAATGAAGAATGTTAGATAATGGAAACATGCAGCAAAAGAGGACAGAAGAGAGTATCTTTGGCATCTGAAGGAAAAAAAATCAAGGAACACCAGAAAGCATTCTCTTATATTCTTCCGCGTTTCCATATATCCAATCAAATTACCATCTATTGGGATTGCTGAGAGATATATGTGTTATGCCGGGTACAGATATTGTTTATGCATAAGTGAAACAAGTCAAAACCTTTGCCAAAATCCAATAAGCTTTAAAGATTTCAAAATATAATGTTCAAGAAAATTTCACAGATTTTTGACAAGGGGTCGTGCATGAAATTGACAGCAAGAGAGTAATTTTGAATATTAATATTATTCTTAAATTAGTTTTGGTATAACTTGGATACCACAATGTAATAGATTTAACACGTTAATGTTTTTATTTTGCAAGATTTTTCCATTTCGATTTCAAAAATGTTGAATGGGATATATTATACGGAGGATGATCCTATGAATGTCGTTAATGTTGTTATTCAAAAGGGACAAGAAGAAAGGAAGAAGAAACAAGTGTCAAATGTTCAAACTGAAGAAGTAAAAGAACAAAGAGGAAAGAGCATCCGACAACCAAATTAGGTACTTAGAAGGGTTATATTTAAATCTTCGTCTCGCCTAACTGAACATGATGAAATTGTTGCAAATGAGCTTGCTACTCTTGATAGTAAGAGTAACAAAAACTCTCTTAAAAGAAATATGGTTGAGAATGCCTTGATTCCTATTGAAGGCATTGTTGATTTAGAAGGAACCCCTTCAAATCAGAAAAAGGGGAGATCTGTTGTTACTGAAACCAATGTTATTCCTGAATCTAAGAGTGAAAATTTTGATGGCAGTAGGGAAATCATTACTCCATGTGCTGATGTAGAGGATGGCATTGTCAAGACAACACAAAATGCCATTCGAGATCGATTGCAGAGGGATAATTCCGTTAACAATGGACATACATTTGAGTTTAATGTGAATCAACATTATAGACCCACAGAATGGCAAGATCAATTTAGAATTAGAAAACCACATCACTTTCATATTCACAACTTGAAACCACTGATCAGGCACAATCCCTATGCACATGTGGTTGACTACCTAGTCCTTATTGACCCGCAAGATGTTCCTAATAGAGATGAATTTGATCAAACAAGATGTTTTCATTACAAATTTTATGTTCTTGGGGGTAATCATTCTGTAGAGAATATCCCAATAACCCTATTTTTGAAAGAGTTAAATGCATCATTTATGTTGGTTTAACATATGTTGAAGCAAATTTGTTGGCATGGGATCATAACATGGATAGTGAATATAGGTTGACAATGACATTTATTCAAAGGGTGAGATTTATCCACAATGAATTTGTGCAAATATGTGGCGGGGATATATCTAGAGTTGATGCAAGTTTTCGGAAACAATGTTGTCTGGAAATAGGTCTCCCTATTAAAGAGGATAATGTGAAACAAAAAAATGCCAAAGGAAGTGATGCATTCAGAGCTCTAGATCCTTTTTTCCAGTTGGCATTCAGATTTGGGAAAACATGGGATTTGATTGATGACATATTTAGCTCATGGGAGAATATTGGCTTAAAAAACCAAACAGTGAAAAAAAGTAGAGTTGTTCCATGGAGCGGTGGTAAGGCAGGTCCTGACGTCAAAAGTCTGCCAGAAGACATGACTATTACACCTTGGAGAACAATACAAGGTGTGAAGGATGAAACATTAATAACTATAATATTATCACGGGTAAAGTCAACTGAACTATCCATGGAGGAAATGTGTAATGAATTTGACAAGTTGATGGTTTTTTTAATGGTACAATGTTTTGTTCTTGAGTGACATTTTTGTTATGTTATATTATTATATATGATTGTAAACATCATTTATTGTTTCATTGTCTAGTCATAAGGTCTACACAAAAATACAAGAGGAGATGGTTATAATGTTGAATGAGAAGAGTTGGGATGATGTCAAATGCAACTATCCAGACTCAAGCTTGATAGAAACTTTAAAACATTTTTTTGTTGCATTCAAGAAGGTATGTTGATCTAAGATAAATCATATTTTATTTATTTTCTAATTCAATTCATTTCTATTTTATTACTTATAGAGATCATTTTCATTTGAAGATGCCAAAGAGGGGTACAGATGGAGTACCAGAGTCCTTCAAAATTCATATCCATAGAGCCAAAATAGAACGACAAAGGAGACACCATTTTGCAAATGTTGAACTTGATGATACACTTGATAATTATATTTGGAATGGGCTTGACACTGTGCAATATAAAGTCATTTTAGGTGACTGTGCAAACATTGCAAAACTTGTTCCTAAAAAGGAGTACGCACTAGTGATTGCAGATATCCCTCATGTATACAATATCCAAAACACTACTTATGATTGTGAGCCTCATACTTACCAATCATTCAATAAAGTGGTTTCAGTATTTGTAGATGTCACAACATCACCACTATGGATATTTGTTGTTTTCCATTCAAACACACAATTGGGGGGGTTGTTGACAGCCTTCAAGGGTAAAGGAAAAAAAAAAAAAAGCAACTTTATTGGTAAAATATTTGCACTATATTATCAAGTTTTTGAATTTATAAATCAAATATATTTATTGATAAGTTAAATAATTATTTTTTTTAATATTTTTGTTACATGCAAAATCCTAATGTTCGTAGCTCTAGCAGCGATCAATTCCTCAGTGATATTGAAAGCATACATCTTGGAACTTGGACAAAAGATGAGACTTATGATTCTCTTATAATCAATGAAAAGAGTGGAGGAAAACATAGTCAGTTGTTGAGTTATAATGACGTGGTAAAAAAAATAACATATGAATAAAGGTATTTGAAAGTAGTGACTGTAAACTTCTATCAAAAGCCACAAGCCTTGATTAATTATCTCATAGATACATTTTCAAGAGAAGGAGATTGGGTCTTAGATTTGTTCTCCGTTTCAGGTAAACTTTCTCATATTACGTATGAAAGCATATATCAAGTTTTATTCTTCTTTATGTTATTTGACTTAACTTTTTTTTTTTTGGCTTTTGGTGATTAGGTACAACAATAGCATGCTCCTTACAGAAAGGAAGAAATTGCATATCCATTGATAATGATCCACTACAATGCAATTACATAAAGCAAAGAATTAATGCTATTCAAGTTCTACCAGATGAACTGCAAGAAGTTGGTTTGAAGAAAGGAGAGTTTAGTGAAACACTTGTGGCAAAGATGTCAAAAGAGCCTCAACCCCCTTTAGGAGGGGTGTATGGAAAGGATCACTTTGGGGATTTTGCAGACATAGAAGCCCCAATGGAAGAGGACATTGATGTCCATGAGGAAAGCCAAGCTGCAGGAAATTCCAATTTAGATGATGACTTTGGCCTGCATGATATTGTTGATTAGTTTCATGTTTTGAAGAAAATGTAAAATTTGACAATTTTTTGATAAGATATATTAGTAATGTTTTGACTTTCAGACTTAATTTTAGAAATAAAATTTCTATATATAATGTTTGAAATATGTTTCTTACAAATAATTTGTATAGTTTTTCTTGAATTTATGTGAATCGACACTTTTCGAAAAATAATACGAAATAGTATCATTTTTATACAAAAAATCTCTGAAAATGGTTTTAAATGTCTTTGTTTTCTAGAATTTTTTACAATTTTGTCAATAGAAGTGTCTTACTTTGTCCATAAAAATGTCTTATTTTATAGAAAAATTTGAAAAATGTATATGTTTTTCATTATAAATTGCTTAAAAATGTATGTTATTTTGCTAAATTTCTAAAAACGCAACTGAAAATAGAAATTAAATTTTTTTTGCGATAAAGATAATTCAAAGGCCCCAAAAAATGCCTCGAAATGAAAATGTGTGATACTCGCATCACCCCTTTTTGAAACGGAGCTTAAAATAGCTACTAAAATTAGGAGAGAGAAAAAGGAGAACTATGTCAAGTTCTCGTTTCATAGTATAAGTGGTTGCCATACAAAATTTCAAAGGGGATCATTCCTGCAAAGGTTTGATACCCATTATTGTAAGCAAATTTAGCCAAGTGTAGGTAATCTTCCCATTTTTTGGGATTATCCATGACATACAAATGAAGCATGTCTTCCAAAATCTGATTCACCCTCTCAGTTTGTCCATATATTTGAGGGTGGTAGGTTGTACTAAAATTCAATTTTGTTCCTAAACCTGTAAATAACTCCTTCCAAAAATGTGAACTAAACTTCGCATCCCTGTTGGATACAATTACTTTCGGAATTCCATGAAGTCTAAAGACTTGTTTCATAAATATAACTGCAATATGTATTGCTTTGAATGTGGATTTACCTGGTATGAAATGAGCTGCCTTAGTTAACTTGTCTACTACGACCATGATAACATCATGTTGTTTGTTATTTTTAGGCAAACCAGTGATGAAATCCATGGAAATAGTCTCCATTTTCCATTCCGGTACAAGTATAGGTTGTAACAAACCAGCTGGATGTTGATGTTCTACTTTCACTCTTTGGCATTCCATACATTTTTCTATGTACTCAGCAATTTCAGACTTTAATCTAGGCCAATAGTATTATTTCTTGATAGTTGTTAGCATCTTTTGATAACCAGGATGGCATGAATATCGCCTCCTATGAATATCATCCAAAATAAATTGCTTTAAATCCGTCAGATCTGGTATACATAATCTGTTTTTAAATAACAACAATCCATCTTTTGTTAAACTGTAGTCTATTGTTTGCTAATGTAAATTTTCTACATGGCATTTATGCATTAAACTCAAGTATTTTGGGTCTTTTTCGGATGCTAACCAAATTTTTATTAACAAATCAAACTGAAAACTACTAACAGAAGTCATCATTAACATATGCACTCTCTTGCTAAGACCATCGTCTAGTTTCTTTTCTTTTCCCTTAATGTGTTGAATTTCAAAGTCAAATTCAATTAAGAAAGCCAGCCACCTTGCTTGTCTACCATTCAAATTTGGTTGTTCAAAAATCTATTTCATCCCATTGTTATAAGTTTTAAGAAAAATTATTTTCCCAATTAGATAGTGTCGCCACATCTTCAAGGCATGAATTATGGCAGCCAATTCTAAATCATGAGTTGCATAATTTACTCTATGCGCCTTTAACTTTCTAGATTCATATCCAATTACACAACCTTCTTGAATTAACACACCTTCCCATCCTTCCTTGCACGCATATGTGCATACTACAAAATCACCAAAAGTATCAGCCACCTTTAAAACAAGAGCTGAAGTAAGCAACTGCTTCAGCTTCACAAAACTTTCTTCACATTTGGATGTCCAAACAAACCTGGTTTCCTTTCTCTAAAGAGAGATGCTAGGATGAGCCACTTTGGAGAATACTTCAATGAATCTCCGATAGTAACTGGATAATCCCATAAAAGAGTGGACATCGCTTACATTTTGGGGAGTAGGCCAACTCATAATAGCCTTGATTTTATCAGGATCCACCACAATACCTTGGGATAATATTATGTGACCCAAATATTGTATTTGGTCTTTGTAAAAATCACATTTACTTAACTTTGCATATAAATGATTTTCCCATAGGATTTGCAACACTAACCTCAAATGTTCATCATTCTCTCTTTCATTCTTTGAGTAAATTAGTATATCATATATAAACAGCAAAACAAACTTATCTAGGTACTTACTGAAGACATTATTCATAAGACACATAAACATGGCAAGTGTATTCGTCAAACCGAATGGCATCACAACAAATTCATAATGTCCATACCAAGTACGGAAAGATGTCTTATCGACATACTCTTCTTTAACTCTTATTTGATGATAACCTGGCCTTAAATCTATTTTTGAAAAGACAGTAGAACCTCCAACTTGATCAAACAAATCATAAATTCACGGAAAAGGATACCGATTTTTTATAGTTACTTTATTTAACTGTCTATAGTCTATGCAAAATCTGAAAGTGCCATCCTTCTTCCATACAAAGATCACTGGTGCTCCCCATGGGGATATACTAGGAAGGATATAACCCTTTTCTAGCGATTCCTGCAAATGTGTCTTCAATTCTGTTAATTCAGGGGTACTCATACGATAAGGTGCCTTAGAAATAAGTACTGCTCCTGGGGATAAATGAATTCTAAAATCAATTTCTCTCTTGGGTGGTAACCCAGGAATATCCTCAGGAAATAGATCTTCAAATTCAACCAATACAGGGTGTTTTGTTAAATCTGAAACTTTTCTTTTATGTTTTTCTACTAAGTGAACAGGATATAATTTACACCCTTTTCTTGCATTTCTCTTCAAGTGATGTGCATAAATTTGCCTTAATTTTTTTGTCCATACTACTCCTTGAATCTTTTCAAATTTTCCATCATTATTCACAAAGGTAACATATTTCTGATAACAATCTAGCATTTCTCTATGTTTTTCCAGCCAATCAATACCAATGAGTAAATCATAATATCCCAATGGTAAAACATTTAAATCTGTTCTAGTATAGGATCCATTTAACTTTAAAGAACATTGATTTACTACTTCATAAAAATTTTGTCTTACTCCTATGGCCATTTGCACCAGCCAAGGTTGCATATACTTTTTTTTACTTAATTTGAAGGACTCACAAATTTTTGGGTCTATATAGATTTTGCATGCACCAAAATCAATCAATATAGACACAGGTATCCTGAAAATCATACCTTCTACCTCAATAATGTAGGCTTTATGATTGCCTGTCGATTATTTACCGTGACATAAATTTTTGGACTCCTTGCTACATCTTGAACTGTAGAAGCTTCTTGTAGATTATCCACTGATTTATTTTTCTCATTTCGATGTGGACACTCATACCATCTATGATTTTCCCCACATCCCCAACATTTGATTGGTGGTTTAGATGGTGCTTCTTCAGGTTTTCTTGTACTTTCAGCATTCATTCTCTTATTTGGTGGAACAATGTTTGATTGAGGTTTACTGTTGCTGAACTTATTGTTGAAATGTACATTCGTAGTTTGATTTTTGAAAATATTGGGCTTATGACCCTTCTATCTTCTTTCAAATTTTATTTTCTTCTTTTCTTTCCACTTCTTGGATACTTTAGCCTTATTCTAACTCTACTGGAAAAACAATCTAGCATTTTGGAAAGCATCCTCCAATGTCTTTGCATCATCAAATTATATCCAATCCTTGAAACTAAAAGGTAGACAATTTAAGAAACGCCGAATTCCGACTTTCTCATCTTGAATATAAGGAACATACTTGAGTAATTCCAGAAATCTACTAATCAGCTCTTCCATAGTTTGATATCTCAGTTTTAGATCATAAAAATATTTTACTTTCTTGTCATAGTATCTTTCAGATAGATATTTATATTTAAAAAATTCCATAAAAGCCTTCCATTTCACCTGTTTCTCATTGATAGCTTTTGTTAGCTTAAGATCATCCCACCATGCCGAAGCTTTCCCTTGCAGATTGAAATAGAAATTCTTGATTTTGATGAGACTAGAATAGTCAAACACTCGTAAATATTTTTCCATGTCCCTAAGCCACAGCTCAACTTCTTCTCTGGTGTTAATTTCCCCATTGAAAGTAGGAGGTTTAATTTTCTTCAATTCTAAGTGTAGTTGATTAAATTTTCCAGTCTTCTTTTTCTTTTTAGGGACAAACTCTTCAGTATCTTCGCTAAGTGACTCTTCACTACTGATATCCTTGTTATAACTTACAGAATTTCTTGGATGAGTAGTCTTAAATTTTGAATTTCTTCTTGTCACTGACTTTTCTGCTTGGTTTTCCTCTTGTTTCGGTATGTGGCTATTTTCTTTCTCAGTCAATTTTTGCAACAGAATAGCATTAATCTCTCGCTGCTCCTCAAAATTTTTAATATTGTCTTCCTTTATGCTTCACAGCTCCTCCTTATGACTTTTGACAGTCTCCAGCATTTCACTAGGCGTTATTGCCCCTTGTTGAGAGTTCAGATTTAAAAACAACTCTCCACTTTCAATATTTCTTTCCTTCCTACTAGCCATTTCACCTTGTTGACTAGATGTTTCCCCGACAATCCTTCCCTCTTGTTCTTTAGTATTCATTTTTCAGCTATGTTTCTATTTCCAGCTCCACACTTTTGTCTATGTGTGATATACAGCCATTTGTTGGGAACTATAAAATATAAATATACAAGAATAAAATAATTCTATTGTACAGAATTTTTTTTTATTACAGCATTTGTCATAGGTGAGCCTATAGGTCCTACTATAGTAACTGTCACTCTAATACCAATTTGTAACATCTCTTCTTCTAACATTTTTTTTAAAGATATATCAACGAGAACACAAACGTTATAATTTGTTACGATATGATTCATTTTTATTTGTTTATAAATTATTAAAATTTATACAAGTTGTATTTTAAATAACTTATAATTAAGAGTTATTATTGATTTCACTAAATGAAAACGATCAAGCATAAAATTCTTGCCATATTCTAATATACTATTTAATATCTATATTCTAATATGAATATAAATAAAATTAACGTGTATTAACTAAAGTCCAAAGGACTCCATACCAACATTTCAAATTCCTTGCGTTTATATGTTATATTAAACACTTCACAACCTTGCATTTATATATTATGTTGAACACATTACCATGTGTTAATAATTATTAACCAAGTGCATGTTTATAACGCCACCCTGGTGGGTTTCCAAAGAGATCTAAGGTATTAACTTTAGTTATGGTTGAGCATGCTTTAATCCACGCAACTGTGGCTTGATTCCTGCTGGTCAACCACAACTACGAGGTTGTACAAGATATGGTCGAACTGCAGGAAGCCATGCCACGTTGTGAAGGATGATAAGTATCATAGCCTTGTAATTAATTTCACAAGTTTATGTGACCGTTCATCACGATCCGTGGCTCCAATATGGAAACTCGTGATTCATCTCCACCGTTGATCACTTGTAGTTGGTCTTGATGGCTTTCGCGCCCATCTACTGTCCTTGGAAATCATTTATAGCTTGATCATCGGGTTCATTGGTCATCTCTACCATCAGGACCAGTGAATTTAGTATGGAAAGGCATCCAACAATCGAGACTCACCATTCTCCTGGCTCGTGCTCTACGTATAGAGTTCTTGCCCTGTGCAAAATGTTCCTACACTGTGTAAAGTGTAAAGTTTGATTCCTTTATGAACCATAGCATTTTCAAGGAAGATTGCAAGATCCAATACAAACTTCTATCTGATGGATTTGTCCAGATGCGCGTAAAGGTAAGGTAAGTTTTTTAAATGTTACAACATTTAACTTTCAGCATTTCAAAAATAATTATTTAATACTTCTGCATCAATTAACTCCTAGCTTGTTTCATGTTCAGGTGAAACGAATACAAGGAAGAGGTTAATCGCATCATCGATGAGTCTTCAACAACTAAAAAAAAGCAATAGTTCAGGTTCTTCGTGTTGGCCAGATAATGCACCGACACCAAAAAAATAGGGCAAAACCTACTCTGTCAGTTAGGGTTACGGTTGACAAAATTTGTTAGAGTTCTTCCTTTAGTTAGGGTTTTTCCTTACTATCTGCAAATCGAACTAGATGGCCGCCAACCTTGTTTTCTATATAACTGTGTTAAAATTCTAGAAATTTCTTCATGACCTATGGGTGTGTTGTAGGCACAACAGATCCCATTTTTGTTGATAAAATGGGAGCCCCACTACTACTACTACTTTTGAAGTTAAATCGAATTTCCCTTACTCATTCTCGGGTTTCATGATTTTGACTAGACATTTCATTTCCTTGTCATGTTTCAGTCCAATGAATAAATTTTCCCTTCAAAATTGTGATTTTTGTTTGTTTTTGTGAGTTGCAGAAAGTATAAATTTTCTGCAAAATTTGTCCTTTCCGCAAATTTTCTGCAAAATTTTTCATTTTTGCAATCCGCAATGCGGATTGCGGATCCTTGATTATTTGAGTTTCAAATTCCTTTTTTCTGCAATGCGCAACTTGCAATTGCAGATTGCGGATGTCAGAAATGATTTTGAATAAATTGAATTTTCCTTTCTGTAACCCACATTGCAGATTGCGAAAAAGAGTTTGAAAAATAAATTTGTGTTTTGCATTTCCGCAATTGCGGATTGTAGAAAGTGGAAAAACATGGTTCTTATTTGTTTTGTGTGCGATCCTGAAACCCCTAACCCACAATTGCAGATTGCGGCTTGAGAAAAAATTTGGCCCACTTATATTTAAAATTGTGTTCCCGCACCCGCAACCTGCAACCCGCATTGCGGATTGCGGAAATCACATATATTTTTGTAAAAGTTTATTTCCGCATTTCATTTTCCACTTATTATTTTAAATCTTATCCATTGATTTGGTTTGATCCTACAATCCAGGTTTCATTCCACAAGTTTGTTAAATATCTTGAATTTTCATTTTATCTTTTACCATTTTCAATTTCGCGAATTTCATCTACGACAAAGATTTTACTGCGGGTTTTTACAAGGGTTGTTTTCCTATTTTCCTCATCAGCTTAGGTTGGTTTTTAGTTTTTTTTCTTATTGGTTGTTTACAGCATTTCCTCATTCCGATATCGTTTATTGATTGGTCTTATTTATTTACCAGAATTTACTAGTTTCTCACCACGTCTAGAAATACCCGTTCCAAGACAGCCCTAAAGGATTTGAAAAACAAAGACTCTAACGCTAGCATCCTCATCGACACCAATGGTAGAGTACCTGAAACCTAACATATGTATTGGTAAAAAATCTATTCCATCTTTGATAATGATGACCTGTCAGAAATTCAGGATAACCAGTCTTTCTATAAGAATATCAAAGATTCTCAGTTGCATGCAATAGCGGCTAGACCGGCACTTTTTCCTCACACATACATCTTAAAATGGATAATTGATCATGTCAACCCCAAAGACCATTCTTTCAACGACAATGCAAGGTCCCAACTGACTTATTTTCACTTAGAAGTTTTTGTTAGAGCGTATGCCCTTAGGCCGGCCACCAAATTCCTCAATGCAACTTTCTTAGACTCTGTAGAGACCCAATTTAATTTTGATGAAATGATAAAATCCTGGATGAATAACCCATCTATATTTGCTCCCAAAGCCGATAATTCCTACCCTATTTCATGGTTCAAGCAGCCATTCTTTGCATACTATACAGCTTACCAAATTGTTCTGTGTTTAAAGCTGAATGGGCACCCGTGGCTCATCATGTTCTCACGACAGGGCCGTATTTTAATTGGGCTCAAATTCTTTCAGCTATGTTAAAGACAAGAATTGAACGTTATCAGAAAACACTGGCCTCAAGGAAGCCCCCTTTTTACTATTCATCTTATGTCATTGATGTATTTTTTTTAGGTTTCTAGTTCCCCTCCATGGGATGGAACTGGACCCTTTCAGCACCTCCGGTTCATATATACTATTCTGCATTATGGGAAGATAACTTTGTACCTTTGTTGTATACATTTGTGATCATTTCTTTGGAGAAATTTATCAGAAGATATTCAAAGAAGATTTACCTTCCTTCTTTTCTCATGCCAAAACACTTATCCCCACTATTGATGATTGATATGTGGGGGAATGCTTCTCCTATGTCAGAGTTTGGGGAAGTGATACAGTTCATTTGCTGCCAAGAATAGTCCTAGATAAGTTGCGTCTAGAGGATATTGCTTATCAGACTGTTACTAATGGAGTGTTCCTATTCTATTGTCACCCAAACAACCCCATTGGTTGCAACATGTAATGTAGCCACATCTTCAACCAAATTGGTGGCTGATTGTGGATATGATGTTGTAGTATCCCTTGGAGAATAATTCTACAGTAGATCAGCTAAAGCAGTGGTGAAAAGAGGTAATGATAGAAGCAAGGAAACAACTATGGTACAAGGGCCTATCCCAAACCAAGTAATTTGGAAGAAGGAGTCTACTGACATCCAGCAGGAGGCATTAGACACTACTGCAGCAATGGGGAAATTTTTTGGTGCTAACTATGAATCGGTCACTTTATTGAATTAGGAAATTGGTATGAAGCAACAGGAGTTACAAGAGCTTAAGCAGAAGCTGATACAGGTTGAAGAAGAGCATAAAGTTCAAATTCAAGAAATAAGGGCTGAGCATGACAGTCAACTTAAAGAGTTGCAGAAAAGAGACACGGATCTTGTACAGCAGCTTCAGGAGGCTAAATTGTTAAATGATAGCTATGCTAAAAATATCACACCATTGGAATCACAAGTTAAGGAGGGAGCAGCCATGGCAACTGTTTCTTCTTTTCCTAGGTTTTCTGGAGAAGATTTTAAGGAATTGGCTTTGAAGGTAAATGAATATTACAAGAACCTTCTAGTTCAGTTGTTTGAATGTTTAGATGAAATTAGAGAGACATACATTGATTTTGAAAAGCATTCTAATGTTCTTCTTGAGCATAATGAAAGAAGACAGGAAGCACTCAAGGCCATTGAGAATGTTATAGATTGGAAAAAATACATAAAAGATAGGCCTGAAGATATACCCTTCTTTGAAAGCATTAAGTTTAGAAAAGTCAGGCTTTCATTGGATTCATGGGAAAATTCCTGTGAGACAGTGGAAGCTACTATAGAGAAAGCAAAAGTAGTTTGTAGAAGAAAATGGTATGCTTCTGATGTGCTATTGACCACATTGGGTTTTGAAACTCTCACCCTGATTGAAAAATATGATCCTCCCAAGATATTGATATTGGATGTAGAAGAAATATATGAGGCATATAAGGAGAGTATAAATCAGTTGGAGCACCTTCAAATTGCCGAACTAAAAGATCTGATTGAATCACATATCAACTTGGGGATGGAGATCAAGCTTTTCCTGCGTCAGTGGAATAAGTTGAAGACTAAGGAAATCGAATCCTTTAAATTCCAAACCCAGTTGAAACTTGGACATGATCAATATCAAGATGTTGAAGACCTCTTAGATGCAGCTTCCAAGTGGAGGGATGCCTTAGGTGGATTTTGAATGATATTTTGTAATCCCTGTTTTCATGGGATATTTTCCTTTGTAATATTTTGTAATTATTATTAAAGGGATTAGATATCATAGGGGCGGGGGGAGAAATATCCAAAGAAGGACTCGAGACGCTCTATTTCACTTGAGATATTGTAATTTTTTGAAATCTTAATGAATCACAGTTAGTTTCTCTCTGTTATCTTCCTTCTTTAAATTGTCAAATTTCTGATCTCTTATTTCCTCACCTTGGTTACTAAATCAATTTATTTTTATCTTTGCAATTCAATGAATGCATCCAATTTGTAGCATGGATTTATCTGAATTTACAATTTAGATGTTACTATTTGTTAAGTGAATTTATTCATTTAATTCATTTATCTATTTCTGCAAATGATAAATATATGTAGCTTCATTACTGCTAGTTTGTTAATTGGCAAAGCATAACAGAACAATCTTACATGTGTTTAATTCTTTATATGAGATATTTTAATTGTTATTAATTACTTTATCTAAAGTTGGTTAATATATACCCAATTCATGTGTTTATCTGTTGGTGAAACATTTAATCAATTTCTAGATTTGATTGTTCTGCATATCAAACACATTTTCTTAATTTATATCTAACTTACTTAGGTTTTATTGAAGCAAACACTAATTACCCTTAGACAATAGAACACCTTTTATCTTCCCTCATAGGAAGATAGATCCATCAGGATCAATCCACTTAAGTGCCAACGGAGTCCTAATATCCGTGGGAATCAACCACACCAAACAATCTGGGGATAGAACTGCTCTTGCGCAGAGTTATTTGAAGCCTTTCAGATTGGGTTGTGACCCTCTCTTGCTAGCCTTGGAAAACATTCCAGCAATTACATACCCGAGGCTTCAACAGGGTGTAACTATTTTTGAATTATAAAAATCATTTATAATACTGGTATTGTATTTGGTAGATACTTTTGTGCTCGGTTTAGTCACAACTTGGACTATAAGTAATGGGTTAATGCAATAACCATATAGAATAAAGCTACACTATAGGGTTTTCATTTCATTTGTGGTTTCAAGTCTGTCTCAAATGTTTTTATCCAAGGTTAAAGTACAGGGTTACTATTAATATACAGGGTTACTATCTTTTAATAGAAGCGAATTTTGTTTAGTTTGCAATTTCGTGTTATATATATATAATACTTATGTATTTGTATATAACGGGTATTAAACCCTAGATTGTATTGCATACAGAGTTTATTTAATGAAAAAAATTGCATTAATACTTATTCTATCATTTTTATAATGATTTTCATTTCAATATAATGGTCGAAACTTGACTGTGGAGCTCAAGCTTCCACACCGAAGATAAATGGTGCTTATATACAGAATAGATAGAAATATAAAAACTTTGTCGAGCATTGGAAATCAATTTATATGCATGTATAAAAATACTTTGTTTATTGTATTTTGTGTATGTATAAAAAGATAGAATGAATCGATTTCTTCTCCAGTTCTCCTCTTAGAAATTTATACAAATATTTCTATGTATTTTATCTATTTACTGCACATACATTCCATGCAACTCTTTCTTTAAAAATTTCATAAAATATCTAATGTTCACACATAGATCTCTACTATGTTCTATAAAATATTTAATGTTCACATATAGAACCCTACTCTGTTCTATAAAATATGTAATCTTCACACATAGAACCCTACTATGTTCTATAAATATTTAATGTTCACACAATATTTATAAAATATATTAAACCATAAAGAATACATTTACAGGGTTCTGGTATCATAAAAATTTTACTGTTCAGATTGATTGATACAAATCTTTTCATAAGTAAACCAGTAGATATAAACAAAACCCTTTTGTAGACAGGCAATAATAAAAAACATTTAAATACAAATAACATAATACTTATCTGTATTTTATGATGACAAGTGGAACACAGTCACAAACCTCCCATCCTTAGACCAGCAAGTTCTTCCTTGTTCTTGTGGTTACCCCCAAGCTAAATTCACAGTTCCTCTGAGTCAAAGTTTCTTTTATTTCTCTTCACTTGTCCTCCAAGTTATTAATAAAAGTATTATTTAGAGCAAACAACCCAACATCCAGCCCAGTACTCATGAGCTCCAGGATGCTCCAGGGACTTTTAAGTCTTTGTGCTTAGGAAAACAATGAGTCACAGCCTCTTCAGGGTAATTGTAGTGCTCCTCTAACTTGTGGTAGTGCTCCTACCTAAATACTGCTTGTATTCCAAGTTAATACTTGGTTGTTGTTGTTCCTTTTTCTGGTTCAGTTTGTACTCCAAACTTCCCCCTTTCACTTTCTTGATAATTTCAGGTTATTTAGTTATCTTTTATCCCTTTCTCCTTTTCCAGTGTGTTCTTTCTTTTTTTGTGTTGATAATAATGAAAAAATGCCTTCTTCCTTTCTTGTTCTCTTTTAGTGTTTCTCTTAATTTTTATTTATTTAATTCAGTTATTCTCCAAAACTCTTCTTTAGGGTTTTTACAAGTGTCTCAATAATAATTTTCTCGTTATTTATTTTATTTTGTATTTATCCTCCAAACCCATAGGAACTGTGACTCCCATCTCTTTAATGTGTTGGTCCACATAGTCATCAGAAAATAATTTCTCTATATTTCTAATGTCACATAAGTATAATGAAATAATACTTAACCAAAATAAAAAGGGGTTATGAATCCAAAATTTGGGGTATTACACAATGCTTCACACATGCGAGCCCAAGTGTTGTTGATGTATTTGTAACTTCAGAAGATATTATTCTATGTATTACACTTGTACTTTATTATATTCATGATGGAGATGTATTATTCCTCCAATAAGAAGTGTCGTCATTTGTATTTGTAAGTGTCACAACTTATATTTGATGGGTTATTAGACAACCAATGTGGGGTCAGCCCTGCTTGTGTCATGTGAGTGGGTTATTAGGCGTCCTTAGGAAGTTGGCCCAGCTAGAATTAAAGGCAGCTTAAGTTGTGTATAAATAGAGAGTGAGTGTGTCTCATCCTATTCATTCACTCATTCATCCAACTCGCATAGTTGAGAGAGAGGAGTATGCACAAGTGGAGGAGTAGCTGCTGGAGTCATCTATCTTTTGGGGATTGATCTTTGTGATCTTTGTATTGGGGATTATTCTATCACTGAGGAAGTTGCAGGGTTTTTCACCTTGTTGGTTTTCCTCAAGAAAATTATGTGTCTCTTTGTGATCTTTGATCCTAGATAATGTTTGAATGCAATTATCGAAAAATTAACATGGTATCAGAGCCATGCTAAGAAGAAGAGATAATGCAACTGTGGAAGCTAGGGATTCTTAATCTTTGGGTTTCTCTCCTCAAATCATCAAAGGTAGGAGGCAAGGTTGACTCTCCTAGCAAGGGTGCATCTTTTTGCCGAGACAGAATTCAATTCTTTTTGCCGAGACAGAATTCAATTCTGAGCACTTTCAGTTTTTGGCCCGTCACTACTGCGGGAAATTAGGGTTTCTACAAAAGTTGAAATTTTTGGAATCTGTGACCATGGCTGGATGCTCCTCAGAAAAATCGAAGTTTAGAGCACAAGATCAAACTTTTTTCCTGGGCATAACCCCAGGCATTATCAAACCCTAGTTCGGGATTTTGACCAGAAGATCCAAAAGTTTCAAAGGTAATTTTGAGGGGTCAAATTTTGCAGATTTCAAAATTGAAGTATACCAGCTTGATCAACTCAAAAAGGCACATATTTCCATCCATTCAGAAGTTTGGAATTCAAAGTTTGAATTTTTAGGGTTTCTCTGACAAACCCTAATCCAGCTCCAGATTCAGTTTTCAGCAAATCAAGTGGTAAGTCCTAAATATTTTATTTCCATTTGAGTTTCTCATTAAGATGTCTCACCACACCAAGCTTGAGGATAATATTGAAGGAGATGACAAATTCCGAGCATGGAAGTATAGGATTGGGTTAATCCTAGAAGAGAATGATTTGGACACCTACATAAAAGAAGAGGTTCCAGTTCCAAAGGGAGATGAGGCTAAGGCCTTACACAAGAAGAATTTGGTCAAGGCCAAGAGAATCATTGCTTATTCTGTAAAATACCATCTCATACCCCATGTGTCTTCTCTAAAGACACCTAAGGAGATGTTTGACTCCTTGACCAAGTTGTTTGAAGGAAAGAATATAAATCGGAAGATGACTCCATGGAATCAATTGAAAGGGGTTAAGTTCTAGAATGGAGAGACCATCCATTCCTACGTTACTAAGGTCTCTCAAATCAAAGAACAACTTGAAGCTGTGGATGAAGTATTGGAGAATGGAGAAATTGTCATGACCACATTAAATGGCCTACCTAGGTCATGGGACTCCTTCATCCAAGTTATTTGTGTAAGAAAGAAATTGATCTCCTTCAGTAGACTATGGGAGGAATGTTCATAAGAAGAAGCTAGGCTTGTAGCTCGGGAAGAAAAGATGGGAAGTGAAGACCAAGCTCTCATAGCTCACACCAAGAGAAGTAAGTTCAAGAGGGAGAAATCTCATCAAAAGAAATCTCCTCAGTTCCATCAAAAGAAGAAAGATCTCTCTCGCATTAGATGCTTCTCTTATAATGAAGAGGGACACGTTGCCTCAGACTGTCCCATGAATAATCAAAACCTAAACAGCAAGAAGAGGTTTCATGCTCATGCTGTTAAGGATGATGAACCTCCCAGAAATAAATCTAGGGCAGAAAGTGAAGACTCTTCAACTGACGATGAATATGTTCTAATCTCTGCTCTCACAGGTACTGTTACACATGGGTGTAATGATTGGCTTATTGATAGTGGGGCTTCTAAAAATATAACGGGATTCAAAGAATCTCTTATGGACCTATCTGAACATGAGTTAGCTCATCAGGTGAAACTTGGGGATGACTATCAATACCCTATAAAAGGAAGTGGTGAAGCCTCCTACAAGTTAGACTCTGGTAAGTCTTTAAAGATGCATGATGTTCTATATGTACCTAGACTAGAGAAGAAAATTCTCTCCATATCATCTTTGGATGCAAAGGGGATGAGAGTTGCATTTGCGGATGGCCAAGTACTTATGTGGCCAAAAGGTAAGACCATGTATGATGCAAGGTCATCAGAGCCTAGGCAGATCAATCAAAGTTGATCAACATGAGGGAGTCAACCAAAGGAAGTGTCAATGACCGCTAGTTCATGAAGTAGATTGACTCGTCGAGGTCAATCAGTCAAGCAGAGAGATGTCGAAGTAGTTGACAGGAGTAAAGGAGGTCGAGATTCCTACATGTCAATGTCGACAGACGACAGTCGATAGGTGACGAGTTGCCGTAGAGTCATGGGAAGGTCGACATGTTTTCGAATCGCGACGTCGACAAATTGGGAATGAGCCAAGCGAGGAGGAAGGGGTGGACTGGCGAAGCCTCGGGTTACGAAGAAAGCCGACAAGTGAGTCGAAGCTGACGAAGGGAAGTAGAACCAATATGATGGTTTACTGTAGCATGTCAAAGGAAGCATAGAATTCAAGGAGAGTACTTGGAAACAGTTCGGAGTTACTGAGGAAGTTAATAGAAGTTATTGCCGGTGGTTGAAGACATGACAGATGTTGTCACAAGAAGAGGTTGTGCAATACAGTCGGGGTGCTGATAGTTGCAGGTCTGCAGGATCATGGAAGGATCGACTGACATAGGATGCCTGTCTCGGGGATTGCAGTGGTCTCGGGAACAACAGCAGTGGAGTAGAAGACCATAGGGTTGGAATCAGTGAGGGGACTTGAATTTTGGGAAAGTCAAACAGAGCTAGAAGACCTCAAGGGAAGTCTGGTAGATTGGATAGGAAAGTCACACATCTACAGAGCCAAGGAGATCGAGCCATAGTTTAGAGGTCCGTAGTGAACCAGGAGAGGGTGAGGTCGACACACAGAGAGAGCACACCACAGTTACTTCTGTATTGTAATGGCTGAGGCTGACAGATAGTTAGTTATTTGTATTGACAGTTATTCTGCATTGTAACCAATTGGTAGAAGTAATAAAAGCCACTTCTGCCATCCTGCTTTACACCTTGTTTTGTGTAAACATTGTGGTTGTGTTGTGTGTATTGTTAAGCAAGAACCTTGTTTCGACCAGGCATACTTGCGTCAGTTGGTATCAGATCTATAGTATCCTGGGAGTCGAAGGATAGCTATATCATATCCCGGAAGTAAGTCCAGTTGAATCGAGTGGGAGGAAAATCTTGCGTGTACAAGAATGTTAGTGATATTGAGCCTGCAAGTGCATTGAACAGCTCCAGCTGAGGTTGGGTAGAGTTGTGCACGACTTGTTAGAGTCCAGTTGCAATTGGATGAGTGAGAGTTTCAGAAGAGGTTGAAAATGGCTCACAGAGGTGTTAATGTCCGAGGGTAAAGGGCACATGGCACAGCAGTCGCAGTTGATCGTGAGATGTTCGACGAATGTGTCCGAACGATGCGAACTTTGAAAAATGAAGTTGCAGTGATCAAAGAGAGCCAAAGGCATGGCTGTATTCCTAATGCGTTAGACTACAGTGATAAGGAATTCAAAGAGGTGGAGCCATGGGAAGCAGTGGAAGATGAACCAGAAGAAAAACTCATCAAGCTTCTGACGGATATGAGAGGTCGGGGAAAGACAGATGTTCGTACCTACTCGAGAAGTCTAGATCCAGAAGACTTGATAGATTGGTTTAGAGAGATGGAGAAATACTTCGACATAGAGAAGATCGAGGATCCCAAATGGGTTAAGACTACATGTCTGAGGTTTAAGTGTCATGCCTCATTTTTGTGGGACAATGTACAGGCTGACAGGGTCAAAAAGGGCAAGGAGAAAATCAAGTCTTGGGACAGAATGGTTGCCAAGATGAAAGAAAAGTTCTTGCCAAATGACTATGTGATTTCCTTGTTCAGGAAGTTACAGAACTTTCAACAAAAGCACATGACCATGAAGGAATACACGAAAGAGTTCTATAGATTGTCGATAAGGTTGGGCCAGACTGACGAAGGAGAAGAAGCTGTCGCTAGGTACGTGAACGACTTGAAATATGCCATTCAGGATGAATTGAGCATGTCAAGATTCAGAGAAGTGGGCGAAGCCTACCAGCTAGCTCTAAAGGTATAAGAGAAACTGTCGAGGAAATCCGCAGCGACCAAAGGCAAGATGACTGGTTGAGGTGCGAAGACTATCTCCATGAAAGGTTAGAGTAGCGGTTATAGAAGGGAAACTATCGAGGATAGTTGACATGTGGAAGGGACATCGACAAGAGAGAAAGTGCAATAGAACCGACATGATAGTTGTGAGAACCGCGGTCGAGGTATGTATGTTCAAGGTGGTCCATCTGACAGAAAGGGAGCTAACAGACCAGCCATAAGCTTTTACAAGTGTCAAGGAGCAGGACACAAGGAATATGAATGCCCGAAGAACCTACATGCTACAAAGGAGTCGAAACACAGATGTTGGAGAGACGAGCAAGTCGACGAGAGGGAAGAATCGGCATCTAATAGCAGTGGAGATGGTAAGAAGAAAATTCGAGCCATGACAGCCAGCAAGACACTGGTTCTGGACAACAGATGCGACGAGCAAGAGTCAGCACAACGGAAGGAAATATTTCTAACGAAGGTGTGAATCAGCGAATGGTGTTGCAAGACCATAGTTGATGGTGGAAGCACTAAGAATCTTGTGTCGACAGAGGTGATCGAGAAAGAAAAGTTGAGATGTCGAGAACATCCACACCCATACAAGATCTCATGGTTGCAGAAAGGACACCATGTGAAGGTGACCAGATAGTTCCTGATTAACTTCAAGGTCGGGAAGTTAGAGGATAGCGTATTGTGTGACTTAATCCCAATGGATGTGTGCTATTTGTTGTTAGGGAGACCATGGTAATATGATCAGAAAATTATCTATGATGTTCGAGCCAACAAAGTCACTGTGTGGAAAAATGGCGTGAAGAGGACTCTTAAGCCGAAACCGGAGGAGCGAACCAACGGTAAGTAGGGCGAGAGCAACTTTTGGGAGAAGCGCGTGCTGATGTGTTCAGCGAAAGAATTCCTTGCAGAGGAGGAAAAGAAGTCGGGGTGTTATGCTATCATTTCGAAGGGGCCATGTGTCAAGAGTGCGACAGTGGAGAAAATTCCGGTTGAGGTTGGAAATATGCTCGAAGAGTTTCAGAGCATAGTGGTAGATGAGACACCGACGGGATTGCCGTCGATGAGGAGCATATCCCATCGAATCGACTTGATTCCAGGGTTGAGTCTTCCAAACAAGGCACCACATAGGATGAGTCTGACATAAGATCAGGAACTCAATCGATGGGTCCAAGAGTTGTTGGACAGAGGGTTGATTAGAGAGAGTCTGAGTCTGTGTGTGGTACTTGTAGTATTAGCACCAAAGAAAGGTGGAGAATGGAGGATGTGTACAGACTCCAAAGCTATCAACAATATCACGATCAAGTATCAGTTTCCATTGCCGAGAATGGATGACTTGATGGCTTGTTTGAGTGGAGTGAAGTACTTCACGAAAAATAGACATGAAGAGCGGTTATCACCAGATTCGGGTTAGAGAAGGATACGAATGGAAGATAGCATTCAAGACGAAGGAAGGGTTGTATGAGTGGTTAGTCATGCCATTTGGGATGACTAATGCACCCAGTACATTCATACGATTTATGAATGAAGTACTGAAACCATTCTTGGGAAATTTTGTCGTAGTCTACCTAGACGACATCTTGATTTTCAGTCGAACCAAGACAGAACACTTGGGACACATTCGACAGATATTGCAGAAATTGTAGGAAGAGAAGTTGATGCTGAACCTGCAAAAGTGTTTCTTCGTGAAGGAAGAACTGGTATACTTGGGATTCGTTATCTCAGGTATAGGGTTGGTCATGGACCCAGAAAAGGTGAAGGCGATATTGGATTGGCCTGAACAAGACAAGCGTGACTGGAGTGAGGAATTTCCATGGACTTACCACTTTCTATAGGAAGTTCATTCAGGCATTCAGTCAGATTTGTGCACCATTGAAGAATGGATGTGCAAAGGAGATTTCAAATGGATGGAAGCGGCCCAGCGAGCTTTCGACAAGTTGAAGGAAAAGGTCACTGAGAGCCCAGTGTTGGCACTCCCAGATTTCGACAAAGTTTTCCAAGTCGATAGCGACGCAAGTGGAATCACAATTGGAGCAGTGTTGATCCAGGGGGGGCGACCAATTTCATTCTTCAGTGAGAAACTGGATGATGCAAAGTGAAAATATTCGATTTATGACCAGGAATTCTATGCTATTGTCCAAGCATTGAAGAAGTGGAGTCATTACTTGTTACCAAAGGAGTTTGTGTTGTACACAGATCACCAGGCACTGAGGTATCTGAATACCCAGTCAAAACTAAATCAACGGCACGTGAAATGGGTCAAATTCCTACAGGGATACACATTCATGTTGCGACATAGGTCGGGAAAGTTGAACAAGGTTACAAACATGCTGAGTAGGAGAGTTGCATTGCTGAACACGACGACGGTTCAGGAAATGGGAATAGAGTCGGTAAAGATAGAGTATGCTACCAACCGAGATTTTGCGAAAGCATGGGAAGCTTGTCGTGAACCATGGAGTGTCAACAACAATCCACACATGGATTATTTTATCTAAGAGTTATACCTATTTAAGGGATGATAGTTGTTTATTCCCAGAGGATCAGTGTGAGAGAACCTAATACAAGAGTTGCATAGCGGCGGATTAGTCGGTCATTTTGGCATTGACGAGACTAAGGCATTGGTCGAAGAAAAGTATTACTGGCCGAGGATGGCGACAGATGTCAAAAAATGGGTTCAGTAGGGTAGAGTTTTCCAGATGGAAAAAGGGAGAAGTCAGAACACGGGGTTGTATACACCATTGTCAATACCGAATACCCCATGGGAGCACTTGAGCATGGATTTTGTGCTAGGATTTCCGAAGACGCGGCAGGGAAGCGACTCAATATTTGTTGTAGTCGACATATTTTCAAAAATGGCACACTTTATTTCATGTTGGAAGACAAGTGACGCCACAAGCATTGTTGTACTATTCTTCAAGGAAATAGTTACATTGAATGGGTTGTCAAAGAGTATCACATTGGACATAGATACCAAGTTTATGGGGAATTTCTGGAGGACCCTATGGAAGAAACTGGACACGAAGTTGCAGTTTAGCTCGGCATATCATCCGCAGACAGACGGATAGACCGAGGTGGTAAAAAGAAGTTTGGGAAACCTTCTAAGATGTTTGACGGATGACAGACCCAAGCAGTGGGAGAACGTGTTGGAGCAAGCGGAGTTCGCATACAACAATTCTATGAATCGGTTGACAGGTTTGAGCCCATTCCAGATTGTTCAAGGAAGAAACCCACATGGACTGGTGGATTTGGTCGAATTGCCAACAGAAACTAGGAAAAGCGTGGATGCAGAATCATTCACAGAGCACATGAAAGAAGTTCATGAAAATGTGCGAAGGTGCATAGAGAGGAGCAACACGGCATACAAGTTGAGAGCCGACAGGAAGAAGAAACTACAATCGTTCAGCGAAGGAGACTTGGTCTATGCTCATTTACGAAAGGGGAGATTTCCGACAGGAACCTATAACAAGATGAAGCTGAAGAAGATTGGACCATGTAAGATATTGAAGAAAATTTCGGTCAATGCTTATGTGTTGGAGCTGCCGAATGACTTGAGCATTTCACCAACGTTCAATGTCTCATATCTATACAAATTCGAGGAAGGTTCAAGCAGCGGAAGCGCAGGAGTGTCGAACATCGACTGGATGGCACAGATTCTAGATCGACACAAGGAGGAAATCGTAGAAGTAATAGAGGAACGCGAAGTCGAGCACACCTGCAGTTCACGAAGGAAAGAATACTTGGTGCGATGGAAGGATGATGAGTTGCAAGAGGCGACATGGATTTTCAAAGAAGATTTCAGGATACTGATGGAGAAGTCGAGTTATTTTTCACCTGGGGAGTCTGATGCAGGGGCATTGGAGCTTAGGAAGATCAGTCAAAGTTTATTGACATGAGGGAGCCGAACAGAGGGAGTGCCGATGACCACTATTTCGTGAAGCAGATTGACTCGTCGAGGTCAATCAGTCGAGTAGAGAGCTGTAGAAGTAGTCGACATGAGTAAAGGAGGTGGAGAGTCGACATGTCACTATCGACAGACGACAGTCGATAGGCGATGAGTTTTCGTAGAGTCGTGGGAAGGTCGACATGTTGTAGAACCGTTGCATCGATAGATTGGGCATGAGCCAAGCGATGAGGAAGGGGCGAACTAGCGAAGCCTTAGGTTACGAATAAATCCGATAGGTGAGTCAAAGTTAACGGAGGGTAGTATGGCCAATGTGATGGTTTACTGTAGCATGTCAGAGGAAGCGTAGAATGCAAGGAGAGTACTTGGAAACAGTTTGGATTTGATGAGGAAGTTAATAGCAGTTATTTCTGGTGGGTGAATACATGATAGATGTCGTCACAGGTAGAGGATGTGAAGCACGGTCAGGGTGCTGACAGTTGCAGGTCTGCAGGATCATGGAAGGATCAGTTGACAAAGGATGCGTGTCTTAAGAATCGTAGTGGTCTCGGGAATAGCAGCAGCGGAGTAGAAGACCAGAGGGTTGGAATCAGTGAGGGGACTTGGAATTTTGGGAGATTCAAGCAGAGCGATCAGAGCTCAAGGGAAGTATGGTAGACTGGATACGAAAGTCACACATCTACAGAGCTGAGGAGATCGAGCCATAGCTCATATTTCGTAGTGAACCAGGAGAGGGTGAGGTCGACACACACAAAGAGCACACCATAGTTACTTATGTATTGTAATGGCTGAGGCCGATAGATAGTTAGTTATTTGTATTAACAATTATTCTGCATTGTAACCGATTGGTAGAAGTAATATAAGCCACTTCTGGCATCCTACTTTACACCTTGTTTTGTGTAAACATTGTGGTTGTGTTGTGTGTATTGTTAAGCAAGAACCTTATTTCGACCAGGCGTACTTGCGTCAATATATGATGCAGTATTGATTGGAGAGAAAGAGGGAGGATTGTACAAATTAAAGGGAAAACCTAAACATGCCATGGTACATGAATCCATGGAACCAATTGAACTTTGGCATATAAGGCTTCCTCATGTGCACTATAGAGCACTACCAATTGCCAACAAAGTAGTAGAAGGTCTTCCTGAAATCTAGTCAAATCATGCAGGTGTTTGCAAAGGATGTGCAAAAGGAAAGAACACAAAGAAGGCATTTCCAAGTAGTGAAAGCAAGGTAAAAAGAATCTTGGATATTGTCCACTCCGATGTATGTGGACCAATGTCATCTATTTCTCTGAGTGGATCCAACAATGGCGGAAAATTCACTTCAGGGGACTTCAAGAAGTTATGTAGTGATTGAGGGATTAAGAGGGAGTTGACCCCTCCTTACAATCCACAACAGGAAGGATTAAAAGAAGCTAGTGCAGAGTCAGACTCCAGTATCTCCTGCAAGGAAGCAAAGATTGAGAAGGAGTCCACCCAACAAACAAACAAAGATAAGTATTTGAATTGTCATTTCTTATTTTTTAAATAATATTGTTCAATGATGTATATACTTATGTTCCTAGATTTAGGTTGTGTATTATGTATTTTAGAAAAGTTGCATTAATGAACAAGATACTACTAAATATAGTAATGGGTAAGTGGTCTATGGTACTGTACAACATTCCATTGCTACTTATCTAGAATGAAACCTCTTTGCTGACATGTTGGGAGTTGTGCACACTCTTAACAATTTTCTGGTAGAGATGGAAGTCATCTAGAAAGTTACAGGATAAGGATAAATTTTGGATTGAAGCATTGGCTAAGATAATTGCATGACTGTATGACATATGTCTTTATGTGTAAGCATTTGTTCTGAAATCTATGAGATGTTTCTAATCATGCAATTGAACTTGTCTTGTAGGAAAGACCATGTACCATCACCTACAAGAGAGACTTGTTTCGAAGAACAAGCGACAAAGACTCAACAAATCCAGAAAACTACCTATTGAAGATATTAAAGTTCCCAGGATCCAAGATGTAGTAATGGAAGGATTCCATGATCAAGGAGTACCAGTCGATCATGAAGAATGATGTTTGGGATGTGGTCCCAATACCAGATGGCAAGTATGTTGTGACTTCCAATTGGATCTACAAGATCAAGCATGTTGCAGATGGCACCATAGAGAAATACAAGGCAAGGTTTGCGGCTCGTTGCTTCTCCCAGAAAGAGGGGATAGATTATGAAGAAAATTTTGCACCTGCAGCCAAATACACTTCCATCAGAACAGTACTTGCCCTGGCTACAGTAATGAAATGGAAGATACACCAAATGGATGTCAATACATCTTTCTTGAATGGTGTAGTCGAAGAGGAAGTGTATGTGGAGATTTACCAAGTGTAAAGCATATTCAAACCTTTACTACAAGGTTGACGAGGGAAATCTAGTGATACTTCTATTGTATGTGGATGACTTGTTTGTGACAGGTGAGGATAGGTTGATTACTGTTGAGCCCAGAATTGGCCCCTTTTAATCATCCTCGATCACCTTTTCTTCCCCTATCCTACACCATTTAGCATGCTAATCAGACCTGTTGTCCTCACTTTATTCTCCCAAGCTGCTGCCAAGGTATGACTGATCATTGCTCTATCTTATTAATGCTTATGATTGTGATAATTAAGGTTGTTTATCTCTCAATTGTGCTAACATATTATGATTTATGAAGGTAGTTTGAGATAAGTGGACTGCAGGAAGGTGGGGCTGAACAAGTCTTGAAAGGAGGGATGTTCGCTTCTTAAAAAGGATCCTCGAGGCTTCGATCATCAATTAAGGCACATGGTTCTAATGTAACATCCTAGATGGAGCTGTGACAGGGAAGCTGTAACAGAATGCGATATAATTGGAGATCTTTAAGTTATTTGCTGCTCGAGTATAATTGTGATCTGGAAAGATCGCCACTCCTAGGCCAATCAACAGCTTTCTCACGTTTTTCTATGTCTTTACTATGCCACGTTTGTAATAGCTTGTATTATTTTGGGGCGCCTGAAGATCAGAGATCTTCATGGCTGCCCGTTAATAGGATCGGATGTTATGATATGCATGTATAAATATGGGGAGCTGTCTCGACCTAGGGGGTTGAACAACGGAGAACTCATTCATTGTATTAGCAGTGGAAAGCAAATTGTGTAATCATTCTTCTATTAATATAAAGAGGTACCTCTGAGTTAAAGGAGCTTTACATTGTTCAGCCAGCATCTCTGTGTGAAGGCTGGGCCCGTCTTCCACAGAGATTGCTGAGTTAAATTAGGACTCTTCAAGTTATTGTTGTGTGATGTTTTGTTGATGATATCTCCTTTGTACATAGCAGTAGTAAGTGTGGTGTGGATTTCCAGTATAATTAAGATTATATTTCTTTGAGATTGGCAAGTAGTACAGAGTGACAGTCGACTGAGTAAGAAACTTTATGCAATTCATGTGACAGTTGTAACAGCCTTGTTCATCTTGCAGTTAAGTTGTGATCCCATGAGCCCTTGCAATCTATCTTTTCTGTTATGATTGTTGATTTTCATTCCTGTAATTCAATCTCTTAGAGCAACTGAACTCAATCCTTTGCAATTGAATTTCTAGATTAATATTCAGTTTATGCTTATGGTTTTCAAGAGTGATCAGATTGAAGAAGTGAGTTACTTGTTCTAGGATGTGAATAGGATTTCTTTTTATCTGCAATTGTCTTTGAATCTTATATTATTTCTTGTTGATGCATGGTAGAAAGGAATTGAAATTATAGTATTTAGAAAGCAATTGGGATTACATAGATCTTCGGGATGCACATAGTTGTTAGAAGATAAAAGTATTCAATTATAGTGATTTGGTGTTTAAGCATAGACTGTGCATCTATCCTTTGAAATAAAAGACTTTCTTGGGTTGACAATAAATCTCGTTTGCTCTGTATGTTGGAATAATCTATCTGCATATAGGGTGCTCGACATTTTGGCACCGTTGCCGGGGAAGGATAAAAATTAAACACTAATCATTAGTTGCATCTGGTAATTGTTTCTAGTTAGTCTTTTCTTTGCTGAAATGATTCAGTTCGCATGAATACGAGGAGGGTAAAACGCGATCACCTCCCAACTCCCAAAACCCCACAAATACTAACAGTGCAGGTGGCTCAGGCCGCGGTCGAGGACCACCATTGGGCAGAAGAACATTCATTGATGATCTTGTTGACAGAACTGATTCATCCACCAGGGCTTGTCATCAAGAAACTCCTATCAGAAGAAGCCCTGCTGATCTTGGGGCACCAGCGTTAGGATCCACGGTGAAGAATACACGAGCAGCCGTGACTCCCTCGTATATCCCTGTTGAGGAAGGCACAGCTGACGCAGCTGTTACAACTGAACCTGCTGTTACAACTGAGGAAGATACAGCTGTTACAACTGAACCTGCTATTACAACTAGATCTGCTGGTAGAGTTCCGATCTGCCACATTTACGAGAAGGATGTAACTGAAGAAGAGTGGACGCAGTTCCACCAGAAGTCTGCTGAT
Source organism: Larix kaempferi (assembly GCA_027924585.1). Lineage (NCBI taxonomy): Eukaryota > Viridiplantae > Streptophyta > Pinopsida > Pinales > Pinaceae > Larix > Larix kaempferi. The sequence goes on along the minus strand of BSBM01000767.1, from coordinate 21,743,200 downwards.
CAGGAACAAAACAAGGACGAAGGAAAAAACAAGGAAAAGAACGCAGGAACGAATGAAGAGGAGAAAACAGAAGAGGAGATGAGTAACAGACACGAGTCCGATGAGGAAGAAGCGGATGGTGGAAAACTATCATCATGAAAATCACTCCCTGCCTGAGGGAACGACGGCTACACTGCAATTTCTGATTCGACAGCCAGAAGGGACAGCCCCTATGAAAAACATCTCACCATCAGTGTTGCCTCGTGTCCATGGAAGGGCGGCAGAAGATCCAGACGAGTTCCTTTTTGAATTCGATATCCTCTATCGCAGCTATGATTATGTCATCGATGCCCAAAAGCTAAAACTTTTTCCCGCCACCCTGAAGGACAATGCATTACGCTGGTTCATGAGCCTTGGGGGTGGAACCGTTGGTAATTGGGATAAGATGAAACAAGTGTTCCTGGAGAAATATCAGGAATATTGCAACACCAAGGACAAAAGAGAGGAATTATTCAAAATGGTGCAGAAGGAGGACGAAAGTCTGGAGGATTTTGTAGAAAGGTTGTTGTACAATGTGCAAAGAGCCGGGCAAACGAACATGGGGCTAGACGTGCTCAAGATAATTTTTCTTCGTGGGATCAGGGATGATTGTTTAGATATGTTAAACCTGCTAGGAAAGGGAGATATCTCCAAAGAACCTTTTGGGAAGATTGTGGAATTATGTAAGAGATACTCTAGGGGGTCTTCCAAGAACAATAAGCAGGACAAACGGGATAAGCTGGAACGTGATGTCTTCGACAGAACTCAGAAATCATCCAACGGAGGAGCTACCCATGCAGAGATAGGCAATCTCCTTGAAAATTTTAAAACAGAAATGATGAGCTCCATCTCTTCGGAGATTGATGTCCTGAAGGCAAAACAAAAATAGGCAGTGGAGGATCTCACACTAGGTGTGTTCTGTCCCCGATGTAGAAAGAATCATCCATTGAAAGAATGCCCGCTTGACAAAGTAGAAGTATGTCAGCTGTGTGAGCTGAACCATGACATGAAAGAATGTCCCACACTTCCCCAAGTGAAGGCTGTTCTGCAGGCATCAACTCCAGAAGTGGAATCGGCCTATTTCATTGCACAGAAGAAACCTTGGCAGCCTCAAAATCAAGGTATGCCTCTAGACTCTTTTCCATTTTTGAATAATATAAGCAATTGGAATAATAACATGCAAAATGTGAATACACAATTCCCTTCAAATTATGCTCAGTGGAATCCTTCCCAACCTACAATGCAAAATTATAATTCATGGAGTCCCTGGACACAACCACCACATCAACCTACGTCGTGGTCTCCTGGATGGAGGAACTTCCATCTTGGGAACCATTTTTCTCAACTACCTCCACCTCAACAGTCACCATATTCTCCTTCATACCCTCAATTTCCTCAATATCCTCAATACCCACCTCAGCAGTCGCAGCTACAGCTGCAGAATAATCCTGTCCCTAATATATCAATACGGCCTCAGCTGCCTGCCCAACCTAATCCTAACCCGAATAATAAAACAGTCCATCAATTGGAAACTGTCAATATGCCAGCCTACTCCCTTTCTCCTGTACCTTGTAATGATATTCGTCTACGATCTAGGAAAATAGTAGAACCTGTAATCACAGAAGATGCTCCACCTTCTGTGCATAAAGAAGGAGGGACTTCACAGCATCCATCCAATACAATTCCTATCACTGAAGATACTGAGCATCCCTTAGATGGGATGGCTGAAACATCAAATGAGGAATTAGACAATACGCAGCCTACCCAGCTGGTAAGGCAACCACCATACCCCGAGAGACTAATGCTACCAAAAGTAGGGGGGCAACCTCAGTTTAACCTCCTAGGAGAGTTAAGGAATCTTTACGTCAAAATCCCCCTTCTTCAATCTCTTCAAGACGTGCCTATTTATGCTAGAACCGTTCGGGACCTGTGCACTAAGAAACCAGGGAGGAAACCCAGAGATCCTCCCACTGTTCACGTCATAGGGAATTTATCTGCTTTGATAATAGGAAAAACCCCTGTGACCAAGTACGACGATCCTGGCAATCCTACTGTCACTATACATATAGGACAAACGCAGATACCCAACGTGCTAGTCGACTTAGGAGCATCGATCAATGTTATAACAATTGAGACTATAAAGAAGCTTGGACTCACTAATTTTAGACCGACCCCTACCATTTTAGAATTGGCGGATAGATCCACTATTAGACCCGAAGGGATTCTGGACGACCTTGTCATCTCAGTAGATTCATGGGAGTACCCTGCTGACTTTTTGGTATTACAACCGAAATCACAGCTGGGGGGACACCCATCGATCCTGGGGAGGCCTTGGTTGGCCACAGCTGATGCTTGCATCAGCTGTCGATCAGGGTCCATGACTATATCTGACGGCACGGAGACTAAAAACCTCACCCTGTATCCTCCAGCTCGGCCAAGTCTAGAGGCTGAGACTTCCCTTTGGATGGAGCAGGAAGAGGAGGAGGATGTTCAGCCACTATTAACTATAGGGAAGGCCTTAACTTTTAAAAATGAAACAGAAGACGATGCTATCAGTAATTTTATTAGTGAACCTGCTTCAGTGGATAAAGAGGTCTATCAAATCCTGAACATTACCCTTGGCAAGGAAGGACAAGAAAATCTTACGGAAGAAGCACTAGTTGGTGACACAAACATAATCCCAGTTTTTAAAAGTTCAAAAATTATTCCTATTGAGGTAGAGCCTGGAAGGACTTTGAATATCAACCCTGGTTTCTCCTTAGAGGAACAAACGCGCCTAATCAGTCTCTTGAAGGAACATAAGGGGGCATTCGCTTGGGAGTATACAGACATGAGGGGTATTCCCTCTAATCTGTGCACCCACCATATTTATATTAAAAATGACTCTCGGCCTGTGTGTCAACCCCAAGGACGCATGAACCCCAATCTGAGGGATATAGTGAAAGAGGAAATCCAAAAACTTTTGGAAGCAGGATTTATATATCCTATTTCAGATAGTGAATGGGTTTCCCCACTCGTAATTGCACCCAATAAAAATGGTAAATGGAGAGTCTGTGTTGATTATAGGGAACTAAACAAAGCTACACAAAAGGATCATTTCCCTTTTCCCTTTATTGACCAAGTACTTGATACCCTATCAGGGAAGAAGTTCTTCTCCTTCCTAGATGGGTTCAGCAGGTACAACCAAATTCAAATTGCTCCTGAGGACCAGGATAAGACCACCTTCACTTGCCCCTGGGGAACGTTTGCCTACAGGGTGCTTCCTTTTGGTTTATGTAACGCACCGGCAACATTTCAAAGAGCTGTAATTGGCATATTCTTTGAATTAGTTAATGATAGTATGGAAGTCTTTATGGATGATTTTACTCCCTATGGCAAGGATTTTGAGGAAGCACTGGAAAATTTAAAGAAGGTTTTAATTCGCTACGAACAGACTCGTCTCTCATTAAGCATTGAAAAGTGCCATATGATGATGAGTGAGGGGGTGGTATTAGGGCATTTCATCTCTACTAATGGCATTTAGGTAAATCCTTCAAAAATTAAGGTGATAAAAAATATACCAACTCCTTCAACTCAGAAAGAGGTGCGAAGTTTTCTGGGACATGCTGAATATTACTGGAGGTTTATAGAAAACTTCTCCAAACTTGCCTCTCCTTTGTTTTCTCTATTAATGAAGGATGCACAGTTTGTGTGGAGTGAAGCATGCCAGACAGTGTTTGATAAGCTTAAGGAGAAGCTGTCCATAGCTCCTATCCTAAGGGGACCTAATTGGACCCTACCCTTCAACATTTCTTCAGATGCTTCTGATACCGCCATTGGAGTAGTATTAGGACAGCAGGATGGTCAAGTACCTTATGCCATTTATTATGTTAGTAAAAACTTAGCCCCTGCTGAACTTAATTATACTGTTACTGAAAAAGAATTCCTTGTTATTGTTTACTCTATTAATAAATTTCAGCATTACATTACTGGATATCCTACATTTGTGCACACTGACCACTCTGCCATTAAATATTTAATGAACAAACCTATCACCAATGCCAGAGTGACCAGGTGGCTCTTATTATTGCAGGAATTTGATATTACCATTATAAATAAGCCTAGAAAAGAAAATGTTGTTGCTGATTTTTTATCTCGTTTTACTAACAGTGATGACAGTTCGCCTATTGAGGACTCTTTTCCAGATGAACATCTATTCGCACTTTCAGCTCATTCCCCCTGGTGTGCAGACGTTGCTAATTATTTGGTTGCAGGAAAGCTCCCGCCACACATGTCTAAACGAGAAAAGAGAAAAATCATCCAGCAAAGTGCCAGGTACTGTTGGCTCAATGGTCATCTCTTCTACACAGGGCCCGATCTTGAGATTAGGAGATGCGTAAGGGAAGATGAGATCTTTCACATACTAAAAGCCTGTCATGATGGACATTGTGGGGGACACTTTGCAGACAAAAGAACAGGGCATAAAGCGCTGCGGATGGGCTACTATTGGCCGACTCTGTTCAGGGACGCTAAAAGGTATGTTCAGTCCTGTGATAGCTGCCAAAGGATGGGCCAGCCTAATAAAACAAATCAGATGCCTCTACAACCTCAAGTAGTAGTTGAACCATTTGATAGATGGGCACTGGATTTTGTTGGCCCTATCAGCCCTCCTTCCAAACAGAAAGTTTACATTCTGGTTTGTACTGATTATATGACCAAGTGGGTAGAGGCTATAGCTTTGGCTAAGGCTAATGACCAGGCAGTGATTGATTTTCTGTATTGAGAAATCTTTACCCACTTTGGGGTACCAAAGGAAGTAGTTATCGATGGGGGGTCGCAATTCAAGTCACACCAATTTGAATCCTTGCTCCGGAAGTATCATGTGCAGCATAGGGTGTCTTCACCTTACCACCCCCAGGCCAATGGTCAGGTGGAAAGTACTAATAAAGTTATTGAAGCAATCCTTACTAAAACAGTTAAGAGCCATTGAAAGGATTGGGCTGACAGGATTCCGGAAGCACTATGGGCATATCGCACAACTTGGTGCAACACTACAGGGTTCTCTCCCTATGATTTAGTGTATGGAAAGAGTGCCATCTTTCCAATTGAGTTTGAGATCAAAACCCTGAAGACAGCCACCGAAATGAATCTGGATGTAACAGAAGCCCAGAAGAGAAGATTGAATCAACTAAACGAATTGGATGAGAAACAGTTAGCTGCAGTGGACCAGACTGTGTTGCTTCAGCAACAGAGATCCAATTGGCATGAGCGATTTATTAAAAAGAAAATCTTCCATGAAAGAGACTGAGCATTACTATATGACTCCAGGTTCAAAAAGGATTTTAAAGGTAAATTACGTACAAGGTGGCTGGGTCCATATTTGGTCGACAAGGTATTTGACAATGGCACTGTCCGTCTAGTGAACATCAATGAAAACCGTATACCATTACTTGTTAATGGCCACAGACTGCGACTGTATTGTAAGCCTATTTCGAAAGATGCATTCATTTCGCAAATTGTCACCGATCCAGATTATCAGCTGGCACCAGAGTAGGAATTTCTCTCTGCCTTTGCCAATCCTTAAACTGAAAATTGCATTCTGAATTACTGTACATAAATAATTTTCTTTCTTTTCTGCTGTAGCGTATAATTGTTTTTTACTCTTTGCATTTGATCTTTTCGTTTGTTGTTGTTTTTCAAAAAATTTCAGGGAAGCACCAGGAGAATGACTAGATTGGGCCTATCAAATGAGAGTTGTCTTCCCATGCCTTCCTGTGCAGAATTTTCCTTTTCCTTAAAATAAATTTTTCGGCAGCTGCGACAAATTTTCCGGTAGCTGCAACATATTTTCCGGCAGCTGCAACATATTTCCCGACAACTGCGGCATATCTTCTGGCGCCATAAAACTTTTCCCTAGAAGCCGTGACTTTTTATCCTGGCAGACGTAAAATCCTTTTTCCCAGTAGCCGTGAACAACTTTCCCAGCGGCTGCAACATCATAATTCCCAGCGGCTACACATCATTTCCCAGTGGCTGCGAAATCCTTTTTCCCAGCAGCCGTGAACAAATTTCCCAGCGGCTGCAACATCATAATTCCCAGCGACTGCACATCATTTCCCAGCGGCTGCGATATCATTTTCCCGGTGGCCGTAAACCCTTTTTCCCGGCGGCCGTAAACCCTTTTTCCCGGCAACTGTGAACCGTTTCCCGGCAACTGCAACAACTTTCCAGCGGCTGCAACATTTTTTCTCAGCAGTCGTGAACCATTTCCCAGTAGCTGCAACATCATTTCCCAGTGGCTGCGATATCGTTTTCCCGGTGGCCATAAACCCCTTTTTCCCGGTAGCTGTGAACTGTTTCCCGGCAGCTGCAACAACTTTCCAGTGGCTGCAACATCTTTTCCCGGCAGCCGTGAATCATTTCCCAGCAGCAGCAACATCATTTCCCAGCGGCTGCAACATCTCTTCCTGGCAGCGGTGAATCATTTCCCAGCGGCTGCGATATCATTTTCCCAGTGGCCGTAGACCCTTTTTCCCGGCGGTTGTGAACCATTTCCCGGTAGCTGCAACAACTTTCCCAGCGGCTGCAACATCTTTTCCCGGCAGCCGTGAACCATTTCCCTGCAGCTGCAATATCATTTCCCGGCTGCCGTAAAATCGTTTTCCCGGTAGTCGTAAACCCCTTTTCCCTGCAGCCGTGAACCATTTCCCAGTGACTGCAACATATTTTTCGATGGCTGCAACTTATTTCCCGGCGAATGCGACATATCTTCCAGCGCCGTAAAACTTTTCCCTGGCAGCTGTGACTCTTTTTCCAATGGCCGTAAAGCCTTTTCCCAGCTACCGTGAACCATTTTCCGGTGGCTGCAACATATTTTCCGGCGGCTGCAACATATTTCTCGGCGACTGCGACATATCTCTCGGCGCTGTAAAACTTTTTCCTGACAGCCGTAATTTTTCTCGATCCCATAAATCCTTTTCCCAGTGGCCGTGAATCTTTCCTAGCGGCTGCAACATCTTTTTTGTCGGCCGTGATATCATTTCTGGCAACTTGCATTGGTAACTCCTGTGTTAACGGAAGAATTGCTCCAAACCTGCTAAACTATGGCTCTGAGTCATCTTAGTCATGCTGGCGAACTCATCATTCCGACCCCGAGGACGCGATGGTTTGTGTTTCACTAGAAGAAGGAATTATTGCATTATCCTGGTCATCATGATCAGATTTATCACTGTGCACAAGTTTGGTTCCGCAACGTCACCAATCGCATGCTCCACCATTCTCCGCAGGATATCTGACGCACAGTTTCATGAGGTATGGCTTTCATTTATCACATGATTAAGTGTTGATATAATTGAACAATATCAGTCGTACCTTTATACGTATCACCATTATGCCTAATTAGACCTTTCCCTCGTACGACATAAACATTAATAACTGCCACCTTCCCCAATTCGGAATGGAAATTTTGAACGTTTTTCTGTGCTCAACTTTCCAAATTTGCCCATTTCTTCAACATCTCTGCTCAGTGATTCGTGCATCCTCTGTGCTGCAACTCCCATTCTCAGATTCTGTCATCTGTGGGATAGCAACTTCAGCTTGCAGCCAGGACCATGGGAATTCCAGTTCATCATGAACCTTTGAATACACAGGAACTCAGGAAAAATCTTCAAGTTCTGGCCATCTTTCAAGCCGCCGGCTGGCTCAAATTTTTTGAGCGACTAGATGGATTCAATCGGGAAGCAGCCTTGTAATTTGCTTTAAACCTCACCAAAACTCACTCCACGGTGTGGGGGCTGCGCATAGAAGTCTCTGAGCCCATTATATTCAAGGTTACTGCCATCCCGCAGGTGGGAAGGGCATGGTTTAACCGACGAGTCCCCACAACGACTGCACAGGAAGCATTTTTACTGGAGGGGGAGCAAGTTCAATCATCCAGAAGAGGGATCGCACTGCACTCATTGCCATGGCCATGGGACCAGGTTGCTGTCTTTCTCAAGAAGTACATCACTTGTGAAGGTAGATATCAAACTGTTTATAACTCTGAACTCCCTTTACTTTCTCATCTCCGCCATGGCATTTTATTGAACATTCCATATTATCTACTGCATGACTTGCGTCATATGGCGGCATTTGTCCAGTCTGCTAAGCACCCACTTTCCTCTCTCACCCACCATGGCCTTATCAAATTAATAATTGTAAGAACCCTTTCCCAGCATCATATAACCTGGGAGCAATTCATAGCTCGAGCTCAGCAACCCGCTCCCTTGCGGATTGTCCCACTACAGTAGGTACGAGTTCCTCCACAACAGGAGGACCAGAGTCCCTCCATTGAAGTTGGGGGGGAGGATGAAACTGTATTATAAGAAGAGCAACTGGGGGCACAAGCAGAGCCAATGGGGGGGGATGAAACTATATTAGAAGAAGAGCAACTAGGGGCACAAGCAGAGCCAATGGGGGGGGATGAAACTGCATTTGAAGAAGAGAAATTGGGGGCACAAGCAGAGCCATTGGGGGAGGGTGTAGATAAAAATCCTTTGGAAAACCCAGATAACAAGGAAGCTCCAACAGCAGAAGGTGAAATTGGAGCAGCATTAAATGCTGCGACAATTGAACCTGAAGGTGACAGAGCCAGGGCAATAGAAGAAAACATTGAGCTGGTAACTATTGAATCCTCACCTGAGTGGGTAGGAGGAGCTTTAATTGAAGAAGAACAACATGAGGAGCAAGAAAAAATTCCTTCGACCTCAGCTGTGAATCCCTATATACCAGCTCCACAAAAGAAAACACCACAAAGGAAAAGAAAGAGATCAATCAATGAATTTAACATAACCTCACCAATCAGAAAGAAAAGAACTAGATCAGCTACAGTAGCAGAGGCAGCCAGAAAAATATGGGCAACCTTAGAGGCACAGGTTGAGCCCCCTATCCTTGTACCGAGACCAATGGATGCTCCACAAAGGCCGGTTGAGGAAGAACCTAGAATTGAAGGACTTCTGGCTGAGAACACACTGTTAAAAGAGGACCTCCAAGTACTTCGAAGGGAATTGGAAACCTGGAAGGAAAGCTGCAGAAAACTAGGTGAAAGGAAACTGTATACATTGGTAGAGGCTGCAGACCAATAGGAGGAATCAAACTCTACCGAGCCTGGAAAGGAAGATGAACGAGTAATCTGTCCCACCTGTGGGGAAATCTTTAAGGAGGCAGGCCACAAGATTATACTTCGTACCTGCTCATCACAACAGCCTGCGCCCACAATAGAGGAAGCTGCAGAAAAAGAAGATGCTGCCACACAAGAACCATCATCTTTAACCATCCTTGTTGAAGCTGCCACCAATCTTGTGACAAAGGAGCTAAGGGATGAAATCATGTATGATGATGGGGATAAAGAATATACTGTAACCCCAAAATGCTCCCACGATACAGATATTATAGAGCAAATGGGAGAAGAACCTGGAATGGAGGACACTCTGGAGCTTAATAAAGAATATACTGTAACCCCAGAGTGCTCCCATGACACAGAGATTATAGAGCAGATGGGAGAGGAACCTGGAATGGAGGACACTATGAAGCTTAATGAAGAATTTTATACTGTAACCCCAGAATGCTCCCATGACACAGATATTTTAGAAGCTGAGCCACAAAGACAAGACATTGATAAACTTGAACAGGGTGCTGTAACACAAGAACCAGCAACCCTACGTAAACTTGTCCAATTGGCCAAGCAAATGGGAGAAGAACCTAGGATAGATGACACTTTGGAGTTTAATGAAGAACTCTGGGTTGTAACCCCAGATGGTTCCCATGACACAGAGCTCATAGGAGAATAATTGCAACAACAGGAGGATGAAGAGGCAAGCCAGGATGTTGTTACACAAGAACCAACATCCTTGAAGGCTGCAGCAGGAACTCCTGAATTTCAATTAGGAGATAACCCTGGAATGGATATCATTCCCGATACGCAGTGGAGTGAGGATGAACAGGTACAGACACAATCCTCAGGTGACACCGAAATCTTGGAGGAGGAGCTACACAATGAGAAAGATATCCAATCTCAGCAGCAGAAGGACAAAGAAGACACTGTTACACAAGAACCAGTGTCTCTAAAAGTAATGAAGGTAGCTGCTGAAGAGAGTCTAAAGGATGTTGCTGTTACACAAGAACTAGCAACTCTCATATTAGACTTAGATGTGTTGGAAGACACTGTCCCACAAGAACCAGTGCTTCTACCTCCTAGAGATGTCATTGATTTGGACTCAGATTAGGATTTCCTTTTAAGTCCTCCCCAGGCACAGCATATAATGAGACTGCAGGAAGAAGGGGTTTCCACTTGCACCAACTACATTTCCAGACACCAGCAGTTATCATTGGAAGGAAGTAAGCACAGAGGGCAGGATGCCTCCTCTGCACTTAGAAGCTGAGATCCTTACTGTTTCAAGAATTTCAAGCAGGCACTTTCCAGAGTCAAGGGATATGTGGGAAGTATGAGGGAGAGTGGAGTTAATTGGTTTGGTTTGAAATTCAATTTCCCCCTCATTTGGTGGCCAGCAAAACCATTTAATATGGGTTTTTCCTTGACTGGGCAGAAGAGCAGTGATGCTGGAAAGTATTGGGTTACTCACAGAGGCTTTTTAAAAGACAGATGAGGTGACTGAGTTTCCTACAACTTTTCCTCCCTCCATGAACAGAGCTCAGTACAGGACTCAGATTTCGAATGATGTAGGTTGTTGCATGAGGACATGCAACAGGATAGTTGGGGGGGGATGTTGAGCCTAGAATTGGCCCCTTTTAATCATCCTCGATCACCTTTTCTTCCCCTGTCCTACACCATTTAGCATGCTAATCAGACCTGTTGTCCTCACTTTATTCTCCCAAGCTGCCAAGGTATGACTGATCATTGCTCTATCTTATTAATGCTTATGATTGTGATAATTAAGGCTGTTTATCTCTCAATTGTGCTAACATGTTATGATTTATGAAGGTAGTTTTAGAGAAGTGGACTGCAGGAAGGTGGGGCTGAACAAGTCTTGAAAGGAGGGATGTTCCCTGCTTAAAAAGGATCCTCAAGGCTTCGATCATCAATTAAGGCACATGGTTCTAATGTAACATCCTAGATGGAGCCGTGACAGGGCAGTTGTAACAGAATGCGCTATAATTGGAGATCTTTAAGTTATTTGCTGCTCGAGTATAATTGTGATCTGGAAAGATCGCCACTCCTGGGCCAATCAACAGCTTTCTCAAGTTTTTCTATGTCTTTACTATGCCACGTTTGTAACAGCTTGTATTATTTTGGGGCGCCTGAAGATCAGAGATCTTCATGGCTGCCCGTTAATAGGATCGGATGTTATGATCTGCATGTATAAATATGGGGAGTTGTCTCGACCCTGGGGGTTGAACAACGGAGAACTCATTCATTGTATTAGCAGTGGAAAGCAAACTGTGTAATCATTCTTCTGTTAATATAAAGAGGTACCTCTGAGTTAAAGGAGATTTACATTGTTCAGCCAGCATCTCTATGTGAAGGCTGGGCCCGTCTTCCACAGAGATTGCTGAGTTAAATTAGGACTCTTCAAGTTATTGTTGTGTGATGTTTTGTTGATGATATCTCCTTTGTACGTAGCAGTAGTAAGTGTGGTGTGGATTTCCAGTATAATTAAGATTATATTTCTTTGAGATTGGCAAGTAGTATAGAGTGACAGTCGATTGAGTAAGAAACTTTATGCAATTCATGTGACAGTTGTAACAGCCTTGTTCATCTTGTAGTTAAGTTGTGATCCCATGAGCCCTTGCAATCTATCTTTTCTGTTATGATTGTTGATTTTCATTCCTGTAATTCAATCTCTTAGAACAGCTGAACTCAATCCTTTGCAATTGAATTTCTAGATTAATATTCAGTTTATTCTTATGGTTTTCAAGAGTGATCAGATTGAAGAAGTGAGTTACTTGTTCTAGGATGTGAATAGGATTTCTTTTTATCTGCAATTGTCTTTGAATCTTATATTATTTCTTGTTGATGCATGGTAGAAAGGAATTGAAATTGTAGTATTTAGAAAGCAATTGGGATTACACAGATCTCCGGATGGACATAGTTGTTAGAGGATAAAAGTATTCAATTATAGTGATTTGGTGTTTAAACATAGACTGTGCATCTATCCTTTGAAATAAAAGACTTTCTCTGGTTGACAATAAATCTCGTCTGCTCTGTATGTTGGAATAATCTATCTGCATATAGGGTGCTCGACAATTACCGACAGGAAGAGGAAACTTGCTACCGAGTTCGAGATAAAGGACATCCTAGGAGATCCGATAGTTTGAGCTCAAACACTCTTTTGAGGTTTTGCTACAAGAGGCATGTAATCAGTCCTGGAGATCCGATAGGTTGAGCTGTGTGCTCGTAAAAGTCCTGGGATGCTCTTTAGAGATATTGCAGGTTGCAAGACACTTTTTTAAGGTTTTGCATGACCACATGTAAAAGATCCTAGGAGATCTGATAGTTTGAGCTCGGATGGTCTTTCAAGTTTTTGTGGTGGTCACATGTAAAAGATCCTGGGAGATCCAATAGTTTGAGCTCGGATGATCTTTCTAGGTTTTGTTGACACACATTCCACAGGATGGCCAGAGATGTTGAATACCTACAGATGGCTAGGCCTACAACCAGCATGAAAAAGGGATGGCTTTGTAGAACTTCCTATGATGAGAAGAATTAAGAGATAGCACCAGTGATCGAGATGACAAGTACAGCAGCAGTGACAATGATGCTCCATGATCCAGAGACGATGATCCAACTCCAGTATTGAATACTTGTGGTGATATGTATTGATGACCTGTGTCTAGAGAATACCTTCCTAGTTAAGAGGGATTTTTGATGTATTTGTAACTTCAAAATATATTCTTCTATGTATTACAGTTGTACTTTATTATATTCACGATAGAGATGTATTATTCTTCCAATCAGAAGTGTCTTCATTTGTATTTGTAAGTGTTGCAAGTGTTGCAAGTGTCACAACTTATATTTGATGGGTTATTAGACCACCAATGTGGGGCCGACCCTGCTTGTGTCATGTGAGTGGGTTATTAGGCTTCCTTAGGAAGTTGACCCAACCATAATTAAAGGCAGGTTAAGTTGTGTATAAATAGGGAGTGAGTGTGTCTCATTCTATTAATTCACTCACTCATCCAACTCGCATAGTTGAGAGAGAGGAGTGCGCACAAGTGGAGGAGGAGTAGCTACTAGAGTCATCTATCTTTTGGGGATTGATCTTTGTGATATTTGTATTGGGGCTTATTCTATCTCTGAGGAATTTGTGGGGTTTTTCACCTTCTTGGTTTTCCCCGAGGAAAATCTATGTCTCTTGTGTCCATGTTTGTTATGATGTGCTTGTTATTCTCTTAGTAGGATCCTAGATAATGTTTGAATGCAATTATCAAAAAATTGACAAGTGTTGATCGGTTGAGAAGAATAAGCCTCTATTGCGGCTCCAATGTCTATTACCAAGGTGGTCTTTTCCTGCTCTGCGTTCCACCAAGTTTAGCAAGTCCTTCCAATTGTAGCGCTGCAATCTGTAGCTTTCTCTCTTTGGTACGGCCTGTGGAAGTCCCGATTCCTGAAATAGGTGGAAAGGCTGCGGATCCATGAATCCGTCACTTCTCCATTGGTTTGGCCAACGAACTTAGGGAGCTGGAACCAAGTATCTAACCAGAATGGATCTGGGTTGTTCTATTGTTTCATCCTCATTAACTCATTGAGAGCAGATGCGAGGTCCTGGACTATATTAGAGGCATTTGAATCAGAATCAGTGGCCAATGGATCTCTTCTAGGAGGCATCTTTTGAAGTATGAAGGAATAGAGGCCAAATTTTGGAGATAAAACTGGTTGATGCTCTGCGATGAATACAGAGGGCACAATCCACTGGGGGGGGTGTTGTAAGCTTAAGAAATAAGGGCTTGACTAGAGGGAGAGATCTGTGGGCATGAATATCTGTGAATCTCCTCTCTATGGTGGAGATCTTTCATCTCCTTGGGAAAGAAGATCTGTAAATCCACTATCAACTTTAGGAAACCCTAAGAAGGGTGTGATATCTATTATAAATCATGAAAAATCATAAAAAAAATATGTTAAAAAAACCCTTACTGCATATCTTGCTTCTCCTTCAGATCTTGGAGCTCTGATACCAATTGATCTCCAACTAGAAGAGATTTGTCCTCTTCTCCAACAAAAACTGCTAATGTTGGAGCTTCCCATGTATGGTGAGCATGAAAGTAAGGATGGAACGCTGACTCGGTGGAGCTGGCAGAATGTTGAACATGCAGAATGTTGAGCATGGAGCTAGTAGAATGATGAGCATGGAGCTAGCAAAATGCTAAGCGTGGAGGTGCAAAAATGCTGAGCGTGGATCTGGACGAGAGGTAGAAAGGAGTTGGTGCTTGCATGAAGGGAAGCATGAGAATGGGGTTTTAGGAAGCCTGGAGTCTGGGCGTAGATAGGGGCAACATGAGGAAGGAGCTTACAAATTGCGTGGATATTGGGAGGAGTGGAGTAACATGAAGGACTGGAGCAACGTGGAGATATGGGCACATATGGGGGCAGTGTGAGATTGGATTTGCAGGTTGCGTGAAGGTTGGAGCTTGCATATTGCATGGAGATTGGGAGGAGTGGAGCAGCGTGGAGATCTGGGTGCAAATGGGGACAGCATGAGATTGGAGTTGCAGGCTGCATGAAGGTTGGAGCTATGGAGCAGGGTGAAGGATGGAGGAGTGGAGCAACATGAAAGAAGGGAGTGAAGGGAGGCGTGAAGGCTTCCTAAAGAGTGGGTGAAGGCTGCCTGGAGAGTGGGCGCACAGGAAGCATGGAGGATGGAGTGAAGAGTTGCGTGATGGAAGGTCGTGGAGGAAGCGAAGATAGTGATCACTGTGAAGGTGGCACCAAGGGGTGGCCCAATTATTATATTATTATCATGATGTATGGGTAGGTGCGGTTTTCAGGAAACTCAACTGCCCAAATTGGTTATTCGATGGCAAAACCTGAGTACAATAGTAACAACGTAGTCACTATGTCGGTGTATACATAGTCCCTTGTTCCATTAGGGGGGTGGAGGCAGTACCCACAATTTATCCCAAAAACCCGGAGTCATGGGAGGGATATGCTACGGGATGCTCCCCAAGGTGTGTGATGATGAATGGTGGGTGTCTTCTAGGGAAGCTTGGTCAATGTAGTCGAAACTTCTGCTTACAGGTTCTAACTGGAGATGGTCATGGCGTGACACTTCAGGGTAGTCCAGTAGATGAAGGATAGGATGTGGAAGTTAGTTATGAATTAGGTATAAGGAGGTAGGCATATAGGAATTTCATGGAATTTTAAAGGGAAACATAATTTACTATGTGGGTACTGAAAACATTTTCTTGATTTTTGTGTCGTAATTTAGTATGTTATGTTTGTTTCATAGGATATTATGATTGAGTTAGTAAAATTGGCTAGACATTTCAAATTAATATTTAAGTATGCACCAACAGATAATAACTTATATCATTATGTTGTATGTATGTTTTAGTACTATTAGTGTACCTACACGAGATATGTAAGCAGTATCTATGCTTACATAACTGTAACATACCCATAATTCCAGGCTAGTATTTTCAGGAAAAATGGGTATAAAAAAAAAATCCTTTGAATATCCATAAACAATTACATTAGTCTTATCACTAAACATACTTGTTAATTATAAACCAACGTATTTAACTTAGGTCTCATCATGTGATGATGAGTCTTCCAAATGTAATCTTAATTCTTATTCTAACATAACCCATGCCACAAGACTAAAATGGTTATGGATTCCAACTACAAGAGTGTGATATTTTTAATCCAAACACAATGGTTCTGCATGAATTTAAATCATTGACATAACATTTATACTATTCATTTTTTAGTAAGGATTTGCAATAATTCATCAACACAACCCTTCCACATGAAGTTCAACCATTGATATATATTCACACTATACATTTCTCACTAAGGATATACAATTATTCATCAACACAATGCTTCCACATGAAGTTCAATAATTGATATACATTCATACTATACATTTCACACTAAGGCTCTACAATAATTCATCAACACAATTCTAATCCAAAAACAATGTTTCCACATGAATTTCAATCATTGATATAACCTTCATACTATTTATTTTCACTAATGTTCTACAATAATTCATCAACACAATGCTTTGGCATGAAGCTCAATCATCGATATAACATTCAAACTACACTAATCAGAAAAAATAACATCAAAGTTCAGAACCAATATGCATTTACTGAGTTGCAGAAACTCAAAAATTGATGGTTAAAAGTCATTTACAATCTCAATCATCTGGATTCCACAATCTAAATTCTTTCACAATCCTGACTTCCGGGTTGCAGGTTGCGGGTTGCGGGAACTTGCAATTATAAGTTTAGGTTTTTAACGCTTTTGTATTCCCGACTTCCGCATTGCGGATTGCGGGTTGCATGTCCTTCATATATGTGATTGAATGTTTTAGCGCTTCCGCATTTCCGAATTCCGCATTGCGGATTGTGGGTCCTTATTTCACAAAGTTGAGTGTTTTACCGCCTCCGCATTTCCAACTTCTGCATTTTGGATTGCGGATTGCGGATCTTGTTTTTACGAAGTTGAGTATTTTAGCGCCTCCACATTTCCGACTTCCACGTTGTAGATTGCGGATTGTGGGTCTCAGACTTTCCAATTGCAGAATATTGGATCTAGGTCTCTCTGATTGTGGAAAATGAGGATCTAGGACTTTCTGATTGCAAAAAAGGACGATCTAGGTCTTTCCGATTGCGGAAAAGGCAGATTTGGAATACTGCTCCATTGTTTACATGTTCAAGTATTTTGTCTTCCACTACTTTAGATTAAACGATTAGTTTACGGTTTTTTAACATCGGGAAAATTATGTGTGTACAATCAAATAAATTCATTGAGAATACTATTCATAAATAAAGGTAAAATAGAGACCACAAAAGTAAACCATGCCCAAAACAAACTTCTAAAAAGTAATCAGGAATTCATATCTTTAAGATGTGATGAATAATGAGTAGATTTAAACTTCATGTTGTACTCATATGTAGAGAAAATCGCATCTCTTCGATGCTATGAGAAGATCTAAAAGAATGATAATAGATCAAGCTTTAAAATGTAGTCAAATATAGATAAATCACACCTCTACAATACTATGAGCAGATCTAAAATAATGAACAAAGATCAAGCTTAAAATGTATTCAAATGCAGAGAGGTCGTGTCTCTACAATACTGTAAGTAGATCTAAAATGATGAACATAATATACTTATAAGAGGAATTCTGAAACATTTACACAATGTACATTCAAATTAACATAGAAAATAAATCAATCCACAACTCTAATTAATTTCAATGAATCCTATGAACTTTCAAATAACCATGGAACCTGACAAAATTTTGATGCCGAATCAGGTAGGAACAACCACGCTCCTCCCAACCATAGATCTAGAGCTTGTTAGAAAAACAGGATCGCAGAGCAATAACAATAAACAGAAATGAAAATATAATCACACACACATTACAAGAGAGACACGAATATATCATGGTTCACCCCAACTTGGGATATGTCCACACTGAATTTGCCAGTCCTTATTATTATTACCATCCAGCAAGGTGAAGGGATACAACCTGCAGCACAGTTGCTGCACTTCCTCTTCACTATCTCACAGTCTCTCTCTCCTGATCTTAGAGATTTTTAGAATGCATAAAACCTAATACATCTTACCCTAGCTGTATTACAATGTCTTTCTTTTATAGGGGAAATACAATGGGAAAATACCACGTATTACCCAAAACACCATGGGCCCGCAAAACAGCTGGCGAAAACAGCCCCAAAAAAATTTTCTCAGGGGTGCTGTCCCTTAGACCCCCTGAGTGTCGAGCTGGGATCATAACCAAACCTGGGGTATGGACATGGCTGAATTATCATTTATGAGACTGGAAGATCTGGCTCCACAACCAACAATCTCCCACTTGGAGACTGATCACATTAACTCCACCGCTACTGTACTTGCTGGACTTGGACTTGGAAACTTTCCCTCTTCACCTTCATGCTAGAAGGCCAACTGAAACCGAGCAGGAACTCAGTTTCTCTCTGGTCACTACCTTTGTGAACATGTCTATAGGATTCTGGTTAGTATGTATCTTTTCCAGCTTCAATAGTTCATCTTCCAGAACAGAGCGTATGAAATGGTACTTGAGATGTATATGTTTAGTCCTAGAATGGAATGCTAAGTTCTTTGCAAGATGAATGGCACTCTGGCTGTCACTATACAACCTGCTATCCTTATGCTTCTTACCCAATTCCTCCATAAACCTCTACAACCAAATCATCTCTTTACTAGCCTCTGTAACAGCAACATACTCTGCTTCTGTTGTTGAAAGTGCAACAACCTTCTGCAGTCTCGAAATCCAACTTATTGTTGTTCCACCTATAGTAAACACATACCCTGTGGTGCTCCTCCTTCTATCCTTATCACCTACCATATCTGCATCAACATATCCCTGTAGAACAGTGTCTGAACCTCCAAAACATAATGCCTGAGTGGTGGTACCTCTCAAATACCTAAGAATCCACTGTACTACCTTCCAATGTTCTTTACCTGGATTGTTCATATATCTACTCAGAACTCCCACTACTTGTGCAAATCTGGTCTTGTGCACACCATGGCATACATCAAGCTGCCAACTACTGATTGATAGGGAATCTTGGACATGTAATCTGTCTCTTCCTATTGTATTCAAGTAGATAGTAAGCACACACAAACATATAATAAAGACAAGAGAGATGATTCGAATGCATCCAACTGGTTATATTCATCTTGATAGGTATATTTATACATCTTACATGTGGTTGGAACGGTTGCACCCGCTCCAACGGCTTCTTTAACTAGATTATTACATAGTAACTAATGACAACTAAGGAGCCCGAAGGGTCTCCTCCAACATCTCCCCCACCTCAAAATCTTTCTTCGTCCCGAAGAAACATGAACAACCACGAACTGTGATTCCCTTAGTCTCTGTCAACAGTCGGGTAGTGGCCAACCAAGCCTTCTCACCTCTTCCTGCCTGATTCTCTTCCACGGTCCAGGAGCTTCTAAGCTTCGTTGCTCTGCCATTGCACCAACTCACCATCTGCCTGAAAAAATTCTAAAATGACATTGAATAGATGTTTATGTATGTCAGCACCGGGGGGCTTGATCAGTTTAAGTGTTCTTTTGTCATTATTAAATGTGAAGCACTTTCTTTGTGTGGTATAGATGTCTTCTGCTTGAGTACATGGTTTTCATAGACTTTGTTGTCGTGAGGCTTCCTGCAAGTTTTGAATGTGTCGCTGCTGCTTGTGGTTGATACCGACTGATATTGGTCGACTAATGACTGACTCGACTCGACATAACTTACTTGAATAGACATAACTTACACTGGTCGGCAAGAAACCGACTTGATTTACAACTTTTATGAATATACATGGTTCAATAAGTTTTGAACAACCCTTTATTCGACTAATTTTCAATGACCAGACACTTTTTACAACATCATGGTCACTTTTAAAGACTCGACCTCTTACCATATCGACCAATGACCACTTTAAAGACTCCCTTATTACAAATATCAACTGAAGTGTTTTTGACCACATAGTTAAGAGTCGACTTGACCAACTCAACTATTTGAATATCAACCCTTTTTACAAATAAGGTAACCCAACCATTTAGAGTTCCGACCATGTTACATTGACCATAAAAAATTACAAATGCTTTTACTCCGACCAAGAAATACCATATTGACTAGAGTGAAGAGTCGACAAAAATAGCTTCCACTACATATATATAAACAATGACCCGACCATATTTTATGGACTCGACCAATTGATAGTATTGACCAAAACACATATAGACTACATCGACCATTTTGCAGCTGTCGACCATATTATTGGAATCAATACTGTCATGTTCTATCTTCTGTTTTTGACGTGTAAGAACTGATCTCTATGAACACAACACCAAAACAATCTCATACAGGTTGGAATGTAGCTTTTAATGCAAGCGTTCTGTCGAGCAGTGGGCTAATCGTCATCGTTCCCAATCAACAAGTTTCAATGAGCCATCCTGGTCGACCTGCTTTCTTGTTTATGCGGTCAGCATGGCCAATTCATATATTTCGTTTCATCAAGAGGCGCAGAGATCCAGATCAAAGACCATACATGAGTTTACAGTAACATCAAGCTTCAAGGACATTTATAAGAATTTCAAAAGCAAAACATAACACCACGCATTTGTACAACCGCGATGTAATCTTTTGGTCGCTATGTCTGCGTAGCTTCCCTAGCCGATGAGCATGCATGACTAGTCGGAGTTTCCATCTTCAAATTTCTGTATATATAAAGCAAGGCGGCAGAGACTGGTTGAGCAAGAATGGTCAACTACCATAGTTGAAATATACACAATTTTATTTACATCCACCTCAACGACATATTATTCAATTCCTTTAGCAGTCTTTATATCATCCACAATGAAATCAATTATCCACATCAGTCGCTTTAGCATACCAGTTGAAGAAGATCGATGCTCATGTCGATAGACGGATTAGTAATGAAATATTGACGAGTGCTTTGTCAAATTTTCCCTCGTGAGATTTTCATAATGCAATATTTCTGGAATTATCTCAACCAAGAACAATCGACTTCGCGAGCAACATAAGTCCAACAGAAAAACTCGGAGAAGCACAAATAATGTTTATGAGCGATGTTAATTTCTTGCAAAAAACATAAACTTACAAATTTTTCTATGCTGTGTATGTGTATAGGTCGACTCAACTTAAGGAAATATTCAACAACACATCCGGAGTAGCATCAAACAATCTTCATTTGCTCAACATGAATTAAAATTGGGTTGGTTGATGACGGGTTCATCTCCTCCGACTCATTGTTTTTCTTAACGCATCAAACTTGACATAGCAGGTGTCTCCAATGGTGAAACTAGCAAGTCACTTCGTCGATCCACATTCTCTTGAGCCAGAGCACATGCACGCGCACTCTTTGAATCTTTTATTGCAGGACTTTTATACGAACATCCTCACATTCTCGTCCAGATTCGATCCAGTTCTCCTTTGTTGTTGCTGTCACCCAGCCAAAAGAGGACGGCAATGGCACCAGATGTTGTATTCAAGTAGATAGTAAGCACACACAGATATAATAAAGACAAGAGAGATGAGTCGAATGCATCCAACTGGTTATATTCATCTTGATAGGTATATTTCTACATCTTACATGTGGTTGTAGCAGTTGCACCCACTCCAACGGCTTCTTTAACTAGATTATTACATAGTAACTAATGACAACTAAGGAGCCCGAAGGGTCTCCTCCAACACTTCCTGTGTCTTGGGACACATTTCCTTACTTAGACTGAAATGGCTGGCCAAAGGTGTACTTACTGGTTTTGCATTCTGCATTCTGAACCTCTCCAACACCTTTTGTATGTACTTTCTCTGAGACAATGTCAATTTGTGATTTTTCCTGTCTCTTGTTATTCTCATACCAAGGATTTGCTTTGCAGCACCCAAATCCTTCATCACAAATGAATTAGCTAGCTTCCTTTTGAGTACATTTATATCCTACATGTTAGACCCTGCAACAAGCATGTCATCCACATACAGTAACAAGATAATATATCTTTCATTCTCTAGCTTCTTAAAATAAACACAGTGGTCAAAATTACATCTATTATAACCTTGTTCTGTCATAAACCCGTCAAATTTTAAATACCACTGCCTTGGAGATTGTTTCAAGCCATACAAACTCTTTTTCAACCTGCATACCAAGTTCTCCTTACCTTTGACCTCATACCCTTGTGGCTGCTGCATATATATCTCTTCCTCCAAATCCCCATAGAGAAAGGCTGTTTTTACATCTAATTGTTCAAGATGCAAATATTCTACCGCCACTAGACTTAAGATAGTCCTAATTGAAGTCATCTTAACAACAGGAGAAAATATTTCATCAAAATCAATACCTTTCTTCTGTGCAAACCCCTTTACAACAATTCTGGCCTTGTACCGCTTCTTACCTCCTTCTTCTTCCTTCAACCTGTAAATCCATTTGTTCTGCAATGCTCTTTTACTAGCAGGCAACTGAACCAGATCCCAAGTCTGGTTTCCTACCAATGAGTCCATCTCCTCATTCATGCCTTGCTCCCACTTCTTTCTAGTTTCCACCTGCATTGCTTCTTCATAACATTTTGGTTCACCAACATCAGTCATCAACAAATAATACATTGAAGGACAGTATCGTTCAGGGAGTCTACTTAACCTGGTAGATCTTTTTGTAGTTGCAGGAGTTTCAGGTACTTGCTGTTGTTCTTGATTTTTTGGCACCTTTGGAACTTCATTTTCTTGAATTTCATCAAGTATTGTGTACTCTGTGGTTTCCTTTTCCTATTTCTTTCCCTGCAACTGATCTTTATACATGACCTTTTCATTGAATATCACATCTCTACTCCTGATGATCTTGTTATTTTCATAATCCCATAAGCGATAACCAAATTCATCAACCCCATATCCAATAAAGATACATTTCTTAGATTTAGCTTCAAGATTTGTTCTATTTTCTTTATCAATATGGACAAATGCTTCACAACCAAACATTCTTAGAAATGAGTAGTTTACCTTTTTATCTATCCATGCCTCCTCTAGAATACCACCATCCAAAGCACTTGAAGGTCCTCTGTTTATTAAATAAACAACAGTATTTACAGCATCCGCCCAAAACTGTAAGGGCAACCCTGCATGTAGTCTCATACACCTTGCACGCTCCATGATCATTTTGTTCATCCTTTCTGACACACCATTTTCTTGTGGTGTTCCTGGGACTGTCTTCTCTCTACGAATCCCATGGTATGAACAGTAACTATCAAACTCCTTGCCATAGTACTCACCTCCATTATCAGATCTGAGACACTTCAACCTTTTCCCTGTCTCATTCTCAACCAAAGCTTTCCACTTCTTAAAAGTAGCAAACACATCAGATTTCTGTCTAATGCAATAAACCCAAGTTTTCCTAGTTGCATCATCAATAAATGTAACATAATAATGTGAGTCACCAAGAGATTGTACCTGAGCCAGTCCCCATACATCTGTATGCTAGCTCTAACTTTTCATTCTTCTTCTATTTCCCAACCCTGAGAAATCTGACTCTCTTCTGTTTGCCATAAACACAGTTTTCACATAATTCCAAACTTACCTACTTCAAATCTGGCAGCAACTTCCTTGAGTGGAGAATCAGCATCCCCTTCTCACTCATGTGGCCAAGCCTATGATGCCACAATGTTGTATCTGTTCCTGTGGAAGCTAAAGAGATAGAATGGTCAGTATTATGAGGACATAAATACAACATACCTATCTTGTCTCCTTTTGCTATCACCATTGATCCTTTAGTGATCTTCCACCACTTTTCTCCAAATTTAGATAAACAGCCGCCATCTCCCAACTGCCCTATTGAGATTAGATTTCTTTTCATAGCAGGAATATTCCTAACATCTTTCAACAGCCAGTGAGTTCCATTATTAACTTTTATCCATACCTTACCCATTCCAACAATTTTACATGGCTCATCATCACCCAATAAAACATGTCCAAAATTGCCAGGAACATACTCATGAAAGTATTTCCTATGGGGTGTAGCATGACATGAAGCTCCTGAATCTACTACCCAATAATCACTAGTATTATCTAATGCAAGAATCAAAGCATATTGTAACACATCACCTGCTACATTTGCTTCCTAGGTAGTTTCCTTCTATGCATCTCCTTTCTTCTTTAGAGATCTGCAGTCTTTCTTTAGATGTCCTTTCTTTCCACAGTTCTAGCACTCTATTTTTCATAGTCTGGACTTGGATCTACCCGTTTTAGACTTGCCATGATTACTTTGGCTCTTTCCTCTCTCCTTTTGTCCTCCCCTGGTCTCCATGGTCAACGCATTACCTGATGTCTCACCCATGCTTTTTCTTCGCATTTCCTCGCTAAGAATGACACCAATAACATCATCAAATTTCAAGGTGTTTGAACCAGAGACAGAGTTACTTACAGCCATGACCAAGCTATTCCATCTTTCTGGCAATGAACACAATATTAGAAGAGCCCTAACCTCATCATCAAAGTTCACACTTACAGAACTTAGTTGATTTGCAATCGTATTAAACTCATTTAAATGATCAGTAATAGATCCACCTTTAGACATCTTCATATTAAATAAACGCTTCATTAGAAATAACTTGTTGGAGGCCGAGGGTTTTTCATACAGCTTACCCAGTGCGCTCATCAAACCCTCTGTTGTCGTTTCTTTTGAGATATTGAAAGCCACTAACGAAGCCAGGCTCAGCCATATTGTTCCCAGAGCCTTTCTGTCAAGAACCTCCCATTCTTGGTCCTTCATGGCTGCCAGCTGCTTTGCTCTTCCTCCCAATGGTAGGAATAGATCCTTCTGGTACAGATAGTCCTCCATTTTCATCTTCCATAACTGGAAGTTTTGGCCGTTAAACTTCTCGACCTTAAAATTTTCTTCTTCCGCCATTGCTCCCACTTGAACTAGAAACCTTAGCTTCCTGCAGGTTTATCCGCCAAATAGACCTTTGGCTCTGATACCAATTGTTAGAAAAACAGGATCGTAGAGCAATAACAATAAACAGAAATGCAAATATAATAACACACACATTACAAGAGAGACACAGATATATCGTGGTTCACCCCAACTTGGGCTACGTCCACACTGAATTTTCTGGTCATTATTATTATCGTCCAGCAAGGTGAAGGGATACAACCTGCAGCACAACCGCTACACTTCCTCTTCACTGTCTCACGGCCTCTCTCTCCTGATCTTAGAGATATTTACAATGCATAAAACCTAATACATCTTACCCTAGATGTATTACAATGTCTTTCTTTTATAGGGGAAATACAATGGGAAAATACCACGGATTACCCAAAAAACCATGGGCCCGCAAAACAGTTGGTGAAAATAGCCCCAAAAAAATTTTCTCGGGGGCGTTGGCCCCCACGCCCCCCAGACCCCCTGAGCGTCGGGCTGGGATCATAACCAAACCTGGGGTATGGACATTGTTGAATTATAATCTATGATATTGTAAGATCTGGCTCCACAACCAACAGAGTTGTCGCCTAACACACTTTAATCACCCCCGAGACAAATCGTGCATACCAAGGGTATAAACTAGTTAACCCATGTCAAGTTCTAGCTCACTCTTTTCCTAACATCATTGTTCTCACACAATAAATCGTTCTCTTCCTGGACATACTAAGCAACGTCCTACCTCACACATATGTCCTTTTATTAGTTCGTTGTCTAAGTATTTTGCAAATGGCTGATTCCCCTGAGAATATCGTGACTGTTACAATCCCTCCTCTTTAGGGAGTGTGTCTAGTGCCATTTATGCACTCTTGACACTTGCTTGACTTCTATGAGGTTAAATCTCCTTGTCCCCCACCCCTGAGATGCACGATTTCCTATTTTAGCATGGTTTTCCTCACCAGATCCATTTATTGAAAGTAGAATTTGTTCTTCTTACATTTGTCCATATGTGGACACTTAGAAGCTATTAAGCCTGACCAAAATATTCTTTCCTCTATAAAACAAACTAATTAAAATAACTTAGTAAAATAAGTAAATCAACAACTTCAAATTGTTTTATTTGGGGATATTACATCTTCACCCCCTTATTATAAACATTGTCATTAGTGTTATCATTGTTCTTCCATTGGTTCTGGAAATAGATTTGGATACTTTTCTTGCATGTCTTTATCCAGTTCCCATGTCTCTTCCTCGGGGATAAAGTGCTTCCATTCCACCTTTACCTGAGCAATGACTATGTTCCGAAGTGTTTTTTATTTCCGTTCCAAAATGCACATAGGTTCCACTTGGAACTCACCTTCTGGTTCCACTTGCACCTTATTCCATTCAATGATGTGACTAGGATCATGGATATAATTTTTTAACAAATAAATGTGAAAAACTTATAAATTCTTAAATGTGCCGGTAGTGCAAGTCGGTAAGCTACAGGTCCAATTCTTTCCAGAACTTGGAAAGGCCCACAAAAATGTGTTGCTAAATTTTTGCAATTCTCCAACCATAGTGAACTCTTTCTTGGCTTAATGCAAAGATACACATGATCTCCAACCGCAAAGTCCTTGTGCTTCCTTTTTAAGTCAGCATAACTTTTCTAATGATCATGTGCCTCCCTTAGGTTCTTTTGTACTTTGCATACAATATGTTCGGTGTCATGTAATAATTCTGGTCCTACCATAAGGCGGTCCACTGGACTATCCCAGCTAACTGGGGTAGTACACTTCCTGCCATATAGAACTTCAAATGGGCTTAGCTTCAATAAGGCTTGGTATCCATTATTGTAGGAAAATTCAACGAGATGAATATACTCTTCCCACTTAGTGGGCCTTTCCATGACGTACATCCTTAACATATCTTCAATGATTTGGTTGGTACATTATGTCTTCCCATATGTTTGTGGATGGTAACTAGTACTGAAATTTATATTTGTCTGTAATATTGCAAACAAAGTTTTCCAAAAATTTGATGTGAACTTAACATCCTGGTCGGATATCACCATTTTTGGTACTCCATGTAATCTGAATATGTCTTTCAAAAATATTTTTGCAATCTTCACAGCTTTGTAAGTTGACTTAATGGGAATAAAATGTGCATATTTGCTTAATTTATCTATTACAAGCATAATGGAATTATGTTGTCTTTGTGTTTTTGGAAAACATGTGATGAAATATAAGGATATAACCTCCCATTGCCATTCTGGAATTGGTAGAGGTTGTAACAAATGTGTTGGGTGTTTATGTTCCGCTTTCACCTACTGACACTCCAAACATTTAGATAAATAATCAATTAGATATGTATTTAAATTAGGCCAATAAAACAATTTTCTTAAGGATGTTATACTTTCTTGATAACTAAGGTGGCCGACATAAGGATGTTTATGCATTTCATCTAAAATAGACAACTTCATTTCTGCTACATTAGGTAAATACAATCTATTTTTGAACCATAACACTCCTTCCAGGTCCATTTTGAATTTTGTTCCTTTTAAATTAACTTCATATGTTAGCAGTTTGTTCAAAAGAGATCCATATTCTGCGGCGTTAATGCTTGTTGTTTTAACTTTACTTTTGAGATAGCTTCTTGGTTGACTTATATTAATCTCGTAAATCCCATGAATTCTTCTACTAAGTGCATCAGCCACTTTGTTCTCCTTGCCCTTTATATGTCTTACCCCAAAATCAAATTCACTCAAGAAGGTCATCCACCTTTCTTGACGAGCATTAAGCTCGAGTTGAGTGAATGATTGTTTTATCCCAGTGTTATCTGTCAATAATAAAAACCTTTTTCCTAAAAGGTAGTGGTGCCACATCATTTTCCTAATTTATGGCATCCCACAGCCACCCATTCGCTCGTCCTCTCCTATCCTTCCTTCTAATCCCTTGTTTGATTTCCTTGTTCCTTTCCATACCTCATTTTTGGGCCCTTTCACATTCCTATGTCCGCGTAGCTTTCTCCATAATCATGGCATTTCCTCCCTCCCCACTGCTGGGTTGTCTAACACCTGAAAATGGATCCTTGTTGTTCCATGATCCCACAACCCCCTCACCTCTTCCTCGTGGATACACATGGCCCCCTCTTGTTGGTTGCTTCCATAACAAGTTTTTTTATTGCATTATTAAAATTTACATCCCTATTACAATTTCCATGGCTTAATCGCACATGGCTAACATAATATCAAATACTTTCCATTTTAAATAAAATCTGAGCATCCACTAGCGGGGGCTTGGCCTTGATCTCCACGATAGGAAAACATACATCGCAAGTATACATTATTTATATTAAAAGCCAAAATATCCTAAGGGTCAAAATGGGGGTATTACAATCTCCTCCCCCTTAGAACAACATCGTCCTTAGTGTTCTCAAAACTGAACAAAAATGGGAATGGCTCTCTCATGGCATCCTCCAGTTCCCATGTAACCTCATCAGGACTAAGGTTCTTCCATTGCAACTTTACCTATCCAATGGATCCATTCCAGAGCAATGTGACCTTCCTATTGAGGATACGCATAGGCTCCACTTGGAACTATCCCTCAGGTTCCACCTGTATCACATTCCAATCAATCAAGTGATTATGATCATGTACATACTTCTTAATCAAAGAAAAATGGAAAAAATTGTGAGCTCTCATGTTAGCAGGCAATGAAATTCTATATGCATTTGGTCCTATCCTATCAAAGACTTCAAATGGCCCATAATATCTTGGTTCTAGATGGGCACAACTCCCCAACTTTACAGAACTTTTCCTTGGTTTCACTCTTAAATAAACATGATCCCTAATCCAAAATTCCTTATGCACCCTTTTCAAATCTGCATAACTCTTTTTCCTGTCTAGAGCTACCTTTAAATTCTTCCCAATCTTCACAATTTCTTGTTCCATTTACTTGATCATCTCTGGCTCAAGAACGACACTGTTCATCGAACTATCCCAATTCACTGGAGTCTTGCATTCTTTTCCATACAAACCCTCAAATGGATTGATTCCAAATGATGTTTGATGTCCATTATTGTATGCAAATTATACCAAGTGTAGGTAATCCTCCCACTTAGATGGTTTATCCATCCTATACATTCTCAGCATGTCTTCAAGAACCTGATTCACCCTCTCAGTTTGGCCATCTGTTTGAGGATGATATGTTGTACTAAAATTCAGCTGAGTTCCTAACTCCTGAAATAATCCCTTCCAAAATTTGGATGTAAACATTGCATCTCAATCTGAAATTATTGCCTTGGGAAATCCATGCAGTCTGAATATCTCCTTCATGAAAATATTTGCTATGTCACTTATCTTACAAGTGGACTTAACTAGAAGAAAGTGAGCTACCTTTGATAGTGTTTCCACCACTACCATAATTGAATCATGCTTCCTCATAAAACTTGTTATAAAATCCATATAAATTACTTCCCACTTCCATTCTAGAATGGGAAAAGGCTGCAATCGCCCTGCTGGATGTTGATGTTTTTCCTAGACTTGTTGGCACTTTTGACATCTAAAAATGTATTCTGTTATGTCCTTCTTCATCCCATGCCAAACCTATTTCTTTCTAGCTGTTGTTATTGTCTTTTGATATACTGGATGTCCAGAGTATGGAATTTGATGTATTTCATCCATCACTAGCCTCTTTAAATATGTACAATTTAGTATATATTGTCTAGTACCTTGATAAATGAGAATATCATCTTCACCAAGCTGATATCCTACACACTTTTCATCAATATTTCCCTGCTACAATTTTCCTTTTATTTGAAGGTAAGTTTCATCGCTTGTTTGGGACTCAATAACTCTTGTTTTCATATATGATTTGCACATACTTAATGTTGAAACATGAAATTTTATGATAAGAGCATCTGCAACCTTGTTCTCTTTCCCCTTTACATGCTTAATTTCAAAATCAAACTCACAGAGAAATTCCATCCACCTAGTTTTCCTAGAATTCAAGTTTGGTTGGTCAAAAAAATATTTCAAGCTCATGTGATCAGTCTTGATCTCGAATCTTCTTCCCAACAGATAATTTATCCACCTGTTGAGAGCATGTACTATGGTTGCTAGTTCTAAATCATGTGTGACATAACCCTTTTCATGCTCTTTTAATTTCCTTGACTCATAACAAATCACAAATCCTTCTTACATGAGCACTCCACCTAGCCCTTCAATGCAAGCATCTGTGCACACTACAAAATCCTTCTTTGGATCAGCAATCTTCAAAATAGGAGCGTTGGTAAGCAATTCCTTTCGCTGTTGAAAGATTCTCTCACACATTTCAGACCATACAAACCTTACATTCTTCCTCTGAAATGATGTAATTGGATGAGCTATATTGGAGAATCCTTCAATGAAACTTCTATAATAGCCTACGAGACCCATAAAATATCTAACATTTGTAACATTCTTTGGAATAGTACAATCCATTATGGCTTCTATCTTTTCTGTATCTACATAATTCCTTCCTTTGAGATGGCATGACCCAAATAATGTACCCTACTTTGATATAAATCACAATTGCTCATCTTTGCATACAGTTAGTGTTCTCTAAGGACTTGCAACACCATTCTTAGATGTTCATCATGCTCTTCTTCATTATTTGAATAAACAAGAATTTCATCCAAAAACAATATCACAAACTTATCCAAACACTTGTTGAAGACACTATTCATGAGACACATGAATGTAACAAGTGCATTGGTAAAACCAAATGGCACCACTATGAACTCATAATTGTCATATCTTGTCCAGAAAGTTGTCTTGTGAATGTCTTCTTCTTTTATCCTCACTTGATTATAGCCAGAACTCAAGTCAATCTTTGAAAACACTTTAGGTTCCTTCCTTTGATCAAACAAATCATCAATTCTTGGCAATGGGTACTTATTCTTGACTGCCACTTTATTTAGCTTCCTATAATCAATACACAGCCTTAAAGTCTCATCATTTTTCTTGGAAAATAACACCGGTGCTCCCCATGGAGATACAGTTGGCTTGATATAATTCTTGTCCATTAATTCTTGTAACTGCATCTTTAGCTCTATCAATTCTGGTGTTCTCATTCTATAAGGAGCTTTAGAAATTGGTGCTTACCCTGGAACTATATTGATGGTAAAATCAATGTTTCTTCTTGGTGGCAGTCTCGTCACTTCATCTAGAAACACATATTTGAACTCTTGCAACAAATGGAAGTCTTCCATCGTTGGTCATTTGTCCTCTGATGAACCTGATATATGAACTACATATAATTGGAAACCCTTCTTATAAAAAAATTTCAATTGTAAGGATGAAATATATCTTACTGAGACTTGCTTGGGAATTCCTCTTACCAATCTTGGTCTTCCCTCTTCATCGATGCATTCAAGTACCTTTTCATAGATTTATATCTTGGCTCTATTCCTTTCCAACCAATCCATACCAATTAGAGAATCATAAGATCCTAATTGTAGGACATTCAAATTTACTTTGTGAGGAATCCATTCAACTCTATGGGGCACTTCATCACTACTTCACTCACTTTTATCTTGGTCCTTGTGGATAACTGAACTAACCAAGATTTGTTGTAGTTAATTTTTATAAGAGATCAACCTTCCACAACATTTGGAGAAACATAACTGTTTGTAGATCCTGGATCAATCAAAATAGAAATAGATTGCTTGGAAATATTACCTTCAACTTCCACCACTATGGATTGATGGTCTGCCTGATGATCATCCAACGCTGCATATATTCGAGGCACTTCCCTTGCCATATCCTCCACTATAGCTTTCCCTTTTAAGTTGTACAAGCTCCGGGGATTCTCCATCCGATGTGGACAATCCTTAAGCATGTGGTTTTTTCCACATCCCCAACACTGAAGTGGCCCTTTTGATGCTTTTTCTACTGCTACTATTGGCATGTTCTCACTTCGTGCTTGCTAGCCTTGTGGAAAATTTCTTGTTTGATTTTTGAATGGTGGCTTAAATCCACTTTTCCTTTGATCAAACCTCCCATTTGGATTTTCTTTCACTGCTGGGTGAACCTCTGCTTTTCCTTTGCTCTATTCATAACAATGCATTTCCATCCTAATGGCTTCATCAAGATTTATTGGATTAACAAACTCAATCCTTTCTTTGAAATTTTGAGGTAGACTTCCAAGGAAACATTGGATTTTTATCCTTTCATCCTTTATGTAATATACATACCTCAACAACTCCAAAAAATTGTCGACATGTTCTTCCATGGATTTATGTTCCAACTTGAGTTCATTGAACTCTTTCTTCTTGTTGTCATAATACCTAGCTGATAGATATTTTTCCTTGAAATACCTTTTAAATTTCTCCCAGTTGATTCTCTTTTCACTAATCCCTTTGAATTGCATGAGGTTCTCCCACCAAATTGAAGCTCTTCCATTTAGATTATAAAAGGAAATTCTGGCCTTTTCATTCCTTGAATAATCATGAATCTTGAAATATTTCTTCATTCCAAGAAGCCATGCCTCTGCCTCTTTTCCAGTCTTACCTTCTCCATCAAATGTGGGAGGCCTTGCCTTCCTGAATTATCCCTGTGGAATTCCCTTGAACTTATTTCTTCCTCCAAATATGCTAGAAGTATGCCTTGGACTTCATTGGGAACCTCTGTAGTAACATGACCTGCTAGAAGAATATCTTGAGGAGGGTGTTCTATGCCTTTTTCTCATAGAACTATTTCTTGGGATTTGATTCATATTCCTAGAATGACCTTTAGAGAGACTCTCTGCATCTCTTCATCATTTCCCTACATTTCTTGGGTTGGAACCAAGGTTTATCCTCTGCTACATATCATTGAGGCTCTGCAAAATAGAAGTGTTGAGTTGGACCTATTCTTCTTAAGCCTTCACCAATCTTTCATTAAATATTATCATGGTTTCAACAAAATTCTGAGGAGTTATTTTCTCCCTTATCCTGTTGGATTCGGTCTCAGCGTGTTCTCCTTGCACATTTTCTCCTAGTGCATCTTCACCATTCTCATAAGGATCCTGAGCATCATTCATGGTCACCATTTTCTTTTCCTTGTATGTTTCCTTTGCTACAACTATTCAAGTTTTATCAGTTGCAACCACTGTGAATTATAAAGATATTTATTAGACATCATAGGAATGCATATAGAACATAAAACATCCAAATTTAACAAAAGTAACTCATGGAATAATTTGCAGAGCTATGATGCTTTCTTTGCTTTTCTCCATCCCTATAATTCTAGAAATTACCCATATGGACAACAAAATATATGTTTTTTTGTCAAAACAATGCCACTAGTGATTTTCTATCTGTAGGCTCATTCATACTTCGGCCCAAACAGCCCCAGTGATACAACCTTGCTCTAATACCACTCTGTCACATCCCCAGTCACCTCGATACCCTTTAGAGGAGATAGGAGACAACCTTAAAAACCACTGCTATTTTTTTTTTCTTCAAACTACCATAACTTCTGCAAAAACCATCCTCAGTCCGCAATCCGCAACCCGCAATGCAGAATTCAAAACAATGGAACAACAATTTCATAGTCTCCTAGAAACATCCCTTCGAATTCCACAATCCACAATCCACAACCCACAATGTGGTATTCGGAAGTCAGAACTCCAATTCTATGTTCCGAAGAAATATGCTTTCCGACTTTCGGAATCTGCAATGCAGAACTTGGAAGTCAGAGTGCCAATTAACACAATCCAAGAATATCACATTTCCGACTTCTGTAATCCACCTTGCGGGACTCAGAATTCATAACATCAACTCGCAACTATGGAGAAAAACACCCTTCCAACTCCCACAATGCGCAATGTGGATTTGGAAGGTCGGGAGCCCAACTGCACAACTTATTAGGCCCATAACTTCTTCATTCTAAGTCCATTTTGGGAAAATATGGTACCGTGGAAAGATATGGACGAGCTCTATGCAACTACATGATATTCAGCCTCATCTAAGAACTATGATCCTATCCTCCTTCCAACCCAAAATGTGGCCCCAAGGCTTATCAATGCCTCTTCTCCTCCCTGTAAGGAGCTCTTACGCTAGTCTGTCATGTCCCTTTTCTTAGTCTGATGCACAGAGGGACCATGAACACAACAGGGGGGTGTTGAAATCATCTCCTCGTCCAAAGTGATGAAATACAACCATATAAAGGTGTATGCCATGCATGATGATCATACATAGTGGAACTAAATCTGATTTAATGCATCTACAACATGCAAAACTAACAACATATTTAACACAAGAAAATGGTGAAATAATCAGACATCGACCAGCCTCATGATCAGGCCTATACACAAAATACCTACTTCTTAACTCTATGTGCTCATTTCATTCAAATGGACTTGATACAACCAATAATCATAACACGGAAAATTAAAATCATTTATAACCACAGAATGGACATAATTTAAAACACAGAGAACACTTATCTTTAAAATGAAGTTGTCCAAGCGACTGACTATGTGAGAGTAATGTTCCACCCAACCATAGGTCTATGTCCAACCTATATTCTTTTAGTAGAGAGACCGGCCCCGAGCTGGGTTGTGTATCCACTAAGGAGGAACTAAACAGTCTCACTCATAGCCATGGTTTCACACAACAGTATGCTAAGC
Source organism: Larix kaempferi (assembly GCA_027924585.1). Lineage (NCBI taxonomy): Eukaryota > Viridiplantae > Streptophyta > Pinopsida > Pinales > Pinaceae > Larix > Larix kaempferi. The sequence continues at coordinate 21,708,929 of BSBM01000767.1, read as the reverse complement.
CAACACATAGTTGGGTTTATCAAGCATGCCAAGAGATAAATGAGGAGGATGTTAAGCCAGTGAGGTCAACCTTAGAGCCACATGCATGTCAAACTAACTCAAACAGCCTTGGCACTTACAATACCTACCAAAACCAATGCAAGGAAGGTCCCCTTCTCTGCTACACAGTCCCTCGGGTGCCCCTTCCCTCCAATTCTCTTCAGGGTGGGAATAGAAAGGTTCAAGCTTTTGATTCCCTAAGACTTTAGCATTCATTGGGTTTACCAAGCAGTTCCAACCTCTTTCATATCTTCTTCTTTGTTACTCGCACTTGTATCTTCTCAGATTATATCTCCAAAATGACTCCCTCCTGCCTCTCGATTCTCGGTTATCCCACCGAGTTTCCTTCTCCTGTAATTTATGGCATCCCGCACTCGCCTATTCACTCTTCCAATCCTTCCTTCCTTCCTTTTGATCCCCTGTTCGATTTCATTGTTCCTTTCCATACCCCATTTCTGGGCCCTTTCACATTCCTTTGTCCATGTGGCTTTCTCCAGAATTGCGACCTTTCCTCCCTCCCCACTGCTCGGCTGTGTAACGCCCGAAAACTTATCATTGTTGTTCCATAATCCCACAACCTCCTCACTCTCTCTAGTGGATACACATGGCCCCCTCTTATTGGTTTCTTCTACAACCAACTTTTTTTTATTGCATTATTAAAAGTTACATCATTATTACAATTTCCATGGCTTAATAGCACATGGCTAACATAATATCAAATACTTCCATTTTTAAATAAAATCTGAGCATCCACTAGCAGGGCCTTGGCCTTGAGATGCACACTAGTAAAACATACATCGCATATATACATTATTTATATTAAAATCCAAAATATCCTAAGGGTCAAAATGGGGGTATTACAATGTTAGAAAAACAGGATCGCGGAGCAATAACAATAAACATAAATGCAAATATAATCACACAGACATATTACAAGAGAGACACCAATATATCGTGTTTCACCCAAGATGGGCTACGTCCACACTAAAATTGCCAATCCTTATTATTATACCATCCAGCAAATGAAAGGATACAACCTACAGCACATCCACTGCACTTCCTCTTCACTGTCTCACAGTCTCTCTTCACGATCCCAGAGATCTTTACAATGCATAATACCTAATACATCAACCCTAGCCGTATTACAATGTCTTTTTTATAAAGGGGAAATACAATGGGAAAATACCACGGGTTACCCAAAACCATGGGCCCGCAAACTGTTGGCAAAAACAGCCCAAAAAAATTTCATGGGGGCGCTGTCCCCAACCCCAAAGTGGGGGAACGAGTGTACAGTAAACCTGGGGTACAAACATGACTGAATTATATCTATAGATCTAGAAGATCAGGCTCCACAACCAACAATCTCCCAATTGGAGACTGATCACAACAACTCCACCGCTATTGTACTTGTTCAATCTTGGACTTGGAAAATTTATCATATTCACCTTCACGCTAGATGGCTAACTGAAACAGAGCAGGAACTCAATTTCTCTCTAGTCACTATCTTTGTGAACATGTCTGCAAGATTCTGGCTAGTATGTATCTTTTCCAATTTCAACAGTTCATCTTCCAGAACAAATCATATGAAATGGTATTTGAGTTGTATATGTTTAGTCCTGGAATGGAATGTTGAGTTCTTTGCAAGATGAATGGCACTCTGGTTGTCACTATACAACCTGCTATCCTTTTGCTTGTTACCCAATTCCTCCAGAAACCTATGCAACCAAATCATCTCTTTACTAGCCTCTGTAACAGCAACATACTATGTTTCCGTTGTTGAAAGTGCAACAACCTTTTGAATTTCGAAATCCAACTTACTGTTGTTCCACCTACAGTAAACACATACCCTGTGGTGCTCCTCCTGCTATCCTTATCACCTACCATATCTGCATCAACATATCCCTGTAGAACAGTGTCTGAACCTCCAAAACATAATGCATGAGTGGTAGTACCTCTCAAATACCTGAGAATCCACTATACTGCCTTCCAATGTTCTTTACCTGGATTGTTCATATATCTACTCACAACTCCCACTGCATGTGCAATATCTGGTCTTTTGCACACCGTGGCATACATCAAACTGCCAACTACTGATAAATAGGGAATCTTGGACATGTAATCTATCTCTTCCTGTGTCTTGGGACACATTCCCTTACTTAGTTACTTAGTTTGAAATGGCTGGCCAAAGGTGTACTAACTGGTTTTGCATTCTGCATTCTAAACCTCTCCAACACCTTTTGTATGTACTCGCCTTGAGACAATGTCAATTTGCGATTTTTCTCGTCTCTTGTTATTCTCATACCAAGGATTTGCTTTGCGGCCAAATCCTTCATCGCAAATGAATTAGCTAGCTCCCTTTTGAGCACATTTATATCCTACATGTTTGACCCTGCAACAAGCATGTCATCCACATATAATAACAAGATAATATATATTTCATTGTCTAACCTCTTGAAATAAACATAGTGGTCAGAATGACATCTACTATAGCCTTGTCTATCATAAACCTGTCAAATTTTAAATACCACTGCCTTGGATCTTACTTCAAGCCATACAAGCTCTTCTTCAACCTACATACCAGATCCTCCTTCCTTTTGACCTCATACCCTTGTGGATGCTGCATATATATCTCTTCCTCCAAATCCCCATGGAGAAAGGTTATTTTTACATCTAACTGTTCAAGTTGCAAATCTTTTACCGCCATTAGACTTAACATAGTCCTAATTGAAGTCATTAATAATAGGAGAAAATATTTCATCAAAATCTATACCTTTCTTCTTTGCAAACCCCTTTACAACAAGTCTGACCTTGTACCACTTCTTACCTCCTTCTTCTTCCTTCAACCTGTAAACCCATTTGTTCTGCAATGCTCTTTTACCAACAGGCAACTAAACCAAATCCCAAGTCTAGTTTCCTACCAATGAGTCCATCTCCTCATTCATGCCTTGCTCCCACTTCTTTCTAGTTTCCACCTGCATTGATTCTTCATAACATTCTAGTTCACCAGCATCAGTCATCAATAAATAATACATTGAAGGAGAGTATCGTTCAGGGAGTCTACTTAACCTGGTAAATCTTCTTACACTTGCAGGAGTTTCCGGTACTTGTTGTTGTTCTCTATTTTATGGCACCTTTGGAACTTCATTTTATTCAATTTCATCAACTACTGTGTACTTTGTGTTTTCTTTTTCTTGTTTCTTTCCCTGCAACTGATCTTTATACATGACCTTTTCATTGAATATCACATCTCTACTCCTAATGATTTTGTTATTTTCATAATCCCATAAGTGATAACCAAAATCATCAACCCCATATCCAATAAAAGTACATTTCTTGGATTTAGCTTCAAGCTTTGTTCTATTTTCTTTATTAATATGGACAAATGCTTCACAACCAAACGTTCTCAGAAATGAATAGTTTACCTTTTTACCTGTCCATGCCTCCTCTGTAATACCACCATCCAAAGCAATTGAAGGCCCTATGTTTATTAAATAAACAACAGTATTTACAGCATCTGTCCAAAATTGTAAGGGAAACCCCGCATGCAATCTCATACATCTTGCACGCTCCATTATCGTTCTATTTATCCTTCCGGACACACCATTTTCTTGTGGTGTTCCTGGGACTGTCTTTTCTTTACGAATCCCATGGTATGAACAGTAACTATCAAACTCATTGTTGCAGTACTTACCTCCATTATCAAATCTGAGACACTTCAACCTTTTTCCTGTCTCATTCTCAACCAAAGCTTTCCACTTCTTAAAAGTCACAAACACATCAAATTTATGTCTAATGTAATATACCCAAGTTTTTCTAGTTGCATCATCAATAAATGTAACATAATAATGAGAGCCACCAAGAGATTGTACTTGAGCCGGTCTCCATACATCTGCATGCACAAGCTCTAACTTTTCATTCTCCTTCTGCTTCCCAACCCTGAGAAATATAACTCTCTTTTTTTTTACATAAACACATTTCTCACAGAATTCCAAACTTACCTGCTTCAAATCTGGCAGCAACTTCCTTGAGTGGAGAATCTACATCCCCTTCTCACTCATGTGGCCAAGCCTATGATGCCACAATGTTGTATCCGTTCCTGTCGAAGTTAAAGAGATAGAATGGTCAGTATTATGAGGACATAAATACAATGTACCTATCCTGTCTCATTTTTCTATCACCATTAATCCTTTAGTGATCTTCCACCACGTTTCTCCAAATGTAGATAGACAGTCGCCATCTCCCAACTACCCTATTGACATCAGATTTATTTTCATAGAAGGAATATTCCTTACATCTTTCAGCAGCCATTCAGTTCCATTCTTAAATTTTATCCATACCTTACCCATTCCAACAATTTTACATGGCTCATCATCACCCAATAAAACATGTCCAAAATTGCCTGGAACATAATCATGAAAATATTTTCTATGGGGTGTAGCATGACATGAATCCCCTGAATCTACTACCCAATAATCACTAGTATTATCTAATGCAAGAATCAAAGCATCTTGTAACACATCACCTGCTACATTTTCTTCCTGGGTAGTTTCTTGTTGTCCATATCCTTTCTTCTTTAGAGATCTGCAGTCTTTCTTCAGATGTCCTTTCTTTCCATAGTTTCAGCACTCTATTTTTTCCAGACTGGACTTGGATCTGCCCATTTTAGACTTGCTGTGATTACCTTTGCTCTTTACTCTCTCCTTTTTTCTTCCCCTGCTCTCCATGGTCAACTCATTACCTAATGTCTCACCTGTGCTTTTTCTTCGCATTTCCTCGCTAAGAATAACACTAACAACATCATCAAATATCAAGGTGTTTGAACCAAAGACAGAGTTACTTACAGCCATGAACAAGCCATTCTAGCTTTATGGCAATGAACACAAGATTATAAGAGCCCTAACCTCATCATCAAATTTCACACTTACAGAACTTAGTTGATTTGTAACCATATTAAATTCATTTAAATGATCAGCAACAGATCCACCTTCAAACATCTTCATATTAAATAAACGCTTCATTAGAAATACCTTGTTGGAGGTCGAGTGTTTTTCATACAGCTTACCCAATGCGTTCATCAAACCCTCCGTTGTATTTTCTTTTGAGAAATTGAAAGCCACCGACGAAGCCAGGGACAACCGTATTGTTCCCAGTGCCTTTCTTTCAAGAACCTCCCACTCTTCGTCCTTCATAGTCGCCGGCTACTTTGCTCTTTCTCCCAATGGTAAAAATAGAAGCTTCTGGTACAGATAGTACTCCATTTTCATCTTCCATAACTGGTAGTTTTGGCCATTAAACTTCTCGACCTTAAACTTTCCTTCTTCCGCCATTGCTCCCACTCGAACTAGAAACCCTAGTTTCCTGCGGGTTTATCTTCCAAATAGACCTTTTGGCTCTGATACCAATTGTTAGAAAAACAGGATCGTAGAGCAATAATAATAAACAAGATGCAAATATAAAATATAAAACACATTACAAGAGAGACACAAATACATTGTGGTTCACCCAAGATGGGCTACCTCAACACTGAAATTGCAAGTCCTTATTATTGTACCATCCAACAAATGAAGGGACACAACTTGCAGCACATCCGCTGCACTTCCTCTTCACTGTCTCACAGTCTCTCTTCACAATATCAGAGATATTTTCAATGCATAATACCTAATACATCAACCCTAGCCATATTACAATGTCTTTATTAAGAAGGGGAAAGACAATGGGAAAATACCACGGGTTACCCAAAACCATGGGCCCGTAATCTGTTGGTGAAACAGCACAAAATTTCCTTCTGGGGCACTGGCCCCTGCGCCCTCCAGCCAGGGGAGTGCAACCACTCCCCCAAACCCCCTAGGGCATGTTTCGGGATCAAAACCAAACTTGGGGTACAACACGACTAAAACAACATCATCTATGAGACTGGAAGATCAATCTCCACAACCAACAGTTACTTCCCAAGAGAGATTTGGATTTTTCCTTCGAACTTGTACTGGGATCAGTACCAGTCTCGAAGGTACCTTACCGCAAGAGTACCCCTGAACTAGTTGAGCTAAAACTTCAACTTCAAGGATTGATTGACAAAGGATATATCCACCTGAGTGTATCCCCTTGGGGAGAGCCCATTCTCTTTGTGAAGAAGAAGGTTGGAATGATGCGGATGTGCATCGACTACCAAAAGCTGAATAAACTGACAATAAAGAACCGATATCCCCTTTCGAGGATAGATGATCTATTTGACCAAGTCGAAGGAGCAAGAGTATTCTCCAAAATCGATTTGCGGTCCAGATATCACCAAGTAAGAATCTGGGACGAAGACATAAGAAAAACCGCTTTCAGGACACGATACGGTCACTACGAGTTTGTAGTGTTGCCCTTTGTGATAACAAATGCACCTGCTAATTTTATGTGCATGGTGAACATTGTTTTTAGTAAGTACTTAGACAAATTTGTACTTGTATTCATCGACGACATACTGATCTATTCTAAAAACTAGGAAGAGCATAAGGAACACCTCGAGATTGTATTACATATCCTATGAGAGCACCAACTCTATGCTAAGTTTAGCAAATGTGATTTTTATAAACCTCGGATACAGTACCTTGGCCATATCATTTATGAGAAAGGCGTTGCGGTAGATCCATAGAAAATCAAAGCCATAGAAGAATGGCCTACCCCAACAAGTGTCACAGAAATCATATCATTCTTAGGGCTAGAAGAGTACTATCGGAAGTTCATTGAGAACTTCTCTAGGATTGCATGTACTATGACCTCACTACAGAAAAAGGAAAGTAAGTTTATGTGGACAGCCAAGTGCGAGGAAATTTTTCAGAAGCTAAAACAACTTTTAACCACTGCCCCCATACTAAGGATTGCAAATCTAGATGGATACTTTTTGGTTTGTACTGACGCAAGTAAGGAAGGACTCGGGGGAGTCCTAATGCAAGATGACTTTGCAATTTGTTACGAATCACGCAAATTAAAAGAGCACGAGAAGAACTACCCAACTCATGATCTTGAGCTATTTGTCATCATCCACGCATTGAAGATATGGAGGCACTATCTCATGGGGAAGAAATTCCTCCTCAAGACCGATAACATGAGCTTAAACGACCTATTTGACCAACTAGATTTAAATGCTTGGCAAGATAGATGGTTGGCCTTCCTTAGTGAATATAATTTTGAATTGAAACACATCAGGGGAAAGGAAAATAAAATTGCAAATGCGTTAAGTCACAGAATTCACTTAATTCATGAGGTGACAGTGAGTAAAAGCAATTCTTATATGCATGACAAAATCAGGACAAGAAGCAAAAATGACCGTTTTTACATTGAAATACTTCAGAAATTACATGAGCACAGACTATTCTCACAACAGAAAGATTATAAAATTGACAAAACAGGACTGTTGTGGTCCAAGGACAAACTCTATGTCCCAGAAAGTGAAAATATCAGATCTGATATATTAAATGAATTTCACCAAAAACCATATTCTGGACATCAAGGATACCAGAAAATTTTATCTGCTGTTAAGAAGCATTATTTTTGGCCAAAACTGAAAACTGACGTAGCTTTATTCATTGCAAAATGTCAAGAATTCCAATTTTTTAAGGCTAAACATCAGCATCCAACAGGACTGTTGCAACCATTACCCATACCAGAATGGAAATGGGAGGTGGTCAGCATGGACTTCATTACCGGATTTCCAAAAAGCAAGAAACAAAACAACTCAATCATGGTTGTAGTAGACAAATTATCTAAATTTGCTCATTTTATTCCAGTGAAATCTACTTATAAAGCTGTAAACATTGCTGACATTTTCTTGAAGGAAATTTTTTGACTGCATGGAATACCTAAAGCTATTATCTCCGACAGAGATACAAAATTTACAAGCAATTTCTGGAGGTCATTATTTTCTGGTTTGGAAACACAATTAAAATTTAGCACCACTTACCATCCGCAAACGGTCGGGCAAACTGAACAAGTAACCCAGATACTCGAAGATATGCTCCGAATGTATGTCATGAACAATCCTAATCAGTGGGAAGAATATATGCACCTTGCAGAATTTGCATACAACAACGCGTACCAAACCTCAACTAGAATGAGCCCCTTTGAAATACTTTATGGCAGAAAATGCAGGACACCAATGACTTGGGACAGCCCGATGGATCGACTCATGTTGGGGCCGGATATTTTAAAATATTTAGAACAACTTGTTGTTAAAGTACAGCAGAATTTAAAAGAGGCCCAATACAGGCAGAAAAGCTATGCAGACAGAAAAAGAAAAGACAAAGAGTATCAAGTCGGGGAGCATGTTTACTTGAAAGTCAAAGGCAAAAGAAGCTCCTTAAGTTTAGGTAGAACCCAAAGGGGAATTTGTACTAGAGCCCCTTCATTTTCTGGACATGAGAAAGGTATTTCTCAAAAATCGAACCATTATCCAGTTGAAAGTGCAATGGAATCACTTTGGGCCTAAAGAAGCCACATGGGATAATGAAACTGCAATGAAAGAGGCATACCCCTCCTTGTTTCACGGTTTCAGGTCAAGTCCCTAGAACAATGGGACGATGTTTTTCTAAGCGGGGAGGGATGTAATATCCCAAGAAAAGACTATTTTATATTATTATCAATTGTTGTTATAACCTTAATTGTGGTTGACGGGTGTTGAGTTAAAAAGAACTCTGGAAACACCTACATGGTTATTTTTGTGTGTTGAGCAAGTGAGCTCTGAATAGCACCAAACTATTAAATGATGTGAGAAAGTGAGCTCTGGAACATCTAAATTATTATGGATAGTGTTGGGCCAAGTGGGCTCCAGAAGCATTGTTAGTTGAGTAAGTGTGAACTGAAATGCTTTTGAACACTTAAACTCCTATTGATTAACTAATGTTGAGCTAGGAGATTTGGAGCATCAGTAACCCAGTTTGATTATTTACTTTAATATTCAAGATTATTATTATTTTATTGTTGCTAACTGAATGGGACTACCACACAAAGAGGGGCTGAGCATGCAAGAGTATAGACTGGTCATTAGCTGATAACTAAAGATATAACTAGTAGTTAGGTGAGTAAAATTCAAATTTTATTTAATAAATATTAAAATAAATTGTGAGGATTAAAATAAATTAATTTCCTAATTAAAGATAGAAACAAAACTACTAGAATATCAATTAGTTAATTGAGTGAGCAAAAGACCTAATTTCCTAGCAACCTTGTTCTCAAAAATTATAAATAGCAGAGAGAGGAACTTTGCATGGGCAAGTGTTTTCCCAAGTACACTGGAGGGTCCAGTCGTGAATCTGAGCGCTCAAACATCAAATTGCTTATATCTAGTGTGTCCTATTAAAGAGGATTGTCCTAGTGAGAGGAATGTGAAGGTTATTAAGGGGAATTTTATTCAGAAAGATTCACAACATACAAGTTGTTAAAGGGACCTTGTGACTACTATGTTGTAGTAAAGAAGATAGAAAACCATACACCTAGGCCATCTAGATTCTTGTCATGCTCAGTTCGGCTCAAGGGTGACCAGTGGAACAATCCAGGAATGGGTTGCAGTCTATGGTTGGGAGGAATGTGGCAGTTCCTAAGTCAGTCAGTCTGCAATAAAATACTGATAAGTATCTGCTTACGTTTCAGTTATTTATATTTTCGTATACTTATGATTTACAGTAATGATAATGTTATCTTGTGCCAGTAAAGAGATCTGTCATTAATGATCCTATTATTCTATTTTAGTAGATTTCAGGTTATGATCAGTATTAATGGCTATATTATCTGATTTAGAAGATCTAGGTCATACATAGCTTTACATGTTATAATTTTTTTTATAGGCCCTGTATTAAACCTCTCGATTAGGCTTGCATGTTATATGAAAATCTATAATGCTTCTAAAGTATGCTGATATAGTTTTAAGTGATATTTGAATGATCAATTAATATAGGAATGTATAAATTTTACTTATAATCATGTAATTTGTGGAACTGCTTGGCCGTGAATTTTGGGTTAAATATATATGTATATGGAGAAATTGTTAGGATATTTAGATATTTAGGAGTTGGTTAAGATCAACTTGTGTAATATATCCATTAGTTAAAGTGTGTTTCTTTAGTATGCATTTGTAAATATTTAATCTGACGGTCACGATATGTTCTAGACATAGAGTGATCCGACGATTCAACTTCTCTTAGATCATACCTACCCTTGATGTGTGGCTTAACACCCAATTGGTCCATAATCTCTATTTAAAGAGCATGGAGGGTCATTGTCTAGTTGATCGATTATGAGAAGCTCATTTGTAACTTTCTTTCTTTTGTATAATAAACTGCTCTGTAAAAGCTATTTGGTCAGGGCCGTGGACTGTTTCCCTCTACAGGGTTTTAACCACATCAAAACATCGGTGTGTTGATCTGTGATCTATTTGTGTGAAGTGGTTTCTCTAAGTGTTCGGTCTTTTGGGAGTACCTTGTGTACCCGAACATGGTATCAGAGCTTTTATGAAGAGTTGCTTTCGGTTATGATATAGATCCTGAAGTGGTGTTGCCAAAACTTGAAAGGGTTTCTGGTTCTTGAATTTTTGTGCATTTCTAGGATGTGGGAGGTGTTCCATTGCATCCGGAGCATCATTTCCATTGGGAAATAGTTTTCGTTTGATCGAAAATGGTTTTTGGTTGCTTCAGAAATGCGTATTTCATCAAATCTGAAAGTATAATGTTATAGTGACATTTTTTTTATTTTTATTTTTAAAAAATATCTCATATTTTATCAGTTTTTATTATTAGTTTTTTTCTTTTTTTTTTCTTTTCGGATTGTTGTCTTCCCTGTCTGTGTATGCTCTTTTCCATGCACCTCGTGCGATCACGGCGAATCAGAAACAGAAAGGGAAAGGGATTTTCTCGGCTATGTATGCTCTTTGTCGTGCACCTTGTGCGATCTCGACAAATCAGAAATAAAGAGAAAACATATACTTTCCAGGAAAGCTAACGAGATCTAACCCTGAACGTGTGGAAAAAAAAAAAAAAAAAATGTTTTGGTTTATGTTGTGATTTGCAGGAAAAGAGGCAAGCCCCCTTCCTCTTTCCCTTCTTCTACGTACCTTTTAATATTAACTCACTTGGTTCAAAGTTGTTTTATTCCATAAGAGGGCTTGAGTTCAAGTCTTATTAAGTTACTTTTAAACAAAAGTGCATGCAATTTCTATTTTTAAGTTACTTTATTGTAAAAGTGCATCTCACTTAAATAATAAAATATATATATATATATATATAAACTGAGTCACTTAAGTTTCTTTTTTGCTGCACTATTTAAAGTAACATCATTGTAAAAGTGAAAATCACTTATTTTACAAAACTAATTCACTTAAAGCAACTTTCTTGTAAAGTTATTTTCAAAGGTTCATCTTGGGAAGAGAGGGATTCTTTTTTTTAGCTGGTCATTCTCTATCTACCACGTCACTATTGGGGACATCTTCAACATTTTCTTTGATCAAGCATAACTTCATCATACAGAGTCAGTTTTCAGTGCCATTGTTTTTTTAAACTTCCTTTTTTTTTGAGCTCTTCGCATCCAAACTATTGGTTTCTATTTTTACAATCATTAATTTTCAATATGTCCACCCCTTGTGATATTCTACTTACCAATTCCAACTATTTTTCATGGAAATCTCATAGGGAGGATGTTCTACGAAGTAGGGGACTTTTCAGAATTACCTCAGGGAAAGAAACAGAACCCACTGATGATGATAAAAAAATAAAATGGAAAAATAGATGTGATGAAGCTCGTGGATTGATTGGGATGTCAATCTCTACTTATTTTCGCTTCCACATATCTGGAATTGATGAACCTAATACAGGTTGGGACAAGTTGGAAGCTGTGTTTGGTAAACACAATGAAATTCGAGGTCATCAACTCGAAAATTAGTTGATTTATTTAAATCCAAGTAATATTTCATGCATTCAAGATTATTTATCTAAGTACAAAACTCTTAAACTCTTATGTGAAGAATGCAAGATTAAGAAGGAAGACAAACAATGCATTTATCATATTCCTTCAAAACTTGGACCTGCATATTCTATTTTTGTATCTACATTTTACTCCATGAAAGAATCCTTAAATGCAGCTAGCTATCAAGAGCCTAGTCTTGAATCCTTTTGTGATTCCTTGATTAGAGAGCAAGATAATCTCATCCATCTTGAAATGATCAACAATGCAGATACATCTGGGAAAACCTTATTGTCCCAACAGAAAGAAAAGTCCAAGCCTCCCAAGAAACAAAATTTTTGCAATAATAAGTCAAACAAGGATCCCAAACCCTCTCAGTCAGCTCCTTCTTTAAAAAATGACAAAGGATCCAAGCCAAAAGGAAATAAGACTGAGCATCATTGCAGCTATTGCGAGAAAGATAATCATGCTGAATCTAAGTGTTTCAAGAATATGGCATCCTTGGAAGCAGCAATGAAGAAGCACCACATCAGCCTAGATTCACCTTCAGAATATACCTCTCATAGACATGCACTTTGTGCATCTGGTTATTCTTATACTGCATCTTCTTCTTCTACTTCAAATGAATGGCTCATTGATTCTGGAGCATCTTATCATATGGCTAAGAATCAAGCCATCTTTTCTACTATGCATGAATGTAACACCAAACAAATATTTTTGGGTGATGATAGATCTCTAAGTGTTGTAGGATCTGGAACAATTCCAGTAGATAATGGTCATTTTAGTGATGTACTATGTGTTCCAAGAATTTCCTGCAATTTGTTATCAATCTATCAAATCACTCATTCTGGTGAAGGTAAAACTGTGACGTTTACACCTCATCAAGTTGTAATCAATGATTTTAAAGATCCTCAACATGTCCTAGCTACCAGAATTGATGATGATATTACCAGGTTGTACAAATTTAACAACTTTGGTTCATCACCTTTTCCTTCAGTTTTTGTTGCTCATAGTAATAACTTGAGTAAACTATGTCATGAGCGATTTGGTCACTTAAATTATCTCTCATTGCAACAAATATGTAGAGACAATATGGCGATAGGTCTTCCGATGGTATCTTGCAAGGATAATGTTTGTTCTGGTTGTGTACTCGGAAAACATCATCGGGATAGTTTTGACAAATGTGCCTCTTTGAATGCCTCGGTTCCCTTGGATCTTGTGCATAGTGACTTGTGTGGTCCTCTTCCATCTGCTTCATTTTCTGATTTCAAATATTTCTTAACTTTCATTGATGATTACTCTAGACACACTTGGGTTTATTTCCTAAAACTTAAGAGTGAAGTATTTAACATGTTCTTGGCCTACAAGGCCCTTGTTGAAAAACAATCTGGTCATCAAATTATTAAGTTAAGATCTGACAATGGAGGAGAATATGTTAACAAAAATTTCACTACTTTCTGCACTGAACAAGGAATCCAACAACAACACATTGTTCCATATACACCACAACAAAATGGTGTAGCTGAATGGAAGAACCGCACTTTGAAAGAAATGGCTAATTGTATGATCCAATCTAAGGGACAAAGTCGTCAATTTTGGGCTGAAGCCATAAATTGTGCAAATTACATAGTTAATCACACCCCCAATAAAGCTTTAAAAGGTATCACACCGGAAGAAGCATGGAGTAAAACTAAACCCGATGTAAGTCACTTCCGTGTGTTTGGTAGTGAAGCATGGGCTCACATTCCGGATGAAAAACGAAAAGCATTGCAGCCTAAAAGTGAAAAGTGCATATTTGTTGGATATTCTGAAGATGTAAAAGGTTATAGACTTCTTCAACCACATTCTCATGATATAATCATTAGAAGAGATGTTAAATTTGATGAAAATCTCTTGGCCTGCAAGACTAACTCAACGATTGTGCCATCTTTGTCCTGCGAGCCTAATTCGGCGATTGTGCCTTCTTCTACTTCTAACTTCCTTGACAGATTTCCAACTCCAATTTCTGATGATGACAGTGAGGATGAAAATCCGCCTTCTCCTAATAATGTCCTCCAGTTGCACCAACAGAAGTGCTTCCTCAATGGGTCCATTCAACCTGTGAAGTAGCTGGTGATCTTGTCGGTGATCCTAGAGATCAACATCGAACATGTTCTCAGTTTCAGCGAACCTCTTCTCTTTTGGCTCAAGTTTCTGAGAATCATGATCCAGAAACCTTTGCAGAAACTTCAGAAAATCCAGATTGGGATGCAGCTATGGATGAAGAATATCGTTCCTTAATGGTGAAGGATACTTAGGATCTTGTACCTCTTCCAAAAGGAAGAAAACTTGTTAGATGTAAATGGGTCTATAGAACTAAGTATGCATTAGATGGAAGTGTTGAACGACTTAAGGTGAGGTTAGTTTCGAAAGGGTTTTCACAAGTTGAAGGGATTAACTCCAATGAAACCTTTGCTCCTGTCGCAAAAATTAACTCCATCCGCCTTTTTCTTTCCCTTGCAGCCTTACATAACGGGGAAGTCCATCAAATGGATGTCAAGTTTGCATTCTTACATGGTGATTTACAGGAGGAAATTTACATGGAACAACCTCCTAGATATATTCAAAATAACTCTAGCCTTGTCTGTCACCTTAAGAAATCCTTATATGTCCTTAAGTAAGCTCCTAGAGCTTGGTATGCCAAAATGGATAGCCTTCTCCTTGACACTGGTTTTTCAAGATGTCATTCTGACCCCAATGTCTATACCAAGAAAGTAGGAAACCATCTCATCATACTTGTTCTATATGTTGATGACCTTATTCTTACTGGTAGTGAACCTAATCTCTTAACCCATGTGAAATCCAATCTTAAGCAAAATTTTGAAATGTCAAACTTAGGACATTTGCATTATTTTCTTGGTCTCCAAGTCCTGCAAGCCAAAAAAGGAATCTTTCTTTCTCAGTCTAAGTATGCTTGTGACCTTCTTCGTCGCTTTCACATGGAATATTGTACACCTGCCCCTTCTCCCTTCCAGTCTGGAGTCAAACTTTCTGCCACTTGTACTTCACCTGAAGTAGATGCCACCTTGTATCGTCAGCTTGTTGGTAGTCTCTTATAATTGACTCATTCACGTCCTGACCTTTCCTTTGTCATTGGTCGTGTTGCCCGTTATATGCAAACACCTCCTGAGAGTCACTAGAAAGCAGTTAAAAGAATACTTCGATATATTCGAGGTACAATTCAGTTTGGTATTCATTATAGTACAGGAGGGAAACCTTTGTTGGTTGGTTTCACTTATTCAAATTGGGTCGGCAATCCTGATGATCAAAATTCTACTGCAGGTTATGTTTTCAGTTTGGGATCTGGACCTGTCACTTGGGCTTGCAAGAAACAACAAGCTCTTGCTCTTTCTTCAGCATAGGCAGAATATCAAGCTGCAGTTAATTCCAATCATGAAGCTTTATGGCTTCGGCAGATCCTATCAGAGTTTGGATTCGAGCAGTAGTAGCCTACTCCACCTTGGTGCAACAATAAAAGTTCCATCAAGCTCTCCAAAGATCCAGTTCTACATTAACGCGGCAAACACATTGAGCTGCATATGCACTTCATCATAAATCTTGTTCATGATCGTGTTCTTGAAGTGCTCTTTTTTCCTACAGATGATCAAGTTGCAGACATATTCACCAAGTCTCTTACAGAAGTGATTTTTTCTAAACTTCGATCTATGTTAGGAGCTCAAGAATTTGTCATCAAGGGGGGATAGGCTCTAATGCCTTCTTCCTTCTCCTAATAGTGTCACTTTTGTAAATCCTTCAATCCTATCCCAAGTTGTTCTTAATGGGGGGAGTTAGGATATTTAGACACTTAGGAGTTAGTTAATATCAACTTGTGTAATATATCCGTTAGGTAAAGTGTGTTTCTTTAGTATGCATTAGTATGAATTTGTAAATATTTAATCCGATGGTGACGATATGTTCTAGACATAGAGTGTTCCAACGGTTGAACTTATCTTAGATCATACCTACCCTTGATGTGTGGCTTAACACCTGATTGGTCCATGATCTCTATTTAAAGAGCATGGAGGGTCATTGTCTAGTTGATCGATTATTAGAAGCTCATTTGTAACTTTCTTTCTTTTGCATAATGAACTTCTCTGTAGAAGCTATTTGGTCGGGGTCGTGGACTGTTTCCCTCTACAAGGTTTTAACCACGTCAAAACATCGATTTGTTGATCTGTGATCTATTTGTGTGAAGTGGTTTCTCTAGGTGTTCGGTCTTTTGGGAGTACCATGTGTATCCGAACGGAAATCTCCTATAGTCCTTACGCAGAGAGAAATTTCTAGACTTAGGATTTATGGGAAAATGCCCTAAACTCTGCCTGGATAAATTAGATAAATAATTAATGTCTTCCTACTTAGAATATTTATTTATAAATGATAAATATTACCTAAAATATAATTAGCTTTAATATGTATTTCTTTTTAAAACCAAATATAGAATTCATTGTGAAAATAGATACGCATGATAGCACGGTAATTCAAACCTAGCAACCATACTTTAAAATCCACCTAGCATAAAGCAGAATCGTAGGCATCCTCAACATCTACCATAATGAGATCATCATACCCATAAAGACCAAAACTATATACATAAACTAAACTTTGGAAGTTAATTAAAATTCACCATTTAAAGCATTCATAAAATTAGAGACAGAGGTTTATACATTTTAGGAGTGATCCACAAATAATATTAAAGCCATGTCTTATGAAAGCTCATCAAATCCCAAATGTAGGGCTTACCCTCTCTGTCACATATATAAAGAAATTAAATAAACTATATATATATATATATATATTGAACAAAGACAATCAAATGTACTAATGTACTAACTCTAAATAAATCTATCTATAGCAATCAAACCTTAGAATTTAAACAGTAGTAAAACGCATTTAAAAGTCAGAATTATAGTAAGTCTGGAAACGCCTGATAGGCTCATTAATCTCAATCAAAAAGGAAAATTATAGATAGGTAAATATGATCTCTACAGGATGCATTTACACGCTAAAGTAAAATTTCACACTGTAACGTCCCCAGCTTAACCCTATTGCATTAATATTGTAAATGATGTAAATATTGTCATTTAGTCATGGTGAGGAGCTCAAGGCCAAGGCGCGCCACTGACTTATCATTTTATGTATCGGCAATTAGAATAGATGCATCTGGTTCTTGTGCTAGCAATGCACAAGGTAAAATCAGACATCATGTAAACAGGCAATTTTAATGAAAAACCCACAACGGGCTACGCAATGCAACAAAAGAGATGGGGGCATGATCTTTACAAGGAATAGGGAGGGAAAATAACCAAACCCTTTAGCCATGGTGTTAAGCCATTTCATTGAGGAAACCCATGAACTCTCAACTACCCCTTTTGGTCTCATGCACCCAATCATTTAATTCTTCCAAGAATTGGTTGAGACAATAAATGCCTTGGGATGGGAGAGGTATGGCTGTCAATTTTCGTACATGGGCAAGCCATCAACTTGGAAAATCGTGTTTTTGCTTGTTGGGCAAGAAAACCCCCACGAAATTGGCCCAAAGCCATTCTTCACCCATGGCCATTCTTCCTCTCACGCAGTCTGAGCTCCCTGAAGTTTATCCTCACGTCTTTTGGCCATAACCCTGCGTTTTTCCATGCCCAGAAACTCATTTTGGTATTTTGGAGCAGCTGGGGAAGGAGGGACGCGATTTTGGACTGAGGGAGAGGTCGTTTTTGCCCTTGGGGCATTTTTCTGAAATGGGTTGCTCTCCTAGTCGATTTTCCTAGTTACCAATTCCTTTTGAGTCTACCCACGTTTTTCTGAAGCTCAGGAAAACCCACTGTTGGGAACTTCACTGTTTAGGCATTTTTTCTCCTGCCCAACACTTATGCTTTTGATGATACCTGCACCCATCTCTTAACAGCCTAAGAAACCCAATTGCTGATTGGCTTGGCTGATTTTGATATACCTTTGGCTATGTGAGAGCCTGTGTTCCCCTTTTCCTTGTGGAGATCATGCCCAGCTCAGGGGTGGCAGTGGTGCTAAGAGATTGAGGAGCACACTGGCCTACGGTTGGGTGGAACGTTGCAGAAGCGTAGCTGGTTGCTCGGGAACGACTTGGTTTAAGATAAGTATTCTCGTTTGATAGTTTGATATTGTTTAGATTGATGAATGGCATGAAAATACTGACTGTATAATGGATGTGAAATCGTTTATTTCCTAATTATACATCTCATAGCTCTTTTAAATCATGTGAGTGCTTGGTTATAAGTTTATGGGGCTAGATGCCCGGTTTTAGCCTCACGATCCTCTCCATTGCACTGGTGTGATGGGTGGGGACGTGACACACACACGCTCTTTTCCCATACTTTTTCCAAAATATACTCTAGATATATCTAGCTTTTATAACATGAACCCTTCCACGGTCAAACAAAACAACGAAACTCATATGTCTGTCATATTACTGAAATGAATTCGGAGGTCTCCTCTCATCACCATTTTCTCCATATGGAAAACCTAGGGTTTAAGCAAATAAACATATAAATTAACAAAAATCACACACAAAGATTTTATAAGTAAGAAGACCATTAGAAAATAGAAAATCGCCTTAACCATTTAAAGAACACAGTCTAGTTATACAAGTTTCAACGCAAATATTTAAACGCAGTCAGGATTGCCTTTGTTTCCACAAAATACAGACTTAAAAGCTAAGCTAGAAATCGTATTACTGGCAGAGCCCGAGAAACAGAGAATTTATATAAATATATGTTTATAGCCAAGATTTGAAAATGCCCAGTTTCTCATATAATCAATAGAGTCTTAACATTAATGTAGGGTCTTATAACAATGCCCTGTGGCTCAAATTTAAATGCCAACATCTCACCAGACCAACGCTGGGAAGCCAACATGAAATAGTGGACAGGGTTGTCTAAAACCCTTGTAACTCCCGAGCACAACCAAATAAACAAGATGTCCATCATTCACCACAAAAAATCCTATACATAACAACCAACACAAAGTCTCGTGACAGAGGCATTGATGAGCCCAGGTCTTACCAGGATATTCAAAACCTTGGTATCCTCCAATGCTTAGTTGAAGTCGCCCAACAACCACCTAAGACTCCTGCCATCACAAGAAAAGCACGTTGGGTGGTTAGACCTGGAAAAGAAATGTAGGATAAACCTAACGAAGCTAAGAACATTATTTGGAGCAGAGCTTACATTTTGATTTCATGGCTATCTACGCAGCCTCCAGGGTGCCACCAGTATCCTAAGGGATTGCGCAGACTAGGATCCATGCCCTGGTCATGCTCATTCCCCATCCACCAACATGAATTCGAAGAGAGATCCTGATCCAGGTGGATATTGGTGGCCACCCACCTGTCCAACTGGCTCAAAACAGTTTTATGGCAATTTTGGTATTGTACTATTTTTAGCAGTTTTGCGGGTCCTGAACTTCCGGGGCCGTTTTGAGGCCCTAAACGACCTTTTTTGGCAATTCGGGGGGCCAAATGGCTGCCTCCAGCATGCATTTGGCCCCAGTCGAAAGTTGTAAACCTCGGATAGACCTTTCCAATGGGCTACCGAGCGCCCCAAACGGAGATCGTATGCAAAAGTTACGACCCCGGGAAGTTGATGTACTAACTTACCCAAACGGGGCCCACATGACTTTTGGCGCTTCATCTCCTAGGGTTAGGTTTTTGGATGTCTAGGGTTTTTGACATTCTTGTTTATTGTAAAAGGCCTTGAGAGCCTCATTGTAACCATCTTCTTGCGAAATGAGCGCAGCCGTCACATCTCTTCTCAGAGATAAGCCGCCACCATTCCAGCAAGCTTGTTTTCCGCTGCATTTTACAGTTCTAGTTTATTTCCTTATTGAATAGAAAACCAGTTTTACTGTATCTCTGTTATTTTGTGTTAAGCATCTGATAATAATCTGTATTCATTTCGTTCTGCTCATAAAATCCGGATCAGTGGTATCAGAGCGGTCTGCTCCTTGTCGTCTTAATGCATGTCCCCAACGAGGTCAGGGTACAAAGAATTGGGTCTCGAGCTTGTTTCTCTTGAGGACAAAAGCTCTCGCACGCCCAAGCGACCTCTCATGGCAGGAGAAAAGAAAGATGACGGGACAGGAGATCCTATCAAAATGTTGCTTGAGGAATCCCTCACGCAGCAGAGGAACGAGATGATGGATAATTTCGCGCAAATCCTTCGGCGACTACCAACAAGCGACGCATCTTCCTCGAGCGGAGGCGCCGCCCCCTTCAAGGTACAAATCAACTTCGATATCCCTATATTTGAAGGACAGATAGATGCAGATGCTGTAGATAAGTGGCTGAATCTGCTAGAAGGGTATTTTTCTGTCCATAACTTTTCGAATAAAGAAAAGATTACTTTTGCGCTCCTCAAAGCCGTTTCCCATGTCAAAGATTGGTGGGAAACATTCTGCAAGCAAAAGGACACAGAAGAAGCCTCATTATTTTCAGTCACGGCCACCTGGGAATCCTTCAGGGATGCTATTAAGGAACAATACTACCCTGTTGGAAGTTATGACGACTTGTATACCAAATGGACCACACTGAGACAAGAAAGAGACCAAGCAGTGCCAGAGTTCACAAATATCTTCCATACCTTGCGCACCAAGCTAGGTATCAAAGATTCAGAGCGACATCTGGTGCTCAAGTATCGCGGTGGTTTGCATAGATACATCCAGACCGAAATGGAATTTCTAGACATCTCTTCCTTGGGCGCGGCCTACCGATATGCCGTCAAAATCGAGCAGAAGCTCAAACAAAAGACGCGACAATTTGGGCCTGGGAACCCTTCACAGCAAAAGACAGGAAAGGGCAGCCCCAACCCACAGAATAAAGGACAGAGCAAAGATGGACAGTATCAGGACAACCAGTCCAAGCCGCAAGCAAAGAAGGACACCGGAAAAACAAAGAAAGATACCGGGAAGTGGTGCGACTTCCATAAGAGCCCTTGGCATAACACTGCTGATTGCCGCTCAAAGCAGTCGCTGGTGGCCGAAGTGAAAGCATCTGAATCAGATGCGGGTTCTGACTCCGAGTCCGAACCAGAAAAGGGAAGACGGATCATTGACGCGGAACCCAGTGCCACCATTGCTACCACCAAGCTCCAGCCTGATGAACCAGACGAGCCAGAAGAAGGAGAACGCCTCTTCCATTCACAGATGTGGGTAAAAGGCACCCCGCTGCACTTCATCGTTGATAGCGGTAGCCAGAAGAATCTCATCTCAGCAGAGGTCGTCAAGCGCCTGGCCCTGCCGACAATGCCGCACCCACAACCCTACACCATTGGATGGCTCCGCAAGGGAAGCGACCTCCGCGTCAGCCAACAGTGCCGATTGCCATACGGCATCAAGCCCTTCAAGGACGAGGTATTGTGTGATGTTGCTCCTCTCGAAGTTTCAGATGTTCTTTTGGGCCAACCTTATTTATGGAAACGTCATGCTGTATATGAGTCTAGGCCTCGTAGTGTTATTATTTCTTTGAACAGGAAATTGTACAGGATACCCGAGGCAGTCCCTCCGAGTGCTATTTCCTTGATCTCTGCTAAGCAATGCAGGAAGGTCATCTCTCAGACCGGGAAATTTGTCTTCTTGGTGATTCGCTCTCAGAGTGAAAGAAAGATCGCAGCCACATCCCAAGCCTCCATGACCGATCTATCCACACAACAGAAGCAAGTGGATAAGGTGGTGGAAGGATACTCAGATATCTTCTCCTCTCCGACCGGGGTACCTCTGCACTACCAGGTCAAGCATCCCATCGATCTGACCCCAGGCGCACCGCTACCCAATGGGCCAGTCTATCGCCGCTCTTTGTTGGAAAACGAGGAGATCAAGAGGCAGATCCAAGAATTGCTCCACAAAGGGCACATCCGTCCCAGTTCATCACCTTGTGGGAGCCCAATCGTGCTGGTGCAGAAGAAAGATGGGACCTGGCGACTCTGCATTGATTACCGGGCCCTGAATAAAATCACAGTCCGCAACCGGTACCCGATTCCCCGAATCGACGACCTCCTCGATCAGCTCACGGGGGCCAAATACTTCAGTAAGATTGATCTGAAGTCTGGCTACCACCAGGTCCCAATAGAACAGACAGATGTATGGAAGACTGCCTTCAAGTCAAAAGAAGGTCTTTTTGAATGGCTGGTCATGCCTTTTGGTTTGACAAATGCTCCAGCAACTTTTATGAGGATGATGGACGATATCCTGCGACCTTTCACCAACAATTTTGTAGTGGTGTATCTGGATGACATCCTCATCTACAGCAAGACTTGGGAGGAACACTTGCAGCATATTCAGCAGGTTCTGCACACCCTGCGGAAGCACAAACTATATGCAAACTTGGAAAAATGCTCCTTCGGCATGGACAGGGTCCATTACTTAGGCTACATCGTTGATCGACAGGGTGTGCATGTGGATCCAGCCAAGATCCAGGTCATCCGTGACTGGCCAGCCCCAACCACACTCATTGAACTTTGGAGCTTCTTGGGCCTCGCCAATTTCTATCATCGATTTGTGCTGGGATTCTCTCATATCGCATGGGCCCTCAGCCAAGTGACCAGGGGTGGTGGTAAGGCAAAATTTGTGTGGGGCCTGTCCCAACAACAAGCCTTCGATGACTTGAAGAAGCGTTTGTGCTCATCGCCGGTACTCTCATTACCGAACCTGCAACACCCCTTTGAGATCGAGACAGATGCTTCAGATTATGCTGTGGGCGCCGTTCTCACTCAACACGGCCACCCCGTGGCATATCATAGTGAGACACTCTCAGATGCTGTCCGCAAGTACCCTACCTACGACAAAGAAATGTACTCCATTGTACAAGCCTGCCGCCAGTGGAGACATTACATTCTTGGGAAGGAGACAGTCATCCACACTGATCACAAGCCACTACAATTCATGCAGACCCAAGGAAAGTTGCAGAATGACCGCCATCAGAAGTGGTCAACATATTTACAGCAGTTCCACCTCAACATCAAATATAAAACAGGGAGTACCAACCGAGTTGCTGACTGCCTCAGTCGACCTCCAGTCGCGGCACTTACCACGGTTCTAGACTCTTGTGGCCATGAGACCTCCGGATGGCCCCACCTCTACGAGACAGACCCCGACTTCTCCGCCACCTATCAAATGTTGGGCACCAACTCAGTGGTTGCTAATTTCCATATTCAGGACGGGTTGTTGTGTCGTCTGGGCCATCTCTGCGTTCCATCAAGCGAGCGCGCGAAGCTGATTTGGGAAGCTCACTACAGTCGAGTGGCAGGACACTTTGGCGTCGAAAAGACAGTGGCAGTGTTGCAGAAACATTTCTACTGGCCGAAACTTCGACAGGATGTCGGCAAGTATATCAGGTCCTGCACCGCTTGTGCCATTGCCAAACCGACCACTAAGAAACAGGGCCTATACACCCCTCTGCCTACTCCTGACAGGCCGTGGGAATCCATCTCAATGGACTACATGTCGGGCCGCCCGTCCACCAAGAGGGGAAATGACTGTGTTTTCGTGGTTGTTGATCGCTTTTCCAAGATGGCGATTCTAGCCGCTTGCAAGAAGAACATCACAGCAGAAGCCACTGCCAAGCTCTTCTTTGAGCGAGTATGGGTACATTTTGGGATCCCACAGACCATTATCTCAGACCGTGACAGTCGGTTCCTCAGCTCATTTTGGTCAAGCCTTTGGTCACTGTTGGATACCAAGCTCACCAAATCCACTGCCTTCCACCCCCAGACCGATGGACAAACGGAGGTCGTCAACCAGATGGTCGTACATATCCTGCGCATGTACAATTCAACACACCCCCGCACATGGGATGAGAGTCTCCCCTATGTCCAACATAGCTACAACCGAGCCCTGCATAGCTCAACTGGCCGCAGCCCCTTTCAGGTGGGGTTGGGATTCCAACCATTGGGCCCCATGGATGTTGCACTTCCCCTTGTGACCACCTCGGCCGACTCGTCCCCAGAAGCTGACAAAGCCGCTCGGTTCATTGAACGGATCCAGCATATCCGCCAACAGGTTCAGGATATTCTACAGAAGTCTAATGCCAAGTACAAGCAGCGCCATGATCAACATCGGGTGCCACATAAGTTTCAGGTGGGCGACAAAGTGTGGTTGCATTTGCAGAAAGAACGCCTTACAGGGCCCCATCGAAAGATTCTCCCACTCCGTTATGGGCCGTACACCATCACCAAGGCAGTGGGTGACAATGCTTTTGAGCTCAACATTCCCCCCTTCCTTGGTCTGCATCCAGTCTTCAACGTGGCTCTCCTTCGGCCATATTTCCCACCACTATTAGACACCTCAAAGATAGCAAAGAAGTTGACACCAACAGAGCTCAACCCTGACTGCCTACAACAAGCATCCAGTGATCATATTGCAGACACACAGATCAAGGGCACTCGACATCAAAGGATCCAGCTTTATCGAGTTGTCAAAGCAGGGCAGCTCCTGCACCAAGGCAAGTGGCTCACCCGAGGCCAAATTCAGCAGAAATTTCCTCATCTGATGGGGGAACTCAACGCAATGGAGACCATTGCTTCCTAAGGAGGGAGGATTGATCCAGGTGGATATTGGTGGCCACCCACCTGTCCAACTGGCTCAAAACAGTTTTATGGCAATTTTGGTATTGTACTATTTTTAGCAGTTTTGCGGGTCCTGAACTTCCGGGGCCGTTTTGAGGCCCTAAACGACTTTTTTTGGCAATTCGGGGGGCCAAATGGTTGCCTCCGGCATGCATTTGGCCCCAGTCGAAAGTTGTAAACCTCGGATAGACCTTTCCAATGGGCTACCGAGCACCCCAAACGGAGATCGTATGCAAAAGTTACGACCCCGGGAAGTTGATGTACTAACTTACCCAAACGGGGCCCACATGACTTTTGGCGCTCCATCTCCTAGGGTTAGGTTTTTGGATGTCTAGGGTTTTTGACATTCTTGTTTATTGTAAAAGGCCTTGAGAGCCTCATTGTAACCATCTTCTTGCGAAATGAGCGCAGCCGTCACATCTCTTCTCAGAGATAAGCCGCCACCATTCCAGCAAGCTTGTTTTCCGCTGCATTTTACAGTTCTAGTTTATTTCCTTATTGAATAGAAAACCAGTTTTACTGTATCTCTGTTATTTTGTGTTAAGCATCTGATAATAATCTGTATTCATTTCGTTCTACTCATAAAATCCGGATCAGTGGTATCAAAGCGGTCTGCTCCTTGTCGTCTTAATGCATGTCCCCAACGAGGTCAGGGTACAAAGAATTGGGTCTCGAGCTTGTTTCTCTTGAGGACAAAAGCTCTCGCACGCCCAAGCGACCTCTCATGGCAGGAGAAAAGAAAGATGACGGGACAGGAGATCCTATCAAAATGTTGCTTGAGGAAGCCCTCACGCAGCAGAGGAACGAGATGATGGATAATTTCGCGCAAATCCTTCGGCGACTACCAACAAGCGACGCATCTTCCTCGAGCGGAGGCGCCGCCCCCTTCAAGGTACAAATCAACTTCGATATCCCTATATTTGAAGGACAGATAGATGCAGATGCTGTAGATAAGTGGCTGAATCTGCTAGAAGGGTATTTTTCTGTCCATAACTTTTCGAATAAAGAAAAGATTACTTTTGCGCTCCTCAAAGCCGTTCCCCATGTCAAAGATTGGTGGGAAACATTCTGCGAGCAAAAGGACACAGAAGAAGCCTCATTATTTTCAGTCACGGCCACCTGGGAATCCTTCAGGGATGCTATTAAGGAACAATACTACCCTGTTGGAAGTTATGACGACTTGTATACCAAATGGACCACACTCAGACAAGAAAGAGACCAAGCAGTGCCAGAGTTCACAAATATCTTCCATACCTTGCGCACCAAGCTAGGTATCAAAGATTCAGAGCGACATCTGGTGCTCAAGTATCGCGGTGGTTTGCATAGATACATCCAGACCGAAATGGAATTTCTAGACATCTCTTCCTTGGGCGCGGCCTACCGATATGCCGTCAAAATCGAGCAGAAGCTCAAACAAAAGACGCGACAATTTGGGCCTGGGAACCCTTCACAGCAAAAGACAGGAAAGGGCAGCCCCAACCCACAGAATAAAGGACAGAGCAAAGATGGACAGTATCAGGACAACCAGTCCAAGCCGCAAGCAAAGAAGGACACCGGAAAAACAAATAAAGATACCGGGAAGTGGTGCGACTTCCATAAGAGCCCTTGGCATAACACTGCTGATTGCCGCTCAAAGCAGTCACTGGTGGCCGAAGTGAAAGCATCTGAATCAGATGCGGGTTCTGACTCCGAGTCCGAACCAGAAAAGGGAAGACGGATCATTGACGCGGAACCCAGTGCCACCATTGCTACCACCAAGCTCCAGCCTGATGAACCAGACGAGCCAGAAGAAGGAGAATGCCTCTTCCATTCACAGATGTGGGTAAAAGGCACCCCGCTGCACTTCATCGTTGATAGCGGTAGCCAGAAGAATCTCATCTCAGCAGAGGTCGTCAAGCGCCTGGCCCTGCCGACAACGCCGCACCCACAACCCTACACCATTGGATGGCTCCGCAAGGGAAGCGACCTCCGCGTCAGCCAACAGTGCCGATTGCCATACGGCATCAAGCCCTTCAAGGACGAGGTATTGTGTGATGTTGCTCCTCTCGAAGTTTCAGATGTTCTTTTGGGCCAACCTTATTTATGGAAACGTCATGCTGTATATGAGTCTAGGCCTCGTAGTGTTATTATTTCTTTGAACAGGAAATTGTACAGGATACCCGAGGCAGTCCCTCCGAGTGCTATTTCCTTGATCTCTGCTAAGCAATGCAGGAAGGTCATCTCTCAGACCGGGAAATTTGTCTTCTTGGTGATTCGCTCTCAGAGTGAAAGAAAGATCGCAGCCACATCCCAAGCCTCCATGACCGATCTATCCACACAACAGAAGCAAGTGGATAAGGTGGTGGAAGGATACTCAGATATCTTCTCCTCTCCGACCGGGGTACCTCTGCACTGCCAGGTCAAGCATCCCATCGATCTGACCCCAGGCGCACCGCTACCCAATGGGCCAGTCTATCGCCGCTCTTTGTTGGAAAACGAGGAGATCAAGAGGCAGATCCAAGAATTGCTCCACAAAGGGCACATCCGTCCCAGTTCATCACCTTGTGGGAGCCCAATCGTGCTGGTGCAGAAGAAAGATGGGACCTGGCGACTCTGCATTGATTACCGGGCCCTGAATAAAATCATAGTCCGCAACCGGTACCCGATTCCCCGAATCGACGACCTCCTCGATCAGCTCACGGGGGCCAAATACTTCAGTAAGATTGATCTGAAGTCTGGCTACCACCAGGTCCCAATAGAACAGACAGATGTATGGAAGACTGCCTTCAAGTCAAAAGAAGGTCTTTTTGAATGGCTGGTCATGCCTTTTGGTTTGACAAATGCTCCAGCAACTTTTATGAGGATGATGGACGATATCCTGCGACCTTTCACCAACAATTTTGTAGTGGTGTATCTGGATGACATCCTCATCTACAGCAAGACTTGGGAGGAACACTTGCAGCATATTCAGCAGGTTCTGCACACCCTGCGGAAGCACAAACTATATGCAAACTTGGAAAAATGCTCCTTCGGCATGGACAGGGTCCATTACTTAGGCTACATCGTTGATCGACAGGGTGTGCATGTGGATCCAGCCAAGATCCAGGTCATCCGTGACTGGCCAGCCCCAACCACACTCACTGAACTTCGGAGCTTCTTGGGCCTCGCCAATTTCTATCGTCGATTTGTGCTGGGATTCTCTCATATCGCATGGGCCCTCAGCCAAGTGACCAGGGGTGGTGGTAAGGCAAAATTTGTGTGGGGCCTGTCCCAACAACAAGCCTTCGATGACTTGAAGAAGCGTTTGTGCTCATCGCCGGTACTCTCATTACCGAACCTGCAACACCCCTTTGAGATCGAGACAGATGCTTCAGATTATGCTGTGGGCGCCGTTCTCACTCAACACGGCCACCCCGTGGCATATCATAGTGAGACACTCTCAGATGCTGTCCGCAAGTACCCTACCTACGACAAAGAAATGTACTCCATTGCACAAGCCTGCCGCCAGTGGAGACATTACATTCTTGGGAAGGAGACAGTCATCCACACTGATCACAAGCCACTACAATTCATGCAGACCCAAGGAAAGTTGCAGAATGACCGCCATCAGAAGTGGTCAACATATTTACAGCAGTTCCACCTCAACATCAAATATAAAACAGGGAGTACCAACCGAGTTGCTGACTGCCTCAGTCGACCTCCAGTCGCGGCACTTACCACGGTGCTAGACTCTTGTGGCCATGAGACCTCCGGATGGCCCCACCTCTACGAGACAGACCCCGACTTCTCCGCCACCTATCAAATGTTGGGCACCAACTCAGTGGTTGCTAATTTCCATATTCAGGACGGGTTGTTGTGTCGTCTGGGCCATCTCTGCGTTCCATCAAGCGAGCGCGCGAAGCTGATTTGGGAAGCTCACTACAGTCGAGTGGCAGGACACTTTGGCGTCGAAAAGACAGTGGCAGTGTTGCAGAAACATTTCTACTGGCCGAAACTTCGACAGGATGTCGGCAAGTATATCAGGTCCTGCACCGCTTGTGCCATTGCCAAACCGACCACTAAGAAACAGGGCCTATACACCCCTCTGCCTACTCCTGACAGGCCGTGGGAATCCATCTCAATGGACTACATGTCGGGCCTCCCGTCCACCAAGAGGGGAAATGACTGTGTTTTCGTGGTTGTTGATCGCTTTTCCAAGATGGCGATTCTAGCCGCTTGCAAGAAGAACATCACAGCAGAAGCCACTGCCAAGCTCTTCTTTGAGCGAGTATGGGTACATTTTGGGATCCCACAGACCATTATCTCAGACCGTGACAGTCGGTTCCTCAGCTCATTTTGGTCAAGCCTTTGGTCACTGTTGGATACCAAGCTCACCAAATCCACTGCCTTCCACCCCCAGACCGATGGACAAACGGAGGTCGTCAACCGGATGGTCGTACATATCCTGCGCATGTACAATTCAACACACCCCCGCACATGGGATGAGAGTCTCCCCTATGTCCAACATAGCTACAACCGAGCCCTGCATAGCTCAACTGGCCGCAGCCCCTTTCAGGTGGGGTTGGGATTCCAACCATTGGGCCCCATGGATGTTGCACTTCCCCTTGTGACCACCTCGGCCGACTCGTCCCCAGAAGCTGACAAAGCCGCTCGGTTCATTGAACGGATCCAGCATATCCGCCAACAGGTTCAGGATATTCTACAGAAGTCTAATGCCAAGTACAAGCAGCGCCATGATCAACATCGGGTGCCACATAAGTTTCAGGTGGGCGACAAAGTGTGGTTGCATTTGCAGAAAGAACGCCTTACAGGGCCCCATCGAAAGATTCGCCCACTCCGTTATGGGCCGTACACCATCACCAAGGCAGTGGGTGACAATGCTTTTGAGCTCAACATTCCCCCCTTCCTTGGTCTGCATCCAGTCTTCAACGTGGCTCTCCTTCAGCCATATTTCCCACCACTATTAGACACCTCAGAGATAGCAGAGAAGTTGACACCAACAGAGCTCAACCCTGACTGCCTACAACAAGCATCCAGTGATCATATTGCAGACACACAGATCAAGGGCACTCGACATCAAAGGATCCAGCTTTATCGAGTTGTCAAAGCAGGGCAGCTCCTGCACCAAGGCAAGTGGCTCACCCGAGGCCAAATTCAGCAGAAATTTCCTCATCTGATGGGGGAACTCAACGCAATGGAGACCATTGCTTCCTAAGGAGGGAGGATTGATCCAGGTGGATATTGGTGGCCACCCACCTGTCCAACTGGCTCAAAACAGTTTTATGGCAATTTTGGTATTGTACTATTTTTAGCAGTTTTGCGGGTCCTGAACTTCCGGGGCCGTTTTGAGGCCCTAAACGACCTTTTTTGGCAATTCGGGGGGCCAAATGGATGCCTCCGGCATGCATTTGGCCCCAGTCGAAAGTTGTAAACCTCGGATAGACCTTTCCAATGGGCTACCGAGTGCCCCAAACGGAGATCGTATGCAAAAGTTACGACCCCGGGAAGTTGATGTACTAACTTACCCAAACGGGGCCCACATGACTTTTGGCGCTTCATCTCCTAGGGTTAGGTTTTTGGATGTCTAGGGTTTTTGACATTCTTGTTTATTGTAAAAGGCCTTGAGAGCCTCATTGTAACCATCTTCTTGCGAAATGAGCGCAGCCGTCACATCTCTTCTCAGAGATAAGCCGCCACCATTCCAGCAAGCTTGTTTTCCGCTGCATTTTACAATTCTAGTTTATTTCCTTATTGAATAGAAAACCAGTTTTACTGTATCTCTGTTATTTTGTGTTAAGCATCTGATAATAATCTGTATTCATTTCGTTCTGCTCATAAAATCCGGCCATTCAGAATTCAATTCTAAGCACTTTCAGCTTTGGCCCTAAAAATTAGGGTTTCCTCAAAAACAGGAATTTCTGAAATATGAAGACATAGCTGGAAGCTCCTTGGAAAAATCAAAGTTTAGAGCTTTGGATCGAGATTTTTGGCTAGATAAATCTCTGGGAAACTCAAACCCTAATTCAGGGTCCTCCCAAGTGAACCCAGGAAGACTAAAAGGCATTTCTAAAGGGTGAAGCTTTGCAGATCTAAAATTCTAAATACACCAGGCTGCTCAGCTCATCAAGGCGCATCTTTCTATCCTTTCAGGAAGTTGAAATTCACATTTTGAATTTTTAGGGTTTTCTCTGACAAACCCTAATCTAGGACCAAATCCATTTTTCAGCAAATCAAGTGGTAAGACCTAAATCTTTTCTATTTCCATTTGAAGTACTCTTTAAGATGTCTCACCACACCAAGCTTGAGGATAAGCTTGAAGGAGCTAATAACTGTCGAGCTTGGAAGTATAGGATTTGGTTAATCCTGGAAGAGAATGAGTTGGACTCTTACATAAAAGAAGAGATCCCTACCCCAGAGGATGAAGAGGCTAAGATATTACATAAGAAGAACTTGGTTAAGGCAAAGAGAATCATTGTTGATTCTATTAAGGACCATCTTATTCCACATGTGTCATCCCTAAAGACACCCAAGGCTATGTTTGATTCCCTAACCAAGCTATTTGAAGGGAAGAACATAAATTGAAATATGACTCTGTGGAATCAATTGAAAGGGGTCAAGATGTCGAACAGAGAGACCATTCAATCTTATTTCTCCAAAGCCTCTCAGATCAAGGAACAACTTGAAGCTGTAGATGAAATGGTAGAGAATGGTGAAATTGTTATGACCACTTTGAATGGCCTACCCAGGTCATGGGACTCCTTTATCCAAGGGATCTGTGCAAGAAAGAAATTGATCTCCTTCAGTAGACTGTGGGAGGAATGTTCTCAAGAAGAAGCAAGGCTTGTGGCACGAGAAGAAAATATGGAGAATGGAGATCAAGCTCTCATAGAACACACCAAGAAAGGCAAGTTCAAGAGGGAGCCATCCCATCACAAGAAGAAATCTTCTCATCCATATCAAAAAGAAAAGAAAGATCTGAGGTGCTTCAATTGTAATGAGAAAGGACACTTTTCCTCAGAATGTCCCAAGAAAAGGAAAGAAGATACCAACAACTTCAACAAGAAGAAGAAGAACATCAAAAGAAGATATCATGCTCATGTTGCTGAGGATCATGAACCTCCCAGGAAGAAAGCTAGAATAGAAAGTGATGATGACTCATCAAGTGAAGAAGAGTATGTAATAATCTCTGCTCTCACAAGTACTATCTCTCATGGTTGTAATGATTGGCTTATTTACAGTGGTGCTTCCAAACACATGACTGGGTTTAAAGAATCTTTTGTAAATCTATTTGAACCTTAATCACCCCATAAAGTAAAACTTGGGGATGACTATCAATACCCTATCAAAGGAAGTGGTGAAGCCTCCTACAACCTAGATTCTGGAAAGTCCTTGAAGATGAAAGAAGTTCTCTATGTACCTGGACTCAAGAAAAACCTACTCTCCATATCTGCATTGGATGCAAAAGGTATGAGGGTTGCATTGTGGATGGCCAAGTTCTAATATGGCCAAAGGGAAATACCATAGATGATGCAATGGTGATTGGAGAGCAAGAGGGAGGATTGTACAAATTGAAGGGACAACCTGAACATGCCATGGTGCATGATTCCATGGAGCCAAGCAAAGTTTGGCATAGAAGACTTGCACATATGCACTACAGAGCATTATCAATTACAAGTAAAGCTGTAGAAGGTCTTCCTAAAATCAAGACCAAGCATGAAGGTGTTTGCAAAGGATGTGCAAAAGGAAAGAACATAAAGAAGGCATTTCCAAGCAGTGAAAGCAAGGCAAAAAGTATCTTGGAAATTATCCACTCCGATGTATGTGGTCCGATGTCATCCAGTTCTCTAAGTGGGTATGTTTACTATGTCTCTTTCATTGATGACTTCTCCAGAAAGACTTGGGTTTACTTCTTGAAGAACAAAGATGAAGTGTTTAATAAGTTCAAGGAATTCAAAACCTTGATGGAGAACCAAACTGATAAGAAAATCAAGACTTTCAGATCCGACAACGGTGGAGAATTCACTTCAGGTGACTTCAAGAAACTATGTAGTGATTCAGGGATTAAGAGGGAGTTGACTGCTCCTTAAAATCCACAACAGAATGGAGTTGCAGAAAGAAAGAACAAAACAATCATGGAAGTAGCAAGGGCAATGTTGCATGACTAGGATCTACCTATGCATCTATGGGCAGAAGCAGCTAGGACAGCTGTATATGTGCATAACAGAACACCCCACAAGATATTGGACAACAAGACACCAGAAGAGGTCTTCTCTGGTAAGAAACCTAAAGTCGGCCATCTCAGAATATTTGGTTGTCCAATATATACTCATGTGCCAAAGGAAAAGAGGACTAAGATAGATCCTTCAGGAAAGAAGGGTATCTTTGTGGGTTATAGTGAAAGCTCGAAGGCTTATAGAATATACTTTCCAGGATTCAAGAAAATTAATGTCAGCAGGGATGTAACATTTGATGAAAATTCAACATTCATCAAATCAAGAAAGACACCTGTTGAAGTTTATGAAGAACCTAAGGAAACTATATTTCAAGACACTACCATGACTGAAACAATTCCAGATGTTGATCGTGAAATTGAAGATCCGCAACAACCTGTAGATCCACCCCATGAGAATAACTCTCACAAGAGAAAACCTACATGGGCTAGAGAGATCATTCAAGATGCAGAAAGATATGGCATTCTAGAAGAAGAACACAGAGCAAAGAAGAGAACTAGATCACATACCAGATATGTTGCTTTACTCTCTGCTATCATGAACAAAGAACCTTCCAGTTATGAAGAAGCAGTGGAAAATAAAGAATGGAAGGATGCCATGGTCGAAGAATACCAATCAATAATGAAGAATGATGTTTTGGATGTTGTCCCAAGACCTGAAGGGAAGTCTGTTGTGACTTCCAAATGGATCTACAAGATCAAGCATGCTGCAGATGGCAGCATAGAGAAATACAAGGCAAGATTCGTAGCTCGTGGCTTCTCTCAAAAAGAGGGAATATATTATGAAGAAACTTTTGCTCCTGTATCCAGGTACACTTCCATCAGATCAATACTTGCCCTGGCTACAGCGATGAAATGGAAGATACACCAGATGGATGTCAAGACTGCTTTCTTGAATGGTGTAGTTGAAGAGGAAGTGTATGTGGAGCAGCCACTCGGTTTTGAAACACATGACAGGGAGTCATATGTGTGCAGATTGAAGAAAGCCTTATATGGCTTGAAGCAAGCTCCCAGAACTTGGTATGGTAGGATGGACAGTTTCCTATCTAGTTTGGGCTTTACCAAGAGTAAAGCATATTCCAACCTTTACTACAAGGTTGAGGAAGGAAATCCTTTGATACTACTCCTATATGTGCGATGATGATCAGTTAGATCATGAGTATCAGGTTGATACTTGGAGGTCAGAGATGATATGTGGCAGGTTGTGCAAATAGCATGTAATCAGTCCTCAAAAATCCGATAGGTTGAGTTGTGTGCTCGTAATCAGTCCTGGGATGAGGTATTGCTATGTACTATGTATCAATCCTCAGAGATCTGATAGGTTGAGTTGTGTGCTAGTAATCAATCCTGGGATGAGGTATTACTATGGAGACATGTAATCAGTCCTAGAGATCTGATAGGTTGAGCTGTATGCTCGTAATAAGTCCTAGGATGCTATTTAGAGATCTTGCCAGTCATACTGCAGCACATAAATGTTCATGGGATGCTCTTTAAAGGTATTGTCTATTCACATGTAATCAGTCCTGGAGATCCGATAGGTTGAGCTGTGTGCTCGTAATAAGTCCTGGGATGCTCTTTAGAGATCTTGTCGATCGTGCTGCGGCACATAAATGTTCCTGGGATGCTCTTTAAAGGTATTGTCTATTCACATGTAAATAGTCCTGGAGATCCGAGAGGTTGAGCTGTGTGCTCGTAATAAGTCCTGGGATGCTCTTTAGAGATCTTGTCGGTCGTGTTGCGGCACATAAATGTTCCTGGGATGCTCTTTAAAGGTATTGTGAAGGGGATGCATGTAATCAATCCTGGGAGATCTTGCAGGTCATGCTTAGGCACATAAATGTTCCTGGGATGCTCTTGTTAGGTATTGCATCAGCACATAAAATTAGTTCTAAGAGACCACCTCTATCAGACCGTTCGCACAGATGATGATGAAGAACTACAGGTAGTGGGCCTACATCTAGTATGAAAAAGGACTGGCTCTGTAGAACTTCCTATGATGAGTAGATTCAGAGATTGGTTGAGATAGCAGCAGCAGTGACGATGATGATGATTCGAGGATGATGCATCGATGATGACGATCCAGAGAAGAAGACTTGTGCTAGCAGATCTGTGTAGAGAAATACCTTCCTAGTTAAGAGGGAGTGTTGATGTATATGTAACTTCAGAATGTATTTCACTTATATATTTATTGTACTCCTATAGATATGTATTATTCCTCTATATGGAAGTGTCGTCATTTGTATTGACAAGTGTCGCAAGTGTGTTAACTTTTCGATGGGTTATTAGACCACCTTGTAAGGGGTCGGCCCGATATAATGTAATATGAAGTTATTGTACCTAGCTAGACAAGTCGGCCCCATAAAGTTATTGGGAAAATAGGACAAGTATAAATAGAGATCGGGAGATCTCTATTTGGATCACTTCAGAACTCACACTTCCTTCACTCGAAAAGTGGCGCACATGTGAGGAGGAGGATCAGCTGCTAAGAAGAGTCTATCTCTTGTACTTTGGTTGTACTTTGGTTGTGCTATTGCTCTATCTATCTCTGAGGAAGTTGTGGGGTTTTTCACCTTAGGGTTTTCCCCACGGAAACTTTGTGTGTCTATTGTCTCTCATGCTTTTGCTTCTTGTGATGATTGATATGCATTGATATACTGTATATGTTATTCTCTCAGTAAAGATCATAGAGTATTGTGAATTAATGCTAAAAAATTTACAACCTCCACTACCATTCAGATATTTACCCACTTTTCCATAGTATGTATTCACCATTGTTCAAACAGATAGCGCTTGCTTTAGGATGAGCTTAGGATTTAGGGTTTATCCCTACCCCTTTTCCTTTTAATTGTTTAAAACATTTGAGTGATCCTTTAGATGCCTCCTTAAACACCTGCACAAGTTAATTACAAAAGACCTTAGCTCATAGGATCTAAGTAAGACCTGGTTACAATTCCTCTTATCTCAATGAAACACAATCTACAGCCTTAACTCAAAAGCATATAATTTCATTATACATATACATAACAGAGTTACAGGTTAAAAGACAGTAAATCAAACATAAGTATATTGTGAGATAAACCATAACATAAATAGACGACAATAGCATATTAATGTATAGAAGGATGATAATCATGCCGAGGCCAACATTGTGTAAACAATATTTAAAGGACATTACAACTAGCCACGGATTCCCATGCCATTTTCTAGTACTAAATACAAGGTTGAAGGTATTGTTGCTCTAATCCTAAGTCTTAGTTATTTAATAGATATATATATAAAAATTTAAAAATTTCGAGATTTGAGGGACGTTACAAATAATTTTATGTCAATAATATTAAAAGGTTTTAACAATAATTTTTAAATATTTAAATAATTTTTATTATTATTTATTTTAAATTATTAAAAATATATAACAAATTCTTTATAATTATAATAACTTAAAAGCTCAGGTAAGCCTTTGTTAGCGAGTTCTATAATGGGTGATTGGATGTTTTGGTTAAATATTAAATGCTTGGTCTTGTAAGTAAATAAAGGAGGTTATCTTGAAAAGATGATACAATGATAAGAATAAAATAATAAATAATAAATAATTATTTTAAATATTTAATTTATATAATATAATTATCTTATATTACATTAATTTTTTATTTATTTGAACCAATTTTTTTCATCTTGTTTTTTTTCTATTTCTAAATTGGTTTAATTTTTATTTTTAAATTGGTTTAATTTAGTTCAAATTGGATTCTTTAACTGTATTTTGCTCAGTTGTTTTTTTTTAAGTTAAGTAGCACATTTTTTTAAATAATATTATTTCTAAACAACTTTTTTTTAAATATTATTAAATAACATCTTATTATCATCTACATTTGATTAATTTATTATTTTTAATCTCTTTATCTTAAAATTTTATTGACTAAATCCTTTCATCATCATATTAATTATATATTTTAAATTGTTTTCCTATTATTTTTAATCTCTTTATCTTAAAATTTTATTGACTAAATCCTTTCATCATCACATTAATTATATGTTTTAAATTGTTTTCTTTTAAGATTATAATGTCTTCCTATCTCTTCTTATCTTATAAATTTCTAACCCATGACTATCTTTTCTTCTATGCATCATTATTCAAAAATATTTTCCTTAATGTAAATGATTTGGTAGCTGGATAGTGGAGAGTTGTGAATTTCACCCTCTCCACCCATGTTCACAATCTCAAATATGATAGTTAACTTATGTATAGACATAATATATTTAAAACAAGTGTCTATTTATCTATATTCAATTCATAAATCGATTCTTAACATCTCACTCTTCTCTCCACCCATTTTCATGTCCTCAAATATATTTTTTCCGAAGTATACAAATTTTGATAGTATTTACCTATGCATAGATTTAATATCTTTAAAGAAACTATCTATTTATATATATTGATCAATTCATGGATGGATGCTTAACATCTCATTCTCCTCCATGAAGTTTTTCATTACCATTTTGCATTTCATTCAGAAAATCCATTTTATTTTTGGACAATGCAAGTGTCTTTTAATTTATTTAAGGATTCATTCATTGGAATAATAGTGATACCATGTGCTATTTAAAGAAAGATCATTCAAAAAGGGGTAATATGAAGTGCATGGGGGCTGGTGCAAGCTAATGCTGGCCACTCATGACGTGTTAGTCGCAATGGACTTCTGGAAAAACATAAATCTGAACGTCAAAAAGCAATATTAGAGCTACCTACACAACTTTTTGGAATATGGCGCAAGAAGATCAAATGTAGACAATCGAATTACCTTCCAGAATATATAAATATTATTTATGGAAAATAAGTATAACTCCCAAAAAATGGGGTTCTCCTAAGGTTGGTATGTTATTTTTTTTAAGAAAACATAATGAATATGTTTGCGTAAGCCCCCTGGTTCGGTATTCAAATGGTGGATTTTTGTTAAAAAAATTATATACAATCGTAGATAACATGTCGTTCTAGTGCGGTGCTATTTTTCCATATTTATTTATGTTAATTTTATTTTATTTTTAATTAAGGAATTCAACCCATCCCTAAAATGACTAGGCCGAGCATTAGCCCCCGATATCATGGTCTTAACATAATCAATCAACATATTTTTTTTTTTAGGATGTAGGTTTTTGTGTGTAATTGTGCGGGTTCTTTTCCGTTTTCAAAATAGGTGAGCCAATAAAAAGTTATAGACGAAAGAAATAACCTGCTTTTTGTGTAAGATTGACGTTAATGCAATTGAAATTAACTAAAAAATAGGAACAAATAATAGATTTAATAAAAAATTACATATTCGGAATCTGCACACATAGTTCTACAAGTGTGTGCAATTTCATTAGCAGTGAACAACTGTAGCATATGCAAAATCATGCTAGAAACAGAAGAAGTTATAGAATAAGATGTATTTTTTTATATTATTATATGTATTTTGGCAACCCGAACCTAAAACCATAGCAGCCAAGTAATCCACCACGTTGGTGGGAAACGAATTACCCCCCAAAATTTAAAAATTAAACTATCGCGTGCTCGTGTATTTAAATAGCGCGTACGCACACAATGGTGTGTGCGCGTTGTTTTTAATAAAGTTTGAAATTTGTCATAGTGATTAAATAATTTTTAATAATTAGTAATGTTTTAAATTGAATTAAATTAAATTTATATGATGATGAGGAGGAGGAGGAGGAGGATGGGGATGATGACGATGATGTTGATGTTGATGATGAGAATGGGGATGATGATGATGATGCTGATGATGACGAAGATGGTTATGATGAGGAGGAGGAGGAGGAGGAGGATTATCATCATATTCGTCATCATCAACATCATCATCTTCATCTTCGTAATCATCTCCATCATCTTCAACATCATCATCATCATCATCTTCATCATCATCATCATTATCAATGATGATGATGAAGAAGATGATGATGACGAAGATGATGATGATGCTGTTGACGATGACGATGACGATTGAAAATGATGATGATGACGAAGAAGATGATGATGATGATGATGATGACAATGATGATGTTGTTGATGATGATGATGATGAGGAACAGGGTGATGACGACGATGATGATGATGGAGATGATGATGATGATGATG